>CM050655.1:8237526-9473884 GCA_027574665.1 Rhynochetos jubatus
GGATTGTGACTGCCCTTTAGGCCAACCCCGGCTCAATTTTAGAAAGTTGTTTTAACATAACTGTGTTTTATTTCCAGTACAGCATATTGGCTGCAAACCAACCACGTCAACTAGGCGGATCCCCAGCCTGCTGCTGTGCAGGTACAGTGCGGAACTGTGGAACATCGGGGTCAGCCTTTTCATACAGGACGGTCCCTTCTTCATCGTGCGTTCAATCCTGATGGGCCACTTCAGAATATTCAATCAGATGCTGGTGTTTTTTACAGCTAAAAATATCTTAGTTGTGACTCTGCAGTTATATCGCTTGGCAGTGATAACACTAGACTTCCGTGCTACCATTCTGCAGAAGAGCAGGAAAGGAGAAGTCAGCTGTTGCCCCTGTGAGCCTTATGAAGCCAGTACTCATGCTACCGCTGACCAACGTACAGAGTTTGTTGCTTTTCCTCCAAAAGAGGAATCCCAAACTCCATCAGAAGATCAGCAAACAGTTCATCATCTGAAAGAGGTTGCACCGCCCACAGCTTCTTCAGAAGGGCTTAGCCTATTTCTGTGACCCAACACACCTCGAGCGCCTAAGTCATCTCTTCCACCAAGAGATCCATTTCTTCTAAATTGTAGGGAAATTTCTGAAGCAAGTTCATAGAAATGGGCCACTTTTATATCCATTTGTATGGTGGGTTTTGACTAGTTCCCTATTATAGTCTCAACAGGGATCCTGGTAGCCATAGTTTGTAGTAGTAAGACGGGTTTGGCACACTAACAAAGTTGGTTATTATCTTTGGTGGCACTGTGCTAACATACGTACTTGGGTGTATTCAAATAGAAGGACAAGCCTATCCATTCTGGGAAGTACGGAAGCGTTTAGCTCTACTTGAATGGTCAGGCTGTAACCGGGGTGTGATGAACAATACGTTCACTGTGTACGGGAACAATTTCAGCAGCGACAACCGTACAGATATGCAAGTGAAGGGAGATGACATTTCTACTGTGACCGCAACATCCAAGTTTCTTGAATGAACAGTGTTTAAGAAAAATCATCAAATGTTACCTCATCCTGGCTGGATTCCATTAAAAACTATTGCATACACAAGACTGTCTCTTAGGACCTGCATGGTCTGAATAACCTAAACCTTACAAATAAATAAAAAGCAGTCCCACAGATCATTAGAAGGCAACTACGTTTGCCACAGGCATTTTCTGAAGAGGTGCTTCCCTTTCTATTTCTACCAATTAGAAGACAAAGAAAACCCCAACATATTTGTAAAGACTTCCCCCACTGCCATTGTTTTACGGTGCCTGCAGCTGAGACAAGTTTTAAAAAAACTCATATAAAATGGTAACATCTTAAAGTGGCCTGACTCAGGCATGCAACCTGACTAGAAGAAAAATGGCACTGCTCAAATTTGAGAGGACAATCTAGACAAAAGGATTCTGGTTTGTGCTTCATGTTTTATAAAGCACCACGAGGTCCCATGAAATAACTCAAGAGTCTGTTCTGTTGAGTGTCAAGATCTATTTTTAAGAATTGGCTAATAATTATTCATTTACTACTTTGACATTGGGGGTGAACAATTTGGGGCCCAATTAATTCACAGAACTCCCTTTGTATCAGGGTAAGACCATTGACTTTGTTTGGCTTAACTTACAGAAGCTGAAATAAGTGATTTTTGAAAGTCTGTCCACAAGTCAGATTCTCACAGAAAATGGTAGGTGCTTTTATGAGTTTCTGCATCCATTCTAAAAGTGCAGAAAAACATATAAAAAATCTAGCAAATACAAAGTGACCAAGTTAAGGTAACTTCCCTTATTAAAAATCCCTAATCAAGCATTATTTTCTAAAGCTGCCACTGTCTAAAGACAGAATCTGGTCTGGGGAACGCATAAGTGTTTCTACTATCGCTGCAACAGTCATATGCATTTTTACCCATAGCCTGATTAGCAATTACTTGTTTATTCTTGGAAAGATTAACCTATTTAAAAATTGCAACCCCTAAACATGTGAACCTGTGTTTGTATTGGTGAGCTGTTACTGTTCTATGCAGGATTAAGCCCTTCCATTACGAAATAAGCAAATGCACGTCCATGAAGAAGGAAAGAAGTCTCATACGCTTCATAGCCCTTTCTAACACTTGTGCTTTAGTAATAATGTGTAAAACCTCCTGCTCGTTTTATTTTGGGCCTTTTTCCAGCCTTTTTCCATGGCGCCGATCATCATTCGCCATGGCATTGCGAGGTAGACATATGGAGAATGGAATGCAACTTCATTTGGGATTTGAATTCAAGTCTAGAGGTAAAAAAGCTAGAGTGCTGCTGCTGACCAGCTGTGCTGTCCAAAGCCTTTCACATTAGGGTGAACTTAGAATCAGTAGAACTGCAACACATCTCCTTATTGATGCAAGCCAGGACTACTCACATTCATTTTGAGTTTACCACTTGCTGATATAGTAATTATCCTGTTATAAGAATCCTTGCTAATTAATTTGGAGTGTACTGAGCTTGCTAGAACGTTGTTCTAAATTCATCAGCACAAAATTTGCAGGATGTACTTTTTTTTTTTTTTTTAAACTTGCTGTCTGTTTAAAGGGCTTAGTTCAGCAACAAAGTACCTAGCAGGCTCAGCCTGCAGCAAATGCAGGATCCCCTGGGGTCAGCAATACGGTGACTAGTTACAGCAGGAATATTTTACAGAGAACTGTATTTCCTGGTCTTCAGGCTGTTCCATTTTAAACAGCAGTAAAGCTCCGAATCAGATTTACTGTGAGAAGAACTCACTCCAATGCTATGTTTTTACTACTACCCCATTCTCTCACAAACTAGGCTAGATCCTCCCTCATGCTTATGATAGGATAGATTTGGACTTGCCTTTTCCTTTTCACTATCATGGGTGACAGATGAGAAACAGAGGAAAACTGAAACAGATGATGAACAAAGCACTTGATGGTGGGTAGTTTACCTTCCCACCTGTGTGCAGAATCCCACGTGCCACGCGGCAGCGGGCATGACATGCAGTTCCCTCTGCTTCACGGAGAAGCCTGGAAATGGCAATAGCGTGTAAGTTTGATCACAGGGGCAAACCCGTTTGCAAGCCCTCTTCACCTTCCTCCCGCACGTTTTCTGAGAGGGAGGACCACAGCACTTTTTCCAGCAGGCTGTTTGAGTCTGCTGAATCAGCAGCTGGGTGTGGGGAGCCATGGTGTCATCCTGCAGCCTTCCAGAGCTTTGCACTAGGCAAGTGGTAGATACATTTTCTTGAAGATCTGCCAGCATCTGTGGCATATATAAAGAACAACTGATTTCATGCTTGCTATTCAGGAAAAGCTGCAGTAAACTTTCAGATGGGGAAAAATTCAAGCCTTCAAAATGGAAGGATTTCAGAACATTTGTCTTAACCATTATTTACTCGAGTCAGGAGAATTACATTACTAAATCTCTTCTGCAAATAGATATCTAGCCATTTACTGTTATTTATTCTGGTTGTTCCTGCCTTGTCCTTTCAGATTATTTCGTATTAAACCTCACTATCGTGTTTTGCCACTTGTCTTTTCCTGAGCTAAAATGTATTCTTCTTTTCCTTTGGACATCGGGTCAAATAAGATCATAGCCCTGAAGCTGGGGAAAAAAAACCAAAAACCAGCCACAATTTCATTGCGTTGCTGTTTGTATTTGTACTGTACTACGTTCTCTGGGACCATGTGGAAATGGAAGAAAACGTGCAATTACTTTAAAAAAATTCCAACGGTATTTTGCAAATAAAAGGCAGTTACCTCAGGCATAGCTGCCAGTTTATTATGTGAGAGCTGACTGTTATATGCTCCCATTAATTACATCTTCCACATGCTGCTTTTCCTTTCCATCCTTCGTAAGTTAATTACTTTGGCCAGATTCTGACTCCAGCCAATACTTTGAAAATTCAGAGCAACTGCAGTAGATTCTACTCTATTCTGAACAGGTTCTTTTTTACTCATAATCTTTTCCTCCAAGAATGCAAGTGACAGTGTAACCCCAGAGAGGACGTGTTCAATATCTGCACCCAGGATGCATTTTACAGATGCACACAAGTACGTATATGCGTTCAGATACTCATGCACACCTGGCAATGCCCAACACATACAGCTTTTATTTCTGTTGCAGCATGTGAGATTGCTGATGGAAACACTCTGCAGATGTCTATAAAACACTTTCACCTAAAGATTACAAATAAAGCTTAGGGCTCTAAATATTAAGCGTATGATACTCTCTGAACAATGTACTGATTTTAAAAAAATATTCTAAGTTGCCTGGAATACATTCCTTCCATGCAGGTTCCCTCAGTTGAGGGAAACCTATCCAATCACTATTTCCCCCTCCAAAATCAAGTTTTTGAAAAGTGTTAGGACAGAACACTAGCATCGAAAACGGCACAAAGCTGTTTCTCTGGTTCTGTGCCAATAGAAAATAGGCAAGCCTTGAAATCACCAGGTTGGAGAGTCCTTGCCCCTCCAGTCCTTGTGTCCAATTCCCCATGCTGTCGTAGGAAGAAAGAAACCTTCCTGGAAGAGTTCTTGTCACCCAGCTCCACTCCAGTGATCTCCAGCAAACTGCTAATAGAGGAACTCCAGGCATCTGGCCCTAAAAAGCTCTATGTAAACTTCTAATTTGTGCTGATTTGGGTCCTGTCTTTTCCCTTTAGACTGAGTTAAAGGGGTGGGAGAGAAAGCAGTGTAAGAATGTAAGAAAACCACCTTAATTTATCAGCCTAAACTCTTGCCTCATTCTCTAGATACTGCTGTTCATTCCCTGTCTACTTTTCCAGCTGCTTTCTGGGTTCATTCTCCACATCTCAATACACAGACAAAGCACACTAAACACTGAACTCCCCAAAGCTGCCTGTAAAAGTCTTCAAAAGCACTCAAGAGTTCAGGCCAAAGATTAAGAAGAGCCAAGCCTATTTCTTCCTGTTAAAGAAGGAAGGTATCTACAGCTGCCAAAGAGTTTCCTCCATTTGTTTGTAGCCTCTTACAGGGAGAAGGATGTTTTCCTGAGCAGTGTTTCTGTGAAGGACTAGCTTATTGAAACAGCAGCGTCATTTCCTAGAGCCCTATGGATTAATCTCTCCTTCAAACAACCTTAAGGTCATATAAAGTTTGAAATGAGGCTGTCAGTCTGTAGCTAAAATAGGGGAGCTGAAGGGTGGCACAATGTAAAAGTGATGTCCTAACTCAGCATTTTTAATTCTGTGGGGTGGGAAAGGCCTCCAAGTCAAGTATAGCCAGCCTGCATGGGTATCACCTGTGACAGCTGCTTGGAAGATCTGAACTGAAAATTGCTCCAAAATCTTCAGTCTCTTATGCATCTCACTAAAAGCTTCCTGAAATAATCATACGGAATGGATATATTCACAGCTGACACCTAGGCCTCGCAAAAGACTTCAGGATAGCATTAGAAGTGATTTGCAGTGTAAAAAACTGGTTGAGTGTTGCTGTTCTTTTATTCTGTATTATTCTGAATAAACTGCTGCTTCCCATTTGAGGAACGTGTTGGGCTTAATTTTATCTGGCATCCTGCCTAAGTATTTCATAATTCCAGTCTCCTGATAGAATTCACAAAAAGCTTGTCTTTCACAAGAAACTTGGTAGAAGCCTTGTTGGAGCATCTTTCAGGATTGCAAGAGACAACAGTATGTTCAGCAACTGCAGGGCATGAACCAAGACAGCTGTCAGACACTATAACTCACCGTAGGCCTAATCCTGCTTTCAGGAAGCATTCACAATGCCACGGCTGAAGATCATTACTATCTTAGTAGTATTACTAGAGAAACACGAAACCAGATCTTGTTTTCTCATGCAACCAATTCTAATGCTTTAAGAGCACCAAAGAGATTTAATCACAACCAAACTAAATACTCTCTTACTTTAGAGCTCAGCCTTCTCCCTGAGCAAGGGGGAAGGGGAGAACTCTTTCTTCTTTCCTTCTCCTTTCCCCTCCTAGATTTCATACTATGGTGAAATCTCATTGTCCTGACCCAGTAACAGACCAATAGGAGTTAATAGTCTGCCTTGTGAGCTGCATATCAAGTTTAACTTAAATTTTAAGCTCCATTGTGGCAGAAAAGAAAAGGCTAATTTTGTGGTCCAATCCAAGGAATACTAATTCATTAAAAAACCCTCTTACATGCAAAAAGAGGAGAGAATGCATAAGTAGGAATTGCCACAGGGGTAGCCTTAAGCCATATGCCAGCAAGTTAGGCTGCTTGTATATTATGAGAAATTTTATCCATCTAATCAATAAGAAATGAATAGTTACTATGGCAATTTCTACACTACAAGGTACTGTGCTGCAGTAGAGTATGTTCTAGAAGGACAAATACACTTACCACTCTTATGTAAATTTTTGCACCTTTTACAGTGTTGCAGTGCAGTGTGTAGTCTTGAGGAAGGTGAGAAGAATAAACCGAGTCAGAAACAGTTATAAAGGACTGCTTGGGAATCCTTCGGAGACTAATAGATGCCAGGTTAGAGGAATCCACAAACATTCAAACAAGCAGTGATCTTGCAGATCGTTAACTTGAAATCAGATATAATGAAACTAAGATTTCGCTATTGTATTTCTGTTTGGTTATATTCCTTGAAGTTTAGGTTGATGGGGCTAGTGTATAGTCCCTTATACCACCATCAATTCACGCTAATATTGATTTCAAAGGATAACAATACACCCTGCAGTAGCCAGGGCTGATTACAGTGGATGCATTCCCTTACAGCACAATATTCCATAACCCCGTAGGGACTGCAGACACACATACAGAACAAGGATAAAACTGCACTCTCAAGGTACAGAATACTACAACAAAAGCCTAAAGTTGTTTTAAAGGTTTGAAAATAATCGGTCATACTCATCTTCATGAAATACACAAAAAAAGTACACATGCCTCCTATAAAACCTTTATCCTACTTTCACCCCATTATGTTTTGCAGGGGTTTTCTCCCACACACACACCTCTTAAAAACATTATATTTTTTCAGATGTTGGAAACTAATGGGAAGGGACAAATGCTGAGGAGAAACCTAAACACAAAGGCAGGCAGTTCCCTTAGAGGCAAATGACAAGGCAGAGACATGGCTGCATACAGAGAAAAATTGAATCACCACAACTGCTGAAGATGGACCAGTGACTGTAGCCCAAACCTGTTGAAAAGATGGTCAGGAGAGAAGCCTCAGTACATTAGCAGTGGGGCAGCTTGAGAGAGAGAGACAGGGACACACAAATGCAGGGGCCTAAGGAAAATTTAAAACTTCCATTAACATCTTCAAGAAACCATATACAAATAACATTTGGCACAGTTACAAGCATGTAATTGTTTCTGACAAATATATACACCCAGCAGAGGTGCAGGGAGGATTTTTACAGCATTGTTTCCTTAACCAAACTGTTTCTTTCCAGAAAGCTTTAAGTCAGTATGCTTGTGTTTTAAAGGTCTATTTCCATAGCTTATGTGAAGCCTCTTAGTTTGAATCAAATGAACTGAGCAAGTCTGATATCTCCTTTAGGAAATCTTCAGCTGATCATATTTTAAACTGCATCAAACGATTCTGTGTCTATCTCCATACAACTCATTCTGGACAGAGCTTTCTTACAGTAAATTGTCCTTTTAGCTAGCTCTGCAGCCAAGGTTCTGTTTAAAGCACTGAAAATGGAAGCAACTGTGGCCTGCGTGGAAACACAACCAGAACTGACTATGCATCTAAACTAGATCTCAAAGAGGCTTTTCTATGGAAGTATTCCCAATAATGAACTTAAGCAAGTTTCCATTTTGCGATGTAAAGAGCCTCTTACTGTGGTCTCAACAGACGTGCAACAGCGTCAAACTGTTCACATAACACAAAACCCACGCCTTTTTAGAAAAGCAATATACTTCATTGTGCTGCATTGAGAGAACTGGTGCCCACTAGGAACTAGAAATTACCCTGGAAGTAGGAAAACCACCATTTGTCCCATAGAACGGTTAGGTCTTGAAAGTAAAGTTTTGAAGCCTGTCAGCCACTCATGGACTCCCAAGATTACATATCCAAGACAGAAGAAAACCCTTGTCCTGTGAGTTTAAACACACCATGGGCTCTTCACTTTCAGTATTGTACACTCCCTAGCCTCCCATTATCTAACTTCTACTGTTTAACATCCTATTTATAGGCTTCAGGCTCTTTGCTGGTTATTTTATTGTCATCAGTAACAATTGTTTGTTGCTTGAATCCTTACCTCAGATTTATAGTACCCTTACACTCTCAAGAAAAAAATAACACAACAGAAAACCCAACCCCACCACATACATCCCCCCATGCTTTCAGTGTGGTGAAGGATTTACCCAAACAGCTGTTACAAGCACCTTGCAAGATCATAGGTCTAAGCAGCAGCAGAGTAAATACTAAACAATACACTTGAATTAGAGCATAAAAGGATTTATTCTAGAATTAGTCACTGCTAAACGGTTTAATGGGAAGTACCCTCTACATGTGTTTAGGAAATTAAAAAAGAAAAAGGAAAAAAGTCCTTTACTGAGTCATAGTGGCAGCAAGAGAAGTTAATCCCCTTCATTCTATCTTCCTTTATGTCCTGAGAGGTTACTCCCATTCCCTTACTCCTACACAGCCTTGTTCCAAGAAGCCTCATGGACAAGGAACCCTTATTACTTACAGCCATTTCTGAATGATGGACCTCAAGCTACACAAACAAAATGAAAGTGAGCAGAGTCCAGGCATCTGGGAACATTGGTGTCATGGTTTAATCCCAGTCAGCAACTAAGCACCGAACAGCTGCTTGATCACTCCCCTCACAGTGGGATGGGGAAAGAGAATCAGAAGAGTAAAAGGGATGAAACTCCTGGGTTGAGACAAAGACAGTTTAATAGGTAAAGCAAAAGCCATGCATAGAAGCACAGCAAAACAAGGAATTCATTCACCACTTCCCATTGGCAGGCAGGTGTTCAGCCATCTCCAGGGAAGCAGGGCTCCATCACGCATAACAGTTACTTGGGAAAACAAACACCATCCCTCCAAGCATCCTCTCCTTCCTCCTTCTTCCCCCAGCTTTATATGCTGGGCATAACACCATATGGTACAGAATGTCCCCTTGGTCAGGTGGGGCCAGCTGCCCTGGCTGTGTCCCCTCCCAGGTTCTTATGCACCCCCAGCCTACTCACTGATGGGATGGAGCAAGGAGCAGAAAAGGCCTTGACTCTGTGTAAACACTGCTCAGCAATAATGAAAACATCCCTATATTATCGACACCGTTTTCAGCACACATCCGAAACACAGCCCCGTACCAGCTACTGTGAAGAAAGTTAACTCTATCCCAGCCAAAAGCAACACAACTGGTTAAAGAGAACAGGAAGTGATGCACAGGCACCCTTTCCTCATGGAAGCCAGTTTTACTGTGAATGGAGATAGTGTTTTGTTACAAGAAGCAGACAGGCACATGGGATGTGGGAGAAGGTACAACACCACAGGGAGGTTTGACTCAGCTGCGTACAAGAATCTGTAGCCAAGCCCTCTATTTGCACACTTCAAGGACACAGGAACCATGTCTTTTTCAAATGTTTAGGAGCATTTAAGATGATACTAGATGTTGTTTGGAAGCACTTCATCTATACACACACAACTATTAGAATAAGGCCACAGGCATCAGGAGGGAAGCTGGGAGAAAAGAAAGGTACTTGAACAGTTAGAAAAGGGGGACACATTTGCACCTTACTCTGGGCATGCAGAAGGCTTAGTTAACCCTGGGGTTACCATAATTGAATAATTCCTGTAACAACTTCAGCACAAATTTTTGCACAACTATGGAGTAACATATGCTTCTTCACACCACACACCTTCAACATTGCAAAAGGCAGGTAGGATTCCCCAGCTCTGTTTATCATACCCTTGCATTCCATTTCCTGTGAATAGGAAACCTGCAGATGATCCTTCAGGACAGACTCAGGCAGGACAATGTCCCATTAGAAGGGAATGCCTTCCTCTCCACTGCATTCAAGATATGAACAAGCCCTCCTGAAACTGCCAGTTTACCAGATGAGCTACTTCTTTGTCTCCCCTTTCTCCTCACTATGGGACTGTACAGGTTATGAACAACATCTCCACCCCTTCTGTTTCTGAGTCTATCCTGACCCAAGATGTAGGAAAACTTTACAAAATAACTAGCTTCTGAATTCAGAACTTCATTATCAACACAGGAGAACAGAAGAAGTTCTTACCATGTCAGGGCAGTCCATTTCACATCCAACATCTGAGACCAAGAACACAGACACATTAACATTTGAACTAATCTAATTCCCTGCTTGCAGCAGGAAAAGTTTTCATCCTCCCAACTGCCTACTCACTAGGCTCCTCCCTTCCTTTTTCACTGCTCCTAAGGCTCACCTGATTGCAGTTAGCTCCTTGATTCAATTTACCAATTCAGCAGAAAACTAAGAAGCAGAGGCAGGAAAAAGAGAGACGCAGTCTGTTGTTGCATTAACTCGGCTGTGTTGCCTAACTGCCTGATGAATGACAAGTCATATAACCTAATTGGAAAGAGCCAGATGAGGAAACTGTTTCTATACTTAACCGTTGAACGATTAAGCTTGCATTGAGTGGATCATTACTGACTTGAAGCCCTCTTTTCTCTGTTGCTGACTCCCACAATATGACAGGAGGATTATCCAAGGATGTCTCTGTCTAGTCCACAACACAGAACAAAACAGCAGAAAGCTCTTGAGATTTGCCTGCACTTGGAAAGTTTCCCAGGGAGGACAAACTGCAGTGGCAGGATCCCTTTCTGTTTCAAGTGGAACAAGTCTATCCAAAATAGTTGCTTGCAACTGGAACAAGAGACTATGAGACACTGATGAGAAACTGGAGTGTAGGACTGACCCAAGGGAGACAGACCCTTTCCCCAAGCAGAAAACAGAAGACAGCACCTCAGCCAGTTTTCCACTGCTGTCCCCACTTGTCTGTATTCCCTTAATAACAAAGAGGATTGGAATCCTAGATTGTAATGACAGTCCAGACCTCTTTGGCCTCATCCAGTTTGTGCTCTGACTGCATTCAAATACAGCTGGAAAAAGGATGATTAAGTAGCACTATCAGGTTGGCTTCTGGGAAGAAGAAAAAAATTGCATTAAATCACTGTTTTTGAGACAGGTCTGAGACTTGGGAGAATTTTTTTAGTGACTTAAAAAGTGACTTAAGTCCCCCATTATCCTTTGGCAGTTTTTACAGGATATAAACTTCTTTAGTGCTCCATAGCTTGCCTGAATACCAAGTGATTCAGCAAGTTTTCCATTTGTCTATATTCATATTTTCAGCCACAGTGAGAGGGAGACAATAGGGGCCAGATATGAAGAGCACAGAGCTATGGAGTCAGGATCTTCCAGAATCATCCCGGTCTGTCAGGCAGTAGTTCCAGAATAAGTCAATAGTGGCCAGTTTGCTATTCATGCTGCCCTACAGCTACAACAGCATATCGAGCAGCCCCTTACATTCAGGTAAACATGAGTGCCAGCAGATCGATGATAAATTCCTTTCTGACAGTAATTAATTATATAAAGGGCAGGGTGTTGTGCCTCTCAGCCTCCAACTTCTCTGGTTTTGTCAGAGTTTGATCTTACAATTATCTTTCTAGCATCACTCTGCTGTGCTTCACACTGGATCTTTCAGCCTGCTAACAGTGAAAGCACGAGACCTACGTGTTTGGCTGCAGGGTTCTCCCCTGGGCTCCCTCCCTTTTGTCACCTGGGTCTGCAGACCATGTTCTCTCCCCCAGTATGGAGAAGATGCTGCTATCGTTGCGTACAGCACTCCGACAAGCATTCACGCTGACACGCTTGTAACAGATTGGTACATTTCTTGCATAATGCTCTGGAGAAGGAACAACAGTTTGGGGTTTTTTTTGCACTTGTAGTTTACTTAACGCTGGGGGGCCAGCCCTAGACTTGGGCTTCTATGATAACAGCACCAGCTGTCACACTGGAGACTGAGGGTGCTGGACCAAGTGCTCCGTCTTGGTTCACTGTACTACAAGACAAAGAGATTTTTTTAGATTAAGTACAGCAAGAGGCAGATCCATTTCTTGAAAGTCACATGCACAAAAATGTTGAGTAAAGACTATGCAGCCTCTAAATGAAGAGTGGTCTGTTTGCAGAGATGAAACAACTACAGAGGTTTCCAGAAATAAACTGAAATAAAAAGCAATGTAGTTATTAGTAAAAGGAGATAAGTGTTGCGATCAGACACATCTCGTTTAGAACATGAGATTACGTCAACCGCCATCCCATTTGCACCTAAAACCCATGCGAGGTAATGCAGCTCAATTCAGCACGCACATAAATCTAAACGTGGCTGATCACATCGGTCTGTCCACACAACATGAAATGACCTGTGACTCACGCTAACACAGATGAACCAGAGGACAAAAATTTGTAGTGCAATATGAGCATCTGTTTGGGCTGCACTCAGTTCTAGCTGGTTAGGAAGTGAGGACAAGGATAATAGGACCCTTTCTTATGCCCAGCAAGGCTGGCAGCTCAGCAAGCTTTGCACACAGAGTAAGAAATTATTTTGCCAAAAGACAAATTGTTCAATATTTTGCAAATATTGTTTTTCCCTCTGAAGGATAGTTATTTAGTTTGATATATTCCCATGATCTCCAGGGAACTACACAGGAAAAAAGGTGCAGATACAGACGGACAGAAGTATAATGAAGCCAGATGTCCTGCGATACTGACGAAGTGCTCTCAGGTCACACAGTAACTACATCCGATGGCACTTTACTTACTAGAGATACATACAGTTCAGAAGTAGAAAATTGGGGCCGTCAGTGCAAAGGCCAAAGAAGCTGTAACAGTTTATGTCACGTGAAGGTGTGGCCCAATATACAACCATGTTCTCACTAAAGACGTCAAGTAAAGGCTACCAGATGCATTTCCTGGAGGTAGATAGTTCGGATAGAGGAACGGACAGCAATAAATAAATGTCTAATGATTCCTGAACATGCATCAGCATCCATGTGGGACACTGCCATATATGGAATCAGTATCCCTAGCTAGTCTTGTACTTTGAGGCTGGGGATATTAGTGGCTACCTGAGGCTCTGCAATTAAACAATTATGCTTTTTCTACTGTTAGGGATTAAGCAAGAAAGAAGATTCCCAGTCTCCTCATTACAACATACAGAAAGTATAATTTGATGTCACGTGTTAATCACATAAGGTAGCCTTAGGAAGCAACCACAGATCCCATGACAAATCCTTGTTATGCCAGAGACAAGGCCTAGTTCAGCAACTTTTTCCTAGGCAGGGCTGTAGTGACCAAATGGACCTTGCCACACTCTGGAGAATAATGACCTCACACCTCTTGCAGCTGCACATTCATAAATGTAGATCCAAGAAGAGATGACTACCATGGGTTGAGTTTTGCACCAACATCAACATCTATTCGAGCAGGAACCAGCAATCAGGACAGGTGACTGCAGCTGTACAAGACCTTTCTTAGGCCAGGAACAGGAAGAAATGTCCTAGAGCATCTGAGCTGCATAAGCCCTTTTCTGATACTCTTCTGAGTAAAACACAGTGAAATGGACTGGCTTTCTTGAGAAACTGAGCATGTGGATCAACTACCAACCAATAGTACACGTTTATAAGCAACAGCCTGATTCAGCCAAAGAATTCTTTTCAGATATTTTTGTTGTTTACATGAGGAAGAGAGAAGCTACTGGCAGCCTGCCATTGTAATGTGATATCTTGGCAGGAAAACGCTTTGTGTTATATCACAACCATATGGCGGTGAAAAAGATTTTTTTCTATTAAGTTCATGTAAAAGTCCATTCCCATTTTTAACACAGCCTTTCTGCATAAGAGGAATATGTTTGCTTCTCAGTTCTGTGACAAGAATTGTTAGTATATGACTACACTTTCATACCTAATCATGGAAAACATTAAAAACACTACAGTTTCAGAGGTACAATTACCTCTTCTATTGTGAAAGGTAGATGAGCACACTGATGGACTTTAGCTTCTTTGAAGAGTTAAGCTTGGTTTCCTATAGGAAGGCATTCCTTCTTTTTTTAACAATGGATGAGAACACTGTCCAAAGCAGCTACGATCAAATGAGGTCTGGCATTCTTTGGGAACAGTGAGAACAGGAAGATGTGTGGGAAGTTGTTGCTTGCATTTCTCTCTTCACCAGCTCATCTCCATTCCAGGAACAGCAACAATAAATAGATTCCCTCAGATAATTTTCCTACTGCTACTAGAAACCAAAAGCAAGTTGGTGCTATTGGAAACTGGATTTTTCACACATTCTTAGGACAGGTTCTTACTCTGGTCCAGCTGACTTTCTCCCTCTACATGTCTAGGAATCAGCAGATGCCAACCTCAATGAATTCAAATCTTTTCAGATTCAGAAGTCTGCAGACTTTGACTTTCCTGTTGGGATAAGTCTGTTATCAGTATGAGGCTACGAACGATTTTTTGGCATACGCATACTCCCCAGAACCCAGTACCAAGCATGTGTTACTATGCTGCTCATGTTTCCAACTTTTACAGTCTTCTATGCAACACAAAAATAAATAAGAATATACACCATTTCTTTTCCATTAACAGCAATCCAAACAGCACCTCAACCATCTCTGCAATCACCGTTTTTTTCCAAGAAAGCTGAAATACAAGATAAGACACAGAAGTACTTCTCTAACAAAGCTTTCTCCAGCACAGCAAATAAATTTCCACTGAAGGTTCTGGAGACTGATCTGTGCAGGATCCTAGTTCAGAACACAATACCCCTGCAGCTAGCTATTGCCCTGCTTGTACTCTCAGGAGTGCATAAAGCAGTGGATGAGTAGCTGGATTCTACTTCACTGAAGTTCTCTGGCCCACTATGGCTACACTGAAGTGCAATAATAAATTACATGATGCCCCTGCACACTTCCAGAATGTGAACATCTATGCAGCTGAACAGATAGGATGGTTCCTGACATGTTTCTGACCCAGGCAAAACAGTATTCGCCCCTACAACCCCACAGTGTGCGTTAGAATCATGATGTTGCAGGAGCTGTCATTACACATGTGGAGGCGCAGAGAGTTTCCTAGAGTAATCATAGGCTGCTCTGTGCCAGCAAACCTCACGGCCTTGATACTTTTGTAATTTCTAACAGCTTTAATTTAGTAGGAAATGTGTGATCTAAGCAATTCCCATTGATTTCAGCTATGGACTGATGTCAAGTAGGTGCACTCCATGACTGAAAGGAACAGAGCCTGGCCTACATCTGAATTTGCCCCCGAGTCCTACATTATGTTGTGGTGATCTGGATGCCTACAAAAAACGGTAACAGGAGTACTGAACTCTGGAATGAAAACGCATACGCAGGAGTCTGTAAGAAAATGAGAGAAAACTCAACTGCTGTGACTTGTGTGCTGGCAGCGCTGAAATTTCTGCACTCACTCCCTGAGCAGAAACATTACCAGGGCAGGTACAAATATGAGACTATTTCAACAAATGGTCCATAACTTGCCTACATGTTAGAATTCAATTTTCTCTGCTTTCATATACCTTTATTGCACTTCTTGGAACATAACAACCTAAGAGATTTCTCTTTATGGCATGGAGCATATGAATGTTATAAAAGAGTCGTTACAGCAAAATATCCTTAAGAATTATTTACATTATTGTCAGCTCTTTTGAGACACTTAGATGAACTCTGTCATTAGGGATTTTCCTTTTTAAAAATGTCCATGTCCCTTGACAGAACCCTTCACACTTTAGCCAGATAAACCTCATTTTGCTCATATGATGTATTTCTGACTGACAGCGTAGTTTGCAGCCTTTAAAAATATTCACATGCAATAGTCAAAACATGGCATGCTGCAGCCCCTCGGAATCTTAATTCCAAGTCTGTCTAACTTCCTGTCAAAACTTAGATAGTAAGCAGTAATCAGAAAGGTCTGCTGTGAGAAAGAGTGAGGTTTGTAGGATCCAATGAGACAAAAGAAAAGGGGTTTATCTTCTGATTTTCCAGAACAGAATTGCAAAACAAACAATGCAGCCTCAAAGCAACAAATCTGAATTGGTCATGGTGTAGCTCAATGGAGAATAAATACGCTCTGAAAAGGAAATGAGAGATGAAAGAAAAAATCGACTGTAATTTACATTTGTTAATATGGAAATTATGAAAATAAGTAAATGCCTATAAAAAGACATTAATAGAATTCACCCAGATTTACAATTTGACTTTTATTCCGTCATTCCTTCTTATATATAATCCAACAGAGCTCAAGCTGCCTAAAAAGCACCATTATTACAGCAATACAGAAGTCTGCTGTGCCTACTCATGAATCTAAACTCCGCCCGTGAACTGCATGCCGACAGTAAATTGGCCAAGAACACAGACTTCCTCTACCTTAACTATTAACCATATCTTCAAGCAAGTATCCCTTGAGAAAAGCTTTGTATTCCGCAGGCATTACTACCAGCTCCTTCAAAACCTTTGCTTGCAAATCATCGATAAATGACATTGAGAGTTTGCGACTGTTCTCCCTGAGATCACTGGTGAAATTTGCTTAAACTTTGCTGCCTCTGGGAGGGTAACGGTAACACTCCAAAATGGCTAGAGCAATATAGCAGCTTATGACACCCACTGTAGACCTCCGGAGAGGTACCTAAAGTCTCCGGTCAGGTCCCAGGGTTAAAATGAAATCCAAACCCACCTCATTGCAGAGATCACCAAATCAAGACACGGTCACTTGACATGTTCATGTGCACACAGGCACGGAGCGGTGAGCAGGCTTGGAGACAGCAAAGTCATCAGCCAGCATGCCTGTCTTGACAAGAGACTAGACAGATTTGTTCAAAACCAGCTTGCACTATGCCTAAGAGCAACTAATTCTCTCCTCGTGTTCATTACATTCTCTCTCCTCTTTATGTGAAAATGATCATTCTGACCTGCAGAAAAATGTTTAATTATTACTCAGTTTCTTGGTCACAGCATTAAGTTTTTTCAAAGACATCTTACAAACTGAGAACAAAAAAAAAAAAAGTTTTAAAAACCCTGTTACCTAAGAACCTATTGAAATTCTTCAAGTCTCTGGGCATGCATTATGTATTCACCAAGTTTGCTGCTGGTGATGTAAGTTAGAAATTCTCCTGCTGGTTTTGATTACAGCTGCAGAGTCACAGATTTGAACAGCAGTAGACAATCATTTTTCTGAGCCTGCACATAAATATAAAACGTTTCCTTTTTCCTTATCACATAAACCTTCCACTATGATTACTTCAAAATGAATTCCTGTTTTCTTCAGATTTTCTCCACTTATCGTTTTACAATTAACAAAATGTATTCCATCCAACAAAGCTCTGTTATTTGCATATTCAAAGGTCACCATACAGGTTAAAGTTATTTAACTATGAAAGAGATGATAATTTCACAATCTTTTTACATGCAGATAAAATACAAAATTACCTCTGGGTTTTTAATTTGCACATTTACAGAGGCATGATAAAGAGTTTTACGATAATGGTATAAGCAGCATAACGAACTTTCAATTAGGCTGTGACAGCTCTTCCCTCTAGTCTTTGCATTGTCATTTTATTATTTAAAACACTGTCATCTCTTTGAGGAAGCAACAAAGAATTTTACTTACTACACCCATTCTTTGGGAACAAAATGGCAGCTTCTCCCAGGAGAGCTGCTGCAGCCTGTCAGCTCACACACGTGCACTGCTTGGCGTGCAAGTGCTCCCTGCCAAGCAGGGTGGGAGAGAGGGAGAATCAGATAGAATTAGATCAACAAAACATCGGGTTTTATGGGTGTCCCTAGCACTGAACAGTCCAGATCATCAGATTAGAGCAGCGATAAATGGCAGAGAAAAGTCCTGTATATTGTTATGGCACCCTTGTGGGTTATTTTTACTTTATTTCGTATTGCCATTGTACAAACACAATAGAAATCCTTCTGTACGTGAAACTTAAATAATTCCTAGAAAAAGCAGTGCTCACTGAATGTCCTATGAAAGGGTAACAAAGTGAAATTCTGCCCCCCATCTAAAGAGTTCTTGGCATGCCTCACAGAAAACTAGCTTCCTCGACATGACACTTCACCCGCCTTAGGTAAACCAATGCACCTGAGCCAATTATGAGTCCAACCCATTCCCAAGTTACCCTTTTCACTTAGCACCATGGCCCCAAACCAGTCCAACCCCCTGGAATGAACAAGCAGAGGACAAACATTTCTTAATATTAGGAACTACTCCAGAGTCGGTCGCTGTGACTACCTTCTATTTGCGTTGAAAGTCAACCATGTCAAAGTCATATTTTGGGTTTTTGTCTCCAGCTGTCTGCACTTTTAAACTGGAGAGTAATCGATTGCAACAAAGCAATTGCTGTATTTTTAGGTGTCTAATCAAAACCTGCTACTGCAATTTGAAAAGTCCTAGAGACACAAGTACTAAAAAATATAAAAATTACATTAATTTCATGAAAAATAAGATCATACAAACCTCCAGAAATTGACACTACTTATTGAAAATCACAGGTAATTTTACATCTCAGCTGTGCGTAATAGAATGCAGCCATTTCTGGTCATACCTGATGTAACAGTATTGCACACCGATGGTAAATGTTTTACAGTTTTGAAAGGTGTAATCAGTAGGTTGCATGAAACAGACAATTTACTTCTCTCTCAAGCAGTATGAACAGAAAAGAAAGGTCAGAGGCATCTGTATGCAAAGCAACACTTCTATTAAAGTCACAACAACATATGACTACTATGGGTCTAGAATAGCTGTTGAGCTATTTTACTGTCAGAGGTTTTACCCTCCTTGACATGTGTCTTCCTCGTCTTCATTTGCCATGAATCCCATCTGGCCTGGAACTGGAACAGTTCAACAGGTTACACAGTGAAAGCAACATCCCTTTACCCCATCCTGAGACACCTTAAAAGGTCTGGGCATCTTCTCAGATCCTCATTTTTTTGTCTCAGTTGTAGATTACTTTTTAGGGGGAGGAGAAGAGGAGGCAAAGGTAAGTCACGATGAATAGTATCCTAATTGTACAGATTACAGTCATACGCTGTTTACACCCTCAGTAACTGACCCCTCCAAAGAAGAAACACACAATCTTAGGATTAGAATGAAAATTTGCAAGACTTCTACTACAGAAAACACAACCACATTCCTTCATGACTGGACATGAGGACCCCAATGACAATATTACAACAGCAAAACCAAATGCCATGCATTTGAAATACTATTTAGAAAGACATGAAGAATCTGGAGGTCTGGTACACCTAAGACTGCAGAAGAAGTGACTTAAGATTGACCGATGTGGAAGTTTTAAGATGAACTGAAACCTTTTAGAAGTCAATAAAATTGTGAAACCTGGTGAAGTGCATTTCTCTTCCTGATTTCATCTAGAAGTGGTTGTGTGAGAAGCACTGCAAAAGACTTCCATTTTTATTTCATGTCAAATAAGGCTACAAATCATGTTTTGGAGAACTGTGAGTCTTGGGGCAAGATGAAATTACCATAGTAGTCCAAAAGAGGACTGCATGTATTTTACAGGTGAGAAGCTTTCTTGGATTGACCCTTTACACAGCTTGATACAACACTGAAGCCGAAACTGGAAATGTTAAAACGTCTGAATTTAAAAAAAAAAGAAATAAAAAAAAAGGAAAAAACCCCACACCCCTTTTTATGCTTCTTACACGTAGCGCAGAATTGAGAGTCTAGCTACATTCTTGTGCATGCAATGTACAGGAACCCCGGAACTACCAAGTTGCTTTCATCAATTCATCCTGAAATCCTGTCTTTAGTGTTTTACTGCAGAAAGCACCTCGAAGCCAAAATCTAGCCATTGATGTAGTGGAAGAAAAGAGTAGTGAAGACTGGTTTGCTATCAAAGTATATTTTGAAGCACAAGATTTCACATAGCTTAGGGAGTTACAAGCGTTATTGGTCATAAAATTATTCAGCCCTTTTAAACTCTCCAGCTACAGTATTAATCTTGGTAACCTTCCTTGACAATGAATTAAACAGACTTACCAGACAGTAAAATAAAGGTAGTATTTTCTTTTATTGGATCCACATTTATTCTAGCTAATATCATATAAAACTTCATGTATTATAAGAAAGAACATAGGAGGATCTAGTTTTCACTATGCATTCGTGATCTTGATGTAGATTTCTTTCAGTCTTTGTCCTACTTCCTTGCCATCCTGCCCAGCTGTACGTCTCTTCAGAGTAAATGAAATAAGAATAATATATTTTTTAAATTGCAGGAGGCACAGAAGTTGACACTTAGTCTTTTCCTAGGATACCTGCTGTCTTGGTACCCTTGCCTCCATTCTGAGATGTGGAAGACTCTTGGAATTACACTATAACATGACCTGTATGCCTGGGTGGTGGAATAAAAAAGACCCACTCTTCACCAAACTGTTTACCAGCCTATGCTGAGGATTAATCAAGGCTACCGGATGGAACTGGAATAAATTCTTCTAATAGTCAACTTGACAAAGAAATTGACATTTCAGGCTGACTCTTCAGAAATTCATGCCAAGTTCAGAAACACTTTGGCTTTAAAAAAAGGAAAAAGAACACACAAGAAAACAAGACTTATGTGATCACACTACGCAAATGTTTGCGTGCCTGTCCACCGTGGACACCATTTTCTCCCTGTAATAACTTGGACACCCAGTAGCTGGTGTTAATTAAAACTGGCACAGTATTAGCAGTTGAACAGAAAAATTCCTACAGGTTCCATGGAGACAAACAGCAAGCTAAAGGAGCAAGATCCTATTAGCGCACGCACTGAGGGGAAAGCTCTGACGGGCTCTGGTAGTAGGTACCAACAGCTTCACATCAGCAAGAGCAGCTGCATGTGCTTCTATCACAGTTCACAGCATGTTTGACACCCAAGCACCAAAACCTGGAGCATCCTCTGGGTCCTACCACTTTCAGGATGGAACAGAGAAAGAAAGCTAGTTCTTCCAACAGTGCCACCACCCAATGGCTAAGCTCCACGGAGGGAGGATGGAGAGAGCCATGGCTCCTCCTGCACATCTAGGGGATGATGAAGGAAAGGCATTTTAGTCATTGTTCTAACTTCAGTCAGAAGGAAAATTCTTATCCCACCCCTATCTGGGATCAGCCGAAGAGGAGGAATGACTCAGAGAGGTCTTATTGTCACAGTGTCTCCATGGAGACCCAACTTGTGTTACACTTTGTTCAGGTCTCTGCTTCAAGCCACTGCATCACCCAGCAGCTGGTCCAGATCACATACTATCTGAACACCAAACCACAGCACATTTTCCAGCAAAGAAATGGACATTTTATTTTTTTAATGCTTAGAAGTACTTTTCTCTCTGTATCTTATAAGTAGCTCTGAATTACAGCTATTTCCACATTTATTTTAATCTTCTGCCTTCAGGTCATTTGATGAATCTTAGGAAGATCTTGGAACAACTTTATAAACTTATTTTTTCTCTTTTAATAGAGCCACTCTTTTTTATCGTACCTTCACTCAAACATTTTTATGAATACGATAAAAAGACAGAAGAACCCTGTATTTAAATGTTCTTCTTGTGTTACAGAACTGTACTCTCACCTTCCTTAACCTAACTGCGTATCAGTGCCACAGAGCCGGATGCAGAGGGGAACAGGGCATTAGCTTAGCACAGGCTCAGTTAGACCCTGGGGTCTGAGGGCACGGCTGTACGCAGAGACTCACCCCTTGGCAAGGAACCCAAAGGCAAAAACTGCTCCTAGTTGCACTCAAAGGCGAGTTTCCCAGAAAAATATAATACAGAATTGGAAGGAAGGTAAAAAGATCTTGGTCAAAAGCAGAGTTCCTTCATTCTAACGGGGAATGTGGCTGCAACTTACTCCCATCTCTTCTCCCTTAGAACAGAGAGAGGTTTTCCATGTGCCCAGGACATGAGTGATGGGAATATGGACCCCCTAAAAGGCTTCAGAGAATAGCAATGGAAGAAGAAGGAAAAGAGTACAAAGCAGAGCATTTTGTTTACGAATTTTACCAGCAATATTCCTTAGAGAGAGGAAGGAGTCTCATTTTTGGAGTGTGAATGGAAGAGTTAAGTGGAAGGCATTGTGGGTCAAATCAGATCAAGACACTGTCAAACTTTCCAGTAAGCTTTCTGAAGCCATGACACTGCAAATGACATTCCTCTTGGGCCTCAGTTTCCCAGCTGTCAAAAGACAAGTTGTTTCACGGAAACTGAAAGATGGCTGCTATTTAGTGTGGGCCCTTTAAATAAGCACTAAGGAGTGAGAGGTTCTGAACAAGACAACAGTCTGTGAAAAGCAGAGATTACCATGTCTCATTGCCGAGAATGTGTTTTTTCTCAGGAACCATACTTGCTAGCACTTAAAACTCTCCCAAGTCCTAATTCCAGCTGAGTATGAGAGTTTGACATTTCAGATTTCTGTGGCCACGTAACATTCTTAAAAGTAACTTTTTAATGTGGAAAAATATTCATTCTGAATTGATTTTTTTTAATGTGGGGCAAAAGAGGATGTGTTTGTCCATCTCCAGGGGTTCTCTATGCTGCTGTATACTAGGAGCAACTCAGGACATTTGGACATAAGGAACTTTTTAGCACCTTTCCCATGCTGTGGTAAGAATATCCTAGAAGTCCTCAGAGTCCTCATTGAGCTGTGGCTCTCAGAGTATTCAGCATGAAGACAAGATCACGATCCCTGGTTGCAACGATCCTTGTAGCAAGGATATCAGACCACCAGAAGGTTTCCAGTAGCACAAGCAAGCCAGCTGGTACATAGAATTTTGTCCAGAATCCTGGCATTTTGGCCCAAGTTTTCTGACACCCAAACAATTTCCATGAAACATTCATCTGTGAGTAAATTTATACTGTCTGCTGAAATGCATTTAACTGAGAAAGGGCTTGCTATCAATTCCCATTCCTCTCTCTGTGGAGAAAGGAACAGACCATAAAAATGTCTGTGCTAGCATTAGAGTAGGAGGCTCAGGTGAAAAGAATGGGGATGTGGGGAGGGACTGATGTAATATAATAGTCTTTACTCTGCGGGGGTTAGGACAAGCCCCCTGCTCTCCAGGTGGAAACATTTCTAGGTGTACCTTACATAAATCCACCTGCTTTGTGTCTCCTGCATCTCATGTTATATCTGCAGAAGAAGACAGACTGGCCAAAGGAGACAAAATTCTGTCCAGGACAAATAACAGTGTTACCACAGGGTTTGAATGGAAGCTGCCATAAACTTAATTTCCTACCCGGGTTGGTAGCTACTTAAATGTGGTTGCCAGCAAATAGCCTAAAGTGAATGGAGTGAATAAGCAGAATTTAGAACTGAAAGGAGCCAGTTTACTAATTAGGCATAAAACACTGACATTCCAAAAATTAAACACACATAATCAAGTATCAGATCTCCTGAATGATACTGAAGGCTTCATTGCCGAAGCACAGTTATAGACTCTAAGATGTGCATCGAGTTTCAGACTTCGGCAGTATTTTCCAAGGCTCTTGGGAAATACGTTTACCATGTTCTAATTCACACCCTGTTGATCATTACTGCTGTTTTATATGGTACAGATTAAATAAACTGACAACAGATCAAACTTAACAGGAAAGGCCGATTCTGAAATTGCAGCAAGTAATCTTCTAAATGCAAAATCATTATGTTTAACATTAATCCATTAGTATACTTAGCACATACAACAAGAACAGTAGAAGCTGTTTTAATTTCTGTCACAGTTTCCTTCTTTTTTCAAGCTACAAATTTCACAAGATACAAACTCCTAGAAACTGTACATCAAGAGTGATTTAAGCAAAAGTAATCTGGCAGTGTTGCATCACTTGACACTTGCATTCACATCACTAGTTGATAGAATTTTCTTTTCAACTTCTAGACAATCTATTATGAAAAACAAATTGTAATTTTTATTGTATATAAACCAACTTTCACGTACAATCCCTACAAAAGCATTAATTATTCATAGAGCTTTCAGGGATAACGCAATTCATAAAGTTCTACCTCTTTTTTGAAACCTTGTTTGTTTTCCACCGTGCCATAGGTCACACTTAGATATATACACTTGGATTCTCCTTTAAGCAAAAGCATCTCTTCAAGGCATGCCACATGACCAAACTGTAAGAAAAGCATACTGATGACTAGCAATCATTGTGTGCTATCATTTTTCCCACAAAAATAAGTAGGAGCAAAGGTTGTTTCTTGTACCTGAAGCTGATAATATCTAATGAACATCCTCAGCAACAGGCATCGATAACCACAGTCGTTGCTACAGAATAAAATTCTACATCAAGAGAGCCCAAGGAAAGCGCATTATTTCTTTCTTCATAAACCAGTATGTGGTTGATACAAATATACTTTGCTTTCGGCTGCTGCATTTTGCCTTGATAACTGAGCCTTCTGAAGGGAAATTTCTGGAGTGGATATGTCTGAAATTAGCTCACTGAAATGAGTACTTGAAACCTATTTGTCACTTAGGAGTTCAGATCCCATCAGTACCTGCTGTAGGCACTCTAGAATGACCTCATCATTAAAGAGTAAACTCTTTCTATGACAGCAGATCATCTCCTAGATTGAGTTTTGTTATTCCTTTGCAGCTGATATACCTTTTCTTAGGCTGAATTAATTCTGCTCCGTGAGGCAATGCTGCTTGGTAATGGTATTCAAGAATGATCTGTATGTATTGGTTTTTAGCCCTGGTCTAACTCCTTTCCAACTGCAGCTTTGGTGCACAGCAGGACAGCAGTAGCAATCCTTTCTTCCTCCATGGTTCCCCTGGATCATCCTTTGGTTTCCAGCCTTACTTCATCTTTTGCCATTTAGATTGACATCCAAATTGATTCTTTGATAGGTGATACGTAGCGTTCATGGTCATCTGTTTCTTCAGTTGTCTTGATGGCAACCACATACCTTGCTGTACTGGTTTCATAGCAGTCCATATGGTGTTATGGTTTGGATGTGTGATCAAAACAGTGTTGATAAGACACTGAAGTTTTAGCTCATGCTGGGCAGCTCTTACCCAGCACCAAGGTTTTTTCTGTTTCTCACACTGCCCTGCCAGCAAGTAGGTTGGGGGTGTAAAAGAAGTGTGGAGGGGGACACAGCTGGGACAGCTGACCCCAGCTCACCTAAGGGCTGTTCAGCAATGAGAGCTGGCAAAAGAAGGGAGGTCATTTGGAATTGTACTATTTGTCTTCCCAAGTAAACATTACATGTGATAATGCCCCGCTTTCCTGGAGGTGGCTAAGTATCTGCCTGCTGATAGTGAATGAATTCCCTATTTTGCTTTGCTTGTGCGTGCAATTTTGCTTTACTTATTAAACTGTCTTTATTTCGACCCACAAGTTTTCTCACTTTTATTCTTCTGATTCTCTCCCCCATTCCACTGGGGGAGAGTGAGCAAGCAGCTGTGTTGTGCTTAGCTGCCTAGTGGGGTTAACCCACAACGCTTGCCATTTTGGGTTCATTTCATTTAGAAAATGAACCTTGTTTGGGTTTTGTGGGGTTTGTGGTTTTGTTTTGGGTTGGTAGGTTTTTTATATCATTGGTATAAAAGCCATAAATAAAAGGCTTCCTTGGTGAAGAAAGAATTTCCCAAATGCACTAACTGTGCCTTCTCACTACATAAATAGTGGGTAAACAGGGCAGGCGATTTCTTGAACTTTTATTCCCACACTGGTTGCCTGAGTTTGGCATAGCTGCACATTCTGCACTCAGTACTTCACCACAGAAGAGCAAGCTCAAAGGAGAGAGGAAGGAAGGGACTGCTTTTTTCCCATAAACTAGATCTTTTAAAGAGAGAGATAAATACCTGTAGTGACTTGTTTTGCAGAATAAAAATGAGACTCATCTGTCTAGTACTGTTAAATCAGCAACAGGTTTAGATGTCTGCTATACTGAAGGAGAACAGAAATGTATCCAATCTCAGGGCTGAGTGCACTTCCACACAAAATGAAGGCAATACATTCCTCCATGGGGAAGATTGCAGTTCACAGACTAAAGCTAGGACTACCCCATTCTAAGCTGAAATGGCTTTGCTGCCCACTAAGAAATTGTTCCTCTTCCATTTGTGTAAATGAAAGCTTTAAAGAAAACCTTAAAAAAGAAAATCTGGACTAAAATTCACTGGCTCTACATCCTGAACTGTAGCAATATCGTGATAAAACCAAGAAATGGCTCTAGTAATACAAAATACAGTGAAACTTCAAATTAATATAGTAAGAATTTGTCTTCAAATATATTCCCAGGCATGTTTCAACAAGATACTACAAGGACCACCTCCAGCCTCTTAACAAAGCTTCAGAACAGCCAAAAGAAAATAAAAATCTCTTCAAATAAAATGTTAAAAAGGGAAACAGAAGCAAAGTAAATATTAATTGTGGTTAGAACGAAGAGTTACGTGTTCGGTTAGGCACAGCTAGTAGACAACCACTGAGCGAAGTTACTCAATGTATAGAACCATACTGGCTCTGCCTCTTGCCAGCGGGATGATGTGTGCCATAGCTTATTTGAGTACTAAACATTATCAGACAAAGACATGGCAACTGCACCCTGAAACAAATCAGGACAGTAATAACCCACTCAGCTTCTTCGATTCCTGACCAAAGTGTAATCCTGTTTCTCTCGGGAGAGCCGCTTCCTGCATACAAACAATGCCATGTTTGATCTCTCTTATCTTTCTCCTGGGCCTTTTTGATTTACCAACTGTGAATCAGACTCCAAGCTGACACTTAGGGTTAGGAGAGAAGGGCTAGTTGCCCTTCTAGGTTCTCAAACAGCTCATATACCCTCTTACATACCTTATCTGTCCTGAAATAATGAGTTCATATTTACTTCTTGGTGGAAAATCACCTGCAATGCATCTCCAAGCATTAATGCACCAACCACTTGGCTCCTTGCTTTCTCTCAGCATCGGCAGGGATAAGTGTGGTAGGGTTTCCTGTACAGCTTCTCAGGAGCGCAGTCTGGTCAGCCAACAAGAAAGCAGCCATATAGGGACAAGGACTAAGGATGTTTTTCTGGACAGTGAGGGAATTCATAATCCAACAAAAGGACTTCTGGTCAGCCTCCTCTGGGGACAGATTTCACGTTGTTGTATGGCTTGGAAGACTATAGCGATTCCCAGCAGAGTATCATTCCCATATTGCTTATAGCAGATGTGGCTATGTTGACACACAGTTTCAGTGTTTGTTTTCTTAACATTTTCATTATATTTTGCCAATATTTTATTTTGAAAGTAAAAATATTGCTTAAATGGATCTTCCCACAGTTTTGATTGCTTGTGGCTCTAAAAAGAGACTCATCAGATGGTTTGTGTTAAAGGATTTTCATAGCCCTTTCTTGGCTGAAATGAAAATTCACTTCAGGAAATCAGAGTAGAGAGATATTCCTGACGGAGCTAGACCTGATGAGGTTTCTAGGTCTAACACATTTGAGAAAAGCTCGGGCGCAGTAAACAGCACAGTGTGATTAAGACTGGACAGGTGCTACCACAAGAATAAAGGCTACAGCACATCTAGCAGTGACTGAGGGCAGTTCATGTTTTGATTCAATAAGTTATTAATACGACTCACCCGTATGTTACCAAATATCACACCCAGTGAGTGAAAATTGAAACATATGCCTGTGAGATACAAAAGGGAGCTTTTAAGAGAGGTCTTGGCAGAATGGGTGGGAGGGAGGGGTGAGAGCAGGAGGAAAAGAATGAAGCTTTTTTGCTTCATCAGGTTATATGAATACGTTAAAATTCTCAGGTAAAGGAAAATAGGCAAGCCTTGGCTTTTTTTTCCAGCTAGCCTTTCTTGCCCCTAACAAAGAACAAGATGAGGATGGAAAGACAGTGTATGGAGACACCATAGGACTGCAGAAAATAGGCATCCCCTGAGGCACTCAGAGTTGTTACCAATTCCTCCAAATTCCCATTCCCCCAGCCTTTCCCTAGTCCCAGCGCAACTTCAGGGCCCATGCAAGGGCAGAGGAGAGTGCTTTTTTGAGTCTGTCTCTGAGCTCAGAACAACACCTATTACAATTTCTTAACCATTTCACATAGGAAGAATTCAACAAGCAAGTGGGAAATTATACAGGGAAATTAAATCCCTGCCTCTTCTGGCAGTTATTTTCAGGAAGAACACCGCTAGATGGCACTGGGAACTGTAAGCACCGGGCACAGAGCACTGGTTACCGGCTGCCCTGCTCTGAGGGCGGTAATGATAAAATAATCAGGGACTAATGTCACTGTTCACATTATCAGCAACATCCTTTTCAGTTCTTTCAGATTCTAGGCGCAGGGAGCAACACTGAGTTAGTAATGTGTTCTTTATCCCAGCCCCACTAAAAGGGCTGACAGAAAATACAGAGCAACTGTATTTTCCATAAGGTTACATTCCTAGAGGACAAACAAACCTTCTGTAAAAACGCATGAAAAAGCATTTGCTCAAGGGACTCCCGTGATTCTATGCATGCGCCACATATATGTAATAATATAATTGAGAGATCATCAGCACATGTACCAAGTTTGTGATCCTGGTTGTCAGTGTACAATATTTTTACATCTAATCGTGTAATATTTGAGATACCGCACACCACGTGTCTAAATAAAATCCTGCCAACACACACAAAAGAATGCATTCATCATCCCAAATCCAATATAGAAAACATATGCTACTTACAGAGCATGTACATATGTTAGATATCTTCCCTTCGCCTTCTCTCTGTGTGAGAAACTGGCCCACTTGCAGTCTCTAAGCAGAAGACCTTCATGTGAACGTGACCCATTCATTTCAGTTGGGTTCATTCACCCCCAGAATCAGGCCGTCACGCTGAGCGGGGTTGCTTTACTGCTGCTCAGTACCACGCGTTAGTCAGGCTGGGACTCAAAAGGACCTCTCTCAACCTTACCTCTCAAGGCAGTCTGCCTTGAATCTACCTGGAGCTCTGAGCAGAACCTAGAAGCAAGGAAACCAAGCAGTGGGTGTGTCAGAGGCAAGGAGAAATGTCCAAGCTCAGCAAGAAAAAAAAAATTTTGAAACTTATGGCTCTGCTTCCCCATTACAGACCCAGTCTCTGTGTGAAAGGAGTACTTATTTACATGTTCAAATCAGCTTAGGTGCTTCTGCCACCTCAGTGTTTGCTGCCTGTTCAACAGTCAGATGATGTCCTAGGTGCCATGGGCCAATGACCTCAAGCTCCTAACACATATTTCTATTCCTTATTGTCACGCACGCCTTACAGAAAATTCTTTGTACCAGATATTTATGATATACTGGTCCTCTCAGTGGCTCAGAGTCAACAGGGTAAGTGCCCCTCTCTGTACCCATGAAGATTACTTTAAGGAAAACTGGGCCTCATGAACAAAAGATGCTTGCAAGCTCCCTGCAGCCCAGCTTCAGTTCCATTAATACACAAGGCATTCCATTTCCTTCCTCCAACTGTTTCCTGATGAAAGATGGAGGACTAGCAATTCATATGTCGTCACCTCCCCATCTCCAATCAGCTCAGCAGGATGGTCACTGAAAAACTTGACACGTAGTTCAAAAACAGTGAAGAAGATTGTGGGGTTTCTGGGGGTTAGGGGAGATCTGATGTGGAAGCTGTGAACTCTATAAACACAGTTTTCTTAGTAGAAATATTTCTTGGGTGTGAGGCCCAATTATTTAGTTCAGTCTCATCACACACAGTGGCAATCCCAGGAGGTATTTTTTTAATCATTCCATGATACTCAGAAGCAAAGTCAGACACCCAAGTTAAGCAACCAGATATATTTTAAGAGACTGTGAAAAGTTCCTTTGGAATTTAATCACAGACTCAGGGTAAAGAAAAGGAGTCATTTCCCATATGCTGCTATTCAGCATTCTCTTAAGCATCAGCCAAGGTGTTACACCTGTGTCACAGGTCTAATCATGTGCAACAGCAAGCAATTCCTGAGCAGGCAATTATGCAGTTGGGAAATGTAGACAAGGTCTCTGAGAAGAGACGGATGCAAGCCTAAGTTCGTTGTTTTAAAGGTTACCAGAGATCTACAGAGCAGTACATGAGAAGCTATTCCTCCAAGACATAAAGGTAAGGTTCAGGCTCATAGGCTGGTGGACACAGATCCTTGACAAGACACACAGGGAAGTGAAAAACATTCCAAAATTCATTTTTTCCTGACTGCTGAAATATTCTGTTTCAACACACGACTTTTCCCTCCTGCTTTAAAAGGAAAAGATGGAAACATTCACTGAACGTTATCAGTATTCCCAAGATTTAATGATTAAAAAATGAACTTTTCTACAGAGACAAAGAATAATCCAGCTCCACATCTCCACTGCAGCAACCTAACTGCCACAGCACTGCTCAGAATAATTGACCAGCTTTGATCAGAGTAAAAGTCCTGCACCCTTGAAGTATGACTCCCTCTAATACCAACTTGAATCAATTTTTGCTCACAATATTCATCTCCTATTTTAATGATTAGGAATATTAAAACTCAAATTTTAAAATCTGCATTGGTGCCTTTCTGAATCCAATTTATACAGACCTAAATCTACCACTGGTATACAATGTACTAGCTCTTTGCTACTCCAAAGATCCATCGTAAACCAAAACAAAATCAATGACCACACTCCAGCTGGTGTCAGTAAATCTGGCCAGTAGAAGTACTTGGACAGCTCTTCCATAGGTCCTGGCTCACTTCCCACAAATGTCCCAATTAAGCCAGTCCTCATTCAGAATTCCCCAGACCCAGAAAGCCGCAAACCAGAAGCCAGATAACATCTATCCCAAAGGTGTTTGGCTAGCTTTCTGGATGCAGGCAATGAGATGTAAGTCCTCCAACTGTGGGCTGCAGCAAAGACAAATCCAAGCCATTAACAGAATGGTTGACTTCACAGTTCTGGTGTTGCAGGACTTTAGGAATCCATTCAGCCTACTGCCTGATTGACAGGTCCTTCAAATCATGAGCATTTTTATATAGGTCCCTTTTAAAAAGTAGACTTTCCTCTACTACTATGAGAGTAGCTGCAATTTCATGGATATTCATAACGTTATGTTAGAAAGGTGTACACAACCAAATTTTTTTTATGCTGACCACTAATCCACAAGGAATAGCAGACAGATTGTTGTTGTTCTGAGATTAATGCTTATAATTTACAAGGATGACAAGAACCTGAAAAATAACTCTTTTTTTTTTTTACCTTTGGAGATGGTTCTTTGCCCAAAGACACGCAGAGCAATGCTGCAAAGGCAGGAGTTTGTTGACTTTTTGCTTTGTCAAATGGTATCATACGTTCCCATTCCCATTTACTAGGAAGTGCTACATTCACAAAATTTAATTCCTACTTAAACTCCAAAGTTCCTCGGTGCTAAAGGAAACACAAAGTCCATCCATATCCAGCTTGCTACACGCTGTGAATTCTTACAAGCAGGAATACAGAATGCCTGTACGGCAGCTACATCACTGGAAGACTGAGTGTACGAAGAAACGAACGCCTCATCTACGCAGACCAGTCTCAAGACACACCAGTGACTACTGAGTTGCTGAAAATAAACACTGATTTCAGCTCAAAGGTTTCCTCAGATGTTACTGGGTTTCTATGCTCTTCCTTCTATACCTTTAAAAGCGGATTTCCCTGAAAGACATGGATGCTAGAAATGGATACCTCACTTTTAACCCTGAAAGACTTGAGAGCTTATCAAGACCAGGATATTTTATAAGAGAAAGACTTCCCCTTCTCAGAGAAGAAGGATTTTTGACATTCTTAACATGTTTATGTTACAGAAGTCAGGCAGATTCTGGCTTCCTAGGTACCAGGAAGAATAGCTAGAATGAAATAACTATCAGACTGAGGGCCCAACTTTAGTACCCAGCCAATCCACTTGCTTCAATTAACATCAGAACCATCCATGGATATGCAGAAGTGAACAAAACTTTTGTAGCTCTCTTAAGAGATGGAAAACACTGCACAAATATTGATTTCTCTCTTCCTCCCTATGCCTTAGATCATTAAATATTAATAATGCCAATACATTAATGGTGTAAACTTTCACATCAAGCAGCGACTTAAATAATTAATTGAGAGAATAGAAGACAAACACCTAATGTGTTAATTGCTTGAATGAGTAGAGCAGATGGTAGGAATCAGCACAATTGTATGGAAGCCATAGGGAAGCATTATTGGATCCAGAATCATCCCCACAGTCAAGAATGAACTCTGCTTGTTCTTTGTTCCCCTTTCCAGTTAGGTTCCCCAGCCTAATTTCCGTCCATTCTCAATAAATCCTCTAGCTTAAGAGAAGGCCGGGCAACTAAGGATCAGGGAACGTAACTACATGAAGAACTTTCAGTGGAGATTTAGTAAAACTACACTGACTTCCTGTGGTGGGTTAGAAACTACTGTGAAACCCCATCTTGACAAACCTTTGACTGAATAACCAGGTTTACATTTTCCTATTAGAGTGAGAATGCAGGGAACATCAAGCACCTAGGAGGGCTGCAGCCAAGACATTACCCCAATGCTATTTTCCCACACTTTAGGTACAGATGTTTTCAGTATGTGAGCATTAACACTCTGCCTTTCTAATTATGCAGGCTTAGACTCTTACATCATGTTTAAGAAGTCATAAATTTAGTGTAATAAATCTTAGCTAAAACTTTTAACGCAAAGTGTGTTCAGCACTACTTAGAAATTACTTTTAAATTCCATGTTTGCAGGGCTCATACATGTCCACAAGATTCTGAGAACATCTAATTCTCTCTTCAATGCAAAAGCCACGTTGTGGGGGTTTCATACCTAGAGAATACTCTCAAGGTTTGAACATTCAAGGGCGAATGTTCAAAACAGTATTAGAAAATAATGTGAGATTAATTAACCTCTCTCCTCTTCTGCCATGCAATCAGCTCTGCCTGTATCTAAGCTGTTGGAGAAACCTGTTGCAAGCCTTAAATTGTAGATCACCAGTGATGTCTGCAAGGTAAGGCAAGTAAACATCCATGTTTCCTTATGCCTTTGGCTTTCTTGCTCGGCACATGTGAGCTGACTAAACAGAGAAGAGCATCAGCTGTTGCATCATTTCCACAAAAGGAGATGAGCTCAGGGGTTCAGTTCTAAAGACATACACCTAACTTAAGGTGGCAAATTATTTAGCAGGAAACTGAAATGGGACATTGGCTCTAAGTGTCTAAAGAAAGTCTGAAGTGTGAAAAGACTTGATCATATCTCAGCTGCCAACACATCTCCAAGATGATATAAAGGGAGTGGAAACAACTTTTTGAAGATGTGCCTTTACGGTAAATCACTTCTTTTTTAATGAGGTTTAAGAGAACCTGAGCAACCTCTAAGGCTTACTGCCTCTTCATGTCTTTGCCTAGTTTGTTCTGACTGAGCAACAAAATTAATTAATCAAGTGATTAATTACTCAAGTCCATATGACTTTTTTTTTTTTACTTCCTCATAACAATAACCCATTTGGATTTGTACAGACATACTGTATCCTTATTTTCGATGTGTGACAGGAATTAGTTTCTCATGAAAATAACACCTTGACAATCCCTAAGATACCAGCAGTACATCTTCTGAACCTACCACTAGACTGATGGATGAATGAATATTATTTAGTGATTCATTGTTCTGCATTCACAGGATAGTTTATAGATGCTTTTACAGCAGTATTGAAAATTTATATTGACACTGACTGAGTAGCAAACACAAAGACAGCAAACAATCCAGTCTGTGAATGAATTAAATCCATGAGCTTGCAGAAACAAGTACAGGTTTTGTAGCATAAGCTGAAATCAAATTGTAGGTTGGTTGGTGTGCTGGATGTTTACTGCATTTTGTCCATTAGCTGTCTTTATAGCATGTCTGGAATCTGCTCCAGGAAGATCTAGGCTGGACATTCCCTTCCAAGCACTGGAGGAACATTCCTGCATTACCAAGAATAGATGGAGGGAGTTATTTACTAAGTATTTCTGCAATTCCAATTGATCACACTTATATAGGAAAAGCCAAAGGAGACAGCAAGTCGCTCACTGGAGCTTGCAGAAGCACTCCAGGTTGGGGTTATGTTCAGCTAAGGAGAACACCTCTCCCAGCCACCTGCCTCTTTGTCATCCGGACAAGAGTGTCTCAAGCCAGGACTGAGGGCAAGAACGAAAGAGTGCTGAGGACTTGATGACCACATAGTAGGTATCATGGCAAAGTTATTTTAGACAAGTTCTAGTCTGATTCTGTGGCCTAAGGGCTGTTAGCAGTCCTATCAGCACTATCTTATCCCTGTTTCCTCTGCCGAATGAACTTTGCAGCTTCCTTCCACACCCTCTTTGGTTTGGTGTACTGAGTTTGACTTCATAATTACTTCATGAAACTAAACTTATTCCACAGCAACAAGATAGAGTTTTCTGTAGTTTCCCAAAGGAAAACTTGAGGGTGTGTTTTCCTACAGTTATATATATAGCCTGACCTATTTCAAATGCCATTTTTCAGTTCTTCCAGGCACAAGTGCTCACATCTTCACTTGGAGAGGTTCATCACAAGATCCTGTCTGTGCTCTCAGGATTTGTTTTTTTAAAAGGCCAACAACAGCTTCCTTAATAAAGCTTTTATCCTCGTGTTGGCAATGGCAAAACCCAACAAAATGTCACTGGTTTGGGATACATTAGGCTGTTCTAGTGAAGTTAACGTATTATTGTTATTCTTGTTATTCTGTCTTTTGAAAGAGACTGATCCATAGGCAATCTTGTGAGATTAAATCAAAATGGACTTTAGAAATAATAATTTTTATGCTGGAGCCTGCTCAGGCGCTCAGGCACTCAGATACTTAAACACCTTTCAGGAAAATCAGAGCTGTAAATGTAGATTCTACCACTTAAGATTACCACTTGTGTTTGAGACATTCCTCAGAAGATTTCTGACTCTTAAATCAATTAAAAAGTGAAATAAGAAGGTCCCTTCTTGATATGCATTTTCCTTGCTGCTAAATAAAGTTAAACTCGAGGTCTGCCCAAAGTAATTAATTCTCCTCAAGATTTGATTATAAAACCACTGGCAAGAATTCTTTATTACTTTTCCCAGTACCATTACCAATATTCAATTCACCGTTCCCTACACAATAGTAATAAACTGCTTGGAAAACTAATACTCTTTAAGAGTATTTGAATGATGGCTGCATCCATTACATAGCACACATGTAAATGTCTTTGGACACCTCAGAATCCTCTTGTCCAGTAAAGTTTAGTTCAATAGCATTAACAATACAAAGCAGAAGGCTTGACTAGGCTTAGATCTCTGTCTTGTCTCACAGATGCCTGAAGTAAATGATTCTAATGCTCTAATTATTGCATCAGCTTTTCAAGTGTAATTATTTTTACACCTAGAGGAATGTTGACACTGTTTAAAGGAAGACATAACCCATAAATCAAGAATGTGCTTTTAAACAAAACTGTTTCCAAGTAAAAACTACTCCAAAATAAGCACTGAATACACTAATAAGAGTAGAAGGATGCAAGAAAATATTCTAACTTTATGAAGGATGCAGCGTCACATTTTGGGCTAAATCTGCAAGGTGTGTTCAATTACAAGCAGTAAAGTCACAGCCACTAAACAAGTTACCACCTGCTAGCAGAGCTGCTATAACGGGCCTAATATATCCTAAGCCTGGAACAATTGTCCAGGTAAACACTCAGGCTCAGCTTAAACTGTCCTTAAGGCAGCACCGTGTCCCAGCTAGACTACTGTACTCTGCAGAGAAGGATGAATAAAGCTAAACAGAGTTTGGTGCTATTTTGACTAGATTGTTTCTGACGTCTAAATGAGACTGAGAGTGCTCTATTTAGGTTGACAGTAGAGTGAACTGAGATCCGACCAGCTCCTAACCGCCCTGATTCGTCATCTGGAGAGCTGACACGCTTCACATGAGCCAGTGGTTTATTCCTGTAAGTAAACAAGGCACATTGGAGCAGGACACAGTAACAATGAGCACTTGAAAACACAAGACCTTTGGATCTAGCCCAAGGGCCAGGAATCATTTAGCAATGCTCTCACGTAGGAAAGCTAAGAATACACTCCGGAACTAATTACAAAAGTCTTGACTATTGGGTGAAAAATTCAGTTTTTGAAGGGATATTTCCATCCGTACTGAAGTTTTTCTAAAAATACGGCTAACAATGAGAACAACAGCGCCATCCAATTGTGAACAAGCACCAAAGCTGCTGATGAGAGGGAAGAACATCGTACCTTGGATTTCTGATTAGAGATGTGCTGTGCACAACACAAGTCTTTGCAGCAATATTTTCTCATTCTCTGTCTTTTTGAGCCTGTTAAATCTCTTTCCCCTGCTAACGCAGGTCTGACCTCTCTGTAGAGATATTCCTTCCCCTGGAAAATAATAATTTCATTTCCAGGGGAGGTAGAGAGAATATAAAACATATCTTTGAACAGGAAGTTCTTTTACTCACTCCAAACAAATATTTGGTGATTTTTTATTCTTTTTTTAAGAAAATAAAGAAATAAAAGAAAATAAAGGAATCAGAAACAGTCAGGAAGGAGGGAATGGATTCCAAGGTGAAACTCTCATCCCGTGCTCTTTATTTATTAGTGTGTGCATACCTGCCATTTCTCTATATTTGTCCCAAAAGGCATAGCTCTTCTTACAGGCTCCTCCACATGTGCTACAAAATAATAACATTACATGACAGGTAGAAGGACGGAATCCTAGCTCTGCTGCGTGCACAATGCTAATGCATGCAGACAGCTAGGGTTACCCCATCCGTGTAGTTTTTAATACACTTCTCCAGATTCACAGATTTTTGCCTTTTGCCTTCAAAGCACTGTTCTTCCTACAAACACATTTCTTCCACAGGCAATAGTGAAGCTTCTTCACCGCTAGTAACAGCAGGAGTTTTTAGGAAGGATACTCATTACCTTGGAAAATAACTTTCTTCCAATTACTTTAGATAATTAAATTCAGCTATCAGCCAAGGACATTCTTCAAAACATCAGTATCTTCATTACTTTAGACATACAGTTACCACTATTACAATCTGTTCTCCAATAGCATTGGAGCAGAAAGAATTCCTAGAATTTGACGTTTAAAGCCATATCTCACATTATGATTAAATTATTATTCCTTCTCCAATGAGAACAGAAAAAAAAAGAGCTTCTTTTAACCTGGGGTTGGTAGGGAAATTAAAGTTTCACTGACCAAAGTCTGAATAGTTCTCCAGCTAGGCATCCTGTTTAGGGATGTTTTCTCATTAGCTCAGACACACACGCTGCATTCCTTGGTGTCATGTGCCCAATTCCAAAACCCATTAGGAAGTCACGAGGTAAAAGGTGCGTGAGTGTGACTGCATAAACAACCCACAAGCTAGCAGGACACGTTCATGTCTCTGCAACCCTCTCCATAACATCACGAGTGTGGTCTCTTCTGCTCCTGTTCATAAATCTGGGAATAAGAGTGTCTTGTCCATCTACAGGTTTTAGCAGACAAAGCATTCCAGAGCGGGGTCAGAAAAGTAATAGCTGGCTACTAGCACTGAGCCTGTTGTCCCTGCAGCCGTTTGGGATACATGGCTTTGTTCAGCTCTGCCAGCCTTTTCAAACAGGGTGCGAATGTGAGGTTGCACTTCTAGTGCATCCCCCAAACAGCCACTGTAACAGGCGAATGAACAGATAACTCTGTTAGGCAGGAACGGGAGTCAAGGCCCCAGCCTCTCTTCAAGGCAGGTGATTTCCAACATTTTGGCCAACAAAGGCTTGGTTTTTCCACCCTTCCTGCTGCAGCAGAAACAAGGTACCAGTTCTGCATAGCTGCCCTAACACACTGCAGCATATTTCACCCAGCAACCTTTTGGCACTCATTTTACAACAGGTAATGAGGAGCAGAGTGTCCTATGGCCTGCAAAAAAACAGAAGGAAAGTGTTATCATCTGTGGTGGAACTCAGGGTTTTGCATGGTATAACACTGTTTCCTTTCTTCTTACATCTAAATGTTCTCAAGAATGTACTGCCTTATCTGTCCTCAAAGTGATCATGAGTGAGTATTTTGCTCCGTTCAAGTATATCTCTTTCCAGTTAAGCTTGCGTTTCAAGATCAGGAAGTTCTCTATCAAGTGAAATGATGTAACCCAAAAGTACATGAAAATGCTGTAAAACAGTCACAGTGTTCAAGCAGTCAGTGTTCCTGCTTCTCAGCTAAATTATAAGCTTGAAGATTTTGTTCCCTTAGCATTTTACATCATGTTTAACTACTTAAATCCCAAACGAGTGGTCTCAGCAGTCATAATGAAAAACAAAACGCAAAACCCAAGAATCTATTGAGGTTTTATCATTGTTCATTGTGATTTGTACTGTAAATGTTTCTGAAACTTTTCCAACTCTAGAGCAAAATAATCAAATACACAAAGTGAGACTTTCTATCGCTAATTTCTCAGTTTATTGATATTAATGGGATGGCACCCATTAGGTCAATATTTTGTTTGTTTGCAAAATACCACAGCTGTTCACATTTCTGCTGTACATGCCACAAGGAATCTTCAGAAAAGTGCCAGATTGTCTTCTATACTTCTAACAGCAGGGGACAGAAATGGAAGGGACATGTCCTGTGTTTACAGACCCATTTGTATTAGAAGTTGCAAGTTTGGTGATTAATAAACAGCTCTAATAAAGTCTTCCCAACGCAAGATCTAGCTACATTAAAAAAGACTACTTGTTTGACTCTGGTTGAATTACTGCTCTTAACATAAGGCCACCTGGGGATAATGAACAGCTGATTTAATTTTTAATCAGCATTTAAAAGCCTTTTAAGTGGGGCTCATTTTCATTAGTTTAAATAAAGAACACCTCGAAAAGTGAAAGGTCATTAAACCTCTGGAAATACATTCATGGCAAGACTTCAGCTAAACATAGGTCCTTTTAACAGGGTGTCGAGGGATTTATTAAATATAATGTGAACAATTGCTCATTTCTGCAGTCAAACAGAGCCTCATAAAGGGATCTATTGTCTCATCGATGCCTTGCACAGGAAATTGCTGTAAGAAATGTATTTTGAACCTGCCTGTGCAGTCTGAAAGCATCTTTCTAAAGACCCCACTGCACAAGGTGTACAGATCTCAGTTTCAGTGAGAGCTGGGAAGACTGTACACCTCCCAGGATTAGGTGTGATGAGTAGCACGGCTGTAATAAGGGCCCAGCTGCTTGGTAAGGAGGAATATTTTGCGTCTCAGTACTTTGATATGAGACAAGCCCATTTTCTAATTGGCATTCAGGTTCAGCACTTGTGAGGGAGCTGTACACACCTGGTTGTGCATCCCTTTTTACTCTTCCTGTTTATCCCAGGTTATAGGGCAGGCTTTCCAAAATATGCCTATTTTCCTTGTCTACAGAACAGATTGATGTTATGAGACTAACTTGCATACCCTTCAAGTTTCTAATAAAATGCTGTCAAGCATAAATAAATATGGATATGATGAAGGATTGGAAAGTTCATCCAGTAAACAAGGGGCTACCCTGAAAAACATGAGGCTCAATTCCATCATGTCATTCTCAGTTTTGTTCCATTCTCAGAGCAGTCTGGGGTTTTTTTTAATTAATTTTTTTCATGAGCCTGTAAACATATAATAGAACATTACTTATAACTTCAAGCTGGGAGCTTCAGCTCCTGTGATGCTCATTTTTCACAAGCAATCAGCAAAATGAATGAGATTCAAGTCACATTTAGCATTGTTCAGGCTATTTAACATCGCAGCCAGAAAAAGCTACCAGATTCATGCAAGCTGTATAATGCTGCTTCTTTTCAGGGTATTTGTACTGAACTTAAGAGGATACAGACAATAAGAAGTCACACTACTCCATGTCTTGCCAGCCATAGGGTCTAGGTGAGGAATACCAAAGAATAGCCACAGCCCCTGGAAAAATTAAAAAACCCCAAACCAAAAAACAGAAAGTGAGAGAGCACGCGATTGGGCTTTATAGAGACTTTCCATTGTACTCAAAACTTTGTAGCAAGTCAGTACCAAGGTAAATGTTCCCAAACCCCTCACTAACTGGAAGAAAAATTAGTTTCAAACTCCAAAGCTTCCACTTCAGGAAAGATTTAAAATAACCATTCCACGTCCTGAAGGGGTCAGGTTGGGATTCATCTGAACGTACTGGGTTTTACTGTCCCTGACAAGTGCTCAGCTAAAGTGTTGGTTCTTATCATGACAATTCATTCTGCTGGTGTGTAACATGGGCTAGGAATCCAAGAGGGAGATGGTGGGCATGCTAGAGTAAGCTCACATCAGAGCAAGCTCGAGGCGCTCGGTATCCCTCAATGCTATGCTGCACTCATCCATTGACTACACAACTCTTGTTGAGTTCAACAGTCTTATGCTTTGTATCAAAAAGCCGAATTTGACCCCTCCATTCATAAATTCTATCCAAATCAGTCAGGATTTCAGGTTTGAGACAATGCTTTGTACACTGCATGTATATGTGAAACAGACTTAAGTATCTGGCTGAATTTCTACATGACATGAAGGGAATAATCTCTGTGCCCAAGTTTTCTTGTCAGAAACATTAACTTCACTTCCCCACCTCAGCCTGTTAGACGGCTTAACTGCCTCTTCATGCAGAAGACAGGTCTCATGAAAACTATTTCCTCCTAATCACTAAAGATTTGAGCCTACAGATTTGCAAAATGAAATCACACATTATTACTCAGGTTTTTCCTTTAAAGCAGCTGCATGAAGTTCCTTCCCTAAGAACAGATAAGCTTAGTGAGGCTGACAAATGTTTTTAAGTACAGGGAAAATTCACAGCTACACATGCCTACATGTGTGCCTCAAGCACACGGGCAGACTGATGCTTTGAGAGATGTCAGAAAAACTAGCAATTCTCCTGAAAGGATCAAGCCACTTTTAATTATTGACACAAAAGTAATTATTTTATGATGCAGAAATTGTAAAAACTCCATATTTACATTTTCTTAGGTAGCGGTGTCCTTTCAATCTTACCAACATCCAGGCTGAAACATGGAGAACAATAGGGAAGATGGGGCAGTTTCACTGTTTAACACCAGCAGTGCTGTTCTAAACGTTAGAGATTCTAATGCTGTGCTTCCCTACGTGTTTTCTGGCTTTTTTCTATTTTTGGAAGGATGTACTGTGTATTTCCATCCAACAAATGATAAAATGATTAAGTATATGATAACTAGCGATTAACTAAGGACTTTGATCTTTTACAGAACTGCCGTGGCAGAAAGATAATACGTAGTTGACCGCTTCCAAATAGGGGGGAAAAAACCCCTCCCAGAAATAAAGAACTTGTGTTTTAAATTAAAACAAGGACTAGGTTTCCAAGGGCATGTGATCATTAATTTCTAAAGGTCATGGCTTGCTTATCAGGTGACATTAATGGAATCACTGACCTGTATCAAAAGTTGTGGAAAGAACAAACTTATGTTCTTTGAAACAAATAGATTGGTGCCCTGTCTTGGCCACAGAGACTACCCTAGCTTGTTGTCACCTGTGAGTTGTCCACACACAGCATGGTGACACCAAATCTTGAGTGATATTCCCAGGAATCTCTGACTACAAATGATGTTTCAATTGCTGCAGTTCAGGATGAAAAAAAATCTAGATCAAATAAGAGGGATACACTGTGGATGGAAGGCGAAGAACTACAGGTCCTGTTTTTAAAATGTGCTGTCCTTCCACCCAGTACCCAGTGCTGTGGTCACTACAAAATATTGTGAATCCAACCTTGCACTTTCACCTCAGATTATCTGGAAGTGTACAAAAAATGCCACTCAACCCTAGGAGAAATACAGTCTGTAAGATCTGACATGAGTCCAATGCTGCTACCACTTCCATGAAAAAACCCCCGATGTGCTAAAAACTAGATCCTACTTAGACTAGTTACATGAATGATAGCTATTATATCAGCATAGAACAAATGTAATGATCTTTACAGGAGAGATTGTTTGGTTTATTAGTTAGATGATTAATTTTAAACTCATAGTAATTAGTATAACAGAGAAATCTCCTGTTAAAATAAGCCAACTTGGAGTTTATTAAGTGAAAAAAATCCATCCAACATTGTTGGCTCTTTGTCTAAATGACAATTGTCTAAATGCCCTTTTAAAAAACACCTTTGTTTCTGTTTACTCTTGAGTGGACAGACTAGCCAACTGGAAAACCAAGTAAATGCTATTTGAAAGTTCTTTGCAGGCTTCATGTGTTAAAACTGACTGAACTGACTTTTGATATGCCTACAATTTGTGTTTCTGCACACAGAGCAGAGTTTCAGAAACTGGAACCATGTGACTAACTCTAATTTATGTTTTACATAATTCCCAATGTATCCATTGGAGGATATGCAAGCTTTCAAAAGTCATCCTTCACCTATAAACTTTTGGATAGAGTCCAGTCAAATGCTTGGTTTTTAATTTGTTCATGGCTGTAAGGAGTCGAATGGAAAGTATTATAGGAAGTATCAGTTATTTGCACAGTAAAATCAATGAGATATATCTGTTTAATGCCCTCAGGGTCTATTTGTTTCGTAGGCCTTTACGCAAAACCAAACCCTTGAGAGCCTTTGTGCTTATAATTTTTTTCTCTACCTTTTTGGATACAAGATAGAAATGAGATACAGAAATCTCAGCTAAAAATAATTTCAAACTAGATAATTCCTAACATTCATTTATAAATATTAGTTAGGTACTTCACAATAGCCTCAGTGCTTGTATTCTATTGGTTGACATTATGTTTACATTAGTGTATTATCTAAGTTACAGAGTTGTTAAAGATTAACACTGAAAATGTCTTGGAAAACAAGACTGGCTTCATAAATGTCATGTAAGGACAGTTAATCCTAAAACATCTCCAAACCTTTTGAACTAAAGCCTAAATGCAACCCAAGTTAATTGCTTCTAGTACTTCATGAGCAGGAACCAGGTGCCCTTTCATATATTAAATTAAATATTCATATATTTATTTCAGTTTCTGTTCAAGTTCTAACACTCTCTTGTCAGCCCTAAGAACTAAACAAACCTTCTTCTGCCTTTCTAAAGCATGAATGACTTATATTTATACACAAATTTACAAACAGCCTTGTCATAAAGAGAAAATATCTTGACATAATCATTATAATAAACAGACACGATCTTCTCCATGGTATGTGAGTTTATCTGGGTTCAGAAGCAAAATTTCATAATCCTTGATTGTCATCACTTTTAGGAAAAAGCAATGGATAGAGGAATTTCCTTCAAGTTTAGCAGTGCAACCTTTTCATTCAGGGAACTTCCAACATGTCTGGGCCAGAAACAGGAATGTTTGTTCATCAGTGAAAAGGAGGAAGGAGGCAGATGAGAGACAAAGTCCAATAAGAGTGGTAAGGATGTGAAAATTAATTTTCCATGGCTTTGCTGGCTCTTATGAATACTACTTCAGAGCGCTTAGAAGGCAACACTTAGCCTTTTGTGACATAGTCTTGGAGGCTAGTTCTTAAATGCGGTGTTATAGCTGCCAAGTAACATTATCTGACACGTTGATTTGCTACCATCATTATGAGATATCATCCCTGACATGACAGCGAGGTATGAGTGGCATGTCACATCAGGCTGATGTAATTTTAAATCCTGTCCCACTCAATTTTGATAGCAGATACAAAAGCAGGTAACAATGAAGTCAGGGATGACCTGGGGGTGTGCTAATATTGTTGCCCTCATTGCTAGGCGGTGCGTACCAGCGCTAGGGTTTGTATTTCTACACAGATTTCCGTAGCCAAATCAAATGAGGAATCCTCAGCATTGAAAAAATTTTGCAGTCCTCTTGCCATTTCTAGGAAAGAAGAGTCATCATAGAAATGCAGATAGAGAGTTAATGATTATGGAATTCCCTTGAACAATTTCACTGAAGCAGATATGTGTGGCAGGAAAACAGGATGTGGAAATTAGATCAGAAACTGGCTAAAATGTAAAAAACATTTTTAGAAGCTGTACAAAACTGGCTGCTGCAAGTTCTGATAAATGATAAGCTATTGTTTCAAAAACATCACTATAATAAAATTCAATAGGTTTCAAGCTGAGAAATTGAGAGAAAAAAAAATCAAAGCTCCTCTCATGACCCCTACAGAGACTTGCTGGTTTTGAGCCAAAAATAGACCATGCTACTTTCCTTCTCTGACTGCAAATGCTTCGTGCTGAAGGAATACATGAAGTTTTTAAAGGCCCAAGACTATACCTGGCAGTCAGGCAGAAAAAAGAGATGAGTTCCAGCTATTCAGACAATGATTGAGCTTGTCAGAACTCTCTGTCTCTGACTGACAACTGTACAGTGCTGTGATACATATCCTCAGTTTGTGCTACAAAAACCAGAAATTTACTCCAGCAGCCCTTAAATAGGGGGACTCGCTAAGAAATAGAGAGAACTGGAAAATATCCCTGAAAATATTCCATTAATTATTCTAGAGAATTAACACTAAGGAGTTAAACCACGGGGAGGTGCAGAACCAGTGCAAATGGAAATGCTGTGCAATCACAACCTAATCACGACAGAAAGCAATCTACACTCAGCTGGCATAGTGTGGGGCACCTGTGGGTGGAAACAGGAAAGGAGAGGTGCTGACACTTCTCAGTCCTCCTAACGAAATGATAGCAAAATAATAGACTCATCAAAGTGGCATCAACAGGGCGAACATATAGTATTTCTCTCTAAACATCCGTGATTTGCCAGTTTCCAATAAATCAAATTCAGAGTTCCTACAAATCCTCCCTAGGACCACAACAGTCTGTTAGGGACACCAGTGCTTTCTGGTGTGTGCTCCAGGACAGACAGGTCAGGCTTCCAAGTTCACTGTCACAAGGCTGCCGGTTGTGTGGGTGGGAGCATCACGTAGAGCCTAAGCACTTCCACAGTCCTTGCTCCTCAGTACAGCCTTCAAGTAGGCAGCCCAGAGTCTTTTAACACTCTAATCAGACTACTCAGAGTTGGAGAGGTCACATTTTCCAAAAGTTTCCAAAATTCCAAGACAGGTCTGTCTCCCACCCACAGGACACAGAAGAGTAACCAGCTGCTAACTAATCATATTCATGGCGGTTTTCAATATACATGTTTGTTGCATATTTTATTTCCAAGACATTGCTGTTTGACCTGTCAAAAATTGAGGTAACCATGGTCTGCAGAGAAGAACTGAAAAGGACCATCCAGAATCTTAAGGGATCAGGCTTGAATAGAAGAGGAATACTTTTCCATTATTCACCTGTTCACCTACTCACCCAGCAGCAGTGAACACTCAAAAAGTCAGACCCTTTTTCCCTACCCGGTCTCAGCCATGCATGGTACCCAAGTTTATTCCTTTTAAGATATTAAATGAACCTATGAATTTAAAAATATAAAAAGAAAGTCTTCTGCAGGAAAAGAAACTTGTTCCTGCTCTAATAACTCCTGCCATCAGTTTATTCTTTATGTTTCTAAGTTTTGGTTTTTTTAAATCATATCTTTCCATTTGATATATAGATGATATATTACAGCAAACAGATTGTATGTCCATGTAACACACTTACAACTGCTTGCAAGTCTGAATTAGCTTTTTAGTTTTCCTTATGATTAATAAACTCCAGAGTGCATGTAATCCAGAACATAAGAGCACATATTATGCAATGGGTCTGGGAGGAGAGAGGCTGGTCTTTGCCTTCACTGAGAGCCAGGCACAGATGATGAAGCTGTAACAACTGCAATAGGGCTGTGATTTTGGTTCAGCTGAAGGGCCTCTGTGTTCTTGCAGGTTAAGCAGTTATTTTTACCAGAACAGAGTTACGAAAATGAGTGACATCATTGTTTTTCCTGTATTTTCCTGCAGGGGTAACACACCTGTCACTACGAATCCAGGCAACCAGAAATAGAAAACAGTTTCTTACTGTATCAGTTCAGCATTTCTTTATTAGGAATGATCTACAGTGTCAGTGCCAACTTCTTGAAAGCAGTAGGCAAAGGAGAATATAATTTTAAGGGAAATGCTGTTTCTCACACATAACCTACTGTGCAGTCCCCTTGCCTACCTCCTAACTGTTCTTTTCGAGGAAACCCATGGGGTACCTTACTCGTGATGGAATTCATCGCATAGATTGCATCCCCTTCACCTTCCTCCTGGGTACCCCTTGCCAGTTGGTTGTCAGACAGACAATTGTTCTTTGGTTGAACATGTTATCACAACAACCAAGTTACAGCCATGGCCATGAAGTGCAGTTGGTTCACAAGGTTCTCACGGCATGAAATTCAAGACCAGCCCTCACTGAAGTACTAGGAAACACTATAATACGCGTGCTATATGCCCTACTATGCCATCCCCTGTATCAGTGTAACTGTGATTCATATTGCATCATGATCCTGCACAAAACAGAATACTAGGTGCAATACCAAGAGATCCTAATTCTGGACTTATTTGCATGAGTATAAAATGGATGTGACTCCACAGCAATCAAAGGAGTTAAAATCAGTTGACATCTGAGAAGAATTTAGCAGAATTTGCTTTCTCCTCCGCGACCGAGCTACTGAGCTATCCTCGGCCCTGTGATTTCTTAAAGCCAAAAGGCACAACTCCTCTTCCTAGTGACAAACTAGATGTAATTTCCTGAGAACTGGGGTGTTTCTATGAGTAAAGTTGAGTAAGAAAGTTGAATGACAGCACTGGATTTATCAAGCCAACAGCAAGTGGCTAATTTTGTTGTGGGGCACTGGATACCCATCACTGAACAAATAAATCTCAGTTCCTTTCTCCTTTTCTGAAAATGGTCTGAAGACCACACAGTATGCAAAGAATTGCTACTCTCATCAGTAATTCATGTAAGGTTCATTTGTAATAAAATTTCTTTCGATGTCTTGACACTTCCATTAATTATCTCCTAAGTTTTCCCTTAACATAAAGACTTTAAATAGATGAAAACTTTTGCCTGCACTACATAAAATCAAATGTTTAGTGACATTGATTTGAATACAGTTGTTGAAAGGAGCAGAGAGAGTACAAACAGCCTAAAAGCAATGGCTTCACTTAAGGACGATTATATCTCAGACTTCTCAGGTTTCTCTCCACTTTAAAAAAAAACACCAAGAAAATGCACATTTGCACATCTGCTATATTGCAAGTGGGTTTTGTTTCTGTACAAAACTCTTGTATTATATACATGGAAGTACAGTACAGTTTCCAGGAGGATCTGCTTCATGATCTTGCTGGGTACATAGGTGAGACCGACTGGCCTGTAGTTCCCCAGATCTTCCTTTTTTCCCTTTCTAAAATGGGGGTTATGTTTCCCCTTTTCCAGTCTTATCAAATGTTTCTTGTGCTACGAATGTATTGCTCTCAGGGTTCACAAACAATCTTGTTTACAGTGGCAGATTAAAAAAAAAAAAAAAGAAAAATATTAAACAAAATTATTTGTTTGCAGCCCTGTCCTTAGATCTGGATCAGACTCTTTACAAGAAACAGGTTATCTGGGGCAGAAGCACAAAGCAGCAAGCTGTGAGGACTGATCCTTAAGAAAACAAACAGCAAGCGAACAGAAATCTTAGGGACAAAATGAATTTTAAAATGTCCCTTCTCTCAGCTCAGCCTGTTCATTTGCTTTGTTCGGATTAAACCTGCTTGGGAAGAGCCAGTCCTGTATCAACTACATAATATCAATCCAGTATTCAGGGCTAATTTCCAATAGTCACAGTATACAAAACCCTACATTTTTCAGCCCATGCATTTGAGGAAACCATCAAACTTTTACATCCTCATATATATCTAAAATTTGTACTGATGTTATCCGCACTTCATCTACTTGAAGTTGCCCCAAAATGTGATTCCTTGTTCAGGCCTCAAGTACCTTACTTTGAAAATTAGAGGAATTTGACTGTCTTTGGTCTATTTTAATATATTTAGAGTTTCTGTTCTAAAATTAAAACCTAAAAATAACCCTTTTAGGAAGGACTACCTTGACTACAGCCTGCTCAGCACTCATGAACAGCATCTGACCTGCAAAACAGGAAGGCCTGAGCGGTAGGGTCCAAAAGTGCAATTTTCATTCTTGGCCTATGTTATTTCCTCTACGAATGAACATTTCTAAGTTTACAATTACTCAATATAATCTCTAAATCAAGTACATTTACTTGCAGCTGTGACACTAATCCTATTTATATCTTTTGGAGTATTTTTTTTTAGTGAATAAAAAATGTGAATGATGTGTTTCAAGACAATAAAAACGTGCTATTAATATTGAATTGTGCTGGAAACATACTCTTTGGTGTTATCACTTGAGCATCGCACTTAATATGAGAATATCAAAGACACAGGCAGTTCTCCAAGTTGTCTACTGAGTACTGTCCAAATGAGAAAAAGACTAGACCATTGTGTCATGAATTTTCCATTGTCTCCATTTTTATTCACTACTCTCTTTTCATCTCTAACTACTTGTTCAACTATGTTCATTCAATTACTGAAATCCAGCTGGTTGAAATGTATCCAGTTGGGCTTTATCATCTTTTGAACTTCCTTTTTTACAGAGGTCTTCAATGACTTTAACTGTTGTTCTTGAAAGTCTCTTTCACTCACACTAGATAATGCAAGGTTATCTTTGTGAAACCTATCTACAAGCTTGACTCAAGTTCAATTGTACGCAAACTTCCAGGAGGAAATAATGCGCTGCTTACACAGTGAGAACACTCAGCATTCATTTGCTACCTTCTAATAGCATTTTACATTAAGTGCTTTAAAAACTGTCTTAAACAGAACCAGATGTTTACAGAAATTCTCTCTGATTGCTGTCCAGGTGAAACCATCTTCCTCCCTTTCTCCAAATTCCCTTTATCATTAAATAATGCATTGAAATGGAAATCCAGAGCATGCAATGATTGCCAGAATTAAACTAGGGGCAGATGGAAAGAAAACGGAGTTAGCTGGGGTTTTATGGCTTTTTTTTTTTTTTTTTTGGTTGTTATCCATTCTCTCTCAAACACATTCTATAGCATGTATTTTAATCCTGAAAGTAGGTGTTTATTCATCACAGTTCCTTTACACATCATTTAAACACAGGTTCTTTACTTTTGTTTATACCCTGCAGTGACCAGTTTTCTGCTTTTCATTTTGGGGCTGATACGGCAGGCCCAGAAGAGGAGAAGAAATCACTCTTACACACTCCTGTGATGCCCATTTCTATGGAAACCAAAGGGTCCACTAGGACAAGTCTCCTGATTCCAGAGAACCCATGCTGTTGTGGAGCTGTGCATTGTGGCAGATGATCCCGGAGAAAAAACTGAATTCAGGTGTCTACATTAGCTAAAATGCATACAGCACTGGAGCACGTGGTGGATTTTTTCTCCAAATAACAGAACACATTGTTTTCATCATCAGTGAAATCACTAAAACCATGGTAAATTGCAGAAATCCAGATCATGATTCACAAACACAAGTATTACTACAGCCAGGAATGGAGTCAGCGGGAAAGTAGCCTTGTCTACTTAGCTGTGTAATCAAACAAGGTTCCTCATGCCAGTAGAGGTCATTGGAGTTGGCTATGACATCAGCAAAATTCCCCAAATATGCACCAATTTTAATTTAAAAAAAAACAAAAGGGAAGTTTGTTTTCTTGGAACACACTTCAAAGTTCTCATTTCCTTCCCTCTTCTGAGGGAAATCTCAACTGGATTCAATCTAAACTCCATAAAGAGGGTTAACCCCTGGCTTCCTATTCAAAGAATGTGATTTGCTTATGTAAATGTCAATGACCTCTAGTTTTCTAACATTCAGTAACATATGTTCTGTGGAAAAACCTTCATTAGGGGCCTGATTCAGCTCAATAAATTCTGCTAATGTTTGCCTGAAGTGCTCAGATGTTATGGCTGCACAGAAAGTACCGGGAAAGAGCATAAGAGGGACGTGAGCATGCCATTTCATCCAAAGCCTAACAGCATTGTAGAGTGTTTGAAACAAGACATCTATTGCATGGGCTCCATCACCTATATGTGTGTGTGTGTGTGTATATATACACATATACATTCTCTGTTCAGCTGGTTTGATCATGATATTTTAACATGAGTGCAGAGTGTAACCCACAGGTCTTTACAAGTATCTGGCACCCACCAAAGTGGGTATTTCACTGTGTAAGCCAGACCACTGATAGAAAACCACTTAGATTATCAAATATTAATCTGCGTACAGTGCTGCAATGTCACACCAGGCATTAACCTGCACAGCCCTTGCTTTCATCACTATAGCAGCAATATGGTCCAGTAGCAATTCTGTAATTGAGAGCAATGCTGCTGGACCAGTGCTCTAAGTACCTCAGATTCCAGGTGTAAGCAGTGTTTTATGCCCCTACCTCTTCCCTGCCCTGCTCCCTCCAAACAAAGCGGAAATTCAGCCTTTAATCTCACTATATGCAAGATCAGTCTCTCCATTTAACTGAGTATTATTCAACAAGCTCTTTACCTACAGCTCCATTAACTTCAGTGGGGATCACACAGAGAATACTTGCAATACAGAGCCTGTTACCAATAATCAGCGCTGGCCAACATGAAGCAAATGCCCTCATTAAGACTGAATCTCACAAAAGGAAAGGAACATCCTAAACTTCAAGAAGCTGAGGTATCACAGTGGTGAGTGCAGAATAAGAGGAGAGAGAAGAAACCTCTTTGAACAGAGCCCTGCTGCAGCAATTACCCATCTGACAAGAATGTTACTTCATTAAGCAGGAAATACATCAAGGCTATTATCCTCTGAGTTCTACATCATAATTGAAATAGCTGCAGAGGTATTTCTTTTGCTATCTGATATATCTGCTTTTATATCTGCTGACAGGAATTCAGCTGGAATTAATAGCTGTAAATGTAGACTGTATAAAAAGAAGCGTAGCTCCACATAGTGCACTATTTTTTTCATTACTCTTTGAGCATCTTAAGGATAAATGACATTGAACACTCAGGTTCTGAAATATGTTAAACATCCCTGTAACTCTCACAGGCATCACTGGTTTCACTAATAACAAGTTATGCTAATTGCCCTGTGCGCAGTGAGGGCCAGATGTCTCAGCACTGAAGGTTACAAACATTCAACAGTGCTGAGGCACCTCACTCACTGTGGACATACTGCTGGTTTTAGCCCATGGAATCCACCCTGCCAGGATATCAGAGCCCACCCACCCCCCATCCCCTCCCTTTCCTTCCACAAATTGTAATTTTGTTGATCTTCAATATTTTTCTCTGCTGTCCTACATCTCTACCATATACAGTTCTTAATTACCTATTGTTTGTTCCAATTCACCAAAAGCTTAACTACTATCTCAAGCTGGTCAGAAAACTCTGGGGGGAAAAAAATCATGAAAAATTATATATGTTTCAAAAAACCCCATCCAGACCTATTGCATGCATGTAAACAAGCACCTAAAATACATTCCATGAAATACATCATCTGAACTATCACACAGTTGACTCTGAAATACTTGGAAGTACAAATGTTTTCCAGGAATATAGCTAACTGTGAGAATGTGAAAACCTAGTAAACTCAAAGATTTTCAGGATCAACAAAAGGCTTCTGTAGGGCTTTTCTTCCTAATACAAAACACTATATTATAGTCCACGATCAGACAGAGTTCTGTATTCTGTAAAAGGGACTGGTTGTGCTCACTGTCTGTGAAACCTGCTACTCTCATAAGACCTGTAACTGGGGTAAGAGAATTACATGTAAAAGTGAGTAGTTTTGGTGAAGTAGAAGTTGTCAATATTCGCTATGGCTTTGGTATAAACAAAGGTCTGTCTGGACAGAAACATATTCACTAAAGGATCTCCTTGAAGATCAGCTCTTCTTGGTTCATAAATGAGGAGAATATTTATGTTCAAATGTGGGAATCCCAAGTTTTATTTTAAAATTTGTACCACACAATCAAACTAGGGTTTCTCAGATCATTTCTTACAGATGAGAAATGTTTAGAAATGAAAATGTGCTTGTAAGCACTCTGAGAAACAATACTGCCAGGCATAGCAGGACTTGAATGAATTAGGTTCTCATGTGTACAGTGCTCTAGGCCGAATACTAACACACTCACCCAACATTTTAACTTCAATGAGATCATTCAAAGATTCCAGTGATTTTAAGGATTGTCTTCCTCTGTAGTGCACAGAAAATTCTGATTTCTGAAGCGTGTGTTCAGCTTTTTCCTTACAAACCCCGATTCAGTACATCTATTGTATAAATTCCAATTAGTGATACAAAAGGACAGAAGAACCCTTTATTAAAGACTTTTTTTTCCCCTCCATTGAGAAAAGACCAGGTCTTCAGCCCAAATTCCAGTGAGAACAATGAGAGATTTATTGTTCAACTTCTGTCCGTATAGGTGGCTATTAAAATGGGACTTTTTACTTTAATTTCCCTTTTTTACTCCATTTCACAAACCGCAAGTTCCATGAAACCTACGTTTAGAAATACAGCAATTGTCTGTCAGCCCACCGTGATTTTTAAAGAATTACTTGGTCCCATTCTTCTAAAAGGATTCATATTCTTAATGAGCAGAGCATCTGGAACAATTTGCCTAAAACAGTGATGTAATCCCCAATGGCACCAACTCTCAACCCGAACAGTCACTGCAATATTCTCACTAAGCTTGATTCTGCTCTCGTTTAAAATTTTAAAAAGCAGCAGAGACTGTGATGCATTGTGACACAGGCCACAAAATGGTTTTTTCTCAGGTTGGTATATAAATACCGTGACAATGATTCCAATACAAATGTTTCCCAGATCAGCCAAGCAGGCAGAACAGCTGCCACTTAGCCTGGTGGGCAGTAGAGAAGACTTGGCTAAATCCTACAATATTCCACAAGATTTGGTGGGTTTTTCCAAAACTGTTCCTGAAGTTTAGTTTGCTCTTCTCCTTTCATTCCTCTTTCACCTCCACCTTGGAACAGCTGTATGTAACAAAATAGTCCATGAAAGACAGTAACACTGAAATTATGATGTAAAATAATTTCCCCTGGGAGTGTAAAGTATTTGTGTTAAATGAAATGAAAAATCAACTTAAACATTCATATGAATGCCCAAGGAGAAATATTTAGCCAGTGATAGTTTCTATCTCTTCCCTCCTCACCAAGGAATAGAATAAGAGATTTCCATTAAAATAATGTTATGTACGAATTACACTTCGCCCATAGGGAATAAGGGAAATTATTACAGCTTTTATACTCTGTAATTTACAGGAACTTGACACTTGTTGTGGGATGCACTAGGCTTACCACAACAGTGCTGGTACAAAGTGTTTCCAGCATATAAAATTTACCATTTAGAGAAGGAGACCTGCACTGAACTCACAGGCACCATTCCAGCCATTTCAAGGATTCTGTTCCTCAGCGATGCGCAGAAACCACTGAGGCATCTGTTCAAAGGGCAAGCATGAGTTCACGGAAAGACTGGAGTCATTCCCATACCCTAAGATCTTCCTGAGCATTTGATAATACTTGGCTTCTGGCAAGTCTATCTACTGGTTCTTATCCAACAGTCAGAAATCCAGTTAAAATCAGTTCACGTGGATGCCACCTGACCTAAAAGACTGACCACAAAACATGGAGTAGATGAGGAAATAAAACCTTCAAATCTTGTACTCCATCAGAAAGAACAGTCCGGATGCAGTAGCAGCCTCGCCTAGGCACAGTTTCAGTTGTGTTTAAGTATTCCGTGATATGGTCCCAAGTAGCCTTTACCAAGCCATGTTTCTTAGGCTGGTTAGCAAGCAAGACATCTCTGGATACTTTGTGGCTCCACAAAGCCAGCTGCAACAAGATGGGGAGTAACCTACTTTGGATGTAGCAGCAAAGGGAAAATTCACATTTCAGTAACTTTCATTTTCTGGTTATCGTAATATTTACTGCACCTACTCAAAGTTATGACAAAAGCCAGGGCTTATGATGGCACCGAGGTATTGCAAGCACAGAGACCAAGGGAGGTGGTATCAGATCTGTTCCGCAGAAATACACAGAAACTCACTGGATCATATTTTGCCTGAAAGAGCAGTTTTCCAGCACAGAACTGCCCAGAGCTATATTAATGTTTAAAAAGATGAGATCTGAGGTTTGATCACCTTTTATCGGTATACTAATAAAGCAATCTATATACTAACAAAACAATTACATATGAGATTCTATTTCTTGAGGTATTTTTGACAAGGGATTCTTACACTTTCTTTCACTTATTAACAGAGTCCAGCAACTGCTGTATGAGGTAAACCTTTATTGTTTACACAAGGTCAGGGAACCTTTAGTCCAGACTGCCCAAGAAGCTGGTAAAACTTTTAAATTGTCCTTAAACCAAATCACTGTGCACAATGCACTCAAATGTGTTTGTAGGTTCACCCAGTGTTTGCACAGACACAGTCAGAGCTCTTTTCATCACTACAGCTCTCAGGCGGTACAAAGAATAAACAGTAATTATCATGCTTGTTAATTTTTAACGATCCCTTTGATTTTACTTACAACTTCATAAGAAAACACTGCAAAATTCTGCCTCAGTTTCCCCCTCCCAAATGATTATGACCTCATTTGTTACGTGCTCGGAAGGCTACTTCTGAAGAGAGTTATTGACGGGCTAGACATTCATCACAAAATGAGATACAGGTTTTGTTATACCACATTTTTCCACACAGCTTCCCTCTGCTTGCATACACAAATGGAGGTGCCCTGTCCATGAATCAGGGTTGCATAGTGCAGAGGGGAGCTGCAGAGAGGCAGTCTCCAGAGGAAGGACAGCTTCTCAATCCCAGAAACTCCTGTCCTGTTAGAAGGTTAGAGACAGGGAAAATTGCAAATTTCCTCTATCATAGGCCTTCTGATGGACAGAGTAAAGCTGTCTTCAAAGTTCCTCTTGGCTGGAATTTGTAAGGGTGAAGAGAGGCAATGGAAATTTTCCCTGTATTCTCTTTACTGGTTCATAGCTGGTTTTTGTCTGCCTCCTATCTAGGCTTTTTTTTTTTTTATCTTGAGAGTGCCTGTGGCCCACTTTTTAGCCTTCCCAGGGCAAGTGAGTTCTATCCAGGTACTTTTCCATTAGTAAACAGAAACATTTGCTGTCTCCTAGGTCCTTAGCTTTGACAGCAAGAGGGGAGGGTAGAGCAGATGTGTACTTCTTCAATTCTATTAATAGCAAGGTAGCCTGATTGTTATTCAATGGGGAAATCACCTTTCAGTAAAAGACTGGGTTGATGCAAAGAAGTTAGAAATACAGATAAGTAAAATGTCTTTTATATGTCTCCAGCCATGCCCAGTGTTAAATCAATTTTGGGTGGTCCTTCTTCAAGGTTAGAAACAGTATCGCGTGCAGTTTGCATTGTGTAAATCCCATTTTCAGAACTGTCTTCTAAACACAGCTTTCCTTCTTGTGGTCACGGTCCTTCAAACATAGTTTACCCAGCGATTCACAGGAATGCCTATCTTCTGTTGGACATGTGCCTCTTATAGTCCTGAGAACTCAACAAGGCTGCGAGTGTTGCATCCGTGAGACTCGCGCAAGGCCAGGCTTTAGAACTGCCAGGGCTGGCATCTGGGGAACTTGGGGCAAAACTGGATGTTGAGACCTCTATTACTGAATTGGTGGGAACATCCAGCCCCACGGATGTGGGCTTGAAGGGTTCTAGGCCACTTGGACTCCTTTTAGGCATCTTCTAGCCTCCTACTTCTCCATAGATACAATTCTGTACCAAAGAACACTGTCTGGGCCTGCTTCCTCAGTACAGCCACCAACTTGAAGTACCCCTACTGGCATGAGAGCTAGCCAGGATTAGTGACTGTGCCATTCCTGGTCTGGGAGCCATGGCTGGGAACAGCTCACTCCCCATTCCTCTGTTTTCTCACAGAGTAAGTAGTTTCTCCCTTGGGCTTATTCACTCTCCCCAAAACTGGCAACTGTGCTCCAATGCACTGGACTTTGCTCTGTGAGACATTTCACCTCTAACGCTGGCATGAGTCACTATTTGGGGAAAGGGTAAACTAGGTAAGTATACAGGTTTACTCTTTATCAGCTCAGGATTATTTTGGTTTGAGCCTTTTATTGTGTTCAGGCTATTCTTATTTTTATGTGAGGGACTTGCTGGGTTTTGTAGCCCTAAACATGCCAAAGAGACTCTGAATATGCTCCAGAGCCATTTCATACTTCTCACAGATACTTATTTTCTACACAATTTTGCCAGCTGACTTGGTGTTATTGAAATGAAAAGCACATAAATGCTTCCTAAGAAACACTCATGATTTGTTTACTTCTCTTTAAAATTCTAATCCAAAAAGTTAACACTGACGTTATGCAAAATGCCACATTTACATTTAATAACAGCATCCTGAATAAATATTTAGAAAAACTGCAGTTTTTTAATTAAACCTGTTGTGAATGAAAGAAAAGATAAATAATGCATACAATAATAAACTTTCCTTACTCAATCCTCCCTTTTGGCAGCATATTTAGTATGTGATTTTACAAATATTTTTAAATAGGTAACATCTGAACATGATCCTTCCTATTTTTCTGATTAATTGTTGACTGCGTATATGTACACAGAGAGTTCATCAGATCAGCTGATTCCCCCATCTGTTCATTCCTGCCGGGAAAGGGAGACTTAATATTTTATTAATCATGAGCAAACTATAACATAAACAGTACAAACTCAGATTCAGAGAGACCTAGCCTAGCAACACAGCAGCACTCTAATTTCAGAGGACCTAGCAAAAGGATGCTAACATTCTGACTCAGTGATCAAAATTTCATACTCCAGATGGGTGACATTTCTGATTTGACAAGCTAAAAATAAAACAGCTAACCTCCTCACTGTAATAGCTCTGGTATAAACAATTCTTCTGTCTCACTGGCCAAATGAACTAAAACATTTATGCTCTTTTTAACGCCGATGTAGCTTGATCTGCTAGTGGAGGCTCATTTCTACTTTTCTTCACTTGCTGGCTGAAAGGCTGTGCTCTCATAGCATCTGACTCACACCTGGCTATACGGAAGGGGTGCTCCTGCCCACAAAGCTTCCACTGAAGTTCCTCATCCTACCCAGGAATAATTCTACCTGGGGTTACAGTATGAACTAGTAGCAGAGACAAGAGTTTCCTTCTTGAACCACAGAGTGTACTGCTACTTCGTCACCGATCTGATTTTCAGACTCGTGCCTCATGGACTGGAGAGTCATGTTATTGAACTCTGAGCACTCATGAGCCCTCTGTGGCCCTGGCCTGCCTTTCAGTGCACAAGGACAATGGCCAGCATCAGCCCTGTCTTGCCTGAGCAAATAAACTGACAGGAGAAAAGCAGGAGCCCGAAAGGAAGGAGGCAAGGTCCTCAGCATTCCCAGAACTAAAGCTCACAGTTTACAGACACACACAACTTCCCCCACCCAGGAACAGGGGAAAGAAAACCCCACTGAATGGGTTAACATTGATGAAAGTCACACTCTTTCCTGACGGTTGTAACAGGAATATCCTGTATTTTGCATTACTTTATTGCACAATGAAAAACTATGTGGCCCATAAGGAAGTGATTTATACTATAAAATTCCAATACATAAGATTGGTGCAATGTTACCATTAAGCACCTTTAGGAAACAAAGATCCAGTACAAAGTTTTCAGGACTTTCTATTTCCCGACAATTTTTTCCCAGTCATTTTTTGAACTTGCTTTATCAAATCTGTACAAGAAAGTGCATATTTTCTGTATGAGATGCACACTAGCTTTTTTTCCGCCACCTAAAACTGGTTTTGGTACTTGTAAATTATAACCATACCGGGAAATGTTTTCCTTCTAGGTGGTCAGGGAATAGCTGTTGTCCTGCCTGTTGTGTGTCACCATACACTGAACCACGACTGCGCCAGCCCTACAGCTGTACACATCAGGCTTATTACAGATCAACCTCTATGCACCGAGTTGTTTGAAACTCTGTTTTTCCACAGGTTATATTCCTGCGGAAACAGTATTTCTTCTTTTTAGCAATTTTGGCATCTTTTTATAATTTCAAGATAACAATCTGAATTTGTTTCCATTATTTTCCTCTCCTTCTTATTCATTTTTCTGCTTTCTTCCTTGCTTTTTCCAACAAGGGCCAAGGAAGTGGTAGGGCAGAGGAGAAAAGTGTAAAGTATAAAAGAGAAGTGAAAAACAAAACATTCCTTGGATTTGTGATTTTTTTTTGGTGAAAATAAGATGCCAACAGCCTTAGCCAGGATTTCAGTTCCTGTTATTGCGTTCAGCCTGACTCCAGTTCACAAAGTGTTATGCAAACTTCCCATATTCTCTCCATTCTTTGGAGCTGGCACTATGTTATGAGGGCTTTGGCCTAATACAGTGGTAGCTTGGTCCTGAGGGGCCCTCCTAGATGCTGCAGTAAAACAAATTAAAGGTCATAACCACTGGGAATGTGTCTCAACATGAAGAACCTTATTAAGAGCAATTTCACTGCTTTTGTTTTGATTTATTGAAATACCTAAGGAGTTAAGGTGGAATATTAACAAATTTAAAAAATAATTCTTCACATTGCAAATGCAATCCTCTAAAATTGAAGTCTTTAATGACATATTTTCAGTGACGGAGGCACAAATCCAAAGAACGTCTCCCAGAGTTTCATTCTGACACATTTAAATCATGGTACAGCGGAAATCAGCTGCAAAACTTCCATTTACTTCAATGGGACTGAAAGTTCCCTCTGAGTATCTAATCAGTTTTCTTTATACCGTCATTTTTCCCATTCCTATTATGAATACTACAGAAATATATCTGCACAGCCTTCTCCATAGCTTTTCAGCTCCAAGAGCATTTCCTGATTCAGTTTAGCTCATAACAACAGTACTTTTTGCTCTTCAAATACAATGCAAGAATGGCACAATTTTCACAAATGGACCCCACCTCAGTTACACTTGTTCTATCTAACATTTAAAAGCACACAGATCATCCTCAGGATACAGCGTATAATACTTTTGCCTCCATAGTTGATCTTAGCTAGTGGTTTTCTGACTATCCTTACAAAGATTGAAGGAACATCTGCAATACGGCTCACAAAATGAATTCAGATTCTGAACCTACTTCTTTTTCTCCTTAAAATACTAATGGTCTTTTAGAAGTGTGGAGGATTTTCACTCCCACTTAATGTTGAAGTACACTCATTAATTCTGCTAAGTATAAGAAAATATTAATAATAAATAACAGTAGAATTATGTGGTAAATCTCAGATGCTCTGTTGTTCATATGCTACAATGGGTTTAGCACATAGTATTTACTCATTATGCTGCAGGATGCTACATATAATCTCCTCTAAAGGACTGAACTCGCCTTTTGTGTTAACTTGTTTAGCACTATCTAGAATGATAGCACACCACGGACTTATTTGCTCATCAAGTCACTGGAGGGAGCTAAGTAAACACTTACATCAATTATGGTGAAACGCAATTAGTAGCAAGAGCACGCAATAAGATTCCAAACTATTTGTTCCAAACTACAGACTAGAAAGACTATAAAGCCTTGAAATGTTTAACAAGTATGAAACGATACTTGTCAGTTTAAATATTTAGGAAGAAGAACACAGACGGTGCTGCTCAGTGGTGGGACATTCCTTAGCTGAATCAACAGCTTGGAATGAATTCAATACAGTAGATGTTCAATTGAGGAAAATCTACTCATCTTCGTGCAAGCACATTCTAAAAATCAGCTGATTTCTCTGGTATGTATGTGTAACTGGTGTCTGCAATATAACTCCTGAAATTGCAGCCTGTTCATTTGACTGAAATATGTACCCTGTGCTTATAATACTTGAAGTTTTCTCCTTTTTTTTTTTTTTTTAAACAAGCAACAAAATAACAGGAAAGTCCATTAGCAACCTGAGCACCGTCTCAATAGCATGGGAGAAGTTACTCCTGAGGGATCACATTACCATGGAAGAGAGGAAGCCAATGATTTCCCACTGTAGCAAGGATGTTCATTTTGACAAATCCTCAGATTATCACTCTGTCCAACACAGAGTGTTAATGCAACACAGTAAAGTGACAGAACGCTGGACCTCAAGGTGGTGAGTAGAGACAAAGAAATCTCAACTAGAAAATACATTCTTAGGAGAGAAATATTTAACGGTTCTAAATAACATAGCTGGGTATGTACACACTTTATACCCTGGACACAAAGTGTGCCATGCTGGTTTCTCTACTGTGAGAAATTGAGATTGTCCTGCATGTTTTTATTGCATGTGAGAAGACAGCATTAATTAAAAATGTCCACCTCTTTTCTCCTATGAACAACACATAGATAAGCTTTTCCAGATTAAGTCTGCCAGTTTTGGCTTGATGCCCCCATGTCATGGTATCGGAGATGAACTGCTGGCATGAGAGAGTGTAGCATCACTCTGCTTTACACTAATGCCAAATCTGGCCTACTGCTACACTGGATAAAACTGTTACTGTTGAAACACAGAAGATAAAACATCCCAGCAGAAGTGACAATGTGCTGTACGTATTCAAAGCTTCCAGGGCCAGTATAAAGCTAAAACAGCCATCAGATGGCAAAAACATCTTGTCACTGCTGATTTCACCTCAGTGAAAGCCTCTCCTAACCATTACTCATTTCCTGAGTCAGTGAATTCCCATCATGCCTGTCACCAATCACACAGATTTACAGCTCGGTATAATATTTGTGAATCAAGGGAAAACCCTCTCAGATTTAAAGATTAACAAAGATTATTATCACAAAACTGAAAATAAAAAAAAATTAAAAAAAAAACCAAAACAAACCACAACCCTATAAAAACTGTGATAAGCAATAGCAGGATTTTGACTTATGACATTATCACAAGATAAGAAGCATCTAATCTAAGGGAGGAAAACAATTACTTAGAGCTAGCTACGTGTACGGCAACATGTCCGTAACCACTCTGCTAAATATCAAAGCTCCTGCAGTCCTTCCTCACTATCCCTGTAAGTTGGAAATCAGCTTTGCCATTTATAACACATAGCATTTCACTGAGGCACCCAATTGGGAGATATTTTTAGACTACAGAGGAGAGATTTGTTGGTTAATAACCTTGCACCATTCCTGCAATGTGTTGGTGGAAGAGTCACTGACAAAGGAACAGTTCGAACACTGGGTTTCTGTCATACCCTTGCTCTCCATTGAATTCATCACCTTCAACCAATAGCTTCCAAACAGTTGAAAGTTCAGAAGTTTGTAAAAGTAAAATGCCTGTGTGCAATGTCTTGGATAAAATTCAGTCAAAGATCACAAGGTTAGGAACTGATGAAGCAAAAATTTCTACTGTGGGAACAGACAATAACTAATTAGACCTACAGGTTTGACCTGCTACGTGTGTATGTATTTAAAATCCTTCTGTTGTCTGCTGGTGCCCACTTTTATCTTGCTACATCAACATTTTTGTAGGAATAGGTTACTTACTCTAGCCAACAGACATTTTACTTTAATAACATATACAAGGCACTGGCTCACATTACACTGTCACATAAGAACTACTCACATAAGGGAACGCTTGTGGGTAGGCTGACAGGAGAGGGCCCGCAGCTTCTGCAACATACATTTACTTTGTTTTGTTGATTAAGTCTCCATGCTGCTGACCTAAAGAACAGAAGAGATAATTATGAGGTGTTTTCAACACCATTTCCCATTGAAATTACCTTGCCATATCAGGGGCAGAACACAAGCACTGCAAAACAGGTACAGTTCCCGTATCTCCCCACTGAAGCAGAGTGAGTACTACAGATGCAGCACATTTCTAATACTGGCTATATTGTTCATGCAATTTAGGTTTCACATTGTGTAGATATCTCATGCCTCTTTCATTAGCTGAAGCAATTAAAGTACAGTCAGACATAAGATTTATATTTTCATATTGCCTCTTTGTGCGATTCATTTTGAGATAATTAAAATAATTTTTCAGTGAAGCTGTCACTGTATAATGAAAAATGTTATGGGAATATAAACAAGACTTGTAAACATTTTATGAGATTTTTTTAAAGGGGGAGGGATCCACAACAGCTTTAAAAGATCAAAACCCAAGGTGAAGAAAGAACTATAACAGAATTTTTAAAAGTCTGCTTACAATTACTTGAAAATAATTACTTTCCCAGAAAACAGGTATATAAGAAAAACATCAGCTGATTAAAATAATTCAGCATTTTCCCCTCTTATTTTCTCTGGTTATTACTGTACCCATCTAGATAAAAACAGAACAGACAACGTGAAACAGTACACATCATTTCCTGTATTAACTGCTTTAATCTGCTGTGATTGAGAATGTATTTCTGGACACAGTCCAGACAGGCTTCTGGCAATCAGAACAGCGAAGAGACCTGATGTACCTTGTTAATTCTCTTAAGGCTAAATCCCACAGTCCTTGCCTAGGCAAAACTCTCATTCAGAGTTTTATTTAGGTTAGGTTTTGACCTATTAACCTTAACATCTTGAATTCATGGTTCTTTCATCCATCATTTTCCCTCTTTAAATAAAGTATCAGGTTTACTTAATGTACTGATACAGAAAGATATTACTTGGTACATCTAATGTCATGTGTCATCATGCCATGGGGGAAACAGCACTGGAGACAACCTTTCTGTGAGTTATGGTGTTGTTAAACTGATGTGAACATAGTGAAATAGAAGATGGCCATTAGATCATTTGCAACCCCATGTTGCAAGCTGATATGTGCAAGAAAACCTCTGAATCCACACACAGCACCAATTACGTGACGGACTTCAGGACTGAAGGAGTTCACTCCAGCACAGAATTTTGAGTTTTGTCCCACTTCATTTACTGCCTATTCCCCTGGAGACTGATGTACATTTTAGCAGTTTCCCTTAAGTCATCCTTGTGTTCTTCAGCAGTCTGGAATTTTTTAACTCTTTGTGAAGTCAGCGTGAGTACTTCGGGGGTGACATTCATTTAAAGAATATACCTCAACAAAGATCTCTCTTGTTCCTTCAACTGTAAGGTTTGGAACTCCTCCCCAGGTAGTGAGCAGAGGTATTGTCACCTCAGTCTGCTTTCTCAAGATTCCTAATACTTTTATTTACCATTTATTTAAAAACAGTAAAAAAGAAAATCACAACCCTACCCAAACGAATTCTACAGCAAAAACTAAGTGTTTCTGCTCTTCTGGTGTCATTAACATAAAATCCATCACTCAGAATATTTCAAAGCTTATTTTCTCTTCAGTACATTCTGGCCCTTGACATTTGTAAAGTTCCTCCCTCTATCTCTGTCTGCAAGTTCTTACACGACCTGAATCACTACAATGTCCATATTCCTTATCCTTTGTGGCTAGCATTAATCACTTCTGTTTGTTTGCTGGACTTTTTGCCACAGCCCTGCTTCAGTCTTCACTATGTACTTTGCTGAGCTGCAGGCCTTGAAAGCATTCTATAGGATAATGCAAGAGAGAGATATTTAAATGCCACCAGCTTGCTGCAACAGAGGCTGGATTTATTCCAGGGTTCACCATGTCCCTTCTCTATCTATCTTCTTTGCTTTTATAGTTCCACTTATTTGTGTGCTTTTACTTCTCTTACTGCAGAGAAATATACTTTCTGACTGGAAATGCCTGCCATCAAAGACACAATGTAGATAAAGTTGTCTGCAGGGGCTTTGAGCTAGATGGTCCAAAGAACAGTGGTATTAGTGATGCTACAACAGAATCTTCTGTTGTAAATCCATCGCACCCTACAGACATACCCTGAATAGTCACTTTTCATGACAAACATTCCTGGACCCCAAACCCTCCTTCCTTACAGATGACACTAGAACAGTCCAAGAGGTCACTATTAAGCTAATGATTCAGTGCAGAGCAGGAAGATCTCTGAAATCAGTTATTGTTAGTTGTATGAAATTGTGTTACTTCATCATCTGTACTCAATACAAATTCCCCTGTTGAATATTGCTTGCCTGGAACTAGCTACCAAAAGCCCTTTGGTAACTATTCTAAGACAGGGTTTGATGCTGCTAAATTATATCTTTAAAAAACATTTTAAGTTATTTACTGCTTTTCTTTTTTAATACGAATACCAAAGGTATCTGTGCAAGCAAGGGTGTAAAGTTAAAATGTGAAGGAAGAACCCCACGTTTTCTATGTCTAACAGTTTTGCAGTAGGCAAGAACTTAAAAGGAACCAGACCACCCCGTTCCCAGCACTGTTCTGTTTGAAGTCCTTCTGATGTTGAAACTAATTATGCATCTAGCTAGGCAGGCTGGTATTAGAGCTAGAGAAACAGCTGGAATAAAAAAAGATCAACAATTTAGGGTTTAAAGGATTAGATTCACACCCTAACGAGAAGCCACAAAAAATAATGAATTCTTGCTTTGTTACATGAGCATTCATTGCCGTTCTGTTGGATAAGATATGGGCTAATTTTAGATAATAGTTCATAAAGAAAATGTCCTGTAGTAAATAATACAAAATGTTCCATTTCCTTAAGAGTCGAAGTTCCAAGTCACAGCTATTGACATTGCTATATGCAATAACCGAAAGCCTCACTGCCCTTTCCAAACCAACAAAGATTTTAAAGGAAGAAACTAAGCTGAGGGTGAAAGTGGTCAGAAGGAAGTTACTAGAGACACACCTTCCCCTGGAAAGGGTGTTTTGGCCAGCATACTTTCCATCTGTTCCCCAAACAAAGTGGAAAACTCTATCACTAAAAGGTTGTTTCTGCTGGTACAGTCATGTTCAGAACTGGTATTTGCCAGCAGGAAAAATGCATTTTGAAAAATAAAGGCCATTAAGGGTCTAAGAAGCTCTGTTCTCTCTCAGAAAAGTGTAAGAGAGAAAAGAACACAAAAGACTAGAGGGAAGAAAACATGTGACAAGAAACTTTACCTCCTGTTTTTCACTATTCTCCCAGCAAGAGCACTCTCACCTTACCCGTAGGTTCTCATTCATACAGAGCTTCTCCCTGAACCTCTCACACAAACATCCTTGTTGCTCACATAGTTACAGGTCTTGCTTTCAAATGAAGAACAAGGCTGTGCAGAGTATCTACAGCCTTCAAGCGTCCACAGGGGAAATACTCTTCTCCTAACCGCAATCCCTTGGCAACCCAGTCAAGCTACTGTTTGAAAGACATGCATTATGCGTTAGGGTGTCATGAACCCTACCCCGTACTCACCCTTTCACCATCCACCACAGCACAGACAGTATGTCCTAACAACTTCATTTCTGGCATTTCCCCCCTCCTCATTTAAAGCCCTCACAGAACCTAATTTCTGCCAGGCTTGCATGGGCAAGCTAGCCAAGGGCAAGCTAGCCAAGCGCAAGCCCTCAGCAGATCCACGACACTTTAGCAAGAGGTGCAGCAGAACTGGGGAACTAAAAATGTAAGTGCTAGCAAGGACATTGATTTGCATACATGACACCGGGATACATCAGTGTAATTGGAACTGCAGATGCAACACAAGCATTAAATACAATTAAGAAATCAAAGTTCTTTCACAAGACAATTCTCATTTGTGGCATTTTTTTCTGTAAAAGGATGTTAAAGTTGTCCTGTGAAACCTCCTTAGAAGGGGACGAAAATTAAGTATGGAAAACCTGATTTTTAAAAAATGTTTCCTCATTTCTCCTAAGAATGCCATCTTCTACTCCAGGCCACAACACCACTTAGCAGTAAAGGACACTTAAAATCTCTGTTTCTATGAGCTTTCTCTTAAGTGTCTGCTGTCCCAAATAATACTTCAGGTATGTTATGTAACCTGCGAAAGCTAAAGCCACATTTGGATTTCCAAGCAAATATAAAATGCAATTTAGATTAAAATAATCCAGTAACAGCTCCATCTTTCCTTTTTCTGCCCATAGTTTAGACATGTGGGTACTTTTTGTATTTCTTTTTCTCCTGAGTCTAATCTGACATTTCCTTCCAGTACACACAAATTAAGACCTAAAGAAGGCTGGAAGCAAAATTTCTGGCTGGTAGAACTCCACTGAAATCAAGGGGAATTTATCCCTTGTGTATAAAGATCTGGGGGCATAGCAGCTGCAGCTGTTGAAGCACTCTAGACACAAAAATAAGGTGTAGAAACGTGCTTATATGGTAAATTAATGAGCTTCAGTAAGCCATCCTGATTTACTGCTCTAGAGCTGCCACCTGCCATATAGAAAATCCTTACAGCCTTGCTCCTTTTATAGTTATGGACCTAACCCCACTATAGGAGGATTTTAGCAAAAGAGTGAATCAACAAAACCAAAATACATTTATTTGAAAAATAAAAAAACCACAGTGTATTGAAAGATAAAAGCATAAGCCTCCTGCACAAAAGATTTATGTGAACCTGACTACTGAGACATTTCCTTCATTTAAAATTAGTGGTTGCATGAGTAGCATAACTAATGAAATGGTTTCTGATAGATTTGTCCCCTACTGTCATGACCCAGTTCCTGCAGCAATAACTCCAGCTGCATCTTGCAAGAGACAGATAGAAAGCAGAGTTACAGCTAATCTGACAGTGCACAAATGCTAATTGGATGGTCAGGTACATTTTGGCTGATTAGCTACAACCAAATGTTACACATAATGGGTGAGTTCTCTCTGGGGGATCTTCATTGTACATTGCCTTCTAGCCACAGGCCAGTTCTCCCAAACTTTATACCCATTTACACACCTCTGTGAGTCCTACCAATTCCTCTTTCAGATTTCACTGAAATTAACCCCTGGGCTAGGGGTAGAACTGGCAGATAACCTCTACACTATGGAAGTATTTTCCTTGGGCACCAGACTTACAAATACAGAAGGTAATGTCTGGAAATACCTCAGAATCCCTGTCACTGTAACAAAACAATTCATTTAAACATTACAGAATTTCTTTCCTTAATCTTACTCATACTTAATATGAGACAGCAAACGTGTGACTTAGAAGGAGATGCTTGTGCTGTTATTGCCAGCGTATGTCCTCTGCCTGAGCACAGGCCGGGGTGACAGGCTAGCCTTGTCATGACAGGAGTCAACGCGTTCCAAGTTCTGAAGGTCTTCATAGGCTTAGAAATGGGGGCTGCAGTGGGCTCAACTACCTTTCAGAGCAGAGTTGGTGGGGAATATGGTGATTTTTTAATTTTTTTTTTTAAGGAAAAGCCTTAAAGAGATGAAGGATTGGAGAGTAAATAATAACTGCAGGAGCTGTGAAGCAGCTGGGCCTTTACTAAAAGACTGTGGATGGATCCACCTGAAGTGCAGGACAGTTTCCTTGCCTCTTCCACCCTGGGAAGTGTGAGGGTCTCAGAAGAATTTTTTTAAAATACACGTCATCAAGTAGTTCCCATGAAGGGAGTAGATACTTTTTATTTTCTTTCCTGAAACCAAAGTGATTTATTTGTGGAAAGCTTTAGTTGCTCCTAAGTCCTGAGCTACATGTTGTAGGAAAACATTAGATTTTGTTCAGATAACCACAGTTTGGAAGAAGTGTATGTGTCTGTGTTAGTTTTGGTCTTGCATTAAAGACAGTACAGTGGCACTTGCCTTCCAATTATCTTAAATCCCTATTTCATCTGGCTAGGCAATGTGATCAGAACTCAAAGCTGCAGCTGCTAGAACAAAACAATATGGCAAAATAGCTTAACATATTCAAATATTGAGTGATATCTTTGGAGAAGGTAATGTAGGAGTTGTGCCACCCAGTGGAAAAACTAAGAAGAAAATACTGTATACAGGAAGTTCTACAGTGCACAAGCTGCAGAGCACTTTCCATGGTATCATTCAGACCATGGTTTTTAATTCAACTCTATTATTTCTTGCTCTTATGTAAACTCAGCGGGACCTGCCAATACTTCTTTGCCAAAGTAGAGAAAATAAGATTTTAATCGGTGTACAGAAGGCTAGTTGATGGGAGGAGTGCTCCTTTACCTTATTCTGCATCTTTCATGGGTGTATATAGATTTGATTTCTGAAAGATTCCCTTGTAATAAATTAAAAATTTCTGCCTCAGCCATATAACTTGTCATTTGCTATTTGGCAGTATATTCATTTCTACAAAGTATTTCTACAAGAGATTAATTGGGGCTGCCACTGAGAAGCCGATGAGTAAAGACTCTGGTCTCAGCAAATAACTGTAATTTTATTATGCAAAGCGCAAGCAACCTCAGTCCCCATAGCCAACAATCAAACTAGCACAGGGGGACTGTCTAACCGGGAACACTCATTAGGGATGTCTGGCAAGATCAACCTAAGGAGGTGCCATTCAAATAAAAGTCTCTAACCTTGGGGCAAGAACTTAAGTGAAGTAGATGTACTTAACCTGTGCTTGTGGTAAAGTCTTTTCCTATCCTAGTACTTAGCAAGATATCCTCTGCCCCACTCATTTGAGAAAATGGTTTTTAAAAAAGGTATTATAAATCTCTTACACGCATTTTCAGGTTAAAGCAAACTGTGACTCCCTTTAAGCCTTCTTAGTGTAAACTGAAGGACTGGGAGATTCTAAGTGAAGCTTCAGTGTGGGAAAAATGCCTTCTGTAGTGAGACCCAGTTAAGGCATTAGCAAGTGACAAAGGTAACATTCAGCATCCTGCTGCAGAGATGATAAATACCTGGGACCCCTCTCTCCAACAGCTATCAAAGCCCAAGCTCCAATACCTGCTGACACATGCTAACATGCTAATACTGTAACATATTTCTCAAAGTACATGCTTGGTATGAGGTAGAGCCTTCCACATAAACGCTAAATGCTTCTTCTAGTCAACATCAGTTTGTGATGTAACCCTCTAAGTCATCTTCGCGATGAACATCAAGATGGGACAGTTGTGCTTAAATAATGCTTGATCTTTGTGTGTTTGAAAAGGCCTCCAAAGACAATGCCTTAACACCAGCCACAGAGGAACACTAGGCCTTCCTTCAGAACCCTTGAGAAGCATGCTAAATTACCTTGTTCTCAGTACCTTAAACAAGTTGCCGTACTGCTATGTGACCTTTCAGCTGCAAATCTCATTTCAAAACCGCTTTTTTTTTGCATCGGTTATTCAGCTAGTTCTCAGAATGCAGACATTTCTCTGGATTCCCATATTATTTGATAGTCATCACAAAAAATAGGATTAAAAGGACCATGTTTATTAAGATGAAAGGCAATGTGAATGTGTTCCTTTCTGGTCTATATCTAAATATTTGCTGTCAGCTATGAGACTACCACCTAGCTTCAAAAACTGTAAGCTTCGCATTTTGGGGGCTTTCCCTAAATGCATTTAAGCTTTGCACGCATTTGTTTGCATGCATCCACCAACACAGATGGCAAAAATACATCAAGAAAAACATCCAAACACATGCAAATATTTTTGAATGAAAGCATCACCCTGATTTAATGAGCACATTTGTAACAGCGGTAACTTCCCCTCCTTCTGTGTAGATAAGGATTCTGTCATGATGAGGGGCCCAGGTACAGAGATGAAGAGAAATCACCAGCTGCTCTTCTCAGCCTATTCATTGCTTATGCAAGACAAGTAAGAAATAGAAAAAGGATCCATGGCAAAAAAACAGCCAATGACCACTGTTTTATCCTTAAACTTTTACCTGTATGATTTCAAGGCTGCTGAGACCCCATGTAACTTGCAAATATACACATAGTTGTGATCATATGAAAGGTAGTAAATCATCTTGTGACTGTGTCCATGATGAAAAAAATCTGAAGATGGTTAAATTTCAGAAGTATAGGGAATTTTTTATTTATCTTCACTTCCCAATTACGAATTTAAACACAGGAAGTATGTTCTGGAGAGAGATTTCCTTAGCAGGCTCATTAGCAATACTGAGGGCAGCAAATGCAAGTAAAAAAAGAGACAGAAAGAATTTGGTTTTGAACAATTCCTATGTAATTTACATATATAGTTTTTGCATTTATGAACAAGTTAGAATTAAATTTAAACCACGCATCTTTCATCTTCATATACAATACCTTAAATGTTTTGCATTTCTTTCTTCAAAAAATTACTAGTGTTCCAAAGCTGCATGTTACCAGCATGTTCAAGTGTCTGCTCACTGACTCTGATGAACCTCGGCAATATTGCAGCCAACAGAAATGGATTTTTCTGTTTACAAAGCATTAGCCAAGTGAGGTTGTTGGGATGACTGAGATGTTCTGTATAATTATCTTGTAAGAGAGTTATGACTCTCAGTTCAAGGAACTTGTATTCTAGAAAACTGCTAGCATAGATTCCAGGCTAAGGTCACACATATGTGTAGATTGTCTGCTTGGAGGAAGAGCCAATAGGAAACAGTCAGGCAGCAGTGAACATGGTCTTAGAAAGACCATGCCAGAGATAGGTGGACCATTGGACTTTCTCTGGGAACATCCTGTTAAGTTGCTTCATTAGGAATTACTTGGAGTGATACAGCCAAATTTTGCTGTAATGTTTCATATTTGTGAGGAAGGGATATTGGGTTGACTACTCTAGAATCTTCCATTTCTATACATCCAGCTCAAAATCTCCTTGGTCTTACTGAATTATTAAGGTGGTACTAAGTGGTTCTAAGTGACTTGGAACTCAGCAGTTAGTCTGGCTTTCTGTGATCAGCTAGTCTCTTCCTCCAGTATCTCCCACTCATACTCTTTATCTCAGCCCTCGAGGAGTGAAGAGACGGCTGTCTGAATTTAGCATCTTACAAACGTGTTTATGCACTGGAGCATGGCTATGTGAATCTGACAGGGTGAGCTGGTGGAAGAGTGCAGCTGATTTAGCAATCACAACAAAATAATCTTTCAAGCCAATCATGCTGTTCCTCTAGGCTCCTATTTCCAGAGGATCCCAACTACAGGGCTTGCACAAATCCAAAGCAAATGTGCAGCACCAGGAAGCAAAGCAGAACACCTTAATGTGGGGCAATACATCCACCACCTCATGACAGAGCTGAAGCCCTCACTGATTGAAGGCATGTACCCTTTTGTCTACCAAACAGCTACTTTGATTAGATATTCTACCTTGTGCTGTGATCTTGATTTCCGTGTGGTGTCCAGCTGCATTTTCACGTTTTCCTTGGAACATCTGGGAGAAGGAAGGGGTAGAATAACCACTATTAAAAAAAAAAGTCTGGAATGAAACATTATAAAAAATTATTATTTTTCAGATCTGCCTGGTAACACAAATAGTAGACTGTTACTCCTGTTAAAACCATATAGCATCCCATCACCAACTGTCAGCATGGATAATTAAGGAAGTGTTATTCCAACCACACAAATTGGGCTGGAATCATGTCCTGAGCTCATTTAACCACATTTCTACATGAAACCAAGCACATCTTTTAGTCTGTTCAGGGCTTGTGCAGAACCTCAGATTTTCATTTGTTTTTCTCCTGTTAACAATGGAGAAGCCAGAAGGAATACAGGCTTCCAGACCTGAAATTCACCTGGTAATACTGGCAGCCCAAGATTCTGCTTGAAAGCTGACTAGCTTTTACACTTCTTTACTCACATTTGTGTAAGGTAGACAAAGACTGCTGTCCCAAGTCTGCTGATACACTAAGAATAAAAAATGAGCAAAGCAGCTGCCCTTTATTAGAGAAGGAGAAAAAACTCCTTTATTCCAGCCAATGATTTACGCAATAATTATGGATTCTTCTGGTTTTCACATTACATGGGATTCTTTTTTCACATTATCTAGAGACTTAACTTACACTGCACTTTCAAGTACTTTGAGGACCCTCTTGAAAAGACGTATTTATTGTGAAATACTGATATATAGAAAGAGACGGGTGCTCTATGTTACATTTGGTCCCCTGTGCTCTTAGCCCTCCAAGGTATATAGCACAGAGGGCGGCTGGCCCAGATGCCCTGTGGGATCCCTTCCAACCACCATGTCTGTGATGCTGTCTCTCATATCTATTATCTTGTTCCTTGCCCTCTCCACCCCACCCAAGTTTCTGTGGTAGATATTTAATTTTAAAATCATCCTAGTGCAATTTCCTATGTCTGCTTGCAACTATTGTCAGTTGGCTGACGTGTCCAGCTGTGCTAATATGCCATAAACTAGCCACTCAGGAAAAGCAGAAGCAGCGATCTGCACTAAGGTTCTGTTCATGAGGGAAGACCAGGAGGCACACATGAAAAAAAATTAAGATCTCTACCACAGGGGCAAAAAGAGAGGTCTGCCCTGCTTCATGAGGAGCCTTCCACACTCTACCTGCCTTCCTAGCAAGAGCCTAAGGAATGATGTGACAACAGCCAGCCAACATTAAGACATCATGAAGTAACTAAGGTCAAGAGGCATCTATGGTCATATCTGTTATCATGATAAACTGTCTAACTAGAATAATCTCAGTTAGGTAAGTGTGTCTGTGTCATGAAAACTGATCTGACAGCAATCCCAGTTACTGTCAAGAACCTCACCATTAGCCTGTGCAATAAAAAATGTAACTTACCAGTCACTGTCCTCCCTGCTCCAGAGGTGACCAGTGTAAATCGAGAGCTTGCTGTATCACAGATAAGCTGAGTGACTTTAATGAGAAATCTCGTCCTTATGGATTACTGTTCCCTTGCCACATCTTGTCAGCAATTCTTCAGAAAATTATTCTACCATTCCCAAATGCAGGGAAACAGATGGCGCATGGAGGGACCCTCTCTGATGTGCAGTCTCTTGGTAAAACAAGAATAAATAAATTAAAGACCAGAGGCCGCACTAATATTGTCTTCTACCAAAATGCTGCTTAACTAGGCTACGTTTATTTTCTGTTTAGCAGTTAGATAGGACAGTCATTGTTTGACCCGCATTTAGTCGATTCCTGCAATAGCTGCCTAAGCAATATACAGTTTACACAATGTGGAACACCAAGAATAAAACAGTCTACTGTAAGTGGTAGAAACAGATGAAGTAATATCACTAGGAATACATTCTTTTCCTTGGATTCCAAGTATCTGAAGACATACCAGGGCATCTATACTTTAGTCATAATTTATACATAGGCATACTGCATATGCATCTATGCATATGAAATCCATACAAGAGATAATAAATACTCAGTAAAGCACATTTATAACAACTCTTGCCAGTGCAATGAATCCCAGGCCTTAAGAAATAATGTGGCATGTCACAAAAATGAATATCTGAGTAGCAGGGAATGGATACAAAACACATTCTTCATTTGTTTCCATGGTTCTCAGCTATGTTACAGAAAACAGAGGAGAAAATTTTCCTAAAGGCAAGAGTAATACAACAAACTTGCAAATAACATATTTAGCAATTTACAGTTGGAGAATAAGCAGAGAAATAGCATTTTTTCTTATTGAGATATTCTAGGAAATTTTGGTTCAGTTATTGCATATAAATACAGAGATGGCTCCCTCAGAGAAAGTAATTCCTTCAAATATACTTGGCAGCGTTCAAAAATCTTTACTTCTGCAAGCTGCAGTCAATTAATGCCTCTGAGTAAAGCCACTGTATAGATACATAACTTGGGAACATACTACTAAAGCCATCAAAAGTTTGCCAGTTCTAGTAAGCTCCTGGAACTGTTTCTATACTAGTAAGCTATCTGTTTGGTCAAAAGCACGGTGCTCTGGAAGGAGACTGGGTGCTGTATATAGGACAAGACTAATTCAGAGGATGCCCTAAGAACCTGCACCATTGACTGTTACGTGGTTGGTCTTTGGCTGTTCTGAAAAACTCTACATGCATGTAGAAAATGAAAGCAAGTCAAGTACTGGTTCAGTCTTGCACACTTTTGCTCCCTCTCCAAGGACTCTGGTGGAGACCATAGTTGGGATACATATCTGATTTTCCTATTGAAGGAAATTCCTTTAAAGCACTAGCAGTTGGCATTAAGCGTATGAAAGTTTGGATGAAGGCAGACTGAGAACGTGTTTGCTGCTTGTAGAAAATGAACAGCTTTGATGCTACCTTTCATATTTCACAAGTATTAAATAAAGGAATTACATCCAGTCTTGCCTTCTGTGTCACAGTCTGTTTCTGTTCACCTAAACACAGCTCTGCTGACACCTCCAGTGCATCAAAAAACCCTGTTATTCTGGTGGTAGCTAAGATGACCTATTTGTACCTTCTTTTATTTTGTGCCGGCTATATGGTAGCTGCTATGATGCACACAACCACTTATCTTGCAGAGCTAAAGGAAGAGGATATGACTCACATGTTCTGATACAGGTTGTTTATTAGTCATGACCATAAGACCATGGTTTTGTGCTATGATAAGCTCTGACTCCTGCTATTCCTATTACATCTATGAGTTTTTGATGATGATACATGGGAACAATTGGTTGTGAATGAGAATAAGGTGTCCTGCACTGCGATATTATCTGCTGTACTACTGTGCATTTTTACAGATGTTGATGGATTTCCAGGAGTAAGTGAGCAAGCAAACCCAGAGCTGTGATCAAATTTGCTGCTGCATATGCAGCTGCCCCAGTTCTAAGCCATGCAAAATTGTCAGAATGTGGGTTTCAATACCTTTTGTAAGGCAAAAAGGATTGTTGGATGTTTTACAACTTTTTCACCCTACTTTCAGCCAGTAATTCTCCAGACACATTCTTAAGGCTGTGATTGCTACAGTTGATGAAATTTTCAAGCAAGGAGATGGACCTCATGACTTACTTACAAATACCACTATAAAACCAATCTGTTATTTTCTGTAGTCTGCACAGAAGACTAGAAACAGTAACCAATCATATAGCTTCCATGAACCTGGCATGGGACTGCTGCCCATCAGACTACAGAGTCAGATATGCAATGCTTTAAGACAAACATACTGTTAATGAAAAGTAACAAAGAAAACTCTCTAAACCAAATGATAGTTTAGAAAGCTGACAGTGGTTTATTGTGGCGCCGGGTGCATGAGGGATATCTCCTCCTGGCATGCACACCAGACAGAGTTCTTCGTGCCATATTTATACACAAAACTTTCAGGATTATTAATTTTCCCAGTCCAACCCCTTTACAATGATTAATGATTGGAAATTTCACTTATTCTTTGACCTGATGTATATAACATTCATGACTGCAGAAGTCAAAGATCATTTAATATGATCTCTGAAACAAACATCATACAGTTCCCCATCCTATCTCTACATTGATGACAACATTGGAGTTTTTCCAAATAATGTCCAGAAGGCACCCAGACTTGATTAAATAGACCAAAAGCTAGAGAATCCATCACTTTACTGTAATTGGCTCACTCTCATTTTTAAAGTTTCTTTCCAGCTCACCAAGTCATTGATTCTTACATCTTTCCTCATCAGACTTGGATGAAGATGGTGGATAACAATAGTTTCAGTGTCACTGTTGAGTTATCTTCTACTGTCAGTAGATCAGAGAAATACAATTGTTCTCATCTTCCAGGAGTAGAATCTCGTTGAATACTCCTAGGTTTTAATTGATAGATTTGTTACCAAGAAATTGCAATGAGAGATAAAGATCTTATTTGTGCCAATGGATACTTATGACATAAAAAGTATTAGTAGCTAATACATTTTTATCAGTTATCATATGTGTCAGGCATTCTAAAATTGAAAATAACTTAGATATGTGTGTATATGTATATTAATATAAACATATATACATGTATATTTATATGAAAAATATATTAGCTGCATGATAAAGGTGAGAAACTCAAACTTTCTGCTCAACTTTACCCTTTGTAAACAGGACCATGGATTAGAAGGAATGTACATGAGATCAAGTGCTCGCATAGCTCTTGAGGGGCTCTGAGCAGAATCTGGGCAGGATCATTTGGCCATTGGTCTAATTTATCTGGGTAGGAATCTGGGCAGGATCATGTGGCCATTGGTCTAATTTATCAACTTCTCCTAAAGACAGTAATTAACATTACCTAAGCAATACCCAACTCATGTCAATACTTCTTCAGATTTCACTGTATTGTCTGACTGAGGCCACTGGGGAAGCATTAAAAATAAAAATCTGACAAAGCTTTATATATATGCAATGAAAGTCTCTTATTCCAGTTGTTTTTAACTTGCTTGAACTGATAGTTTAACACATTCAGATACAAGGGGCCTATTTTCTAGGGTGATGCTATATATATATTTCCATATAATGCAAATAGTCATACTATCCTTGGATCAAAACTTATTGACTTTTTTAAGATAAACTGTATGAGCACAGTCACTACTCAGTGGTTTGACCTCTTCCTGCCACAGCAAGCCTGCACTATACTTGTTCCCCATCTATACTACGACAGATTTTTCTGAAGTGGCCTTTTAGAGTGGCTGTGTATAAATTTTCATGCCCTGATATAGTCTTTCCTGACACCTTGAAGCAGTACAGCGACATGCTCAAGGAGGCACTTCACCAGAAAGGCAACATTCTTTGAAAAGTCAATGAGATCAGATGTCCTGGCTTGAGAAAGCAAGGAAGTAATAACAAAATCAGAAAACTTACATCATTATTTTATTATTCAAAATACTACGTATTACTGCCCCTAAAACATTTTTGTATGTTACTTTTTTTAATGAAATTCTAAGACTTCTCAGATGCAGAGCACTGATCTCATCTGAAAAGGTTAGATGTTAAAGTTATATCACTTTTCTCAATTTTTTTCTACAGTGGGGATTATTCTCTAAGGGTTTTACTTGAGATATGATGACAAAGTCTCTTTTGTGGAAACAGCAATATAAACAAATATGAATAGCCAAGTAAGTAGCCAGATAAAAAATAATAATGTTTTATTTTATGGCTGATTGTAGGGAAGTAATATTTTCTTTAACATGCCACATGTTATCCTCTCAATTGCATATTCAATGCCCTCAGACATACAGTGCATACTCATACCTTCCATTTCTTATTTAAAATGGAAATTATTATAGCTTTTAATACATTTCAAAGCAATATCTAAATTTCTCCATTTCACAGAACTGAACAAATTTTATAATTGATCTGTTATCTAAACAATTAACCTTTTAATACATACAGGTTAATCTGAACCTCAGTCTTAACTGAATCCACCTATCAGGCCCAAGTTTGCTTATGTGTGGAAAACAGTCTTTCAGCTGCAGCATTTGAATGTGGGAACTAACAGAAGAAATTCTTCAAATGATAATAAACTGAAAGAATTGGGATATGAACATGGATACTGAGATCATAAAACACTTGGTCATGTTCTAATCCAAGATTTCTTAAGTGTGAGAACACATTCTACTGAATCTCTTGGGACACAATAGTCCTCAAATAATCCATATCCACTTTTTTGTGAAGTTACAGTTTTCTAAAGCATAAACCTTTCTTCAAGGGACTAGCTGAATCAGGCTAAGATAGTTTTATTCACTGAAATTAAATAAAAGGTATTTGAGAGATCTGAATAAAAATTAATTTCATTTTTTTAACTTCTCTATTTGTTTCCAGAAGAAGCTACATCAAATAATTTATCACCCATTATTTGTTGCAAACTTACCTTTCAAGGAATGGGTAATGTCATAAATCTCAGCACATGTGTTATCAGAGTATTCTAATTTTATGATCATCATAAAACAATTAGCACATTATGAAACAGAAACTAAACCATTCTTACCTAATGTATAAAATTACTTTGTGTGGATATACCTCGACATTTATGTGTATTTAAAGCTGACAAAACAAACATCTGTACTTTTGTAAAACATTGGTAGCTAAGGAAAAGTGACTGAATGTTTTTATCAAGATGACAACACATACCTTACCAAAAACATACATTGTTGGATCATGCCTTATAAAAGTCCTTCAGATTGAGACCTACAATGGAAACAAACATTAATCAACAGTTACTTTGCTTAGTATGGCTAGGAACATTATGTTGCCTTGATAATTAATTAATTCAGAATTCCCAGGGGCACCTAAAAAATAAGGAACTATGGTTAACCTCTCTATAATAGTCATTTAAGTACACAGAGTCCTGGGATGCCAAATGGCCTATCAGAACAGCAGTCCTGTGCAGTCACCGCCGTCTCTCACATGCTGGCTGCTATGGCCCAGCTCTGAACGGAGTTCCAGGGGATTCTGCAGATCTTTCATTCCTATTTATTCAGATCCTACAGTCTGTGCAATAGGACATCTCTTATCCAGCCTCATCATTAGCACCTCAACAGAAGAATATGGCATAAAATCCTCAAAGACATCCTCAGATGAGACATTTCTAGCAGACTGTATCCTATCTCATCTATTAATTACCTTACAGACTTTGACACTTCATTAATAAATCCTGCTATTGGTTGACTATGACTTTTCCACAGCAAATGCTGTCATAAATTCATCTTAACAAAACAGATTATGTTTTTCAGTCTTTCCACAGCACACAGATAACTCTGATTATGGTTCAAGATGTTCTTCACCCTGTGGTCCGGAGATCATTGTCAGACCATAACCCATCATAAAGTAGTCTATGAAAAGAATAAAGAAGTAATCCAACAAAGAAACTGTGTATACATATTCCCACATGTGCAAGGAAGCAAGGAAAGAAGTAAAGGGAAGAAAGAAACATAAGAAATATTCAAAGTTCCGCAAGTTGTGGCCATTATACACAAGATTTTCCAGTATCATGGGAATAACATTGTCATTGCATACAGTTAAAATACCAAAGTCAATATAGCAATGTCAAAACAACCAAGGGGCAGCAAATCACTTTAGATCCCAAACTCAACAGACAGTTATTAACCCACTTACATGCTGATTAAACCTCATTTTAATGTCTAATATGCTACAGATGGCTTTGTACAGGCTTTTTTCACTGTTGCAGGATGAGCCTACTAGGTAATGCCTTCAGTCTCTTCAGTGGCAAATTCTTTATTGGCAGATCTAACCCAAAAGCTGGTCACTAATCTTCTATGAAATTTATTTACAAAACTCCATGTCCCTAAGCTTTATATTCAAAGCCAAGAAATATATTTGCTTCCACTCTCATTTTGTTTCAAAATGCCAGAATCCCCTAAAACTACCACGAGGGATTCTGTATCAGTAATGGTGCCTGAATATTTAAAAGAGCAAACAAAGGTGATAAAGAATTAAACAAGAAGTTATATTTGTATAAATGGGAAAGTTCCAGTTTTGGACTTTGTTATGCTTTGCACTCCACAGGCCCCCACTTGCACCATAAGACAGTGTAGGGACTGTTCTCTGGTTTGGAATGCATGCCTTCACCCTGCATCCTGTGTGAATCTGTCAGGATATATGACAGTGATATAAATAGTCCTTTTCTCCCACTTGGAGCTTTCTGCTGAATAACTTGACCAAACCTCAGACTCATCCTGCTGGCACTGAAATGGCACTGGAAACTGTATCCCACTAAACTGCACTGCTGCGTTTCCTGTGCTGCATTAGAATGTCAAAGGAAGCCTTTTATCATTTTGAGTCTAATTGAAGTGAGACAGGGACAACTCTAAAGGTTATAGCTTGTGTTCTGTTCACAGTCCTGACCTCCTTACCTCATTTCCACTATTAATAGATTTGCATTCCTTAAAACAGTAATAAACGAGGCTAGTCTTGTAAAGGGAGTAGTATCATTTAATAGCTGCACTGAAATAATGGAAGAAAACGGAGAAGCTTGCAGAACCAAAGGGACTGGGTTGTGTGCTGAATGCTCTTCTGTTTTCTCCTGCTAGAGTGGCAAGTCTAATAAAAGATAATATAATATTACTGCTCACAAATCATGCTTCGTGTCCCAAGACCATCACAACTACAACAAAACTACTTTAGACAGGTGACAGTTAACGAGCCAGTTAAAAACTGAAAGGAATGGCTTAATATGGAAAGATAGATGTATATCTTCCAGTAACAGAGTAACAGATGTATAACTTCCAGTAACACTCCAGAGTAAAGTTTCCCTGGTTGATTAACCAAATAAAAGCCTTTCTGCATTTCTTTAGATACCAACTAGTTCTAGGACAAAGGTAGTAATTCAGATTTCCAGTTGCACCCTTAATTCACTTGAGCTTTAGCTAGTTTCATCCTCAGGACTTCCCACAGATCATCTTTAAGTGATAAATCTCAGCAACACTATTAAATCAAACTCTTTATATTGAAAGCCTGTATTTTCTGCGTATTTTTTTCTTCACAAGGGACAAGAAATACTCTAAGTAACTTCTGCCATCCACAAATTAGAATTCTAAACTTACCTTGTCATCTGGGCTCCCTGGTAGAAGAGACATAAAGATTGAGGGGATGACTGACTTGTCTACATACCTAAGACAGGCATGCACAATTGTCTTCTGAAAGAGCCAACCTCTCTCTTCTCTGACCATACAAGGAGCCAAGGTAGTTTGTTTAGGCTATGGACTAAATGCAAGGATCTAGTCCCATATGAGAAGCCCTAGCATAACTACTGCTGCTTCAGAAGAGCAAAGATTTGCCTTAAGTCCTGTGCCATATCCACCAGCCCTATTACAAAATGCAGGGCATCTCAAATGACACTGTGGGGCATCGGAAATGGCACTACATGTCTCCGTTTAGGCAACTGCTTCCTGCTATAGACAACTAACTAGAAGCAGTTAAATCACAAAATTTAGGCCACAGGAAAAATACTGAACTACGTAAAGTTAAAAGAATTTCAGGTGAACAGTGTAAAGATGATACAGAAAAGGAGAGAAAGGAATGAAGGTAACTTCTGCTAAGGCCTTTTTCCCCTACTAATTCTATGCTTAAACCTGCCTTTCTCCCTAGCATTCCCTGCTTTGGATGCTAAGAAAAGGGCTTGCCTTGTTTCAATCTACTTTAACCAGGGTCAAAACAAACATATTAAGGCTGAGAAATGTGTTTATTTTAACAGGGTAGAACATAATTCATGTTTGTGTCTTGCAGCAGTCTCACTTTCACTAAAAGTGATTTTGAACACCTTGCATTCGAAAATTCACAAAGCCTTTGTGAGCTCTGGCTCTCCACCACAATTGAGAGCATGTTTATGGTTACTCATAATCAGTTGACTTGGCATGAATGGGTAGCACCTGAGGTGCCACGTTTGCCTCTGCACTTGCAGATTTTACAAAAACACAGCATTGGGGTACTGCTAGAATCTTAAATATCTCACATTTTCTCTCTCCACTAAGAAGTGACCGGGGTTGTACATTGCTCTGCTTGAGAACTGCATGGATGTGCAGTTCCTGAATGCAGGAATTTGGGTTCGGAATAGATTTCCTTCCATACTTTGGACATACATCTTGATTGGATTATTCTGCAGCTACCTTGTTTTAAAAGAGGTGTTAAATACCACTATCAGATTTCCAGATCTGGTTCACACCCTTTGGCATGCTAAGAATTTTAATATGTCTCACACTCTACACTTTACTGTAAGAGTTACGAATTTCACATTTACAATCTATGCTGGTTACTAAGTATGTGATTTAATAGTCAAAGAGAGAACTGCTGTATATAATTTTATACAGTATGAGCCATCTAACAACCATTTCTGCCCCGCAAAATGAATCAGGGAAGGCTGTTTTATTCACTGTAATATGAATGTTTGAAGGCCCTGGAATTATAAACCCATTTTAAAACCACATGTTTGTCTGAAGATATGTTTCTTTTCTAATATATGATAATAATGCAGTAAATCTAACAGACAGTAAATATAGCAGATGTGAACCATGAACACTCGCTTAGAAAATGCGGGATGAGGTAGGATGAGATGATGCTATCTTTCAAGCTTCATGGACACTTGCCCCAGCTCAAGAAGAGAAGTTTTAAAATGCAAGTATTTATTCGAAATTAGTTGGTCCTCCTTGACCCTCAGACACATTCATCTTCAGTACAAGCCTTTCATATGACTCCAGATGCCCACTTTAAGTCAGCTTTGCTTCTGATGAATGGTACAAAACAGCTCCATTTGCATCGTTGGAACTCCTTAAATGTGAAGATCCACATTTCAAAGTAACAGGACATGCAAACTATCCATCAAAGAATATGTCCTTTTTGCCAAGGTCAGGGGGAGTCTTACTTGAAATAACTCATGTAATGAGAGGGTCACAGGAAGGCACATGACACCAGTTTAGCCAGGCCACATTTTCCTTCCAGAATCACATTTCCCAAAGTGAAATCAGAGCAGATTGGTCTAGATCACAACTGTGCTCTAGAAGGAATGAGTACAGACCAAATTGACATTGGCAATACACATGTGGGTTGTTATCTTGTCAGCAAATATATTCAAAGCTAGCATCAATCCATCAAATACCTTCAGGCTCCATTACCCTTTCTTTTTACCCAGCTGCTGTTTATAGACAAAAGGAATTAATTCTGTTTTGCTGAGCATATCAAAGTGTAAGAGGCTATATATGGCCTGCAGTGGAGGAAAACAGCATGGCATGCCATACCACTACAATGACGTAAGGTAATTACAGGCATCAACAGCGACACATTGACTTTTGTACCTACTGCAATATTTTAAGCCTCTTTCCACCCTGTCATCAAGTACAGAGTTCAGCCACCAACAGCCCCAGGCAAAATGTGCCAGTGCCAGCCAAAGGGGGCTGGGACACAGAGTGCAGCTCCAGACATGGACTTGCCAGCTAAGGTCTGACTCAGCACTGCCTAAGCCTCCTGGGCAAGTGACTGACAGGTAAGGGTGTGCTAGCAAAGGAGACTCAATAGCCAGCAGGAGACAGAAAGGAGAAATAGCAAGTTTCAACCACAGTTAACTGTTGATAGAAAACTTGTGGAAGCTGCTCCCTTTGCTAATGAATTCTTAAAACATATTTATTGCACAAGAACTTTTAATTACTCTCCAAAATCCTTGATTTCTGAGTTTAGCTAGTTTGGGTATTGCAAGCATAGAAACAGAATTGTGCTGAACTCCCTGCCAAGGCTATGCGAGCACAGAGGAGGAGGAGGTGGTTTATCCCACTCCCCATCCCCATAACTTTGTCCTGAAAGCAGAGAGAAAAATTCCAAGCTCTCTACCAGGCCTTGTGAAGCACAGGAGCAGACATTTAGAGTCACTCTTCATGAAGAATCTCCTGCTCCATCAGCTATTGCCAGTCTCCTTCAGAGAAATACAGCCAGAGAGATGGTGTCCATGGACTACTTCAAACTAGTTCCTGTAGTCTTGTGGGATAAACAACACAGTTTGGGAGGAACTGCTGTGGAAAGGGAAGGGACATGCTAGAAAATGCACAGCAGCAAATAATTTTGATCTGCAGCCTTTCTGTCATCAAAGCCTCATGAAGCACCTGGACTGAAGAACCCGGCCCCTACACAATATAAACTCCGAAGGGGTGGGTTTACAACTCTGCTTATTTTGTAACTCAAGGCTGGCACAGTAGTCACACATGAAGAATTATTGCATTGCAAAAAGGAAAGCTCTTCTTCCTTTCTTAAGGTGTTATGCCAATCACTGAGACCCGTGACACTCATTCCCTTCAGTATAACTCTGTGCATGAATTACGGAAACAGCTTGGTCATAGCCATGAGTATCATTAAAAAAATAGTGTGTTTCACACTTCATTTTCACTGGCAAGCCCCAATACCTGGGGTCTAAATGTTTAACGGAAAGTTAATTTGTTGTCTTTCATAAACATGGTATAACAGTTACCTACAGTAGGACAAGAATGTCAAAAGAGCAGAAAAAAGATGCAATAAAACAAAAGATGTGATAAACACACCTCCTGGAATGAAATAGGCATTACTTGAAGATTTGTATCACTGGAGAATCTAAGATAGGCTAAAACCAGTGGAACTGCAAACCAGTTAGGGTCCCCCACACAGAGAAACATGGGATTGTTTTATAGACTGGGTTGTGATTAATAACACTATGGGAATGGTGCACTCCAGCTGACATGCACAACCGACTTAGAAGATTACTCTTTTTTCCAGTCACCGTGGTAGTAAAAGTCTGCGTTAGTCAAGCTAACAAAAAGGAAAGAGGATTTGTTTTAAGGGAGAAAAACATCTCTCACAATGAATGTTTAAGAATGTTTTAGCCTTCTGGTTTTGATCTACTTGACTGGTTTATAAACTGCTTTCAAAACTGACATAGCAAACAAATCTTGTCAGAGAATAACACACCACACCACTAAGCTGTAGTGAATGATTTCCCTTAGGGTTAGGTTTTGCCATGTGTCCAGAAAAGACCGAATGAAAACATGTCCTTGCTAAAATAAAGTAGTTTTTCAAAATTCAGCATCCTTCCCATACACAAAACTTTTACTTTTGAGGCAAGGTTTCGCTCTCTCCTTGGTTTACGTGCAGAGTGTGGCTTTCGACAAATGTCAGTAAGAACCGAGGAACTTCACCAGACTCCTCGGATGGTGTTTGGCTGGCTGTATAACAGCTGTATATGCTATTTAAAGCTGAGAAGGCCTAGGTTTATGATTAACTAATGTAAGTTACATCATGGGAGAGGCACCTTGTGCAATCTTCTTACATAATTTACTGTGCATGGTATTCGGTCCAATGTGAGTTATAAGTCATCTATGAGTAAATCCTGAAGAATTAGAGGAAGCTGTAAGCAATACACAGGGAAACCTGACAACAATGAGCATTTGTGATTAGTTAATAACTTGGTATCAACCTTTAAGTTTTGGGTTTCCAACTGGTGAGTGTAATCATCAGAAACTTCCAGACTGATGTAATCTCTTACATTCCCAAGGCACAGAATGGGCCTTTCAGCCAAATATTTCTAAACTGCTCTCTCTGTTAGTCCTTGCTGCAGAAAATTAGTACGTGTGCATTCATAGCTTTAGATGGCAGAACAATGAAGTTCTGACAAAGCTGGGGTTGTGCACATTCACTTTATATGTGTGAATGACCTCACTAGACTCTTATCTTCCATGAATTCTTATTTTCACTTGACAGGGCCTACTTTTATCTTATGCACATAAGATTGCAAATGGATTTGAATGATTGAGGATTTCATTGAAATCAGTAGTTTGCAATAGCATTCATAACACTGTAGCTACTTCCTAAGCATACCAGAAACAGCCAACACTCTGTGGAGTTAAGGGTTAGGGAACAGTACAATTAGAGGTAGAGCAAAGAAAAACAAAATTTCCTAAGTGCAGCAGTTGTGCCAGAGGCTTTCAGGGAGCCTTTTAAATGAAGGGTTGGTTGCTGATGAACAGAGGGAGAATGAACCATGCTTGGGGGCTACGATAACAAAACACAAATATTTGCCATCAGACATAAACCCAGTAAATGCACCATTCAGCAAATATGGGCATCATGAAAACAAGTTTAAAGCTCTAACATTCACCTCATTTGAAAAAAATGAAAAATTCTCAAATCCCATGTGTGAAGGACACACTCCTACAGCTACTTTCTACCCATAGGCCTGCAAACTTTTTTTTGCTTAGTTTTTGGACACTCTGAATTACAAGCCTGATGGGAGTAGGAACTTCCCTTATTTAGCTCTGCATATAAAGGTGATTTAAACCTCGCAGTATCAGCAGTGTAGTGTGTACCTACTATATATTATGCATTTAACATTACACTGCAGAAGAGAAAGGAGATCCTTCTGTTTAAAACCTGCAGGCAGACTCCAAATATTATTGCAGTTTCTTAATGGAAGTAGGAATAGCCAAAGTTGTTTTGAGCTGTTGTGCCCTCTTCATCCATAACGTGCTTAATTCAAACATCTCTTTTCACACCAAATTTATCAGACCCCAGGGATTCCCTTGGCATCAGGAATTCTGGCTCAATAAAGCAATCAAATGGAATGGAAGAACTGGGTCACTGATCAATTTATTCTCTGGGATGCTCAAAGCATCCTCGAGTCTGCTGAATTTGACTATGTGAGTGATCTTTGTTGTACAGAGGAAATTCTCAGAGGGTGTGGAACTGCCAGAGTAGCTTCTTCAACATCTCCTCCAACAGGCCTCTTTAAGTGCAAGTAGCACAGGTAGGAGAAGGCAACATGCACGCTCTGCTGGTACAGATCCCAAGGGCCAAGGCTGTTACCATGTGTGCTGGTGACCAGCCTGACATTGAGAAGGCTGCAGCTCTGCAGCCACAGAGCTGAGATTTCTACCAGCCTCAACAAGACTGCAACTTCTGTGCAAGTTGCCAAACAACCAGTTCTCCTTTATACTCCGTTGGTATTAATCATAGTAGGTGGGATTGTCAGGAGTGATTTATAGCACACCTGCACAGCCAGAGTACAGCGATAGAAATCAGCACATGAAAAGTGTGGCATTGCTGGGGTGTTTTTCCAGGAAGCAACTGAGTCTCTGTGTGTGGATCTATTTTTCCTTTACATAATTACTTTAAATGTAGGGGTTTTGGCTGAAGTTGTCACCTGCAGCTACACAGTATATTTCACAAAACCCAAATTCTGATCTGATAACTTAGCTAATTTTCCACTGCCTGTTCATTCACCTATGTCTTTCCATGTGGTTTCCCTTAAAGGTTTAATGTAGTTGTGACCTTATGACCTACAGTGTATGTAGTGGAACCACAAATTAATACAGCAGGATATCCCCATACAGGCACACATAGAACATGGATGTACATACAAAAAGACTGCATCAGACATATAGGATAAACCCTAAGAATCACAGCCAGGAATTAGTGATTGTATCAGTATCAAAGGATCATGCTGCCAGGCCTTGGGATGGAGGAAAATTATATGACCACATTCAGCATTCTTCTTTCAAGCGGCCTGTTCACTATGGCAGAGACAGAAGATGGTCATCTTAAGTCCTAACAGAACTAGATGCAAGACCTGCAGCTCAAGGAAAGTATAAACTATCTTCTCAGTCTGAAGACTGAGACCTCGCCACTCTCTTCTCCTGTTCCCAATGGATCCCAAATACCATAGTTTACTGAAGTAGGGCTGTATTTCACTTATTGTGTTCTTCTGCTCAAAGTAATTCCCTATTTTGGATTAAAATGGTCTTTGTGAGTCTGAAGGAATATATTTTAGTATCAGTAATTAAGCAAGTGAGGAGCTAGGTAAGGCTACTAAAGGCACAAGACACGTGTGTTCTATATATCTCCAGTGCATCTAAGATATTTAATTAGCTTTATCCAGATTAGTAACACTGAGAAAAAATAAGGTTGATAAGAGATCCCCACAGCCACAAGTGTTTTCTGACCTATTACTGCAAGAGTTCCATTCCTCATTGTTCTGAAGCAGATTCTTCCCAGGTAACATTATTTCTGCCCGGGATCAAAAAGTACAAAACGTGTAGTAAGGAAATTACATGCTGTTTTATAGAGTACCAATTGAGAAAAAATTGATTTAGGATGTAATTTCAAGCTTATGGAGGCAACTTGCCACATTCATTCTGGATTCATGAACACTGCCTTAGATTTGGCTAATGTGGTTTTGTATTTTAATATGGAATAGAACAAGAATAATAGCTCTGCCTGAGAGACATTTAAAACTTAACCAGAAATTCATGATAAGGAATTTCCCCATGGTGAGGTCACCTGGGCTGAGTAGAGATAATAGTCAGGATTCCAAGAGTGACTTAATTTTGGGGTGTCAAATTTGAGACATCCTGAAAAGACTGGATTTTCAAAGGACAGGTGTTACACACTTCTCAGAATGAGGGCAGCATGAATGCCACTAAAAGCAATGAGCCAGTAAATCTTGGGAAAAGTGCTTTATTTCAAGAATATGTTTATGTTAAGGACAGATGTCCTTTTTCCATTTTGCATTAAGCATTTGAAAACCGTGCCAGCATGTGCAAAACATATGTGTTTTAATGGTTGTACGGGAAGAGGCAGCTGTAAGGAACCTGACAGTTACGAAATCCTACATTAAATTCTACATAAGATACCGTATATTCGTGGTTGGAAGCTTCTGTGTTTAGAGGAAACTCTCTCCCTTGCTGTGTCCATTGGAGCCAACAGAACTTTTCCTAAAGCTGCCTTATAATCATGATATAGCAACAACTATAGCAGATGTCACTAGACATCTAGAGGAGGAGAATGGTGTTCCCCTAGTGAGTTTATATCTGCTTTCAGCTGTGCTGCACCCAGTTATTGTGTGCAACTAAATAAAAAAGGTAACCAAAGACCTCCCTCTGTGATGGTGCCTGGTGCTAAAAAGGTATGTGGTTTATTGAAGGGTGAGATGGGGCAGGGCAGGTTGAAGGGTGCAAGCCACCTTTAATGTCTTTCTAAGATAAAGTGTATTTACATTTCCCCAGCGTCTGGTGTGCAATGACCTTGGAGCCTGGCTGTTCTCTCAGTAACTGTCAGTCCGTTGTGATGGCAAAAGTACTCAGGTAGCTGTATTCTCCGCTGCAGCAAGCTCAAGAGCCAAGGAAAGCACAGGCTACCCTTCACTTCTAAGAGGATAATGTCCCTTTGTCTCCATGCCTTTCTTCTTGTATCTCTTACTCCTTGTACAGAACTGCATTGCCACCCGCAGCTGTCTCATTGCCTCTGTGTCCCACCTCTCCGCAGATTCAAAATCACCCTTGGAATCACTCCAAAGGCCTACGGAGGCATGAAGTTCCATGTCCTGTGCCCCTTCTATTAACGCCCTCCACTACCTCCTCTCCCTCAACAAGATTTTGTTTTCCATCAGGAATGCATTCGTAAATGTTAATTGTACAAAACTATTTGATCAACTCCTTTCTACCACACTGGTTTTAATGTGTAACATCCCAGTTGCACAAACATCATATATCCCAGATGTCCCAAAGAAAAAATTTATACCTAGGTGTCTTCTATGTAATGACACAAGATGCAATTCCTGCCCCCTGACAACAGACCTTCCTTTATCATATGAAATAGTCTAGATAGTCAAGACTTTGAATGTCACTAACTAATATCAATAGCTCCAAGATAACAGAAATCGGCATACCCCTATATACCTTGTATGTACAAGACTACAAAAAGGGATGTTGCTTCCCAATTTTACATGAAGGGCAGCCAGAAAGAACAGAAATTGGATGAAGCTCAGTCATTTCAGGAAAACCAATGTTTTAGCACCACAAGAAAACCTCGAGAGTGAGCCAGCAAATGTGGTTTGTGGATGAAGCTGTAATTGGAAGTGCACTTGACTGAGTGCTTCTCAGGAACATCATATACAAAATTAAAAAAAAAAAAGAATTCTAATCAAAATGGCAAGAATATTAACTTTGTGCAACAATGGCTACACATATGCTGAGAGCATTTCACTGAAACAGGAACTGAAAAAGAATGCAAAGATTCTCTGCAAATCAGCTTAAGGTTTAAACTAATTTCTTTTAGCTACTGTACAACGATACCTGTGTGGGTACTATTTGCAAGAACTGGCCCATTATACCCCAAGTGCCATGACAAAAAGAATCTCTAAATCACCCTTATCATCATCTTTGGACTATCTGAACGTTGGCTATCTTGTGTGTTTATGAACATCAAAATCTTTGACACATTTCCGCATCTTACTGCAGAAAAAGGACCAGATTTTCTTTCAAGTTAAACTCTCTTGCAAAGCAAGATGACGTAAAAAATGCATAAAGCAATTATTTCTGGCCATTCTATTACCATGCAAGGAAACAGCCATTATTTTATAGGATACAGCCAAAGTCCTGGCTCTCCCCATCTGCTTGCCACCTTGGGAAGACTGTGAACAGAAAGGTTCTGGGTTCCAGACCTGTTCCTTGCATTCATGAACACCTGGACAAGCACTCAGCACATCCTAATACCTGCTAGGGACCTAGCTCCAGCCAAGAATGAAAGCCCAGGTCTTTTTTTTTTTAATGCAACGTTGGAAGACATATTCAAGAGCCTCCCCTTCAGCAGCTTCCTCCCTTTTCTTCTCCCCCTGTGTCAGCTTGATTGCACAAGATTCACCTGAATGCCAGTCAGAATGTTTAACCTTCCATTCATCCACACACTCTGAGACATATGATCTTCTTCAAAGAGCCACCCTATGATTTGCAGGTAGGGAAAAAGCAAAAAGTGAGGCAGTAAAGTAAGTACAGGGCTTAAAATGAACTGAACCAAAATGTTCCATATATGCAGGCATTGCTAAACAGCCAAGTCCTTGTTTATGATATACCTTACTTTGCCTTCAACCTACAGTGACTTTATCACACCTCCTTTATAAAGTCTGGGTATGAATTCTTACAAACTCAATGTGTTTCATTTATTCATATTGGTAAATCTCTCCTTAAGGAAGCTGTTCTGCTAAATCTGTTGGGGCTGAGACAGTGCCTGTAATTGTGTATCAGCATAAATAAAGAGAATGGGCCCATTATTCCTGCAGAACATGGACAGGGCATCAGCACCACACATGCCCAGGAACCCTACGCTGCCCCAGAACTAAAAGCAATGTAAGCACATTGGCCCAAGACAGCATTTGAGGTAATGGTAATTTGAGCCTATGGCAATACCCTTACTGATACCTAAACTGGCAGGCTGCTGCTGGTGCTGCTGCATTATACTACAGGGTGCAACAAAATAGGCTTTAGCTCCAAAGTCCAAATCCGTCACACAGCAGAGAAGTAAGACACTGCATATTTTACAGAAAACTAGGATAGTTAGAAAAGAACCCCTTCAAAAACAATCACTCTTACGGCATGACACTTTCTTTATATGCAAATACCCAGCTCCATCCTAATATCTAGCCAATTTCAGCCAATTAATATCCCGACTGTGGGGAAAATTTTGGTCATGGTGCAGACACTGTTAGATCCCCAGGAGATGTAAATGTGAAATTGGATCTTCCTCAGTTCTACTACTCGCAAGACTACTGTAATTCAAGGAAGAGACATAAACTAGACAAGGTGCCCTGGCAGATCCACGAAAGTGCTCACTTGCTTCCTTTCCTGATAGTCTTCTACTTGCAAAAATTACAGCACTGATCTCCAGGCGTGTCATACGGTGACCACTGAAGACACTGAGTTATCAAAGACACTCATTCTAGACAAAAAAAAACCCATGCTGCAGAATTTCTCAGATTTCCACCATGGACTTTTCCATGTCCATTGCCTCACTCTGCCACTGAAATTTAGATATGAATCCATATTATTCTCACTATCCAGGTAGTAGTGTTCTTTGCTTTTAATTCCCAGCAGGATCAATTATTACTGAATAATTAACAAGAGTGCTTGAAAGCTCAGAAATACAGCCTAAGAACTAAAATGATTTAAGATGAATGCATGGGCTTTATTAATCAATTTTACAGTGGCCAATCACAAACTGCTGCTTAGTTCTCTTTCTAATGGCCCAGATTAATACCAAAATACAAATGCCCTTGCCATATAATTCAGAAAGCCAATCATGTCACTGAGGCTACAGCTTTTTTTACCTCAGAGATCAACTTCAACCTAAGACATTAAAAAGTCATATATTTTCCTCAAATTTAAAAATAACCTGGCTTTTAACTATGAATTTTGTCAAGTTTTTCCACCGTATTTTCTGTTCTTGGGAGCCACAATATGTCACAGTACAAGTGATGTGATGTAACAGGTGACAGGAGAGATTGCCACGTTATCTTTCAAAAAGGCAAAATAGATTCAGGGGTGGAAAGGAAGGTAACTTTCTATAGTTGGAAGTACTGACGCTGACTTCCTACCTACAACTTACTTGCTAGGGTAGGTCCTTGTAAGTGACCTTGTAAGTGGTCTATGACCTGCTGATGAGAAGAGTAGTCTGAAAAGAAGACCCTGCAGAAGTGCTCCTTCCCTGCACGAGGCTGGGAAAGTGCATGTCACTGCACCACTGCAAGTTCAAATCCCTTTTGACAGAACTGAATCATGATCCCCTGTAGGCTCTGTTGGTGATTGTAGTACCAGGGTTGCCAAGCCGCCATCCCTGAAGCTGGGAGTCTGAGTGTGTATTGAAGATTCACTGACAGCCTTAAAACCCCTCCAGCCCTCTGACCCTGTGTTTCAGAAGTTTTATTTACAGAAATTGGGAATAACTGAGGTTTATGCAGATACATTGTAACAACTTCTCCTAGCAACTCTAGTTGGACTCTTGCATTACTTAGCTCTTTCAGAATTTGGGGTCAGATTTAATTCTTCCGTTTCCCCCGTACCTTCTCTGTTGGCTGGTCGCAATGTGTACAGTCCCAACTGAACGAGACGGTGCATACTTGTGTTGAGAGACACAAACATCAATTGATCCTTTTTAGTGCTAGTGGACTGTGTTAACCCTAACCACTGACGAGCTCCAGGTTGTAAAGAGTGAGTCACATCATAAAGGTCGTTCTGCATTTTGAGAACATGGAAATATTGTCAAGAATTTTTTTCAGAAGTTATCAAGAATTTTTCAAAACTCAGTTTGGTGAGACCTTAGGAAATATTTCTGAACTGTGTATGTCAGTCACATGGCAACACTTGTGCTTGGAGGTCTACTGGACAAGGAACAGAGAAATTAAAGCTGTTGTTCTTCACAACAGACTATAAGGGACAAAAATATTTCAGAAATGTATCACTAATCCCTCATTTACCACTAGAATCCTTAAAACCAAAATAGTTCATAGTTTCTGAACTACACAGAAATCCAAACATAATATTCAAAAGTTCAATGAACGATTAATATATATTTTAAGCATGTCATGGACAAAAAGTATTATAATTAGTTAGAATTGTAATGGTTGAACCAAAATATTAAGTACTTATGAACACATATATTAACTCTTACAAACTGTTGAAAGTTTACTTCAGTACACCTGTTTCAGAGCTGGTAGTCAAATAACAAGCAACAACATTGCCTACACCAACTGGTCTGTACCTTTCTCAGATTTCAAAGCATCTGAATTTTCCTGGAATATTTCAAACTCTGATTTTTCAAACACTGATATTTCAAACACTCTGGTGTCTCCTGACGCAGATGAAATACTGGTTTGGCATTATTTACTTAATTATTTCCATCAAAATGTAAATCTGTAAATTTGAGAAGAAAACTCAGTTTTCCCTTTCTTTTTCTGCATATTTTCAATTTTTCTTATATTTTTTAAAGAGTTCATTTAAATGCATCTGGCATCTTTTCTATACCTCTCCAGTTGGAAAACACACAAAAAATCTGAAAGTTTTCTCATGCAGTATACCACAATCTAAAAATGTACAGATAATAAAAGTATCGTAACCCTCTTTCTTGATCCTCCTTTGCTCTCCAGCCCCACAAACAATTAAAATCCAGACCATTTAGAAACATTCATCTGACCCAATATCCTGTTAGAACAAGAAGGTCAGATTCTGAATCCAGACCCAAGGACTGTTTACTGAAACTGCCATTGTAACAGACATCTCTTATTTACACAGGAAAACTCTGGTTTCCACTGGTCACAGCCTGGTGACACACTGCAAAGTGATTTCTCAACCAAATGCCTCATAAGCTAACGGCAAATTAAGGATTCCAACTGCACATAGCACAAAGGAGAAGGCCTAGTCAACTCTCAGGTCCTCTGCCTTCTCGGAGATAGCTTTGTGTTGTGTTGGTTTTGACTTCTGAGGAACCCCAGTACTTACAGCCCATGGCAGAAGGTAGTACGTAAACCTGGGGCTCGAGTTTGGGCATTTTTAAAAGCAAAAACTTTTGTTGAAAAATGTTATGTGAACACCTACATTTTGGTGTAGCTGATAAATGGGAGACAGAACAAAGAAGTGAAAACAGACGGTAAATAGATTAAACAGCATGAAGAAATACTATTTATAGTTACATTTCTTTTGATGGATGGTAGCCTATTACTGGGCCTGGAAAAGGACATTTACATGAAGTTCAAACACTCAACAACTAAATATAATTACAGTAACATATTGTACCAGGTTGAGAACTATCAAAATTGCCAGCATGGCCATTTCAGATATGTGTGTATCCATTTTCGCATGCACATCATAATCTGATATATCAGAAGGCACTGGTTTTCCTGTAATTATACAGACTAGCTTGTTTTGGCCAGTTGGTACTGTGAGTGGTATTTGTGAGGATAGAAACAGTCATATTGCATACCCTTAATTGCTTGTTCTAACGTATGAACAGGATAAATGGGGGATGGGAGGAGGCAAGCATGGCAGCTCCAGTATGTGCTCCAGAGCTCTTTTACAGCATCCAGCGTTTGAACTGACATATACAGTCACTACAAAAATTGTGCTTATGTGAGAGTGATGCTTATGATAGACTCCCACACATACTACACAAGAGGAGTTTAGTGCTAGATGACAAGGGTTGGAGGTAGAGCGCTCATTCTTCTTCACTGGTCCCTGACGTCAAGATCAGGAGTGAAGGCAAACAAAACAATCTGGCATTTGAATTGTGCTAAACCTAGGAAGGGTGATAAAATTGCATCTTTCTCTTGGAAACTGATGGACACCAAAAGAATTCATGCCAGAAAGCACGTCATTTGATTAAATCCAATGTACGTTTTCAGCTAGCCAGCATTTAATTCACAATGGGCCTGCTCTCCGTTACTTACTGATCACTTGTGCTTTCCAAAACGGAGTAAAAATGTGCTGTTCTAGTTTGGTAGCATTTCACACTCACTGAATGGTGAAAGGTTGTGGTGAAAGGTTGCTGAGAACTAAGTCCAGGTGGTATCACGGGCCTTGTCTTGTTATACAGAGGATTTGCTAGGAATGCAGCTAGGAATGCAGCTACATTGGTGCAAACCCGCTGTATAGGCAGAGTAAACAGCTGCACTCACTATGCATTGTTGCAATCCACCCTGGTTTCAAGCAGAGATTAAATTCTGCAACTCTGGCTAGGCAGAGGAAGACTAGATGGATACAATCCTTCTACCAAATGTTGCAGGAGCCCCATGCAAGTAGAAGGACTTAGGCCCTTCTCGTTCCCCATAGCAAATCCATCCCTGAGCTCTGTAGTTACAGTGTAGCTAGGCCAAGACAGGCCAGGCTAGGCCAGGCCAGGTTAGACTAGGCTAGACTAGGAATTTTTTGTCAGTTCTTGCTCTGTCTCAGTTTTACATCTGAACACAAAGATGGATAAGCTTCAGACAGAGTAACACTTTACATTATGATCCTTTTTTGCCTGGATCAATTTTGTTTAATTACAAAGTCATATAAGCTTTCCTTGCTGAATTTTGTGCTTTCCAACAGACAGCTAAACGTAGTAAAAGGCTGTAGCTAAATGTATTCACTATGTTTAAAGAAACTGGAAATTAATGAGGGAAAAGGTTTGTCTTCTCTATCCTCCTTCCATTGTTCTTTCCAGTGTTCTTTGGAGTGTATTTTTCATAGGTTGGTCCAACCTGATTATAAGCTTTTTTCTTTAAAAAGAAGGAGCCGTGTGAGGACACCATTTTGAGTGATGCTGGATAAACAGAAACTGTCCGTCAGAGCAGGTTTGACCAAAGTTTATTTGTTAGAACCAGCAGACCCCAGGAATTCTGCTGTCATTTTAGTCCTGCTATTTCTGAGCGCCAAAGTGATGGGAGATTCAGTTAAGTTTGCCAAAATTTGGAATGGATTCCCTCTGCATGACTTTTGTATATCCTAGGTTTGGCATTTCCACAATCTAACTAGTATTTCTGCTCAGGCTAAAATATTTCACTGTTACAACAATCTGCCAGTGAAATCTTTCCCCTCATGTAGTTTCTGAGACAGTGTCTTTATCCAGACAAACCTCCACCAGTCTTACGTAGAAGATTTGTCTAGTACAAACACAAAGTGATTCACAGTGGTGATTGCTCCAGTGTTTAGAATATTATGTTTATAACAGCCTATAAAAATGATGTAAACCTCCAGCAAAAGGTTATTGCATGCCTTCTGATGTTTTATTCAGCTGTTGCTCTGCTCACAACTCCCACTGAACTATGTATAGTGCTTTAGGTGTGGGCTTGCCAAAACCTAGTAGGAAAGAACTAAAACTTCTTACTGCTCTGGAATGACTGGTTGTACTACAGCTTAAAGCCATAATAAGGCCCTCTAAGAAAGGTTCTGAAAGCCCTCAGTAGATACATCACTGTGGTTCTGATGTCCCTTGGGACAAAGAAGCAGCCACAAGGCCAGTACGATCTTTACCACAGGGACGTGGAGAACAGGAGTTACACTTGACCTGACACCAAATGACAGGGAAAGGGAATCTAAACCAGAGCTGTGAAGTGCTACAGTAACCACAGCCACAACCCTAAGACAATAGAGAGCAAAATATTAAAAGCATCTATTTGTGACAACACAGGGTAAAATATTAAAAACATCTTAAGAAATTGTAGCATGATGAGCCGTTGGCTTCCAGGCCTAGCTGGAAAGACCAAGGGACCTGCTCATTGTCACCACCTGTATGACCTCCCTTGTCACCACAGCTCAGCAGAACTGAGTGCACAAACATTCCCTGTTCTACCACAGCACAAAGGCCTATGCTCTGTAACTGTCAGTGAGACCCAATGCTTCGAGGTACTGTTTGGAAACAGGTGTTAGGATTTCCAGAAATTTCAGGCAGTCTAGCTCCATCCTATATGCTTAATAGGTGCTGAAGAAGACAAATGCACCAACCATCCCAGAACAGATTTTGTGTCACTTCTCTACAGAACACAAACCTCTCCCAAATCTATTATCCTTTAAGAATTCAGATGTATAATGGAAGACATGAGTGATCTGAAGCTACTGTAGTCAGAATAACATAACCGCAGCTCACGTACACTGGTGCAGCAATGAAAAGACTCACAACCATAAATTTTTTGTCACTACAGCGTCTTCTGTGAATGAGGAGCAATATAATCAGTCTTGACATCATGACTGGTATCAGTCTGTCTTGTGACTGGGTTCAAGAGATACTGACATAAACGTTACACAACTGTCAGACAACAATTACTCTTAACAGCAAATTTAATGACATGCTTTGGCATCCATTCCTGGAAGCCTAGAACTTACACAGCTTCTCCTCATCTATTCCATGTGCGCTTTGAAGGGTAGTATCACACTCTCCCTCTCTGCTTGCAGCTTCAGCACCTGCAGTTTTGAACAAAAAAGAAGCTGCATTGTAAAAGCATAAATGAATGTGTGCAAAAATCAAGACGGTAAATCAAAGTTGGTGAAAACAGAGCAAGTGTGCTGTAAAAACCTTTAGCATTCCATACTACTGCCTAACTAATTTAAGGCTGAAACAGAATAATCATACTTTAAAAAGCAGATGACTTACTAAATACTTTCTTTATCTGAATTAAACACACAGCCTTAGCATCCAAGGCATGGCTTTAATGTAACATAAATATCCTAGACCTAGTAACCACAGGGCAGTGAAGAAACAGGAAATCCTGCCTTTGCTGGCATGAGAAAGTAAGTGAATGGACTACCCTCAGCCTAGCAAAGTTTCCTCCCTGGTAGCATGGAGAAGCTTGCTTGTGCTGGACCCAGACTGGGATTAAACATGGGAGTTCAATTTCCAAAACTGTCAGTCAAGAACATTTCGCACAACCTTAATTCATTTTGAAGTGCTAAAGAAAATAGATGAAATAGAAGGAAGTCATTCAGTGTTTACAATACACAGCTAATTTAAAACGAACTATATAACCTGTTGCGTGGACTGACTTTTATCTCACATGGGTTTACTTAGCAGAGCTGAAAATGTTAGCCAATACTAGGTTTGAGGCTGTTTTCTGAACAGACACAGATGATAACCTTGTGAGCTCAGCTGTCTGCCCCAGTCACCTTGAAAATGATAGTGTGTTTGCAGCACAAGTTACAGGAATTCAGTTTGTTTGCACTAACTGAAATTGCACAACCCTATACCTCTGCACACGAATGCTGTAGAAGCACTGCGGAGGCTTCCTCATTGAGGCTCTAAATATGAGTTATGAGAACTCCAAATAAACTCTTCCCAAACAAAATAATCCTTCTATTCCTAGGGAGTAACTATGGCTCAGCAATCTTTCTTTGCCCTTGTTACCACACATGTAACAAAGGTCATTCCCTTTCAGGATTTATTCAAAATCTTAAAATTTAGCCAAGTTGTTAACACCTTTTCTTTTTGTTCCCTTAATGAGGGACTCACAATACCAAGTGTCATTTATTTTCAAGGCCCAGCTCCTGGAATCCTGTGATTTTTCTCCTACATTTCTTTTACAAAGTTAAAGCACAGGGTATGCCAGTGCTTGACAGCACTCTGAAGTGACGATTTATGTGCTGAAGGCAGTCTATCCACTGCAGCACAGAGTTCCACACAAGTTAATTCACCCTGCTGCACAGTTCAGACTATTGATACGGCATGTATTGATACAGTACGCATGCATACAGCAATATTGACATAGTATACAGCAGGTAAGTTTCAGGCCTTCGTGACTCCAAAAGAAAGCGCATGAAATATAAAGTTTTCATGGTCTGGGTGCTAGATTCATTAGTTCTAAACAGAAGGATATCTGGCCTCTGTCATTCAAACGGGAGAGCAAGCTCAGCCTGCCTCCACCTGCAATACTGCCAGCTCCTGCTGTCTTTAGGCTCTATATCACTTTCTTCAGCCTGGAAGAGCTATGCTGTCAGAAACCCTCCATAACCAGTATTAAATGTCACTGCTGCGTGACATGAAGCACTGGGAACTGCTGAGAACCTGGACTCTGCAGTCCTCCAAACTCCTCTTGACCCTACACACAGAAAGCCCCAGGGCTGAAAATCCAGTACAACACCGAGTAAGCAGAGAATTCCTTTAATACCAGGCTACGGGGCCATTCCCCAAACTTCACCTCAGCATTGCAGCAATATCTACATGCCTTTTAAATACCATACAGGACTGCATTACTCGTGACTTCCCACTGTATTTGCCTTTAAAGGGTTCTGTTATTGATAGAGGGCACACACCCTGAGGACAGACTAAATGGGAAGCATCCTGGCAGGAAAACGATGCTTAAACGCTGCTGTTCAGCCACCATTCGGCACGACAAGTCTTTGTGGGGAAACTGAGGTGAAGAGTGCAGTGTAAGGCACTCAACACAAGTATACACACTCCGTGGCAACATACAGACCCCGATCCCACAACGGGATTCACCACTCCATCCTGCCTGTGCTTACACGGAGCGCGGGTGTCCTCCCTCGCCATACCCAAGAGGGGCACACGGGCCCTCTCCGCTGCGGGGATGCCCGAGCCCGGCCCCGCCGGCTCGGTCGCTCCCCTTAACAGAGCCCCGCAGGATTTCCTGCCTCGGCAGCCCCTCAATTCCTGGAAACGAATTCTCCAGAGGGCAGGAAGGACGGCGCGCCGCCACCCCAGGGGGCACAAAGCCCCGGCGGGGGCCGCGGGAACCCTCGCACCTCACCTGAGCGGCGGCGGCGCGCGGCACCACAGAGCGCAGCCCCGCCTCCTCCTTCTCTCCCCCCCCCCTCACCCCGCTTCCCGCCGCCGCCGCGCGCGGCTGTAACGGCCGCAACGGCACCGCGTGCTCGAGCGCGCTCACGTGACGCCCCGGCGCAGCCCGCCCCGGGGGGCTGGTTGGTCGGTTGGTTGGTCTGGGGCGCGCCAGCTGCTCCGCTCCCCGCCGGCCGGGCCGGGCCGGGCGGGCCGCGCCGCGCCGCGCCGCGCCGCGCCGCGCCGCACCGCACCGCGCCGCACCGCCGAGGAGGCGGGCCGCGGTTGACGCTTCCACCCCGTCCGCGGCGGGTCCCGCTCCGCGCTCAGGTGAGACGCTCGGCCCCGGTCGCGCTCCCGCGGGGCAGGGGGGGAGGGAAGGGAGGAGGCGCCGCTGTCGGGCGCTGCCGTCAGGCGCTGCCCGAGTCTCTCCGGGGCGCTTGCCGGGCCGGGCGCGTCGGGACGCTGGTGACCCAGCCGGACGGACGGCAAGCTCCGCGGGACCCGAGGGGAGCTGCCGCGCGGGGGGAGGGAGCGGCGGGCGGCTGAGGCACTGCGGGGCTCGGGGCGGTGCTGCCCAGCGGGAAGGTCCTGGCAGGAGCCCCCGCGCCGCCGCCTCCCGCCCCTGGGGGAGACCGGCACCTGCCCGGCCCGACCCGGTGTCTCGTTCTCCTTCCCGGTAAGGCTGAAAGCGCTGACGGCTGCAACGCTCCTGAGCTACCAGATACCGTTAGAAGTGTTCGTTGTTTCCTAGGCTGAACGCAGTGTGACTAGTGTGCTGGGGGTATTCTTCACTACCCCCGCTACGGCTTTCACTTGTTCGTGCAGAGGGCTTCTTTGTGATTTACTTTGGCTACCCCGTCTTTTTGAAAACCCGATAGACAAAACTAAAATCGGTATTTCTCTTCCTGGATATTGATCTGGCACATTCGCCATAAAAATTAAACTTTCTTCTCATATAGATTCTCCAGGCGCTTTCCGAATGCACTTTGAAAAGCAATTTACTGAATTAACGTAGCATGCACGAAGATAACTTGAGTTGACGTACTAGCAAAGTAACGTCTATTGCATGAGCAAAAATGGAATATTCCTGCCCTTAGGTTCCTTTTTAATCTTAAATTATTAACGGCTCTCTGCATTACATGAATGAAATTTGCAGTCGGTGCAGAGTGCAAATGCATGGAGAGAACTGGATACAAGCAGAGCTGGTTATGAAGAAGGACGTGTCTCCAAAAAGACTAGCAGGAGGATGAAGTTAGAGAACCCCTTCTGCTCCTTACAGTTGTTGAGGGCCTCCGGGGCAGAAGCAGTGGGCCCTTCCCTGCCCAGCAGTTTTGCAGCTCTCAGAAAAGAGGAATGTGAAAAAGGCAAAACTTTGTCCTACTTGGAGAGCATAGGAAATTAGAGCTTTAATACATACACTTTTGTTTAGTAGCTGTTGAACTGAGCCGCTGTGGGTGCTCCTGAGGGAAGGTTAGTGGCAGTCAAAGTATCCCGTGTTTTAGACCCTGATTGTCAACTTGTCACCAAATGCCATCGTTTGAAAGTATTTACATCACATGTCAACAGTTACTTTCGTTGATGTAATCAATACAGCAGAATATTCCTTTATCTCCAAGGGACACCCCAGAAAAAGCACGTTTGTCTAAACTGAAGTAGGAAGGGCAAAACATTTGCATTTACTGTGGATACTGAAGCATTACAAGTTTGAAAGTATGTTGAGAGGAAATGTTGGTTTAGGAATCAATGGGAAGTAAAACTTCTACTGTCTGTTCAACCATGTAACGTATACTAAGTGAGGTGTGTCATAGTAGAGATTACAAGGGTCAACTAAGGTTTTGCTCTTTCCTTTAACTTCTTCCAGTATTTGAACTTTTAAAGGCAAAATTTCAAATAACACCATATTAAACAAAGTAGAAACATCATGCTTGTAAGTAATTACCTGTCTTCCACATAATTCCTCCAAGTTTGCTGAAGAGGTTTTGGGCAGATGTACTGAAAATATGTGATGTTACAGAAACATGAAGCCCACACATAGAGATGATAGGCTACTCAAAGGGAGCTCTCAAGTAGGTTGAGAGGATAAAATTCTGCCATAGTGTCAGTTTGGTAATAATGTTAAAAACAAACAAAAAAGCAAGTGGGGGAGAAGAAAGACTGGATCGACTTTGGTTACTGAACAACTCAAAGGTGAAGCTGGTGTGTATTTGAGGAGAAAATTGAGCTGAGTTTTCCTTGAGTTTCCTCTGGTCTCTTATTAGAGAAGTGACTTGTCCATAGCAGAAGAGGCTCCTGGGCCAGATCTCTCATGACCAGCTACACATTGGCCCCTAAGAGCCCAGCATTCCACATGGTCTCGTCTGCATTCCTTCTGGGCAACCACCGTTTAAAGGAAGTTCCCTACTTTGGAGAATTAGACCATATACGTACATCCCTCGCTGAACTGCTCTTTGTTCTAGCTGGCTTTAATTTCCCTCAGCTTACAGTGACCTTACTGCGTGTCTGGCAGAAAACACCATAGAGCGCTTGCTGTTGTGGGTGAGCATTAGCTTAGGTAACGCCTGCCTGGGTGAGGAGCGGATGGGAGAGAGAAGGAATTGCACTGCCACCGCCAGAACTGATGCTCTCTGGTGCAGGCACACAGGGTAGGAATCACATAAGGCCAGATCTCTTTTTGGCTGTGAGCTCCTCAAGACTCAGATAAGGAAGTTGCATGTGAGGTTTAGTTGCTTTATTCTTCTGAGTGCAGATCATCATTGCAGAAATTGATCTGCCTCCACTACCAGAGTAGGGAAGATGTTTGTAATTTGGAGCTGTAATCAGATAGCACAATGCTAATTAATATTAGAACCTTTCTTTTGTGATCCCAACTGTCTTCAAAATCAGAAAGCAGAAGTAAGATTGAGGACCGGGGGGATGGAGGCCTAAAGCTTTTTTTTTTTTTCTATAAAGTGGAACTTTTAGGCTTATGCTTTAGTAATGATGAACATCAGGTTTAACTACATTTCTGTCTGTTTACACTCTTAAAACAACTGGTCTGACTTTACAGCGTAACAATTAAAAAAATCAGGAAGCAGGAGAGTCTCAATGTGGCCTTTACTAGGACAATAATGTAAATAATTAATGATTTCTGGAAAAGAAATATGAATGAACTGGTGTAAGGGCTTTGCATGTCTGTTTTGAGAGTGAGGAGGATTTCCATGTATCTGAGGAGGCCATGTCTGCGAAATTTAATGATGGCAAAGCAGAGGAAGGCTGGTCGAAATTTATGAGATCTCAGTGAAATAAAAACAAAGAAATCCCAGAGTTTATAATCAGATACACCAGATCTCCCCCCCCCCCCCCCTTTCTTTTTTTTTTTTTTTGGAAAAGGGATGTTCTGGAGGAAGCTGCAAGTAACTTCTAATCTGCCATCGGTACTGAGGAAATACATGAATGGTTATGAATGACATGGTTATGAATGGTACAGTATCAGATAAATAGGTATTTAAACAGTTTGAGAGCCGTATGTGTGCGCTAATGCCACTATTTAATTCGTTACTTGGAGTTTTGTTTCATTGTGGGATAAGATGGCTCTTTGTAGGGCTCACAAAGGGTGATCCGTGTGGAGGCTGTAAGGGCTTGCCTTGGAGAAAGTCAGAGTGGAGGCAACAGCAAAGATGGTGAGAAGATTCCCAACAGTCGTAGCTGCATGAAACATGGTAGTTAAGGAAGGCTGATATGGTCTTTGCCACTAAAATGCTTATGGATAAGTAGCAAAGATGCTTCTGGGGAAGGGAAGGTCTTCTATAGGGATATAAAGATCATACCTCTAGCTCTAGTGTCAATTCCAGTGACTTGCCTGTTCCACAAAGGCGGAAAGAGGTGTTACTTCATATTCTATGTTCATCCTCACTGTTGTCCTGTGCAGGGTATCTACAAAAGGTGGGAATGTCTGTGAGAAGCTAACTGTGGCTCTGAATTCAACTCTGAAATCTTGCTGATAAGGAGGGAGAAATGCCTAGAAAAGCTAAGCAGGCTGCTAGTCTCTTAGACAAAGATTCTGCATTTCACTTCTGCTTTTCAAGCTAGCATGAAACCCCTGAAAATTACTTGTCACATTGAGCATTGCTTTTAGGGCAGCATCTGAGGTGAAATCAATGTTGCTACCACCTTAGGTTCTTGGAAAACCTCAGCCTTGCTCCTGGAGGGGAACCAAGCCACAATAATGCAGACATTTACCAAACCCAATGAAGCACTTCTGTAATTAATTCCATTTGGACCAAAGATGGAAGCAACACAGAAGTCCCAGTTCACATGCTGTCAAGCTGTCAGCTTGTATTTTAGAGTTTTATCACCTTCCTGAAGGCAGGCAAAAACCCCCTCCTCAGATTCTGTTAGCTGAGCTATGACGAAGGGAAAGGCTGTGGATGTTTTCTGCCTAGACTTCAGTAAAGCCTTTGACACCATTTCCCACAGCATTCTGTTGGAGAAACTGGCTGGATGGCTTGGATGGGAGTACTCATCACTGGGTACAAAACTGGCTGGATGGCCAGGCCCAAAGTGTGGTGGTGAATGGAGTTAAATCCCATTGGTGGCCGGGTACAAGTGGTGTTCCCCAGGGCTCAGTACTGGGGCCAGTTCTTTAATATCTTTATCAGTGCTCTGGAAGAGGGGATTGAATGCACCCTCAGGAAGTTTCAGGTGACACCAAGCTCAATGGGAGTGTTGATCTGCCTGAGGGTAGGAAGGCTCTACAGAGGGATCTGGACAGGCTGGGTCAATGGGTCAAGGCTGATTTTATGAGATTCAAGGCCAAGTGCTGGGTCCTACAACACTACTGGCTTGGGGACGAATGGCTGGAAAGCTGCCTGGCAGAAAAGGATGTGGGGGAGTTGGTTGGCAGCGGCTGAATGGGAGCCAGCAGTGTGCCCGGGTAGCTAAGGAGGCCAATGGCATCCTGGCCTGTATCAGGAATAGTGTGGTCAGCAGGACTAGGGAAGGGACTGTGCCCCTGTACTCAGCAATGGTGAGGCCATACCTCAAATCCTGTGTTCAGTTTTCGTCCCCTCGCTACAGGACATTGAGGTGCTGGAGTGTGTCCAGATAAGGGCAACAGAGCTGGGGAGAGAGTTTCAGATTGGATATTAGGAAAAATTTCTTCACCAAAAGGGGTGTCAGGCATTGGAACAGGCTGCCCAGGGAAGTGGTGGAGTCACCATCCCTGGAGGTATTTAAGAGACTGTGGAGCAGGTGCTGAAGGACATGATTTAGTGGTGGTATTAGCAGTTGTGGGTTGGACTTGGTGATCTTAAAGGTCTTTTGCAACCTAAAAGATTCTAGGAAAGATCTTAAGAGCAGTGGTTGATTCTGACAAATAACTTGATTTTTTTAAAAAATCTAAATCTAGAGGAAAATTATTCAAGAACAAGCTTTATTTGACAGATCTATCTGTGTCAATCTCCAGTTATGTTTAAAAGCTCATCTATCTACCCATGATTTCTTCAGTTCATTGAAGTGAATGGTAGGTGTTTTAATGCAGATATTCAATTTACCTGTTGTAAACTTTGAAGACTGTTGTGTGGACCAAGCAGACATGTTTTACAATATGAAATGGAATGTAAGAGATGTCTTTGACATTGCATGTGTTGTAATATTAGGTTGAAAATAGTAAGGTTTATTGTCTCTCTCTCTTTTTTTTTCTCCTTTCCCCTTCAGGAGAGCCACAGTAAGAGAAAGACTTGAAATATCTTTAATGGAATTCTGCTTTTGATCAAGCTGTTAAAATGGATGTGAACATTATTTTCTCCTGTGAGGTGAGTATTTCCAGGGAGAAATTTAAAAAAAGGAAAAATAAAACGCGACTCATTTTGCTTAGTGTTACCTGTCACCTCTGCTGTTCTGTCCAGCAGCTTTTGGTGAGGTATTTTCGTTATAGCATCTCTGACTTGGAGAACTTTGTGCTGAAAGTCTTAACTGGAAAGCCCTAGAATTAATCCTTTCACTTACAGGATTAGTCAGCTTTGTTCTGATATTCCAGTAGATAAAAACAAATGTATAAAGGATTTGCGTTGCGCAGGGTTAGCGTAGTGGGCGGCTTCCGCACATAGTAGCGTTTGACCTGATGTCAAGCTTTTCTTCAAGGCATCAAAGAAACGGAAGCTGCTAAGTCTAATTTTCAAGGGTGAATACTTACACAGACTAACTGCAGAAGCAGGAAATGAGTGAGATCCTGCGATGAAGGAGGAGTTTGTACCACAAATACACAGGTACTCTTCTATGCAACCAGGCAGCTTTCTCTATTCCTGCACTGTGCAGCACAGGGAAAAGGTGGGGCTGTTGCCAGCCTGAATTACAGGTGCATATTAGTAATGCTTTTGCCAAGCCCCACGCCCAGATCTTCACTTGTTCATACAGCAGGCATGTAAGTTAGTAAAACCAAAAGCATCTCCTTAATTTAGGATCACAGGAAAACTCAGGTTGTAAGGATCCTCAGGAGGTCATGTAGTCCAGCCCCCTGTTCAAATTTTCAAGTAGCCAATGAAATTAGGTTGTTTTTACCCACTGGCCTTCCCAGTCTGTTATATGTTGGGAAGCATTAACAAAAGATGGATTTATATCTTGCTGTATGTATGAAATCTGTATTATAATAATGCAGGTAGGAACATGGCATGCTGCTACAATTGTCAGAAGGGAAAATAATTAAGACAGGATTGTACAAGTGACCCCCTTCCCAGGCATCTCTAGGGAATCTATTTATTTACTTTCTCATGTAAGCAAAATTGCTTTCTCATAACATAAGGGAAGTGAGCACATTGCTTATCCTGCCTGATATATGTTACTGAAACGTTTCCTCTGAGGTATAAATATTTGTTCATGGGAAAACATAGTGACAATGTGAATAAAAATAAACGTCTTGTCAGAAAGCTTAGGGAGCAGTCTCTCCCTCAGGCTCTCAAAGTAAACACAAACCAAACTCTCTTCCCCATCACCATGTACTACCAAACAGAACATTTCATGAGCCCTAGAAATAACTACTTCAGTGTTTTGGCCAGGGAGGATCACAGAAAGAAGGGGTTAATGCTGTCAGGAGAAAGAGGTTTCAGCATTCAGAGCTGGATAGGAGGGTCATTGTAGTGAAGAGACACTTGGTTTACTTTGGATTTATGCTTATTTTAGTGTGCTTTGAATTCATCCCTCAAAATTCGTAATTTAATAGCTTTAAGACTTACATTAGTAATTTAATGAGCCCCCTCCAGCACATCATCAAAGACAAACATATACTTTGTGAACAAAAATAGAAGTCATTTTATAGGTAATGCAGTTCCTTGAAAGCCAGTATATAATATTACATGTATGCAAGTTGTGATGCTATGAATTATTTAATATGCACTGAGTGATCTCAGCATCATGAAGTACTCATTAAGGCAAATGGCACACCTAAGAACCCCAATATTTCTCTTCACCTCTGTTCCCAGTGTGAATTCTCACTTCCCAGCCTGATTTTCTGTCTCTACACTAATTTCTGGGTAATGCACATAGCTTATGTAATTAAGTTACAGAATAATGTTCTCGGAAAATATATTCTGTGATCTCACTGTTTCTACACCCGTTTCTGTTGCTTCTCTGATTGGGTCTCACTTCTCAAAAAGAATGTATCTGCAGGTCTGGACAGAAGTTAACTTATGTTCTGTCAGATGCTTGGGTCAGAAAATGCTACATCTGCGGAAGGCATGTCTTTGTAGCAGTGTTATTTGCTCCTTAATATCCCACTCACACTTTACTTGCCTTCCGGCTTCTGTGTCACTTGAGGCATTATGAGATGAGGACCAGTAAATTTACCCCTCTGGTTAAAGAAGCTACTGCTCTCTGAGATTCTCGCTCCAGAGTCAATGGAATAAAATGAGTACGTGTGTGTTAGCCACTACAGCGCAGTCTGGCAATTTAATTTAGCTGACAATTCAGCTAAGTAAAAACAAAGTCTGGGGCTGTGCAGAACGGAGAGAGCGGGGCGGAGGGGGAGGGTTGTGAAAAAGTAACCTTCACTAGAAATAAATGTAGCAGAGCAAATTTTAAATCCTAAAACTGCTTGAGCTAGTTCTTCACAAGCTTATGATTGCTTGTGAGTAGACATAGAAAAACTGGGGAGCTGCTTGCTGTGTGTTTGGGGGGTGGGGGGAAGGGGCAGTGCTGCTGTTTTTTGCTTTTATTCCTTGTACTTAAATTTATGTTCTCTAGCAGTGTTTATCACAGACTGTTGAAATCCTGTACTAAGCACATTTTTAACTTCATCATGGGATTTCATGTGCTTTTGATAAAGGAAAATGAATCATTCTCATGCCATCTATGCAGAATCAGGAAACAATTTGTTGTTAGTTGGGATACGCAGAAAGAAATTATGCAGTTCTGAAATGTCTGTTAATTCAGGGAGCTTGAGCAACAAGGTACCTGACCCAAGAAATCCAAGTTGTGATATAAAAGCAGTTTTGTCACCCCAGAGTATCTTCCGACCAACTGGAATTACCTGTGCCTCACACTTCTGGAAGCATGGGCCTAGCACTCTCAAGCTGAGGATTTGCAGCAATAAAAATATACTTAGTATGGTAACAGTACCTGAGCTTGAGATAGTTGCTTGTTTTCACCACTTTGTCAGTGGTGAAATCTGCTTCTACCTGGGCTCCTAAAGGGGCAGATGTTCCGATAATTGTCCTGAGCAACAGGTACCATTTACACCTGAGACATATATATGTTGTGGCTCTTATGACTATCCACACGCGTCAATTCTTGATTTATGGCTATGATGTAACACTTGAACTCCTTAAATTTGGCTCTGCTATTGCAGATACGTGACTTCAACTGTCATATGTGATTAGGCATGTATGTAGATTATTGGTCACTAAATAAAGAGGAACATCTCAAAAAATACTTACCAATCTTCTAAGGAAAATACCTATGAGTGAGACTTTTTTGAGGTGATGCTACTGTCTCCATTGGAATTTCTCCAGGGATGAATTTGGTTCTTTGAATCCTCTTTTCTTTGTGTGTTTGCAATAGTGGTTCCCACTGGCAGCACTGTAATTAAGGAACTCTAAACATTTCTCTTACAGTAATAGCACAATAGTATTTTAGCTGTAGTTCTGAATTTCAGCTAGAAGCCTAATGTAAGAAATAAGTGCTGTTCACCTATTTTAAATTGCAATGGTGGAGGAATGTTTATCTTCTGTAACAGACGTGGTTTTACAGAATTTTGTAGGCAGTTGCTTCTCTAAATAATTCATACTCTTTTATGAAAAAATATTTTGGAGGTGAACTGGGGGAGGCATTCAATTCTCTTGAAGCTTCTGTAGCGCTACAAAATGCACCAGCTCCAGCACTTTTGCCAGTATGTATGGGAGCAAATAAGATTAATGCCTTTGTAGTTCTTCTCTTCTACCCTTACCCAGGAAAGAACTTTTGGCCTGACTCTGAAAAGTCTGTAAAGGGTGCTTCAAAAATAAAAAGCTACATGCCTTGCTACTTAATTGAAAAAGAGAAAAAAAAAACCCACAACCCTACTAGTAGAATATATGATGCTTTGGCAATATGAGTTCCAAGCAATGAGCATGAGAAATTTCAAGGCACTAGAATATTTTTTATGTTGTTAAAACTTCCTAAAATGCTTGATTAAGTACAAAACCACTGCTGGTGGTTCTAGTTTGGTTTTAGTTTCACAAAGGTAAATTCTGCTCCTGATGCTTAAATGCCGCAGTTACCTGTTTGTGTAACTGGAAAGTGATGTGGCTTTCTCCGTACTTTGCAAATCACACAGTATACGTAGTAGCTTGAATCCTTTAAACTGTCTTTTGCCTAATCTGTATTTCAAGCCTGTGACAATGATACTTTGAGAGCTCCTGGAGGTAATATGTTCCACACGCTCTGTCAAATCTGCAAATATGTGCAAGAAAGTTGTGTTTTCATGGTTGATGGCTTTTGAATGGTAGCATCAAAAAGTCCTTTTTGCTAACTATTCCTAATAAGCATAATTTGGGAAAAGCTTATCGAACAGCCTGCAGTGAACATGCAAACTGCCTTCATTCTCTGCTTCTTATACTTGGAATCACTTGTGTGAATTCCTCTACAGTGTCTGCAGTTACCATTATCCTTCAGCTACACAGTTTTGCTAGAATATATAGAAAGTGTTTCAGGGGAAGAAAGATGTCTGTCCAAACCAACCCCAGTAATATTCTTTCTGCATATGATCTCAGGCCTTGCCTCACTGGGAAAATGAAAAAGTGGTAACTAGATTTGCTTAGACATATTGAAGTAAACTGCTAAACTAGATGAGTGGTGTTTGGACAGTAGCAACCTTGTGTTGATATAATCCTGCCTAACCCACTGAATTTATGTTTGTGTTGCAAAACTGTGGTCTTTGCAAGGCAATCTGTGCTAGTGCAACCAAACCATATCATTCAACTGGTGTCAGTGGTTGTAAGAGGCACAAGGTCTTACCATCCTGGCAAAGCTTTTGCTTTCAAAAAATGTGTTGTTCAATAGTAGAGAACATGCAGAATGTAACAGGAGTTTCAAACTCTGAATTTGCATCTTGAATTATTAAAGCCACAGTGTTGCTACTTTGCAGAATCACACTATTAAAAATAAATGAAGAATTGTACTGTAATCTTAGGGGAGCAGGGTGGAATTGTAACCCAAAGCAGTACGTTCTTCGAACAACCTAGTGGGAAAAATATTAAAGTGATAGGTGTTTCATTCACTGCTGTGTTAAGCATAGCATTACCCTTAACTTCAGTTAGTGAGCTTTATAAAATGTAACACCCCAATAGATTGCCATCGAGGGCAAGCCATTGATTTTGACGACGAACCTCTCGTATCTTGGAAAACCTCTTAAATAGCAGAAATAGCTGATAAAGCAGGCATGCTTTGGATTGTTGGGGAAAAGTCTTATGACACTTTGCAATCGCTTCCCATTTCACTCCTTTGCCAAACAGCAAAATGACACATTCAAGAAGAAATCCTCCTACTAGTCAGTTCCTCCCATTTAGCTTCTGTTTGGAACTGTTTTTATAAGCTGATTAAATCTTTCTTACCCATGTTGTAGTTCTGAGGATCTAGAAGCAGGGAATATAGCAAATACAAGCTGTTACAACCTTGTTACCATTAAAAAAAATTACACATCTCATGCAGAACTGTGCTGTACAACAAATTCTTAATACAGCCTTGTCCTCTCTGGGTTGTGAATGCAGTGAGCCATAACTCTGCTTCTTCTTCCCTTGGGAGACTCTTACATAACTACTCAGCTGTTTCCCTTGCTGTTCTTCATATTAAGCCAAAATTGTGTTTCGCTTAATTGTATCCTGGTACACCTAACTTTGCAAACTGGGACTATTCAAAGGGTTCCACTCCCTTTTAAGACCAGACTATGCAGCCTGTAGAAAGAAGTCTGATGAGGTTTATTGAGAGATACTGCGACAGTGCCAGTGACCAGGCTGAGGTATACCTGTGTCAGCAGTGTGCCCTTCCAGCAATGAAGACTAACCACATACTGGGCTGCGTTAGGACAAGCGTGGTGAGGAGGTCAGTGGCAGTGATTATTCCCCTCTACTCAGCACTTGTGAGGCTGCATCTGAAGTAGTGTCCAGTTTCAGGCTTCACAGTACTGAGGAGAGACTGACCAACTGAAGGGAGTGAAGGGCCACTAATACGGTCAGGGGACTGAAACACAAGAAGGCTAAGAGGGCATCGTAATTACTATCTTGGGTACCTAACAAGGGGTTATGGGGACAAATAGACTCTTCCCACAGTTGCACAACGAAAGGACAAGAGGCAGCAGTTCCAAGTAGCAGCAAGGTAAAGTCTCGCTGGGTGTAAAGAAAAACATTTTCATAGTGAGCGGCTGAGCAATGGGCCAGGCAGGCTGGAGGCAGTGGGCTTACCATCCTTGACCAGGTGAACCTCTGAAGTTAGCTGCGCATTGCGGCGGAGCTTGGAGCAGGTGACCTCTGGAGCCCCCTTCCTACCTTAATTGCGATTCTGTCGTGGGATACGTTGGGGAGAGCAGGGTCTTATAATTAGCAGGTTAAATATGGAAGCAGTGGAAGGCAAAAGCCAACAACCTGCAAGTGATTAGACTGAAAATTAGAGCATTGCTGAATATATAACCCTCTGAAAAAGTGATAAGTATCTAATTTTTATTCCAAATTATACATATTGGCATTATTCTCTAGATAGTTCTTTTCTGGATTACCCAGCTGTTTAAAATATATGCGTATAGTAAGCATTTTGTATCCCTCTGCTAGTGAAAAAGAATGTGGAAATACAATTCGTAAGGCAGACAACTAGTGCTATATATCATTCATAGAGTGCTCTAATAAAATCTGGTGCATTGCAGGCTTCTTAAGTGATGATGGTCTTGCACTATATTTGGCATTCAGTGAATAATGGAAAAAAACTAACAAATAAATTCATAGTGGTCTGTGTCAGAGTGTCTAATGCACACAGTGAAGATATCATTGTATGTGTTACGTGTCTTCACCTCTGAGAATTGAGACAGTTGTGTGGGATAGCACAAAAAGCGATGCAACTGGCCTAATCAATGTGCATAGCTGGCTGGGAGTAGATGTTGACATCACTAAATAGAAGCACCTTACGTCAAAGGCTGAACTCTGTCCTTATTACACCAAAGAGAACAAAGGACTGCGTACAATATATAATACTTCTGAAAAGAAAGCTAATTGTGAATGCATAAGCATTTGCCATGGGTACGTTACTGTTCTGAATGCAAACCCATTAATACAAAAGTTGTATTGACAGAAAATGACTTGAATTTTATTTCAATGTGTATAGAATATGCTTTTACATGTTTTTTTTCAAGGCATTTATTATCTTTATGAATTTTTTATGGATAAAATCTAATAGAATATATACTAATCCATTACAGAAGTAGTTAGAAATTATTTTGATCTACCCACGTAATTAAAGCCTCTAAGCCTAATTGTGGCGAAAAAGTAGACTTCAATGACAGGAGCTGGGTAATTCTGATATTTTTTAATTCACATGCTGCCAGTTGGCCGAGGCTACGTATATCACAGACAATGGGTGGATGGTGAGGTCCATAACTGAAGTACCACATCTCCCTATTTTGGTTGTGCATCATTCATTCACGTTCTTTTGTATTGTTGAAAGCAGGTTTCGTGGACTGCAGACAGCACCTTCTGTCCCTGTGAGATTGCCATATGCAACATGGAGCCCATACGGGATAACTTAGCTTATTCCTTGTACATTTAAACTAACAATCTTTTAATCTTAAGATGCTCTTAAGGCCTACTGATATGAAGGGCCCCTGCATTCAGGGATGAGGGGGAGAGGGGAAGTCTAGTTTGTCCTGTACTGTTGAGTTTCAGTTTTGGACTGTCCCATGCTGCCCCTGCAAGGTCAGATCACCCTCTCAGTGCACACTCAAACCCCGTCCTGTAACTCTCCGTGCTGACTGTTGTCAGTGTGTGTAACTTGTCTTAGGTAACTCCGTTCATGCTTGGGTCTTACTACCTAAAACAGGGAGGAAATAATCTGTTACTCTGAATTAAAAGCTTGAATGGGTCCTCAGAGGGAACAAGGAGCCACATCTTTTTTTAAAGCAGGCATCTGTGATACCTGGACCTCTAATCCAGGAAAGAACCCCTTGCTTCCACATGGCCTTGAGTCTGGATGGGTCTGTGATGTAGACTTTCATGGAAGACTGGTAAACAGTAATATAATAAAAACTAAACCCCAGACTTACCATGCTTAGACTATCCTCCTGCAGATACAGCAGACCTAGATTATGTTGGGGTGGTAAGAAGCATGGACTAGTCCATTTTCTCCTCTTCCGGGAGAGTTTTGACAAAGAAGATGATGTAGATGCTTGTAGTCCTCTCTTCCAGCACCTCCTGTTACCCTTGACTGGTATTTTTTCAATCTATCTACTTCTGAGCCTTTCTGTGGTGGCTCAGGAGTGCAGAGGATGGAAGGGCCTGAGGGCACTGAGCTCCAGCATTTCTGAGCTGGTAGAAAGCTCCCTGAGGAGTTCTGCTAATACCGCATGTTGGAGCAGCCTCTGAAGTTAAAGTAACTCTCCAGATCCAGGAGTAGAAAGGTTATTTGTAAATTCAGTTACGGTTTATGCACAACTGATGTTCTTTCCTGATGTTTTTTAATCATCTGAGAAATATATTCTCAAAAACCAAAAGGTTACTTTAGCCCCAGAGTAACAAATAAGATGTTGGAGCATATGGGAATATACCTTTACATTTGCACTTCCAAATGCATTTTGTGATTTAGCAAAACTAAAATAATTGTAAGTAGAATTCTCCGTGGGTGTGAATGCATTTTTTTCATTACTATTTTATTATTTTTTTGTCCAATTATTCTCCATGTTTTCTGATAGTGTTAAAAGCACATAATGGAGATGTAATGATGACACTTGGCAGCCCAGAATCATGTTTTGGAAAGCTGTAAGACTTGGCAAAAGCAGACCCTGTAGTTAAATGCTAGCCATGGTCCAATGCCATGTCCTTTAGGACTGCTTGCAAAGATAGAATGTATTTCCTTCTCCCGGTCCCTCTAGCTGTTATTCTCCCCTGAAAACAACCAAATAAAAAAAGGAAAATCCAAGCTGGCTACCTGGAATATTTAAATATCAAATTGAGTGAAGCTTTACCACTCATATATTGTTAATGCTTTTGCAAACTCTGTGGGAATACTTGTGGTTTATTATTGTGCTTTCTTGTATCAAAGCCTAGAAACTGTCGGTTGCTCTACACCCTATTAGAGATACATACCAGCCACTTCTCAAGTGTGTCACTCAAGTTTACCATCAAAACTCCAGTTTGTTTAAAAGGTTGGAAAAATGTAAATATGGCCCAATAGGATTATGTGGCAGAGAACTGAGAGCTTCTAGATATCCTAGGTTTTTATTTTATACTTTGCTAGAAAAGTTGCAATCTGAATTATATGAAAAGTTACATGTTTGTGGTGGGAAAGCACTGACTGGTAAAAGTTGCTGTAGATGGTCATTAAAATGGAAACTGCATAATAGCATGTAGCTGTTTTCACAGATGCAGAAGCCTTCAAGCTCTGGGTACCGTTGGATGAGACAGGAAGGAAAAAAAATTGAGAAACTTGAGACCTTTTCTTTATCCCCATCAAAAACAAAGCCCTGTTTCTCTTTTCCCCATTTTTACCACCTGACTTACCATTTTCATTGCTGTATTCTGCTATAAATTTACTGTTGTGCACTAAAAATAACGTTTTCTTCCTGCCTGCTTCCTTTATTCCTGTAGAAAAGCTCTGTAATGAGCTTGCAAGCATATCTAAAGGGGCTTGGGTTTTTGTTTGTTTGGTTTTATTGCAGCCCTCTACTTTTTGAGTGAGGATCAGAGCAAGTCTGGTTGCTTTGAATCAGTTTTCTCCCACATGATGCTAACTTACCTGTTACGACAATAACACTCACTGTTTGCAGCGGGGATAGTCTAAGTGTGTTTAATAGAGACATGGGATTCCTGCTGTGTGATTTGTCTTCAGAAAGTGATCATTTAGACCATAAAACAATGGTACCAGTAAGGAAGTAAGATTTGCCGTACTGAAACAGTCCAGTAAAATGAATACCCTTTTTAACACCCTGCTCTTTTATTACCTTGCTTTGCTCAGCCCCCTGAATTAAGAAACAAGTGAATACACAGGGATTGTTGTTCTTGCATAGAATGAAATGTTGTAGCCTTCATATGTGGAGAAAAAATAGTTCATGTAGAGCATGAAACTTAAGAAATGGAGGTAATTATACAATCAATTTTAAATCTGTAGATTATTGGATTTGACTTTTTTAAAAAAATTTTGTTGCCTGCATTATCAATTGGATATTTCGTTGATGGCAAGCAGATGTCTGAGTGAAAGTTGGTTTAGTTTCTGAATGCATTTGCCTTGTCCGTCCAAACTTTGTGCCAAGCTAGGAAAGCAACATTAAATATTTGCAACGATGCGTGCTGTTCTTCTGCACCTAATAGCCTGCTGTGATAGGAAGTTACAAGCTGTTATTTTTCCTGACGTAGATGTGCTGAATTGAAAATTGCTGCAGTCTGACCTGGCTAGTGTAAGTTTGGCTTCTGGGTATTTGAAGCGTGTAAGTAATTGACTATAATCCAACGCAGTTGGATGCTGTTAACCTGTTATTGGTACTGTTATTGGAAATGGTGGGTTTTAAAACAACTTTGTTTCCCGAAAAATTACTATTATTGCCACAAGACTGTGCAATGTGTGACTCCAGGTTGCTCCAAGGGAATATTTTCTTTCCTACAGACGTGACTACGTCAAAAAAGTTGCACAGCTGTTGTGCCCATGCTCTCCACTGCACTACAGGGTTGGTTGCATTTTTGGTTGATGTGAAGTGGTAACTAGAAGAGCCGTGGAGCGGTGTTTTAGCCGGGAGCCTGGCGGGAATTGCGTCGTTCCCACTTACAGACAGGGCCTGGAGCTGTTTTCACTGCTTAGAAGCCTCGTGTCTGGCTTGTCAGCTTAAGGGTGTGTGTGTGTGGTTTAATTATGCGTGTCCGTTTTACATGAAGGGTTCAAATATTAGTGAAAACGGAGAGAAGTCATTTCAAACCCTAACAGCAGCACCCGCGCTGGGAAATTGCGCACCGGGTGTAGGGGATTATCCAGGGAGGCCTTCGGGCCCTTGGCGGTGTTTATGTATACACAGTGTTGATGGAGCGGGTGGGGTGCTCGTTCGGCGTCGGCCAGCCCCGTGTCCCGGTGCCGGGCTGGAGCTCCGATGAGCCGCTGCCGGCAGGCGCCCCGCGGCGGGCCGGGCGGAGGCGGTGGGCGCGGCCGCCGCCGCCGCCCTTTTACGCGCGGCCCCGGTTTCATGAATGAAATCCAATCGGCCGCGCTAAAAATAGAACGCGGGGTTGCCGACGTCACGGGGCGCGCGGCTCCCGCCGCCGCCCGGCCGCCCGAGTCAGCGCCGCGGGGCAGGCGGGGAGCCCGACGGCGGGGCCGGGCGGGCAGAGCAGCGCCGGCGGCTACCACACCCCCCTTCCCGTCCCGCCGGGGCTGGGGGGCCAGTCCCGCTGCGTGCACGCCGGCTGCCGGGCATCCCGCCCTCCCGGGTAGGTCCCGCGTCGCCCGGGCGCGATCGTGCTCCGACCTGACGGCGCAGCCTCCGCGGCTGCGTGTGCGGGGCCGGGTCGGGCCGGCGGGTGGCGGCGCCCTGCCCGTCTCGTCGCCTCGGAGGTGCGCTCCCGCCTCGTCGGGAGAGAGAGGAGGAGGCGTCCTTCCCCCGCCCCGCGGACCGAGAGGGCTAAGCCCTTGATGAAGCAGATCTGCCTGGCTTCCTCTTCCAGCGAGGCCACGAGGTGCAAGGCAAAATTAGAGGGGTACGATGTGTACGGAAAGCAGAAACCTCCTGGCGCTTGGTACTTCTGAGTGTCATGTACTAAAAGCTGAAGGATTTCTCCTTTTCCCTCTTTTTTCCCTCCTTCTTTCTCCCTGCTGTGACTGTGGAGTCTGTTGTGGGTTGCTGTGACAACAGTGGGAGGCTGCTGTGGGGTCTTGCAGCACACAGATTATCAGGTGTCTGTGCCGGGACCTGGTCGGGGCCATAGAAAGGGGCTGCAGAGACGAACAGTAGTCTTTAGTTTTTAAGTCAACCTTTAGTGGGTATTGTGTCATCTGACATCTAGAGCCGAGCAATCAGTCACTGGGATGGGCCAGTCCCAGAGCTCTGAGTTGCCTTCTGTTGGCCAAGGCACTACTTGGGCTTCTGAAGGCAGCAATACGCTTGTTCAAAAAAAGGTAATAATAAAAGAAAGCCCTTGAAGCTCTGCATATGGTCACAGCGAGAGCAAGGAAGTGATGCCAGAATCTTCTCAATGACTTTGTTCATCCTCGGTTTGTGTACTATTTCAGGACACACAGCTGACTCAAAGCCAAATGTTCAGCTTGAGCTGTAATAGGAGCTGAGGTGGAAATTAGTTTGTTCGGTGTGCTCTAGGAGAGTTCTTAAGCCACCGGTCTTTCTAGGCAAAAGCAAAGCATGTGGGGGGAAAATCACCGTTGTTAGGACTACAGTAAAGGATTGCCATATGGCTGCTCAGCGTAAGTAGCAGTCGAATGGCACCTATCTGTGTGCAGGCTGCATTTCAGTATTGGGGATCACAGTACATGGAAACAGAACAGCTTAATTTCTTTTCAATATTTTGGAATATTTGAAAGGTCCTTTCCCATTAGCGCTTTTGTTTTATATGCACATTGGATTTGTATCTTCACTCTATCAGGTATACAATGTATCTATACAACAGAAAAAAAACCCCCAACTTGATGAGTTAAATATTTGTATCAGGGTCCTTCATCTAAGTGACATAATACCTGAGGAGCATAGGATCTGGGGCAGGCTCAGATGTGTAGAACTATTTTTATCCCAGAGGAAATAAACATCCATTTTGGCTCTGGGGAGCTTTCTAAAACTCCTGCCCTTTTAAAACTCCAAGGTTCACAAATACTATAGAGCATTAGGCTGAGAGGAAGAGATGATCACTTGACCAGTAAATCCCAATGTTTGATTCTTTGCTAATACATTTTGTTTGCTAAAAAAAATGCTTAAGTCCTGCATCCAGATGTTGCCCTGTGCTGAAGGAGATGGGAGGACAGAGAAGCCTTGAAGTAGAAGCAATGGAGCAACAGGTGTTTGACATGCTCCTCCCTTGCTCCCCTCTATCCTGCCAAAAGAGCCTGCAAATGCTATAGAACAGAGTATGTACTTGTGAGGGAGGGAAAGGAAAGGCTGAGCTGTCCTTGCTGCGTACAGCAGAGTTGCGGAGCGGCTCATAGCAGGACTACTCAGACTGGTGTGACTGTAACCTTGGGTCATTGATTGGGTTTCCATAACAGAGCTCAACACCTCGTGCTGAAGGAGTGAGTGGTGGTGTGGTGTGTGAGCTAGAATTGGTGCAGCCTGCAGTATGAGTGGTGATAATTGGGCCCTTTGTTACTAGGGGTAGGTTCATCCAATAAAAGTGTGTATTCCCTTTGGTTCCCATCCAACACTACTCTACATTCCAGTTTGCCTCTTCTTTCTGTCTGACATGAAAGCTACAAGAGGGCAATTTCTTTCTTATTAATTTTTTTTCTTTGCAAATGAGTCTCTGTGTGGCACTAGACATTACAAGTGAATCACAAATACTCACCTCCTTCACAATTCAGTTAATGTCACTGGATTTGCATTTAAGACATAAATGCAGACCCAAGATCTGAAAGTAGCATTAATCTGAAGTTTGCCATCCTGAAGTATTTACTATCCTAGTCAGTGTTTAGGTCTTTGGGGGCTTTTTACCTGCTGTCGTTAGGAGGTCTCACTCTCCTTGTGTAGTTTCCTTGTAGCAATCACACATGGGAGCGAATAAAATCACAAATATATTTCTAACATCACTGATTAATGAAAAAGAGAACGCCTGAGAAATGGCACATGAAGTTCAAGAAACAAGAGCCAGATTCTGTTCTTTTGCAGGGAAAACAAACACAGAAAGTGAATTCAACAGCTCTCTGTGATAGAAGGTCACCAGTCTCTCTGAATATTTGTCTTGGTTAGCAGAACTTGATGAATATTTTCCCTGCAGAAATGCACAGAAGTTGGGAGAATGCCTTGTTTGGTGGTTATTGTTGGGTTTTTGCCTTCTGTCCTGTTGGGGACACTGCTCAGAATGCTGAGCATTACCAAACAGAGCATACAACATCAACACCTGTCTTTATAAATGGGTAAAATCAGTAACAACCTATGCCACGGTATCAGTAGTTTAATGCTGTATAAGCTTCTGATGCTCTTAATTACATGAGTAAAATCAGGGATTTCACAGAGTTTAGTACCATGAAAGCCAGTAGCGTTTAGTTAGGCTTTTCCAGTGATCCTTTTCCCTTTAATCTCAATTTTTATATGTTATCCCAGTGTTTATATGTTATCCCAGATACTCGTGAGCATTGCAGTAGGGATTCGGCTGCAGCTTTGCCCCAGTTATGTTGATCCAAATAGCAAAGCAGGAACCAGAGCTTCTGAAGCTCTGTCTACATTAGTTTATTGTGTCATGCAGCAGTGGGGGTTCTAGGGATGAAAAAGTTGGTGCTGAGGACCCAATGTCCACACTGCACACATTTTGGGGCCAAGGGCTGTTACTTCACATTACCTTTAATCTGGTCCTGTGGATAGAACGCTCACTCATTAGTGCTGGGCTGCACATCTTTCACTTCAGATTCAGTTTGTGCGCTCTGTGGCCGCACCTGATGCGAACCAAAGCTTAGTAAGTGGTGATAACTGGGATATTTGCTTCCAGAATGTACTCTTGAGGTGAACTTAATGCTAGCAGCGGTGCACCCTTACTCTGCTCCTGCAGTGTAATCTAAGGAGGACTAATCTAAGGACTCTGTGTACAATGGCATTTTATGGGTGGTTGCCTTATGAAGTACCAGCTGTTTGGTGATGGTTATCACAGTCAATGGGTATTGTCCGTTCTTCAGTTACTTGGTTCTCAGCCACTTTTATTAATGTCAGCCACAGTTAATTTCAGTTTGTGATAATGTGCCAGATTATGGCCCACAGTAGTGCCAGATCTTGGTCAGTGCTTGGTCCTCTTGTGTCTGCTGTGGTTATCTAGGGAAAGAGAAAGAGCCATCAGTTGAAGCCAGCTGCATCTGAAGTCCTGACAAAATGTATCTGCCAAGCCAAAGTGTGAGCCTTAAATCAGTCATGTACGAGCTATGGATTATTTCCCTCTTTCCACGGGTGGGTTGCAGTGTTGCAGACTCTCCCACCATATAGAAAACACACAGATTCTCACAGATGAGGTCCTGAAATGGTTCCATGTCCTTCACCTGCTGTATGGATTAATTTCTAGAGAGATGATTTCTTCACAAAGGATATCACAACGTATGTCACGGGTCACAATAATATGTAAGCTGCTCAGTGTAATCAGCTTGTTGATTTCTGCCCTGCAGGTCTTCCAGAACTTGTCAGAAATTTGACATAATCCAGGGCTAATGATGAGCTTTGCATTTGGATCTCTCATTTGGTCTGATATACAAACTCACAGTCTAACACAAAGACAGGTCCTTGAGGACTGCATGTTTTCAGGAGACTCAAGAGAATCAGTTATTGTACCTAAAGTTGGATGTTTTAATGCTCAGCTAGTGAGCTTCAGGGCAGTCTGTTTTATACAATGATGTGGGGAGAATTTGTATTTTGGCAATATCTCTGATTTGTGGTCATTGAAGAGGTCAGTCGGGTTTGAGGAAGGGTTCTAATAACTAACCTTCAGAAGCAAACAAATCTGGAGTCAGGTATGTTGAGAAAGAGCAGACTGACAGGCTTCTGATACTACAAGCCATGAGTAGTTATTCTCTGTCTCTACAACCTCTACAAAGAGGCTGTGATGATGAATTGATTGAGAAGTTTTCTAGGTAAACATAGAGATGTTTTTTCTGTCTTCAATTTCACATCTTCCTTACAGGCTGCTCCATCCATTTCTCTTTGTGGCCATGGTCAATTTTTCACTCTCTTCTTTTAAACTTGGGGGATAGAGCAGGGATTATGGCAGCTGAATGGAGGCTTCCAAGAACTTCTTTCTTCCAGCAGGTAGTACACAGGAAGGGGTAGCATCCAGGATTAAATCTGATGCTTGTTGGCCAAAAGCTGTCATGAAAGAAGCTGGTTCAGGCAAGCCAAGTAGAGTCTGTCTCAATGATAACCTCAGTACTTACCTTCTCCAGCTGTATCAAATTTTATCCCACAGCAGCGTTCTGTGGGATTTATTTATTGTTGATACTGGGCCTAAACTGAAACACCCCAACTATTCCAGAGCAGCTTTGTGGGAGATAAAGGCGCTCCTGCTGACCTGCACTCTCCTTTCGTGGGCAGTCACAGCCAGGGTTATCTCATTTATCACCTCATGCAGTGAAGCAACATCTCAGTCAGCTACTCTTCTCTTTCTACCTATGGTAGATCCAAGGATCTCACATTTCATATCAGGTTAACGTTATAAGAAGAGCTTTTCTACGTTCCCAAGCACTGGCTGTATCTGTTGTCATCTTCTGTTGATGGACCAGGTAAATTCCAGGGTTAATCTTGGATTTCTTCCTCCAGTCTCTTCAGTCTCTCCATGTAAAGTGCCAGAACTTTAAATAATGGCAACAGGGCAGGACATCTTCATCCTAGATGAGAATCCAGCCTGATAGCATCATGCCCATCTTTGTCCCCTGGTGACCTAGTGATCTGATCCTGCCTTAAGTCTTATTACCCTTTGTCACCAGTCGGTTCGTTGATGCTGACAAGGAATAGGGGGTTTTTTTGAAGCAATCTCCCCATCGACCCACCTACAATTTAATAAAATACTAATATTAATTTATACCTTGTGAAAAATGTTTTGTGATGGTCTTTCAGCAGCTGGTGTAGTTTATCTGTTACTTGATACCATGTAATTTATTTCACAAATATACTTGGTGGGGCCCTAAATTCATTGGTTAAATTGAGCCAAAGCACAAAATAACCTTTTGGCCCCTCTCCTTTCCCCAAATCAGAGCTGTCTGTGAATTCTATGTTCTTGCATAAATGAACAGTAAGTCCCCTTGGTTTTTCCCCTGGCATATATGTGTAAATCCATAAAGATTCTGAAACGACACAAGGCAGGTTATATCTTGAGAACAAATATTTCATGAGCTTGTTCTAGCTCTGCGCACTTTGGTCCTTGCCAGCGTGCTGGTGCCTTGGGATTCTGCAGTGTAAGGCAGTGACTTCAGTGCCTCAAGAACTTGGCATTTGCATCTCCTTTTCCAGTTTCCATGGTTTCAAGCAGTAATTCTGTAACTTGGGGATGGAGGTAAGAGCTTTGTGTAGTCTTGTAAATTTTTTATAGTCCTTTTGATACGTTGTTGTGTAATGGCTCTCTGAAGAAGTCACTCCAAAACTGTACTCAAAAATATGTCTCCAGAATAGATTGACATATGAAGGACCTACAAATGCTCTTTCATGTGTTTTCAAGAGTGAGTTTTTCAGGGGTAAGTGTTGGTGGTATTACTACCTTACTGATGGCCTGGGTTTTTCAAATAATTCCCACTCACACCATTCATATTGAATGGTGGTCGATTTTGGTGTCTCTTTCCATTTGATTCCTTTAATAATTGTGATGTTGCAATTGTGGTTGGTAAGCTGTTTGAAGGACTTCCTGGTTTGCACATTTGGTCAGATTACTGGAGACAGGTTGTAGTTTTTTGGGGTTTTTTTTTCCATGGAATACCTTAAAGGAAATCTTTACTGAGCAGGCAAGGTTCTTACATGCTGTCACTTCAAACCTTCAGATGAAGAGTTTGCTCTTAACACAAGAGCTAGGTAATGTGCTTGCTTGTTTTCATGCTAAGAGATGCTATGTCAGTCTTACTGGGCGTGTTTAATTACTGAGCTAAGAAGTAAATGCCTGCAGGATCACTCCATAATCACTGATTAATGTAGACATTCTTAGTGATTTGTTTGTGGTGTTTTGCTGAAAAGGGTTCATAATTAGCTACTGCTCTTTGAAAAAATCTTGAGTATGTTTTGTATATGCTGAGTGATGATTTAAAATAGCTGGAAATTTCAAAATGTGCTGTTCACTGCGTAGGTAGTTAAGGATTGGATTCCTGATCCTGCACAGCAAAACTCACTGTTGGGTTTGGACCTTCATCCACTTTCTTTCCAGCGGAGAAAAATGCAATTACAGCGTTAAATATATTAAACTGCGTTCTTAAAGACAAGTTCATGGTTAGAATCTGGTTATCTTTTGTATATAAATATGCCTGCATTAATACACAGAGAGATTGTGTGCATCTCTTGTGTTTAACCTGTGTACCAGCAGACTAGATAATGAAGTGGTATGCTTCATCTACAGATCTTCTGGAAAATTTCTCTAGAAAGGCACTGTTTCATTCCTGAGGCTGACTGGTCAGAAGGACCTGCATGTTATGGCAACGACAACTGTTTTTTAGTGATAATAATAACAACTCATTCAACAATGAGGAAAAACTAAACAAAAAGCCAAGTACTCTACAGCAATTTGAGGTGAAGCAGCAGAGAAGGAAATCCGTGACCGTAACCATCAGGAAGCTATAGTTCAGAACATTAACCTTATACTTCTTGAGAAACAAACCAGCTTTATTTGGAGTAGTCCTTTTCTGCTAACCAAGTGAATTAATTCAATGGCTTTATCTCAGATATTGAGTCTACTCACATCTCCTGATTTTTGGCTGCCTCTGTCTCCTCTTGATCTGCAAAACAATCATAGGTGACAGTGTAAAAATAGAAACATCCTAAGAGATTTTTGGGATCCTGTGTTATTCTTGCAGGCAACTTTTTTTCATTTCCAACCATCTGCTCATCTTTCCTTAGAACTGGATTAAGCAGCTGAACCTTCATTTTGGGAACAGCCATATTTGATCAGATCTTTCACCAAGTAGGTCTCTCACTGCTCCTCGTTTGATGGCCTTTCTGGCTTTCTCTGGCTTTTTCTGTCACTCAAAGAGCACTGAGACTGCTCTCACTTCCAGTAACTTTCCTCTTACTTTACCCTATTTTATTTTGTTGGTAAACTAAGCTATTGCAGGTTGTAGGCTGGTTTTAGCAAGTTTTTCATTGGTCTGGGAATTTCATGCTGGGTTTTTGGTTTTTTTTTTAAATTGTTTTATATACACTGGTTTGCTCTTGTCTAACCAGTTTTGTTTCAGTTCCAGTTGGTCTTCCCAAGTGCTACCCGACTTTGAGGGTTCAAATCTAGATTTATTTTTTTAATTAAAGTTTTGTAAATACATGTTTAGCATTTTTAATCAGTGTGATTATATAATAGGTTTAGCAGGAGCTTAACCTAGAGGTTACCTTAAAAAAACTGACAGTGGCTGTATTTTTAAGGTCTTGTACATATTCCTAGCTTTAATCATTCCAGTAGCCAGAAGACTTCTGGCTACATTTATAAGTATTTAATCCACACAGTTTGCTAATTGTTTATACTATAATTTGTTAGCATCTGTTTTTGTTTGAGGTGTCTAAATATCCATCCAGGCTTCTGTCTGTCAGTCTCTTCAGGAGCTATTTCTGTTTTAATCCCTTTCTGAAAACTAGTGAACAATACCAAAAATCATCTGCCTTTTTAGTGCATAGATACTCTACGTATATTGGAGTGGATTTAAGAACTTTCCTTAACATAGCTGCAAATATTTAGTTTTGTTTTTATTCCCAGTTTGTTTTAATCTCTGTCCTGTGCGGTATTGAGCCACACTAAAAATATCTTCATTAGTCTGCCATTGATCTACGAGTGCTCAGGCATGCTGTGTCTGAGTTCTGTGATAACTTTAATTAGGTTAGTAAGTATATCGGAAATTAAAATATACTAATTTTTAAATTTTATTTTCCTGTGTTCCTTTTCTAGGATTTTCACATAGTCACATTGATTTTTCTTGTTACTTTTATTTAGATTTGCCTATCAATTTTAAATTTGCTTTGTTATCCTCTTGGAATTTTTTGTAAGATTCCAGAGTCTGTATTTAATACATGTTTTGTGACTGACTGAAGTTCATTTTTGCAGAACTACCATTTAAGACCTTTTGAAGAATTTAAAGTCAGAGTGATATATAAAACCTCAGCTAGTCTGTGTAACAGCATTTTAATGGAATATTGGGTTGGAAGAAAAATTGGTTTGGCATCTCTCTGCGTGGTAGTTTAAAATCAACCAGAGACACTGGCTAGCTACGCTCCTTCATTTTGTTTTCCAGCCTTGTAAACATTTCCACATTCCATCTGTGGTGTCTAGTCCATGCATGAATAAAATATGAAGTAATTTAATACCACATATTATGTGAGGGGGTTGCTGTTTATTTTCAGACCTGAAACTTTTTTAGATCTCATATTGAAACCTCTTGGGTTTTTGCTATTTGTTCAGGGCCATGGTGAAAAAATGTCTCATACTCTGTAATGCGGAAAAAACAAATTGGTTTTGTACTTTTATTTATATCATGACTGTATTCCTGGAAAAGATGCAGAGGAGCAAAGAGGTGTTGGCTCTCACTTCTGTTCTCGTACGTGGACTCATGGAGGTGATACAGAGCCCATGGTCCATCCCAGGTAACAGCCTCCTGAGAGCTTGTATCCAACAAGCAGCTGTGGTTGGATCACAGTCAAGTAACTAAAAGTCTCTGTAGTCCTTTACCTCAAGACTAGTAACCTTTCAGGATGCAGGTTACAACTCAGATGAAGGGATAAAGGCAGTATCTTAATAGCTTTGTTTCCTTATCAGCTAAACCTCTGTGCCGACAGAGCAGGTTGGTATCACAAGGCCGTTAGGGTTTATAGCAGCAGATACTGTGCGTGTGGGTTTGAAGCTGTTATTTGCTCTGCATTTGGTACACTGCAAAGCTGTAATTGTGCAACCATATGCTTGTGACAGGATGAACAGTTTCTGGGCCTAGTCTAGTGTAAGACAAGTCTCTAAAATGTATTCTTATGTGCTAGTCTGTGCTACAGCACTTCCAGAAACATTCAATGTCCATGAAAACATATCAGTGTGACATGGTAGTGGCATAAACTCAGCCTTGCTCCTTGCTGTCTGTGTGGTCCCTAACTCCTCCCATCCACACATAAATAAAGATTATAAGTGTACATTAGCCATTTTAGCTATTAGCATGCAGTCCATGCCCATAATTATCAATAAATGGGTGTTGAGTTCTAACACACACTTTTGTTTCTTGATTTACGTCTCTTCAAGTAATGAAAGAATGCGGTTAAAATTAGTGTTTGGCTAATAATTAATAAACGTGGTTTTTCTTAAGTCAGAACATAGGGTTTCTGACAGTGAAAAATGGACACCAGATCAGCTTGTATGTATTATTTTAAACAGCCTGACAGTTGAATCCATATTCTATATTTATGTGTGAATGAGATGTGCATATTAAAAAAGGTATTAAATATTTTGGTTTCTTTATCTGTAATGCTTCCTTCTCAGGAAAAAAGATGCTTTCACTCCAGATGATGACCTGTGTTTTGTCAATTAAATTACTGTAGGTTTCCTTGCTGAAATAATTATTAGGCAAGCCTTCCTGAACATGTTTTGTGCTTTGCATTTTCCCTTTTCTCCCTCCTTGATTACAATTCCCTGGCAGAGACCAGATTGCTCAGCAGACTACTAGATATTAGAAGACCAAAATCAGATGTATCAAACTCTGATCCCACGTTCCTTTATATGAAAATTACAGACTGTAGTAAACATGCAGGAATTGGTTTTAGTTTTTCGAACATCCATTTTTTCCAGCTTACATTCATATGCAGACATTTGTGTGATATGTTGCCATAGAATATTTATGTAAATATTTTCAGTAATAAGTTTCCATGAGGAGAGTATCTTCAGAAGTTTTCTCTTCACTTTCGATTGTCATGTGAAAAAGAATTTGTAGATACAGATAGGTATATTTGCAAGTTCCTGCCTGGCTGTTTGTTTTCATTTTAATCCATGATCTGCACAAACTTCTCCTTGGAAAATTAAGAGTGTGCGATACATGCAGGATATAATGGGAGTTGTGGTTTGTAGATAACAGAGTCTCTGGTGTCATCTTACAAGTCAGTTTTATTGTGTGCGTATAACTAAAACCATCTGGGTGACTTGCTGTTAGCAATATTGTTTGGAGAGCCCTAAATCAAATCTTGAATGGGCAAGATTACAGAAGGCAGGTTTATACTGGAATCCTTCAGGTTAAACCCACTGATGTCCAGTCTTTCCTCCTTCTTGGCATAAAAAGCATTAGCAAGAGGTAAGTTTGTGCTAGCTGTCCTTGTTTCACCAAGATCTATCTTCTGCAAACAGGCTCGTGTTTACAGAAACCAAAGTGAAAATAGCATGTGAACAGCATAAACCAACTGCCGTCAAAGTAGTCACGCATTTGCATAACCGTGCAGTATTTAAACGAACGGCTAGCTAGCTTTGATAGTTTCCTACAAGCTTTTCCTCAAGAGTTGATCTTTTTCAGCTGTCTCTCAAGAAGTGGAAGTAGAAGGCATTCTAAATAGCCTAAATTCTGATTCTAAATAACGTTGGTTTTGCATAGTAGGAAAAAACAAGTTTAACTGTCTTGTTACAGTTTTTGATAAATGGACACTGACATGGACTACGAAAGACCCAACGTTGAAACTATCAAGTGTGTGGTGGTTGGAGATAATGCGGTGGGCAAGACTCGTCTAATTTGTGCAAGAGCGTGCAATACAACCTTGACTCAGTATCAGCTGCTGGCAACTCACGTACCAACTGTTTGGGCCATTGATCAGTACCGTGTCTGCCAAGAGGTAAGGACTGCAGGCGTACAAAATACGGAGCACATGCTGTGGGGTTCTACTGTTACTTACTGGCAAGCCTTTCTTTGTCACGGTGCAGCAATAAGCTCACAATTTCATGCGTGGTCTCTACTGCAGCCATGGTCTGATCCACATCTCCAAGTTTCTCATTCCAAAGTAACTGCTTTTATCAAGCCTGTTTTTAGGAAGGTGCATATTTTGCCTGTTTTATAAAATACAGCATTTGCTGAAAACTGTATGAGATAGAATCTTAGTCTACTATGCTTTGGACCTTCTTATGGGGCGAATTAGGAATGTCCTTGTTTGATGGAGGGAAAGAGAATGTTATGTGTGTTCTGTTCCAGGTCCTTGAACGCTCAAGAGATGTTGTGGATGAAGTGAGTGTTTCTCTCAGGCTGTGGGATACGTTTGGGGACCACCACAAAGACAGGCGCTTTGCTTATGGAAGGTAAATTGATTCAAGCAAAATTTTAAGCAATACTTGTAGTAAAAATTTTAGGGCAGAAAAAAATTGCAAATCTTAATTTTGAAAAGAAAGGACTTAAAAACAATCAAGGGTATTCATATTCCTGCCTACTGCAAAGAGGATTATCTGCTGCAAGGATTAAAAAGATATAAATATTTAAAAAGCAGCATAGTTTTACTACGCTACATTTCCTTGAACAGCCTGCTAAGCTCTGTCAACAACTGTTGTCCTATTTTGAATTTTAAGGAACATTTCCCAAAATGAGATTGTAGTTTTACAAAATTGAACATCAGCATTCCCTGCCTGTATAAGCAGTGTATGATATAATTGCCTAACAAGCAGCTAACAAGGAGAGATGTTGGGAAACATCACTTCCACTCAATGAAATATTTATTTTATTAAAACCAGTGATGTTGAATGGGCAGCTGACCTCCTGAGAGCAGAGCCAATTGCATGAAAGGTGAGGCTTTTCTGTATTTTCTTAATTAAAGCTGAGGAAAGGAAAGGTTTTTCTTCTATAAATATCAAGTGTCTGGTAGTGAATTGATTAACTCTGGGAATTCTATGGTAATAATAAAAAAAATAATTAATGTAACCCAGGTTTTTCCAGCATGTATAATATGACTTTAGCATAGTTTCAATAAGGACTGCAGCCAGTGATAGTCTGTCTGGTTTGTTTAATGGTGATTAGACCTGGCCTTGTGACAGTACAGACAGCAGAACAGCTGCGTAGCAGGCATTTGAATATACATATAATGAGAACAGATTACCTGTATTGGGTAAATACTGAGCTGAAGATGGATTTTGGACAGATATTTTCATAACTGACATTATGATGTCTTGGTCCTTGCAGTTTTTTTCACCTTGAACTTTTTCATATCCTTTTCATGTCTGTTCAGTCACAGATGATCAAACTTCCATAGACAGATATTTATCTTGTTTCCAGCTGGGAATGCCCTTTGTAGAGTGTCTGTCCCAGTTTTGGATTCCATGTTGCCAAAATGTACTGGTTTATTGTTTTCCTTCTCTCCCTGATACCTGATGAAACAAGTGACTTTGAAGGATGACAGTCTTGTTCTCCATCCCTACAACTGCTGGAGAGGGCTCTGTTGGCTGAATCCACCAGTTAAATTTTCACACTGTAAAACTCTGTATGGCAGTTTGTACAAACCCTCCTTTGTGTACAACACTGTGTTAGTTTTCAGAGTCATGAATTATTTTGAATTTTGAGTCAGGAGCTAGATAGCAACATACCTGCGCTACACAACTCATACCATTTTTAAGTAAGCTTTGTTCATCAGGAAAGTTACTGACTTTAAGGTAACATTCACCTTAATATTTAGTGCTATTTGAGTATGTGAATAGATATCATTTTAACATTTGGCAGCATATGGAGCCTACTGTGATAAATATGGATGTAACTTAACGTTTCCACTAACTGTTCCTCTTTCATGTGGCTTCCTGATACTCTGCAACAGATACTGTGTCGCTGAGAAGATTACTAGAGATTAGGAGAGCAAAATCAGGCGTGTTCTGAACTCTGATCCCACATTTACTGGCAGGATGGGAGAGAGGGGAAAAAACATACTTAGATTCTAATCCTGCACACACCAAGGAGGACACGAATAACTTGAGATCTCCTGGGATTAAGCGTATGAACACAGTGATTCTGTTGTGATGCTATCAGAACTGAACTTGTGTAGAATCAGGTTTGTTACACCCTGATCAACTGAAAAAAGGCTGTTCTGAAAACCTGCTGTTCTGTTAGTGGGTTTTCCGCAAGTCTGTTAATGCAGAAAGTAACTGGAAACTCAAAATATTTTATAAACAGAATTTCGTTAATGTAAGCACTGACTTGGTACTTCATTGTTTTGAAAGCTGTTAATGTTTCATTTAAAACCAACTGTTTAGTATTTTATCTATTCAATTTATAGGAATTGATTTTAAATCACCTCTGTATGTTGAGCTACAGTCCACTCATGGATGAGTAAAATCTTGCAGTACAGTGAAAGGTGTGTTTCATGCCAAACTGCTCATGGCTACACCTAAAGCGCCCCATGTTTCTGATTGTCTGAAGGATCACAGAATAATGTAACCCTTTGGTTCCCTTCAAAACTGTTTTATGCATATGCCCCTTGTGCAGGGAAAGGCTTATTTCAGCCAAACACTCAGCCAAGACCTCTAATTGTCCTAAACTGGTGTAACAAGAACCAGCAGGTCATTAATTCGTCTGCTGCTCATTGGAAAAATTGTTCCATACAGTTTTACAAAATGTTACATAAATAGATCACTGACAGGGTGAAGAATTAATAGGACTTGGAGCAAAGATAAAGCCTCCTTAATTCTTCATGTTTCACCAATAGGAACATGACAGGAGACTGACAAAGGGAATGTATTTTCCATACTTTTTGTGTGACAGAAAGAGAGAAGCATATTTGAATGCAGCTGAGGATGGAATAGTTAATGTTTACACTGCCATCCTTTAAAGTGGGAGTGTGGAGAGAGAAATCTAGCTTGCATTCTACTGTCTGTGTTTAATTTCATAATCACAAGCCTCTGTGAGCTTTGGGAAACAGTTCCTGACAGCTTAAGGGAGGGAGGGGGATGTGGCTGGAGGCACTTGTGGAAATATTTGCTGCAGTTTTATAGCATGACCTGTTTTTTCCTTAAACTAGAATGTGTGCTTTACTTCTAGAAGCATCCTGTTCAGTTCAGCTTAGGCGCTATGTGATGCCAAGCAGTCATTTGTTGATACTGTCTCACAGGGTTTCATTTGATGCAAAATCACTCGAGAATGTTGCAAAATGACCATGTCTTTATGATTAGTGTATCGATTCCTAGCTCTTACTTACCTCTTTGTTTAATAACAATCTAGTCTCTCCGCTATTGTATTCTCCAAGCCGGCAAATAAGGTGGGAACTTCATATAAAGCTCAAGTTGGGTTTATGTACCAGTTTCCCTGGGTGGCACAACTGTGTACGTAAAGACATGAAACCATCTTCATTTTACATTTCAACTTGTCAGGATTCACTATCCTCTTTCTTCCTGTCCAGTCTGGTTTTGAATCAGAGTGTCAACATGTCATTGTGTTCAAACTTATTCTAAAAGCAAAAAGGGAACAAGACTGGCTTGCACTTTTTTTTCCCCTTTGCATCCTTTTTAATTTATTATTTTTTTCAGGTAAACACGTTTGACTACAGTTTAATATCCTACATGTCCTGGGTTTTGATATGTGCAGCTCTAGTACATGTAAACATGAACACAAATCTGCAAATGGTTCATTCAGTCCCAATCAAATATTTATTCTCAGTACCATGCATGTGGTTTGTCAGCTAATTCAGCTAGAATGATTTATTTACTTGCAAGTTAAATATGAGCTGTAGACCAAACAAAATCTGTTCATACAGCATGGACAGAAAACAGCTTTTTCCTCGTGACTTACAAATGTGAACGAGCCTTGCTGTGAGACTGCTGACAGAGCCTCTTAAAATACGTTTAGACTATTTCCTCTGTTGTGAATGGATTTCATAAGCCTTGTGGGTATTGTATGTGCACAAAGGAACACATGCATTCGTCTCTTTCTGTGTGATTACAATTCCCTTAACCAGTTACTTCAGTGTAATTGAATCCATAGAAACGTACCTTCTGAACGAGGCTGAACAGGGGTTTGTCACTGATATTTGAAGACTTCCACCAATCTATTTAGGGGTTGGTTGGTTTGTTTGTTTTTCTTAAAAGACTGATGACTATAAAAACAAAACCCAGGTAGCTTTGAAATAAAATGGTATTTGCATTCAGCAGATTCAGTGAGATCAGGTCAAGGTCACAGAATTACGCTGTTTGCCTTTAATTAGATCAGTGCCCTCTCTCACTCACTGCCTGTGCCCAAGCTGAGATTGGGCCAGCAGCTCCTCTCCTTTCTTCAGAGAAGGTCCAAGGTTTCAGAATTGCTTTGAAGAAAGCCCACACTTTCCCCTGAAGTCTTGCTACCCTTGTTTTTATGCTATGCTATTCACCACCTTCCGCATGCCTCATGAGCCATTTGCTGGCATGGGTTGGAGGGGATCATCAGAGATGTGTCTTCGCAGCAGTAGCACTTAACAGACACAAGATAGTCTTTTGCTTTGTTAGTCAGGGGTCAGCTGATGGGGAGTCCAGTTGTTTTCAGATGTCTTTCACCTTGTCTGCTTCCTTCTGTTAAGTTTTGGTGCCACAAAAGTGATAGGCAGTATCTTCGAATCATCTTCCAATACCAAAATTTGTAAGCCTCCCCATCTACTTTATAGTGGTTTATAGGCTATTGAGGTGCTTCAACAAGAAATCCTGAAGAACTCCTGTAAAAAACATTTTTGTTTATGATTTTTTTTCTCTTTTGGGTTTGACCGATCAGCCCCCAGAAAGGCTAGAATAAGGAGAGAGGTTCAGAGAGATAGTATTCTCAAGTGGTTTTATTCTGATGTATGTATGCACTAATTTTTTCTTCTTTCATTATCTACATTAACATTAGAGGCTTTTTTCATTTAGTTGATGGGAAAGTATATGCTTTATATACTTAAACCAGTCAAATTAATGCAGATCATTTACTTTTCTTCTCCACATTTCGCTGTGGCTCCGTACTGTGAGTGGCAGGAGGTTGCTATGGAATTGCTGTTAGGAATCCTCCTGCTTTAAACAGGTATATGCCAAATGACTGTTGGTGGGGTCTGAGGCTCAACTTGATGTCTATGCAATCTGTCTATAGTAGAGAGACACCTGTACCGTTTTGAGTCTTCCTTGGCTGAAGCAAAAAAGTGTGTCTCAAATGTTATTTGTGGTATTGCATATTTTTCCTAGCTCTCCTAAGTCGGTGGCTGGCTGAAAAGAGAGCATCTGGGCTCTGTCCTGAAAGACTGCAAGGCAACGTCAAAATATTTTGGAAATGCTAAACCTGGGAAGGGACTCTTCATCAAAATCTTGATCTTAGTGAATTATTTCTTTGTGAATAGGTGCTAGGCGGATTTCTTGAGCTTTTTTCTACTCCAAGGGTCTCAGGATCTCAAGCTGGATACCCTCATATTTATGTTAGACTAGACTGGACTAGAATATTTCAGGTGGAAGGGACCTATAGTGGTCACCTAGTCCAACTGCCTGACCAACTCAGGGCTGACCAAAAGTTAAAGCATGTTATTAATAAGGACATTGTCCAAGTGCTTCTTTAACACTTGACAGGTTTGGGGCATCAGTCACCTCTCTAGGAAACCTGTTTCAGTGCTTGACCACCCTCTCAGTAAAGAAATGCTTTCTAATTTTCAGTCTGAACCTCCTCTGCAGCAGTTTTGAACCATTCCCATGCGTCGTATATGGACACCCCTCTATACAAGCAGATATGACTGTTGTAAACAAAGTTATTGATAAGAGCTCGGTGACATCAACTTGCCAGTTAACATTTCTTGACAGTTTTTATGATGTAAAAAAAAAAAAAAAAGAGGCTTGGTTTGCTCCATATTTTCTCCCTAGCAAGAGAGATGCATCCAGCATCTGTTAATGTTCAGTCTCCATGTCTTCTGTGACTTCAGAAGTCACTCTCCTACTGGATGCAAACCAGGATTTTTACTTCCCTCTTTGTCTTGTCCCTGTCTTCCTATCTGTGTTCTTCATCAGTACTCACAAGGAATCACTCTTTTACTGAATTTTGGGGCCTGGCTTTGGATCTTCCTTTTTTTTTTTTTTTCCCTTTTCTATCCTTTCATCCCTCCCCTACTTTGAAATAATTTTTTTCTTCTAAATATGTTGCTTCAAATGATGTTTTAACAAAATCTCCTCTTACTTCTTTTAAACTCGGTATGTTTTGCTGTTCGATCATTGGTTCCTGGGGTTTTTTTTTTTTTAGAGGATGGGTCTGGGAGTAAAAACAAAAGGTTCATTACTTCTTTTGTTTATTCTTCTGCAGTATCTTTGATGAAAGTGAGTTGGTTGTCTGTAGAGAGAGAGCATGTAGTTCTCATCTGTAGGCTGTCTCCTTAAATAACAGAAAATAAGCTTGAAAAGCCCAGCTTTTGCTATGTCACTGGTTTCGCCATTGTTTTGTGAATTTTTCTCATTATTTTATTTTTGACAGCTCTCTGGAGACAGCAGTCAGTTGAGATACGTCTTTGAAAATCATTTTTAGTTATCAGTCCCTTTGTATGATATTGTGAGTTTTGGTGTTTGCCCCATGTTGATCGCATGTGTTCCAGCTGCCCCTGTACCTTCTCTTGCTCCATCATTTTCTTTCATCCTTCTCCATTGATTTGGTGTTCAGGCTTCGTGTCTTACTTTTCTAAACCACAGCTCCGCATGTGATACACAGAATATTTCTGTTTTTTAGCTTCAATTAACTATCTCTAGAATTCTGTTTGTCATAGAATTTTTGTTTCATGCATTGGAAGTGCAGATGTTGAGATCTCTGCTCCAGGGAAGGGAAAAAAGGCATGTATTGGTATGTTATGGTGGATGTGTATACTGCAAACATACCTGGTTCCAAAGAGAGTTTTACTGAGTCTGCTGGCAAAATTTGGCCCGGAAATGTCCTAGGCCACCTTGCAAGCAGCCTCCTGTTCCAACTGCAAAGTTCTACTTAGCACTAAGATGGAATTGTTCATGTGTAAATGCTGAACCACAATTATGGGTGAATTCACTTCTTTCAGTCAGCAATGAAATGAACCAAATTCCGAGACTGTGTAAGCAGTCCTTTAAATTAAAAATAAAATTGCTTTCCTCTTGTTTCACTGTTCCTTACAACTTTGCCATTCTTCTTAGGACTATTGCTGGTCAGGCATTTATACAACAAAAGTAATTCTTACACTTCTTTTGCAATGAAAAATGAGATGTTTTAATGACTTTTTGTCATTCTCTGTAAATGCACCACTGTTTTCTCATGAGCATCTCAAAGGAAATAGAGAATTTAAAATGCTGAAGATTTAAGAACGGTGTATTGATTGTAAGGAATGTATGGGGAAACTTTCCGCTTTTGAAGCACAGTCTTGAAATGTACAATTTTCTTAAAGGTAGCTTTATCTTCTTTTTATTACTATTGTTTCCTACTAGAAATGACACTACAGAAATTTCAGAACTAGATCTGCATGCTACTCACCACAAAATCTGAATATATTTCAGGGCATTTTGAAAGTTTCGCACTTTACACCAGTACTTAAGAAGCTTCACTGCTGTCGGTAACGTATAGAACTAATTGATTCTCCTGCTCACATCCAGGGCACTGCATGGACTTGCCCTGCCTTACCTGGATATCTTCAGTTCTCCACATGCCAGGCACCCCCTGCATTTTAGTTTTCCTAGCCCTTTCATCTGTTTTGAGTGTGTGCACATAAGTCCTGTGTCTTCAGGTCATTTTGTTATGCTCACCAGTCACTTAATGAATTTCTTCTCATTTCACCTGATGGCTGCGACTGCATTTACTAAAAGCTGGGTCCACTTAAAACATTATCAGCCTTGCTTATCTGCACAGTTTTTTTTTCAGCTCGGTGAGATGCATGCATGAAGAATGTTGTATAACTGAGTGAATCTCTCTCTTCAAATTGTATCTGGATTGACATGGAGATGTAGCGGGGTTTTGTTCAGCCATAAATTCTTAATGTAATTCTTAGATAACCTTCTACTGCTTGAACCTCCTGTTTGGGAACTTGGGAGCTGATATTTGCGCTCGGGCTGCTGCCCTACAAAATCTTTCCTTTTGGGTGGTTGAAGAAATATGCAGGTGGACACTAGAGATAGCTCTTGTCAAATTCTGGCCCTAAGTGGGATAAGTTCAGCTGTGATGCAGGTCTCTGAGGAACCTTGGGAAAAATTCTGGGAAGTGTGTAAGGGAAAAAAAATGAGGGCAGAAGGAGTTAAAGCAAACCAACTTTTTATCGATAAATAGGAGTCTAAGGATTCATTGTTCTGATAAGGTCGAGAGAGTCTAACAATTTGGATGAACCTCTACTAAATTGCTTGCTCTGTAAAATTCTAATAGACTTACTTCAACCTTGCTTCTCAGAGAAAGCTGATATCTAAAAATAGGGAAAAATAAAGACTATAATAGGAGAAATCCACTGGGGTTTTTCTTCCCTCCCCCCTCAGTCTATTCTTAAATTTTGATTTGATTAAATATGTGCAACAGACTTCTTGACAACCAAAATATAATTTGTCTATCCTTAAACTGATCTGTCAGATTTAACTCTTGGGTCTCGCTTGAGCTCTCTAAAACAAAACATGTATTTTTGACTTGCCCTGTAGAAAGATGAGAAGATAGCATGGCAAGGCAATTCGGTCTTCCTCCTCTCCCACTCCCTGCGTTGATTTCCCGATCAGAGACATCTCCTCTTCACATTTTGTATTCCTCACGGCTTTGTTTCTTCCCCTTTCCAAACCCAACAGTAGTATTCATGACTATATGGCAAATGATATCCCATACACATGACCAGCAGTTCTTGCATGCAGCAGTTTTCCCTAGTAACTTGTGAATTATAAACCAGCAATACCAACCTTTTCCTAGGCAGTGCAGTGTGTACATTTCAGAAGGAAGGCTGTTTCTTTAATGAGACATAAACCCATGTCAGCAACCAGTACCACAGCGTGTAACTCTGCGTTCAGACTGTGGAACGTTAATTTTTGAAACACACTTGCCATAGAATATATGAGAAAATCATTTGATATTACTGTTTCCTTGACGTTCCGTCTAAAATAAGTATTAGGGAAGATGGAAAATAACGTAGCAGTTGCTCATTGAGAGATGGCTCAATCACGTGGTGTGCAGTTACATCTGCAGAGCAGCTCGTTGCACCAGCTCTGGAACACACATAGCACGTAAGCAGATGAGTCTTTCAAAATCTCGGTCCTGAACCAACGGAGTGCTCTGTTACGCAAAACAACCGCAGAGAGAAAACACTAACTTCTCTGCTGCTTCCAACAGCACCGTCAGAAAGGCTTGTTACATTGCTAATATACTGCTTTTCCTCCCCCACCTCAGGAGTTCTCATTGTAGTGATTGCAGGGTAACTTCCAGATGGCTGCAGTGGCAGCTTGACCTGTAGCTTGACCACTGCTGCAGCCTGAGGTTGATAATTTAAAGTTGTCTTGTCTTTGTCAGCACCATACTGCTTGCTTTCCGGAGGTGACTTGGGCGCTCAGTACGTGATACAGTTCCTAACTCACACACTGGGAGCTCCCAGGATGGCAGCACACCATGTGCTGATTCCTGCCAGGGATTTGGTGCTCTACACTGTTTCTTCTCATTCTCTGAAATCTAAAAAGGGGTAGTTGTTTCCATCACAAGTTCTTGTTCAAGTTTGGGAAAATACTGCTGAATGCATTGAGGTAACACCTAAGTTAGGTAGATGGGTTGCTTCTCAGAATGGTGGTAAGGGTCATTCTTTGCCCTCAGAAGCCTCCTACAAGTAGCCCATAACTATGTTTAGGCCAAGCTGGGCTGACTCCAGGTGTGTATGTTTTGCATTAGAATTATTTCTGCAACTCCAAGGGGAGCATTCAAAATGCTCTTACGCTGCTCCTACGCTTTAATGTGAGACTCCGGTGCAGGAGTCTGAGCAGCCAGGAAGGGACAAACATGAGTGGTGGCTGATTTGCTTTCAGCTGAGAGAATCTGTTCCCCTTCTCCATCTGCCAAGTGCCACGCATCGACGTTGTGTTCTCCGTGCTTGGGAGCCCCAGTGAATAGAAAGAAACCTGTTTTCTTACACTGATGATGCAGTGTTTCACTGGTGCGTTTTCACGTGCTTGAGCAAGTCACACGGGAGTTAGGAGTTTTGGTGATACTCAAGTATGTTCAAATGTTTCAAATAATAGAGTAGGTGATTCACCGTTTCTGCTGATAAACCTATGGAAAGCAGAATGGAAGAATAAATCAGTTGGCGTTTCCAACATGCACCACTGACTCTACAAGAGACTGGGTTGGATATCCAAGCTACCCTTGGTCTTTGCGGGAGTTATTTGTAATACCTATGTTTCTTGTGATGCTTCAGTGTCAAACATCAGCGTGTGCATACGTGTAATCATAACGCTTTTGTTGTATTTAACAAAGGTGGATGCACACAGTGCCTGATCTATTATTGCCCATCTCAGTTGGGTGGTGCTCTAGGGGGAAATGTGGTGGAGACGTTTTAAAGCATGTTTTGGTTTTCAAGTCTATGGAAATGCTTCTTGAGTCATTCCGAAATTTTACTGGGAAATAGTTATGAAATTTCTTTTCAGAAAAAAGCAGCTTATATTTGTCAATACATTGCTGCAGAGAGAAAGAAAAAAGCAAAAGTAAACCTGATTCATCCTTTCTCGTTCTCCAAGTAACAAAACCGCACAAAAATGGCAATAAATTAGATTAATTTTTTTAAATCCTATCCTTTTATGTTCCCTGAGAATATTAAAGTAACATTGGTAAATTTTTAATGTTTGGGAAATATTAATGCATTACTTTAACCTGACAGGTTCTGGCTTTTACGAACAAATGTCAAACAGAACTTTATACTGAGGCGTTAGCAAGTTGTAAAAGTGCCTTGACATTAAAAGGAATTGTAGGTACTTTAATTAAAGTTTCTAAAGGGCAGTTTCCCCCAAACGTTCACAGTCCTATGTAGACAGTCAATCTTCCTCGTGTAATACAGTCTCCAGTCTGTACCAAGAGTGCAAATCATGCTTATGACTTGAATGAAAACTGAATTTATTATGATAAGGTGGATGTATTTTGTGAGCTAGCAGGCCCAGCTGTGGTGTTGGTTCAGCGTGTGAACTGTCACTATCCAGTGATTTCCCGTCTGTCCTCCTTATGGCACAGGGCCATTTATTTCTCCCTGTCCAGTACAGAATTCTCAGGATATTCATTTTATGGGGAAGTCCAGGTTTTAACACAGGATAAATAAAATGCAAATCACATTTGGTTTACCTCTTCTGTTTTTTTCACTGCATTCGGACGGCAGTAAGGTGGAAATGTCTGTTAGTGCAAGGCTACGTGTACTGTGAGTTACGGGTAAAACACCAGCTTCCCCCAGCTCAGTTTTGTGGTTGCCCAGGGAAGGTCAGAGGCGATGAGTTCACAAAATCACAGTAAGGTTTGGGTTGGAAAGGACATTTAAAGACCGTCTATAGTCCAACCCCCCCGGTCACGGGCAGGGACATTTTTCACTAGACCGGAGTGCACAAAGCTCTCTCCAACCTGACCTTGAACACTGCCAGCGATGGGGCATCCACAGCTTCTCTGGGCAACCTGTGCCAGTGCCTCCCCACCTGCATTGTGAAAAATGGCTTCCTTGAGTCCAGTCTAAATCTATCCTCTTTCAGTTTAAAACCATCACCTCTTCTCCTGTCACTACACACCCTATTTAGAAGTCTATCCTCACCTTTCTTATAAACCCCTTCAGGTACTGGAAGGCTGCAATAAGGTCTCCCTGCAGCCTTCTCTTCTCCAGGCTGCACAAGCCCAGCTCCCTCGGCCTGCCCATAGACAGCTCAAGTACCACATGCAGCTCTCTGGCAAAAATGCGAGACTCCCTTGGCAAGGGCTGTAACACATACAGGGCCGTGCTGGGGCCAGTCTGCAGGATAGTCTGGGCCTGTCCTGTACGAGGAAACAGATTGTCGCCAGCTCTTCTCAGGAGCCCGGATCTGTGGCCAGCCCAGCAGCAGCAGCGCCATAGGGAAGCTGTTGTCATCTCCTGCCTGTGAATTCCTGCTGGAACTCTGCTGCTTCCTTTTGGTTTTCTGAGAAAGACGTGATGTGTGTCTTGTGGTTTGTAGAGGCAGGAGGGTTGGATACTGGTGACTGCAATTACTGCAGTGGCTAGGGTATTAATTTCTGAAGGATGCAAGACAGCCTGCCTCTCTAAGATGCTTAGTTAAGTTAGGACCAGTGGGAAAGCCAACACCTGCCTCTCCATCAGTCCTGATGATCTTGAATTAAACAGTCGACCAGTTAGAATGTGTAACACAGGTTTTTTTATTTTAGCTGTACACAGATTTCTGCTTTCTGGGTGCTAAGCAAACGTCTGCTGGGGCCTGGGTTTTACGCTAGCATGACCTTGAATAGAGCAAGTTTGAGTTGAAAGGATATTTGCCTCAATTATGTAGAAGACCAGTGTATTAGCTGCTTCACACTTGGCTATTTTGTAGGTGACTTTCCAGTTTGAAAGGGCCTCGTTTCTAGATATGACACGAGTTGCAGTTTATATAAGATACAAACTTGGAGCAGGAGCATTTCTCTTGCGTTAAATTTATGCTCACAGCACTACCCGTATTGTATGCAGCTATCTTTAGAAACGCTCTTGCTGGATATATCTGTGCCCTCAGTGAAACGTAGAAAGCGGCAGTACTGAGCAGGTGTTCCATTATTTAAAAGGTGAATGTTAAGATTCACTGCTGCTGCTCTATACATTACACAATCTGCAGACACAACATATTTGTGCTAAATCAAAGAATAATAGAAGTGAGATAGACGTGGTATTGCTGAGCTTATCCTGCTGACAATTCTGTAGCAGTAATTTTCTTTGCCTCAATTTTTCTTAAGAATTTCAATTCAACTTTTTCTTCTGCTTTGCTTTTTTTTTTTTTTTTTTTTTCCCCATGAGAGACCCAAGATCTTGAGAACTGCTTTGTTAACATCCCATCCCAGTTTATAAATAATGAAATGGACCCAAGTTAGGAATGCCATGAGAAAAGTATTCAAGCATTTCTCTGCCTTAGGGTGCTAGGTCTGACAAGAGCTAGGTGGTGGTTTAGTGGATGAACTGTCAGCCTTCATCCTCATGCTTATGATTTATAAAGCAAGTTTATTTAGTCAAGTACTTTATGTTTTCTTAAAACCTTTAAAAACCTGCAAATATTGTCATGCTTACTCTGATTTAAGCCACTGTCCTGTTCTACACTCTACTGACCTTATTTTCATCATAATGTTTATTTTTGCTTCTGTTGTGGAAGTTGTGGTCATTCTCCGGTAATCTGCCCTTCTAGCAGGTTATTTATTAAAGATGCTAGACAATTGCTGTGCAAAGTGTGTTGCAAAGGAGCCCACCCCAGTATCTAAAACGGTGCAGTAAATGTATTTCTCCATAACAAATTCAGAAGTGATCTGTGTCTGCCTGCGTGGCTGTTGTGCAGTTTGTCATAACTCCTTTCTAATTCCTAAGCACCAACGATCTCTGAATTGCAGTTTAGGTGTCCAGTCAGCAGAATTCTTTCTTGGCAATGACAGCCTGTGAGTAACTGTAGCGTAAAAGCAGAGAATGGCGAGCAGCCCTACCTCTCTTCGCATTGCTCCGTTCATACGTGCAGGGATCATCTCTTGGCATGGAGGGGCGGTGCTTCCTAGGTATGTGGCTTTGTGCTCCCATGCTTTTGTGGTGAAATGTGTAGCTTCTACCAAACCTCTGCACGAACAACATGTATTCTGACATCTGGGTGTCGGCGCATTTTTCTAAGTGTGGAGTTGAGTAGCTTTAGGCTGGAATGATGAAAATAGGTGAAGCTTCAGTGAAAATCATGTTGTTTGGATTTTAATTGGATATCTTCTTGTTGCCTTTCTAGGTCTGATGTAGTTGTTCTGTGTTTTTCCATTGCTAATCCTAATTCCCTGAATCATGTGAAGACGATGTGGTATCAAGAAATCAAGCACTTCTGTCCTCGCACACCTGTCATTCTGGTGGGCTGCCAGCTAGACCTCCGCTATGCAGATCTTGAGGCTGTTAACAGAGCCAGACGGCCTTTGGCAAGGTAAAGTTTAAACAAAAATGAGATTTTTTTTTTAAAAGTCATCTTGGTAATCAGGTGCAGTACTTTCAAAAGAGAAATGGTAGAGCCTGGTTTCCTTTTTCTGTAAAATGAGAATATGTGTTTTCTTCTACTTCTGTTGTCCGAGTTGGTTAGTTCCTTAACACATACAGTTACTGTTTCCCACAATATTTTTGCACGTTGGACATCTAAATTGTTTAGGTGCCTGAACACTACAATAACAGAGAGAGAGTAATGATTACTGGGTATTTTCATATATGTCTTTCTCCATCTGAACATGTGTATCATGTCCTACCCTGTTGCAACTGTCACGTGCTGTTTTAAACTGACAGATTCTATTCCATTCTTAATTCTCAATGTTTGGGGGCTTTCTTGTAAACGTAATCCTAGGTCATGGCAGAAAATAAAGTGGTTGCAAATTAAATTTTTTGAAGTTCCAAGATTAAAAGGGTTTGGGTTCATTCTGGGGAAGCTTTGTTTTTCCATTTCAAAAGACAAGTGTTCAAATGTGTGGGCCAAACAGTCCCACAATTACCTGCTCAATTCGGATTTCCTCCTTTTATGAATCTGAATGAGAACAGAGTCATGGAAGTAATATCCATGATCAAGTAATTAAAGACTGCATTGTAATAAATTTCCATAAAGGGATCAAATTAATATTTCATGGGCTCTTAGAAAACTGCGTTGCATTGTATTCAAATTCTTGACTTGGCCATATGATTTTCATAGGTTGGTTTGTGTATTAAACATTTTTTCATTGTGTGGGTGGGGTGGACTGTTTGGTTGACACTTGAGAAGGAAGTGGTTTTCTTCAAACCCCAAAATTATTCTTCTGCCCTCCTTTCTCATTCCACCATTACTAAAGTTCGACTCGGTACTCTGCATGTTTAGCACAGATTTCTGCCACCTGAACCGATTATTAGCTGGCGATAAAGCAAGCTGTTGTCTGGAGTGTGCCAAGTCTGTGCCAGCATGTGTCTGCCCAATATGGTGTGCTCAGAGAACGCCCTGTTGGGTCATGTCTGCTGGTGAGATGATTTTTTTTGTTGGGAAAATGGATCCTAGCCCAGACTTTTTTCTGGTTTGTTTACACTATGTCATGTACTGGAGGTGCTCTGGAAATCCATGTGTTCCCACATGATGCTTCTGCAGCCAAAACAGGCCTAGCTCTTGAAGTGTGTTACACTTTTGTCACAGGCTACTAGGATGGTGTTTAAAAAGTGTAAGCTTAAGAAATAGTTCTCGTTTCATATTTAGCTATATTTGTGGCATTTGTTTCATGAAAATTTCCATTTGAGTTTAAATGATGGATGCAAAGAAAGATACTGACAGAATACCTGAGGAGAAAGGGAAGCTAGGAGGGTTTTTAAATAATGAAAGTTCTCAAGCATGCTATCAACACTTTTACTGTAAATTTCCCTTTAACAGAGAGAAGGCTTGCTCAATTTTGTGCAAATGATTTCTACACATTTTTAGTAATATTGCAAAGACACCACCAAACTTAAATAAAATTACAAGTATGTGCTATTCTAAAACTCTTGGAAGCCATGGTTATAGATTTCCAAAGGGGTTTGTGGGCTTCATTTTTTTTTTTTTTCGTTTGAATGATAGTTATCTCAGAATTAGTGCTGAGACATTTTGGAAAATTCCATGCTCTCTGGAGTAACTCTCTGATGTGTGTCAGAAGGTTTATTATTTGTTTAACCCTAGGCCAATAAAAAGAGGAGACATTTTGCCACCAGAAAGAGGCCGAGAGGTTGCCAAGGAGCTTGGGATACCGTACTATGAAACCAGTGTATTTGACCAGTTTGGGATTAAAGATGTGTTTGACAATGCAATTAGAGCTGCCCTGATCTCCAGAAGACACCTGCAGTTCTGGAAATCTCATTTGAAGAAGGTCCAAAAACCTTTGCTTCAGGCTCCGTTCCTACCTCCAAAAGCCCCTCCTCCGGTTATCAAAATTCCTGAGTGTCCCGTACCGAGCATGAATGAAGCTGGATATTTATTGGACAGCCCACTGTGTGCAGATGTTCTGTTTGTTCTCCAGGAGCAGGACTACATTTTTGCTCACAAGATTTACCTAGCTACCTCCTCTTCAAAGTTTTATGACCTTTTCTTAATGGAATGTGAGGAAAGTCCAGACTTGGATGAAACACAGTGTAATAAAGAAAATACAAATAAGGATGTTCTAGCAAGTCATCTCGAGATAAACGGTGACAGTGAGGAAACGTCCTTGAAATCTGCTGACGTTAAAATCCCCCCACCAGAAAGTACTGACTCTTTAAACATGCAAGAACCCGAACCCAGTGAATCAAATTGTGCAGCCAGATCTCTGTCATCCTGGGGTAAGGGGTTTGTTAGTGTGCATAAGGAAATGCAAGTGAATCCTGTCTCGAACAGGACGTGTCCCGTAACTGTGGTAAAAATGGATTCGTCCGTGCAGGCCGGACCTTTTAAAACTGTTCTGCAGTTCTTATACACAGGGCAACTGGATGAAAATGAAAAAGATCTCACAAGACTAGCTCAGATTGCTGAAATCTTGGAAGTATTTGATTTGCGAATGATGGTGGAGAATATTATGAATAAAGAAGCCTTCATGAATCAAGAGATTACTAAAGCATTTCATGTCAGAAAAGCTAATCGGATAAAAGAGTGCCTTTGCAAAGGAACATTTTCTGGTAAGTAAATACGTGCTTTAACAGGAAAAGCACTAATGCTTTTCTCATTCATGTTACTGTCACTTCACAGACTTCAAAAACTGTCACAACTTGCAGTGTTCCGAGAGCAAGGATGAGCCCAAAATTACAGTGTTGCTCAGGGCCAACTGTTCCAACCCGGGATTCTGCAGTTTAATTTCTTAACATCTACGCACAAGCATCTAAATAACTGACCCACTTTTCCAAAGTGTTGAAGATCCAATGTCCCCCTTCTAAGTGAGGCTTTTTACTTTTAACTATAGAAAAGACTGGTTATCTTCAGGGTGGGGGTCGTGGGAAGTGAAAGAATCCCTGGTTAATGACGTGCGAGTGAAACACACCTTTTTGAGACACAGTTTCACTTCAAACACGGACTTGCAGCAGGCCTGTTTCTTTGTTCCTGTGGCAGATGTGACATTTAAATTGGATGATGGAACCATAAATGCCCACAAGCCACTCCTGATCTGTAGCTGTGAATGGATGTCTGCTATGTTTGGAGGATCATTTATTGAAAGCTCAAACAGTGAGGTATTTGTCCATTTTTGTCTATTTTGTTTATCATGTCTGATGGATTGAGAGTGATGGAAGGACCTTCTGTATCTATTTGAAGGGTTGCAATAATCCCTGGAATGATTCTTTAGTCTTCCCTTGCAGACTTGGGATGCTTTTCTTACAGCATTAAAGTAGGATGCCTAGGAGGATAACATTTTTTGCAAGGCATGAGACTTCCTTCGATGCTGGACCGTGTGTTTAAACCTGAAATCCCTTAAAATATTAAATAGGGAGGGAAATTAAATATTGATTTGTGAATTTCTTTAAAATAAGTTTTCAAGTTGTGTGCGTATGTATTTATACAATCAGAAGCATTACAGAAAATACTGTGAGCAGGAGCACTGAGGATGAAATCAGAGGAAAGAAGGGTTAAAGCACGTGGAGCGTTAAACTAGAAAAGGGGGCTGGCTTCACCGTACTTCATAGACACTAAACTCAGATTCTCTAGTGCATCAGCATCTCTTGAGTAACGCAGGGATAAAGTACAGTATAAAAGATCTCAGTGCTTTGAAGTGCGATGTTGCAGCAGAAGCCTTGTGTTTTCACGTGCCTTCATGGTCTCTTTTTCAAATTCTAAACACTCTGCTAATATTTTTTTTCTTGTGTCTTAGCCATACCCAGGTTTTGATTTTTTTTTTTTCGTTTTGATTTTCTTGTTCCTTTCCATACTTCCAGGTCTTGCTCATATGAAGAGTTCAGGTTTTTTGTACATAATATTCTGGAAGATCGTGTTCTACTTAGATTTTTCTTGCTGTTTCTAATACAGCTGTAAACATGCTTCCTTTCCCAGAGGCATGCTCGACAAGTGGTTCATTAAAAATACATAGTTTGATTCTAGTAAGGAACATTTGGCAATGAAGAATATACATTCATTTTCTACCAGCCTATTTTTAATGATTAACTTAACAGTCTTAGCTCATCTTTCCAATTTGAAATATTTAGGTTCCATTTTGCAGAGTTGAAAGCATTCAGTAATGCTCTTGGAAGTTTTACAATACAGGTGGATATGAATTGACTGGTTTATAAAAAATAAAATCACCTAGTTTTTACTTATTTTTCTGTATTTGGGACACAGCAGTTTATAAACTCATTCACTGAATGTACTGTTCTCTGCACTAACAAAAACATATTAATAATGAATGAGTTTCACAACTAGCTCTTACTTGGAGAACTGAGCCTCTTCCCAGAGCGGCCGATATGCGTAAGAGGCTCGTGCTTTAGCACTAACAGATCTGGGTTTGAACATCATGTGTCCAGGCAGAGCTGAAAGAAAAATTCACAAGCCCTCAAAGGCTAACAATCAGCTACAGACAACGATTAACGTATGTGCTGGCTGCTTCCAAGCAGTCACATGGAGTTGTATGTACATTTAATCCTTCATCATAATTTTAGGATTATTTTTCTGCTCTGCCATTTTTATTCCCTGCAAGTTCTTCAGGGTACCACAGTGCATTCTTCAGTGCCAGCGTGACTTGAGTTAGGAAGATGTGCGTTACAAACTGCTGACCGATGTGCATTACAAACTGCTGACCAGTGGGCTCGACTGGCTTGGATATTGGAAGCAGGCTTACCTGCTGCAGCCTTGAGCCCTGCAAGATCAGTTTTACCCTGTTCTTTCGAGGAATGACTGTGTGTGCAAACTACAGTTGAGATGCTACGGTGATAGGTTACAGTCAAGGCCTTCTACCACTCTTTCCTCTTCTTTTAGGCTTCCCTACAGTGGGGTTAGGGTTGCGCCGGCGAGAAACTAGATAGCTTTTGCCCTAGTCTTGGCAGTTTCATTACACAGTGGTCACACGTAATTACATGTGTGTGGCAGAAATGGTTTCCATTTTCTTTGCCTCATTTCTTCAGTTCTCAGCCCCTTCCTACCCATCATTTGGTTATTTGTAAACAGACTGAGAGGGGTGGGTTTTGTGTTATCCTTTGGTTTCTGTTATTCACAGAATCCCCAGAATATCCCTTGCCAGGAGCAGATCGATTGCATTCCTCAAGAATACTGCCAAAGGGGGTTCGGCATGGGAAGTGCTCAGTGGCTTTATGTGTCCCACAGTGCTGACCACTCACAGGCTAGAAAGCGTTGAACAGGTTCACTGTTTGATGTGGATCCAGTTCCAGTAACTTGGTAGAGTTGCTTGTATGAAAGCTGGCAAAGGATCCAATTCCCGAGGTGTGCTTACCTGTTGACAGCTTCTTGAACTTTAATGGGAAATTTCTTTTTTGAAAAAATTTTTCCCTGTATTTCTGAAATGACCTGAAGAGGAAAAGAGACAGTCCAGTAAAGTGACAGAAATTAAATGTGGACTCTCTATGACAATTCCTTAATTATTACAGACTCTTCCCTTGAATATCTTTCCAGGTAGTTCTTCCCAACATCAACAAGACCTCCATGCAAGCGGTTTTAGATTATTTGTATACCAAGCAACTGTCCTCCAGTCAGGAACTGGACACACTTGAGTTAATCGCATTGGCAAATAGGTTTTGCCTCCCTCACCTGGTTGCGCTAGCAGGTAAGAGTTGGTGGCCTTGTTCGATGCAGTGCCCTCTGCGATGGCTGAAACATGGGGTTTGGAACACACAGGATTTTTCTCAAGTGTCAGGGAATTTTTTGTCTTTTTTCCTAAAGGGATATTGTAATACAAATTGATATTTTCACTCAGAAAAATGTATTTGCCTTTCTCTTGCCTTTTTTAGTTTTGTGCTAAACCAGCTCAGAACATTGAATTATCCTGTTCTAAAAACAGTAAGAGTAAACCTTCTCTTTAGCATTGATATAAAGTCTGTGGTTTGTAATATCCGTTTTGTTGTTTAATTTTCCTGAAAACAGGATGGATCCCAGGCTTTTCAATACATAATGCATGAAGTGCTCCATTATACGTTACTGTTCGAACAGAGTAACTGAGCCAATTCAAAACTGATCTAGGCAATCATGTTTTTTAGACATGCTGTCTGGATCCCTTTTCACTGCCTAGATGGGAACTGGATATTTTAGTATATACATGGGGATTCAAGCCTTATTTCAGGAAAAAACACTTTTCTATCACATATTTAGAGAAAAATTACAGGATAGGATGCTACTTAGTTTTAAAATTAAATCCATACACACCCCAGACCTTCAGGGTTGGGGGGGTTTTGTTTCTTTATTTCTCTCTGTGTATGTAAGTTGGCATTGTTCTGAAGTCATGGCCAGGGCTAAAGCTGAGAGACAGATGAAGCAAAGCTCCACATATTTACAGGACAACATTTAGGGGAAAAAACAGCCTTAAGAATATTTCATTCCATTTCATTCTTGATGAAATAATTTTAAGTCCAGATGCTACTGCCAACAACTGAACGCAGTAGAAATCAGCTGACAACATTTCCCCGAAACCACTCAAACCTCTCAGCTTCTAGTAAAGGGTTAAGGAGACTCAAACTGAAGTGACGTTTGGGGGAGCTGTTCAGCCTTCATCTGGATCCCTGGCAGTGACTATCCTGAGAATCTGAAGAGGGCCTGGAGTGAACTTTTCTGCATCAGTGCTGTGGGTATACTCATTAATAAACCCACAGTGCAATGGCAAGCGCATTGTTGCCTTGAAACTTGGCTGTTGCTTTTGTGTTACCCAAAAGAGACAGCTCATCCACATTTCTAATTTATGTTGAATATTGCCCCCATCCTTCCTGCCAGAAAGAGACCAGTGGCTGCTGAACTTTGTCCTTCTATAAGTGGTTATTAATTGCAGGCTCTCTTTCTGTAAGCAAGAGATAAGAATCGTGTGGGAAACCAGAAATAAATAGTTTGGATTGAGGCAAAGGGGCAAACCCTCATATGGACTGTGCTCTGCTGGAGCAAGAGAGTTTATACCTGTGATGCAGAATCTCCAGCTGCAACTCTAAAAGGCCAGAATTTGACTTCACTCAAATCTGAAGGTGCTCAGGGTATCTAGGTGAATGTGCTACTTGCATAACGCTGGAGTTAACACTACGAGGAGGGAGAACATGCCTTCTTGGTTCTTCATTGCTTGTGGATGATCTGACCTTGCAATGTGACCGTTTCCCATGTGAGTGATGAGTTTTCTCCTCTAACAGAACAGCACGCGGTACAAGAGCTGACAAAAGCCTCCATGAGCGGCATCGCAATAGATGGAGAAGTACTGTCCTACTTGGAGTTGGCACAGGTCAGTGTGCACTGGTTTTTAAAGATACGTCGGCCAGCTGCAGGACTTGCTTTAAGCACCTTACTGGTTTTGAGCATTGCTTCTGAGTGGCTTAAAGTCTGCAGTCCTGGGAATGACTGATGATAAAGCTTAGTTTTGTATTCTATTTTAAGTAAGGTTTCTTCCATTAGTTCAAAGGTGAAACAACTATTTAAGTAATCTTGGAGAAGCTGTCTTTCAAATATATATCTTAGTTTTTCTTGCTTGTGTAGCTTCCAAGCTCCACATTCTCATGGCAATGCTTTAGTAACATGAAATGCAATGTAATGAAGCTGTTCAGCTTTGTAATGGTGAATGATTCACAGCTTCCTTTCAGTTCAGTTCTTGGAGGTGTATTTACACCTCAAGGTGTAAATATAAATATACCTGTAAAAAGGCAACATTTTTTGTATTCTTAGACTTGACACTTAGACTGGCTATTCGGAGCCAGTCATCTGATCGTTCAGACTGAGCACAAATCCCACTACTTTATGTTCACACGTTTCAGTGTTTCTTGAGTCCCAGAAACCATGGGAAGAGAGAGCCCCCAGCTCACAGTTAAACCACACACCTCTGTTTTCCAAAAGCCGTGCTACAGCAGTCTCCCACGTACAGCAGTACAAGTGACAATATTTTTTCCATTTTATTACTGATTTCACGCTAATGATGTCTCTGTCTGCAGCTTGGCTGGGGTTTAAAGCAGCACTGAAATACAGCACAAGCTGGCCACCATGCAGCTTTCTGCAGCTGCTTTCGAGTGCCCCCATTGCAATACCTATAATGCTGTAGCAGAACCAGGAAAAGGCAGCTCGCTTCACCTAATTTTGATTTTATGAAGTGTGTTTTTTCTTTCTTTTTCTGTTGGTTGAAGACAGACGTAATATGTCCAACTACTGTTAGGATATCCTCTGTGCCCAGTACCTACATCAGTATGATGTGTTTATAACCTGAGAGGGTCATAGTAGGCAGCCAGAATGCCAAAGTAGATACACATGCTATGCAATCTGACTTGCATTACAGCTGTGCTCTCTTACCACCACAGAAAGCTTGTACAAGACTTTGTATTGAGCCTTCAGTAATGCCTGATTTCTGTCAAGGAACACATTTTCCAGGGAGTTACTGCAGAGCAGGGTTTGAAGGAACTGACAGGGATGTCTGACTGGTACAATTGTACCAAAAATTCAGGTCCAGCTTGCCTTGGGTTCAGATCCCGTGTGGGACCGAATGCAGTTGGTCCATGCTGTGCGCGCCGAGAACCTGTTCACGAGCCTTTGGAGCCATTGGTTGTCCCAGCAGAATTGTGCAACAAGGTCTAGGGCATCTAGAGGCCACTTCAGCCCCAAAAGCTCCCCTGTATGCTTGGGAGGGTGCTGCCAGGTGCAACCTGCTGATGACCATTCTAGCTTTACTTGTTAACTGAGGCTGCAAAATGAATGATAACTTCAGGAAATGTAATAAGCTCTTTGTTTTCCTTTACAGTTCCACAATGCTAACCAGCTGGCAGCTTGGTGCTTGCACTACATCTGCACCAATTACAACAGTGTTTGCTCCAAATTCCGCAAGGAAATCAAAGCTAAATCTTCAGGTATGGGCAGCTTTCCTCCCCAGTTTTCATGAGGTTTTCCCTTCTTTCTCCCCACCCAGTTGATTAAACCTGAAGAGAAAGATGAGCTCAGATAGCTAAGCCGTGAGATTGACCCTCTGAGCTACCTTGAGTAGCATTCATAAATTCTTCTTGTCTGTAAAGCGAGGTCACAATCATTAGCCTGATTCCTGGGCAAGCATTATGTTCTATACCTATTTCAGTAACGCTGAAAGGAACAGAGCTATTCTCAGGCTCCACAATGAAAAATACACCCTGTAAAGGGCTTGGTTTTTTACACTCTGGTGGTCTAAGGCCTCTTGAGTGCAACCACCTTCAGAGTCTTTCCACCCTGTAAGTAAGGCACGTGAGGAAACTGGGGGAATCCTCGATAAGCCGGCTAACAGAGAGTGGATGAGTGATTAGTGGCATAGACCTTTCTGGGATCTGTGAATCTTACTGTCTTGTTTGGGGGATTTTTGATTGTTTCTTTTTAATTAGATAATCAAGAATATTTTGAGAGGCATCGCTGGCCGCCTGTGTGGTATTTAAAGGAAGAAGATCACTACCAGCGAGTAAAAAAGGAAAGAGAAAAGGAAGATGTTGCACTGAATAAACATCATTCAAAGCGGAAGTGGTGCTTCTGGAATTCCTCTGCAGTAGTTGCCTGAACAACGCAAATAAGGGGAAATCCATACCCAGTGTCAGAAATTAGTCTTATTCTTAGGAGCAAAATGTAGTTCAGGTTATGAAGAAACTTCGGTCCACGTGTGCATTTATTACTGCTAGGGTCAAAAGCACAAGCTCACTGAAAGTGAGCCTGGAACATCTCCTCCAAGTCATATGTATATTTTTTGGCTAGTAAGCAGATAAACGTCTACCATGATTACATTTCTTTTTATACAAAACAAAAATCCAGCATTAATGTTTCAATCTCCAATTGGGAAATATTTTTATACTGTCTGGTGTATTTTGTTCAGATAAAATTCTGGATAACGTTTTATTTTACAGACCACAAAATAACCATGTAGCAGCTTTGTAAGTAGATTTTAACTATTTTTACTATGCGAGTACAGTGAAATAGACAATCTTCAGTCATAAGAGACCGCTTGTAGAGTATCTCATAAAAAGTCAACTTAGGAAAAAAAATCTAGTTGCCTAGTATAGGTTGTCTTTTTTAAACCTAAGTACTGTGCACTGGTAATATAATTAGATGGTTATTTCCCCTTTCTGAAGTAAAGGGTTAGAGTAAGATCCAATAAGTGCAAGAGATAGAGTGCTTGATCTTTGCTCAGCTGAATAATAGGCAGTATAATTACCTGCTCAACTGCAGGCAAATGTGTTTCTAATATTTGCCATGTAAGTGCAAATAATTATGACTCTGTGGGCCATGTGAAATCTAGTGATTCTAAGTATTCAGAGGTTTTATATGTCTAGATCAAAGAGAATATTTCTAAAATCATTTAGAAGGGCTTATTAATTTATATCCTTATACAAGTATGTATCTGAATACAAAAAGCAGTTACACTGCTTGCATTTGAATTACTGCATGGCAGTTACCTTGTTCTGTGGGATCTTAACCATGCAGCCATTCCTCATGCCGAATTCCTTTTTGCTTCACTGCAAGCAAATGAAAGGGCTGCAAAACCAAGTAGGAGTTACGTAGTTAGAGCGTTTTGTAAATGAAGAAGGGTCTTCACACAGAAGATCGCTTCAGTTTGATCCAAATTGTTTTATAGCTTTTCCCAGGTAGAACTCAAAATGTTAGATTATTTTTAAGTAGATGGTATATTTCCCTTGGACGTAGGTATTCCCAGAAAGCTGGGGGGAAAATGATGGCAGAAAGGCAGGAATTCTGCACAAGTGGTGCAAGGGCGGGGGGGAACCCTCCAGTGTTTTCAACTAGCCTGTATGTGTATGACTTTTTATCAACCATTGCTCTAAAGCTGCAGTGTTACACTAGATCATGTAAGGATGAGAGCATTTTTTAAAAGACCAAAACTACACTACATAGACTGTAGAACATACATGTTCAACCCTGTACAGTGTCTCAGGCACAATTCCGTAACCAAGGTAGTATTGTGTGTTAGGCTCGTTAATGCTGTTTCTTGCTGGCAGCTCAGCATATCAATGTGAAAATCTGTTTGTCTGTGGTTTTTCTCTGTGTTCAAAGGCAAGGCAGTACAGTCAAACCCTGGTACTGTAGGTCAGGACAGGCTTTGGAGCGAAAGCCATATACACCTCTACATATTTGCGTTCAGAACGGGCTCGTTCTTGGCAGATGCTACCACAGGATGGTAGAAGCCACCCAGCATGGAAAGAGATGCTGCTCTACAAACTTTTGTAAGGAAAGCAAGTGACAGATTCCTACCCCTTTATAAGATTCATCACCAAACAGTGATAAAGAAGGGCTATAAATGATGGTTGCAAATATGTCTCCTTATTCTTGGTCAGTGATAATGTGTATTGTGGAGAAGAATGGGTGAGAGAAGATGTGTCAAGACTAAGGTGAGATAAATACCAGTTGTTATGAAATGTTAACCAGTCACATTTTATAGTAAGTATTGCTACTAGGTTTTACACAACCAAAGCTACTGTACGATTGTAATCTTGCCAAACTGTAATGGGTATAAAAATGAACCTGAGGTATATGCAATAATATCCAGTTGTGCTAGTTATCAGCTACTATAACCAAGTGGCTGGTTCATTTGGTTAATGCTGTCTATGGCCTTTAATCTTGGTGGTTATTTTGTGTTTTTTATTTTGCAAAAAAAAAAAAAAAGTCAATAAAACTGTTTAGTTACAAATTGTGTCCCAGCACTTTGAAGAGGCTTCCTAAAATTTGCATTAGGTGTCACCCTTTTTAGTGCTGCTTCTAAGCATTCCGTTGTGGTACCGTTCATTGAATTTCACTGAACTGATCCTTGCATGGCGTTTTAGGATTTACGGTTGGGAACGTCCCAAGGAAATCCTGGTGTTTGAATACGCTGGTGTATACGTCGGTGCTTGTCACTTAGTGTTAAACTGCACAGCAAAAAAACAAAATCTTTTGCCACTTTTCCCCATGGTTTCTGCTATTTAATTACCATGATATTACCCAAGGGACATGAAACTAATTAATCATGACAGATACTGGGATGAAAAACGCAGGTAAACAGCAGGAAGTCCATAAGGTTTTCAGGAAGCTCTGAACAGACGCTCTTTTCCCTGCTTTCGCACTGCCTCAGTTGTCACCATCGTACAGAATCTCGGTACCCGTTAGCAGACTATTATCCCTGAATACAGGGTGTTTAATTGATAGAGGTACAAAGCTGGTGCTTTTCTAGAGGATTTCTGCAAGACGTCATGCAAAGAATGCCACATTTGTGATTGGTTTTATTTTTTTTTTAAGCTCTTAAGCAATGCCAAGGACGGGGAAAGTAACCGCGTTCAGCACACAGCGTACGTTCTGTAGCATGCCGATTCAGGAGAATGTTATGTATCTCAGCGATTTATTTTTGGAAGCAAAATCGTCTTTCTTTGATCTTACGGTTAGAAAAGGTAACGGGCTCAACAGAAGAAGTGGTGACATGAGATGACAAAATGTTTGGATTGGTTATGATAAACCCAGTAGCATGGAAGGAAGGAGCAAATCAGAAGCTGCTCTTCAGGGCATTCTTTTTTAAATATTAAGACCGTGTAGAAGAAGTTGTATGTCCTTTGTTTCTGGGGAGTGTCATCCAGTTTATTTGTTAGAAACAGTGTTTTTCTATTTGTTCTTTAAGACAGAATTTCTGCGAGCAAGTTCCTCTGCATCACAACACAAACCGGTTTCCGTGGCTTCCCACCCACAAATAGCACACCAAAGCCAGAATTACAAGCGGTTTGCGAGTAAGATGGGTTGGCCAGGCTTCAGCCCCAGCTCGCTGATTTCATTCACTGAAGAGCTACTCATCCCCCTCTTTTAGTCAGATCAGGCCTCAGTGTGCTAAGGTAAGCTAGCTGACTAAACAGCGGGTGCAGTGAGGAGACTTGCCTCGTAGAAGAGACTAATCTGGACGTCCCTTCCGAGCACTGAAGGCAGGATTGTACCAGAGCAAGTCAAGGTGAGAGCAACACAGTGCTTTATTGCCCTGATCCTTCAGCAACTTACCCACAGCTATGCCTCAAGGATAACTTACGCCTAGGAGCGTTTGATTTGTAAAATCAGGGAGCTTCTTCCATATTCCAGTAAGAACTGGGAGACCAGTGGAAGGCATCTTGGAAATCCTGCTCTGAGGGCCAAGTCTTCCATCTTCTGTACAAAGAGGTTTAAGTAAAGATCTAATGAATGAAATAGTATAATTTTGGTACCTAAACTCCAGGCTGGTGAAATACTTCAGTTCTTCCAGACTTCTAGAAATTACAGTCTGGTGAAGAGATTTGTGTTGTCAGATGAAACTATAGCTTTGTCCCAATTCTGTCCCTTTTTTTCTAGATCACAGTCTTCATACTCTTGTCACCAGATAGGCCAGCATTTATTTACTCTGGGTTGGAATCCAAGGTATGTACTATGCAGTGAGGTGTCTTTAAGGTGGCTGCTTGCCACTCCTGAATCCCCTTAGACTTTTGATCTATTAACATGATCCAACAGCATTAGCATGAGTCTCCCTCTCCTGCAGGCAAAATTCCTATTGAAATGGATGCCATGCCTCACACACACACACACACTTCGGGCTTTGAGGCGCCACCTAATGAATTTACGCATTATCGCTTGCCAGTGTTCCAGATCTGCTAACAGAAATTTGCTCTCTGTACTGCGTGCAGGATAAGACAGTGTGTTAGGAGCAGTAATCCCCATCCTGCAGGCTCCACAATGGGATAATTCATTGTCAGTTAACGTATGCTTTTTGCCTTGAGCTAAGAGAATATAACCCCTGTCACGGATTCACTTTGCGCTAGCAGCCAGGGTAGGGAGACTATTGTATATTTATACATGCAAACTAAATCCCTCACTGCTGCTTACATAAAAATCTTGATTTCTGCTAGAAATATGAAAAGCTTTTGGATCAAGGCTGCAGGAGACTAAGAAGAAAATTTGAACATCAGAGGATGCAAGAATGATTATGCTAATGTACCCCAGCTCTAGATGAAGTCAAAGCGAGATAAAGATGTGATTCAGACAGAGCACTTAGCATGGGACAACAGAATTGTAATGGCTCCTTTCTAATAGTTCAGCCTTATTATTTCATTTGTAAGGAGGCCATATAGCTACAGCAACCCACTGGGCTGTTCTGCAGCAATAGGTGTTCTCATCCTGCAGGTCTGCCATCCCCCTTCCTACGGGTGGGGGACACAGGTTAGTGGGAAAACGCTACATTGCTGATTGATCTGAGGTCCTTTCGCACGGTCTGTCCTTTGGCCTGCTGAGGAGCCCAGTACTGCCTGCTGGACACGGTATAGCTATTTAAGGATATTCCAGAACAGCGAGGACCTTATGCCAATGTATGACACATCTCTAGCCAGTCTCCCTTGCTGGGACAGCACACAGCGGAAGAATGAAGTGGCAGCCAGGTATTGGCCTGTTTAGGGCTTTCAAGATAAACAATATAAAATAAACAACTTTCAAAGTGCACCCAGAAAGTCAGAGCCCGAGACACAGAACACCGAGGGACCAGCTGTGTGACAGCCTGGACAGCAGTATTTCAGGTACCACTTAAAGATCCGTTGGGCAGGGATAGATTCCCTGTAGGTAGCAGCTCTGGATTTCAGATTTAACGGAAAGCAGCTTCACCATTAGATAAAATTAGCAAGCTGCATGCCATCCCTCTGTAATGCACAGGTCTGAGCAGCCACCCTGCAGGACTGTCTCTTCCCCACACCCCATTCTGGCTGCTCGGAGAACAGCCAGGTGATGACACTTCACAGGGAGGATTTTCTTAGGAAGTTTTCTTGCTTTTAACATTTTTTTCTTTTAAAAGGATTCTTTATTCCCCACAGGATTAATTCTTTTACAAGTTCTGTCTGTATAATAAGGATTACATGGCATTCCAGGTATTAGTGCTGAGTAGTCAAATTATCCTCACGGGTTTAAAAAAACCCTACAGTTAGCAGCAGTTTAAAAGTATATGATTGAATTTGCATCTTAGTCATTAAAGATGGTCATTCTGAGTGTATGATCAGATGTGACTGCACCCACCTCCCGGCTATCATAAATACTGTTTGTGCACTACATATGACAGAAACTTCTTTGGATTTCTCTCCTGGGTGCTCAGGTAGGCTTAGAGCCTGCTTGCAAAGTTTTGCGCTGATTACATCACCTCTACGTTTTCAGTTGTAGAGTGAGTGTCTGGGGTTAATTTTTAAATCATTAACAGATCTCGTCATGTGACGGAAGCTTGTTAGATGACGATGCCTTTTCCCACAAGCAGTGTAAAGAAAGGGCTTTTCTAAGGAGCCCCTAGGGAACTCTGAGGCTAGGGAAACTGTGACTCCTTCCCATTCCCGCACAGCAGAGTCCGCGGGAAGAGCCGCATCGGCTTGCAGGGGACGTGATCAAGTGTCACTAGTCCTGCGGTCTGTAAGACATCCGACAGCACTCTGTAAAACAACCTCAATTAAATGTAAGTACTCACACGTTTACTACTCATCTTGGGAAATTAAGACTTGCCTCTACTTCGTAGCTGTCCAAGGGCCACCCAGAGCTTTTCCTGCCTCTCTCAGGCTGGTCTGCGGAGGCAGGTCCTCTCCAGCTTTGTTCCCACCTCATTTTGGCAGGCCAAGGGCAGTGGAGTGTGAGCACGCTGAAGTGATTCCTGGCCTGCGGTACAGAGCGTGTCTCTGGCAGGTGCCACGGTCAGAGGACGGCCGTTCCTGCAGCTGCACAGCCTTGCCTTTCTCGGGTTTCCAGGGCAAGAGAAGGAACAGTGGTAATGACCTCTAGAGACTGGTGTCTGCACTGAATGGGGGGGGTTGTTTGCTCAGCGGGGTCTGTTTGTTTGCTGTAGTCACAGCAAGTTTGTTTGTGGAAGCTAATTTCTTAAGAAGATAGGAGGAATAAAAATGACTGCATCAAAAGAGAATTGGGTGATTATCAAAAGAGAATTGGGTGATTATCAAAAGATAATTGGGTAATTAAGTTAAAGACTTGCTTTCCTTTCTCCTTGGGTCTCTCCAGTATGTCTGACGTGAGGGGGGACTGAAGGTCAGTGCAGGGCTTGCTGGGCAGAATTTTCTTCACTATTCATAGACCTGATTGCTTCTCCATAGCTGAACAGAGGGGCACGGAGGCTGGTGTCTCCGGGTTTGTTAGAAGTCATACAAGGATTCAATCTTTCCTGCTACCTAATGGCTACACACCAGAATAGGTGGTGTTGGTCTGCGCTTGCTGGAGGGCACCAGGAGGCGTACCATGGAGGTACCATGTGCCTGTAAAAGGCAGGCACTTGCTGCATAGATGCAACGACAGGGACAGCATTTGATGCCTTTGCTGTTCTGTTCGAGCCCCACAGCTTTTGTTTTTCTCTGGGAAAAGATACCAAGGAGACATTCCTCATCCTCCCGGCCCATTAACACAGGGGGAGAGACTTGGGACCAGGAAGGTAACTTCTTGGAACTACGTTCTCCCCTCAGGCTTCAAAAACTTGTTTCCTTAAACCTGGCTACAGACATCAAAGAGAAATCCAGCAGTTTTGCCATTGCACTTCCGTTCCTTCTTAGCTGTTTTTTCCTCTTTCACTGTTTCATCCACTGCTATTTTCTTTCAGGCACACATCAGTGTCAAACAGATCTTCTCTTTGAATTCTCTTTTGGTCTTGATGACAATAGCTAGGGAGAAAAATGAAGCACAACATTTTCCCCTTGTCCCTTCAGCACTCAGCTACACTGTCATCTTCTGATCGGGCAGCATTTGAGTGAAGTGCTCATCAAGTCAAAACCATTTGATACGGGCACTTGACATTTCATGAGCGTCATTCTCCAGTAGAGGCTGTAATTGGGCATAGGGCGGGCAGGCTGGCACAGTCACTGTGCGTGTGCTGAGTTGTCTGCACGTTTGTAGGGAGTGGCGTACTCCAGGAAACCAGAAGAGTTTTTGGGAAGAGCTAGTCCTAGCCTGCTAAGAAAGCAGGCATCTGTGTTGTATTAAGGGCTGCGGTCAGTCTGGGAGAACTGGAGAAGCCCAAACTCACAGAAGGTGGAGAGGAAGCCAGCAGGCAGTAGCTAAGCACTCCCACAGTATGAGAGTTGCGTGACATCACATGAAGCCAGCACATGGCAGGTTCACAACCAAGAGCATCTCTCCCCACCAGTGTTAGCTGGGCTGCAAGATTTCTTACCAGAGAACACTGGCTGGAAGCTCAGGCAGCTCCCAAAAGAAACCTTTGGAGATAAAAGCTGTCCAATACAAGATGATCCCTCTGCTTCAGGGACTTCAGCCCAAGGCACTGAAAGTTGGGAGTGCACCACCATATACCATTTCCTGCTTACCTTGCTTTATGTTTCCCAAAGCATCTCCTGTTGGTCACTGTCAGGATTTGGGGCTGAGCAGGCCTTTGGTGATCCGCCTGGGGCTGTTCCTGTGACCCTCGTGAAGGTCACTCCTACTTCACTGAACCCGAACCTGCTCTTTCTCCCCCTGTGCTGCAGGCAGAGTCCCGTGTATTGGAAGAGGTTGGTCTTCCATCTGGTGTCAGTTCCAGAGCTCTTCACTTACCTGTTGGCAAACACAGGCTCAGCCCATGAAGGGGGAGGAGGGAAAGCAGAGTATTCCATCCTTCATCCGTTCCTGGAAGATTACAGTGTTCCTGCATTGTTCTGTGCAAGGGATCAGTCTTTCAGAAGAGGTCATATCCACCAAGTGATTTTAAAGCACCTTGAGTCATTTCACCCTAACCAAGTACCTAAGTAACACGTTGGATTCGGCTCGTGGTGTGGTGGTCCCCAGAGTCACCTACGCTGCCCTGCTCTTTAAGGGGCCCTTTTGCCTGTTGGGAGTTAATAAATTTCCCGCTCTGGAGTTGCACAGTAGCATTTTTTTTTTTTAAATCACTCTGTTGTGAGCACTGATAGTAGGGAGACACAGGGATATGTGTAGCCATCAGCCTGTTGCTGACTGTAGAGCACCAGGGTAAGTACTGTGTCCAGCCACCACTTCTGCCTACCCTCTTTGTCTTGCTCCCTACTCACTCGGTGTATTTTCCCACACAAGGCTGACAAAGTACTGTCACTTAGTGTGATACACATTTCTGCTATTGCACTGGGAATAATCTTTCATTATTATAAGCTTTTTCAGTTTTCTTATGGCCTTTCACCACTTTGCCACGGTAGCATAATTTATTTTGTTGAGTGGTTTACACATTACAGTGTGTGAAGTTGTGTTTATATCTCTCTGATGAGTTCTTTGCTGGCTAGTGGATCAGCGCTGTGCCTTTTTTTCTTATTGTAGCTCTCTGCTTTCAGTGCAATTTTTCACCTAAAAATGAGGTTTCAAACCTGCTGACTTCTGCCACCTCACACCAGTTCAATCCCCAGTCCAATTCTCAGTTCCTGATAGACGGTGTAGGGCCTGGCATCCTCCCTGCAGCAGGACCTTCTCGCTTCTCTCCAGAACGACTGAGGACCCTTCAAACAGCACGCTACAACTGGCTCTCTCAGTTGCTGTCCTTTGGTTTTCTGGCTCCGTGTCCTTAGTCTAAGTTGCATATTTTAATGCATATCTTTATATATGGTTTCAAAAGTTTAGGCTCTGTCTACTGTCGCTTTTAAAATTGAAATGGCTCTTCCCTCCCCATACATCCTCCTCCCTCTGGCAGCTTAAGTTTTCTTAAGCTACGTAGCAAAGGGTGGGCACTGTGTGATTAACGATGACTGTGGGTGTACTCACATCAGAGCCCGGGGAAAACTGAGCTGGGTTTTGGGCGAGTGCCGTTGGCGATGGAGAGCTTCTGCAGCTCCTTGGGTAGCCCGGAACAAGGCACAGTCGGAGCCACCAGGCACAGACCAGTCCTCGCCATTTCTTGTGGAAGAAAAAAAAGGGGCGACACACTCCTCCCAGGTATGGCGATGCCGGACCGCAGGCACGTGGCTTCACCTACCATGAAGGCCTTTTGGGAAGTGCCCAGGTTCAGCTAACTGAGAACTATGTTTACACAGGGCTTAGTGCCAGTTTTTTTACTGGAGACAAACTTTAGGCAAAACACTTATATTCAGCAATAAATACTGAGTCTGTTGGTCCTGAGTTGCTTAACAAAAACCACAGTTTTTCCTAAAAATAGGTTCAGAGGACTTAAAAGTTTGGGGAGAGTAGCATCTTCTGACCTTGACCTGCATCAGCGAAGTCCTGTTTTGCAGACTGGGCCCTTGGAAATACTGCGCGTACTTCGCCGCCTTTGAGACTGGGAAGCGGAAGAAGGAAAACACCGTTTAGAGGGGGCTGAGGAGTAGGTGGGAGGCAACCGCAGGAGAACCCGGGGCTTGTTGCTACATGCACAATCACCACCACGGGTGGACTCAGCTGCAGCAGCCTTAGCTGAGAAGGGTGTTCACAAGCTTCCCGCACGCACACAGCTCCTAGCCCCTCCTCTCGCACTGTCACCGGCAGGCCTGCAGCTGCAGGAAAGCACGGGAGCAGCGCGTTGGGCCGTAGCACAGGTGAGCTGCTGGGCCAACCTTTACACCGTTCCCTGTGGAGGTGTGCCAGCTGCACAGATGGCCTCCCTTTGGCTCCGCTTTCTGCTGAGCTGTACGCGTCAAAGCCTGCCTCGGGTCAAATCTGCCTTTGCGGAGCTTGCTAGAACATAGCTGCGTGGCTAGATGTGAGAGAGCATCACCTTCCCTCACAAACAGGAGGCTCGCTTCCTCTGCTCTGGGATATTTTACCCACCTGCTGAGGGGTTTGAAGGTTGCCGGGAGCAGAGGAAAACGAGTCAAAGCAAAAATGCATTACAGCATCTAAGAACGGTGAGTTAAAAGCTGAGTAGGCTGTTGAGAGCCTGATCCAGGCAATAGGAGTGGCTGATCAGTAGCTTTCCTGGAGCAGGTGAGGCAGTGCTGTAAAAGCATGTTACTAAGATTAATTAATTTAGGACCATAACACCACTTTGAAGGAGGTGGATTACCCCACCGAATAGGGAAAAAGTAGTGATGGAAATACTCTGCGGAAGCTAACTGTAAGTACGTCAGCTGCACAGAGAGCCCCGCACCTATTTGCCCTCAACCACTGCGTGAAGCTACAGCACCAACGCCCTCGCTAACTTCGAGCGAGGCACCTTCCCTGCTACCAGCGAGCAGGTGGGATTCCTAGTCATGATATCCCACATGACGGTTCATCCCTACAGTTGTTAGATGTTGTACCCTTAGCTCCGTCTGTGAGCAAACACACAGGTTAAACACACATGGACCTAGACTGCTCACAGCACGTAGCCACTGACTTGTCACAGGATGGAAGACTGAATGCAAAGGAGGAAAGGTTCCAACAGACCTTAGAAGCTACAGATTTCATTTTCTGGCCTACACTTCTTACACAACAGAAGAAAAGGTTAAGCTAGGTAAGTGTGAAGCAGTTTACCTGTTGCTTCCTTTAGCTCTAAGCGCTACCTCTTCTCTCCAGCAGCAAGCTCTGCTGCTGCTTCAGGTTTTATAGCCCTCCTGTCCCCCAGAAGCCTTTGCAGCCTCTCCTCTTCCTCCTCCCCTGGACTTTATTTCAGTGGGCTTTGGCCTACTGGGAGAGTAGATGTATTTCAGATATGGCACGGGTTTAATCCTTGTTTCTTTCCATCTTTTTCTGCTGAAATTGCATTCTGTTAAGCACAGTAATGTCTTCGTGCCGCCATTGTGCACGGTAAAATAGTTTGCATGAAAAAAATATTTTTAAGCTTATTCCTCAGTGGAGATCTATTCATAAGCTTTGACCTGTTCTTCTGTAAGGGGTCATCGGCTACAGCCCTGCGTAACGTTTGGAGCCTGGGTCTTGAACAGGGACTCAAAGGATCTTGAGGAAAAAAAGGTAAGAGAATTGTGCTGACCAGAAAAGAAAGTGAATAGTTGAAAGGCTTTTGAGGCCCTTCTAGAGTTTTGGAAACCAGCTGATTAAACTGGCAAAGTCAAGCACTGTCACAACCACGGCAAATGCTGTGAGCCTGTCACTTTGAAACTGTAGGGGCAGATGGTGAGAAACTTTCCTGCTGGTCAGGGAACTTTCTGAAGGGTCAGTTACTTAGACCAGCAGGGTTGGTTTTTTTTAATTATTTTTGTTGTAAGAGCTAAACTTGGATAACCTCCCATTTGTCATAGGCCAAAAGCATATATCACCTAGTGCAGGCCAGCTGCGTGGCGGTAACGTCACCTCCCAGAATAACCTTTTCATCTGACTGTGCCTTTCGTACAGCAAGGCAGGCGCCGAGCTTACACCTCGCTCTGTGTCCCCCCTCGATCTCAGCAAGCCACAATTGAAACGCGGTGGCGTTGTTGGCTTTGCTTCGCTGGGGGCCTGTTCCCCGAGAGAATAATTTCAAGACAGGCCTTGTGAGCTAGACAGCCCCTGTTCGAACTCAAGGGGTGACCGGAAGGATAACCATCGCTGAACGCGGGCTCGCTACCCAACCGACAGCTGCCTCGAGCGTGCCCATAACGCGCTTTGAGGGCGTTCGGTCTGGTTTAATTTAGCCGGTTGCTGCTGAAGAAGCTTTCCTTTCCCTGGTATTTTAAAGGCATGTGTTGTGACCGGTCACTTGCTAGATTTGTTTGATGTGAAATTTGCGTCTGGCCATGGAAAAACACACCGCGGGGATGTGTTTATTTTGCTCTCTGCTGGAGGTAACGCTGAAGGGCTTATTGCCCGGTTTGGTTGAAATTTCGGTTCAGATTTGTGTTGTAAATGTAATAATCACATTTTAGGAGGAAAATAGGCCTGTGTGGTCTACAAACAGAAGGCCCAGAGCCTGCAACTTTGCTTTAGCTTACCCCAGACTGTGGCTCTCCCCGGGCAAACAGCCATGTTCGCATGAAGTTCACTGTAGAAACGGTGCTAGAAACACCAAAGCCCAAGTTCACAGCTAACGTAAATGTTCCCCAGAGGCCAAGGGGCTTCTCCAGAACGCATCTACCGAGGCGGCTGGCTTCATCTGCCACGGACACTCTCCAGATTTCAAAACACCAAATGGATTTTAAGTCCATTTCCTCTTATTCTGAGAATTAAAGAAATCAAATTTTAAAATGTAACCAAAGTAAAACCATTTTCCAGTGCCGCTTGCTTGCAGAGAAACTGCAGAACAGAACCTTTGGCTTTGCAAGCATTCTCTCTGTTCAAAATAACCGGTGGATGTCCTCGCAGCTACTGGCAGTTCAGGTGCCAATATAGGGGTGTTGAGGGCTAATTAAAGCGCTTGATGTTTGTTCAAAGCTGGAAGAAGGGAAAACCTGGACAAGCACTGCTTTTTAATGTCCGTACACTTGCCTTTTTCTAAGCCAGGGCTATTCTTAACTAAGAAAGTAGTTTCAAACTGTGTGACAGGCATTACGTGAGAAAATTGTATCTAGCCATTTATTCACCCATGTGGTCTGCTACAGTTAAAACACACTTTATAATGTCAGGGCCAAAGTTTATTCTCATTACTGACCTGAGGGCAAATTAATCTCCGCCGTGCGTCTCTAGTTTTTCTGCTTTGCTTTGAAGAGGCCAGCCTAGCTTTTATTGGCCATGGCGGGAGCCATCAGAGGACTCTAATTTAGTTACACCTAATCATTTCCGAAGATAAAGAACATCTTCTGTAGAGTTTTTTTCTGTAGCCTTTCGGTAAGAAGTTGAGTGATGCCCAGAGCTCCCCAAACACGGGGTCCTTCCACCTGCAGCGCTTGCTCAGCGCCTCTCTCCCACGCCCCAGCTGGCACGTGGTGTTTGTTGCGCTGCAACGCGTTGTGAGGGAGGACACATCCCTCCACCCGCACAGGGAAAGCTGCGAGGCTTAGGGCTCCTGTGCTGGAAAGGAGCACAGCCTGGCTTGCAGGCCGAGGCTCGGAGGATGAGCAGCAAGAGTTAAATCACACAGAGGATCCTTGGCAGGGTTTCCATCAGCTGAAGAATGATGTGTGGTGACTCTCTGAGTTAAGCCAATGACAGATTTTACTAAAGACTCACTTGTTCTTTGTACTCACTCACTGTCTTTCTTTAGAATTACTTGTGGAGATGGCTACATTAGGTGTGATTTTACATCTCTTTCGCTGAAAAAAGCCCCATTCTGAAGAGGCAGCATTAGTATTTTTCCACTTAGCAGGACAAGTACTTTGACAGGACCACGTCATGAGAGGACACCTGCTGTATTTTTATGTATATTTATGCTCTTTGACTGTGTGTAAAACGCACTTTTACCGAGACCCGTTTTATCAGCACTTGTGTGAGAACAGGGAAATTAGTGTATTTTTCCGTTCTCGAGGCTAACTATCAAAGTACATCTCCCACACGCTAGCACATGCATTTCTTCCCCAAGCAGCTCCGTGAGCAGAATTACTAGTGTAAACTTGAGTAACGTGTCTGTACATCACTGTGTACACTGAGAGAAAAAACCCAAACAGCTTAATGCTTCATATACCGGGGCTGGAGTGAATGTTACCAGGCATGTGACTGTATAATCCCGTGCTCTGAGAGCAGATCGAGTCATGTGGGAAGTGTTTTACACAGTTCTGCTTTTAGCCAAAAGCTTTTTGCATTTAGGAGAACGCCGTGTCAGCAAACAGAAACAAGACCTCGTGCCCAGTCAGTACTGAGGACCACACTCTCCGCTGCTATAAACCTGACTTCTTGAAAATTAAAAGAAGAGAGTCTAGTCCAGTTTTCGAGAGGTGCCTGGCAGGCAGAGGCACACTTTGGTACGCGCAGCGCAAGCCACTCGCGTTATTGCGCTTTACGGTTCTTCACTAAGGCAAGAAACCGGTGTGTCAGCACGGCACCGGGCATCGCTGGGGCCAGCAAACTGTAGCTGCCCACATGGTTCGCGAAAGGCTTCCACCCCCGGCAGCATCCCCCGCCGGCCAGAGCATCCCCCCTCGGCCAGAGCATCCCCCCCCGGCCAGAGCATCCCCCCCGGCCAGAGCATCCCGCGGTCCCCCGGGCATCGCTGCCCGGGCGCTGGGCGGCGGCGCCACAGCGCCCCCTCGTGGCGGAGAGGCGGCGCCGCAGGGAGGCGGCGGGAGCGCCCCGCTTTGGGCTGAGCCCGCGGGGAGGTGTCTCCTGCCCCTCGCCACAGCCCCCCGAAACCAACGCGTCCCGCAGCCCCACCGCGTCTGTGTTGGGCCCCAGATACTGAGGCAGAAAATAAAATGTATTAGCGAGCTAGGGAAAAGTACCGGGATTCTGCAGCGAGACAAAACACGCACCCCCCCTTCCCCAGAGACTTTCAAACCCTTGCTATTAACATTATCACTTTTAGGAAAAGCTTCCATATAAACCTTTTTCCCTCTTTTTATGGGAACATAAAATAGTTCCAGCTTTCTCAGCCATCTGCCAGTTTTACACTCTTTCACTGCTTCCCTTTATCCTTTTGCCTGTCACCAAGGATGCTGAGTAACAACTTCCTGGGAAGTCGGCAGTCCCAGGACATCTCAGGGCGAGATGCTGAGCAGGGTGAGGTAACACAGAGGCGGTAATTCCTCATCCTCAGATTACAGTTTTAAAATAAGATCGTGGCAATCTAATCGCAGAGAATCCCTCCTCCCTTTTTGCAGCCAGGGAGGTCAAAGATGTTTCAGAACCACAGAGCCGCGGTGGGGGAGAAGAGTTGGCAGGTGTCAGCACATCTGTAGTACAAAGCGTTACCCCTTCAGAGCCCGGAGCAAACGTAGTTCGGCAAACCGCCGAAGTGAAGTACTGGGGCTACTGTCCACAGCCTACGCAAGGGGTGGAAACGGAGCACAGCAGCTGAGGGACTTGCTCACAGAGTGACCGGTGTGAGACAGCACAAAAAAGGTCAAGATCCTGTGGGAAGCAGCCAAAGATGACCCATGAGAGGGACACTGAGAGACTTAGCCTTTTCCCTGCCTTCCTTCAGCCCGTCAAATCCTTTCTGATCCCCACAGGTAGCTGAGGATCTCCCAGGTCACAGCGTTAAGCTGTTCACAGCATGATCCATTAAGAGCGCCTACGGGGTGAAGAGGACTGACCTTTCCTTTTATTCCCCCCTGCCACCCTTTGGGAGCACTTCAGAGCCTGAGCTCTCCTCTGGTATTAATGAGCCAAGATGGGACGCCTGTAGGTATTAGGTAACTCCCCTCGTTGTCTTTAATCCCCTTGGGAGGAGACAGGCAGAGCCAGCCCTCGGGTTGGCTGTGCCCATCTCCCTGTAATCCCCGTCAAGGAGACTGGCTTTGGAAAAGGCCCACCCTGATGCCTCGAGTCAATCGACTCAGATAGCAGAGGGGAAGGAAACTAGCACTTACGGAAGCTGGGGGTGGAGAGATGCAAATTACCAAGGTCACAGGTGCTGGCTCCTCACAAACATGCCACCTTTGGATATCACCATTGGATATTATGTGATCGTAGGCAGGACCTTTTAAAGATGAAAGTCAGTAGAATCATAGAATGGTTCCACTTCTCTCAGAACAGATAACCACTTAAAATAGCTTGGGAAAATACCTTCTGAAACAACCTCCTCCAGCAATCCAGGCCAAACCCTACAGAGGTTTTCACTAAATTCAAGGAATTGAATGTAAGTAATCCGGTAAAACCACTAATTATTCACCAAGGCATAAAACCGGTCATCTTAGCAACTAGGAGAGACCAGGTACCACTTCCAATTCTTCCGTTAGAGGCAGCCAGCCACCTGTACTGGATATATAGGCTTGAGATCAGTCAATTAATCGGGTAGCAGCATCAACAGACCGCTATTGATTCACACACGGTGACAATACATTGAAACAGCCCGCAGACGGCGCGGCAGTAAGATGTGCCCGACGACGGAGGCGGACGCCCAGGGACCTGCTGACGTTTACGTGCAAGGAGACGATACTTTCTGCGGGAATACACAGTGGGAACAAACCCAGGAGTCATTACCTGAAATCAGCCGCTGGCACAGCAGATGGAAACCGGAGCAGCTGGTGGTCAAAGCATCAGGAAGATTGCACATCGCCCCGTAAACTGATGCAGCTCGTCAAGAAAGTAAAGCAAGAAGCTCAGTTGAGAATGGCCAGGCCTAATGAAGTATGGCCTCTCTATCAGTGCTTCCTTGTTCTCGCTCAGTCTTCATAAAGCTGATGCAAAATCCAATCAAATCGAGCCAGCAGTAGTGCCGTCTTCATGCAGGTCAGCAGGCACCAAGCAGGAAATACTGCTGTTCGGAACAGGCTTGTCAGAAGTAGCCCCTGGTGCTGATACAGGGATGCTAGGAAGTTCTCAGTCATTTGCTGCAGGAGAGTTTTATTTGCTGCTTAAAAGTAATTTTAAGTGCAGCAAACGCAGCTGCAATCCTGCTGAATAGAAATTCCCTTGCAAGTGGTTTACGACTCCAGCAGGTACGTTTCCCATCCCCCCTGGGCAAATATAAATCCCACCCCATGCTTCAACAGATGAAGTAGCAAAGGAGCACTTTGCAGGACACATTCCAGGACAAACAGGAGATTCCTTAAATAATTAATAGAGGGGGGAGTTGTTTATGTGATCCTTTTGAGCAACACCACGATGGCTTGACATCCCCTCCTTCCTGGAGCAATGTGACTACAGAGAGGCTGAAAACAGACCTCCACACAGCAGTGGAAAGCTGCAGTCAGCCCTCCTTTAGCACCGCAGGAATTAGGCCAAGCACGCGTTCACCAGCTGCCGCAGGACTGTCCCAAGGCAGTGCCTGTGCGGCCCGAAGAGCCTGGTACCTCCCTGAGCTGCTCGACTGCTTCAGTTAACGGCAGCTTTAGCCTTCCGTCGGAAACCAGCTTACGCATAAGGGACGCTTTCCGGCTGTAATCGTTCGGAGGTGCGCGGCATTCTGAGTAAGACCTCCCTGAGGCATTAACCTCCCTTCCTTTTGTCACACACCTGAGCTTTATTCCCTGTGGCACTAACTGCACGCAGCGTGCAGCGGCAGGTAACGGTCTCCGTTCCTGGCAAACGGCACGGCGTTCCAGCGCGTTCAGCTTTGCCAGTCGCAGGAAACACACCCTCCTGGTTCTAGTAACGGCGGTTGCTTTACGTGCTGAAGCTTTTCCTTAGCAGCTCACTGAGAACAGACTTTCCGAGTACTGAGAGATTGTCCCCGTTGTAACTCGGGCTGGGACAGACAATATTCCTGCAGCCCCCAAGGTGGATGTCATCGGACCCTCTAGGTACATCTGTAATCCACCCAGTGAGGGACACGGATAGGGACGATGTCCCCGTGCTTGGTAGCCTTGCTCTTTCGGAGCTGGGTAGGTACATCAGTTGTGGGTGGGGGGTGCTGCTTTCCCCTCCCCACCCTTGTCGTGGTTTAACCTCGGCCAGCAATAACGTACCACCCAGCTCCTCGCTCACCACCCCCCTCCTCCAGTGGAGGAGAGGCGGAGGAGAAGGCAAGGAGACCTGTGAATCGAGATAAGGACTATTTAATAATTGAATATAAATGAGTGTTACAGTCATACTGCTAATATCAGCAATACTGCTACTAAGTAATTAAAATAATAGACAATAGAACCTATGACAGAATTGCTCAGCACATGCCGACCGGTACACATCCAGGTCCCAAGTAGCGAGAGTCAGCGAGCAATCGCTGTAGCGTCCGAGAGAGCCCCACGAGCGACAGCATGGCCGGGAAAGCCAGCTGACCACCCCAACTCACTAAGCAAGCGAAGGAGTTAGCAAAGCAGCTAACTAAGGAGCTGTGGCCCCCGGCCCACTCCTGGCTTACGTACCAAGCATGACGTGCTATGGAATGAAATACTCCTTTGGGCCGGCTGTCTGAACTGTGTCCCCCCACGCTGCCTCCTGGGAGCGCAGCTCCAGCATCAGAAGTTGGTAAAGACCTTGGGTTGGTGCAAGCACTCCCCAGTACCGGCTAAACCACACCTTATCAGTACTTGTCTCAGTGCAAACCCAAAACCATGGCTTCATACCGGCCACTGGGAAGAAGAGTAACTGTGCTGACTAAAAGCAGCACACCCCTCTGGATCAAGTGTCACCAGACGGCCTGGTAGAGCCAACAGAGCAGGCCTCGAGTCAGTCCACTGCAACACACTGAGCAGGCTCAGAACAGTTATGTCAGACCCTGCCTTAACCAGACACTGGTGCCCACGCTGCAGGGGCTCACCTCTGCCCCCCACCCCACTGACTGCTTGTTCCCAGAGATGGCATCAGACGCATTTGGACAAGCAAAGCACAAGGCTGCTGACCAGGAGCCAGGGCAGCTCAGGAGGGGCAGCAGTTCCCAGCTCAGCTCCAGGGAGCTTCTGTTTTCCAGAGGAAAACAAACAAGTCATCTCACCAGGAGGCGTTTCCTGGCTCCCACTGAGATTTAAATACTGGGGGGTTTCCCCCTAAACAAGGTAAGTCTGCTACACTGCCCTTAGAAGGGTTCTGGCATCAGGTTCAGACCAGAAAGGAGAGGTCGAGAGTCTCAAACTGGAAGTGCTCCACTGAAAAGTGTTTAGGAAACTTCTCCCGTGTCTTTCACTCCACTCATTGCCTTCAGGCCGCCCTTTTCCTCTTGCGTTACTTCTGGTGCTTGTGTTCCTTTTGTCCCGTGCTCCGAGCAGCCTCTTACCTGCTTACAAAGACACCTTCTTTCTCACCATCAGTTCCTCCCTCAGATTCCTCCCGCCACCCCTTCAAGAACCCTTCCTGGCTCCCCTCACAAGGAGGAGGGAAGGTCACAGGATTGAGTGAAAGTCTTGTTCTCCTCCAAACAAATCACTAGGCCTCTCTCTGCCTTGCCCCGGCTAACGCAGAACGCTCCAAGCTGTGGGTGGGAAGTGGGACTTGCCTTCACCCGAAACACTCTCTTTTCTCTTTTCCTGTACTCGCTTGCATCTCCTACCCCAGTAAACACTGGGCAGAGTAGGATCTGTAAGAGAGCACACGCAGCCAATGGCTTTAAGAATGAGAGCCTCCGAGAAAAGAGACACCTTCAAAAGCAAACATGACTCCAGAAGCGGCTGATGTATGACAGGGGAAATATCTTAGCCAGGAAAATAAGCAAGGAAGAGGGGTACCACAGTTATGGTCAAATTGCTAGGGATTATCAAACGAGGGACAATCTGGATAAAGGGAAAATGTGTGAAGAGACAAGTTTTGTGTATTTGGTAGCAGCAATTTCAAGGACAGATATCTGCTGACACTGTTCCACATCAGATACCACAAAGGCACATGAACAGCGACAGGAGGACACCCTCTGTTACCCTGTGAGGGTGCCAGAGCCCTGGGACAGGCTGCCCGGAGAGGGGGGGAGTCTCCTTCCCTGGAGACTTTCCAAAGCTACCTGGACTTGTTCCTGTGTGATCTGCTCTGGGTGATCCTGCTCTGGCAGGGGGGTTGGACTAGATGATCTCTAGAGGTCCCTTCCAACCCCTACCACTCTGTGAATCTGTGAACCCACAGAAGAGAAGTCACTAGAAAAGACCAGATTGTAAATGAACCTTTCTTTGAACCAGGCTAAGCCTGCAGCCGAGCGTGCCCGTCAGCTGAGCCCCTCGGCCTGTTCAGATTAAAGAGGATGGATTGATGGAACACTGCAGCACCAGGGTGTTGCTAGATGTCCTGGCCCAGGAGGGACCACCTCTGCCCACCTCTACAGCAGCACAAAGAGGTAAAGGTTTCTTTTTGCACCAGCTTTTACAATATTTACCCCCTTCAAGGATTTAGACAGCAAAGTTGCTGTTCCTTTCTTTGTTCCCTGTAAAAGCTATTTTTACCAGCCATTTATTTTGAAAACAGCAGACGGTAATACCATATTCTCACTAAAATGAATTACATCTGAGTAAAATCAAAGCAGCTGAGCTCAGTCTACAAGTATCTAGTAGGTGATTAGCTATTTTGAAAAGAGCAAAGCTTGCTAGTACTTGGCAGCTTAAAAACCACTAAAACCCTAATTTGATCCTGTGTAAAATCCCCTTCTTGTATACGCCAAACTCTTCCACCTGCACAACTTCCCGACGGGCTGGAGGACAAGCAAGTGAAGTTTGTCATTCCCTGCTGGGGCTTGCCTGTGCCCCAGTAGAAAGCCTGTTACCGAGCAGCAGCAGTAGCACAGGGGCCGTACTGATGGACCGGTACGGGACTTCATCTAAAAGCAGCCTGCTCTTGGCTGAATTCAAGTCACTCCCCACCCCCGCGTCCTCACGGCGTTCAGGGGGCAGCTACTGCAAACCTGTGGAGCTCTTGCAGGGGCGCACTGGCGCTACGAAAGCCCACAAAGGTAACTCTAAATTCAGCATAGTTCCACTGCTTGCTAGTAATAACAGTGAGTGGGCACTTAGTGACCTGATTACCGAGTAACTTAGTACAGGGGGCGGGAGGGGAACCCATGCACAGTGCTAGGCACCTCAAGTTTTCACCAGTATAAGAGTTTGGGCGGGGTTCCGAGCCTCACAAACCTCGCCCACGCCAGGGCTAAGCAGCAGGGCGGTTACAAACGGCCCCCGTGCGCGTCGCTGGTAAGCGCACGCTGTATTTCACACAGCTATTGAAGCGAGCCATGTCTTTGGGTACGGCGTTCACCACCCTCTCGGCCCTCCGGCACCGGCGGACAGCGCTGCGTGCCTTTCTCTCTCCTAGCTGCTAGGAGCGCCAGAGCAGTCCTTGCAGAGCTACAGCGGTGGCTGCGTGACGCCAGGCGTAACAGTGCCTGGGTAAGCAAGGATCGCAGGCCTGTACGGAGTTTCTTAAAATGAAGCTTTCCTTAGGAACTGTAGTCCTGAATGTTTTAGTTAAGATAAAGCCTTCACTACGTCACACGAAACAGAGACCAGTACTTACAGGGCAAAACCAGGGCTTTGTCAGCACTGCAACAGAAAACTTGAGTTTGCCGAGCAGAAGTCATCTTCTCCGTGCAGGGAAGGTAAAGTCTGTCCGCTCTGAAGGGACAAGCTGAATGTTAAGGTCCGCAGTGTTCGCTCAAACAGATTTAACTTCTGACCTGCAGGTTCCCCTCGTTTTTCTGCTCACGTAACCAGCTCGCACCAGCAGCAGTCCCTCGGCTGGCAAAGCTATTCAAGGCACTGCGTTCAAAAGCAGATAAATCATGTCCCTACTTTAATTTCTCTTGCAATTGCATCCTATCGCTGATGTTAAAGGAAGTCAGCCGTAGCAATCCTCTTCCCTCCGCCCTCACCTAAGTAATAACTTCCTGTATAAGCAATTTAAAACAACCTCCCCTCTCCTCGGCTCTCCACTACTCAAGGGTTCCACCCAGCTGACAGTATCGATACTTCCAGAGATCAAGCAGCACCCTGCAGAGAACAATGCCAACACCCCAACTGGTATTTACATCTAAAACCACTACTCGTTAACAAAAACTAGGTCTGACACCGATACTTTCAGCTACTCAATGAGCAGCGAGGGACAGGCCGTCAGCACTGCGCTTGGAAACAAGTCTCACCCTTCAGCAGCTGTGGGACAGGCTTTGCTCTTGCAAAGTTTGCTTTGCTCCTGCAACACGCCTGACTTGGGGCCTTGAGTACCCTCATTACTAGGCCACGCTGCTGCTGCAAGCTCCGGCCCCTCACTAGGGAGTAAAGGAGCACCGTGGTGCTTGGATCCCGTCGAACAAGGCAGATGGGCACCCTCCCTCCTGACGTATCCGAAAGCCGATAGAGGTAGCAATCGGAAATCTAACGTACAGTCCATTAGCATGCACCTTCGTAAATCGTGTTCGAACTTTTTAAAACACTCACCTACGAAGTTAAACACTGGGGGGCTTTAGAAAGCTCCTGCTTTAATCACGGGAGAGTCTCTAGCCGTGTAGCATCTCCGTCTGCGATACAATTCCTAGCAGTCACGTTATGTCAGCCTTTCCTTGACTATTCCTACGTGAAGGCAGACTGGTTTTCAAAGTCAAGCATAATCCAGGGGGCTCTGCCTTTAATGACAATCAGAGAGCTGTATCGCTAGTGGCAGCTGGAAGGGGCCCTGTCAGCAGTTACACACTGGTATACGGAGAGTCCGTGTCACGCTGAAGATCTGATACTTCACTGCTCCGGGAGCTGGAAACGCCAATGCCCGAGTTAGCGTGCCAATGGCTGGACAAATTCTTAGGTCTTCACAACACCAGAAAAGCATGCAGAGCAAGGATTTTCCCAGTGCTGGTTTGCAAATACGTTGAAAAACTCAAGCCCTAAAACGAGTTTGGCCATCTACTTGGCTTAAGTAATAATCTGCGATTCTTCAGCAGCTCAAGAGCTCCTTTTCCTTTACGCATCCTCTGGCACATCAACTGCCGCGTTCAAGTAAGATTTTCAGCTGACATTATACTGAAGCAGCTCCAACATCATAAGAATTTCCTGTTCTATCAAGAAGAACAATTCAGTAGTTTAGGTGACCCGCTTCAGACAAGGCGTACCTTACCAGCACATTCCAAAGAGAACAGTCCTCTCGCAGAGCGCCCACAGTCTGGAAATAAGCTCAGTCCTCCACTGGATTTAAAGCTTTATTTATAGAAAAAGGTTGCTGCGTAACTGGCAGCTTTGTATTTAAACTCAGCACTAACAGGTTAATATTTACATTTAGAAAACAAGTAAACCAAACTACGCACAGCCACAGTTTAAGAGCAGACAGACAACTTACAGACAAACTTTAACAGTAAAAGCAATCACAAATATTTCACTTCAGTTGATATAGTCCAAAGGTCTATTATTTCTTAATCTGATTAGCAGGAAGAGTGGATTTGTCCAAGTCATCAAAATATGGATGGTTCAAGGCCATTTTGCCAGAAATTCTTTTTGCAGGATCATAAACTAACATTTTCTGGAAGAAAAAAGGAAACATTTACTCCCTCATGAAACGGGAACTACAGTCATGTTAGATATTTTTAACCACAGTAATAATCAAGTAGCAATAAAGCTGTTTTCCCCCTACATTCCATGGTTTCTCAGGGGAAGAGGGCACTTCCAGCTACAAGTCGATAGTGGGTCAGTAGTAACACGTGTAACTCCTCAAAGCGAAGCCGCATTCATTCTCCCATGCGGTAACCAAGCCCAGGAGTGGTACCGCGGTACCGCCTGCACTGAGCTAAATCCAGACCCGGGCATCAAGTGGCGGTGAGTCTCAGCTAGGGGAAACGAATAAGCTTGGGGCTGTCAAAGCCGCAAATGCTTACAAGGACAAGTGGTCCTGTGCCTGTTCTGTTATGCTGGCAGTGAAGAAAGTGATGCTGAGTTGCTTCCACTCAGCTTGGTGCAGCGGTTGACAGTGAAGATACGAGAGAGCAATCACTCGGGTACACAACCCCAACAGGAAAGCAGTGTGCAAACAGGCAGAACTGAAGAAACCCTGAGCTTCTTTACAGTAAGTTACTTCAGCTGAAGACGAGAACAAATGGAGGGGGGCTGCCACAGCAATTAAAACAGCCCCCAGAATTTTCTGCAACAGCCAAGAGACTGCTTTTGCTGGCACTTTATACGCAGCATCTATAGTTTGTATCATACAGCCAGGGGCCAGAAAGAGGAAAGGAATGAAGCATTTAGCACTTTCCTACCAGACCTAAAACTAGCGAAGTCTTGTTGCTTCTAGTTCTCCTTACTCAGGGAAAGTACATGTCAGAATCAAATAATCGGGATTCTACCAGCCGTTTCTCCTCCAGCCCAACAAATGTATCTTCCAGAAGAACAGTTTACCCAGTGTTACTCTGCCCAATATTCGTCTTGACATTTAACTGTCTCTAGACACCATCCCACAGTGACTCTTCCAAGTGGAATGCAAATTGAGTGGTTTGAATCCTGCTCTCTGAACTCCTGCCAACTGCACCCCTAGCTCCAGCTTTAACCCTGTGTGTCCCATTCTAGCCCCAGTGACAGGTTCCCATTAGCCATACCCCAGAAACACCGTATCCTAGACCCAACACTGACAGCAAAGCTGCTCTGAAAATTGACTCTGACGTAAAAGGGCGAATTTCTCTGGAAAAGGGATGCTGTGACATGGAGACGACGATGCAGCAACACAAGGCTATGTAACCCCTTTTCAGAGGTAGCTATTTTACATCCTCCTTCCACCTGCAATAGTCCGTAGAAGTTAACGTTTTGATTGGCACATCTCAGCTTGTGCTCTAGAATGAACAAGTCTTGTTGCCTTTCACGGTGTGACACTGCTTCAGGCTGAAAAGGGGTATAGGAAACTTAAACTGATTCCAGATGCCCAAGAACTCAGCCATACCACTGTCACCAGGCATTAGTAGGAAGCTAAAATTTCAACATTTATTAATTTAAGGCAACACGATGCAAGATTTGACAGAATTTAATATGCTTTGAGATTCGCACTCTTAACACCACTCAAGGAACTAGTAATTTTCTTTATCAGCAGCAGCCCCAAACACTGGTTTTTTACACACTGAAGCCACAACTAACCTCAGAGGAGTACTCCGCAGGCCAGTTACACGGCTGTATCAACCCCATTCACTTGCCTCTTCAATTGATTTTAGTTTGTAAATGCAATCAGTAACAACTCTGCTTCAAGCTGATTTAATAACGATGCTGTCAGTGGACACGGAGGAATTATTCCCCGTTGAAGTCAGTTATCTCGTAAAACAATACCGCTGCAAGGTTCAGAGTTATCCGAAACTACTGCGTGTTTAGCAGCTGTCGTTCAGGTTGTCAGTCTGAACTGAGGCTCTGTTCTCAGAGAGAAACTGGTCATTTGAGCTTCTTGGGGAACACCTCTTCGGAGTATTTTGCCACAGCCACACCAGCATAGGCAATAAACTCCTGACTGCTTAAAAACGTGAGCCAGCTACGCCGGCAATTGCCGTACAAGGTTCCACGTGTACCAGAACGGCTCAAGTTCTGCGCTGTATAAACGCGGCTTTAGGGTAAGTCAGCAAGGTACATTCTTGCACTTAGCTGCATCTAAGATCTCAGCTTAGGTGTGATCTAAAATTAGTCCACAGCAGCAGCACACAAGCTGGAAGAGCACCAAAGAAAAAGCCTGATGAAGAGCTTGGCAAATAAAAGCTTAGTGTGGTAGTTCAGTGGCACGGGCACAGAATTGAACTCACACCAGACAGAATATACCAGTGAGGAGTTAATCCACCATAGCCAAAACACTTAACTCTAAATTTAAATTGAGACAGACACTACAGCCTGACTTAAATAAACCCCCTGTTTCACAGCTAATCAATAAATTCACCTGTTCCCATCACTGTTTATTGTTACAACCACCAGGAATTCTTAACCTACTAATATTAACCCACCTGCTACCACAGAAGACAGACACTTCCAACCGGATCAGCAGTCCTACAGCCACACAATTAGTGCTGGCACCAGGAAGGTGACAGCAGCAGTTTGTGAGCAGGAGCCTTCACTTAAACCTGTTTGTAAAAACCTCATCCTCACTTTCAAGTTGTACCCGGCTTATTAGTATAAAAAAGCTGAGGCGTAGTCGCTCAGCGAGAGAAGTTGTCTAGCCCTCTGCTGCTTGTGAAAGAAGTGAGTGGCACGTAAGGTGCCAGTTCCACAGGAGCAACAAGCCCACACCACTGCCCAGAGAGTGAAGATCACCGTACCTTCATTCTAGCCAGGAGTGATTAGTACAGCTGTGTGTACCCCAGAGCACTTGAAACTAACTGCGCAGTTCCTTAATCAGCAGGTTCAGAAAAACAACTTACAGACAGCAGATCAAGTCCATCTTCATCCAAGTTTTTGACATGTGTTCCCAGGCTGCCAGGTTTCCACTTTGGGAATGTGTTTTTATAGTCTTGCAGGGATTCTACTTCAGGCCATACCTCATTGTTGGGGGTACCCAAAGCTCTGTGCAAGCAAAAGCAGAATACTGAGCAGTCGAGTGTGAAACCCGTATGCAGTAAGTGCACAGCACTTACTCACACAGCACTGCCGCACGAGTAGCAAGGAGAGGTTCAGCCTGCCGTACCTGAAGATTCTGAAGAGCTGGTCAATCTCTGAATCCCCATGGAAAAGTGGCTTTTTAGTTGCCAGCTCGGCAAATATGGTACCTATGCTCCACATATCTACAGGCGTAGAGTAACGAGCAGATCCTAGCAACACCTCTGGAGCCCTGTACCACAGCGTCACCACCTATTGAACAAGGAAGTCTTTTTAGAAGTTTCTAGAATCAGGTCCTCTAATTGACTGCAAAAACAATGCCTCATTATTAAGCAGCATTCAGTTTTTTCGTTAATAGCCAGTGCTGGAAGTTTTAGTGACAATACTAGTTTCAAACTTCATTTACAGATAAAAGCTCCATTGCAGTAGTTTCTACTGCAAGCAAAGCTGTTTCCTACACTACGCAAAGAGCGGGAAGCCTTTAGCGCACAGACAGTGAAACCCTCACCAAAGTAGAGAACTTTGTGCAGCAAAAACACCCTCAGGAGACAGCAAGCAACAAGTTCGGCCCACCTGATGCATTGTCAAGGTAATAGCGGGGTTCATAAGATGCTTTGGTAACGCCAGAGTGCTACAAAGGTAACACCAAGAGTAACAGCACAGCCAGGGGGATGGAAAGCCATTGAATAACACAAAACACACATCTTTGATGCTGTTAGTTTAGGAGTCCAAAAGCTCTGTGATTCTTTTTTAGCTGTTTCATACTCTGTTATTACCAGGAAGCTAGTAAGCATTGTGCAAATCACCAAGAGGATGTTCCAACTCACTTCATGAGTGTATATCCGCACTGGAATTCCAAACGCTCGAGCTAATCCAAAGTCTGCCAGTTTAATCACTCCCTTGTCATCTATTAGGAGATTCTGAGGTTTTAGGTCTCTGTGGAGAACTCTTCTTGAATGGCAGAAGACAATACCTTGCAAGATTTGATACAAGTAACTCTGTAGAAAGGATGAGGCGAGAAGGGAAAAAAGAGTACCTTTAGTACAAGACAGTGTTCCACTACATAAAGCTGTTCCCCTACGTTAGCTCTCCCCATGGTAGTAGGAAATGGAGACCCAAAACATTGCTGATGTTGAGTTAATATCAGCCATAAATCTTGACTTAAGCTTAGTTTAAGGAAGTTCAATTTCAGTCATTAAAATAATTGGAAGCGGCATTTGAGAGCAAAACTCACATCGATCTTGTTACCCACAGCTGTTTCTTTAACCTTTCATTTCTCCTCAAGGAGTTAATTACACTGAAAGTAAGAGCTGCTTACAGCTTCGTAGGTCATCTTCTTCAGATTAATCCCTGTCTTGTATTAAGAAATTGTCCTCATTACCTTAACGCGTGAACAATCCAAATAGTGGCCGTGTGGAATAGTATCCAAGTATTTCTTGAGGTCCATGGAAAGGAATTCAAAGACGAGGTACAGCCTGGAATCCTGCATAAGAACATCCTGAAGACTGAAAATTGAGTATACAATCAACTCCACTGCACAATGCATGGACTCACAGTTACAGTTCTCCTCTCAACAGGGGTACAGGCTGACATTTCCAGGTTCCTGTTATGAAAGCCTTAAAAATCTTGCAGTCTTCAAAGATGAACAGACTTAGTGAGCTACAGCACTGTCATCTGGAAAATCAAGTATCTCTGAAATAGCGTCAGGGCGAGATAAGCATCCTATATGCTTCCTCATGTTCCCTCATGCCTGCTATCCCACACAGGAGTTCTGGAGGAAACACACTTGCCTTCAGAAAGGCTGTGGCTGTTGGTGCCTAGCTTCCGTCTGAGGCTGGCTTAGGAGGGCACAGCCTGCATTACTAGAAGGGTTTAAGGGGACGTTGTAACAGGAACCTAGCAGACACAGCAGGATCTGCACAGTCTTTTAATATCTCCTCCTTCCGCAATAGATAAGGGTTCCTAAACCCAAGCAAACCTATACTGAGACACTACATGGCTGGAACTTGACCTATTTTAAGGCGCGCTAGAGGAAGTGTTTCGCTGCATCAAAGAGCGAGTCAAATATTTTGCAGGGATGACTGATATCCGCGACCAATTCCACATGTCAAGTAGTCACTGATGGAAGTTTCACTGGTAGCTCAGGTGTGCCAGCATCGCAACGCAGCACCTACATCTCAGCTACAGAACAGCAAGGGCGTGACGGATGACAGAGGCTCACAGAAGAGCGCCAAGCTCAAACGGTCTGTTCCCAGGTGGCAAATCAAGGTCTGAGGCTGACTAAAGTAACAGCTTCAACCACTTTTCAGGAGGTACGCTGCCTCCGTTCTGACAGTAAGGCCTATGAAGATAGGTACATAAATCAACACATCTGTTAGATTCCTACAACAGGAAGAGGCAGCATGAGGAAGTCTCAGTTAGAAAGCTGGCATAACATAGGATTTGGGGCTATACAGCAGACATTGAATTAAGCAGTTCGCTCTCACCTCACTAGAATGGTGAAAAAACAACTTCTTACCTGAAGGGACCTAACGCCCTTCAAAGACTTTAGCTAAATACCAGTATATGCATACCAGACTATATTGGGATGACGCAGCTCTCTTAATAAAGAAATTTCTCTGACAGCAGTACTTGGAACACCTTCCTCCTCACTTTCTAGACGTATTTTCTTCATTGCAACCACTTGGCCTGTGGTTTTGTGCCGACCTTTATACACAACACCATAGGTACCTGAACAGAAAGACAGTGAAATGCATATAGGAAATACCAGCTTCAGGTACCGATAAGTCATTGCAAATAAGAATTGCTAACATAGGCAAGAGTCCTTGCAATCAAGGATGTTTTGGTTAAGTATTTGGCTTGATTACAAACTGTTACCTCGTTTTGGCAGTTTAACCATGCAATAGTGGTTGTTTTTGTTTAAAGCACACCACCCATCAACAGGATCATTTCTTAGGAGAGGGTACTTAACCCAATCGTGAAACTTGAGTATTTGGAAGATGTAGCTGTAAAACCAGACACTTCTGAGTTTCAGGCTGATACACTTTCATGCAAGATCACCTATACCTTTTCATCCCCAAGGGATTATGATTTTACCATTAACACATCATATTAAAAGGTTAAAGGTTTAGCTGTGAAAGAAGTAGTGCTCCCTTTGCAACTGGAGATCTATCCATGCATTGGTCAGATCTATAGAATTACCTCTGCCACAATCCTCAGTGAGGGAGAGGGTAGTGCTGTGGGTCTCAGCAGAAGCAAAAATTGGAGCAGGTAGTAAATCGCAAATCAATAACCTATTTTAACCATCAGTGGTCACAGAAGTGGAACCCTCAGCAAACCCAGACAGTTTAAGTATTCTCTTTTCACCTGTCTTGAAGCATTAATCCCTCAGATTAAGCTCAAACTAGTTACTTTCAGGAAGACTCACACATAAATCTTCCGTTACGAAGCTTGTTGTGAGATCTAAGCCCGTCCATTGTTCGATTACCTCTGAGAGCCTTCTCAGGGTGACGTACTGCACACTCTCAAGTCTACTTAAGAATAAAGCATTACAAAATACATCGGCTTCTACATTTAACAGAGCTGGATTTCCAGCGAAAGGAGTTTGTGACTTAACATCTGCACTGAAGCCATCTTCTTAGTGCCTTACAGTAAACTGATTGTCAACATTCACTTCTTCAGAGGTTTACAATCTGCTCTTTCCCTTGACGAGCACAGTAACTGGATACATTCCAAGCAGAACAATCCACAAACCACTACTCCCTACCAGCAGCTCCAGGCAAAATAAGTACACCATGCAGCATAACTTCAGGAGCAACCGGTACACACGTTCACGTGCAAAGGAGTGGAGGCGCTTCCTACTTTGAAAAGCTGGTTTCAGGCCTCTGAACATACTTCTCCTCCTTCCCCAGAGGAAAATTACAGCATTAACCATCAGTATGAAGGCAGACGCTTCTCAACACTGATCAGTTGTTTCAAATAGACCGTGTCATCTTCCAAAGGGCAGTCTGAAACCTTTTACGTGGAGACAGTTACTCAGCCACAAGCTTATTTTGCCAGTTAGTTGAATCGCAGTAGTTCCTCTAAGAGCCAGCATGCACAGAGCTTCCATGACACTTGTTAAACTGTGGAGCGTTACAAGGCTGACGGTTCTCCATACTTACCTTCCCCAATCTTCTCTATTTTCGTGTAATCTTCCATTGCTGTGGTTATCCCTGAAATGAACAGGAAGAAACGCGTGAGGGTAGCAGTTGCTGTCCTAAACACAGCCAAGTCACTGAAGTTATCCCAAGTCATCGGAAGCTCGTCTTGTCTTAATTAGGATGTAACACGGAACACTAACCGTTCTCCTCAAAAAAACCCCCCACAGGTATTTTTTCAGGGGTCCCACTAGAAGAACTACAACCTAAAGTATGCTTAGGCATCCGCTCCAAGGAGGAAGAGACTTTTGTAAAAGCCCCTCAAAGCATCTGAAAAACCCCACATCCCACTGCTTAGTTTTATGCAGTTCCTCATCGGCGGGCATCCAGGGTTTGGCCGGGATAGAGTTAGTTTTCAGAAGCTGGCAACCCGACTATCTAAAATCACGAGGTTCGATGTTAGCGAGGTGAGGGAACACCATCCCCGGGTCGTTTGCAAAGTACAGAGCGCAGTCTGCAGAGCTACAAGCTGCCTCGACGGGCACAAGGCAGAGAGAGGCGGCGTTAGCACCTGGTGGGGCCGGCATTTCACACCTTCCGTGCTGCCCCTGGCCTGCTGCAGCCCCAGGGTCGGGAGCATTAGGGGGTACCGAGCCGTCTGTAGGCACCTCCAGCGATTACCGAGTTCAGGCAGCAAGCGAGGAGGGACAGCAGCTGCTCGCCCCCGGCCCGCTCACCGCGCAGGCCCGGCCAGGAGCCCGCTTCCGTTCCGGCCCACCGCCTGCCCCACAGGCCTCATCCCCTCAAAACCGCCCCCGGGCCAGGACCCAGCCAAGGCCGGAGCCCCACGCACCCGCTCCAGGAGCTGCCGCCCTGCCCACCTCCCTCACCGGATCTCAAGGACAACCCTGCCCCGAGCCGGGGACAGGGAACCCCGGCGTGCCCGGGTACGGCTGGGGAGTGGGAACGCAGCCGGCGGGGCGAGGACTATGAGCGGCGAGGCCCCACGCCCCAGACGGGTGAGGGGCGGCAGGCTCGGACCACGACCCAGAGCCAGGTAACAACGTCCCTCCACAGCCGTTACACGGCCGCGGAAAAGCGGCTGCCCGGCCGCAGCGCGAGGCCGCAGCCCCCACACCCATGCCCCCACCCACCCTCACCTGAGCCGCCGCCGAGCTCGCTCCTCGCCGCGAAACCCTTCTCTGACTTGCTGAGGGGCGGGCGCGGCGCATTTGAACCGGCCGCGCGCCGCCGCGCTCCGCCAATGGCGCCGCGGTGAGATGATTCAAAGCGGCCAATCAGCACGCGTCATTCCGGCCGGCGCCAAAGCGAGGCCGAAAGGCGGGTTCCGCCTCCCGGATAAAACCGGTGCGGCGGGTGGCGGCAAGCTCATGATATTAGGCGTCTGCTTGGTTCGCGGCCGGTCGGGCGGGTGGTTTCTTTTTGCTCCAATGGTGAGATGCGAGAGCAAGCTGCGCGATGGGCGCACTGGGACGGCGCTAATGGGTAAACTGGTCGCTGGTGAAATGACACGTTAGGCTGTTTGCGTGGTATGGGGAAGAGGCTTGTGGCTGCAGCTGCTCCTTTTAATCAAGCAATTGTTTTGGCTTCAGAAGCTGCGGGCAGCCCAAGCATAGCCCCGTTATTTCTGGCTGCCGGGGTGCTGCTCTTGAAGCGCCGCTGTGGCTTTTGAAGCTGGTCTGGAAGTACAACGCGTTAATAAAAGCTCATCGGATAACCCAATTCCCCTGAAGCCAGGGCACGCGTCTGTAGGCAAGTTAAAGTTCTGCATTGCTGCTCCCGGACTAGGCAATCGGTCCCTCCGCCCTCAGAGCCCTCCCGAAAGGACGGCCCGGCAGCTGCAACCTCGCTCCGTCGGTACCCAGGGAGGTACTAATGCGATAGGCTCAGGGAAAGAACCAAAACCAGGGAAAATGCTATTCCAGACGTTGCAAAACCGTGTTCTTAGCCACTTCAGCGCTAGACAGAGTTGCAAAGTAAACGTGTTTCTGATTTTATAGCTGTTTCGCTGTGGATTCTGTGATGCTGCCGACCCAGTGGCACCCGTTTCTCCCCGGCGCCGACGCGCTCCTGCGTTGGCCTCCCTCGGGGACCGCTCCACGTTGCTGAAGTAACTGCATCTTTTAATTACTTCGTTGCACTGCTTTACAGCACCCTTGAAGGATGGCATCGCGGCTCGGCTTAACTGTAAGCTGGGCACAGAAACATGCCGTTTCTCTCCTAAAAGCATTTCTTTGGGAAATGGGTGATTCCAGCAGGCAGGGCTGTTTATGGTGCGCTTCCTTCTCTTCCCTAGCCCATGGCGAAGGCGAGAGGCAGCTCCTCCAGCTCCTCCCTCCCAGCACACGTACATTTCAGGGGTAAAGATCCCCCACGTTCCCCTCCCTCCTGGGGAATTTTTGCAGCGTACGACACGCATGCTGGCAGGTTTCTGTTTACCTTGAATTATGTCTTCCCAGCACTTGCTGGAGATTTACCTGCCTTAGAACAGATGGAAATACGGGCTCACGTCTTGCGCAATTCATAGGAAAAGGGTCGGCTGCCCTCTACCCTGCGCAGCCGCAGAGAAACGCTTCGCTACGTGTGTCACAGGCCCAGGACAGCCCGGGCTCAGCAATGCACGTGGATCGGTGGCAGAGCTTAGCAAAATGTGTGTGACATGTCCCTTGGGCCCGACTCTGCGAGGGCAGCACCGTCGGGCTGTGCATGCCTGAGAGCTTTGAGGGGATCGCTTTCTATAGGCAGCACAGGGCCAGAGCTACTGCTGCTGGCTCTGCTGGACTAATCCTGGTCCAGAGGCTGTAGGAAGGTGGCCAAAGTCCACCTTTTCCTTCAGATGAAAAGAAAACGTGTCTGGGAAATCCCAGACGTATGGTAACCGTAGTTAACTTGGTGGAGGGTTTAGCAGTATTACGAACATTTAGTACTGTGAGTTAATATGAGTTATATTAAAATATACACAGATTATATTTATATATAGAATACTCTGAGTCTGAAAGTACTGAATGCACTGATCTGAATTTCCTTGAAAGCAACATTTTCTTTTTTTCCAGTTTTAGCCTGCTTTAGTGTAAATGTACACCAATGTTTCTTACTTGCACCCGTACAGTCATTTCTGTTGGACGCTAACTGTTCATTCTCAGAGTGCTCACTGTACTTTCAAATTCTTTGGGAATACATCGTTTTCCATATATCCCACTGTCTCATGAGTTTTGAGTGATGAAGACCAGGAGGCACCAGAAGGAAAGCTGGTCGAGGGAGAAGAGCTCTCTCTCACAGAGCAGCCCTGTAGCCTTACTTCTGTTTCACATGCGAGGAGGCCGCTCCACGAGCCAGCGGCATACCACGCTGTGATCCGCACGAAGCGGTGGTCCTCTCCACTGGTGCCTGAGGTGACATGTTCAGCCTCTTCCCAATACCTCCAGAAAACTCCTAGGAGGTGGATGGCTTTGAGATCCGCCTCGTTGCTGTTGCACTCGAAGCTCAGCATAACTGACGGCACCTCCGCGTGTGCTCTTGTGACTGTACCTCACTGCACAAGTTGTGCTGGCTTAAGGAAGCAGCTCAGGGAAATTATTTTGCCACCGTCTCCACGTTCGGTGGACTAGCAGCTGCGTACTGACAACTTACAGCAACAGAGAATGCCCTTGTGTGCAGAGGTTTCCCTCAAGAACAGAGGAGGTTGCTTTGCCTGTAGCGTGTGCTGAGAGCGCTCGGTGGCCGTGACGGTGGGTATTGACCGAAAGCAGCTTACGCCAACTTCAGCTTGTCCCTGTCACTTCACGGCACGGTTGTGTACACGGACAGGGGTGCCACGTGCTCCGTGCCCACGCTCCACGCTCACTTCCTCTGTCCCTCTGCATGTAACAGTGAGCTCTAGCTAGCTTGTAAGGCAGAGTACATGTAAGTATAGGCCTGTCGTGGCACCGATTTGCCAAACATCGGTCTGACAGTTCTGCTTGCCTAGCATTTCCCTCCCTCTCGCTGTTGTCTGTGTATCCTTAGGACAGAAATCACGTCTCCTTTCTGACTGGACAGTGCTTATCCCGAGTTGATCGTTGCTTTAAACGTGGCAGTAGCGAATGATACTGCTTGAGACGCGTGATACAACTACATTTGTATTGACTTCTGTGTTTGAAGGGATTTACTGCTCTGCCTGAAGCCCTAGTAGCAGCGAGCCCGCTGACAACCGAGTCACAGATGGACAGAGGTGTACAAATGTGGGAATTCCTCAGGCTGCTGCTCCCCTCTACGGGAAAACATGGATCCAAGTGTAAAACCGAGGGAAAACTCAAAGGCAAACAGCAAAGGGATCTAGGTCTACGTTGACAATACGACATTAATTAGCATTTTATTTCTATAAATGGCACATATATTAAAACCCCTTTGGCATCCAAAACTTCCACTGGCTTGAGCTGCGATGCTATTTGTGCAAGCCATATAGGATCAGACCTACAATGCCAAGCTCGGATTATAGTATTACAGTTGTATTCGTGGCTAAGAACCCAGTGTAATACTCTGAACAACTCCTTCTGTGCCGAGTAGAGGGCAGCTGCAAGAGTCAATATCGTCTTGTCTTTTGTATATTAATCATATTCTTCTCAGCAATAACATCACTGTAAGGAAGGGAGAAAGTCTATTCTGTCTTTTACATAATGAAGCGATTAAAAAAGGCCAACTGACTTGTGAATACCAGGGAGGGTATCTGAAATAGGTTGTGTTCACTGTACTCAGAAGCAGATAAATACAAACACTGACTGGCTTCTTTTAACATTTACTAAAAAGAAAATATTATTTTGTTAATATGACAATGCAAAAGTACAGTAGGAGAGATTTAGTAGCATTTAGGAAAGGAAGATAAGATTAGAAGGATGATATCTCTTTAAAGCATGGCTCAGGTGATGCATTTAACCTCTTATGCAGGACAGTTTCCACTGTCAAGAAGGATGGAGAACTCCTCTGCTGCTCTTAGCCTGTATTAGCAATTTGACAGGATACCAGAAAGCAAAAAGCTTCTGAGAACTATTTGAAAATAAAGCAAAAGGATGGAAGCTGCTAAGAAAAATGAATTCAATTGTCACTCTGTCCTGAAAGCATAAATATAAATATTTAAATGCATTTAAAGTACTTGAATTTAGGTTGGAATTATTTGTAAGTATAGATTTTTGTAGCATGGTGTGTAGCATGCACTATACCGCTTTACCTAAAAAACCCAAACACTGATATGATTACAATAATGAAAATATCATAAGCCATCCCTTCATTCCAAATAGCGAAACTGTAGATAGAAGGCAACATCAGTGAGGTGGTTATTCACAGGCTTGTGCCTTCCCAGAAGAAACCTCGGCTGAACTTGAAATCAGGGGACGTTTTGCCATGAACTTCACAGCAGCACATGAAGAGGAACGAGCAGAGAGGGAGCGCAGAGTCCCCGCTGAGCAAACTGGGGACTGGCCTCTGGAGGCTGAAGCACCTGCGGTCCCTGGACGTAAAATCTGAAACCTTCCTTCAGCTCAGGCTTTGCTGAGATCCTGTCCGCAGCAGGGAATGCTTCACTCTCACTGAGGCTCTTCCTTTGTCGTGGGATGCACAGCTGGTTATGTACAAAGCCCTAGAGAAATACCTACGGACACCCAACCTGGATTTTATTTTAATAATTGTAATTAAAGGAGAAAGGTGAACAGGGCACATGTACCAAGCCAAGGGGGAGTGGGAGGGAAAACCAAAAAAACCCCTTTTTGTTTGTCTAGAGCTTCTGGGCAAAAATCCAGGCTCCACCGAAGTCACTGGCAAAACTCCCATTAACTTCAGTTGGGCAAACCTCTCACGCCTGATCCCTGGTAAAACCGACCTTAGGAAAAGGTGTCTGCTTCCTGGTTTTAGTTTGTGCCCTTTGCATGGCTTAGAAGCCAAGAAGGAAAATGGCAGAACCCAAAAGCTGCTTTTTACTGGGTGTTTGGGTGTATGAGAGCAGGAGAGGTGCATTCAGAGTTACGTCTGGAGTTCACCTCTCCTTCCCGATGCGGGTGAGCAGCTCCCCAAGGCCAGAGGAGACTGGTTGGGGGATAAATGTGGAGGGGTAGCGAGCAGAGCCCCCCAGCTGAGCAAGGCAGTCCCAAGCCCACTCCCTTAGGCTTTGTTCAAATTTCAGGCCCTGCCAGTATAGCCACAGCAATATAACTATTGGCAACCTTCCCCAGGCAGAGACATGCTGGCTAAAAATCTGTTCGCTGCTGTAGCTGTTTTCATTTCAACAAATCCTACTCTTTTTTTTCCCCCAATTACCTCAGGTTTTCTCTGCGCTCCTTATCTGCCGATCCTTTTCCGCCTTACAACAGCCACCTGCCGCTGTGTTCTATCAGATCAAACGCACAGCAACAGCGCATTTAAATTCCAAACCTCCACCGAGGAAGCATGACCTGAAACCTCTCCTGAAGTAAGGGAAGTTAACTTTTTCTTCCCTCCGGGTATCGTTCCAGCTGCCAAAACAGAAGGTATACGCTTCCAGGTGGGAGTGTAGGGGAGAGAAGTGAGGTATGTAAGCCTGTGGAAACGGGCTCTGGATTTACGTGTACGCAGCACACTTGGGTTTGGTTAAAAACTCCTCCTATCAGTTGTGAGAGTAGAATTACACAACACGTTTCAAGTAAAACCGATTATTTTTTCCCTTAAGGTGTTACTCTCTTTTACAATCTGCAAATTCCATTTAAGCCTTCATAGTTTTCCTTCCCGAAGAGCGACGGAAGGCGGCAGGCAGTGACGGCGCGTCAAGTCGCGTCAAACCAGCGCGCGGCCTGGCCGTGGGGCTGCTCATTGCCGCTGCCGGCTGCAGTGCCCCTGGTCCCTCGCCGTGACCAGCCTCGCTTCACCCTCTCTCTTAGTGGACCTGGAGCTTGTGATCCCTTTTTTTGCCCAGCTCCTCCAGCTCCCGTTTCCCTGTGTGGGCTGAGGAAATGAGTCACATCCAAAGGAAGAGGGCTGAAGACATTCTGGGGGTAAACTTCTCCGTGTGAGAGGCAAACAAGGCCTTTGGGGGAATGTTTTTGTTTGGCTCTGCGTATGGACTAGAAAAGCACACGCTTTCCAGGGAGAGTGGCAAGCAGTTAGTTACATGGTATCACAAAGATGTATAAGCACTTGCAGTCCGTTTATACAGCTGGGTATTCACACCCGAGCGGCTGGAGCTCGCCTTACGGTGAACACACCGAGGGCAGCCCACCGAGGGCAGCCTGTTCGCCCCGCGGCCGAGCCTGAGGCGACGTTGGCTTTTCCCTTCTCCAAGGTCAGCCGGGCTGCCCGGAGCCATGTGCAGGCAGAGGGGAACAGCAGGCAAAGGGGAGCAGCAGCCACCCGGCCTGCCCCCGCGGCCGCCGCAGGTGCTCCCCGGCCCCTCAGGGCTTCTCCGGTAGCGGGAGACCCCGTGGCGGGAGCCCGTGAGGGCGGGAAGCGCTCACCGTCGGGGGCCGCAGCCGCCAGGCCGCGCCCCGCTGCCCCAGCGACGGGACGGGACGGGACGGCGGCCCCGGCAGCCGAGAGTGCCCGCCCCTGCCCGCGGGAGGAGAGGCGGCGGGGCTCGGCTCCACCTGAGGGGGCGGCGGCGGCGGCTAGGGGCAGACCCGCCCGCCGGTGGGGGTGAGCCCGGGACGGCTCTGCCCCCGCGCTGGGCGAGGTGAGGTGCCTGGGAGCGCTGCAACATGGCCTCCTCCTCCTCCTCCTCCTCCTGGCCGGCGGGACGGGGCGGCAAAGAGCAGGTGAGCGCGCAGCCCCCGCTCCGCAGCCGTCGGGCGGGGGCGCCGGGACCGGCGGCTCCTTCTGCTTTTCGTTCTCTTTCCTCCCTCCTCCTCCTCCTCCTCCTCCTCGCCGCTCCCGGGCAGAGCGGGGCCAGCGCCCGCCGGGCTCCAAGCGGCGGCGGCTGGGGCGGGCGGGGCGGCGGGTCGCGCTGCCGGTAACGGCCGTCCCTGTCAGCGCCGGCCCCGGGGCCGTCCTACCCGGCTGCGGCGCCGCCCGCCTCTCCGTCTCCTGAGGGAAAAGATGGCAAAGCCCGTCCCTTAACACGGCGTGACCGCGGGGCTGAGGGGAGCCAGGTACTTTGGCGCCCTGGGGCTGCACGTGCAGCCGGCTGGGCTTTCACACCTCAGACGGGAAACGGCCATGTGCCTGCGGGATGGAGGCTGAAATTCCCCCCCGGGAGTCTCCTCTGGCTTCCCCTGGCACCCGGCTGCCAACCCGGGCTTGCGGGTCGCTGCCGGGGAAGGCGGCAGCTGCCTCGCGCCCTGTCGCTCGAGAGGCGTCGAAGGGACGCCAGTGTCCAGCGGGCCTCGGGGTCGCTTTGGCTGGCGCAGACCGGCACGGGCGGCCGCGGGAGCTGTTGTTCTCCGCCGCAGCGGTCAGACCCTGGCCGCAGGAGCTTTGCCACCGTGCTGCGTGTCCCTTAGCCATCCGACGCGATGGCTTTGTGTTTACTGCCCTGACAAGTGCCACCTTGTGTCGCGGGTGAGTGGACTGGTCCGACATCCTTCCAGCTGAACGCAAACGGCATAATCGGTTTTAACTGAGAAGTCTTGTGTTCTCGGGGCAGAAAAAGAGCACGTTTTGGCCTGTTACACAACGTCTGACCAGCAGAAAGACACTTAGCCCAGTAGAAGCAAGTTTTAAGGGATTGGGAAAGTATGATAAATGTGAATTACTTTTCTTGTTTTGGGCTATATGCCCAGAACTACTGAAACTAAACCTGAAAACTCCAAGATTAAAGCTGTAATTAATCAAGGGTGAATAAGCTTTATCCTTTGTTCATTGTTGGGTTTCTTTTTTTTCTTTGGGTGAAGTTGGTATCTTTCGAATCCTTAAACCTCCCTGCTTTTAACACCACTTTGCCTACTACTTGAAACACTTATTATCCCATCTTCTCTGTTCAGTTATCTCTATCATTCTAGAGTGCTGTGAGTTCTCATGTTTCTCCCTCAAATCTGCCCGGTGTTCGTGCTTTAAAATGGAATGTAAATTAATGCCCCGAGAGGACGGATGGACTCAAAGTAAAGCGCTGCTCTGGCAATCAGGTCCTCTAAATTCTGTCTCGGCGAGCTGCTGGTCCCCCTGCCCATCATCGCTTCAGACACAGACCTGATGAAATGAAGGAGAGCTCCTAGGACTTGAGGACAGCCCTGCATATTGCGGTGTCAGTACTCCAGGCGTTTTTGCTTCCTCTCTTTCAACGCTTGGCTCGATGATAAACTGAGAAAATGTGACCTCTTGTGCGTTCCCAAAGTGGGCAGCTTCCCAACCTGCTCTGAAAGGTTTCTAACCTAGGCTGCGTTGAAAGCCTTGGAGCACTGGCTCCTTAAAGGTGACTGTTCTCTGTCTCCAAACTGCGTGTGTTACGTCTCAGGCTCGGAGTAGCCTCAGGGCTGTTGCGGAGACTCAGCTTCGTCCTCCACACTCTGATCTTTCAGACCGTCAAGGGCAGCAGATTTCCCGTTGGTTTGGGAAGACTGTTGGGTCAGGCTCTAAACTAGTTCTAGAGAATCTTTTTTTTTTTTTTGTGGTGGGTCCCCCCAAAGGGTGGTGATGCTCAGATCTTGAGGCGCTGTTAATGCCCCGTGTTGGAAATGGGGCCACGCTTTAAAACAGTCGGTGTTTTTGGCAACTTCCGTAGAAGAATCTTCTCTGCCACCACAAATCTTGCGCTGATGTCCTAGATACTTTCCGTGGGAATTTGCTAATGCCTGTTGCTAGATTTCTGTTACAAAATGATACTGCACTATCACGTGCCATTGCTCTGTTGATACTTGCCAGAGGATAAGGTTGGGATTTTTTTGGTACTGAAAAAACTATCACTCCTCCCATCTTTTCCAGATTCTAAGTTATTGGCCGTATGCTTTTGTTTGGGTTTTGGGTTTTTTTTTTCTTTGTTTTTTGTTTGGATAATATAATGTCCCTGTTATAATGCAGTGATTTGCAAATTCATGTGAATAATTATGTGTGGATAAATATTTTTCTTTTTTAAAAGAAATTCTATTTCCGGTTTTTCCTAAGACGACTCCCTCTTCGAACCTTAGAAGTTAAAATGGTAATGGCATAGGAAAGAAAATAACTTGCTATTAAAGATATTCTTGTATTACTGTACTACTTTGCAGCCAATAATTGAGATGGCTCTGTATGCTCTTACAGAGTACACTGAAATGAAAATGTTTTGTTCAGAAGTTTGTATTTTAAAAAAGCAACAGGAAGAGTAGAATGCACTTTTTTTAGTTTTAGTTCTTTTGCTGTAACAGTTTGGAGCCTCAACACTGTGAGTACTACGAAAAGTCAACGCCTACAAGTAAGTTAATTATACTTGTAAGTCACTGACAGTGCAGTGTTTTGTTCTGTAGTGTTTACGTCTGGTCAATTTACAGTACCGAAAGCTTGGGGATTGTCTCTGGCTAGTAGGAGATCTGGCTCTGGATTTTAGAAATGAGAAACTGCTATACTTACTTCTGCCACTTAACTTAAAACTGGGGTGTTGGTGGCAAAAGAGAGGAGACTGTGGTCATATTGTTGTGCAGGGGAAGAAAAGACCCAAACCCTGTTCAGATACAAAAGCAGTGTTATTCTCACATAACTAAAAATTACCTTTTTTGAAGTAGAAAACTTATTTCACAGAATAAGCTTTCAAGTGTGATCTGTAAGACCTCAAGTCCAATCATAGCTGCTATGAAAAACAACAATAAACCTCAATTTTCTTCCATCATTGAAAACTTGGAGGAAAATGGTAGTTCTGCAGTTAAAAAGGAAAAAACCCACACCACCCCCCAAACCTCCTCTCTGTGTAGTATACAGATCAGATGACCTGAGTTTCAGTTCTAGACAGATGTTCAATATAGGCAACGTCCTGCAACTGCTGTCTACGTTTTGTCCTTGCTCATGGCAGGGGGAACTAGGTGATCTTTAAGGTCCCTTCCAACCCCAACCATTCTGTGATCAGTTTAACTTGACATTTTTTTGCTACTCCGAAGATTTTGGAGTTCTGAATACTGTGTTTCTCAAAATTCAGCACTTTTGACACCATGTAAAAACTGTTGACCGACTAATGCAGTGGTTGATTACCCACTGAAAGTCATTTTCCCCACCCTGTGTTGTCTGAAGTGTGAATATTTCCCGTACACGTTAGGTTTCCTGATAAACTGCTGACAGTGGCACTTGCACTCCTGTTGGCATGGCTTTAAGAATGACAAAATAAGACCTGGCATGTTGCATTAATTCTGAGAAAAGCATGGTTTTGCAATCTTTAATCAGGCAAAGTTTCATTAGCTCTGTGAGGGAGTTTGACAATGACTTGGCCCAAGGAAGCTTTTTTTTTTTTCTTCAACAGCTCATGGCAGTTGTTAGCTTTTTCCAGAGCAGCAGAGTGGCACAGAACCTGGGCCATGAGGGTAATCTGAAATGTTTTGTGGGCTTTATGCTTGAATTTTGAAATGCGTAATGCTAAATAGGTATTGATGATGCTGAAGTGTCTAAGAAGGAAAATGAGAGTTTTGAAATTTGAATTTTCTGAAATGAACCCTTAAAAAAAATTTTTTTTTTAATGTGATAAAACTGATTTGTATTCCATTTCTTTCTTTCCTGAACAAATTGAGAAATTAGGCAAAATATTGAAAATAAAATTACTTTTCCCTCTTTTTTGGGGGGGAGGGGAGGAGGGAGAAGAAACTCCAAACTGTTACTGTCATTTTCATAATTAAGAAATGCCAAAACTTAGCTACTCTTTTGATAACTTGCTTGTACTACCTGATGCTTGGCACTAGTAGCTCTTGCTCTCAGCTGCTGACTTGGATTAGCATTCACACAGAAACAAGGAGTTGCTTGCACGGTGTGTTTCTGCTGTCCTTGCCACTGGGATGCAGGATGACCGTGTGCAGGAGATATGCTGCAGGTTGAGGATAACGGGGAAGGAGGGTGAAGAGGACAGCAAAGAAAATTGCTTTATGAAGGTATTGACTAGTGTGATGGTAAAATGCTGAGGAACCTTGCTCTGCTTGTGTCAGTCATTGCGTCATTGTTCGCATGATGGCTGTGCACTCTTACTGTCTTGCCCAGTTTTAGCAGTGTCTTGAGCAAAACTCATCCTCTTTGGTCTTGGAGTAGTGGCTGCTTTTCCTTCTCTGCTCCCCTGTGACATCCCACAAAAAGGGCTTTAGTCTTAGCTACTTCACTGTATTGTAATTTCTTCAATTAAATCCATTTAAAACCTCAGTTCCCACTGATTTGTTGGACAGAAAAAGGTACCATCTTTCCTTCAATCTCCTTTTAAAATTCATAAAGTTATTTTCCAAGGGCATACTTAGGTGGGTGCCCTTCAAAGGAGAAGTTGCTCAAAGTTTCCACACAATATCTGAGGTATGCATCGTGACTTTATCAGCAGATGTTATCGATTCTATCTGATAATGACTTAGGAAATGTTACGAGCTAATGAAAGGAGTCCTGCGTAGCTGTAGTCGGGAGCGTTCGCAGGCCGAAACCTTCCCGTCTGCCCTATGTGCTAGTGCTAAAGCAAGAGCTGACTAAGCTTCTGCACTGATAATTCTGTACAATCGTAAACAGGTTGTGATGACAGCTCCTTTTAGTAGGAGAAACTAAAGTAACATTCTGCCGTGACAGGGGATTTGAGAGCATATGCATGTCTGTTTCTTATGTGAGAGCTTGTTTTCTTACTGAGGGTCTTCATAGAGACCTGATTTTAGATTTTAGTACCTCTATGATATAGCGTCTGTTGTGGGAAGTACTTTTAAAGCAGTCCTAATAGAGGTAATTTTCAGATAACTTGCATAGAAAGGATGCAAGTTAGTTTTATGATCTTTGTATGCTACCGTTAATAGGACTATATTTTAGGTGTGTGAGGGGTTTTTCTTTTCGAGAAAGGGATATAGGTTCTCTAGCTTCCATGCCATTAGTTTGCTCTATGGAAAGGTAGGCATTGGAAAGGTTATGAATGACCACAGCCTGACCTAATAATCGACAGAAGTTGTTTTGCTTTTATTTTTTTCGGCTGTGCGTGTCAGAATTTCTGCCTGTTACTGTCTTGAGGGTACTGATTATGCAGTTGGAGAGGAATGATTTAGCATTAGGAAGATATTCAGGCAGCTGTCCCTGGTTTTCTTCTGGACTTGAAAGTTCGAAGTCTGAAGTCCTCCGTGGTGGGAAACCTGCATTTTCAGAGAAACACTGCATGCAAAAGACTCTTCTGGTTTTGCCTCACTTCACTGTTCTGCAGATTTTTGTTGTATGTCTCTTGCTCTTAAAACATTATCTGCTTTTCTCTTGATCGTCCCCAGTTTTGGGGGAGGGGGAAGATTTTACTCGATTTTTCTTCCCCCCCCGTGATCTCGGACTCATTTCTGTCACCTCGATAGTTTAGCGCAGCCTCAGGCAACAGAGCAGTTTCCGTGCAGCTTCACTTTCCTCAAAACACCTGTGTAGCTTTAGGACTGGTTCAAAGCAAATTCATCCTGAAATTGCTGGACTTACCGTGCAAAGAACTCCCAGCACACCAGAGAATAGATCTGACAAAGCTGATAAATTGATAATTAGTTTTAGCCTTTCCTTTTCTTGCTGACAGGAGGTTGGTCTCTATGTGAAAGCCCAAAAGTCAGGCCCTTGTAATGGGAAAGCAAGGCTCATGGTGGGGGGGTAGGCGGCACAACTGCAGGTGTTCCTTGTTGAGTATAGTTAGTTTGAGCCATTAGATTTTCCTTGTTTCTTCACTTCTTTCCCCTTATTTTGGAGCTTCCTGTTGGTGCTGGGGAGGAATCCCAAGGAGCAGAGGAGTGCTTTGCTCCTGCACTGCAGGACTGACCCTTGTGCCAAGGTGTTTTGGGGAGTAAAGTTTGTTGAGGGAGTTGGGTGAGGAGGTAAAGAATGAGTCTTGTGAATGGGGTGGGGGAAGTATACAAAGCCAAGTGATGCCAGTACGCTCTTTAAATTAGGTTTTTGGGGCATAATAAACCCCCAAAAACTTAACATAAACGGTGGGTCAACTGGCCTTCTGTTGTAACAATACTGCATTCAGGGAAAGAAAAGAAACTTCTAAGAAGAGTCATCCAACTATAGGTAGAAGTATTCTACAATATTAAAAAGTAACAGTACTAACATATAGAAATAATCATGAGTTAAGGGAGAAATTAATTAACTTGGCTAAACCAGAAAGAGTAGTAGTGACTTTACCACAATCTTTCAAGGAAGATCTATAAGAATGAATGAATTTGGTAACTTTTTCAAAACTTAAAATTATTCACTGCTTATCTTCCAGTGACCTCAGTGTTCTCCTGTGAGAAAGCATTTTATTTACAACCTTAAAAATGAAAAAAAAAAAAAAGTGGGCTCAGTATGAGTTTTAGAGTTTATTTAAAGAGAGAAACTACTTGGTGTGTTTTATTTTGGTGGTGGTTTTTGTTTTCTTTTGGACTTTTTTTTTTTAATATATCTTAGACTATTTCTGTAAGTGACTATCTTCAGAGATTAGATTTCAGGCAACAGTAATTATGTTATTGCCCCATATCTCTACTCATGTGAGTCCTTTGTGTAATAACCGAGGTATGTAAACTGGTACATATATCACCCAGAACTGTGGAGCAAGTAGCCTTGAAGGTGTGGTAAGCAGTGAGGTAAAGGAAGTCAAAGATGGAAGATAGTCTTAACAGTATCTTAAAACACTTCACCTAAGAACATGCACCTAGACTTGTCTTAAAGTTGTTGGAGACTTTAGCCATAATAGCTACTAAGCCATTGTGCTTAAATTCTGTTGGGCTTTAAATTAGGAAAAGTTAAATATCCATGTGGCTGCTGAGTATCTGGCCTTAAACTTCATGACGTGTCTTTCACTCTACACCAAAATTTCCAGAGTTCTTGCTGTCGGTGCCTGTTTTATTACAATGTGGAGCAGCTGCTCTGGGCTCTGACTGAGGTAGCATAGGCAGCTTGCTCCTCATTTAACCTCAGCCTCTGTAATGCCATACTTTGCCTCATCACATTCACACTGTTGACTAAGAAGCTGCCTCTCTTTTTTTCTGTGTAGACTCCTAAGCCTTCATTACTTTATTTGGGAAATTCAGCTCAAATTCTTAAGGTACCATACCTGCAACCTGACAAAGATGGGAACAAGTTCAGCACGTTTCAGGATGTGGACAGTGTAATGACTTGTTGTGCCTCAGATGTGACCCCATTTTCTAGGTGAACAATCTGTAGGTGTGATTCAATGTTTTGCATCTCTGATAGTAGAACCAATTTCCCTTCTTTTTGCTCTTTATGCCTTGATTCTGCTTCCTCCTGTTCACGGAATACTGCAGAGAGAGCACGTACGCATGTGTCTGAGAAGGCAAATAATTTCACAGGTCGTGACTTTGCCAGTGCATGAATCAGCCTCACTCTGGGATAGGAGCCTTTGGTGGGAACAAGTTACGGTGAATAAGAACCTCCTGAACGGCATCAGCCTCTTAAAAATTTGCCATGTAGAACAGCACCAACCACTGCAGGTGCTCAGCTTTTATGTTCAGGAGCACATGTAGCTCACAAGGCTCAACCTGAGGCTTGCTTAGTCTTGTATCCTTGGTTGAGGACTTAACCTGTAGCTTCAACATCTATTCCTGTGCCTTTTTTCCAAACACCCTAATGCAGCAGAGAACTTTTCTGTGGATTTTTTTTTTGTTTGTTTGTTTTGTTTTGTTGTTTGGTTTTTTCCCTCACCCCAGTGTGTCAAATCTACTGTGGTCTGGTGACCCTTGCAATCCTTTGCTAAAAGGCCTGTGTGTTTACTGTCCTCCATCCCTGTGATATCACTCTGTGAAATGACCTTGGTTCAGTAAGGTACTCTTGTTCTTGAAGTTATTGCTTTTCCTGATATTAACACAGGTTAAACTCTTTTTCAGCCTTCAGTCATTTTGGTGACGTGGCTTACAGCACAGTTTGAAAAAGTGTTTTGTTTCTGTAGTCAGGGAGAGATGGACTGTAGCAGTGTTGTGGTAGGGAGCGGTAGGGGAGCCGGGAAGGTGCTTTGTTACCTGGTTTGGTTGCTGCAGAAGATGTTATGTAAATACATTGAGACTTTCCTCTGATTTCCATGATGTATTATTTAGCAAAGAAGCACTGTGTTGTTTAAAACGCAGGTGTCAGAGGTAGTAAGCTAGATACATTCAGAAAGAACGTGACAAGTCTGAAGAGTAATATAATTTTCCAATGATCCTCATGTAGGAGCTAATCCTGCATTCTGGGGAAATCCCCTGGAAACAGTATCTTTCTGGAAGGGTATAAAAAAATAGTGATGTTTACCTGCCTTTGGTTTAGTGGTTGGCCAAGTCTGGGACTGGCACTAAGAGGGTCAGTAAGCCCTAAATGAAGCTGGTTTATGCAGTGTCATGAAAAACAGCAATAGCTTCAATATAAAGACAAGATATACAGTTGACTGTGCTAACTGAGTCAAGCATCAAACAAGTCCAAAAAAACCCAAAGAAGGAGGAATGCATCAGCCTGTGTCAGTTCAGCATACTTCCCTGTGTGTGGCCTGTATTTCTTTTCACGGGCTCCATCCCTGCAAAGCTGCTTTGTGATCTCAGTCCCCGTGCGGGTCAAAAGGGGAAGATTGTTAACATTCCTCCCACCCCTCCCCATCGCCATCAGCAGCTCTGGGTGGATGTCAGCCCTTTGGGAGAGGACAGCGGAATTTTGTGCTGCTTGTAAACCTCAATCTGTCTCATCCGGACAGTAATCCAGCTCCGAAATTTTGATGATTGTTATGATTGATTTAGTAATTGGAATGCCAGTATTGCTGGCATACTAGCATTTTCATGTTTTATTAACATTCAGGAAATCTGTGATACAGCGAAAGAAACAACTTTTCTCCCAGAGAATCATAATTCCTAGGTAGTGTTCTGTAATCGCCCTTTAAAAGTTGTCTTGTCTTGTCCCTGGCTGGCAGCTTTAATGCTGTTGCATATCTCTCTGGCTCTTTCTCCCCACTTCAACGATTGTGCTGTCTTTGTTTTGCTACTGGAATAGTTTCACTGTGACAGCTTTGGTTTTACAGGATAGAAAACAAGCACATTTCGTTGGCTACATTTAAACTGCTTTCAAAGTAAAGGGTCCTTTGTTCTGCAAACGAATTATACTGGATTGTTACAAGCAGTTTGGAATTGCTTGTTACAGTGATACAAGTAGGTAACAACATGCCTCTGAAGAGATTAAGGGCTTCTCATTTTATGGTGCATTTGTTCCAATCATCATAATTCTAATGAAATGCATGTCTCTCTTCTGCAGTCTCTTTCCCTTGTCTTTAATGTGTCCATCTCTCTGAAGAACATGGTGTTGTCAGACAAGATTCCCTTGATCAAAATGGAACAAAAGAAAATACACTATTCAGTAGTGATCTGTGGCTTGAAAAGCAAATGTAGAAATATCATTAACCTCATACTGAGCTCAAATATATTCCCTCTGTGTGTGTGCGGATATACCAAATATGGTTGTTGCAAAGGTTAGACATTGGGGAGAAAAAAAGCTTAGAAATGGAACCTGTTTTATGTACCTGCTATAGATAATCTTTATTTAGGAGGAATAGGTGCAAAAAGATACACACAAGTAACAGCAAATTCCATAAACCTTGTGCATTTGATGGTTAATGTTTCTTTTATGCCCTACTTCTACTACAGCTAACAAACGCAGCATATTGTAATGGAAGAGTCTAAAGTATGACAATTATATTTAGTGAGCCACACGGCATGTTTCACTGGATTGTGGCCTTTAAGCAACAAAAAGGAATACCATTCAGATTGCTCCATGGAAGGAGAAGTAATTGTCTTGGACACCTGTAATTTTGTCATCGGCCTATTTTTGTGCCAATTCCAAACGCTGCGGATGACTTTGGCAGTGTAGCATGACGAGCAAGTTAAGCTTTGTGCATGAAGGACACTAGTATCTGAAAAAAACTTCAATGCTAGTGTAAATAAACCCGTTGAATGGTTTGTGTTTTATTATGTAAAACCCCTCTGTTCTTGTTTGTGACAGTTGTGGCTGACGTAAGTACAGCAAATCCAGCTGTACTAGTCACTCAAAGTCCTCGCTAAGGTTTTTCGTCCATTAAAACTACATACAGTGCCCTTCAGTAGAACTCCAAACTTTAAGAATCTTGGGAAGTACCAATATAAGTTGTGTATTTTTAAGTAAAATATATGCACAAGTTTGACCTTCCTGGAAATATGTCCATGCGTTACAGTGAATTTCATATAGCAAATTCCGTTAAAATAACAATAGCAGAATAGCTAAGAAGTAGTATTAAAATTTACTGCGACCGTCTCTAAAGGATGAAACGAGAATGTTGTGTGACTGCTGCTCTATATGATCACTTCCACAGGCTGAAACAGCACGCAATCCTGTTATTTCTTAGCAATACCTCTATAAAGGAATTGCATGTTTGCATTTAATGGGACCACAGCCTTTAGTTATGGTCACCCACACTCATCTGTCGCTCACTAGTTTAAGTCTTTCTCTACTCTTAGTACTGTGGCAGAGTGTGCATGGTGAAGGAAGCGGACTTGGCTTTGTCCCTTGGGTGTGCAGAGCTGCTGGCTGGACTTCTCATGGGTGCTGAATGGCAGTGGCTGTCACCAGAGCTGGAAGAAATGCAGCTCCTCTGAATAACAGACCTTAAAACTACGTGATCCTGGTGTGGAATGCTAATTTAGGTGATATAGTGACCAGGGAAAATAGTAATGGCAGTACTGGATCGACAGTTTTGGTTTGTGTTCTTTTTTGGGGGGGGGGGGGGGGGGGGGGGGGTTTGTTTGTTGGGGTTTTGTGGTTTGTTTGGTTTTTTTTAATCTATGTCTATCTTTTTTGTGATTTGATTGAAGAAAAGATTGGGATGAAATGTGGAACAACTTTTCAAAGCAGCCAGAAATCTAGAGTTGAAATTCTTGAAGGAATAAGTGATTGATATATGCATTTTTTTAATATATAAAATGTATTTTAAAGTGTATATATTTGAGACTTGCATAATAGTAACTGTGAAAGAAGTGTCACAGAGACATGAACCAAAGGGAGCAGATAAGCAGTCAGTACATGTGGCCTGATTGCTGGGGCAATAAGACTGGTAGGAGGTTTCAGCAGCCAAACTATTTCTACCACAATGATACCTAAAACTCTGGCTCTGTCCTGCTGGCTCATATTTTTTGGCAGCCACCTTGCAGGATTTTCAACCTAGAATACTGGGGTGTGTTAATGAAGGAAGGAGGGAGCCCATAGAGCATGGCCTCTGGAAGATGAGAGATTCAGCAGAAGACAAGGTAGAAGATGGATTAGTCTGAGTCTTTTGTGTACGTCTGCAGTACCTTCAGCGGTTCTGAGTTTGCCCTCTGCTAGCACTTCTGTCAGGTTCTGTTTCTGGGTGTTGCTGGTTTTGGCAAGGCCATCCCACAGATGCTGTCTTCTATGGTTGCACAGAAGCTTTATTGTTCGTTTTTAGTGCTTGCGATGCAGGTGTTACTGTTCCCCCTGTGTACCTAAATGTGTTTGGCAATTGCTATTAATCTGGAACAGAAAGCTGGTCATTAAGAAATAGCCTTATATTTAATGAACCATGCCAAACAAAGCTTGGGCTCAGAACTCACTAACATTGACAGAAATCCTGTAGCTGATTACAGGTGCTTTGTAAATGACATTACTGTAACCTTCCCCACTTCAGCATCATTGTGTTGTTCTTTTTCATAGTGGTTAGGTAGGTAATGATAAAAGTTACGCAGCTTGATCTTGTTCTCTCTGTCCTTGAGTGAAAACACATTTAAAAAGTAATTCTGTTGGGTTCAAATGTCTGCTGATACAAAGCCTGTAAGAGGAAGGTCATCCTTGAATCTATGTTATTAGGAATCCCCCAGCTTCTGGTGAAATGCAAGGCTTGTGTCCTAGTGGACTAAACTACAGTCTTACCTTCCCAAGCCCACCAAACCTCCTTCCAAAAAATCCCCAAACCAGATAGTGAAAACTAATGTTTCCTTTCTCATCCAAGAATCTTGACTCTTTTCCCCATTAGTGTGACAAGGAGCTCCTGAATACCACTGTGCGCAAGCGCTATACTTTCTGAGACTGCTCTGTGCTCTGAAGTCTTCTTGTGAGTGCAAAACCAGAGAGGACCATCCACAGCATTGATACCAGATTTTCCTAAAATCCACAAAATTTTCCTAAAGATCTGTGCTGAAAAAGCGTTTTCGGCTCTTGGAGGTGTGCAGTAATGCTGTCAAGCACTCATCTGAAATTTATTTCTTGTCTGGTTTTGACTGTGACTGTTAACTCTTCACACTAGTCAACAAAATATCTGTCTCTGTATGGGTTTTTTGTGTGTGGTTAGCATTGTCTCCTGTGCAACCAGGCAAGCCAGCATGAAGTGAGGATATGGAACTTAAGACAGAGCGCTGTGCACCGCGTCTCTCAGTGCGGTTAGTGTACAGGGCCAGGTGAGCAAAAGTGCAGGTTGAATTTTTATTGCCAGTTGCTGACTGTAAGCAGTGTCTCTAGGACTGCAGTTCCTCCAAAACCCTCTGCCAATATGTGTCTTGCACTTCCCCTGACCAAAGGAATGTCCTTGCTGTTTCACTTGGTCAATATAGCCTCCCCCCACCACTGAACCCCCCAGCAGCTTGCCAGCTGCCTTCCTTGGGATCCCTCCTGCTTACAAGGGTGGGTAGATGTTTCCCACTCTTGTCATGTTTCTTCTGCTCTGCTTTCCTGGCAGATGCTAGATGCTTCTAGCTACCACATGGCTGATGATTCTCAGGGTCAGAAAGCTGGTTGAATGCCGGTAGGGCTCTTGTCCATCCGAACTAGTGATCCCCTCTAAGCCTTGGCTGGAACTTTGGGATATTCTGATCACGCTAAATGTAAAAGCTTCTTCCGTTTTGCAGACTGTGTTATTTCCTATTTTAGTAACTCTGCCAGTTCATGGCTAGTTTACTTTATAGCAGGTATCAATGTCTCTATTTCAGTCATACTGATAAACAGATCTTTGAATACTGATACATGATAGTTTGGGAGGACAAACTCACTGAAATATCTACTGATGAGCAAATGCTTTTGTTAAAGATGGGAAGGCTACTGCACTGCACACCTGCTAGTGGTAAAAAATGATTTTAATTTCAAAATGCATCCAGAGGTTTGTTTCATTTCACTACCGGTTAAACCTTAAAGAAATCAGGTGGCAATATATTATCTATTTTTTTAAATGTATATCTTAATATGGTATAATGATTTTTTTTTAATCTCTATTCAAACTCGTGGGTTGTTACTCTTCATGAAAGCTTGTAGTTGGTATTTAAATAACAATTACTATAGATAACAAATTTAAATAACAATTACCAAAGAAAAGAATGTGCTGCACTAATTTTTCTCTTTTCACCATCCACTGTTGGGGAGTGGAAAGAAACACCTGTGTGCAGACTGATCTTGTTTTGATGCTAGCCAGCAGTACAGCTCCATTTATCTGCTTCCATTTCTTTGACGTGGCTAACTTGTAATAAATGAGCTCCATGCTCTTCAATTGAGACTCAGTGATGTGTGTATTCTTGTTTCATAATCATGTTTAAATGATTAGCCAAGTAGAAAATTGCACGCTCAGTAGAAAAATAAATTGAAGAGGGTGACACTGCAATATTAATCTTCACTAAATTGTAGTAAAACGCTTTGAAATCAAAGAAACATGTAGTAAAATACATCATGAAATACTAGCACACAGTTTATTCTATTTTGCATTTGTATAGATATATTTTTTTTTCTTCCTGTACTTAATTAAGTAAACAAGTAAAAACAAGTCTTGAAATTCAGAACAAACATAGTGTTTGGAGACTTGAACCCGGTTTCTGGTTTGGAAATGTTTTAAATGTGTAAATTTAAAATATCCTAGGTATTCTTTTCCTTCTTACTGCTTATCCCCTCCCAGCCCAACACTTACTAGCTAGTACCAAACAAATGCTTTTAGCATATTATGTGGTTTCGTAGCCTCTTCAGGATCCTTATAGTTTCAGTGGGAATTATAAATGTTCCAGGACTGCACTAATTTTGGCAGGTTTTCCACTGCTCTTAAGACATGCTGAGCATCGTGAACAAACAGCTCGGGTACGTCCTCTAACGTTCCCTCTGTTGCGATTACAGGGCAGTCTGCACTGCTTGTCTCTCAGAACACTGGATGTTTAGGTCACGTATTCTTGGTTTTATCCCTCGGAAGGATTTTGAAGATTACTGTTCTTAGTAAGGGCTTTATTCCCAGTGCGAAGTTCAGCACGCTGCCTGGCCTGATAACTGAGCGTGATCTCAGATGGGGGCTGTGCACTGTAAAACCATGTGATCAGAGGTTGCCTCAGACCAAGGTTAATTGCTTTAAAGTGCAAAATATTGAGGAAGAGATGAATTTTAAACTGTCTTAATAGATATCTCATGCTGTCATAGAGGCACTAACACTTCTCAAAACCCAGGGGTTCCTAGGGATAAACTGTGGGTCTCTGCATTCAGCTGATTTCTATACTTGAGGGCCTTTCAACTGTAGCGATGTTTCTTCAGGTGCCTACAGGGATTTTTGACTGGTGTGTGGATGCTCCTACCAAACTTGTTAGAGACAGGCTTAGGAAAGGGTCAGCCACAGGTGTGGGACTTGGTAGAGTGGTGGGAAGGAACTGGAGTGCTGAAGGCATTGTGCCTGTTAAATGGCCAGGCAAGAGCATGGTTAGAAACAAAGCTAAAGACTAGGAAATTACAAAGTCGGTATCAGAACATAGGGCGTGGGGGTAGCAGGGAGGGTGAGAAGCAGAGCAGGCAGGAGAAAGAGCAGACTGGTGAGCACAACTGTAGGTGAAGACATTCCCTCGTATTAGATCCTGCTCATGTGCTGGGCTGTGGTCTCCTGGCAGATGTGTTTGACAATGGCCACATTGCCACTGGCCAGCCTGTCACTTTTTGGGTTCTTCAGGGAGCTGTGCAAGACAAGGTCAAGGTCTTTTAGCCCTTGAAAGACATGATGCTGGTTTTGTGTGTGACTTGGTCTCTAACATCATTGACATAATGGGATATTCTTCTTTGTGTCGTAAGTTGAAAAGAGTAGCCAATATATGTATCAGATGAGGCTTAATTTAATCACCTTCTACTACAGAGTTATTGATCTTGATATGTTATTGTTGAAATGAGATCTTTGATTACTTGATAATTTTGGATCACATGCAATACTGGGAACAGCAATTTTCCCCCTTCCTGCAAGCATCTTGCAATATAAATCGGATCCAAATGCCAGTGTCTATGAAAATATAATGCAGAGATGCAGAGTGCTGTTTTGAAAATCTTTTTTTTGTTGTTTGTTTTTAAGCACATTCTTTGCTATCATACAGAAGTTAATATAGCTGGTTGTGTGCTGGGACGTGTTGTCAGCCAGGGTGGAACACTTCAGGATTAGCAGATGGACTTTGTTTTGGTTTTGTTTTTTTTTTTTTTAAGGAAGGGAAAGGGAGATTCTTTTAGTTCTCAAAAACTTCTCTTTTAAAAACTTGTTTTAAAAGAGCATGATCTTCAAGAATTGTAGGTGCAGCACACGTACACAAGCTAGAAATGTATATGATTATTAGCTTCAGATTCGTATTTGTAACGACTATCCTAAAGCAATGGGAAGACAAAGGGAAAAAATACTATATCTGTAAAAACCAATTTATTTCCTAGTGCTAATGGAAACTGAGGTCAAAATAGTGTAATTTAGAAGTAGGTTGAAAATGCGGAACAGGCAGAAACTAGGTCTAGCTTTACCCTTTTCTAAATGAGTGACGTTTTGCTTCTAAAACCATATTTACATACACTGAACTGGCTGCGCTGTGTTAGAAATTGCCAAGCCATGCAAACCCTTGTAGAGTTCGTATTTAGAATGTATCCCATCAAAGATACAGTGAAGCCATTGCAAAGCTAGACAGTGTGGATTGGTTTGGTCTGACACCTCTCCTCAAACCAGACCTGAATATATTTGCTTCTCATTCCCCCTTCCCTCCCAGGCGGTTCTAGGTGTGCCTTCCTGTGAAGGAGCCCTGGAGTTCACACATCAAAACCAGGGTGTTGCTTCCAGAGAAGCTGCAATTGTTTTACTTACACTTTCACTAACATCCAGATTTATTTGAGAGCCAAAACACAATGAGTTTCTCCTGTGGTAAAGCAGGAAGGAAGGTGGGAGATTTTAGCTGCAAATAGTGATGTCACCAGTATTCCGTAGTTTACAGCTACCCTGATGCACTGGATGTGCTTGGGTGAGAGGATCTGGACAGAATATTCTGAGACATGCCTTGAAAGAATCTGAAAGAGCAACTGGTGTCAGAGATGGGGTTACCAAACAAGCAAACACAAACTGGGGCTATTACAAACCTTAGAGGACTCGAACTTCCACGTGGCAAGAAAAGACTTGCTATGCTCATTGATGTTTAACTAGTGTCTGAAGCAAATGCAAATGAGTCTGACAATTTTGGGGTGCTTTCACTTCCCTAGAGTGACAAACACAATGGATCTGATGTTACTGAAGAACCTTCCAGGTATCTGCAACCCCAAAGTAGGAAAATCCCAGAGCTGGGTGAGGGGATGGGGGGCTTCACATCTCCCTCCCTCCCTCCGTCTCAACAGTCAGTTTGAATTCAGGCAGCCCTAAGTGAACAAGCAGAGAAAAAAATTCTGCTGTGTTCTGAAAGCCAACCTGATACATGGAGCAGAGATAAGGCAAGAACCTTCAGTTTGGGGTAAACAAGGTTATGGTGGACTTCAGCCTTAAGATTTAGAAAATACGCAATATGAAATGATGCTTGGTTGTAAATTTTGCCACTGTATCCTGGACAGATACCTAAAAGACTGCTGCCTTAACGTGTTTATCGAGTCTTATAAATGTTGGTTGCTGATCTTAACAGTATTTAATAGGTCAACAAGGAGAAAGACAAAAAGCCTATTTTGCAAATAGACCTTCCCCTTCAAATTAAATATGGTCAAAGAAACACTTTATACTGGTGGGCAAAAAGGAAACTTCAGTGAATTAGCTTTGTGAACCTGATTCCAGATTTCTGGAGTCACTTTCTGCAATTTTTTTGCTTTTAGGTATCTGAGCAAAGCTTTAGACTGTCATTTAGTAAGGGTGTGGGGGTTTTAATCACAGTGCAGGTTTGCTAAAGGAGAGGAGAGGGGACTGTGGGATCCTTCCTCCCCCTTAACTTCATGTAGTGTAGCACATGGGCCCAGGCCCTGTGATAAGAACTCCCTCCCTTCCCTCTTTGCCCTATGGTTCCAGACATCCCTGGACATGGCTAAGTGAAAGTGTGCATCCAAGTGTATAAACATACACTACTCCTAATCGTTCCTGAGGTATAAGTGACCATTCAGCTGGAATTTTAAGAATTCAGATTTGTGCTACGTGACCAGGTATTAATGATCTTTATTGCAGGTCGGCTTGGATCTACAAAGAAAGCAGTTTTTACCCCTTTTCACAAACTGACCTTTTCTTGCACGCACACCTAGGCAATCTGGGTTCTTTTTCAAGTCTTCTTGTCCTTCACATTTTCTACAGAATAGTTAGAAGTGCTTTTATTTAATCTTGTGTGTGTGTGTGTGGTTCTCCTGTAGCTTGGATATTTGTGTAATAGTGTAAATACAAATTGCCGGTGTGTTTTCAGTGTCTAGTAATCATACACATTATTTCTCTCCAGGGTTTTTCCCAAACCGTTTGCTCAAAATAAGCGGTTTTATTCTATGTCATCAGCATAAGAGAAACAAAGTAAAAGGTTTTCTTGTACCTTAATATTTCTGTACTGTTACCAAAGAATAGCACTCATGTTAGTATTGGCAAACCTTGGGCATTTTCTTGGTGAATAATTAGACAAGGAAAATCTCTGAAGGAGATCATGAAGAAAGATTTGCGTGTTTCTGCCGTGAATGGAGAGTATGATTGTTTGTGCTAGCAATAGAAGGAAACTCAGCACGTTCACTGATGAATGCCGACTTTAATAAACGGGGGGAAAAAAGCTAAAAATATTGGTCATCTAACCTACCAAAGAGGAAGTTGTAATCCCTAAATTTTGATGTAAATGGTTATACTCAGTTCTGTAGTGTATATCTTGAAGTGAGGGGAGAAATATGAGGCCTTGTTTCTTTTGAACTGCTGTAGGATTTTTTGGTTTGTTTTATTTTTCTCTGAAGGTGGTTTCCCTCATCCTGAGAATAAAATGAAACCAGGAATCGGCTTGGTCCAGAGGCCACAGAAGTTACAAAGTGGGAAATGCTCATTATTTATCAGTGACAGAAGGTTCCTTAAATCAGAAATGGGAAGTATTTTTGGCATAAAACCAGCAAAGATGACAACACCTATTTTATCTTAAATTTAAGGCTTTGGCCTTAAGCTGCTTGACTGTGGACCTTGCCAAATTACGTCTGGTCTATTTTTACCTAATTTAATCGAATTCCAAACAGTGCTGAGAGTTCCCTCCAACAGCTGCATGAAAATGCGTTTTGGGAGCCACAAGTGATATAAATGAATGCTATATGTGCTTTTGTCAAGTCAGGCTTCCAGCAGTCAGCTTTTATGGAAGACAAAGATTAGATATGCATTTCTGTACTTGCCAACTATTCTCACCTCCCCGTTAATTTATTTGGACTAACCTGATTCCTTTCAGTCACAGGATTTTGGGGCTCGCTCTTTTTGAGAAAGTGAGCAAGCGGGAGTATAATGTAGAGAGGGATTTGAGAAGCAAAATCTTTGGGGCTCTGTTGATAAAAATGTAAGCCAAAATAATGTCTTGAACAGTGAGGTCCCCAGGGTGGGGGATGGAAGAAGTTGATTCAGGATGTGTGTGGACAGTTCTGTATGCTGAAGATGTTACAACCTAAGAAAATTCTGTACACCGTGTTTTTCTTTGCTGTTTTATTTGTAGGCCAATTTCATTTGAAGAGTTTAGCTGTATTTTTATGTGTAAATTTAATGAACGTGATTGCTTGCATGACAGAAGTCAGGTATGGATAACCAACTGCAGAGCCACAAGCATTATTGCAGGACTAAGTTTTTAGGGTAAAAAAAGTTACAGGATAAATGACCTCTCAGAACGGCTTTCTTTTTTTTTAACCTGATTTTTGTGATCCAAGTTCATTATATTGCTTCCTGAATAACTATTTTACACTTAAATTAATGGGTTCTTGATCACTTTCTACTCTTCCAATGCAGCAGCTTTGAGTACAAAGATCTCTGTTACCCTACTCTTCTTGTTGGGGAGTAAAAAGAATTTCCACCCAATTAATACTAATATCTTAGTATGATTTGTTTTCTTGCTTTTGGCTGTCTTTCAGGAAAGTGCCTGAGAGTATCTGTGCTTTCTGCTGGACTATAACATCTGATGAATTGTTCTCCAGAACAGGGATATATTCCTGAGCCAGAGCCAGAAATTAGTAGCAGTGTTGTGACTGTGAATTGTCGCCTTGCTGAAAGCTTCAGTGTAAGATGTAGAAAGCTGAATTGAAGTCTTAAAGCTGAAATTAAAACACAAATCTTGTGCTGAGTTCACTTAATAAATAATAGGGCTGTTAATCAGTTGCCATGAGGAAGCTTGGTTCAGCTGGGTATTGTAGGTGTGAAAAATTGTCTACTATATTTTTGCTCTAAAATCTCTCCAGCAAAGACTGAAAGGAAAGCTTAGCGTCTTTTTCCCAAAGCATCAATGATTCCAGAGGTAGCAGGCTGAACACCTCCAAGACTAGGAAATTACAAGTTCCTTTCATTGTTGTTTGTTGCTATGAGTTTTGTTGGTCATTAAGGGCACCTAAGAACCATTTCATGTGAGCGCTTTGTAGGTGGTTGAATCACAGTGCCAGCATTCAGCTAAATCACTGTTCAGCTTTGCAGTTGTTTCTTTTGGGGAGGAATTGCAGGTGGGAGGTAGAAAGTTGAGGGTAATTATTTCTCTAATGTGTTGAAAACAAGCTCTATACCTATTGTGTGCACTTGCCTCTGAAGTATAAACAGTTGATACTGTTGAAATGTTTGAGGAAAGCAGTGAAGGTATTGGAGGAAGGGAGTGATTTGTAGCTCTTTAAACTTCTGTATTTAGTCAATAGAGAACTATTATTTAATTTCCATTTACACTTAATTGATTCAACTCCAAAATTGATGCTAAACCATTGTATGGATCAATCTAATGTATGGGATCTGATATGCAAAGTATTTGCCTGGAGTCCCAGTGAGGTGGAAGCTGTGCAGGGCTAAAGAGCTTTTGTGGCAACACGACTCTTCTGTTCCCGTTGTCTGTGTCCAGTTGATTTGCTGTTTCCCACAGTCTCCTCCAGTTCATCTGGCTGCTGTCGTCAGGGTGGGAAGGCAGCAGCCACAGCTAGAGGAGCTCGTGAAAGCTGGGGGGGAGAGAGGGGAGGGCACAATGATGACTTACTGTGACTTACTCTCCAATTTCTCATTTTCCCGGTCTCTGCTGGCTGGTAAGCACTCTGGTAGGGGCTGCCAGGTGCAAGAAGGGAGATGGAAATAGTGAGCAAAGCCAAGTATGGGAAAGCCTGAATCTTAAAACTGCCCATGGTGGCTCTGCTAACAGAATGGAATCGTGTGGGGATAGCTAGTTGGGAAGACAAAGATTCCAGTCAAACCCCTTCTACATTTTCATCTGCTGAGTGTGTTACTGTATGACCTATTAGACAGATAACTCTGCAACGAGCTGACAGAATGGTTTTGGTGAGAGAACGTACTATTTCAGCTGGGTTTTCCCACACAGTAATCCTTTCTGTCAGCCTCTCCCTACTGACACTCAAGACATTTTGAACTTCTTGGCTGCTTTTGATTAAATTTGATGGAGCAGAAACAGTTCAAAGTTAGTTTTCTACAAGCTTCACGAAAATAGGAGGGCAGAAAATTTCACATTCCTTGTTTATCCACTGTAGTGCGAGCTTAGCCGTATCACTACACAGCAAAGAATCTAAGTGGGGGTGGGGAGCAGACAGGGCAAGATCTAGTGTTCACAAAATGGCTTGCTTAATTCTGTCACATGCTCATAAAATAGTTGTAACACCAAACTTTGTTAAAGTTTACCAAAAAGAAAGTTGAGAGGCAGCTCAGAGGCTCTGTTCAAAGATGTGAAACACATTTAAGAACCCAAGAGGGTTTTTATTCTTGTTACACAGTTACTAGGACCATGTGCCCTATGGGAATACACTTCTCAACTTCACAAAAAGAAGGTTATGGCATAGGCAGGGACCACTAAAAAAGTTTACCAATTGAGATCGTGAGGTCTTTGTGATCCTACCTGTGGGCTTCTCTTCCTGTAGCTCTGCCGTTGTAGAACCTAAGCCAATACCGCCCATGGTCTCCAGACCTCCGCCCCTGCGGAGCTAATGGTGCTTTGCAACAAGCATCTGGGGGGATCAGCTCTTGGGCTTTTTTCCTGATGGTTGCATTTCCTTACTTGTTACTTCCTGCTCCCTCTTCTCTGTGCTTTTGTTCCACTCATGTCAAAGGAAAGCATGACTTGTTTTTGTTGTTTGGTGTCCCAGGAGGATGATTACTTCTTTGCTTGACTTGGTAGTTCAGTTATCATCCATACAGCTAACCGGAGAGGTCGTTTTACAGTGCGGGCAGAGGGAAAAATGAAGCTGTCATTAGTAACTGCTGCTACAAATTTAGGGGTTTAAGCAGAGTGGCCTCAGCTTCCTTCAGAAGTCAGACCGAGTCCTTTGGATGTACAGCAGGAACGTGCAGGCAGAGTAACCGGCACAGTGCTTCAGCTGTTGAGAATACCAAGTCTCTGAGGTTATAATCCTTGGAATGAAACAAGTGTGCAGTGTGTCAGGAGGAGGGACAGGCATTTTTAGTTCATCGCTGGGTGAGAGGCCAGTTATCAGTCTTCTACCCGACAAAGAAGACCTGGATTTTCATTTAGAGAGAAATTAGACTGGCATGAGTTTTTGCATGTTTATTACAGTGAGATATTTTGTTAAAGAGTAGTTAATTATTAGTGAGCTGGGAAGCCTGTCCAGTATGAGGTTTCCTTTTAAGCCTGCTCTAGGCTGTTGTGAGAACTCATTTGAAGGACCTGCGGTTTTTCATATTGTTTTTGGTTTTATCCATAACAGGCTTTGTGTCTTAAGAGCCACATTATGAATCCAAAGTAATACAATCCTCTCCCATGACCCAGGATCTAAGCACTTAATTTTCTGTAATTTGACTTGTGTTCTTATAAGTAAAACAAAAATCTGGTGGGAAAAGTTTGTTTTGCCACTTCTGTTTAAGAAAGTAGCAACTGGAACATACGCTGTCCTAGAATATGGAATAGATACTTAGAGCATGTAAAGGCAATGTATGTGTGGAACTTATGAGAACAGTAGCAAAAATTAAGGCATTTTATGCTAAATGAGTAGGCTTGGAAACATCCTACTGTAGTCATTAACGAAGATGCAGATGTGCTTACAACAGAGCTTTTAGAAAATGAATAATGTGTATTTACACTGTTCATAGTAGAACCATGCAATTCAGAGATAAAGTTTAAAACTGCTTCAGTGTTGAAAGAACTGAAAGGAAAAGGAGTGCGGCGTTTACTTTTTTGTTGTTGACAAATGGCCTTTAAATAAAAATATCACTAGTGCAGTTGCAATCCATTTTTGGCGTAATAACATTACGCATGACACTTAATTCTGACAGCGTCGGGAACATGAAAAAGGATGGATCTGTTTTTGATATTTAATACACTGATAAATGTGATATTTTGGTTAGTGTGTTTATATGTGCCCACTTGTCAAGGAGAAAGATACGAATTAACTGTTAAAATGTTCAGTAACCAAAGATGTTTGTATTCTATGGAAACATTTGTTGTTTGTTGTACACGGTTTTAGAAAGGGCAGGAATTTTATCTTGACTTTCAGTTTTATATTTTGGTTGTAACTTAAGAACAATTTATGGTAGCAGTTTCTGCCTCTGGCAATTTCAGTTCAGCTCATTTATTTAGTCTTCCATCTGTTTGCCTTTTGAAACGTAAATGACCAATTTGAATAAGGCAAGTCCATACTAGAGCTACATGGTAGGTCAAGGTGATGCCAAAATTTAGTTACTTGGTTAAATGACTGTTTTAAATTCTATTTGTAACCTCTCTATGGAATGGACACTTCTATAGATACTTGGTCAAAATTCTTAGTTCTGTTTTCCTTACATTTGGATTCAGAAGCTTAGTTTAAATGCTGTACTACAAATGGTTATTTAGGTACTAGTGTTTTATAGAACATGCTAACATCCGTATTGCTAAACATGCTTTTTGTATCTTTGTCTTATTTTGTTTCCCTGTTACTGGCCTGGAAGCCCTGTAGAAGATTGATTTCAAGTGTTCTTCTAGTTCTTTAATTTTATCCGTAACTTGAGTTTCAGTACTACAGAGCCTTACAAACTTGCTAGGGAAAAAACCACTAGGGAAAAAGCTATGCCACATGAAAAAAGAAGGGGCATATACTTGTGTTTTTAACTTCTATTTACAATTTCTAGCAGTTCAGTCTTAAGATAAAATTGAATAATACACTAGTGCTGAAGTCGTACATGGTAGAAAGTTCGCTTTTGCTTGGGTCAAAAGCTGAGCTCCGCGGGTAAGAGCATAGGGAGGAGGGGTACTTTTGCATTATTTGTTCTTAAAACAATTGTGTCCTCGTGAAGTTGATTACACAAAGGTCATGTAAACCTTTCACAAAAGAATGGGGAAGAAAAACACTTTCCTCTACACTTTCCTTTTACAGTAAGTTATAAATAAGTGATGTATTAAAACTATAGCTTTGCATCAAAACACTGTGGTCTGAAGACTTGTGTCTCTGCAAAGGTATCTAGGGATGATGGTTACGATGAGGTTAATTGTATGACCTATTTCATAATGTGCACGTTCGTATGATAAGAACCATTTAAAAAATGTTCTAGTCATTGATAATTGCATACTACATGTATTGAAAACAAATTAAGACATAATGATTTACTGTGCTGCTCTTGTAGTAGGATCTGAAAGGATAGTTTTTTATTAGATTGCATTTTCTGTCTTGCACGTTACTTTGTATAAACAGAAAACTAGGAATTAAAGTATTTCAGTTACTTAGCTGTATCACACGTGAAACCTAACCTAAAGATTTAGGGATGTGCTTAGGGCTAAATTAGTTCCCAAATTAGTGCAGTTAGCAAACATAACTGTTTAAGAGAAATGCTTTTACTTGTTCAAATATCTAAGGAAATGGATTAAAGAACTGCCTGCATGAAACCACTGGTGGTGGTTTTACCTCTGGTGCTATGATAACGTAATGAAAAAGATCCACTAGAGTGAAATTGCTGTAGTGTGACAGGTTTATTCCCTAGATACCCATTTCGGATATCTCCAGGTGCCTTTCCCCTAAACCATTTAAGTCTGAATTACAAAGCACACGTACGTGCCTGTATGCCATTGGCTTGAACGCCAGTGCATCCCTGATGCTTTGCTGGGACAGAGCTTTAGCTCTTTGTTGCTTCTTTTGAATGTCTGGGATTTTTGGGAAGTATTTAATTGACTTTACACATCTCATGCTGTTGGTTATCCTGAGTGTGCTTGGAGCAGTGCACCTGGATGGTGTGTTTTGGCTTGCGTGTGATAGGAATTGAACGTACGTGGTTTCCAGTGCAAAATGGGCAGAGCTTGTGCTAGGTTTTCACTGGTGTCTGGGAGGTGATGTAGGAGATGCATGCTCTGCTCCAGCCTGACATTAAATGAGCTCAGTTTAAAAAATAAAGAAGGGCAGTATGCAGCTCTAAGCTTCTCAAAAGTAGTTCACCACGTAGAGGTCAGTGCCTAAAGGGAGGATTTTATGCTTCTGGCCTAATGCCTTTGTGCCATCTCAGCACTTTCTAGCTGGCATAGCTCACAGAAAACAAGCCTATCAGAGAGCTGGTGTGGTGGTGTGTTGGGTGTTTTTTGTGGAGGGAGGGGGAGACTGCTGTAGAGGATCTGCTGAGTGCTGGGGGAAGGCAGGAGTAGCACTGGAAGAAGGCGAAGGGTGACCTCTCCCTTCTGATTGCGGTTCTGAGTGCATCTCTCTTCCAGTTTCCCAAAAATCCAAAAGCCAGTGAATCTTCACATCTTGTGTGTGAGGAATAGACCTCTTTGCAAAGCACCTAGTGTCTTGTCTATTAGCCTGGGGGTTAACAGTTGTTGTTTTGCAACGTTATTGCAAAACAAACAAAACAGTTTGCTGTTTCAGTCTAAGAAGGCCCTTGTATTGTGAAATAAATAACCAAAGATCCCTTTTCATAATGGGTATGGCAGAATTCAATCATGCTATGTAAAGTATATGTCAATAGATACACCCAAGAGCATATTCACATCTTGTAAGGGCTGTGAGTTATGTCAGTGAGGTGGTTATTCAGAAAACTTCATTTTGCTGTAAGTGGTATTTAACTCTCTAATTTTGAAATTATTTTCCAAATACCCATAAGCATGTGCTTAAACATCAGCACTACAGTGTATGTCACCGTCCTCTGCAGGAAATTTGTCATTTTGTCCTTGACACAATTTTTTACTAGACAGAGGGTCATTATTAAATGCACAGAAAATGCGCGCCCACCCCTAACAAAGAAAAATGAAGGAGAGGGTGAGAGAGTTTGTCGTAGTCTTTTAATGGTGTAGTTATGGCTTTGATAGTGTGTGCTGTAAGCCTGATGCTTTCTAAAAAGCACGAGACCATTGTATATGCACAGACCAGCGAGGGAGAATGTGTGCAATGGGGCTTTTGAAGCTTTGCATTTGTTGTCTCTGGCTTAAAAGCATACTGCCCTGCATTGCCAGCTCCAGCGTGGGACAGCCGGACGTATGTGCGCTGCAATTGCGTTTAGGATTTCTTTATTCTTAAGTTATTTAGAATAATGTTTGGATAAATGTAACCATTTCTCCTTATTTTTTTTCCTATAACTCTCTTCCTGTAGAGATCCAAACCTTCTTTTGTGAGTTGCATGGGTAACTTCCCCTTACTCACCAGAAACCAAGCTCATTCCGTGTTTTATTTGCTCATAACACCTTCACCTTTGTGTGCATCTTTCTCTGCCTGCTGTCACTATCAAAGCATCCTGTTACCATCCTTGCTGCTTAACTGCTTCCTCTAAGTTATGCTCCATGTACTCAGGCCATTTTTGGGAGCGAAGGAAGGAAGCTACTTTAATTTCCTGCATATTTGCTAGAAGCAATCACCCATTCTATCACTCTTTTCCAGCAATCACTGTGTGGTATTATTTTGCCATGTTTCACTGATTCAGGTCAAGCAGAATGCCTACAAAGATCTATATCCATTTCCAGACAAGTATTGGAATACAGCCTGAGCACCATGTCCCAATTATTAGTTGTACTTCTTGCTTTATTCCAAGCATTCCAGGTGGTTTGGATTGTTGGGTTTTGTTTTGGGTTTTTTTTTTTTTCTTTTTCTTTTTTCCCTGCGGGATGTTTAGCTTTCTGTGAATATCTTACTGCTTTTGAAAGATGAAAATGGCCATGGCTGTCATCACCCTTGGTCTTTATTTGGTGGATCTTTAGAAAAAACTGGTAGAAGGATAAATTCGAATGTGGTCACTCCCGTTTACAAGTCCTCACGTCACTGTTTCTCCCTCTGCCTGACTGTTTGGCAACTTGTTCATCAGGTATGTAGCATGTGCAACAAACTCATTCCTTTTTCAGTTGTGTTAAAAAAAAACCAAACCACCAAACATCCACCTCTGTGCTTACCTGCAAGGCTCTGACGCTACCAACACCCCCTCCCTGGTGTTTGCACCGTTGTAAATCACATGGCACACTTCTGTGGTCATAGGACAGTGGGAGTTTTGCTAAATATCACTCGTAGTAGGGGATGTTGTGCGGCAGGCTTTTCTCTGTAGGACGGCAACGCCAGACACGCATCTCGAAACAAATATCCCGGAGCTGGGAGACATATAATAAGGAAAAGCAAAAGAAACCTGAGTTCTGGAGCTACTAGTGGCTGGGTGGTGGTAGTAATTCCAGGAGTAGCGTTTTAGCAGTAGTACTTTGAAGGTATAAAAAGACAAGGTCTGATACAAACTTGTAGGTTTTTGGAATGTGTCAGGAACAGAGGAAACTGTACAGGGTTTTTATTGTACGAAATGTCTTTCTCCCCTTCTCTTCTCCCACCTCTATCAGTTAGTTTAGTAAGAGATAATACCTCTTTGGTTTTACAACTACCTGCTGGCTCTGGAGCTGGCATCGTTGGGATGCGAATGAGAAGCGTGGGGGAAAGCATAACTCGTTCTCTGAGTGAGAACAGTGGGAACAGAGCTGAACAATAAGCCATTGTCACTTCCACACCTCGGTAGGACTTTCGTACTGCCGGAATCCGGAGGCAGCATGCCGGGGCTGGTCCTAATCGCCTGTGACCCCCGGGTGCGCCTCCCCGGGCCCGGCGGGCGCCTCCGCCCCGCGGCCGCCAGGTGGCGCTGCGGCCCCGCGGCTGCGGAGCCCTCGGCGTGTGCCGGCGCCGGCCGCCGGGCTGGGTGTGGGGGGGCCCGGCCGCGCTTTCGCCTCCGGCACTCGCCTCCCCGCGGCGCCTCGCTTAAACGAGCACCTTGGACGTGCTGCGCCCAGCGGTTCGAGAGGACGCGGGTTTGTTCCTAATAACGTCAGGCCATTATGCTGGGATCGAGAAATTCCCTTTGGATGGTGACAGATTTTGTGCCTGGAATCTTTGTTAAGTCATGTGTGGGTTTGGGTTTTTTTGGGGAGTCCTACTTAAAAATTGTATACTGGCTGCTGTTCTACAGCACATCTTGTCTAAAAGGGCATGCAGTCGCTGCTCTGCCGTACGGCATAATGCTTCAGAGGTTTATTCCCACGTACAACCGTCACGCGCTTTGCTACACCCCGTAACCCCATCCTCAACGGCTGCAGCTTTGCGCCCTCTCCTACAATTTTCTTTGCATGGGTTTAAACAAGGACATTTGGAAGTTAATGTCTCTTATCTGAAATGCATCGCTAACGGGCTTTTCACGCCCTCATGGATAGATAGGGGTTGGATGAAATATGGGAGAGACCAAAGCTCGTCTGCTTCTGCCCAAACCTGCAGGTCCTTTCTCCTTCTGAGAAATTCTGTTTGTATGTGTTGCTCTTGCATTACTGTCTGGGTCTAAGATGGAAACCTTTAGCTGCAATAAAAAAAGCATTTCTAAATACTACTTTGTGTGTGTGTGTGATACAGGCTGTGTCTAAGCAGAGGCAGTGCTAGCCCTTTGTTCTGTCTGCAGTGTGTTATGTATGGCTCCCCTAGCTCGCCCTTCTCTGATAATTGATCCTTCCTTTCAGCATTTAATCAGTTTAGCAGGTTCAAGTGCCATCATTCACATTTATGACTGGTCCCTGAAGCAAGACAGCTATTCAATACCTGTATATGGGGGTGGGTGGGAAGTAAGAGGTCATCGCAAACTAAGGATATGAATTGAGTAGAGGAATTTTTTTAAAAAATATGCAGAAAGGAGCTAATTTTTCACAGGGAAACACAAAATAAGTAATAAGGTGAAGAAGAAATAAGAAAATTTAAGACGCTAATAGTCCAGACTGGCTGAGGCAGTTCTTAATTTGTATTTCTTAGATGGGACTCATAGGACTTCCCACAACTTCCAGGAGACGAGACTTTTTTAATTGTTATTAAAATTATCTGAGCTATGTAGAAAGGAATTACTTGGACACTCTCATTTGGTATATTTAGAATCACAGAATGGTTTGGGTTGGAAGGGACCTTAATGATCATTTAGTTCCAACCCCCCTGCCATGGGCAGGGACACCCTCCACTAGACCAGGTTGCTCAGAGCCTCATCCAGCCTGGCCTTGGACACTTCCAGGGATGGGGCATCCACAGCTTCTCTGGGCAACCTGTCCCAGTGCCTCCCCACCCTCTTTGGGAAGAACTTCTTCCTGATATCTAATCTAAATCTCCCTGCTTTCAATTTAAACCCGTTACCCCTTGTCCTGTCACTACAGGCCCTTGTAAAAAGTCCCCCTCCAGCTTTCTTGTCGGCCCCTTCAGGTACTGGAAGGCTAGAATAAGGTCTCCCTGGAGCCTTCTCTTCTCCAGGCTGAACCGGCCCAGTTCTCTCAGCCTTTCTTCATAGCAGAGGTGCTTCAGCCCTCTGAGCATCTTCGTGGCCTCCTCTGGACTCGCTCCAAGTGGACTATATCCTTCTTTAGCTGAGGGCTCCAGAGCTGGACACAGCACTCCAGGTGGGGTCTCACAAGAGCGGAGGGGGAGAATCACCTCCCTCGCCCTGCTGGCCACACTTCCCCTAGTACAGCCCAGGATATAATGTTCTTAACTTGCCCTGCTTTCCTCACTACTGTCTTTAGCAGTGCTCCCAATCCTTCTTGGCCTTTGTATTTTCCAGAGCAGTGCAGAGAAGGCTACAGACCACTGTGTCACTTGTCACGTCACGCACGTGCATCCCACATGTGTAAGACTGCTCTTCCGTGTGCATATATCCTGCGTGTACATGACTCAAGTGGATTTTCAAATGAGATCCTAACCTTCACATGCAAGAACTGAAACAGTGCGTGGCGGTGGGCGGATTGCGTATGTCGTGTTCGTTCGGTGCCATGCAGTGGGAAAGGGTAGGTTCCATGCAGCAGGGTGTGTGTGGAAAAGTGTCCTTGGTCAGAGACCCTGTGCAAGACATCTCAGTTTTGGTGGAAACAAGAAGGTGATCACGTTCTTTACTTCCCAGCTGGGAGGTGGAGAGACTCGTCAGCCTTGTAGCTGGAACAGGAATTGTGTAAGTTTGCTTTATATGCGGCAGAATTACTTTACAAAAAAATTGCACCAGATGTCACTTAACTGATAATTTTATCGCTTTTAATACTAACGTTTTGTTCTGATTTGTAACTTTCAACAGTGGATCCTTTTTCTATAAACAAATACATGAAAAACACTGTTCAACCTTTGAGTTCTGGAACATTCCTGTAAAGTGACAAGGATCTCTTGTTGCAAGCCTCTTCTGAAATACCAAAGCAATGCTTTCTGGCCTTGCAACATGAATTGCAGTAGCTGCCATATGGAGAATAGGTCTGTGCTCGATGCAGTGTTCTGCCCTGGGTAGGAATGTCAGCTTTTCGGTGGACGTCAAATACACCAAGCGTTGTGTACAGATAACCCCGTTACATCACGGGCCGATGGCAGCATTTATGTGCAAGATGATGCAAACTCTGGGTGCGTTGACTAGAGAGAGGTTTTTTTGTTGTCTGTGGAAATGAACTTCAACTATAGCATTGCCATGAAATAAGATTTTCCATTTATATTCCAGCCACATAGTTTTTACACTTTGCAATATTGCCGCATATGTAACATTTTGCAGGGTTCCAAACCCCATCGAATCTCACACAGGAAACGTACAAATATATTTATAGTTTCTGTTATAAATGATACATGAAATATTTGGTATCCAGACATCTTGTCTTTAGCTTCACGTTGCCATGGGCACTCATTAGTATTCCAGGGAGGCCTGGTTGTCATGGCAAAGCGTGTAGTTGTACCGTGTTCCCACGGCAACCTCCACCACTACCTACCCTCAGCAGATCCGCTAGCAAATGTGTTTGGGTAAATCTAAGAGGATCTTATGGTAACACTAATGTTTTAAATAACATTACCATCCTATCCCTCGGTGATTAGCATTGCGAATGCGTTGGGTATGGTAATATAGTCAGTATAACATAATGCAGTTTTGGGCTTCAGGAAAATTGTTTTCAAGAAGCATCAGCAGGGGATAACTCGACCTCTGAGAAGGTTAAAACAAAATTGTGGTCTTGAAGCTGTTTACATTTTTCACATGTGTCTGTCTGGATTTGAAACTAAAACGTTTCTGAGCTTGCAGCTCCTGCTTTGAATGACCTTCAGCAGTAACAACCTTCCTGTGTACACCTAAGTGAACATGAGAGACTTCTGGTCTTTGAACCTCATTTTTTTGGGAAGAGAAAGCAAGTTACCTTCTGGCACACAGCTTGCTGTGGTTTGCTTGGGAGCAAGGTAGCATTGCCGGTGTGGAACAGCACTGTGGATGGTTATCTTCGGATCAGTAAAATCTTCTATTCATGCTGGAGAACTTGTTTTCATGCTGGAGATGTTTAGAAATGTGACAGACAAATTAACATCTGTCAGCTCCTCGCTAATGACAGGCTGTTTACTTGTCTTAAATTTTGTTCTGCAGTCGTACAGTTTTTAGTTTATATAAGGTACCCAGTCAAGGAGCTGATGAAAGAGCCGTGGGTTTCTGAAATGCACTGACACATGTGGAGTGCGATGCGTTCAGAAGTGGAACATGCCTCTGTAGCCTGTTTAGACAGGACAGCTTGATCGGCCTCTGTACAGATGTCCATCCAGTGTCTGTGGCTCAGTCATAGACATGAACTAGAAAAATATATAATTGGATGGAATGTAGAAATCTGTCGAATTTTTAACATCAAGTATCAAAAACCAGTAATGCGGTATTCCTGAGAAATGGTGACTTGACACATCTGAGAGAATTTCTTTCTGCTTAGCCACAAAACGTCTTTCTCCAGGCCTAGAGGGTATATTAATTCTGGCATGGTTCTCCATGTTTCTTTGTTGTGGTTAGCAGATAAAAACAGTGACTTAAAACAAACAACACTTTTAATTTGAATCAAATTATTTCAAGATTTAAACACAGAAATCACTTTATCAGCTCATATCCTTATTCTTTTAGCTTTAAGTTGATAAAGTGGGATTGCACAGATCTCTTGGCCTCTTTCCCAACTGCATTTAGAATTTCAGATATTTCTTGGAGGATTTTTTTCTGTGAACTCTCACTTTTCCTTTGTCTGTGCTGAAAACGATTTTTTTGATATCCTTGCTTAGAGAGCACCACAAAATTAAATGTGAACTGATATAATGAAACAACTGAGTTTTACGTTTTCAAGCAACACTGTCTTTCAGCATACTGAAAGCTGACGGGAAAGATAATGCTTTTGTCTTTTCTACATTTCTTCAAATGGGGTTTGTTTTCAAACCGAGTCAGCCTGCATGGCCTGAATCACAGCAGTCCGTCTGCAAGTGCTGTTGCACAGTGCTCTTGAACAGGAGCAGTATGCTTTTAAGCACATGGTTAAAAAAAGAAAGACTGTGTAAGGGTGGGAAAGAATGTCCTTTTATGTCATCCATTTGTTCATACATTTCAAAAATACCTTTTTACTTCAACATTGGTGAGTTTTGTTTTGCAGTGGCTTAAGAATCTCTTTCAGTAAGCAGCGGCTGGCTTTGTATAATGGTTGTAATTTGTACGTAGGTGTAGCAATGGTTAAACACGTGGCTCCTTTGAATCAGTGAGTCTGAAGACGGGCATCTGCAATGACCAGGACGGGCTTTCTTTTTGTCCTGGTTACCATCGATTCTTCATGGAGTCCTTTTTTATTCTAGGGATTTTTTATAATAAGAGGAAAAGGTGGTATGGTTTTTTTATAACACTGATCTATAAAAAAAGTACAGGCAGGAAGTGAAGTATGATTAATCTGCACAGTGAAGAGCTGTGCTAATATGAGCAGACATTTAAGCAGCTTTCTCAAATAAATCTAGAACTGAGCAGTAAGAAGTGAAGGGAAGCTCATTTTTATATATCTTCTTTTCTGTCTATCACTTTTCCCCCATGGTTACTGGAAACTAGTTTAGAGAAATTAAGAATAACTGATGGAAACCTGGAAACAAACATTTTTAAAGGAATCGAGACCATGGAATAAATTGCCAAACTGCACTGGGGCTATGGGATTTTTTTTAGCTGGCATCACGTGCTGTAACATTTTTACCCTGCCTCTGTACGTTGCTGATGTTGGGTGGGTGGTGGTGGGGTATTTCTGTTTCTTTCTATCCTTTATATTTAATCCCAGTTAGATTAAGAAGGAGGATACAGGAAGAGAGGATAAGACTGCTCAGTCATCCTCACAGGTATAGAAACACAAAAATTCCAAAAGACACTGGACTGTAGCCTGGAGTTTTGGCATTTGCAGTTTGGAAGATAAAAACACTGCTCAAGCTTGGAGCTTTCCTGAAGACAGCTTCGGCAAGTTAGTTTTGTGTCAGAAATACCAGGGGCATGCTCAGGCACTGCTTCTGGAAGGCCTTTCCCTGAAGCATTGGAATTAATGTGTGAATGAAAAGGAGAGCCCAAAATAACTGATGTGATATAAGAATCCATAGCACCTTAACATGCGTTCTCGTGCCCTTAACCTAACCTTGCTAGCATGGCTGATGCTTGGCTATTTGGAAATTCATTAACTTTACATTGTGAGTTTTGTTTTTCTTCTTGTCAACTGGAACAATATATTGAAAGCAAAAATCACTGTTGAAATAATTTTAGTCTGTAGGTGGTTCATAAGCAATTGATTTGAAGTGCTTGCTCAGAGTATGAACAGTTCTTATAGAACAATCCCATTCTCTACCGGGAAAAATATAACCCTTAAGAGTTCACATGAAAAATTAAATTTAAGTTACATAATGTAAACTTTTTGACTAGCCTATCATAATCACTTGAGTTGTCAGTGCAGGTAATTGCTGTTTGTAGCTATCAGCTGTGGAGATACCAAGGTTTACCAAGTAAACCTGTTATAAGCATATTGTGTGAACACATCTTATGCCCTCTTTATCCACTTCCAGTATTGGCAAGTGTCCTATTGCTATATGTATTAATAATGAAACTTCTTCATCGAGTAAATACTGATATAATCCTAGGTGTGTGACTGCTGGTAGAACAGTAGATGAGATCAGTAACACTACATAGCCCATTTGGGTCAGCAGAGTACAAAATAGGTCTGTCCAGGTTACTGTTAAAGAGTGGGAAGTGATGTGGTTGTTGGACTTGGAAGCCTCTTTAAGTAAGTCATGGATGTAGCTACAAGTTCTTTGTGACCAGGACGCTAGCCACACCTTTGACACAAGTGCTCAGCATTTTGTTGTGGCTTCTTTTTTTGCCGAGGCATTTTCTGGTTTTAATTTTGGCTTTTCTTGATTTTACACTCCCCACCCCCCTACCCCTCCCCAGCAATGAATGAACCATGGGCTTTATTCCTCTCATATCTAAACACAGAAATTTCTGTTGATGAGAGGGCAGGGTTAATTGCATGAAATTAGACGTAGAGCTTGCACAGCATGTTAACAGACTTTCTTTCAACATAAATCTTAGGATTTTATGCACAGGTGGAGGGGAAGGGGTTTGGTAAAATAAATCTTACACAATGGTACCCATGGAATTTTGTGTCTACCATGGTTTTTGCTGTCCTAATATTGATGACACTCTCCTACAAGTGCGTTTTGAGTAGAAGCTCATTATTCTTCTCTGGAAAAGATTTTAAGTAAATTGTGTGGCCATGGGGTGACTCTGATATTATCACCATTCTATATGCCATTAAGTCATGAGTTTTTTAAAATAGCGAGTGTAAATCTAATATCTGTTGTACTTATAAGGAGCCTTCTGATTAGATATTCATTATCATGACAGTGGATTGCAATGAAATGTTAAACTGAATGCTGAGCCTGCTTACAGGTCTTCAGCTTAGCAAACGTGTAGATTGTCTAACACACAGAGCACTCCTGGACAAACTGTTAGTGCAGAGGAAGGCGGCAGCTTGAATATTTAAAGAAATTTTTCTTTTTCAGTAGAGCAATTAAATCCAAGCTAATAGCGTGTTCTATTGTTGTTGATATACTGGAGCTGTAATGAATTTAAAGGAGGAAAGAGAAAAAGGCTGAGCTTAAAATAAACCAAACCAGGCAACTTAACATGCTGGAAATGCAATCTTGTAGTATGTTAAATAAAATTATATCCATGCCTTATGATGATGATACTGGGAGAGAAGTTTGTCTTCGTAATATTTTTACTTAAGAGAAAATTGTTCTTGCTAGGAAAGTGCTAATTAAGATGATAATGCCGTTTTACCAATAGCCTTAAAATACTAATTGTGTTTAAAAAAATCTTTCTGCAATGCAGGCTAGAAGATAGATGTCAACAACTGTACGTACGGGCTAGTATATGTGTATCTCTAGCAGCTGTTCAGGTGGTGTCCCAGACGACCACTCCTGAGACAGAAAATTATTTTTCCTGAATGTGTGACCTGAACACACCAAGTTCTCACCAAGTCCTTGCTGGGATGGGATTATAAGTGTGGCTTGCACTGCCCATGAAGGAATTTCAAAGACTTCAGGCTCTGACTTTTGTGGAAGTGTTCTGCTCTGAACAGAAGGGGCATGGAAGAAAGGATTGGGGGTATCTGTCATCGATTAGCATGCAGTTATGTAGAGGGAACTTGGAAAATAGGTGACTCATCTTTATGACTTCGATATGTATCTCCAGCATCAGTGGTGTGCTCAACAGCAGTGGTTGGGTGAAAATACTCTGCATCCTGCCGCTGTGGCTGTAGTGGGGGACTTGCATACATGTGGCAGAGGAGCAATGCTTTGCAGCTCCTCTTCAGAATGCTGCCTGTGCCAAAGGTAGCCTTAATAGGGTGTGCATCTCCGATTCCAGGCAGTGGAGGCTGCAGTGTGTGCCTTTCCAGCACACTGGTTTTCACCCTTTCTTGTGGGGAAGTGGGGGTGCAGAGACATACTGGGAGCGATTATAATCTTGCAGGAGCTTTAAAGCAGTGCTGAGCTGCATAGCGGGGGCGTCTCTACATCCGTGAAAGAGTATAATCATATGAGGGGTTTCTTAATTGCTGAGGGAACACTGAAAAGTGAGCAAAGATAAGATTTCTGTCTGGTAGTTGACTACAGCATATGCTCTCTTGGTTCCGGAGCCAGCACCGCTCCTTTGAACTGTGTAGCCAAGCTGGGGTCTTTACTGCTTTGGCAGGTAGCTGGGTCAAAGCCAGCGCTGGTCCGCTCGCGGGTGCTGCAACCCTCTGCTGAAAGCTCTCTGAGTGCAGCAGTGAGTGGCACAGGTAGCCAAGGGGGACACTGGCTGCACAAGTGCAGCTGGGAGGTAGTTGCACATCTGGAGTGGGATAGCTCAAGAAAGGTAATGTTTTCTGCTGTTTCTACATAGACTTAAGTGTGTTTGCCTTTTTTTTCCCCTCCCCATAAAAGGCAGTATTTAAATGGGAATAGGAAATGACTGTATGTGGAAAGGTGTCAAGCTATGGGATGTGAGGTATTGGATTTGACCTGCATAAATTAAATATCGTGCAATGCATTTTCACCTCTAATAAGTGGGAACCAAGAAATAGATATATGAACGTTGTCCCTGCTTACCACTTGCAGAGAATTCTCCTCCGCTCTAAGCATTGGACAGTAATGAAAGGAGGTTGTTCCATCTGGGAATCAAGCTTTTTATTCAAAATGTAGTTCAGCAGTTGAGCTAAGGAAGAATATCCATTAGCTGCCAGTAATAGCACTTGTATCCCTTTGCTGGGTTGTAGCTCCTAAGTGCTACTAAAGCCTGTGTTGAAACAGGACTGGGTACATCTTTTAAACATTTAAAACGTACCAGTTCTGAATGACAGAGCTTCTCAGAATTCATACGTCAGCTACCAATTTATAGGGAAAATAGTGATCTTCTGTAGGATATGCCAGTTTTTCCTAAAGAAGTGCTAATACATCTACGCCTGGTTTCTGTATGTTGGTTAACTGTGTGTGATGGCACTGACCTGAGACTCCCACGTGATTTCAGCGCAAAGAATGTGGTGTGAGAGTGGATGTACATGACTGGAAGGTGTGTCCCTAAGAAAAGGCATTCTTGGGAATATTGAAACATCTCCCAGCAATGTTACACTATTGACTTTTATGATTTCTGAAATGCAGAATCAGTAAGTCAAAAGACTGTTGAAAACTTGCTCTAGCATAAAAATGCAGGGGTTCTACCAAAAATACCAATAAATATTTTGTTTAATTTGAATCACTGTTGAAAGTGATGAATATTTTTCTTGTCTGTGTCTTAACAGGCTTCTAAAACTTGACCATTTCATCGAACTGGCCTTTTCATTATTGGGTTGGCAAAGCTGCTATGTGTGGCCGTGTGTATTGTTGTGTTTTGTTCAAGCTATAAGTCAAACCTTAGTGTTATTTCCTTTTTCTTCCTCTCTCATGAGAACTATTGGGTGGAGTCCTGTTAAAGTTCAGCTCAGTCTTGGAGAATGCAGAAAAGTTTCTGCCTTGGTGCGAGAGACTGAGTGGACTTACACTATTGCTGAAAGTCTGTTTGCATTCATTAGCTAGCCCTTACTAGTCACTGCACTGCTGATCGCCATGTAATAAGTCCTTTCTGCCGTTGTTGGCATCCTGTGATTCTCTTTGGCAACTCATTATGTCTCATAAAAGTTGTTTTGCGTTAACTGCCTGATGTATTGCCAAGGCAGGTTTTGTTGAAGAATGTATGGAAGTTGGGCAGGTCCCCAGACTTTTGTCCCCGAGATCATTGTTATTTTTTTACATTGATATTCCAGGTTAACTGGTAGCGGTTGGCACATATAGGAGTTGTAGCAACTGTTCCAGGTAATGGGAAACATCTGATGTTTCTAATCCCTTCTCATCGTGGAGCAAATGACAGGGTAGACCTTGTTTGTGGTACCTAACCTGGAGCCAAATTCTGCAAAGCTGGAAAGCGGTTACATTTCTTACCTCAAAAATGCTATTTACCTACTGAGAATGTAGCCTAACATCTTCACCGATGCCTGTTATTCTAGACTCACAGGTGCCCTTTGGTAAGTATGAATTTACAATCAGTATTGCGCAAAATGGCACACACAAGCGCGTGTACATCTGTGTGCGCACGGAAACGTTCCGTTGACACACGCACACACGTGCACACTCAATAGAATAATCACGGGCATAAAGCTGTACTGTGGTGCTGTCCCTTAGCCGCCTATTGCCAAGCATTTCCATGGAGGCCAGGATGCTGTACATCTGTACTCTGTCAAACTTGGCGTGTATATTAGACGAGACACGCAAGCAGCTGCAGAAAGAACTGAGCGTTACAGGACTGTCACTTACCGAAACTTCAATGTAGCCTAAAAGTAAATGGATGAGAAAATGAATTGAGCAAGAACAGCCCAGCCTATTACAAATTACATCGTTCAGAGGACTCCTTGTACCTTTCAAGTACTTTCCTGGTTATGAAAAGTACAGATATATCCCACTCCTCTCCCTGCCACCTCACCACAAACCTACAACCCAAATCCCTCAACTTCTGATTTCAGAAAGATTTTATACATGTCTGAATGTGATAATCCTGGGAACCTTGATTATAAACTTCAAGAGTCATTGTCAAAGTATTAATTTATTTTTTTTTCTAATGCAAATTCTGGGGAATGTGGAGACTGACATTCCTGTGGGGTATAAGAAGCATGGTGAAGAGCTAAGCAGCAAGGTGTTCTTGCCCTTTTGGCCACTACAGACACACAGTGACAGTTGGTTGCTCTGATACCAGTGCTCCAGGAGTTGACTTGCTTGGTTTTGTCAAGCCACAACTCTTCAGTAACCAGAATCTTGTCTAAGGGTACAAGCATCTGCTGCAAGCATTTCATTACTACTTTATATATTTTACCGTGCAGCCTCTTGCTGTCTTCTTTTGTTAGGCCACTGTCATAATTCTTTAACTTCTGGATTCCTTTACCTATATGCCAGGTATGGAGAAAAGCTCCAGTGCTCACATCAGTGAGGTGTTTGTACTAACTAGCTGGTTAAATTAGTCTTCTGTATTCCCTCATGCTATGAGTGAATTTTTCTCCTTCTGCTGTATGTCCTCTTTACGATTCCATAGGCATTACGTTATCACACAGAGCTTACAGAAAGCTGCACAGATTGCACAGACTACAGAAAATACTGATTACTGGACTCTTGTCTAGCTGTCTTGATTCTTTCTCATGCTTTCCAACATGCAGATTGCCAAGGTACAGCAATTACCCTTCCTATCATTCCAGTTTTTTGTAGTGTTTTTTTCCCAGTTCCATGGAAATTGGTCAAGAATGTAGTGCTTTTAGCTGGTCTGTAATTTGTTGTCAAACCTAACGTGCTGCTTAGTTTACAAAAAACCGTAATAACTGCCAAAGCAACATATGCGAGTGACATGAACAGTATTGTAGTAAGCAGCCAGCTACCGTAGCATCTTAATTCATCACTCAGTATGGGAGAGTGACAGTTTAGCATATGGCCAATCTCTTCAGATGCTGGTTTGTTATTTCAGATGTATTCAGGACTATTTAGTTCTTCCATTTGTGATGTAGATTTGGTTTGTAAAGCAATTTTTCCTCGAGCTTTTTGTCCATTCTTTGGTGGCGTTCAGACCTCGCAGTTAGAGCCATGACTGAATCAAAGTTGCTCTTTCTATGCTGGAAGAGAATGACATAATGCAAACATGAATTATTCACTAGGGGTTGTAAAGATCTCTTCAGGTACATTAAAGATGAATTGTTGAGTGATATGTGTAGTGTTTTGCATAACTCATGAATTAGAACTGGAACAGTATTTACAGAGGATGAACTGATTGTTGGTTTAGAATTGTAGCCAAATAATTACTGAAGGTGGTTTGACTTTATGGCGAGAAAATTTAATGAATTGTTGAATAGTGGTATTTGCTAGGGTGTTTTTTTTTTTTTTTTTACTGATTATTACTGAAGTATTTTCTATTCAGTTAAATTTCGGAATAAGAACTTATGATGTGAAAATATTTTGTTCACTACTGGAGTTATTGGACAGAATGCCTTTATTTGGGAAAGGAAGTACTCTGAACTATTTGGATTTTTATATAATATACTGAGAATTAGATGAGCTTTATACAGGTACCATTAAAAATTCATTCTGAATTCCCTCTGAATGATTACATTCCCACTGTGACAAAACCCAAAAGAAGCATATGCGTCTCTTGAGCTTAGTTTCTCATAGGGATTTTAAGTAACTTCTGTAAGAGCAGTAGAAAATGAGCAGTTCTAGGTGGTGCTCTTCCAGTGCTTCTGTACTAAAGGTGGTAATTTTGCTTAGTCAATATTCAGTCTGGGCAGTCAGTTGCAATGCTTGAACTCTCACTAAATTTCTCAGTATTTCATGCTTTATTCACAAAGACAGCAGAGGTGTGGCGGCAGTTTAAAGCTTAGCTACCTGTTTTGTAATGGCTGTGGAAATGAAGCACCTCAAAGTGAGCAACTGTTCTGTGGGAGGACTTAAAGGGTATAAAAATAACCTCCAAGTCGTGTGTCGTCCCCACCCCCAAACAACAAATCAACCAACCAAAAAAACCCACAAACAAATAAAGCAATACTCCAATAAAACAATAGAAAACGACTTCTGAAATGAAGAAACTTTGCTTTTCATGTTAACGGCCGGACTGGTAGGCTTAGCTACAGCTCAGTGCTCTTACTGTAAAGGAAGGTCACTTCACCTGTGTTTGAAATCAAATCCATCTCTTTACATTTCAAATAGATTTAAAAAAGCAAGTAGATTAACATTCTTTACTGCAATCGTGTTGGCATTAATTCTCACTTTTCTAGTTCTTCAGTTTTCTTCTGAGCCAGAGAGTTGAGACAGATGGACTTCCATAAAAAGCCAGTGTTTCATTAGATTGGCAGGTTCAACTTCGTGGTTTTCACCTGAGGTTCTCAACAGTTGGATAGCCCCAACTCTGTAGAGATCCAATAAAGATTCTGGGGACTTGTGTCATAACTCCACGAATCTGCTGGACCTCTTTCCCACCACCTGCCAAGAAGTCACTGTTTACATAGTCTTGTCTCTGACCACTTTCCTTGTTGAAAAGCATTTGGTCAAGCAAATGCAAAGCCATCAACATGCTTGAAACTATAGTGTGCTGAAAAACAAGGTCTGTCTCTGTTCTTGTTATTTTCCAAGTAGATGAAGAGGATAAGGTCTACTGTGTGTGGATTTTTTGGTGGTGGTGGTTTTTGTTTTGTTTTGTTTTTCCTGATAGGCTTCATCTTGCAGTTTCTTTGCTTATCTGTAGGTTTTGGCAGAACTGGAGAGATATCATACTTTCCTGGTGCTGTGCAGGCTTTCCATTTCCCATTTCCTTCTGCCTAGCATCTCAGTATTTCACAGCCTTCAGTTTTGTTTGGGTTTTTTTCCTTTGTGATTGATTTCATCTTTTGCCCCATGACAATACATGGATCTGTTTAGAAAAACTGCATGAACAAATTTCCAGGACGCACAGATGGTTTTTTTATGTAGGACCTTGGATTGAAAACAACTGCTGTGTGCAGTATCCCTGTGAGATAGTGAAGCATCATCATTCTATGGAATGTGCAACACTTATTGTGGCATCAGTCAATTGTGAGATGTGAAACATGTTGTGACATCAATCAACTGTAACGTGTACTGAAATCTCATACTCCTGATGCTCCACCCTGCATTTTCTGTAAGGTGTAGTGTGTGCATTCCTGAGATCTTTGCTACAAAGTGGTGATGGTCTTTGGATTGCTCCACAGGAGACTCTACTAATGTTACCTTTTCATGTAAGCATTGTGTTTATTTTTATACTACCGTGGAGATTGTTTTGCCTACCCGTTTTAATTCTATTATATTTCTTTTATTTTCAGGTATACCACATATTCTACCCTCCAGGAAGCTCTAGAAAGGTAAACCCTTAAAAATCCTGCTTCTGTTTATTCTGTGGGTTTACATGCCTGTGTTTGTTTTGGCTTTGTCCTCAACGTATCACTATAATCCTCATCTGTTTCTGTAAGCATCTGTGTTGCTGTTGTGCACTTCTTTGGCATTCCACATCATAGATCTTGTTTTGCTTATGTGACCAAATAAGCAGTAACTCTTCACATGAAATCGCAGGAAGGCATTATTGTTTAGGGTAACTACTTTACACATCTGTAATGTGTCAAGGACTTCTTGACTGAAGACTTGCTACAGAATTTTCTTATTCTTAACAAAAAAAGAAAATGCTCTGCCAGTCATTAAAGCTGAGCTTAGAAACAATGTCCTAGATCAGAAAATACCAGGTACTTGGGCATTAGTGCTGTGTCCTCAGCAGCTGGATGTTCAACTACTCATCACTTCAATGAGAAGTTAAGATATGCCGTGCTCTTACGCTTGTATGAGCAGTGCCTAGTTGTGGCATGGATCATTATCCCCTTTCCCTCACCAATACCACCTGAAACCTGCATGAGGAATTTATAGTCTTCAAATGCTCAAATCTGTGTACGACTTCCTCCTAATGGTCTTGGGTTTAGTCCAGTAATGCTCTGGTGTGCACCTTTTCCTACTATGCCAGGTTAGAATGAGATGAACAAAATAACCAGATTCCAGGAACTTTTGGATAGGAATGTGTCTGCTACTTCAATGCTCAGTTCTCCCTCATCTATGCTGTGTCTTTTCCTCTTGACTGGGTAACGTTTGTCTTGGATAAAGTCATTGGCAAATTACAAGGCAACAGGGAGCACCGAGAATAATTTTTCTGGTTTTGTACTGCAGCTGGACAGAAGTTGTTCCTTCTGGTTGTTACTATCTTCTATGGAAGCAAATGTGGGCACTGGGGATGCTGGAGTCAGATATTTTAAGACCTGTGGTATCATCTAAGCAGACAACTAGACTGATCGCGTATCTCAGCTTTGTCTTTATATCCCTAAGGTCTGGAAATTCAACTTTGTGGGTATACAAAGGGTTGCTTAATAGAACAAATGCCTTTTATTGGTCACTTATCATATTCCTCTTTTCTAATGAAAGCACACACAACTGTGTCCCACTTAAGCTTCAGATTTGCCGGACCTTGTGACACGTCTAAAATATCTAATAGTGCAAAAAGGTTCAAGGAACATCTGTCCCCCAGTTTTCCATGCTAGATTTTCCATCTGTCTAATTGTTTGATTCTATGGAACAAAGGTTTTGGTTTAAGGAAACTGAATTTAGCGGTTAGCACTTTGGCAGGTTCCAAGCTATGTATTCAAGTTGTGCTGCTGTTTCCCTGCTTTGTTGTGCTCCTACCCAACCCGACATCTATCAAGTGGCTGTGAAATTGAACCCTGCATTGCCTGTGGTGATGAGGAAAAGGAAGGAACAGTGGGATTTTCCAAGAAAGAACAGGAATTGTTCCTGTTTAGCAGGCAGTCCTCTTCTTACCCTTCCTGTCAGTGGCGACAACTTAGTAACCACTTGCAACGGCAGTGACCAAGCCATACTGACCAGTGATGACCATTTTCATTTTCAAGTCTCGTACCCCACACTGCCACCATGCATGAGGCCTGCATGTTTGGTGTGTCCTGAGCTCTGTTGTAATATTCGGTTCCTATATTTGCTCCATGACAGGGGTAAAGTGTAGTGCATGCACCAGATGAAATTACACCAATGTACGAGTTATCGTATGTCTTAATAGCTGAAGCAAATACATTTCCTTTTAAATGTCACCGACAATATCTTACACTAATAAACTAGTTCAAATTTTTTTGTGATGAAAAAAATATAAAAATATTATATGAAGATGAAGCTAAAAAATATATGAAGAATTCAAGAAATAGTGAAAAGAGCTAAAACCACTTTATTTCTTTACATTGTATATTTTTAAACTGACAGTCCTTGTCTAAAATTTAATTGCCTTCTCTTCTGCCTGACATTAAGGATGTTCTTTTTATTGTTGTTCAGAAGGTTATTTCTTACTGTTATAGCTTTAACTTGTCATGAGTCAATCCAAATTCCAACATTTTACTTATTTCGAGAGCTTTGAGCAAGCTGATGTTTGAGATGAAAGCTTTTTTCATTACTTAGATTACATATTTGTGTGGGACGAGAATCAGATGGCAGCATTTTAGAAATCTAGTTCACCACTTCAGTCTTTTGTGCCAGTTATCTGTCTGGTCAGGACTTTGATATAAAGGCTTGGAAATTAGAGTTGGCATCTGTAGACCTTTTTGTTTAAAGCTGAATTGAGTTAGTGGAAATAGCCAGACATAAGGACTGGAAAAAAACCCAAACTCTGAGGCTGAGACTCTTTCAGTTGGAAGCCAGTGGCATGACACTTGGGCAGCAGTACACTACATGGTAGGTGCAGTGCTGCTGGAGGATAAATGGTCCGCACAAAAATCACGTAGAATGATTTTACTGTTAACTGCATCTGCTAGGTGGTGTTTGCTGAGCAAGGTATATGCAACAGCAGATCCTGGAATTCGGAAGGTACAAAATTTTGTTTAACCTTGCGCCTAGCAGATGATGTTGGAGTAGTTGAGGTTACTGTTGATCTCTCTGTGCAGGAATTTGTGATGCAAAAAACCCCCACAACTGAAATAATTTTCAGGAAAATGAGTTGATTTTGAGAACCTAGTATTTGGTCCTTATAGTGTCTTACAGCTGGGAGGTGTGCCTGGGAAATAGTCCCTTCTCCAAAGTCTGACCTCCAAATGAGGATTAATTTTTATTGTCAAACAGTTGAAAAAGAGGGAGAGAAAATAACCAAAAAAAACCCAAACCACAAACCCTAGAGCATCAGCTTTGGTTCTTCAGCTGATATGTAGAAGTGCACCCACCAGTGTGCGTTTTGAATTGACTCTGTAGCTGTGCTCGTGCTTAGCTTGATGTGCATCAAGGTGTGCATCGGAAGCCTTCTGAGCTCCTTTACGAAGGTAAAAATATAACGCAACTGGATAGCAAATGGGTGAGTGTCAAAGGAATTCTGTCTTGTTTTCTACCCTTTTTGTGCTCATGCTTATTAGAAATCCCAGAAGGTTATTTTTAACACGGAGGGCATTCACGTGCTTCTATGCTTAAAAACTAGAACCCAGATTTTAATTTGTAAAATAAACCTGTATTTGATAAGGCGTAAAGTTCTGCGTGGAGCACTGCAGTCAGAACACAAAACTCTTCTCATCAGTTGGTAGCAGAGGCAGTGTTAAGGACACGTTTTACAAAACTGTATGTAAATCAGACACTTGTGAGAAGTGGGTCAGATGAAGTAATTTAGATGTAATGTGCTAGGTGGTAGAGCAGGAGGATGTTCCACAACTGTGGTGGTGGTTTGGTTTTTTTTTTAAGCCTATCATAATTGGGATATGCAATTTAAGTTTTGTCTGTGGTGTAAATGTGAAAACTCATAACCGTGGCAGGGAGAGCGGGAGGAAGTAAGCTTTTTTTCCTTCTTCTGGAGTACAAACCAGCCAGCTAGTACAGCTATTTTTGGCTGTTGAATATTGCTTTAGCTAGGAACCTATTGTACGCTATTTCTTTCCGAACATTTTCATAAATACATAAATCACAATAATGGTTCTCAGCAAGACCGGTTGTTCTTTCAAGTTTGAGATCTGCTTTGTCTTACACCGTGCAAACAGACCAAAAAATACTAAATAGGAACAAATTTATCAAGGGGCTTTGTAAGTGACGTACCACAGAAATTGTACTAGTGGCTTTCAATAACATCGCCAATCAGTAAAATCCTCCCTATTTAATTTCTCTCACTATCAGTCACCTACGGTTTTGGGGTTGGTTTTTTTTTTTACTTATTCAATTTTTTTAAGTTAACTGTTTTCTAATGGTGATTGCTTTATTCACAGTATAAAAATAAAATTTATATATAAAAAAAAACCCAAACCCCCCAAAAAACCCCAAACCACTCCCCAAACCTGACAACAACAACAAAACAACCAAAAAACCATCTTTTTTTTAATCTTTTGAGTGTATTCCTCTAAGACTTTTTTCCTCAGGAGAAAGTACAGTAACAATGAGTTTTGAGTTTAGTTGTTAATATTTTCTGCCTTTCTCTCAAAGATATTATGATTTTGACTTTTTCTCCTATAATTACCAGAAACGTATTTATTTCTTAATGTACCCATTTAATATGCAGTGTGCCAGGAAGGAAGTTCAGGTTCCAGGGCAATATTTTCCTGGCTTCCGAAGTAACTGGCCGAAACGATGCCTCGGCAGAAGATGGCAAGGCTCTGGGCTCATCTCCAAACTTGCATTATGTGATCGCTTTGTTATATCTGGAGAGCACCTGTTGGAGGGGTAATAAATGAAACCTCACCTCAAGCAATGGCCGGTCACAGAAACAGTCAGTTAAGGACACGGAAAACTGTTGGATCAAGCAACCCTTGTCGTCAGCAGCACCCAGAGGTTGCCCAAAAGATGGAGTGAAGAAAACTGGTGACGTACGCCTGGAGTTTCTATGTGCCCGTCACTCTGAAGCAGTCTGCTTAAGAAATGCTCCTGACGCTCTGGTTGTTCATAGAGACTACCACGTCTTCCAACCTCCTGCCAGGAGCAGAGCTGCCTGACTTCCTCAGGGCAGGAGACAGGAAGGTTTTCTGCCAAAGCAGAGAAGAAGCTGTTGTGACGGGAGGTGCAACTTTTATTGGAAATGTTTTTTTTTCAGTCAGGTCAAAATTGTGAAAGGATTTCATCCCTTCCTACTGCCCCTTGAGACAAAGGTGAGGAGTAAGATTGCTGATAATCTGAGGAGTGTGAGAAACTGAAGGAGCATGGCCCTGAGAGCTTGAACAGAGGACAAACCAAAAGCACTGGGGCTTGTGGAGGGGATATTCAAATATTCAAATTGTAACTCTCAGCAATGGTACCTTGTGATCAGGAAACGATCTGGCATGGAGGGCAAGAAGATCCAGTTGCAGAAGGGGCTGAACTGGCTGGAAGCAGGAATGCTTGAGAGAGAGCGACTCTGAACAGGAGTGAAGTTTCCCTTGCTGATGAGAGAAAGAACAGCCACAGTATTGTAGTGATCCTGTAATGCCAGTGTCTGGGCAGCAAGGCTGGTGCTGGCGTTGAGGTGTCCCATGCCGACCCTTGCAGGATTGGTGCTGGTGCAAGTGTATATAGGGGACTGGCTCCTGATGCGTTTTTGCATATTCCTTGTAGAGCTGCTTATGATGGTAAGACTGCCCAATGCATTGCTCATTACTTTTTTTTTTAATATTTAAACACAAATATATGTTTAATTCACCTTAAGGGATGCCATAACAATTCCCCAACACCTGGAAGATACAAAGTATGGGATAACTGGTTAGGAAACTACACCTGGAAAGAATAGCCATGCTGGGTTAAAGACCTTGGAGGCAGAAAACATATGGGAAGAAAAAATCTAGGGCAAGCACTGGACCAGAAAGTGAAAAAGCAAGTATAAAAAGGTGGTGAAAGATACTATAAAAATTAGGATGCTAGCAGTGTGAGAGTGAATTAGTGGTGATGTTGCACAAAATGTAAGTTGGAAGTGAGCAGGTGCTCACCTGGGCCCGGAAAGGAATTAAATAGTAGATTGGGAAGGGACGTTTTGGATATCAAAACTGCAAGGAAGAGAGAGGGAAGAAGTGGAAAAGTGGATAGGTGGAGAAATTAAGACAAAATGATGAGTGTTTTGTGGTAAGCCGGATGAACACCACAGAGCTGTCATAAAGCTGGTATGCACGCAAAAGGCAAAGTCAGGTGTGTGACCAAGGTGATGATGATAGGTACATAGAAGGCAGATGGAAGAGGTGGGTGGAAAGGAGGGCTTCATGTCAAATTTCACTGGCTATGATGAGGTTTCAGTGGTTGTACTGAGAGATGGAACACTGCACACAAAAGTCAGGAAGAGGCAGATGGAGTGGGAAACACCACAAGTTCAAAGGGAAAATGGATGGGGGGGAGTGAGTTGGAGGAAGGGCAAAAGGAAAAAGTGACAAAGTTACTTTAAACTGCTTTTTCAAAGAATGTCATGGTCACTATGCAACAGTATAAAAATGAGATGTCAACCTTTAGTTCCTTGTGCATATAGTGTAATTGGGTAAGCATAATAAATTGAAAGATGGCATTGTGCTTCCAGAGTAATTCTTCTGTCCATGTTTGGCCTGGTAAAACTAAGCAGTCAGCTGCTAAGCTGTTACAGAAATTGAACAATGCTGTTCTTCAGTGTTATGAAAAATAACAACAACTTGAAACTGTTTGCTGGCTAATTCTTGCCGCTTGAAACTGAGTTATGTAAACTGAAGCTATTTCAGTGCTTACAAGGGGTTACATACACTGCACCTACTTCAGACTTTTGCTTTTCTCTAAACATGTGTTAATAATAATGATGTCTCCGTGAAGCATTTATGACATGCCCTGGAGTTTAATAATCAGATGGGTTTAATCAGCTCACTTGGTCAGTCAGTAAGATTTGGAAAATGGGCTTCTTAAGTATAGCGTTTCTAGCTAATGGTCATTTGGATTTACATGTCATAGTAATGACAGTTACACTGCTTTTCTGGATATCAAAATTGTATAAATAGCTGAAATTTGCTCTGAAGAATAAGGCCACACGCAGATAGTGAAATGTGAACCTTATTAACGCAGCATACGGAAAGCAGTTCCTGCTAATGCCTCCTGATACCAGAACAAGTATTGCCATTATTGCTGAAGACTCTTGTGGTCCTTCTTGCAGCACGAGGCGGCTGTAAGTGTTGCTGTATAAATAACGTGGAAATGGCATGTGGATAATGTGTAAGGATTTGTCCTGAGAAAAAGCCAGAGGGCATGACTGCTGAGCTGGAAAGATTCTTTGAGCAGGAATACTGGTTCAGGTGGCACAGCAAAATATCAAGAAAGTGGGATTGTTTTTCTTGCCGGTAATGATCCCCTGAAGTTATCTTCAGGGCTTAACTCTTGAGCTGGGGGAAAAGTAATACAGAAGCAAATTATCTTAAGGTCAAAGTCAGAGCTTTCATTTTTTTCTTGCTGTTGTTTATCCTGCTTAGAACAGGAACATATATATAAACTAAACCTTCTACTGAAATTCTTGTTTGACACCTCTACTTTTTTTTTTTTTTTATGAGATCAAAGCTACTGTTGAGGGCCTGCTTCTCTTGAGAATTTTTGGATTAATGATAATGCAGTTAAAAAAATGAAGTGACATGAGAAAAATAGGAAAATGAATTTAAAGATGTACTTACCTTATCATTGTTACAATAAAAATGATATCTATAGGTCTCCTTTAATGCTCTGTGGCAGTTTCAGTTGTTGATGGGTGCAAAGAGAGCTTTTCTCTCTAAGATGCTTTCATGGCTATAATAATTCATCTATTTTGACCTTGAGAAACTTCACACTAATTTTCTATATTTAAAGTTTTGGAAATGCAGTGTTTGTTTTGAGGAAATTACACCTGAACCTGAAAATTGACCAAATGTGATTTTTAACTTCCAAAGCTAAACAGCCTTAGAGAAGGAGACAGTTTATAATAGCAGTGGAAAGTGAGCTTGCCAGTTTGAATCAACCAGGAAAGATTGGGCAGCCCTGAAGGTTAACAGTTTAAGGGTTTTGGTTTTGCAAACTCAGTCTGTGTGTTGAAACCAATGCCGGTGTTTTTGTTGATGCCATCATATGGAGTACTTGCACCCGTGAATTACAGGTTTTTAAGTGTTTTGACTAGAAAGCTGCAACTTCTAATCACCCTTGCTCTAGACACCCTTGTGACTTTTACCTGCTGTTGTGATTTAATCCCAGCCAGCAGCAAAGTACCACACAGCTGCTTGCTCACCTCCCATCCCCCTGCTCCAGCGGAGACATGAGAAACTCATGGGTTGAGATAAGAACAACTTAATAATTGAATATAAATGAATAAAATAGTGATACTAATAATACTAACAATACTACTAATAAGGTGTAAGCACCAAAAGCCACCTCCTGGGTGTCTAACAATGCTGCAAATGGTATGCAATTACACAAATGTGCGATGAAGAAATATGCGGGCTACAAGCATGTACTTCGTGTTGCCAAATCCAGCTCAGCTCTCGCTGGAAAAGTGGTTCTGTTTGATTTGCAACTGGCACTGCAGAAAATTCCCAAGAGCGCTTCCTGTGCATATCCCTTGGATACTTAGTGAGCACTGAAGAGGATTTGAGTAAACATTTTGTACAGTAAAGTAAAATACAGTTTAGTGCTTTTAAAAAATTATCTGGCATCATTCACAAGGTTCTTTGAATCCTGTGGTTTTCATTTATGTTTTTTAATTTCTCCTCTATATTGGAATTATTATATTTTTCATGTTTCTAACATTATAGATTAGTCTGAAATGAAAAGTAACCCGGACAATTACAAGGAGCTGTTCAGCAGCAACAGGGCTTATTTGTTGTGTGCGGGTAATGTAAGAGGAAATTTAACACAGACCCACTTTTCCCCCAGGGACTTTCTTCTGCACCCTCATGCTGTATGGTTTCTATCCCTGCATAGCTTATCAACTCTGTATTCAGCAAGTTATTGGAGTTCTCCAAAGGGAGCGCTTCTGGAAGAGGGCAGGTTGTACAATAAAAGTGCAGCACAGGTAAACTTCTTCTTCCCAACAGCTTGGCAAAACTCTCATATTCAGTGTCCCCTTCAGTTGTGTGACTCACGTTGTAGCTGCAACGTTTGCCCGATGTGAATCATTACAAATTGTTCTGCTGTGTTCCATGCAGCCTGGTTCATGGCTTCAGAAAGACAAAGTTATTTTTCTGCTGCTTATGTTCACTTAAGACAGGCATTTCTGCAGTACTGCTGTAGAAATTGCAGATGTGGAACTCTAGGCCTCAAGTGCATGTGAAGCATGGCTTTGCATATGTAAGCTTTATATGCCATAACGACAAAGTACAACTTATGTTTTAGCTGTTTAAGTAGTGACTTCTTTCTCCCACTCACTTTCTTGCTGGTGAGACAACTAGGAAAATATACTTGGGATAAAGAGAACATTTTGATGATAGTCCTCTTTTCCTGACTTCTTTTCCTTTCAATTTTTGGATCCTTCCAAATACAAAAGGTCTTTTTTTTGTTGTTTCCTTAGGATTTCCTCATTTACAAAATCTGAAACTTTCATCATAGGGATTAAATGAATATCATTCCGTCTTCCTCATGTGCACCTCTAAAAAGCATAATGTTGCAGTTCAGAGACCTGGTTTTTATCATGAGGTCGGTGCAGTCGTTCCGGAAAGCAGTGATTGATGTAGGTTGGTGTTCCCTGGTGTGGTGGGTTGACCTTCGCTGGCAGCCAGATGCTCACCCCGCCATTCTCTCGCTCCCCTTCCTCAGTAAGATAGGGAGCAGAACTAAGAAGGAAAGGTCTGTAGATCATGATAAAGCAGGCAGGTCACTTACCGATTATCATCATGGGCAAAACCGTCATGAAAATTAATTTCTTGCCAATTAAAATACAGTCAGATGGTGAGAACAAAAGCAAAAGACTTTCTCCAGAAAGGTGCCTTTCAGTCTGGTATAATAGTGAAATAAAACTACTCAAAATTTTCAGGATCTTGAATATAAAATATGAGAAAAATCAGATAATGAGGATATTGTAGATTTCTAGAATTTACTTGACTTTTGGGAGACATTTTCTTGGTTCTTCCCTTTTGTTTGCTTTCCCTCAGTCATTTCAATAAAGGTAATCTTGAACAATATTGAACAGGAGAGAGCGCATTGGAGGCCGCAACTTGCACAAAGCAGGAAGTTTGATACTTTCAATACCTTCCGCTATATCCGGTTGTATTTTATATTTAATGCCAAGCGCTCCTTCTAGTTGCCATAACATCAATTATGAGACTTCACGGATTAAATACTTAAATACGAAGCTTTTTCTGCTCATTTTATGAGAATTTGAAAGTATCCCTTTCTTTTAAAGCTATTCCACTTTAATAACAACCCAGAAACTCAAATTGGCCCTTGCCTAAAACTGAAAATCCACATTCTGCATGACAGGTCAGATTTGTGATTACAGAAACTGGACAAGAATAGCGTCAGGTGCGTGCCTGCCCAGCACTTTGCTGATTTTTCTGGGTGGGGTTTTTTTTTGGTGGGCTTCTTTTCTTATCCTAAGCTTACTGGGAAAGCAGTTTTAGCTGCTGCTTGTCTGTGGGTTTTTTTGGTGGGTTTTTTTTGGGTTTCTTTTATTTGTACATTTTAATAGAGAAACTTTCATATAATTCCATGTTTGAAAAGATTCTTGGAAGTTTTATAGACAGAGGAAAATCAAATTTACAGGTATTGTTTGTTTTAAATCTTCATAATGTATTTTAGGCATAAAGCTCTACATTATTATGGTGTTATCGATCAACACATTGTAGAAAGATAGTCTTAATTTTGATTTAGTTTGGTTGAAGCCAGTATTTGACAGACCTGTATAGAGGAAAGTTGTCCCTTTACAGCTGTATGTAAATTGCGTTCATGATTGCAAGTGTAAATGAACGTTTGTAATTGATAGGCACTGACTTAGGGCAGCTTAAAGTGATTCTGATGATGTTTGTTCTTAAATCTCTGCTTTTGCAAGGAATATCTTTCTGGTGAATACAATACATATTGTCGTGTTGGGAAGAGATGAAATGCCAAACTACTACTTCTGCTTGCATGAGATTGAAAATTAAAAAAAATCACACCAAAGCAACAAAGATTTGTTGTTATTAGATGATGAAAGTCTCTGGGACACTTCAAATTATGGGCACAGGGATAGAGAGAAAATAAATATAATAGTGTCTCTCTCTAGATTACCAAATGGTTGGATTTAATGCGTTTTTTCCTGATTGACCTCTTACACGCTCTCTCTGATCTGGTCTCCCTTGCCTCTCCATCTGTGATTTTATTCCCACCCACGTATCTTCTAATGAGAGAAATGTAATCATGGCCAGCATACAGCCTTGAATGTAAATTGGATATAACTTGCCATTTGGTGCTCTGTGAAATAATGGCACCCATAATTTCACCTAGTTTGTATGTCTTGTAGCTGGGCAAAAGATTACTGCTTTCATTGTTGGAGACTTAAAACCAAAACAAAAACTTCCCCTCCCCACCCCCCACCAAAAAAACCCAAAAACAGCAACAGAAAAAAACTCCAACAAAACCCCAAACCACCCCAAACAAATAAACAAAACAAAACAAAAAACCCCCAAATCATTTATTTATCATGAAAATGGCTTTAGTTTTCAATACTTGCCTAAAACATGGAGCAGGAGAAAGGTATTGTATGAGGGAGAAGTTTTTTCCCTGCCCTCAAATATTTTTTCTTGGTGATATTTTTGTCAGATTCACAAAAGAACTGGACAATCTCAAGGAAAATTTCCCCTCTGGAGGGGAAAAATTCTAATTTGATGGCTTATATAAACTGATTAACCTCAGGCCTGTATGGTAGTACAGCTGTCTGTATGCAAATGTGAACAGATTTATACAGATAATGTTTCCGTAACAGTTATAGCATAGACTAGATTTCATCCGAGTGTCAAATTTGGGCGTTTTCTTCTTTAAAAGGCACTTGGGCAGATGACAACAAAACTCAAACGTCAGCTCCTGTACACACTTCAGACACTGTTGGGCATAATTGTGAGGAGACTAGAAACAATTTTTGGTTTTATATTCTTCAGTGAGGACTTTACAGTTTAATGTTAATAATTTTTCAGTTGGTGCTATGACTTAATGCTTTTCTTGCCGTGTTAAAATGGAGTTTACAGTGGGTACATAAGATATCATGGTTTAAAATAAAAGGTAAGAGATGAAGAAATTGTGAGTCATTTTGGTTAGGTGACATTTTTATCCCCAGTTAGGGAGAAAAGCTGCTAGATGCTCTTACTGTGTGGTTATGCACCAAGCACGGTCCCAAAGCAGAGTTGCTCCAACGTAACGTTTTTTTCCCCTGGTGTTTAAAAAAACAGCTTTTCTTGCTGCTGCTGCTGTGATATCGCCAGTAAAATTCAGATGAGTGTCTAGCTTAAAAAACTTGCACCCTGAGGCTTAAAATCAAAGCTAAATTTGGGTTGTTCAGCACTTAGTAGTTCAGTGAATTTGTAGGGCTGTGAATAATCTGTCGTGAAGGCTTATACCATTTTCCTGGCTTGTGAAACGATGTCCTTTTTTCTGCGATTGTCAAAATAAGCATTATTTTGGGAAATAGAGGCTGCACATACACCTATGTATAGATTTGCTTCATCTGTCTCTTAACTTCTGTTGTCTCATGTACTTGTCTTAATGGGATGGATGTTAGGCTGGATTTAATATACACCAACCACAGAGGTGTGCTGTTCTGGGGCACTGCTGTCTGATAACCCGAACTGGTGAACCCCTGGAATGATCTGAGACCTGACGAGCCGGCCGGATGGCTCCCTGTGAAGGAAGGCCCATGGGAAGGTGACATGCACCTGCCCCTGGCCATGGTGCTGCTGCGCCGCCTGAAGAACACCAACCCTGTGAGAGGCAGCCCCTTGCCTGGTTTGCATCCTCTTGTATCCTAAATGTAAATATGGGAAGATGCTGCATGCTGGGAAGCCCCTTGTGCTGGCAGGCCAGCTTCCAAATCCTGCCAGAGTTTCTGATGTAAGGGGACCTTGAAATACTTAGTCTGCAATACTGCTTTGTCAGGTGGGGCTTCTTGGCCCCACACTCTGGTCCTGTGGGTGTTTGTCCAAAATGGGTTGCTCTCGTTCCCATTCTTCCTCTACAAGATTTTACTGACAGCAATACGCGTGCATAGTATAAACTTGCCATCTTAGTTTAGTAAAATGGTCTGTTTTTCTAGGTTTAAACTTAGAAGAGACCCAATAAAATAACAGGAAAAAAAAACCCCAAAACAGTCCTGCAAAATATGAAAGGAGTGAAATCAAAGCCAGAATCTATCATGAAGTATCTCATAGCAGGCAAACAGGAGTTTGTGGAGCTTGGATATAAAGTATGTTCTCTTTGTGTAACTATTTTCAAACACAGTTGGCAGAGAACTAAAACTTTGTACTAGCAAATAAATTTTGTAGGATTTTTCTGGTATGACTGTTTGTTCCTTACCTATTTTTTGGTTTGTTATCCCCTTGTTAATGAACTGGAATTCTTACAAACTTCAGTGGCTGAGGGATGCTTCAAGGCAAGCTAATTTCCCCCCTTAACAGAGCAAGGGAAGGTATTTAATTTCTTGGCTTTCTCTCTCCCTCAGAGTAACTTCCCAGCCACTCTGGGCTTCACTCCCAGACTCCCTTCAGTTCCATCCTCAAGGGATATGTTTGTCTTCGAGGCTCCTAAATTCAGTTAGCTAACATATGTTAAAGTAATTGAGAAGACAGGACAGCTTGGTTTTGGTGCATGCTAGCATCTTGTGTTCAGCCTTGGTCTTCAATACAAAAATGTACTTGTTAACCTGAGTTAAAATCAGGTTTGCCTTGCCTTTGCTTATATGCAATGCTCAGGTAGTCTTTCTGAGATCAGAATATACCTTTTTTTCAATGTAGACATTTGTCCTCCTGAAGGAGTTGTAGTAATTCTTCCCTCATAGCACAGGAGAGTTTGCAGCTCTCCTTACTGAGGGTTTCATCAGAAGACTCTTCTTTCTTATGGCTTTAGTCGACTTCTGCTTCTATAATAGACTGTTGGTCCAGGTCTGAACTGATGATGCACCTCCATTTAAAAAGAGAAGGGAGACCAAATGGGGCAATTCTAGCCTATAGCATGGGATTTTAGGCAAAAAAGATCTTCAGGTTTGTAGCTGAGTCTGTAGTGAAGCATGCCAGTGACCACGCATGGTTACTAAGTGGTAACCACCATTCTCTGCCTGGAGATTGGAGTTGGTTTTATGTTGGCATGGAATAGTGGGCCTCTACACACATGTACCTTTGCAAACCAGAGCAGATTGGTAAATAGGCTGTCTTAGAAGCCCGTTATAAGTTAATGAAGTCAGTAATGGTAGTATTTCAATCATCAGTTTTAAAGCTGGTGTTCTGCTCATTATGGAATTTGAAAAGGAATTGAGAAGCAAAACTCTTTTTCTTAGCTTTTAATGTCTTTACAAGATGCTTCCTTTCATATTTGTAAGTAAAATATATGTTGTACATAAAAGGGGTATGACTTTTAGTTGGTTTTAATGTTGTTAGAAAAAGAGGATTAGAGGTAATTGCCTTCCACACTCTCAGCACAAATTCCATTCCTGTCTAGGTGATACTCAATTTAACCTTGAATTTTGACTTATAGCATAGACTGTTGCTTGAGGTGCAAGAGGAAGTACTAAGCGGTCCATCTGCAACGTTATCTTACAGTAAACACAATGCCACAAGCTTTTGTTAAATTAAGCTTGTGGATTTCTACACCTCTAAAGAGCAAGCTGGCTTTTTGTCTGCCCTGCTTTCTCCACGCTCTTAGTCCTTTGGTTAGACTTTGAAGTCGTTCGGCTATTTGGATCTGGACGTTGTTCTGGTAAAGCAAGTGACTGTCATAGCTGTTCTTTTTAAAACCCGTTGCACGCAGTTACAAAACAGGTTACCAATAACAAGTTGCATACCCCTTGCTTCTTGCATGCAAGTCACTCTAATTTATAAATAGAACTGTACTGATAGACAGAACTTGGCCTATCCTCTTGTCCTCTTATGCGAGTTATTTTGATTTAAAAATAGAACTGTCCTAGAACTGATACGTATCAACGAGTTTGTGAAAGTTCACTTCTAGACGCTACTGTAATTAAGCAGTAAGTTACAGGGAGCAGGGTGTCTGCTCTCATCGATAACCTGAAAACGTTAAAGTACGGTAGGATTAATTTCAGTTTTGCAGGGAGCTGTGCAATTGCAAAGTGTTACGCTATGTTGTTCCTTTGCTGCAGCTTATCAAAGCATACCCCAAACATACACATGCACTTCCACAAAGAAGGAACTGCTGTGAGCGTTAGAAAAAAATAAAAGGCTTCTGTTAGCAAGGGCTATCTAGACAGCAGATAGTAACTAACTTGTAAGTTATCAAACTGCTGCCTTGATCATAGCAGTGTTGCAGTATGTTTAAGCATAGGTTCTTTCCGAATGCCAATCCTTCCTGAGCATATTTTCAGGTAATTCTGCATTGGTATTGCTCTGTCTTAATTTTGTTTGCTTTTTTTGACTGCTAAAAGTTTAAAACTTCCTTGATTCCTATTGGCTTTCAAAATATAATTGTGTTTTATTCAGGTTTTGTGCTTGTGGCAGCACTTTAATATGCATGAGACTTGTCTTGGATGTTTGAAAACCCTAATTTTTTCAGGCAGTCTTGTTTGACTTTTTTCCTTTCCACTTCAGTTACCGTAGGCATTTAAATACACAGAGTTACACTGAGCACGCTAAAAGCCTGGGGATGGAAGAAGGTTAATCTGAATAATTTCTTTAGGATAATTTAGAGATGGACTCATGTCAGCAGTCACTCGATAGCAGTTTTACTACCAAAGTTAATTTGTGGGCTGTGCAGAGGAATAAAGTTGAAAGGGATGATTTGAAGAATATTTATTTCCTAAAAGCCTTTCCTAAGAAATTTCTTGTGTATTTCTGTTAAGTACTCTTACATCTAATACTTAGCTGCTCCTCTTGTCCTAGCAGCTTTACCTGGAGTAAAAGAACTTAGCAAATTTTTGAAGTGAAGAGAAAATGGGGAAAAAAACCTCATAAAAGGGTCTAGATGTTGACTTATGAATGATTATTTCAAACGGCAGAAGATAGGTTCGTTACATTTCTTTTCAGCAGGGTTGCTATGGTTAGCTGAGCAATATGGGGGGAGAGGAGCATGAGAGCTTTTCCTATCTCTCAGAGCATCTTGTGACTAAAAAAAGTCTTCTATTGCTTATCTGTTTTTTTTCCTTCATGTTCTAAGTATACCAGTGCTTGGAAGATTACTCATTTTTGTGAAAATGAGAGAGAGAAAACAGGAAAAATTAAAGGGGTTCTGAAACAGGCAGCCATTGAAGGTATTGATGGTTCAGAAATAATGAAGTGGCCTGTGATGAGTTAGCAACAGGACATGATTCCTAAAACCTCGTAATGCGGTTTCCATCTCACGGGCTGGACTTGGAGGTACTCAGCTAAATAACCTAAGCCCAGTGGCACCCTGTGATGTTCCTCCGTCTGCATACCTGAGCTCGGTGAACAGTTTGAATGTGTCAGCTTCTTGACAGCTAACAGGTTGCTCTGGGAAGAGGATTTATTTTTATTTGTGAAGAAGCATGACTGTTCTTTACGACCTTTTCATTTAAGAAGTAAGAAAAAATGACATTATATGCATACAATTAGCTAAGCATACCACAAATTACAGAGGCTTTCTTTTAGCTAGCCAGTTTAATGTATCCAGGCCTTGTTTTTAGAAGACACACTTGAATTGTACTTGAACTCTACCTATTTGGACTTATTTCAGAAAATAATGTGTTGTCCAGGGGGATGCACACATAGTAAAAAATAGTCTTGAAGAAAGGAGGAGTGTTTTGCACGTGCATTGGGATGGGATGGTATTTTGAGTGTTTAAGCGTTGTTTTACCCACTGTTAACCAGCAGAGAGCACTTTAGTTTATAACATAACATCTACAAAAAATGTGAAATTGGGAAAGGCTGGGGTTCTTTTTGTTTCTCTGAGACGGCCATTAAAAACAAACTGCCTGTGAAAATTAAATTCCTGGTCTTGGGTGCTAGCAACAGCGTTTGTGTTTGGTACAAATATACTGCTTTACAAGTATAAATTTGATTGTGTGCCAGTGACAAGGGAAGATTTGGGGTGAATTTTATCAGTAGTCTCTTGATAGTGTTTATTTAAACTCTGCACCTCGTGAGGTACGGTTCCTCAAAATACAGACTTTACCAGGCTGATGGGGAGAATTATGTCCCTGGTTTGGAGCCCCGGGTCAGACGGTGCCAGTTTGTTTCCAGCGCCTGAAGACGGCGAGCTCAAGGACTTGTTGCCAGCGCACAGAGAACAGCTTCCGTGTGATGGTGCTGTTGTGGTTGCACAGTGAAATTCATTTGTAGAGAATGACCCAAGGAGAAAGCTTTGAGGCAAATAGCATTACGAATCGGTGCATTAAATGTGCTCCTGTGGTACGCATGTTGGTTGTCATGAGTGAAAGGAGGGTGAAGGGTGGGAAGAGGTGAAAAGATGGGAGGCAGGAGGATGCTGTTACTGACCTCAAACCTCCCCCTAAACAAACCATGTGCTAATTAGAGGTTTTCTGTTTAAAAACAAAAAAAACATACAAAAAACCCTCGTCGTTACTCTGCACCTCTGATGTGAAACAGGGAAGTGTTTTGCTGCTCAGGTCCTCAGTAGGCATGCAGTGGATGGGGCAATTGCATGATGTCTGATACCTGTGCCCCCCTCTCCCCCCACCCTCCCGCAGCTAGCTCGGTGGGAGGGTAGAGACCCGAAGGGGCAAGGTCAATATAGGAATCTGTGGATGTACCTGAAGAGACATGCGTAGTCTTAAACGTGGTAATGACATAATTTAGACACGTCTTGAATGACTGCTGTCATGGTAATGTGTGGGTTGTGTGTAATGTGTCTTAATGGGCACAGGGGGGAGAGGATTGTTGCAATGAAGTCTCTGACCTCTCCTGATTTTTTTTTTTTTTTTTTTTCCCTGTGAGACTTGTAGGGAAGGAGCCAAAGCATTCTGTGGAGTAGGTCACAGCATGTGGAAACACGATCTGTAACCTGCCAGTCGTGCACATACATGAGGCACGTAACACTTCTGTGGGAGAGCTGCATTAGTGGAGGCACCGTACAAATCCTGTCACAGGAACAGGCGTACAAGGGAGGAGCAAGCTCTCCCAGGCAGGGATAGTTGTAAATACGTGTTTTGCTGAAATATTGTTCCTGCTGTTGAGATGAATAATTGATATTATAAACCTTATTGTTCAGAGCGGTAATTTGCAGGTCCTTTGGATGGGGATGTGGAGCTGTTGGAAACGTAAACATCTCATCTAGCAATTTCTTCAGCAGCGCGTTGTGCCTTTTATTGTTTGAATCTGCCTGGGAGTGGCTTTAAGATCCAGTAACCTGATCTTTTATCACTCTTGGAGGCTTCCTTTTCTGGTATGCCCTGATGCATTCAACACATGTCGGTATTGTACGAGACCGGCAGTCAGAGCTCACTTTCTCCGTCTGCAAGAAATAGCAAATCATCCGCTGGTGAATGCTTCTCAGACCTGTCAGCCGTCTGCAGCTCATTTCTGTGTGGCTCATCAACCCCATTTAAGAGACTGGAAGCGCTGTGGATGACCAAGCTAGAAAGCGTTGGCAAGATCGTAGCTCGGGAGGAAAGGCTAGTTAAGAATGAGAGAGGAGAAGGCTTTTTCTTTGCTTTAGAGGAATCGGACTGATGTGAGAACAGCCAGTTTCTCACTGAGGAAAACGGAACAAGGCTATGAGCGATTCAAAGCTGTACAGGAGGAGCAGAGACTGCCTTTAAACACCAGTTATTCTGTTACTTGTCTGAGAAACGTCAGCAGATGGACTTCGGTTTCAGTGCTGTGAATATTTGCAGTGGCTTTGCATGTTGGAATACAAGCAGTGATCTCTTTTATTCCCCGTCCCCTGTATATTTACCTGCTAAAAATGAGTGAGGAAGCAAAGGAGAAAAATGCTAAACCAGCTCACAGGAAAAAGAAAGGAAAAAAGGTAACTCCCTGTATAGCCAATCTGCCATAATGTCTTTTTTCAGGCATTTTGTGTTCTAGCAGTTTGCTTCTGGGTGTGGAGTGGCTTTGGTTTGATAATTTGTGTAGAATAAGAATGATGGTAGGATCGGGATTGTTTATGCTAGATGCTGATGGGTGTGTTCTTTGCTAGAATCAGTAATACCATCACGACTCAGTTGTTTGGCATTATTTAAATATTCCAGTGCTTAAATACATGTTGCTAATAGAATTTCAATGTGGTTATAGTTTTTATAGTGTATTCCAAACACAGGATTAACAAGTAAACAGGTATCTAAATGAAGCCTTTTTTAAAGGAGACACTGATAATCAACATGTGCTCTTGTAAATTAATATCGTGGACATTGCTAAGAAAAGCAAGTTTTACAATAAGCTTTCTATTTTTTAAAAAGCTATGTGTTTTACTGTATGCCACTTTGATCAGTTTTATATATTTTCGGGTCTTGGAAATATTGTGGTTAAACTAAACTCTGGATTCAGTGGAACTGATTTATGTTATGGTCTAAGTCTTGCCTGAGACTGTACTTAGAAAGACGAATTTGATTATTGCCTTCTATGTTGCAGTTTTTTGCTTTCATGATATCCATGTAACTTCCCCCTCCCATTTTGAAATGGATGATTTTCATGTATTTACGCTCAAGAGCCAGATTGTTAAATCTAGGAAGTTGATTTTCCAGGTTTTTCTAAGTCGTATTTTACATATTAACCCAGTACATTAATTTATAATGTGAACTTCCTCGAATACTGTGGAAAAAGACACCTGAAAGGTTTATCACTGTTGCAGAGAATATATTCAGACTCCCACCCTTTATTTTCTGAGTGTATGTTTGCCTTCCTACCATAAGAAAGTGTATGACAGCCTCATAGTTCATCCATTTCCTTGGTCAAGGATTCAGTAAAGACTGCTGAAAAGGCAAGTTAAACCAAATTGACCCCTCTGTTCTCCCAGAATTGCAAAGAGCAGCTTTGGAAGGAGGCAAGGAAAAATAGAGTTGAAATCCCTGGGGAATTAAGATACCTAACTGACATACAGAATGCTTCTGTCAGCATGGTAGATTGCCTCAGGACTACAAGATGTATCTGCCACTAAATTCTGGGGTGGGTTTTACATTTTGACTATGTTAATTTTTTACTATGTTATACAAATTATTTTTATGGCATTCAACAATCTAGCTGTAGTTTTTATAGCACACACCAAGTTTTATGATTCATATGGATCCATGTCTTCTGGAGGACCAACCCAATAGCCACCAGCAAGACAGAGCAGCCCAGGTGATTCAGGATTAAGCGAAGTTCGGAGCCTCACCTGTTATTCCAGCAATGGCTGGTGATAGTCTACCCGGATCTTCACCTCGTAAAGGTGATATTCTCTGTGGGTAGGAGGCTACAGCTGCCCTGTCCAAATCCACCCTCTGGTGACAGGTACAGCGTGTCACTGGTCTCAGGGGAGGTGGGAGGGGGAAACTGTTGGATGTGTTTATAGTTGTGAGATGCCACTGTGAGCATTGCAGGCCAATGGCACAACACTCGGTTGATGTCTTGCAAGGTGACGGTAAAGCTTACCCTTATGTGCCTCGAGCCCTCGCTAGACGAGCTGTAGCTAGCGCCAGGGCGTGACTGCAAGTCATTGCATTTTGATGTGGAGTGGCTAGAGCTTTCTAAACGTGCAGAAAATGTTGTTTCACTGCTTCCTTTGATTTTCCTTCGTGCTGTCGGAATCGTTGAGACTGCTGGGATATGCTGCATCAGGCTGAGGTGTGTCCCTCGTGACTAGTGCACATCAAGGCTGCTTACATGTCAGTGCTAAACGCGGGTTTGGGTCACGATGTGCCCGATGGAAAGGGGACTACTTTTCATTTTTTAAATGAGAAGCAGCCGTTTCTTCTGGTCCTAGCAGAAATTTCCCCTGCTTTTCACAGTTCACTGGGGCAAGGTTTTAAGTTTATTGTTTTGATACAGAAGATTAATCTCTGAATGACCAGTGAAGAAGCACTTAGTTAACTCAGGAATGCTCTCCAAAAAGAGTTTGATAAACGAACAGTGTTGGGCTGTAAACTCCTGAGCCAGGTGAAAACTCAGCTGGGTCTGGGATTCCAGTGAGTTACACCACCTGTCCATCCTAGAAGTAGGTATCCTGAAATAGGTATTTCCATGGCTGCCTTCCTGTTCTCTTTCAACAGTTCCTTTCTTGGCATCTGTGCTTTCTCCATATTTAGCCTTTCCCTCGCCTTAGGTCTCATCTTCAGAGCTGAGTGGTGGCAAGTCTTCCTTCTGCTCTTTGGCTGCTGAGGTACTCATTCATATCCCTCTTTCTCACTTCTTGGTTTTCCTGTTGTTACACAATTTCTGAGATGCAGAAAGAGCAGGAGGACAGCAGTGGGAAAGTCACACGGTTTGTATAGGGAAATGGCAATCGGTAGCATGTGTTCAGATTTTCCAGAGCTGTGTGACTAGGATGTACCACAAAAATAATCCTTAACCTGGCAAAGTGACTCACTTTTGAGCACGAAGACATGCAATAACTGTGCATTTAGAACAGATTGGCTGAAGCAGAAGATTTTCTGCAAGGAAGCTGAAAATTTCAATTGGGATGGAGAGGATGAAACAAATGGGGAGGTGTCGCTGAGATTTATTTTGAAGGATGAACAGTTTAGATGAAAGCAGAACAATACTGTGTGTAGCACTGTGATACTAAGTGGGGATACAGCTTTCAAAGGATGATGAAGGTACCGCATCAATATTTATTGCTGAGGCTACACTGGACAGGATTAGCTCTGATGGAATAGGGAGCCTAATTACTTTCTCTGTTCCATCCTTCAGGGTTCCTCTCCACCAGCAGCCTGTGCCTCTTGTACTTGAGCTTCAGTCGTCCTGCAATTTCCAGCCACACTTTTACAGAGTCAGTGTTTTGAAACTGTCAAGTTGAATCCCTAGGCATTATGGAGTGGCTTTATCTTGTATGTTTGTGTCATCACTTTTCAGCAACTTTCGGAATCTCAGTTATAGAAGAGCGTTGAACTCAGCTGTCACTAGAGATGTAAGATGTGTTTTGATTTTTAACAAAAGAGAAATATTCTTTCCTCTTCCCCTTCAAACTACCAGAATGAAATTAGCCATGAAAATTCTTGCGCTCCTCTGAAGCATTAAAAGATTAATCAAGAGTGCATGAACAAGAAATAAATTAGTCCACCTCAAAACTTCTGCAATAAAACATATTCTTCAATTTAATTTTACAGTTATTTGCTGGGTGCCCGTCGCTCCTGAGTACTGGGAAATTTCACACTAAACTCTCATACCAGAAGCTTTGCTGGAAATGCATATCTTTTTTGTTTTGGGGAATCTTTCATTCCCCTCATCCCCTGCCCCCTCCAAGACCTTCAGACAACCTGCAGAATTAATTTTGCTGGTATGTCTCTCAGTATATGTACAGCATAAATCAGGAATGGAAACTCCTACCAGAAAGGTGTAACAAGAGTTTATTCTTAAATATACACAGGAAAGACTTCATGCCGAACTCTTAATGTGATTTTAGAGTAATCTGATTATTAATCCAACTCACTGCCTTATTTAGTTGATCACTGTCGTATGATTTCAGCATTGTGTTCCGCTGCTTTGTGTGAAATATGAATAGGCTGTATAGGGCGGAGCGAGCTGCTTACGCAGCAGATTGAAAATCGGTGCCTGGGATCAGAATGTTTCGGGCAGCCAACATTATGATTTTTGGACTAATAGGAGGTTTAGCTTAATCTGTTTTTCTTGAGCCAGTAGCCTGGGCTCACTGTGCTGGGAACACACTTTGCACTTCCTGCCAGGGAGCATTTGCTCTGTCGTGACTCCAAGGTTGACTCAGCAGCATTGGTGGCTGTCTCCAGAGGGGACTCGTCCATCGTTGCACACGGTTAAAAATCTGGTCAGCAATGTGCCTTTATTAGGATGAGAAACGTGAAGGGGTGTTTGTGGGGGGGAAGATGCTGTCAGGTCAGAGGTTCCCATGTGTGATGAGCCATTCCCCACTCCTATAAAAATGTAGTATCAATAGTCATCCAGGAGGGAGAAGAGTTGTCCCTGCCTCTGATGGAGCTGGATGAGGTCCTTTGTAGGCAAAGCCTGCCTCTACTGAAATAGCATCACTGATTTCAGTGGGGACAATATTAGCAGGCCTGAGGTATGAGCATTTCATCTTTGTATGGTCTAATGATTCATCTTGATTACAGGGGGACTTCTGGTGATCATAACTCAGCCCCTGTGAAGACCAACTTTTGTCATGACGACATGAGAAATGCTGTTTTGTTTCTGAGATTCCTGGTGGTATCACACTAGATTTACTGATTTGATGCTTTAAGGAACCATGTTTATCTATGTTCAGTTCTCTTACACATTATGGTTCTTGGGGAAGAATATTCACTGCTGTTTGCTCCCAATGGAGAAGTATTCATTGCTAATGGTAAAGAAAATGTTCATGATAGACCTCTACATGTTTTTGTAGCTTTTAATTTATTCATAAAATTAACTTATTGCTAGTGGTGTAAATAGATTTCTAAATTTGGGTTGTTCCTGACAAGCTGAGAAATTAAAATCTCCTTAGATTTGTGAAATTAAATGCAGAAAGACTTTATGAGGAAACTGCTTCTCTTCTTATCTTGGTAAATAAGGTTTACACTATGTTGTTAACTTCAGGTTTCTCTGGATGAGAAATTGTTCTTATAGATTTAAGTTTGCCTGTATGGTGATGGCCTTAAACGTTAATATGTCAGCGCATCCTGTGCTGAAAATTTAATTCAGTGGTATGATGGACAGATTTGTTATGGTCTTGCTTGCCACATTCTATTCTTCAGTTTTAAGGTCCATCTTATTGATGGTATAGATTCTTAACCTCACATTTTCAGCAGATATAGTAAAGAAAAAAACAAAATACTAAAAGCACCCAGAACTTTTGGAAGATACTCATTTGTGTGTTCAAACAGTAAAACTCCCAAGAACAGTAGAATAAAGTTGTTTTCAACCATTATAACTATCTTATTTGTTCTGTTTTCTAAAATCTTAGGCTTAACATTGTGCTCCCTTGAATCAAATGCATTTACATTTTCTTGCCATCTGCAATTTTCTGAATTGCCCCAGAAAATTTAAATGCATTGATTCCTGTCACCTTGACTGGAATCACTTTGGTGTACATAGTGATATCCTTGTTTTCCTTTTATCAGACTGGAACAAAGTAAAGCGTATGTAATGGCAAGTTACTGTTTTGAAATGAGCCATTTCAACTTCTTGTGTTCTCCAGAAAAAATAGTCTAACTGGTATTTCCTAGCTTCAGCACTAGTAGTCAACAGCTCCTAGCCCCAAGGTATATATGGTTAAAAAATTGTAAGTAGAGGTTACTGTCATAGTCGATATTAAATGAAATGGCAAGGTGTGTTGCTAGTGAATTTTCAACATAATTGACTCTCCGTGGATAAGTGACAGAACTTGCAATCTGAGTGACAATCTTTCCATTTGCTGCTAAATTACCACTCTGGATGACAAAAAACAGTTTTGGGTTTTTTTAAATGTGCTTTATTAACAGAGGTGTACCGCAGTTTGCGATTGAACATGAAACCTGTGGGAGATTCTTGGATCCTGTGACATAGGTTCATCCCACATTTCTGAGCTTTTTTCCAGAAAATTCTCAGGTGTGACTAGAAGGATGAGTCTAGGAAGTAGAAGTACAGTTGTGGATAAGTGCTTCAGCTGATTTTTTTCTTTCGGCTCTTCTTTGTTCACCAACTTTTGCTTCCCTGGTTGTGGGGATTCCTCCCATGCTTCATGAGCTATTTTCCCAGCTGCTATAGTAACAGTCACTTCCTGGTGTTGCCGCCTTTGAGACCTGCGTTGTCTTTTCTTTCTTCCATTTCTTTTACAGCATTTCGTTATTGGGTTTCCGAGTTGTTCCTTCCCTTGAATGACCGTGGATGTCACTGCGTGTCCTCCATCAGGAAGTTGGTGTCCTTGAGTCTGGTTTTGAGTTGAATCTTGTTATCTCAACACTTTTCTCACGTTGAACTGGACGTTTTACCGTTTCCATTGAGAGCTGGTTTCCATCTTTAGAACAGAGCCTACACGTTTTCACTCATGTTACCACCCAAAGGGCTGAGGCCCTGCGTGGGGTCTGGTTCCTCAGTGACTTCTCCTGGGCACAGCGTGACAGAGCATGAGGGCAATGGGCTATCTTCCAGGATGGCTTGCTTGTGGGTTGTTATTGGTGCCTGGTGCCTCAGCTGGAGGCCTTCCAGTGCCTCCTACTCCATAAGCTGGGCACTTACAGTCCAGGTCAGGTTGTCTCCTTTGCAGTAAATTGTTTTATGTACAATTAGGTTACAGTTAGATTGGATTACAGAAAGTGGGTTTGAGCTATAAGAGACACAGTGGTCAGCTTCAGTTTCATACTGCAGTTTTGGGGACAGGAAATTATATAAAAGTTTCTGTTACAATCTTTTTATTAAAACACTATGTAAACATCAGCTTGCTCCAGCTTCAACTTACCTGGAAGTACAGGGACACCTTTTCCAGGTTCCTTAGGACCCAAAGGGTCCTGGTATTTCCTTTTTCCAAACCCCATGATTGATGCAATTACAGAATTCTATAGGCCTTAGTGATAGCACCTAGGTAGTCTGGTAGGTGTTAAAATACTTATCACGTTTATGCAATGGTTGTGTACTAAACTACAAATACTTTGATCAAACTATCGATAACAGAGAAAACTAAGCGTGTCTGAGCATCCCCCTTCGACTTCCAAACAGGAGTCTGTGTATCTGCATAACCCTTACGAGGGATGGGCTTGACCTGCAGTTTTCCTTCACCTCTGGCTGACTTGAGGCAGGAGTAGGGGATGGTGCTCTTCAGAGAGAGCCACCACCCTGCGAGGAGGGAATGAGCTCCATCACCCTTTTATTGAATGTACTGAGGTATCTTCGTAGGGAAGAGATGATTACCAAAGTGGGCAATTTATGGTTTTAAGCTGAAAAAAGAGGGTGTTTTTTAATGTTTCTGAAGGGCCAAATATCGAAGCCAGGGTTGTTATTGCTTAGCTGTTGGAACTTTCTCTTACCAAGCAGGTTCAGCTTCAGGTTTTAAATCTAAATATTGCATAAAGGCATTTAATGAAGTTGGGGTTAGGTTGTTATTTCAAGACATGAAGCTTTTGGTATTTGATCAAACCAGTAGCTCTCTTTGGTCACTCTTCCAAGCACCTCAGTTTTCAAGTTTGGAATATGAGCGATAATTAAATACGTAAGCAATGGTAATCTCCACGTTCTCTTACGGTTACTTTCTTGCTTGCTAATGGGGGTGCAGGTTGTTGCATTCCACTGGCTGCCGGGTGCTGGGTCTGCCAGTATTTGCTGGATAAACTGAAACAGGCATGAAGTTAGCTATTCTTTCATTCCCAAAGCAGTGCCTGGCAAACCCTGCCCTTTTCCCTTAGCAATAAAGAGGGATAAACTGGCTGGATGGGGAAATACTATACGTGGCATATTTTCTTTAGCATTTCTTTGATATGTAATACACACCATGTCTTATTCTGTCTCAATTAAATGCATAGCTAAGTATATTTAAGACACTTAATTTAAAGTGTGACCATCACACACTTGTTTCAGGTTTGTGCTTCCGAGAGATTTTGGCTGCTGAGAATTCTCTATAGCGCATTAGCAATTTGTGAAGGTAAACAAGGATTGATTTGTCAGAATAATCTTTTCAAGGAGTCATATCGTGAAAGGGAAGAGTACAAAGCAGTGTGGTCCTTCTTGTTTTACACAATTAAGTCTGTTTCATAGATTTGTTTAAAACTCATGTTTAGGGGGAATAGCAATTTTTGGGGGGTAATAAGTGTTATATAACCGTTGTGTATTGTTGTTGTCTGTGTGTCTGGGGTCTTTTTCTTCTAGCCTGATGTAAGCTTATATCAATGCCAAAATGAACAGATCACTGCAAGCTGTGTTCCTCCTTCTCGTCTCTCTTTGGATGCGTCATTCATGGAATAATCTCTAGTGACAAATTTTATTGATTTGGTCTTATTCTTAATGAAATAACATGAAAACCAAAAGTTAAAAAGCACACCAATGGTTTTCTGTACTACCTGGTATTTGTGTAATTTCCCCTGATGGTGTTTTTAAGGAGATTCTCTTAGTTAAGGGGTGGTTGATGCTTTTAATCCGGGTCACTTCACTTATTTCTGTTAGTCAGTTTCTGGACTAGAAACTAAGAATCTTTCCAAGAAGATCCCAAACATACGTAGGATTCACAGTATTGATAAACCCCTGTTAATCTGAATTATTCTAGTGTGCTGGGAATATGTAATTATCTTGGAGTTTGTATCTAAGGGAGTGGGTGGGAGAATGTGGGAAAGGAAGAGGTGGTGGAGGAAGTGGGATTTTCAGAAGATCTGTCCAGGGTTGCGTTTTCCGGGACAGGGACAGGGCATTCGTCCTCTTTTGCTGCTTTCCAGCTTTTTCTTGCTGGGTACCTTTGGCTGGGGCTGTGCCTGGGCTTCTTTGCGTATTAAAAGCATATGGATACACTGGTCTTGGAGGCTCTGAGAATAAATAATGTTTGCTAAAACAAGAGGCTTTATATGTGGTAAGGATGAAATTTATCCTGATGGAGATGGCCATCTTCAGGCAAAATCTCGGCTGTGTGAGAAGGGTGTAAACACAGAATACACAAGCCTCAGGCAAAGTGCTGTAGGATTCACACGTACCCTAGTCAGATGGAGCTAATGCTATGCAAGTGATGCAGAGGACTCTTCCCCTTTTCTCTGCTCCCCTAAACAGACCTGTAATTTCATTTATTTGATTACTGTTGTGTGTGGTTGGGAGACAGTATCATTACTAATTAGTAATTAATATTTGCAGTAGAATGCCAGTGTGGAGTTATCACAGGGGAAAGCCTTAGCAAATAGAGCAGTGTCACTTTGAATGGTTTTCCAGCTGAAAATTTATTATCAAAGATGGTCTGTGTAATTGTGGCGGCTGGTTCCACTCATACCCTATTGAGTCTGAAGGACACATCCCAGAGAGGGGTTTTATTTAAGTGTCCACCTATTATACAAAAATCTATTTGTGGGGGTGCCAGTCCACCCTATAAACCGTGGTGGGGTCCAGCTATTTCAGTCATCCAGGCACCACTTATTTAAGCCTGCTTGGTACAGAGTGGTTTCTTACATCAATTTTTTGGTCTAACATTCAGTTTTCAATCAAATTGAGTTTGGAACTTTTCATGCTCTTCATATGTGTTCATTCCATAATTCTTGTAGAGCTCCTTCAAAAGAATGAATGAACTGATGAGTACAAGTGTCAATGGAGTCAATTAACCTCTTTCCCTTCGTTACTACTTACACTACACTGTGTCCCTTCTTGTTAGAGCCCCTTCCACAGCAGTTACATACAGCTCCCTGGCATTTCCTTACCACCTGGTAAGAAACAGTTTTCTGGCACTATGATGTTCTGGAACATCAGCTGAAATAGTTTTGGAAGGTGAAAATAGGAAGAAGTTTTTCCTAGGCAGAGAAAATCAGTACGTAGCTTTGCTTTTATAGCCACGAGAGTTATTCTATCATGTGTCTAACATGTGCCTCACATACGCAGAGGGACAGTCCCAGCTGAAAATAAAGTTTTATTATAGAATGTGTCCATGGAGCATATGAAGGTATTATCGACCTTTTTGGTTTTTTTTAAAGAACGGGTGGAAGTATTGTGAAGATAAGGCTTCTGATAGTTTTAAGTAAAAAGACCCAGACAGCTAATATGTATAACAAGGAAGATACGGATCTCAATCAAAACATGGTTTGGATTAGCTCACTCAGACTTACTTAGTTTACTAGTATTTTAACAGGAAGATAAAAAGTAGTGCAAGGGTGGTGCTTTCTGTGGTAATATTGCAATCACCTGCTAGCAAAGTATTTGAGAGAAAAGGTTTCAAATCAGCTATAGCAAACTGGTGTTAAATAAGGTTTTCACAGTCTTGGTCTCAAAGCAGAGTTCAGCAGCCAGCTTTTTTTTTTTTTTGAGATACACAGTATGAGGGAAATATTCTAAAAATGTAAAAATTCTTAATAGTTGTTAAATTTCAAGCTTTGTTATGGAACCTCATACTTAGTAATGCAATAAATGTAGCAATTTAGTAATTCAATAAATGAAAATATTTGAAGATACACCGCTGGCAATTAAAATAAAACCAAACAGTATGTCTGTTCATCCACAGGTATTGATTAAATATACAGAATAGTGAAGTATCGGATCTGCAGTAAGGCCTGTAGGTGATTTGTTTGAAAGCTGAACTTTGGAAAGTGGAATGATGGCCTGGACTGTTGTAATTTATGATGCTATTAAACAGGAATCAGAGAGAAAATCCAAGGCTGACTGTTTCGGGTGACTCCTAAACAGGAGCATAACTTCTTCTATTGCGTTTAGGAGTATAGTTAAACTACAGCCGTTGTTCTTACGCAGCTCTCAAATGTACCAATCGGTTTGACTGGCCACCTAACCACGTTTCTGCTGAGGCTGTTAGCGTTACTGTACTACTTGCATTTACTGTTTCAGGGGGAGAAAAAAATAATTGCGTGATCTGTCTGGAAACACTAAAAGTTATCTTTCAGGAGATAGATTTGAAATTTGTTTTAAAAGTTCCCAAGCCCTGGAAATAAGAAGAGTCCGGGTGTGCTGCGTGAGCAGTGCTGTGAAACAGCCCCAGCCTGGACATCATGCAGGATGAAGATTCCTTCTGCATTGCCCCCTAGCGTCACGCTTAAAAACAAAAACCAAAATAAAATAAAACCACCCCCAACCAACCAACCCCAAAGCAGAACCCATAGGCCATAAAACTGGAAAGCTGTTTGCTTCTGTCTGAATTCTTTTCTCTCACTGTGCCAAAACATTGTATTTATTCCCAGTGCTATGTCGATGCCATTTCATGGATTTAACTGCATGTTTCTCTTCCCTGTTTTTCCTAGTAAACTGACTATGAAGTAGGAGACCACGACTACAAATATTCTATTTACCTCACCCTTTCCAGACATCTTTGTTATATCCATGGCTTGACTTTCAGGGATTTTCTCTCTCTCCATGTCTTTTCCTTTGTATTGCACGAACTTAAGTATTTAACAGGCAATTGTGTCCTTCCTCTTCCTTCTCAAGGCTCAGGCTTTTCAGTCATGTGCAAATCGGCAGTTCTGTTAGATGAAAAGCTGGCTGTACAATGAAATGTTACACTCTGAGCTGTACCGCCAACCTTTCTGACTTCTAGTCTCACAGTTCTGCTTTGAGGTGTTGGCTACAATAAGATCTTGAAAACACAATTACGATGTGGCTCATCACTCTTGTTTTTCACTTCTACACACGTATGTGTGTCTTTGTCCGGAAGATCCATCGTGGCAGAAGTGACCCTAGTGTCAAATGAAATGCAAAGCGGGCAGGGTCGGTTTGGAGGGGCAGTCAGCAGCCCTTTGCGATGACCTTGACAGGAAGAGCTTCTGTGGGCTGCAGCATCAGACTATTCCCTGTAGTGGAGGCTCTGAGAGCGAGAAGACAGCAGCACAGATTCTGCCTAATCTCTGGAGTGGGTGTTTTTATCAGCAGATTGCAAAGCATGGTATTAACGACACCTAATTGTAAGCTAGGGCTAAACATGTCTCATTTTCTGGAAATTACATTTAATGAAAGGGACCTATCTACTTGGTACTGGCAGATTACTGCCAGTCCATACCAACCAGTAAGGAAAAGGAGGCTAGCGCTCTAGATAAGTTTGCGTACGAGACAGGCATGCTGGCTGCCTTTGAAAAGAGAGTCATTCTAGCTCAGATCTTCGGAGCAGTGGAGGAGGTATGCCACTCCATGTTTTGGCAGGCTGTGCAGTGCAGGAAGAGCAGCGCTTTTCTGACCTGCGGGGCTGCTGGCTCTGGCTCCAGCTGCTGTCAAGGGCAGTGTGGGAAAGGAGGAATAGGCACTAGCCAGCTACCCTCGTCCCTGTGCTTTTTAAAGGCTCCATAACTTATTACGTTTGCCAAGAATGGTTTTAAAATGGCAGCATATTCCTGCAGCAGGTGATTTGGGGAGGGGGGAGAATCATGGACGGGGTTGGTAGTAGGATGTGGCAGATGGACAAGAGCACTCTACTCTCATAGTGCTCACCTCACTGCTTTTGTTATTGCTTTTCCTTCTTTGGTCTTGAAGATACTTTAAGTTCTATCAATTGCTTTCTAGTACTTTCCAAAATAGAAGGGGAAACCTGCTTGCAAAGGATGTCAGTAAAGAATGGTCAGCATATCCCTTACAGGTTTTTTTTCCTCTCAATAATATCTTAAAAACCTATAGATCTGCTAGATCAGTTTCCTACATTATAGTATTCTCTGAGGTAAAGTAAAGATGAATATTCATGGTAATGATTACATGGCTTACCGCAAGTTCGGGAATGAATTTGTGTATTGCATCTTAGAACTTTCTCACCTTTGGAATTTACTGTTGGTACACTGAGAAATCAAAATGTCACGGTTGCAATTGATCTCAGTCGTAGTGGTCCTGAAATACCATCCTTTTCTCATCTTGTCCAAGGTATGGCAACCTGAAAGGACAGCAAAGTTCCCGACTACTTTGAATTACTAATGTCAACATCGCTTCTTTGTAGTCATTCGAAGTTTCTGTAGGGTTGGTATGCTTTGGTGAGTTGCTTTTGGTTTGGGTTTTGTGTTTTTGTTGGGGTTTTTTTTTTTTTTGTGAACTTGGCTTTATAAAATGACTCCAGAAGAAATTGTCACTATTTCACTGTTTTCAGATTTATCCTGACAATACTAGTGATTTTTATTGAGCTAAAGTTCATAAAACCAGGAGTTCATTCTCCTCTCTGAAAGAGGAACTGAGTAGATACATTTCATCTTTCCTATTTCTTCATTTTTCGGAAGTCCTCCTCAGTTTGGAGACCAGAAAGGGAATTTAGGCACATAAATTATTTTGGGGAGTCTGTACAGTCACTCTAATGAGTGTAGGTAAGATGAGGAAAAAACCCCACAACGCCTGAACTTGCGTGCTTTCCTGTTAGGCAGAACATCATCTCTTTAATTACAGCTCAGAATCCAGATAATAAATACACAATAACACTTTGCCTGTGAGATTGTAAAATATAGTTTGAGGGCTTTATGTCAAATGCACTTACTGTTCTGTCTTCTGATGTTTGGTACTTCTGCTTGAAGCTATTTTGCAGCCGGGAGGGACAGGACATTCTAAAATAGGCAGCAAAACGTTAATCTACAAGTGGCTGGGGTTGTGGTGCAAAATGTCAAGAAAGGCTATTAACTACTGTTTAAGATTTGGAATTTAAAGGGATACAGTCAAGAGGTCTAGTAAAACAACGGTCTACAATAGTTTTTCCAAAGATTGCCCAAATATGGTGTAGGGGGATGTGGGCAGAACCCAGGTGAGCACACAAAGCTTTGCCCCTTACACCTGCCATCACATTTCAGGCCAAAGCTCTGTGACTAGCACAAAGCTAGAGTAGTCCAGACTCCTACCAAAAAATGTGTTTATTTTACTCCCGTGGAAGGGATTAGTATTAAAGAGACTTATCTAAACCCAAAATGTTCAGAAGGCAAACTAGGAGCAGAGATTACGGAGCGCTCTAATTCTCAAGTGCTGAGCGCTCAGCAGCTCCACTGAAGAGAGTGGGTGTTGCTTGTCTGTTCAGCAGTTTTAAAATCAGGCTACTTGTTTAGCCTGACTTAGCCCGTGTGGTTTTTTAAACGCATTACAGCACACTTCTGTGAATGACTGTTAACAATGCCATTATGCAATTCTTTGCCATTCATAATGATAGGCGTACTGCAGAGTGCATGCGGTGAGAAACCCAACAAAACTGGGAATGGATTTATAATTAGCGCATGGGGGGAGGGAGGGGAGAGAAACTAGCTATTTAGAACATATTTTCACTTTATGTCTTTATTTCTGAAAACGTGTGATACGCCCATCTGGAGCTGAGCAGTATCTGTGCTCAGTCTGTTGGGAAGAGCATGACGGAATGTTCTGACAAGCCTCTTCTCACAGCAGCTTCTATCCCGGGAGCAACTCTCCCCTTACTCGGTTGTACCAGTCATCTGTCTCAACTGAAACAAGATCTCGGTTGCAGTTAAGAAGTAGTCATGTACAGGATAGAAGAGGCTGAACATCATAGTGTAGTCGTGTACAGGACAGAAGAGGCTGAACGTCATAGTGCTGGCTTGATGTTTCTTTTCAGGAACCTTAGTAAATTCTTTCTTTTAAGTATTCCACCACTGTTACATGTGGTCTTGTGTTTCTCTTCTCATCTTGTTCCTGGGGTGTGCATTTCAGCAGAAAAGATAGTGTCTTGAAGGCCTGGATATTTAAGCATATAAATAAAGGTTGGTTGTTTTTTTTTTTTTTTTTTTTTTTAAAAAAAACTACACTGGATTGCATATCTGAGCTGTTCCCACTTTAAAAGCATGGTGCTAAATGTGGAATGTAATGAAACTGCAAAAAGATCCATTGATTCTGCAGGTTAATTAGGGACTAAGGATATAATGGCCACTTCATTCAGGACTGTACAGAGGAGATTAGCCTTTTGCATTACTTTCTCATATTTCCTAAGTAAACACCTTCCTGACGCTGTATTAATGACAGCAGTAAATGAGTCTGTAGCTGACACTGAGGTTGCTGAGGGCTGTTAGCATTAGGTAGAGTGCAAATACAACCTTGGTTGCCTTGTGGTCTTTTCCCTAGTGTTGGTATTTAAAATGATGCCACCTTGTGCTGAGTTACTTAGAGCTGTTAAACTGTAAAGGTGATGCTATAGAAAAATGTTTGAAGGGTATTCCCCTTGTTTTTGATGAGACTGGGGTAGTGGTAAGCTACTGATAGTGTAGGAGGATTGACTGAGCAGGAGAACCCAGGCCTCATGGAGAAAATGTGGGTCATGTACTGGCTGTTGCTGAAGCCAGTCTCGCTCCATGCACAAGGATCCAACCAGCCTGTGCTATGCTACTGACCGGGATCAGGCAGAGAAATCCTGACTTTTTCCCTGGTTAGAATCGCTGTTTCCTTACAACCAGCGTGCAGAATACCCACATAAAGTGTTCGAAGGCACTCAGCTCTTGTGTTTAAACCAAAGTCATGAAGAGCTGAAAACAGTCACGTTGCGGGATTGTGACTGTCTTGAAATTTTATGTAGTCTGATTCATTTTATTCTTGGAACATGTACACTCTGGTGGGATTTTTTAATAACCTTTCATTTTTTTCATTAAGTTAATGCATATTAATTCATGGCAGAATGAATCATATCTTGATTCATGTTGTACACTGCTTGGATTTAGTCACTAATGCAGAAATGAAAGTGATCCAAAAAATAAGCAAATGTCATCTTATTCACTCAACACTATTATTATGCATTTCTTCTAAGGTCAGGTTTTCCTATAATGATAGTATGATGCAAATAAACACATAACTCCTGCAGTCCTTTTAACACATACTTTAAAGGAAAAATCAGTCTTTATCCCTAACCAAGAACCCATGTCTAGAATATGTGAATATTATACCATCAAGAATATAACAAATGCAGAGCTATTATTCTAACTGTGATTAAACAGGAGAGATAGGCAAGCTGCCCGTGTTTTGCTTCTGAGAGAAGAAACAACCCCAAAACAAAACCCCCAGAACAAAGCAGCATGTGTTGGAGTAGGCATGTGGATTTCAAACTTTGCTTCGGGCTTCGCTCAGAAGCGTATTGTTCATGGAGATCAATGGATTGGGAGGAAATTATGGAAAAACTAAGTCCTTCATCTGCATCTGACCTTGTTGTTTCCCATCGTAAAGCATTACCAAATCCAAACCTCGGGCAACTGTCGTACTTCCATTGCCTAAAGAGGAATGCGACTACTAGTACAGCAGTAGAGTGATTGTAATATCCACAGTTTAGGGAATGGGTTTAAATGATTTTTATCTACAACAAATGTTTCACTTCTATTCCACCAAGATGAAAACAATACACTTTTGGGTAATACATCATGTATAACCTGAGATGCAATATTTCACATTTTCTCCCCCAGCTTCAGTGCTACTTTTTGAGGCTTTTGTGGTTTGTAGGTTTTTGAGGTTTTGTGGGACCTTCACACTTCACCTCAATTGAATGGAACCTGTTAACAAGTTTCTGCTTGCAGAAAAATCCAAGTTGAGAAGAAAGTGATCAATGATTTGAGGAGGGAGGGGAAACAGGGCATCTGCCTTGAAAGTGGGTTGTCATTGAAGTCTGACATGCCATTGCCTGTCTTTGTCTATATTTATTGCAGTGAAAAGTATGGAATACTTACATACATACTGCTTTGAAACCCAAATTTGCTGTTCATTTCCTTCGTGCTTATTCTGAACGGGTATATACAGCTACCAAATCTACAAGGCACAAAAGGGTTGGTACCCAATCCTAGCATTTGCTGCCCCAGTTGTGAGAGTATCCTGAAACAAGTAGTCATAGAAGTAGAGAGAAGGTCCTGTGAGGGTACAGCCTTTCAAGGCAAGCTGTAGTTCTTCCTAAAATATAAGTACCTGGAAATGGAGATGTGGGGGGTTTATATCCATTTAACAGTCGCTGTAATTATACTTTCATTTCCTGCTTATAGTTGTGTTCGCTTGAAACGAATAGGGTCAGTGAAACCCTTTGCAACTATTATGCTGCAATATTTATGTGCCTTCGTGTCTGAACTATCCATTAAAGTTAAAAGCGAGAATTCAACACTTATGAATACAGGAGCAGCTGCTCACTGAACGCTGAGAGATCTGTGGGCTTTCCCTTGCAGGTTTGCAGTTCTATAAACACCCAGGAAATAGTAGCTTGCTTACAGCCAGGACCTCTTATGACTTGTAAACATGATACGAGGGTGTATAACAACAGTGGGTTTAAACTCGGCTGATCCTTCATCCGGTGAGGATTTACATTTTTGACTTACCTCCAACACTTCCGTTGCTTCACAGGGGCAAGGGTGCGCATCTGAGGCAACGCGGGCTGCAGCGAAAGGTGGTAACCATGGTGCAAAACTTAGTCACTCTTTCCAGGTGTTGTATTTTTAGTGCATACTCATGGTTGTTAATATCTGAATAGTGCTAAATGAATTATTGTAGTTTTGGGGAATTTTGTGAGTTACGCACTTGCACATCTTTGTTTAGAATTGCTGGATATTCATTCTTTCTCATGAGAGTTTTTCATAATTGTTTTAAAACCACACCCCTTAGGACTTTTCTTAAATGACTGGTTAACTGAGGCCCAAATGGCTTTGAATTTTAAATGTTTTGTAACCCTAAGAGGCATTTAAAGACAAGAATTCATTTTGGTTGACTACGACAACTTTGCTTTGATTTTTGCTAGAAAATGTATGCGTCTCCCCGCTGAACAAATGATTGGCACTTCACTAATTTTAAGTAATTCAAATAATTACAGCAAGCAAATTTATTCAGTAGCATGATCCACTGCCAGGATAAGCATTAGCGCTAACGGCTATCTCAGCAAAATCTTCTGTGGCAGCACAAAATGGCAGTGCTGGCAGCCTATTCTGTGATGAATTACGCTGTGAAAAATAGTAAGTTCTGCATACTTATGGAGGTCTGGTGATGGTCCCTGGGATTTGTTCCCCTTCTCTCACACCCAGAGGGTGATCCTTAGTGATCCTTTCTGTGCTTTGTAACACAGGATTGGTGTACAGCTGCTAGAGTACAACATCACATTTGCTAGCTTTAGTACAACCAAAGTACCCTAAATAAAAGATAGGAGGAGTATTTTTAAGAATTCAAAATATATTAGGGGAACGTAGAGATAGAAGACTGGTCGCTTTGACATGGTGGTATCAGCAAAATAATCTGCATGAGCTGCCAGAAAGATGCAAGCCGGAGGGTGTGATGGAAGCCCGACCTTCCGGAGTGAGCAAACGCACGCGGCGGATACCATACATATCTGCCCCACTCTGTCTGTAATGAAAACTTACCATAAAGCTTGAAAAAGAGAAAAAAAAATCAGAATTGTATTCACTTGTGTATTCATTGCAAATCTTCTGTTTATTTTGCCTACTGGCTGTTGATTATTTACGTACATTTCAAGTACAAGAACTTTGGGAAAATAGTGTTTCAGTACAGTATCTGAATATAGACAAGTGTTTTTGCTAATATTAATATCTACCAAAATAACTGATCTCATTACGCGGATACAGAAATATCTGTGATCTGTGATGGAATGCAAGATGTATTTTGTTCAGAGTAGCTATTTTATTTATTAAGATACCTCTGTGGCAAGAAGGCCTTAATGTGTGAAGAAAACAGGTTACAGAACCCTTTTTTTCTTTTCTTTCTCTCCCTCTCCTTCTCTCTCTATAAAAAAGACATTTTCTTTAGTCTTTGATTATTATTTTTCTGCCATTAGCAGTCCTTCACCCACTTGCAGAATTGTGTTACAGAAATGGAGGAAAATATTTTCACATATAAATGCCATACCTAGCAGATACAGACATTTTGGCTGTTCTGGTTACTATGGTGAGATCCGTGAGGATGCCTGTAGCACATCAGTCTCTTTATATTCTTCAAGCCGACTGTTTTTAATTTCCTAGGATCGTTCACAAGCTGTAATGATATTAATCTATTTGTATCCTCTTCCAGCACTTCCTTTGCTTTGCAGTGTAAGCCCCTTAATATAGGTTGACTGGAGAAGAAGGGCTTTGCCGTCCTTGCTGTCTGTGTGACTGGAGAGCAGGGCTCTCAGGGAAGGATGACCTAATGTACCGCGGGCAGGAAGCAGACATGATTAGTCTGCCTCAGAGGGATGCCGCTGCAGGGCGTGACTGGGGTAATATAAATCTGCTAAGGAAGAGGGGGTGGGGTTTCTTGTAGAAATGACCATAGGAACATCTATAGAAGGGAAAAAATATAAAATCTGAGTATATATTTATCAATGTTTGGTTACTTATTAATGTGAGCACGTGACAGTTCCTTTCATGTGACATGATAGGGATCTTCCTTTCTCTCCTGGCTTCCCCAAGTCAAGTCACACTACTTCCATATAGAAATATTTTTTTCCTCGAAGCAGAATAATCCTCACAGCCCACCTAACAAGGACCCACCTCAGGATAGTCTGGAAATTCCATGCTTAATCCACTGTCTGCTGGTTCAGAATCAAGATTTGAACCGAGAGAAGCTTTTCTTTGGTGATTGGGAGATATGTGGGTTCAAATCCCTTCACAGAGAGGAAGTGGGGTCCTTGTCTTTCTTAAATCCTCATGTGTAGGACGTGGAGCTGTAAGGCCAAAGGGACACCAGGCAAGAAGAACATGTCAGTACACCCTTGTGACTATATTTTCAGCTGAATTACTTGGCAAATTCAAACTGCATCTGTAATACATCAGGCTGAAACTGTCTTTTCAAGTGAAGTTTCTGTATATTGGATAAATAATTGCTTAAGTTATTTCTGATGACTTGAGAGATATATACACACACACTTGACAAGCATATGTAATATTGCCAAGTTAATATTACCAACGACTGATCTTCTCCGAGTGCTTGCATGATACTATTTCCTTCATTCCATAGAAGATTTACCAAAGCCTCAACATTTTGTCTTAGCTGCCAAATGCAGTAATGGTAGCCAAGTCAACTACAGCAAAAGTGAAAATGAAGTATGATTTGTTCATTTGTAGAACAAAGGATTCACAGCAGTTATCTGAGCTGAGATGTCACGGTTTTGAACTAGTTAGCTTGCTGTCTGTATTCTACTAAACACTAATTGTGTTTGAAAGATGGGGCTTTCAGATAGAGGTGATAGGGCACACAGAAATGGAAATATGGCAGGTATCTTTCTAGGAGAACAGGAGAAGGGAAAATGACAGCAGCACGTAGGAAGTCTAAAGTTACAGAGAATAGGCATTAGACTTCAAGGGTCTGAGGATCAGGGGAATATAGAGGTGACAAGACAACTCTGAACAGCAAGAGGAAGCTTAGAGCTGATGTAGTAGCAAACAATCCCATTTGCAATCTAAACAGGCAAAGTAATTTAATTTTAACCAGAAAAGGTTAAAATTACAAACAAATTTGCATCCTCACTGCATTAATATAAAATGTGGGATACTACTTCCTATCTTACAACCGAGTAGTACACATCATGCATAGGATTTAGTAATTTTCTGCCATAGTGTTGTAAAGTTGCCACTGATAAATGTCTCTGTACTGCTGTAACAAGAGGCACATTTCAGTGTCTTGACTTCAACTCCTACAGCCTGACTGAGGCTTACACAGTACCCAATAGCCAGGATACCTGAATGCTGGTTTTCTGCAACTCAGTGCTCCACAATTTTGGATACCTTGCTCAGTCTCTGTACTCTGTCTTGTGTAGTTTAGAGCTGCTGTAGTATTACTTGTTTCATTGCAAATCACAAAGCTGGGAATAACCCCCCAGAAAAGATCAATTTGGGGTCTTATGCTGGAAGTTCTGAACCACTCTCACCTATATACGATACAACCAACCAGCAGAGGTGCTCCATGATAACGGCTTTAAAGGCTGTGCAGAATACTGTTGGTGATGTATTTCAGGGCTTGCAGGGTAGTTCTTTCCTGTAGCTGTGATCTGCATCAAATGCCATTGTATGCAGTTTACTGGTCTCTAAAACTGATACAATATAAATCAGACTTATATTTCTAAAGTATTTAGTCTTTATAGGGTTGTAAGAGTATATTCTGAAAGCAGTTGATTGAGTAGTCTTATGGTCTAGCGAGAATACAATTTTAACAGGAGCAGGCCCCTTATAATGTAAATATCACCATGTAGACAGGTACGTTTGATCCTCTGAATTCTGCCTTAAACAGGCTGAATTAGGGAAGTGAAAGGGTAACAGAGTTGAAAGAAAAACTGGTAAGGGGGGTTTCTGACTGTTGTCTGGCCTAGCTGTAGCAAAACCGAATGAGGCCAGCCACAAAGACCTTTCCAGTACTGATGTGTTGCATAGCATGAACTGTCAAAACCTGACACCACCTCAGGATTAGCAGCCAAAAAAACTGCTGCCTATTCTCAGGGCATGTTCGCTTACCTTGCTGTATCCCTGTTGTTACTACTTGAATTCCTTCTCCCTGGTTTTGCTCCTCTTGTCTTCTCTTGCAGGTTTCACCATCTGTAAGCCACTGGCACTCACAGGATGAAGTGTGGATGTTAGTTGTCTCCTATCACTGACATCTAAAAACCACTCTGGAAATGCTAGAGGATGAGTTTTTCAAAGGGGGGAAAATCGTTGAAAGGAAAATGTGGAACGCCTGGAATTGATCAGTGTGCTACTTCTTTTAGTATTTTCTCTTTCACTTTTACTGGAATTTTCAAGGGAAAAAAAGAAAAGTCTTTAAATTAACTTTAGGATCATCTAGTCCTGCTCTTTAGAATGCATATTAATGAGCGTATCTTCCTCTGAACCATGGTGAGATAGGTGAGGATAACAATGTCTGTCTTGCAGCTGGAAGTTAGCAGCAGTGGGCAAAACTGGGTTTTGAGGGACTTACTCTTACAACTCCAGTATTCATAAGTCTGAATTTATGCAAATGGAGACTTAGGACTGGAAACTGCTGCATGAAATTGTGGATGACAGGTCATCAGTATCTGTTTGGTCCTTTTCAGGAGTCTTCATCATGTATCTGTCATTGAGCTTTATACTGGAAATGTAGGAGCAGCCTAGCTGCTGGTAAACGTGTTCACCTGACGAGCTAGACCAAAAGCATCCACTTCAATTGGCAGATATGCTAATAAGCATGGGTTGATGCAGGTTTTCCACATTTTATGTATAGTTTTAAAGCTTTTTATGTGACTAATACATATGTATTTTCTTATTTAGAGGAATCAGGTACATTAATGCTGGAAGCATTTTGAAAACAACTGGTTTTCTTTGGGGATGTGTAAGTATGGAAATTTGGGAGAGGACAGAGAGTAATTTTGTTCTCTGACTGGTACACTGTCAGAGATGTAAAGGCTTCAAACAAGACCCTGGTCTCGTTGGAAACAGAATCTGCTGCTCTCTCTCCACAATGAAGAGCACTTAGTGTGACAACTTTCACACTATGTTGTACTGTATGCCATGAACTTGATGTAGGGAGAAACACTTGATTAACACTTTGCAGCGTTTATGTATTCAGTAACGATTTGCCCATCTTCTCACTTCTCTGCCTTGATTCTTCCGTTTGCTGCTCTTCAGTACCGCACACAGTTTCGAGGCAGTCCTAGCGTCATGTAACACCTCTCTTTCTTCAGTGTAAAGGTTTTTCGGTACGGTTCATAGAAGAGCTTTGAGAGCTGAAATAGCAGCTTGGCCTCTTTCTTCATTTACATGTCTCAAAGCATGCTCTTTATCTGAGAGGCAGGCGTTTTAGGTGCAGGAAGCTAATCTTAGCCTTCCTGTTGAAGCAAAGTGGCTCCTCTCTAAAGCCACATGTGGCTTGTGAACAGTCCCCAAGCGGTTGACGTGCCAGAACTTATAAGCACGTGAAGCTGTAGGCGTGATGGCTGCTGAGAAACCGGAATTACCAACTCTGAATTGCAGATCTCGCCAGGTCTCTCCAGGACACTGCTTCCTAACAGTGGAGTCGAAATCCTGGGAAGTGGAATCTTTAGGTGCCTGAAAACCTCCTCAAAAATTTCTGTTCCCCTTATTTCTCTCAGATGCGCTGGCTGGTTTCTCAGTGCTTTGGGATGAAGTGCAGAGGGCTGGCATGGCATGGCATGGCATGGCTGTTGTGCTGTCAGCATTGAGGAGCGACTGCCTGTCCTGGCTCCCTGGACAAACGTGATTCCTACTTTTATGTGAGTTAGCTTTAAATTAGGGGTCCAGCTGGTCTGCAGCCTTTGCAACCACTTGCAGTACAAGCAGAGTTTCAGGAATATCCTCTGTTAAGGGCATGTTTTCTCTCCCACACAATCCCACTGTGCCCCTGCGTGGTTTCACTGGGTTTGGGGCTCCAGAATGAGAAGAAGATAGGAGGGCTTGTGGAGTTTCTGGTATTTCTGACATGACTAAAAAATCTCAACCCAGTTTCGCAGAAATGTCTGTGGTTATCGTGTCGATGACAGAATAAGATGTAGGAATATCCATAATACACGAGCAGGGGGTTGCTGCCCAGATCCTCTCCTGTCAGTTCCATAGGCTGGTGGGATTTGGGAGTGGGTTTCTAGACCTTTGCTGTGCAACAGAATAAGGAGAGATGAGAGATTGATGCCACCTCATAGGAAAAAGGCTGTGTTCCTGCCTGAGATGGAACCAGAAAGCATTTTTATCCCCACTGTCATTAGGCAGGGAAGGAATGCAGACTTCCAGCTAACACAGGCAAGTGCTTCTAATAAAGTGGAGGAACATTTCAATTGTGTGTTCCATTTAATTTTTAATCATGTCCAGGCAAAATGAAGGAAGCCCACAAAGGACCCAACAGTAAAAAAGCAACTGATGACAATCTAAGAAATTGAAAAATCCAATTCTTTTTTTGTTACCAGTTAAAGCTGAAACAGTTTAAGTTGAAAAAGAAATAAACCAGAGCTCTGCTTATCACCCAAATTACTTTTACATTATTTCAGCTGATTTTAAAGCCATTTTAAAGGGAAAGGAGTGCAGGGGGCACTGTCTCTGTTTACTGTATAGAAACTTATAGGTGTCTGAATGTGTTTATTTAAACATCACACTGTAGGGAAGGAATATAATGGTTTAATGCAGGAGGCTTAGAGCTCCTTCAGTCTTTTTTCTCTTCTAAGGAGATGAGTTGCTGTTTTCTTCACAGGTGGCATTCAGCCAGCCCAAACCTGCTAATTATTTGTTGTCATGGTTATCTTGTGTATATGTGCTATTCACTGGACAGCCATCATAAAATATTAACTGTCAATGCAGGATAGGTCAGGGATGGTTTGAGGGGGGAAAGGGTGAAGTGTTTATAGTGAGAAAGTAGTCAAGAAAGGGAAGACAGTTTGAAAAATAACAGCTTTCAGTTTGGGTTGCTGTTTTGAGATGTGGAAGAGTCCAAGATGAGAAATTCCTGTTTAGTAAAGTATAACCACCAGTTGTTTCTCGATAGTAGCACAGAAGCGACAATTACAATCAGAGCCCTTTTATGCTGCGGTCTGCAGGAGGTAAGAAACTGGCCCTTGTCTCCAACCTTTTCACCATCTAAACAGTAAGAAGCCGGGGAGCAAAATATGTACCAGGCAGAGCAGAGTGACTGTGATGGTTCCAGGCGTGTCTCAGTTTGGCCATTTATTTATCTTTTGCGCTGAAGACACAAATTTGGAAGGCCCGTTTGGATGGAGGCAGTAATAACAGTACCAAAAAGGAAAAGTTGGGAGAGCAAGTAGGGAGAAAACCTGTTTGTGGAACGAGTAGGGGTCAGGAGGAGCAAATGGTCCAGCACGAACTGGGAAGGGCTCAGGGTTCAGTGTGACCACCATGGCAGTGTTGCTGTCCTGGTATTTTGACAGGCTGAGAGCAGCTCTGTTTCCTCCAAAAGGCTGAGCATTTTCTTAGGGCCTTTGAAGGGAGTCTGTAGGATGGAGGGGCTCCCTAGATTTTTTTTTTTTTCTCCCCAATTTTTGTGATGTTTCTAGGCAAATGCCTGCTCCTGCTTAGCCAGCAAACCTTCACCTGGTGTCCGGAGCACCTGGGGAAGCTTCATCTTTTCTGTTGCCAGTGAGGATGGAAATGGGGGACAGAAACTTTGTCTGTATTGTTGTTGTTGTAGCTTCTCATATGAAATCTTACTTTACCCCTACTTGAATTACGTTCTTGCTATAAAGTGAGAAGCAAGCTGTTTTACAACCTTGTGACCAGTTAACTGTTAGCGATTAGGAGGATGAAAGTAAGTTAGTTCTTACAGCAATGACAAGTTCTTTACTATAAGTAACGCAAGGCCTGGAATTAACTACCGTAATGGTTTCCTGATGTTTGTATTTCCACGCAAGCCTTTTGCCAGTGCCCTCTAGAAGCAATGCTGACCGGGTTTGGTTCTGCAGCCATGTTAGTACAGTGCTGCACCTGGAGGTTTGGTGTAACCTTGAAGTTAGCTTTCTGTTTCAGTATAATTTCTATCAATGGCTTCAAACCACACTTTTGGCAAAATCTTCTTGTAATGGTGCCTGGCAGGCCAGGGAGGTGTGGTCTTTTTCCAGGTGGAGATCACTTGATCTGTGCAGAGCTCATAATTGGTTCACTCAAAAAATATTTTGCCAATGACGCTGGACAGTGAATAACGTGGCGCGTTTTTCTTACGGTGCCAATAGTTTGAATCTTACTTGCAGAATGCGTCTGTTGCTGAACTCGAGTTGCTTGCTGCTATTGTATAAAAGTAAGCAAGAGTAAATAATTTAATAGTTATTTAGCAGCCTAAATAGCTTGGAGAAATAAACTAGGTAGCAACCTAGCAGAGAACTGAGAGATGGAAATTTGTAATGGCCTATTAAACTACACAGAATAAATAACATTGTACTGATATATGAAGTACAGAAAATAATCAAAATTCCACAGTGATTTTCACGCATGTGGGAATATACATCATGGTTGAAAATAGAAGACCTAGTTAAGTTGTTTTTTGTAGCGGGTTGCAAACACTGGTTTATTTTTAAAGGGCTCTTCCAGCAATGTTATGGTAAAGGTACTCCAAGTGACAGCAGTGAAAATCCTAGTAAACTGCACAGCTCTTCCAGAATAGCAGTTTTACTTGCTGTGTTCTGCTTCCAATAATAGTAGAGGTCAGTTCTTCGAAAAACTCTTTAGCGGGTGTTGGGTTTTTTTTTTTTTTTTTTTGCACTAGGCTTCCTGAAGCAGCTTCCAGTGTCCTCGTATAACACTCTTACTCGGCCTCGTTCATCAATATTGAATATTACCCTCCTAAGTTTCCTGCAGTGTCAGAATAAATACTTCCTTTCTCATAGTTTGAGTCCAGGTAACCGCGGCAAAACACAGTCAATAAACGATTAGCCCCACTCTTAGTATGCTGCACAGTTGCCTTTGCGGGTTTCACAATAGCACAAAAACACACGTGCTGTATACTTCATAACATCTCAGCAGGATTTTTGATGCAGATAAGTGTACTAAGCTGAATTCCCCTTTTGGGGAAGGTTTAGCAGGAAGTTTATTGTAAACTCAGTTATAGAGATGTCAAAGTCCAATTTTGCAGGATCCTTACACTGTTGCCCAGCTGAAATTAGCCCACTCTTTGTCTGATGCTTGTGTGATTGCAGCTTCTGAGATGGGTACAGCACTTGCCTGAGTTCCAGCTGGCTTCAGGTATGAGGGCTAATACCTGCAAGCATTTCAGTCTATCCCAGGGTCTGCAAGGCATGCTTAACTCATCTGAAATTCATAAATTCATAGCATGTGGAGCTAGGAAGAATCATGGTGATTACTCTTCCACAGCATGAGGAGGCTGAGAATTTCCCTCTGATTTTTCTTTATGCAGCTCCCTAATTTGTATTTCAATGGAAGTATGTTTTTCAGAAGGGTGTCTGATTTTTGCTTTAAAAATTCTCAAAGTAGGTATTGTAGTTTTTAATCGTTCTTTTCCACTAAATAATTCCCTTAAGTGTCAATTGGGTGTGGGGTTATTTTGTATTCTGGCATTGGCGTAATTCATTACGATGTGCTTGTGCATGCTGTTTAATGAGGTTGACTGGTATTTATTGAAATAATTGTGGGATATATAACCCTTGTGCATGCCAGTTCTGTGAGGTAAATTTTGGTACTTCTGGATAAAGTGCTAAGTGTTGCCTTGATGCCAAACAAGGCATGGTACTTCACGGAAAACAATGCCAGTGTTGTGATTGAGTGGGTAAGTATTTCCTTTCATGGAGTAAGTAGTGGATCAAAAGCAAGCTCTTTGTTATTTTCTTCAGCTGTGGAATTAGCTGTCATTGTATCAAAAGCAGTGGAAATTATTTTGGTGAAGGAATCATTAAAACTCTACAGCGCCACTGTTTTTCTGAAAAAATGACTGAGAGAAAGTGTAGAAGGGAAAATTTTGATTAGTGTGCAAAATTTATTCTTTTCATCGACTTTTGACCTGTGTTTTGTGTCCGCCTTCTCAGGTAAGTGCTGCTGTCACGGTATGCTCAACACGTGTCCCTGAGTTTTGGAGAATCCTTTAGAACCCCTTGTGGTACATTTTTCAGCCTTTACCTTTCCAAACTGTCCTTACGAGGAGCCTAGTAAAATGGCATTGGGTTTGCTCAGGAACCTTTTGGGATTCAAGCCGTATGTGCAGTGACTGTGAGGAAAAAACAATCCCAGGAGCACTTTTGTATTCAGTGTTTCCATTTCAGTCCAGCCTTTGCAAGTGCCTCCATCTCTACCTTTTTTCACTGGCGAGTCCTGGTCTAAAGACAGCCAGTCAAGAGCTAAGAGAGGAGATAAACTGTGGGTGGGGGATATCTGTGACACGGTCAGATGATGACTTTCTGCTAAAATGTAAATTAATGCTCAGTGCTTCAGGGGTTTCACTGTGAGCTAAATTTTGTTGTGTCCTAATTTCTCATAGTTCCAGCTTGTTAAAATCCTGCATAAACTAAAGTTGAAGCCGTCCACACTCGCTGTAAAATTAAACTCCAGGAGATAACCACTCCATTCTGTTTTAGTTTGTACATCTGTTATTGCTATGGGCCTTCGCAGGATTATTGGGCAGAAAAAGGATTTCATTTTAGCCTAGCAGTAAGGACAGCCACTTTGCTATCCTTGTTGCTCACTGTGGGTTGGAATGAGTGGTGTTTTCCTCTAGAAAAGCAGTTGATGGCGCTTTTTTTTCCCCTGCCAAAGTAGTTATATATAGAGCGAGTTTCTGTTTTCAGGAATTATTCTGGGTTTTCTTTGGTCGTGTTGGGTATTTTGTTTGTTGGGGATTTTTAAGGGGGGGTGGTGGGGATGGTGGGCTTTTTGCCTTTAGACTGACTACAGCACACTCATGAGCTACCAGCTCGTCTTGTAGGAGGATGAAATGTCATGACAGGTCTCGTTAATGGAGCCTTAGTCTTTTTCTTTGGTTCTACGTGAACATGTTCACGTGTGATTAAAAAGAATGTAGAGAGTGGAAATGTGTTTTAACTGCAGCCTGTCTAAACTGTTCCGTGGCATGAGACCAGTTAACTATGGATGAATATTTGTTAAAAACAGCTGCCTCAGTCGTTGTCAGTTTAATTGTTTTTATCTGATTGCAACACTTGTTTACAAACATTGTTTAAACGTTATTTATTCCAACAGCTATGATCAGAGTGACTTACATGACCCCCGAGTAACTTTCATCAAGTGAATAGTGTCATATTCTATAGATAATGCTTGTAAAAGTAGAATAGATTTTTCCTTTCAAGAGAGTGCAGGTCTTCCTCTACTGTTGAAAATCATTGCTTCAAAAAATGCCATGTGTCATTTCAAATATAGATGATTTTCCTTTTTGTGTCTTACAATCTTCTAGACATTCCTTGTTTCTCAACAGTGAATTGCAGGGCATGGCAAATGATGACTGAAAGACATAGCCGACTTCTTTTAAATTTTGAAATTTAAACGGAGCAAAGGGGCATTTCAACATGTTAGCATTATTCACTTCTGTCTAGCAAAACCTTCCCAGATTTACGTTCTCTCATTGACTACAGATAGTACAAACTGGAAGCATACTGTGTGTTGATGTCATAAAATCAGAAATAGTAAACGGAAGGAAATCTAATTTCTTTGGTAGAAATCAGATCCAAAATGCAATTCATAATAAAACTGAACAAAACTGCTCATTAGGAACATGTGACAAATTTTATGCTAGAGTCGATGCTTTCAGGTCTAGTAGTTGCTTTCTTAGTTTGCCCTTCCAGAGTAAACCCCAGATCGCTGCTCAGCTGGTTAACTATGGGTCGACAGGAGTTGCTGCACAGGGACAGGAATTTACTGATGGTTGGTATTTGCAGTGTTTTATGTTCTGGGACAAAGGTTAATATTTTTCAGATGAAGAATCTATACAGCCTTTAGGCATTCAATGATGCCTGCGTTCATGTGTCTTATTTTCCAGCCTACTGGTGGAATGAGAGAAGTTCCTGGGAAGGTGTGATCAGCTCCTGTAGGTGAAGGTGACTATCAGCTCTGTCACCAGTTGTGAAGTAAGAACCATTGGTCCTTAAAGACAGGCTTGAATAGTAAATAGCTCATGACTCCTCTGCATTACATTATATTCAAAACCTTGTTTGAGTTGATCCTTCTCCCCTCATATGCTACCCCAGTCTACAGAAATTATTTACTCTGGTTTCAAACCCTGTAAAGTATTTTGTTCTTGTTCATACTTGCTCTGATAGAACTCTTTCTGTTCTGGTGCTTTTTTCCCTTGTATTCTGACTAGTACTTCCCTTCTTTCCACTCCTTAAATAGCTGTGCTTTCCCTTTCCAAGTCTAGATTTTCTTGCCTTCCTAATACCACCACATTATCAAACACTGGCTCCATCTTAAATACTTTACATTTTTCCCGATTTCTTTTTTATACCAATCCCCTGCTAGCCTTGAAGGTCCTCAGAGGAGTCTTCCTTCTCCTTTCCTCCATCACCTCTTGGCTTGACTTGTCATACTGCCGAGTTCTCAAAGCTGTCATTTTCTGTTCACTTCTACTGATGTAACGTTGGCTTATGCCATGGTTTTCTCTTGGCTGGGTTTGTTGTAAGCTCATCCCCCTTCTGTCAGCTCTGACTAACTTTTTTCCCCCAGACTTGCCGGGTGTTTGGCATGTATTTTTGTCATGCTGCTCTTTTCATCTGTTTTTCTGCTTGAAGTTAATACTCTGTAACCTGATTTCTAGGACTTGCCCAGCTCAGTCACCGCTTCCATCCCATTCTCTGTCTTTTCAGATGATGCAATATCTTTTATTCTGCTTTTTACACCTTCAGAGATTTTAGCAGAGGTCTCCTGCATAACTTTTAACTGATTAGGTTTTGCTGCGTTCTCCTGATCTTGCCTGTCTGTGGTCCAGAACAGGGGCCAACTCTCCTCCTTCACAGCTCTCCCCTTGTCTCCTTCACAGAGCGCAGTCAGGCAGGTGGAAGCGTATGACAAACTTGGTGTAATTTTCACTGCCATCCTTCTGTGGAAAACTGAACATTGGAAAGTGAATGAAAATTCTTGCTTTGTCTCTTGTGGCAAGTGTGCTCGTTTATCCAGCGGTGACTTGCTTGCAGCTGAAGAAATAAATCTGAGCCCCTTGGCTTTTGTGATTCCCTACCAGACTTGCAATGAAGTTTGTTCCCTGAAAATGCAGCAGTTGCAATTAACTTCATTGCTAGCCCCTTTAATGTAAAATATAAGATTTTTAAATAAAATTCTCCTTGAATTAATTAGTATATATTCTTCTGTCCATCAGGAGAAAATATAGTCTTTTGACAATGGTCCATTTTTCTGTTTTCTGTTTTGGTTTTGGGTTTGTTTGGTTTTTTTTCCTAAATAATACTTCTGGTTTCCTCATAGCGTATCTTTGACAGCAAAGAACAACTTCCCATTTGTAACCCGTTTTAGGAATGGTGCGAGCACTTAGCCCTGAACACTGGAGGAATGTTTTCTCCAGGTAGCTGTTCTTCTCTCCTGTCTAACGACATACTGCAAAAATTGTCCGTGCGAGGAAGAATGCTAATGCAGGAGGTCTTGCTTCACATTTACTCTCTGGATAAAATCAGTACTGAAGAAGGTCATTTGCCCTCATTTTTCAATAACCTTATGTCCTTCCGCACAGCTTCTGCTGTTGCGTTTTTCTTTTTGCATTTCAGCCTTCCTTGCTGTTATTGCTTCTCCAAAAGGGTGTAGGGAATGTATATGCACCTTGTCCTTTGTTTAGCTATTGCTGTTGATTGTAAGGTCTTGGATTAGGTCTGTTATTGTTTTGCAGAAATACCTGCAAAACTGCAACCTTGTACGCCTGGGGCCAAGCTTGCAAAGTCCTTAGCCGTTGCTCTTGTCCAGCTGAGACCCATTGTGGGATCCCTTCACAGGCCAGGTGCCTGATGGCAGTCCCCATTCTTCTCAATCTACCCAGATCCTTCATGTGATTGGCAGCTGTGGAAGCATTCAGGTGAGCTGTTAAACAGATTAATTTTGTATACTGCCACTGGGACTCTGAAGAGAAAGTAGCTGTCAAGGAAAGGGAGGAAATGACCTCACTAGGTCACTGTATGACCTCACTAGAACGCTGAAGGGGTGCGTTGTTCACTGACAGACTCTTAACTGATTTGCTCACACGAGGGTGGGCCTCCTGATGCTCAACACATCCAGCGGAAGACCAGTTAAAGACAGAGTACATCTACTCAGAACTGGATTCCTGGCTTGGCAGCCAAGCGTTATACAACAGTTTAATTCCAGATACGCTGTGTATCTGGAGGTTACACACCCTGTGTTGGTAGAGGTTCCACGAGATAATCTGATAGGTCACTTTGGCCGTGTCTGCATGACTCAATACAACATTGTGCAGATGTTTCTCAGATCTCTGCAAGTTACCTTAGAAGCAACGCAGCTGAAAAGTAGATTGTATTAACCTCAAGGTTCTAATTAAAAGCCTGTAAATAATACATTTCAAGTTACAGTAAAATTCTGTGCTTAGCTGAAACAAGACATTAAGACTTTTTATATAGTGAAGCCTTTACACACCTGCGAAACTGCTTCAAGTTTTAAAATTCAGCCAGGCATTTGTTCAAGTGAAAACTGCTAAAACTGTGTACGCTTGTGACATGTATTTGTATAAAGGTGCCTGAGTAACATGTTTACTTACTTATGTATTTCCTTGATGTTTTCTCTGTTAAGAGAACGTAGGAGGCTTTAAAATGAATTTTGACCTTATCAGTATGACACTGAGATTAGTTAGTAGCATGAGATGTTCTTATGTTTTGGTTGTGTTTACTCTGGTGGTGAATCTATGCCAGCTGTTATCTCTGTCATCTGCACTCTCTGTTTGAGTAACTCAGGGAATAACTTTTTCTGAAAGCATCCACATTTGATATTGAAATATATTTTAAAACTAGAATTCATTTGATTTGCCGAGAGCACTCCTAGCTCTTGCCACAGTCTCTCCTGGAGAATGGCGAGTTTTCTCTGTATTATAATGTTATATAAATATAGAGGAAACTAAGATATAAATAAACTTGTGTAGATACTCTATAATAATTTAATAATTCGAATACTTCTTTGTAAAAGAAAATACCTGCTGTTTTTCAAATTAATTACCAAGAATATTGCTGAAGAAATTAAAAATTATATTTAATGAGCAAGCATGAGTGATGAATTGTTATTCTTGGAGATGTAATTAAATAATAGATGAACTGGTTATTCAGAACAGCTGACAGCAGATTACTCTTTCTAGGTTTTCCCTTGCTATTTATTGTCTTACTAAATAAAATGCACAAGTGACAAGTTTTATAAATTTATGCTCGTGTTGTAGACTAAACAGAAATAAGTAGCCATATAAAAATCATTGCAATAAATCTTTAAAATATATGAGAGTAAATTCTCATTTTCTCTGATGCCTGAGGAGGCCAAATGAGTACCTCATATTACTAAGCAGTCTGTGTGAACAGTTCACTGTGGTTAATTGAGATTTCCTTCATAAAATCTATCAAAGTGAGAACACTTTGAGTAACTATTCAGTTATTTTCTTGGACCTAAGGCACAAATCTGATTCTTATTCCCGACATCTGTGGCTGTAATCTGTTATGGACGGGAATGCATGCTTTTTTTGATCACCCTTACCTTTGTAGGATGTATATTTTTTGGTATGGTGAATGTTACATGTGCAAACTGCTTTGAGACTGAAATCGGGAGTGGGGTTTACTGCTTCTATTTGTGGCTTCTTTGAGCAGCCAGTTGCCTAGGAGATCACTGGCAAAACCCCAGCAACTACTTGCACCATGTTAGCCTATAAAGTAAGCGCTGCAACAGATCTAGTGACAATCATTAGACACTTCCTGAGAAAACACCCTGGAGGTTTTAGAAGGGTTTATATTTCCACCACCTGTTTCATTGTCACATCTGCTCTTCAGCAAACAGAAAGGGAAATGTTTATGATCTCTAGATAAATGTAATATTTGTTCCTTTCTCCAATATAACCAATCAATGTCTATTAAAAAACACTTATTTTCCTGCCTTGTGTAATCCTCCTTTGTGTCAGAGATAATTAGTAGCCATCTAATAAGATTAGCTAACTGCTGTGATTAGTGAGCTCAAACCCTGTGCTTTTCCTTTTGCAGGTAAGTGAATGTGGCACTGAGCATCCCTATCTACATTATTATCACTTTCTTTGGCTCTTATTTCCGATGACAATTTATGGAATGAAAACAATAAAGGCAATAGGAGAATACTGACATGCAGGTACTGTGGATGCTATTGGAGTATATATTCTGAGGAAGATGGTAAGTGGGATGTTTTCCGTCGTCGCATACATCACGATAGCATTTTTACTAATTTTCTGCTGACATCTACCAGCAGCCTGTTGTGCTCTTGGAAACCAGCTCTACGTGACAGTGCTGAAAGGAGGATAAAATGGGAGCTGCTTTGTTGGATTGGTGGATACTAGTTTTCTGCAGATTTTTTTTTTCCAGATTGCAGGGGTTTTGCACATGCTTCTCTCTGAAATGTTATTAGCTTTTTCCTTTGGATTTGGCTGTTTCAGCCTGGAAACCAGATACCATTTGAAGAGATGTTCCAGGGTGGTGCAATTAACTATAGATTATCAAACTAGAAGTATATAACCAGAAATGGGTTGTGTTCCCTGCTGAAAGTGATGGCAGTTTTCAGCTGAGCATGTATCAAGAAAATATTCTTAGACCACTCAGAGGCATTGTAATTAAATCTAATTTGAACAAGATAATTGCATTACTTTTTATAAATTGGAAATTAGTCAGTCAGGTTTTACTTAATTGTGCTCCAGGAGATGCACAAGGAAGGGGAGCTTTTCAGTGGAATGGAAATATACCGGTGTGAACTGATGTTTAAAGCAAAAATAAAAGAATGAGCTTGTTCATCTCGGTGTTAAGGCAGATGGAGTTCCAAGCGAGCTCAGTATTATGGAGCGTTGTCAGAGAAGGCAAAAAATGTATTTTACTTTCTACAGTAGCACTTATTCATAGTCTGATAGACGAATGCCTTTAAACGGGTCTATTTAAATCCTTATAAGTAAGGGCTGTTGCCAGGACAGTGTGTTAAATGCCGTGTTTTACAGTAACTATCTGTAGAAGCATTACTATTGAGTGAACGCCTTTAAAAGGTAATGTCCCCTTTAGTCCCTCCTTTGCTCACAGGTATTCTGAGGTGTTTCAAAATACCTTCAAGGGGACAAATTACTCCTCCTCTAGGGATACAAATTCCTAGCTCCTTATTGCCTTTCACACTTGTGGAGGACCTAAAAGCCATTCTACCCTCTACTGTGATGTTTTCTTCACAATCTGGTGGCAATGGCCAAGGAGGAGTTTCCCTCGTGTATTCAGAAGGCTGGAAGAAGCTCCTATAATGTTGATACACTAGTGTCTGTCATGAAATTGCTTAGCCTTAACAGTCACAACTGCGCATACCCCTATTTTTATCTATGATTTCTATGAATTAAGTGAGAGGAGCTTTATCCCTTAAATGAGAGTTTTGATGATGGGAAGAGTCAGTGAGATTTGCTGTATGGAACTGCGAGTAAATGCAGTGCAACATGTTTTCTGATTAAACAGTTCATTCTGGGAAAGAGCCAAAATTATATCCTACCCTTAGAGCATACAAACCCATGAATTCTTGGGTTATCTTTGTGAATGAATTTCATTGTGTGTTGTAACATCTTCTGTTGTGTTTAACATATGGCAAAATAGCTGAAAACCTGTTTACAACATCAGTTAAAACTACTTTACATAACCATTTTCCAAAGTCTTTATAGGAGGTAAAATACCAGAAAATCAAATATAATATACAATAGATGATAAGAAAAAAGTATATGTACTAAATACCTGGGTCCATTGTCCCTGACTGCCTTACTGGCATGTCATGGCATAATTGTTTGTTCATAAACTTTTTGGTTTATAGAATGATTTTTTTCCTGCTCTCTCTATAAATATGTATATATGTGTGAATATATTCACATAGTCTATTTTTTTTCTGTACAAATGTGGTTTTTAAGCCATCCTCTGGGATATACATGAAATAATATTTATAGTTTCAGAATATTTAATCATATCATCTGCATCTGTTGAATAGGTGGTTTACATTGCGTGGTGGGTTATGGTATTTGCTATTACGATCTCTCCTTCTTTAAAACTAGCGTGATTCACAAAATGTTATAAAACGTCTGGGGTTTTCTTACTTTAGTATTGCTTATACACAGAAGTAATTTCTGTGGCAGGATTATGAGAACGGTAAGGATTTGAAAACTGACTGTGAGAATCTGTTTCTTATCTCTTGTAAAGTTAATTTTTTTTTCTGAAGCCAAGATTGTTCTTCCTTATTCAATATTTTTGGAAGGAGTGAGTGGAAGGGACGAGAGAAGGAACAAGAGGCCCCAAGCATAGCTAGGGACAATGGTTCTCCTGCCTGCCCTGTCCTGTGGGTTGTCAAAGCAAGCTGTTTTGTTGCCATTTGACATGTACATTGTGCCAAGGGCAGAGTTTGTAATGAAACACAAACTATGGGGCCATCAAATGTGTTGGGATGATCCAGCTGGAAACACCTGACAGTGTAAGACAATTTGAGAATGAGTTTGGGATGAAAACTAGCTGGCTTGATTGGCAGAAACAAAACTGGGATAGTACTGAAAAGGAGAGAAGCAACTGGAAAAGATGGTGGAGACTATAGGGAGATCCAGACTGACAGAACATCTTTGTTACTCAGGTACCATCACCTGTGTCTGTCCACTCAAGCTGATAGGGCTGTTTTACGAGCTGCAGGGAGTTGTACCTCAGGCTTGTTTCAGTAACTTACATCGGAGAGCATCACTGGTTCACCTGTCAAGCTGTCACATTTGAAATCCAAGTTGTCACCATGTCTTAAATGCACCCTGCTTTTCTTATTAGGACATTGCAAAGTGGTAAATCACTTGAACGGAACTTTATACTGGGCTGTCCTAACTTCCAGTGAACCTCCAGGGATGGATGAACTACTGGCTTTGTTCTGTGGAAGGAAGGTTCTAACTCCCTCAGGGAAACTTCCCTCTCTCTCCCTCATAGCAGAAGTCTGATTTGGTCATCTATGTCATATGTTCTATCAACGCTCTAAGTAATTTCCAGTGTAAGTGGAAAGGTTTTTCGATGGTTGCGTTGTTGGTGAATGTCAGCACTGCCTCAGGAGTGGAAACTTCACGGAGGTCACTGTTTCCTACCTGAGATTTTTGGTATTGCAGCATGTGAATTACAGTGGATGTGTGGTTACACATGTCCCTTAAGGGTAGGTTGAGCTTTTTTTGTGATTTGTTATTATCCTCTTGCTATTTTTAATTTGCAGTCCCAGAAGAAAATTTGCAGACTGAGAATCAGACCCCACAGAGACCAATTTCAAGTATAAGCAAAAAAATGTGTAGTTAAATTTCATTTTAGTGAAAAATAACACCCAAATCTCTCCAGGTGAAAATGACTGATTAGATATTTTACAGATGTTCCGTATAGCTGAATTACACTGTAATCTTATGTTTTCAGGTGTCTGTAATCAGTTACTTCATGATTCTTTCCCATTGTATTCGTGGTTTTTCCTTATATAAAATTACCATGATTTATGATCAGATCACAGCTACTCTGTACCCTTGCTGTTTCGCTAGAGGGGTGCCCATACTAAACTAGAGGGATCCTATCCTGTTGTTTGCTGTGGGATAAAAGCAGGAGGTAGCCAATTGACTGTGCCTTCCAGTCAGCTTCTAGCCTTTAGTAAAAACATGGGCAAATCCTTGTTCGTGAATTACGTGGGTGTTTGTTAAAGTTGTTGAGGTGAGAAAATCTTAGGTATGAACTTATCATGATGGCATGACTTGTATATTCTCGGGAACTTGTGCGTGTGTATTCTGCTTATTTGGGCGACAATTATAAAAATAGAAAAGTAGATGTAAAAAGATGTTTTTGTAGCTAGGACTATATCCTCATCCGTTGGGTTTCTTTGGTGGCAATTAGGACAGAACAATAGTAGCAAAATGCTTCCCCGTGAGACTGGGGAGCGGATAAGGTGAGTGCTGTGCTGTGTAGGTTGGGGATCCAGGTGAAGTTCAGGGCAAGGCTTGGAAAACACATAACCTGATATTTGGGCTCCAAGGCTCTGTCTTATTTACGCTTTACCCCTGCTTCCTGAGACATGGTGTTAATGGCTTCCTTGCTGTAATGGCTAATGGGTCTGAAAATGCGTTTCACGGGAGAAGAATTAATGCTCGGTATTTCCTTCTAGCACGGAAGGCAGTCTGTTTTCTGCACTTCTGCTCCTTCACGCTGACTTGTTCTTGGCTAAAGCTCTGTCCCAGGGTATGCACTCAGGATATTCCCTGGTGGATCCCCCACAGAGGAGAACCACCAGGGTGGCAAGGCAGGCACTCGCTTGCAGAGGTCTAGAAAGTCCTGCCAGTTCACATCGAATGCGTGACGAGCATTCGGTTCCAGTACTGGAGACAGCTATGACTCTAATGCTTACTTTTTTTGTGGAATTTGATCTCACCTTTAACTTCTTAATTAACGCAGTTCTCGTCTTGCTACCATATCACACCATCTTAATTTCTTTGTGATTTTTAACTTGGTGTAAGACACTGGCAGCGGGTTGATTTTAATTAACATGACTACAGGCTGAAACTGGTTTTGTTTGTCTTCTTGCGGCAGCTTCTCAGTTACATACTCCCATTGGTTTTGACTGTGAGAAGAATTTTGTTCTGTAATGATGGCATAGCATTTTCTACTGTGTCAAAATTAAAGCATAGAGATTTAAAAACGTAACGTGTATTTGCATTTTGCTACACGTTGGTAGAAAATGGCCTGCGCAGCTAACACAATTTTATATTGATTATACACTGTGCTAATCTTGTTTGCAGTGAAGTGGAGGAGGCACATCCATGCAGATGTCTTAGTATTGCAGTGCTTTGTATGTGTTACTGTTATCCCAGTAAGATGCTTTAGCTTAGCTTAGCTGGAAAAATGAAAGTTCAAGGAAAGGTTCCTGTAAGGTATTGTTTTCATGACAACACCATTTCTTCATTGTTGCTAGAAAGCAAGTGAAACGAAACATGGGAATCAATAATTACAAAGAGTGTTGACTAACTTCTCCTGATTTCTTACCAGGAGTAAATCTTGTGCAAGAAGGTGCTGGAAAAATGCTTACTTAGGGCTGTTCTTTTCTGCTGTTAGAATTAAACTCCTGGTCAGATATGGGCGGAGAATGCTAGACGGGGAAGCCTTAGGGTGTGTAGACTAATGTGGTGATGTTTTTGTTACTACTGACGTCGGAATGGACAAAACGTACAGTGAAGTTGGGAGGGAAGTCATACAGGACAGAAGGTTTGTGCAAAGCCAGAAGGAACACTGTGTTTTCTGAATCATTCCCCTTATCTGTGGGAATGACTTATAAATACTGTAAAAGGTTCACCCTCAATAAGGTGCAAATGCAGTGAACGTGAAAGTAACCCTTACCTTTGCAGGGAAGGTACATAGAGTGCAGTGAATCTGCACTGAAGGGATCATTTTTATGAATGCTGCAGCTTAAATCCCAGAAAAAGGTACTGTTGAGCTTTCCAGAGTGTTGAGAAGTTGGATTTGTACTTCTCATCACAAATAGGACAGCTTCCCTCTCATGGAGGGAAAGGCCACTGTACTTTTAAACCGACATGGAACAACATCTCAGCTTAGAGTCTAAGTGGGCAGCAGCTCACAGCAGAGAGCGAGAAGGAAGGCAATAGTGTAAGAAGTCTATTCCCATGACAAAATCTGAAGCCTGGCACCTGATGTTGGAAAATGGATGCCGTATTTATATGCAAGACTGGCTGGGTTTCTTAAGGCTAATAAGGATGGTGGCATTCAACTTCTCTTGATTTTTCTGCAAAGCAGAACACAACAGCTGTACATCATGCTGGTTGAACTGCAACACTTGATAAAGGCGGTTAACCTTCATTTGAAGTTTCCAGTGACAGTTCACTACGTGCTTTGGTAAACTGTTTTGTTGATGAAATACCCTCGCTGTTACCATTTTGCCAGTCAAGTACGCTCTGCATTGAGACGTTAAGAAGGTGTATCTTTAACTGAAATTACACAAAGGTTTTTGGCTGTCTTATGTGTCTTATTACTCTGGAAACAAAAGTAGTACACCTTAAAAGTATGCTTTTAGTTGAATACCTGCTTTTGCTTCAAATACTCAGCAAATTGCTTCTCGATCTTTTAACATGTCGAAGAATGTACTTCTGTTGACAGGGGCTGGCTTTATTTGTGTAGGGAACTGGTTGTTCTCAGGGGCTTCAGGTCTCCTATGTAAGTATGAAGCCACAAAGAGCTTTTCTCACCTCTTAAAAATAGGCCTCTGTTTCAGAAAGCAAAACTCCACCCTCTGCGATTCCTGTGTGCTCCATTTGGTGTTCAGAAGTGCATTTGAAACTGTAAGATGGAAATGGCATACGCCGTTTGCCTTCAAAAAAGCGTGGATTCAAAACGGATAGAAACAGAGTTCGTCATCTGTCTAATGGCTCTCCTGACGGTACCTGAAATGGGGGGACAGGTGGGCAGCACTCGTGGATCCCCCTTTGCCCCACCCCGGCCTCCCTCCTTCACTCCCAGATCCTCTGGCTCTCCCTGCTCCCGGTGGCATTTTCCCTCCTCTTGCCTCCGCTCCCCTGAGGCGGCAGTCGTGGGGCTGAGGGGCTCAGCGGGGCCTGGCTCTGGGGCTGCTGGAACCTCCTCGGCCCGGCCAGAGGTCTCTCTCACAGAGACCCCTCAGCCCCGCTGACGGCCCTCAGACCGGGCACCCCGCGCATGTGGGAAGGGAACCAGATCCCCCCCAACTCTGCCTCGTGGGAAGCTTTATTACATTTTGAATTCTGACCCTGTGAGTGACACGTCATGGCCGAGAGCAGTGCCTCGCGTGGGGCCGCGCAGGCATACCACGTCCATTTTGCAGTGGCTGCCAGCAGGATCAGAGCATGCAGTAGGGATCTGATCTCTCGGTTTTGCTGTGTAATAACAACGTGGTTGTTCTCATGTAGCTTCGTTTCAGGTGTGATGGTTGTAGCTGAGCATCACGTATCTCTGTGGTCTTGGCCACCGTGCTGGTGTTATACAGGAGCGGTTACCTGAGTCGTGGCACCGTCTGTGCTCAGTTCCTTCAGCATTTTCCACAGGTGTTACCACGGCACTTTGCCTGACAGCAACAGGAGGAGATTTGGGGGAGGTTAGAGGTCAAAAATCAGTACAAGCTTGGTGAAGTCAGTGGACCAAAGATAACTTTGTAATAGTTGAGAATCTGTCCCAGGATTTTGTTCTTCCCTTTGATATTGCATGAAAATATATTTTAAGCCCATTCAGCTGTACTAGTCGTGACTCTACTCCTGCTCATACTCTCACACTTTGGGCTGAAATGTGTCTGCAGGAGAAAGCTTTGCTTCTGCATCAGTCTTTGGCAATATACAGCAGGTCTCTCTTGCATACGTGCACACAGACTAAGAAAACCCCAGGGTTTGTTTCAGAACAGTGAGTACTAATTTTCCTGTATATATTTCTTTCAACGTTGACTTAAGGGTGTTGTGCTGAACACAAGAAGCTATTTAGCTGCCTCCCTTTCTGTCTCACATTGTGTAACCGAGGTGAGTAAGTAGCACGTTGTTGGTAGAAAGAACGATGGACAAGCTCATTTGGTGTGGAACTGCAGATCTAAATACAGCCCGAGCTTTGCCTGTTTTATTTTCTACTGTTCAGGTGCCTGAGTGGGACATTCCCTTCGCAACCTTAATGGACGTAGAAAATACACAGGGCTTTCGCCATTTCTTCTTAATCCTCACTGCTAAGCACGTGTTGCTTCGTGTGGCCTGGCTATTCTTGTCTGCATCTCTCAGCAGAAACAATCAGTCTAACAGGACAAGCTAATTGGGTTGGCATGATCCACTCTTAAAATTTGCTAACAGATCAGAGACAGTGTCCTTTATTTAGCCTATAAAACATAACTCCATGTAATGCTTGCGCCGAGCGGCTTAGAGAAAGCACCTTAAACACTGCAGACAAATAAACTGCAAAAGAATCAACAAAGCAGTATTTGTTAGAGCACGCGAACGTAGCCACTCTGGCTTATTTAATCGAGGGGGTGAAGCAACATTTCAATGCTTACTTCCCTTTGACAGTAGGAAATTGTTAGGTGTAACTTTAATGTAGCCAATTTGGTGCAAACATTTTGGAGTAGACATGAAAATGCTGTTCCGTTTCCTTGTCCCCACAGTGTCCAGGAGTTGTGAGATGGGATGAATCACATTCTTCATTTAAGTCAGGGCATTTTAATAGGGAACTTGTGCCTTATCTGTAGTTTTATATGAAAGCAGATGTTTCTGTATATACGTTTGATTGGTGTTTTGCTGTTTTTGCAATTTATTAATGCTGCACTCAGATGTGTCTGTGCCAACTGGAACTGGGTGACTGCAGTTCTCGGCCAGTGAGCCTCGGTCCGAGTGGCTTCAAGGTGTTGCTCTTCACCTATAAAACCTTTGTCAACCTTTCAGCTTTCTCTTTTGCCTTGTAGCCCTGTGTATTTCTGAGCCCTGAGGTATTTAGGACTTTCTGTTCACTGGGAAAACACTCTCTGGTTCTTAGGATAAAAAAGAAGGTGCCTTTTATGTTTCTACTTGCTTCCTGTAAGGTTTTTTTTTGCGACAAGTTCTGTATGTAATGGCTCTGCTGTATTTCTAGGACTCGTAAGTCCTCTGTAAACTATCCTACAGTTGATTACTTGCGCACGATGTTGAGGGGGTGATTTCTAAACATTTTATTTGCAGATATCCAGTTAAAAAAAGAAAATCTAGAAAATTGCCAGCAGAGATCTATGAAACTGTATAATGCAATTATAGAATGATTCTTCTGTGATGAATAGAGGCAAGAAGAAAATCACTGACTCCTTATCATGCTGGTTTTCCATGGTGGTACTTTGAAAATGGAACCATAGTAACACCTCTTGCTGGATTCATCCTTTGACTGCATGCTGTACATCCTGATTGCACACTATATATAGCAGTCACTTCACTCACCACAAAAATGTAACAACTGTTGTCGCTCTGTGTGGCACTGAACATGTTAATCTCAAACAAGAAGGGAAGAACAACGTTATACTCTAGTGAAACCCCAGTGGATGTGTATAAAAGTAAGTTGAAATTTCCCAAGCTGGAATTTATCTGGGTTACTTCTACTGGCATTCAGGTAGCAGGAGCTCTGTAATGATCACAAATGGTCAGGACCTTGTCTTGTGTTTCATTTACAGCTCAGCAGGATAGTTATGCTAACACCACACTGGAGAAGTGGTTCAGCACTAACTCACTCTGTTTCCTTGAGGATCCAGGTGTTCCTCCAAGCCATATTAAAGTACTGACCCAACATAACCCTGTACAGGGAGGCAAGATCACAACACGTAGTAGTATGGTTTTCAGCATGTTTGATTAGTAGCTATTGATGGCTTTCAAATACTGCTCTGTTTGTAAGTCTCTGGACTTTTTATTCCCAGTTCAGTCATTCTGGATGAGGATGGTTTTGATTTCCTGAACAAAGAGATCATCCAGAAATAACTTTTCGTGGTTAAAAAAAAGTCACCATATGACCTGTTGTAGAGCAGAGAAACTGAGGTCATTCTCTCTGACATTATCATGACTCATTCCTGCTTAACATTTCGATTCTACTGTGGCTATTGTATTTGCAGATTCTGACAAATAAAGCTTGACAAGCAGTAAACCCTGATGTATAGCGGTGAGTCACAGTTGAAGCACCTGGCACTTTCAATCCATGTCTGAAACACCTTCAGGTAACTGCAGTCCTGGAAACACTGATCTGAAGAAACTTCTGTAATCATATATTTGATGGCTAGTGTTACATTATTATCAAATACGTTGTGATAGTCTCCTGAAGTTGTATTTTCAGGGCTGTAATGATGGCTAATGTGCTTTGTATCAGGGACAGATTCTACTGAGCATGCTAAGTGATACGTCTACTGATAGGAGTGTCTGTGCAGTACTTCTAGCTATTAGAGACCAGCTGAGTATCTGCAGTGTATACGCAATGTTTGTGAGAAAGGATATATGCAAAATTGGTCCAGTAATGGAGCAGAGTAACTGCCTGTCAGTGCTGATGTTTGCTTTGGATGGGTAAAAGTCCATGTTTATAAGAACACTCTAGAAACATATACCTGTTGATGGAAAAGGGTAAAAAAAAGACCCCAGAACACCACGACAGAATGGAACCCCAAACCCCTGAAAATATTGAGACAACAAAAAATGAAAAAATGTGAGGTTGAAAGCCTAACTTTGTCAGAGGTTCAGATAAATTGACATTAATGGTCAAGTAAAAAAAAAAAAAAAAAAAACACAAAAACCCCCAAATAATTTTATTGTACCCTGTTCTTGTTGGTCTTTAGAGAGTATGTTAAGTGGCATCTTCAAACCATTTTAGGAGTTATAGAGCTGTCACAGTGACACTTTATACAGGATAAAAGTAAAGGAAGTATGTTTATTTTAGTGGGGCTTCAGAAGTTTTCTTTCCTTCCCCAATCAGTAGGATTTGACTCTGGAGCAGACAGTTCTGCTGGTATTTTTGCTGCTCTCCAGAGGCTGAAAACCAGTGCCTCGCACAAGTTGCTTGTTCTGCTCACACAGTGGAGGAAGATCACGTTCTAATATACACATATTGCTATAGATTGCAAAATTTTCCTCTGCAGTGTATTGTGCCAAAGCTCCTGGCATCTTCAGATCCTCCCTCGTGTGTATGTGCATGTGTACGCACAAGTGAGACGCAGGCAGCAGATTCTAATGGGAGTCAGTAAAGAGCCTCTTGTCCACCGCAAAGCCAGAGTGGCTAATCGTTTGGATCATCCCTTAGAGAACCATACCCAAAGGAAAAATAGTATTTGTTCTGTCATTGTTTCACTTTAGGTGTCCTTTGTCAGGTTTCGGTAGCATAATGCCGTCGTTACATTATTAAATACCATTAGTCAGCTTTCAAGAAGTGCAAATGTTTTTTGCTGTCCCTCTGGCATCTTAGTGCTTGGGCTGCTAAGAGCTCTGGCCTACCACCACCCCAATAAGCTACTTCTCTCATCTCCTACGTAATTTCCAGTGCAGACCTATTATAGCATTGCACAGATAAACACAATAATAATAAAAATAATTTTCAGAAGTAACTGAGGTGTTAATCTAGGCAGATAATATTTTAGAGGAAAAAAATACCTATCGTTGGAGGAAAAAGATATCTCACAAGGTAAATTGAATTGTAAATATCTGACATCTTTAGGCTTGCAGGAGATCCTTGCAGCGTCTAAACCAGACATTGCCTAAACCGGAGTATGACTGGAGAAAGAGTAAGGCAGTTGGTAGTACGTGTGAGAAATGGTTGTGAATGCTGTGCTCCACGGTCTGACATTGGCTTTAACATCATCCTATCTTATGTAGTGATTACTGTGTAAATTGTTTCCTCTCCTGAAGATTTCATTTGCATGGAAAATACATTAATAGCACAATTGAAGTAGGTGTGTTAACACTCATTCTTATCCATTGTATGTTTATCTGCGTCTTCATTATTGCTTTAAAATTAGACCTATGAATATATTGATTAAAAAAAAAAAGATTCACAAAGCTTTAGCTGTCACTAAGATCTGCTCAATTAAAACAACTTCCATAGGCTGAGTGAGCCTCACCCTCAGAATTGTTGAGATGCAGAATGAATGTTATGCAGGAATTGATATGGGTTTGTCTTCCAGCGGTGATTAATTTAAAATGTTAGTAGATATCCCTAAAACACATGTTTTTCATCCCATCTAAACCATGGAAATTATTTCCATTGTAATATTCTTTATTTTGACTTCTTAATAAAAGATTTTTCTTCAGTATGCCTAATAATACAAAATATACTTGAATGTTAGTGTAGGAAGAATTTGGAGTCTTTTCCAAACACAGGACCACACAAAAGGATCTAGAAGAGAACATTTTGTGAAAATATCACCACGTCTAGGGAAGCAGCTTTGTACTACAGCCATCATTCCTGTCCTGAAGGTGAAATTCTGAGGTGAAATCCTACCCGAATCTCTTTCCAAGCCAGCATTTCAGCCTTTGGCTTCCAGAACATCCAGAGCTTACATCTTCAGCCCTGCACAAGGGAGAACATCATCTTTTCCTCCTCTTGAAAGCAAGGCAGTAGGATGTCCTTGGAGCCCCTCTTGCCTGCTAGGTTCCCAGTGGGTGTGATGCCTCTCACTGATGTGTTTTGCTGCACATATGGGTCCATCCTGGCCCAGCTGGGCTGTCTCCCTTTTTCTCTGGCAAATGATACCAACTGTAGGTTTCGTCTCTGCATTGCACCCTTCTGTCTGGGTCCAACTCCATATTAGTCCATGTTAGTTTATGTCTGTGTGTGTCACTGAGAGAGCTGTGTTTTGTTTGTGTTTGCTTTTTGGTTTTGTTTTGCTCTAAATCCCATCAATACTAAGGTATAAAACTGTGTTGGTTTCCCACCTGTAATAATTCTCCATTCAGACAGGGGCTTACCTTTGCTGCTGTTGGCTGATCTAGGCATGGGATATTGTGCATGTGATAAGGATCCCTTCGAAACTGAATTGTTTGGGTTTAAGTTACCATGTCTTTCAAATGGCTTTAAATCCTTTAGCTGCACGGTACTACACTGCTAAATATATTGTGTTCATTGTCACCAGGGATCCCAAAACACGTCTAGAGGAGCCCAAGCTCACCTGTGCTAGCACACAGAGGTACAAAGGCCATCCAAAATTGCGAGTAGGAGAGAGATTTTTCCTGCAGTTGGCAAAAGACTCTATTCTGTGTGTAGTATCCATCACCGTGGGCAGCTGCCTGTGTGCCCCTGGCATGTTGATGAGGATCAACATGTATGTTTCAGATTGGCCCAGCAAGTACTGGGCTGCTTGATTTTATTATTATTGTCTTTTTAATCCTTGGAGCCTTGTTTCCATAAGAGATCCTTAGAAATACTGGGAGCTAAATTTGCAGGTAATCCTCCCAGTTACTTAACTGGGGACTGGTTGGAATGAGCTGGTAGCAGATCTCCCTGGCGGTTAAGTTTTTTTAAATGTTTCTTCAGTAGACAGTCTCTAATCTGTCTGCCTTCAGAAGGGTAGAATCATAGAGTCTTTTGGGTTGGAAAAGACCTTTAAGATCATCAAGTCCAGCTGTTAAAATAGTAATTGCAGCTTTCCCATTTCTGCAAGATGCCTTTGCTTTTGGTGAATTAGATTTTTTTGGGGGGCGGGGAGCCATACAGAGCAAATGCAGCATTTCTGTGAATAGCATGACCTGTGTCCCAGGTTTGCAAACAGCACTCAAAATTATGGCAACACAACACCTGATACTCACTTTTTTTGTCTGTGCAATTGAGCAGTAGGATAACCTGGCTTTAATCTCTCTCGTGTGTTTTCTTTCCATTTTATCTGTATGAAGAGTTAGTGAAACTCCACGTTGTTTCATGGTCTAAATGAGTTAATCGTTACATAAAACATTATTTTTTTTGGTAGAAGAAATAAGTTAATGGCTTCTATTAGCATTGTATTTTTAATAACGTGAAAGCAGTGTTGTACCAGTTGGTACACTGACAGTAGTTTTTTCAGTAAATAAGTGTCAAATGTTAAATGGAGCTGCCTTATTATGAGCATGGCCACTGTTTTAAAAGCTTTTCTGTAAGCTTTACATTCTGATTTTCAGAATAGATTTGCAATTAATTTGTGCTTTAGAGATAACTGAAAACTGCTTTTTAGATTAAGCAGAGTAGAAAAGAACTCTTCCTTGAAATATCTAGAATCTGGTATGTTAAAGGATATACACAGGCAGCAGAAAATAAATGTGCAGATGGGGAGGCCTGAAAAAAACATCAAGTGCAGATCCTGAATTTATGCACATTTCTGACATTGTTGGATGAAAAACGCTGCTCTTATCTTCTATGGGTAACCATGGCTACCGTGTGATGGTTTTTTTCCCCAACACGGAATTATACAGAAGTGCAGAGTGGTCTTGTCTCAGCTTGCACCATATGTATTTGGGTGATAAGGATTATAGTCAGTGATTGTGGTTATCAGTGTGGCACATTTGCTTCTTTAAAAATAGGTTCAGATTTACATCTTCACGTCTCCATTAGTCTCTAGAGGGGAAATAGTACTGCATTTCCCAAAGTACTGTTTGTTACATGAGATTTAGGCCATCTCCTTTTGTGTTAAAATATGTGGAGGTTACCTCCTTGTGTTTGAATCAGGACCAAATATAATTGGGGGGGAGGGGGGCGGGATTAAAAAGGCAACACAAAATTAAATATAAAGTATTGTAGCTTCAATTTTGTGATCATTCAGTGTCATATTCTTGATTATCAACTACTTATTCCCTGAAGACTTATGTACATTTTAGATTAATATGCTTCCCTGCTTGATCTTCTTCTGTTGTCATTCAGATTTTCAGCTTCCTCATGAACATTGATGGAAGCAGAGATAAGCCATGAATTCCTAATGACTGAAATCTCTGTAACGTTAGGAGGGTTTGCAGAGAAACTGGTAACTTATGCATGGAGCTAAGAGTACATTTATGTTTATCTCAACAAGCACACGAGCTGTACTCCAAGAACGGTGGCTCTGAATCAAAAACACTTGCCTTGCATGGGCGATGAGGTAGCCTGCTGGATCCTTAAGAGGTCCTCCCGGTTGCCAGCCTCTGTTCTGAGCCATGCTCGCCAGCATAGTGGCACATCAGTAATCCTGTACCTACTGACAGAGTAGAGAAAGCTGTCATACGGAGAGACTTGGTAAAATTGCAATTTACAGTGTTTAAACCTTTATAAATCTTTGGCTTACCAGTGGGAATTACGTTTGCTCAGGAACGTAATTATTTCGAGTATGGGTGCAAGTACTCAAACTTCTGGTAACGGTTTTGCTGTGAAAACATCGTAATTTATACTTACTCTATTGCATTTATTGCCACTTTAGGGGGGTTTGTAACAAACAGTAGAAGAATCGTTTTAAGCAATATGTCAAGAAGTGGATAGGGCCTAAATGTTTTACCTTTGTGGTAACAAACTTCTGCTTCAGCACAGCAAATGCCGTTTCTAGGGATGATTTGGCACCTGAAAGAGGTTGGTGAAAAGAAAAAGGACAATTTTGCAAAACACATCAATGACATTAATATAGGTGGCATGTTGTAGGTCAGTCCCTGATAGCTGAGTGTGAAATACTAACCAAAAGGAGACCTTTGAAATCCTGGTACATTGGGAGGAGAAGGAATAATAACAGTTTGTTATTTGCCATAGATTGAAGTTGGTGCATGATTCACAAGCAGTAGGCTGGGAAACGCTTTACAAAATTCAAGCATCTTTCTGCAAATGTCTTTAATATTAGAAAGAGGGATTCTTTTCACGTAGTGTTATAGCAGAAAAATCATGACAAAATATGTGCTTTTACATAAAGGTATACATGAGAGAGTACTTTTGAACTGTTGTAGTCCACAACTGAAAAATAGATGGCTATTGACTGCTTTGGGCAGGATAGCCCTGTCAGGCAACTATATCTTCACGTAAGTAAAGCTAATTCATAGAAAATTGTAACAAGAATGAAAAATTCAGGAACATGATTGAGAAAGCAAACAAAAATCATGCGAAAGCTCCGAAGACAGACCAGAGTAAAGCTGTCGGCTTAACCTATAGCCAGGGACAATGGGTACAAGAAGCACCAGGTGTGTATGGCAGACAGGAATTTCACAAGATACTCCAGGATGAGGATGAAAATGCTGTTGCATAACTATTTTTCTGGGTGAAAGTACACGTACAGAGCAAACCCAGGCAAAACGTGGGAAAGTTGGAACCCGGGTCCAGCATAGAAAAACACAGTAGTTGAAGATAACCCTCAGAGTAGAAGGGTAGAGTAATTGTAGGAGAAGAAATCATTATCCTGAGGAGTGCCTTCTTTTCAGGAGGGAAGCTGTGACTCACGAGGATGAGATAGCATGTATGTGACATGAAAGCAGTTCAAAACAGCAAAGAAAATGACTTGTCAAACTCAGATTAGCATCAGATGTAATAACAAGTCAGTGACAGGCAAGCAAACAGGAAATTGAATGCCAAAGAAGTGCTAGGACATCAGTGACAAAGTCTTCCTTGGCAGTGGGCAAGAAAATAAAGCAAAATTGCAGGCAAAACCAAGCAACTAAAAATATGTGATGGCTTCCTTCTACTGAAACAGTGGCTAGGAGCTGTGCTAGCAGTAGTAGCAGAGCAGTTGAACAGACACACCGCTGAACTGAAGATAGTGTTAGAGCCTGAAAACCAAGGATAGAGCTTCTGCCAAATAGGAGTAGAAAATACCAGATGTCGGAAGCCATCTCTTGTACCCCCGGACGCCGAGGTAGCCAAACGCTTGCCTGGAGTCATTCTGGGCTGTGCCTATGGAAGGGCTATGACTCACAAGGATTTCTGGGAAACGTTGTCAGACCGCGGCCACCATATATTGGGCAGACACGGAAATTGGCAGGCAGGCGTTTTCCGATAAGGGACTCTAATTTTCTTGCAGGGAGTTTGTGAATAGAAATTTGGCCATGTCGCAACATCAGCTTGCCATGACCAATCAAACGTTTCAGTATCTATTAATGGTGTTTAATGGCCCTCCTCAAGAAAGCTTTAAAAAGCAGAGAAATTACATTGCAGCCAGTTCATCAAACACTCCCTTGGAAACTCTTGGTAAAGTTTCCCACAGCCTTCTCCTAGAGAAACTGATGTGTTACAGTCCAACAAGTGGTCTGTGCAATATGTCTCCCTCTTCCTCCTCCTTCCCCCAGATTTATATGCTGAGCATGATGCCTTGTGGTATGGAATGTCCCTTTGGTCTGTTGGGGTCAGCTGTCCTGGCTGTGTCCCCTCCCATCTTGTGCACCCCCAGCCTCCTCGTTGATGGGGTGGTGTGAAGAGCAGAAAAGGCCTTGACTCTGTGTAAGCACGGCTCAGCAGTAACTGAAACATCCCTCTGTTATCAACACATTTCAGCACAAATCCAGAACACAGCCCCATAGTAGCTGCTGTGAAGAAAGTTAACTCTACCCAGCCCAAACCAGTCAGTGGGGAACTGGCTGACAGGCTGCACCCAGAGCATGGTGGTAAATACCTCCTTTTCAAACTGTGGAAACCTGTCACAAGTGGGGCTCCCCAGGGATCAATATTGGGCCCAACATGGTTTAGTATCTTTGTAACTTATCATCTGGATGATAGGGTCAAGTGTACCATAATGAATTTTGCTGTTCATACCAAACTGAGTGAGGAAGTGGACATTTTGGGAGAGCCATGCTGCAGGAAGAGCTGGATAGGCTAGAGTGGGCTAACAAGAACCTTACAAAGTTCAATGAGGACAAATGTAAGGTCTTGCACCTGGGAAAACATAACCCAGGAGCGCAGTACAGGCTGGGATCTACGTGACTGGGTAGCAGCTCTGTGTAAAGGGAGCTGGAGGTCCTGGGGGACAACAAGCTCGGTATGAGTGAACAGTGTGGTGCTGTGGCAAAGAAAGCCAACAGGATGCTGGGCTGCATCAACAAGGGCACCACCAGCAGAGATAGTCATGATTACCTCTCTCCACCTAGCGCTTGTCAGGCCACACCTGGAATACTGCGTTCAGTGTTGGGCCCTGCTGTGCATAAGAGATGTGGATGGGCTGGAGAAGGTCCAAAGAAGGGCCGCAAAGATGATCAAAGGACTGGGAAACCTCCCACGTGACGAAAGGCTGGGAGAACTGGGTTTGTTCAGCCTTGAGAAAAGAAGGCTTAGGGGAGACCTTACCACCGTGTTCCCATATTTAAAGGATTACTACAAAGAAGATGAAGACTCCCTTTTTACAAGGTGTCATATGGAAAAGGTAAAGGACAATGTGTACAAGTTGCTCCTGGGGAGATCCTGATTGAACATAAAAGGAAAATTTTTCACAATGAGAACAATCATCCATTGCAATAATCTTCCCAGACAAGTGGTGGATTCCCCAACATCAGATACTTTTGAGATTCGGCTGGGCAGGGTGCTGGGATGTTTTGTCGAGACCTTGCTTTTTCCAAGAAAGGTTGGACCAGGTGATCCTTGAGGTCCCTTCCAACCTGGTATTCTGTGATTCTACAAAGCTTTTGTGAGTGCTTCTGTAGGGAAAGCTTTGTGTGAATAGAGATAAAATTCTGCCTCTGGCAACTTAATGTGGTTGCCAAACAGAAGAAAAATGCCTTTAAGTTGGCTATCCTTAGGAAAACTATTATTGTTCCAAATGGCAGCTAAAAGACACTCTTTGTACCACATTATTACTTCTAAATGTGGTACAGAAGGAAGTAATATACATTGAAGAGGTAAATCTTAGTTAATTTTAGGCAGCTTTAGAGAGTTGCACTACATGCTATAGACAGAAGACTCACAGGTGAAATATTCTAGTTTGGTGGAAAGCTTGCTCCGCTGAATTTGGTCACCAGAAAACCACAGAACCACTAGCATGTAGCTATGTTCTCTTCACATAAAAACATTTGATTTTGAAGTAAATGTGCATATGTATTGTTTTTTTGAAATAGAAAAGCAGGACAAAGCAGATCTCTCCAACTCAGAGGGAAAGATCCAGGTTCTCATTTAAGAATTTGTAACGTTTACTTTTATGGGTATAATGATGACTGATACTTTAAGATCGTATAATAGAATATTAAATATGTAAGAAGATTATGCTTTTCATGATTAATTTGGCAAACTCAATTAAATATGACTGAGGAGATAATATAATAGATAGCTTCAATAACGGAGGACATAGCAGGATATATATGGGGAGATTAATATCTAGAATCTTGGACGATGTGAAGTGCTCAATGAGAAATGATTATATCCCTAAAGGAAGAAGAATTATCTGAGTGCTGAACAGTTTCTTGTCTCATACTTTAAACACTGACCACTTGCCTTGTCTGTCTTCCTTTGATACCAATTTATCTTTGATTTTGGAAAATCCTTTTGTATCATTTGCTCATGGTTCTGCTTTTACCTGTCTGTGTCCTATAAAATCCAGGATCCAGGTCTGTTTTGGAAGGCCTGGTGGCTTTTTCTTTTTGCTGTCTGCTTCAAATTGAATTATCTTCCCTTCCCCACAGTGGTAAGCTCCTCCTTGCTTTCTCTCTGTGTTTTGCAAGAGCCTCAGGCTTCTCTCTTGTACCCTCTTCTAGATGCAAATCCCTTAGCTCTTTTTTCTTTTCTTCTTTGCAGCATTTGTCTTTCCTCTTGTTCCCTTTCTTTATCAGGGTTTATTTCCCAGATGCCCGGTGTTCTATATCAGAGTTGTTTTCACAAACGCATGTCACGTGTTCTATGCCTTCTGCTTGCCCTCTTCTAGCTCCTTTTATCTGGGGCTTTTGAAGTCCTGCTTATAATGTACGGGCTTTCTCTTCTGCAGTGATTGAGCTGGGAAGGATGACTTTCAGGGACTGGTGAATCTGATCTCCCTCTTTGAAAATTACTCAGGGGGTTGGGAAACTGTGGATGTGCGCTCTGCTAAAAGCCTGTGCAAATAAAATAGAAGCATTTCCATCCTTTAACTTGTTATAGTATCAGAATGGGGTGGGGACTTGTTAAAATATTTATGTAATATGAAGATAGGTCGTTCTTTCTGTTTCTTAACACCGGCTAGCCCACCTTCACCTTCCCCGTGATGATTCATGAAGTCACATATGTGGCCGAGTCTAGTAGGAAAGAGGTTGCATTATAGTGGATGTGTATTTTGGAGAACTGAGCCTGTGCAAACAAGCACTTAGGTCATCCTGAATGATAAAGAATACTTGACTCTGTCAGGGAAGAGCTCCCTTGTGTTTTACCTAATACTTTGGCTATGGAAAAGGTCAGAGAATAAAGTTACACAGTTAAAGATTAAACAATTCCTGGGTGGTTTGTCTGTTGAAGACTACTTGGTAATAGGCTTAAAAATGTAGAGGAGCTGATGTATGTAGGATATTGTGGGAGGTACTGTTTGACATTTGCTGAGGGAATATTATGCTTTCCCTCTAGGTTTTGTGAATGACATTCCACATATGGAGGCGGGACGGTGTGAGATGTGCTCTTAAAGATTGCCACTGACAAACTGGTAGCATTAGTGACGTGGGGAAAAGTCCATAACTGAGACTGTCTCATCCCTATAGAAGACTGCTATCTCCTGTAGCTCATTGTGATTGTGTATTGCTTCCTTGCAGCTGTCCCAGATGCAGATCCTTTGGTCTTCCTGTGCCTTCACATGTGTTCAGGTTGGAGTTTCACAATCATTTTAACTAGATTTGACTACTGTTGAAAAAGGTAGTTCTGCCCTTCTTCCACTTTCCAGCCGCTCATTCCTGCCAGCCTTATGCTGTTCCTACTGTTCGTACATTCATTGGCTTGGGTGAAAGCACTGATCAGGCTGAAAGGTAACCTTTTTTTTTCCTGCTTAATTTTCAGTTGATCAATTTATTGCTCCAGCTCAGGGCACACCTCAGGCTGGGAACAGAGGGCAGGCAAGAGAACAAAGCCCCTTGTATCCCTCTTTTTTTTGGAGGAGATGGGGGGAGAGTGGAGGGGAATAAATTTTCGGGCAAATTTAAAATAATTGCAGCATCTCACTATTGTTCGTTCTTCTTCCCTGATGGTGAAATCATGCGGGTTTCTTTTGAGTTTTTTCCTTTGGAGCTCCTTAAGTGACAGCTTAATACCACAGACCGCTCAGTCAGTTGTTTGACACAGTTGGGATGTGCAGTGCACAACACCCAGAATTTCTGATTGCTTCAGACAGCCTGTTAGAGGAGCTCGCCAGTAGGAGTTCTGGGCCTACCGCAATCAAAGTCAAAGGAAGAGCACCAGAATGATTCTTTCTGCTGGAAAATGATACCCTTGTCATGCATAGCTGTTATCAGTGCCTCAAGTAATCAAGTAATATAGTAACGCCAAACCCAATATAAAATAGCGGTAATAACGAAAGGTCTGAAGCTCTTAAATTAAATTTTTCCTATCCTTAGGATTTACACATTCTGAATATAGAGATAAGCCATATTATTATTAAAGAACTACTGCAGGTTTGTAACTACTGAAGAGACATCAGCTATGATGCAGTATATAGCATTATCTGTGAGTTAAGGTTGAAACATTTACTGTCATATGTGACACGTGATTTCCCTTATGTATCTATTTAGTAAATGCCGCCTGTCTCCAACAGTTACCAGTGTATGAAAAGGATTTAGTGACACGATAACTGTAAAATAATCACAAAGGGTTTTTTAATATGGATACAGATGAATGTAACGAAATAGTAAATAGAATGTATAATATTTAATGTCTACAAATATATAGTGAATCGTGTTTAAGTTCATATGCCCCTTCTTCTTGCAGCTTTTCAGTAGAACGTCCTTCTCCACATGACAGTTTCAAAACATCCTTCTCTTACTGACCTTAGTTTCTACATTCCCACTCCTTACAGTGGCTCCTCTGCTTTCATAAAAATGGCTTTGTAGAGCTCCGTCTCCCTATGGAAAGGACCCTGTCCTGAAAATTACTGTTGACCCTGTGAAATGTTGCCACACATGAAATCGTCTGATTGTACTTTTCTTTCCGAGACAAGGGATGTTTAGGCAGGGAAAGAAATCGGCAGTTCAGTTCGTTCTGAAACTGGTATTTGCCATGCCAAGGGTTAACTTTAACTGTGGATGTCAGGCACCGTGCTTCTGTCTTCTCCTTCTTTCCTGGTACCTTTTTAAGGGGCCAATCCATCCTGCTCAGAAGGCTTGAGCTCAGGATGGCTCACTGTGGACACCTCTAGCACCTGGACTGCTCTGTTAGCTGCTCCCAGCATGTGAGAGATACGGTTCTTCCTGTCTTGCCTGTGTTGGATAAGGAACCCAAACAGCATAGACGACTTTTTTCTTTGTGTTTTGATACACCTTTTATTTTCAGGTACTGAATTAATGGCAGAGACCGAAAGTATTGATAAAATTGAGCTGAGTTTGCAACTCAAGAATTGTTACAACCCAGATGTGTTGTAGTGATACCCAAGGTAGGCACAAGAACAGGATTTGTCCAAACACTTTAATTAACTTCCCTGTTAGTATCACAGCTACACAGTTCAGTTTGACTGTAGGATCCAGCTAACTGTGTAATGCTTTGGGGCAGAGGAATAGTTAATAGCTTATTTGCTGGACATCAAATAGAGTTACAGATCAAGAGGTATTGCTTCACTCTTATGAAATGGGGCAAAACTTCTCAACCTTGATTTGCTAAGGAGCAGAAATCTACAAAAGCAGCTTGGCAAATGCAAGGCACTGAGTGCAGTCTGGTGGTGGTGCACAGGAATGCCTTAGCTTGCTTCAGTGGAACATAGTTTAAAATGTTGGAGTCATTTTTTTTTTTTTTTTTAGAAAAAAATAAGTACCTGTTTTCTCACTCAGGCTTCTTGAAACAGAAGTATGAGATGGAGAAAAATTCAGTTGGTTGGTGTTTTGGTTTTTATTTTTTTCCCATGCAAGTATTTTTCTACTAGGGACATGAATTCAGTTCTTCATCTATAACCTGTTTTGTCAGTGAAAGTGAGTACCCTGTAGAAAGAATGTGCCTTCCTTGTTGCTTTTCTTTAGAATAGTTCAAGCTTTGGGGACCACAAGCTGAAAAACAGTGCTATGTGCTTACACAAATTATTTTTCCCTTTCTCTTTTTAAAAAGTGTAGAAGTCCAACACAGAAAACTTACACCTTAAGAACCTGCATTAATAAGGCATTCAGCAGTTCAGCTGGATCCCCAACAGCAGAACGTCTTGAATGAATGACGTGATTCAGTATAGTTCTCATAGTCATCGTGCAGCTGTGAAATGCGTTTAGATCCCCATTTGCCCATGACTGGATGGTCACCAGACTCCAGCTGGCATTTTGGGGGATCACAGGTGTGGTACAAACCTGTGAATATCATGCACAGAGCTTCTATACCGTATTGTTTTGCTGTGCTGACTGACTCTCTAGCTGGGGTGGTCTTTTCTCTGTCCTCTCATTGGTTTCTTTTCCTCTTGAACCTCTCACCGTTTTCTTTTCCTACTGTGAGATGTACGGAGTGTGGGGTTGCAGAGAAGGGTGCATCCCGGAGGGGAGCACCTGCAGAGCCCCTCTGCTGCTCTGGCACTCGGATGCTCTGCCGTGAGGTGAGTTAGATGTGGATACAGCAGTGGAAGAGGAGAAAGCCTGGGGAGTGAGTCTGATGGCTGATGCCTATGATGTGAGATATATGTTTCTTGGAAAACACACTTTATATTCCCTGTAGACTTTAATCCTATGAAGACTTAAGTGTGCGTGGAATTCCCACTGATTGCCAAGTGCAGAATCCACATTGAATGCTTTGTGAGTAACGCTTTGGAGGCCTAGGTTTCACAGAACAGCTGCTACTCTTTTATTGCTTGGGTGCAGGGTAGAGGTTTGATCTAGATTTGTAGGTTTAAGTGCTTTTATTTTTTCAGTTGTACTTCAAACTATCAGTGCTTTTACAGGAAATGGGAGACCCTGCATGCTTAAGGTGAGCCCATGTTGGAGTCCCATCTTGATGTCTCAATTCTGTTTGCTTTGAGCTTTACAAGTGAAGTGCTGTTATTCTGCTGGTGCTAAATCTTACTGGTACCAAGTGTTGCAGTGGGCAGTCAAAATGCTGGAGGATACATTTCAGATAAGTGCATTTGCTTTTGTATATAAAGAAATTTGCTGAAAATAGATAGCGAATAATCAAGTTACGCATCACGTAAAAATGATCTAGATACAACTTGATAGGAGAAGTCACTAGGAAGATCAAGTTTTTTTTTCTTCAAGCAAATTCAGAGAAAAGATGCCGTGAACAAATATAATGGTTAGCTAGCGCTCAGATCTGTGGGGAAAATGGCCACATGCTTGTTATAACCAGTGTTTCTGTGAGTGTGCTTTTTAGCCTGAAGACTCTTCGTGCTCACCAGAAATGTCAGTGAAAATGATGCAAATTGACAAGATGCAGCAGTATACCCTGTAGTTTACTGAGATGATGATTAGGATAATACATTTTCATGTTTCATTGTGAGCCACAATACAGTGAAATATTACTGGCTGGATTAATGGTGACTGCAGATGTGTTTAAAACTCAGACATGAAATGCCTCGATTGCCTTTTTTTTAGTGCCTCCAAAGACAAAGGTGCTATCAGCTGTCCCGGTCTGGACATCCCTATAATGGGGATCCATGGGCTTGGCTGTGGCTAGTTTTGTCTTAAAACCCGTGCTGCTGAATTCATCATAGCTCCACAAACATCCCAGGGAATGTAGATGTCAACCCAGAAGGATTTGCTTGTCCAAAGGGCAGCTAAGGTTAGTCCGAGGAAGGGCTTTGGGGTTGTAGACAGTCACTGATGATATGGGTTCTGTATGTGCATAAGGACTCACAGCAGAATGGCATTTCAGCTGTTTTTCTGAGTTGGAATTCTGATCTTCGTGTTCCAACTGTAAAGCAGCATGCCTAATTTTAGGGCTGTTGCTCAACTTTTGGGCTGGCTACCAGTTTAGCACCTGGTGAAATGGTCAAGCAGTTGGTGCAATCTTTTACAAGTAATAAGGGTTTTGAATACTACGGTCACTGTCTTGTGGGAAAGGAATATTCTCTTCCCTTTCTTCAGATTACTTTGCTGCAGTTCTCAAACCAGTCATGAGCAATGCACCCTTAGTCTCGTACTGATTATTTGCCTAATCAGGATTTTTGTGCTCTTCACTTAACTCTGCAAGATGTTTTATTCTGGGAGATCTTTGAGCAGCATTCGTTGTTAAAGCCCACAACACTGTGAACAGTTAACATGCTGAATCTAGTGCTGTGTAATACTGCATGAGTTTTAGGTAGCGGTTTGCAATGAGAACCATGAATGGCTTGAAATTCAGCCTACTTTTGCTTATTTACCTTAGCATCATCAGCAATATTTTACTAATTTTTAAGGAATGCTATATGTTCTTGAGAAGCTTTTTTTCATTCTGTAAGTGAAGAGTGGGACAGAAACCCCAGTAGATCAGTTGTAACTCTGATAGCTATGATACTAACCCTTGTATTTTCTGTGGAGCTATACATGTGTGATTAAACCTGCGTAGACTAATGTTAAAAAAATATATCACAAAATACTCAGGGAGAAGTGTTCTTTTCAGTCTTTAAAGTCTGTAAATGTGATGTGAAATTTAATGAGCTGGATCCTAGGATATATAGCAACATAAGTAGCTCCAGTATATTTTTTGCAAGCTCTGCCAAAAATGGTGTATATGCTTAAGTTGTGTTGTGGCGTTCCTGGGTTATTAAAGCTTTCAGTAAACAGATCTGTTGCTAAAGCACTTCAAAGACAACCCCATTTGCTCTTTCTCCATGAACTGTTAGTTCACATAAGTGATAGAAACAGATAGAAGAGGAAGGAATAGCATTGTGAGGAGTAAAGAAAAGGAACACTTGAATTAGTTGAAATGGCTTAATGGGAATATTATCTTAATGCTATATGAAATATAAAAGAGTAAAAGGTCATTTGGAAAATTGGATAGTATATTCTCCTGATTAGAAATAAGGAAATAAAATAGTAGAGAGAACATGCATACAATTACATATTTGTTCAGAAACCTAAGGGGTTTTTTTCCTATAGAGCAACCCATTTTTGCCCCCATGTGGACAGAAAATGTATGGCATGATTTTTTTTTCTTCAAAACCTGTGCAAGAGGCTGAAATCAATGAAAATGTCAGTTATTTACATAAATTCTGAACCATCGGTTCTGTAGCGTTTTAAACATCTTTTAAATTTGCAGTTGGCTGGCTTTATTTTTGCATTGCATTGGCAAAAAAACAGGTCAGGTTTTTGTTTTTCTCAGTAACCGCTTCAAAGCAGCGCTCGTCGGTCCAGTACTGTGGACAATTCCATGCTGTGCTCTTTGCAAGCATGTGGTAGAACCATCCTTGGAGGTACAGGTAAATGCTGATAAATTATGTATTTTCTTACTTCTTTCTTCTTTTAAAAAAAAAACAAACCCACAACCAAACACCACCACCACACTCACCCACGCTCAAAAATAACCAACAACCAAAGCACCCCTGCTCCCAAACCCCCAAAACCTATAAAATGGAGTGGAAATCATTGGTTCGGTATGGGAGTTTTTGCCGTGTCTGGCTTACTGTGCTGACTGGGGACTAGATGTTAACAGCCTGTATCCTTCTGTGCTGGCTCTGTCTTAAGCAGGGATTTCACTGAGCAGAGGAAAGTCAGGCTACCGGTCTGAAAAGTTGTAACAGATACTCTTATTGAACAGTAGCCCGGTGATGAATTAACTGTGAAGAGTGTTGTACAAGTGAGGGTGTTGCTCTCAAGAGCCAATGCTGGCCACACTTGTGTGCGACTGCTTCTGCCGTGTGCCTCCTGCCTGCAGCTCAGAGCTGTGAAGGTCAGCGGTCGGCCCTCAAGGCACATGGCTTTTCCATGGCTGGGTTACAGTCCCTGCCTTGCGCAGGTACGTTTGTCCAGGTGTGCTGCTGTTGAAGGGGTGCCAACTCCACCCTTGCCAACACAATGCTCCTGCACTGCAGTTCATTTGTTTTGTAGCAAGTTTTCCTCTTTCCCAGTTATCTGCAGGGCATTCAAGTTAATGTTTGCACATGAAAAACAGACTTGGTCTGAGGCAGCCTCATTTGTCTGTCTAGCTTTGTGGACATGACAAAAATACGAAGGGGGCGATTGGGCTTGAGGTTCAGAAATCTTCAAACATTACATACTGTAAACACACTTCTGCATTGGCGCTGGTAGCCTCATTGTTCGTAGCCTTCTCCCCAGGTCCCAGCCACAGCAACAGGAACTCTCCTGTACTCCGAGCACTGTCCATTCTGATGCAGTCATTGGATTGCTGTCCCTTTACAGACTTGTTTCTCAAACTGACAAGGGAGTGTGGGTTGCAAATCCTGTCCTGACAGATGTCTCTGTTTTCTTGCTAATTATCAGCAGGCATGATCCCAGTTTTGCATCTCGCCCAAAAGCACAGGGACCTTGGATAACAAAGGAGAAGATGCACCCTGCTTTTGTTAGTGCTGAAGTGCTACAAAAATCAAGGAGAATGGAGCAGTGGTTCCAGGGAAAATGTTGTACTTCTTATTCTGACGGAATTCCCATTTATTTGTTTATAAGCATGTTGAGAATACTGAAATTTGGGTGGATGCCATCTGAGGCACATATTCTTTCAGCACAATCTGGATCTTGAGAGAATAGTTCTTGCTGTGATTGGTTTTGGTTTTAGACCATTTATCTATATTGATCCACTTCCACGACTCTGTCAGCAGGCTTGAAGGGAAGAGCACTGCTCAGTTACCAGTAGGGTAGCTTCTGTTGAGCCTATATCCAGCTCATCCCGGATTGTTACATTTAGTGTTTGCAGGTGTTCACGATAATACCCATTCTTGTAGTTTTGGGTACATATTTGATACTTCATCATAATTAGTACGTATATTCTCATAATTAACCAAAGATTGTTGAAGTTCTTTCCATGTGCTGTTTAAACACCGGCCTCTAGTATTGCTGTATCACAGCAACTGTATCAGTATCTCCTGAAATTTAAGTGCTGCTGACAATTCCTTTGGGGTTTTGATTTTTGCTTCCTTCTTCTGGATGATTCATTCCCATGAAACCACTGTGGCAGAGCACTGAAACATGCTGTGTGATCAGTGCCATTTGCCTTGGGATGATGACTTATGGGTAATAGGAAAAGAAGGAAAAACTGGAGCTGTGGGCCAATCTGCAGATAAAAACTGAGCAAAAATTATGTGGAAAAATGTATTGTGCTAGATGGCACCTGCAGTTCAACTCTTTTACAAATGTTTTTAATACTTAACACAAAGAAGGTTGGCAGTATGAATAATACTTTTATCAATCTGTCCCAGCAAGAACTGTAGTAATGAATTCATAGTTACAAAACGCAGTTTCGGTTGTAGTCCTAAAGCAAAAAAAAAATGTTGCAAATCACACGCCCATTTTGCCTAAGTTGTTTAGATCAGCCAGGAGCACAGGATTTCTCTGTCACAAACCATTTGGCAACTGGAAGGCTGAGGTGGGGATAAGAAATGGAACAACAGTTCCAAAATCAGAGCTCAAAGGGGCGTGTCTTCTCTAGTCCTCTGGAAGCTTAGGCCCTAGGCAGTCAGTCCCAGCCGGTGCAGCTGGCCTGTGAGAGCAGGGTTAGCAAAGGGTTAAAAATACCCAGCCAAACAAACCAGGCTTCAGTATGTGTCTAGCAGGAAGGATTCCAGCTGGATCAGAGTCCCCTCCTGATAGGCAATCAGAAAAAAAGTAAACCGGGTGTGCACCTGAAATACTTGTAATTGTTTAGTTACATGGAACCCAAGGATGGAATAGTATTCTCACCCAGTGCCTGACACAAAAAAAAAATGCATAAACCAGTGTCCATAAAAGTTCAGAAGCAGAGTGGCACGGTAATATATGTACTACAGAATCACATGAATGACATTATGTATTACACCAAAGTACATTTTGGTGTCTTAACATTGGTATTTGGTGGCATGTTGGTATCTCAAACTAAATGGCTGTTACCCAGCCTACTGGCGGACTGGCTATCAGAGTGCACCCCAATAAGGTCTCAACATCCTTTGGGTTAAACCAGCAAGCTAATCAGCATGGCTGCTGTTCTTCCAATGTCACATTACCCCATCGTGACTGTCAGACTTATTTCACTTGTCAAACTGGTGTTCAAGCATATTTACATTATGCTTTGTTCCTGCCCAGACATCAGCAAGTCTGACGGTCATTTCAGGCCCTGCAGCTACTCCTCCCTGCTGAAGATATCAACAACAGAGGCTTTGGCAGCGTGCAGTCTGGTGTCTGTGCTCCATGTAGCAAACAGTCGTATTATTTGTCAAAAAGATTCTTTTCTGATATTACTAAAGGATAGTTCTGTGTGACTGTTATTACAGAAACAAAGAATATCAGCATGCAGAAACCTGTTAGCAATTGAAATACCTGACACTGGCCGGAGGTGAAGAATGGCACCAGCATTTTAAGAACATTTGTGCAGAAGAACTTTGTTCCCTTGTGCAGTCTATATACGTGCTCTGCAACAGTGAGTTGCCTTTAGCTGTTATGCCTGGCAGCCTGTAGCTGAAGTTAATAAACGGTTCACAGAAACAAGGACAAATATTGGTGTAGAAATTCTGAATTTTTCCTAAAATATGGCAATCCATTGTTTTAGCTGATCTTTTAGTTTGACTAGTTTATTTTGCAATTGATTGCCCTGTTATAAATATCAGAGCTATTTTTTCTAAGGAAAGAGATATCGTTGAGGGAATAAATCTGGTTTTGCAAGGATTTTTTTTCCAAACATACTGACTTATTGTCCAAAATAAGAACAACTGCATGATCAGCACTCGGACTTCACTTGTGTGTGATGACCTGTTAACTGGCAGTCCATAAAATAGTCATACGGTGCTTTAGATAGCCAACACGGTCTTAAAAGTTCCGTTCGTTCTTTCTTTGCCATGTTCCAGTCTCATCAATCCCAAGTAGAGCAAAGCAATAGGCTTAAAACGTACTCATTTTGGTTTGAGCTACTTGCAGAGAAAGCGTCTGTAAAAATGGTCACACATTCTTGATTCATCTGTTTTCAGTCCCGCAGTATTTCCACGGTTTCTCCCCATTTTAATGTGATGTGACACAGCCTGCTTTGCAAACGGAGATGAGGGACAGAAATCTAGATCTTCAATTTGAAGTCCTAGAAGGAAAGTCAAAGCCCATGATTGCATTCAATCATCTATTTTGTAGCTTTTTTGATTTTCTCAGCTTAGCCTGTGACCTTTCTGCTTGGAAAGGAATGAACAAATTCAGCTGCATCCCTGCTGTTTATTAGTTGCCCTCAGGTGCCACGCACACTTTCCGCCCTCCCCTTTCTTCTCAGTAAGCTCAGAACAGATTTCTGTGTAAACTCTGACTGGAGGGTTTCAGATGCTGATTCTATTAGGAGTCTCTGAACCACCTTCTGGTTGCTATTGTAAGCTTGTACTGCCTTTCTGGAGAATCAAGGATGTGAAATGACAGGTTGGTTTTAATCCTGCTCAGTATAAAGTTGAACATATTTACGGATATATCAGGAAACAACATTTGTGAAAATTCCCCCAAATGAATGTGAAGATAGGTTATCAGCCTCTTGCTGTCATTTGCAGTTGAAGGATTTAAAAATCTTGTGCAACTAGTATGTTGTTTATGGTTGTAGAAATGATTCCCCTCCCCCTGGATTTTTGTAACCTTTTCTGTGTCGTTTCTCATGTTCTACAAGCTATCTCGTATTTAACACTGGGGCTGATTTATCCTTGTTTCCTTCTTGTTTTCCTGAGTTTTTCTACTTTCTATGCTTGGTTGTGCTTGCAGTGGCTTGCTTTGGGAGTAGCACAGGTTTTTTGGTTTTAATCAAATGTTTTCTTTTATATATAGGGGACACTTCAATTCCAAGGGTACAATCTTAAGTTGAAATGTTTTGTCCTTCAGATATGCTTGTGGCTTAGATCCTTGTTCACCAAGGGTGCTGCTTGGAAGGCAGATGACTAGACTTTGCTCTTGAATGAAGCTAGTGTTAATTCCTCTTGCCACCTGCCCCCTCAAAGATTTGGCTCCAACACTACAGCAAAGCCCAGGAGGCTGGAGACCAGCCCTTACGGCTGTCCTCTGAAGGCAGAAACCGTGTCACTCGCATCTTGTGAACCTGATGGTTGTGCTCAGCTTTCCCCTGTGACGCTTTGATGAAAAAAGAAAGCTTTCATTGCAGCATAGCCAGCCTTTTAGAAGAAAATAAGGCAATAGAAACTGGCTTTACACTTTTTTGGTAGACGAACATGAATCATTTCTGTCTTGCTTCTTAACAACTCTTGACAATATTTATATTTAACTAACAATGTTTTCCATGTTTCAGTCTTACTGAATTTCTTGTTTTCTCATCATTTCTTTTAGCTGTGCTCACTCAAATGCTGATTATTCCTTATTGGTTGTTTAACTGCAGTATTGATTAGCTGCTTTCATATTTACTGCATTGTAGGCAGAAATATTAAAGGAAGTTGAAACATGATAAAACCAGTTTTTTGTCAATGCCAATTTCTACAACTGGCTTCCAGATTTTTCTCAGTTTACGTTCTCTCTTTCCTGATGTGTATTTAAAAGGTGCTTTATAACTTTTAAAAAAGAAATTTCTGGTAGGATTGCTAGACATTATAACCAATGATTGTGGGGTTTGTAGATATCCCTTTAACATTTTTGAAAAATTTCGAGTATAATTTGCAAGCCTAGGTTACCACATCCATTCAGACAGATATTCATATCCAGGACAAATTAAAAAAATAAATTGATAAACCCTGTTAATTGGTTCTCCTTTTGCATTGCCAGATGCTTTCTCAATAGCTGCTTCATCAAAACCCAATGATATTTCTGCAAAAAAACGCCCACACCTAATGGATATGCCTTAATAACCAGGTGTTTATGGGTTAGTGAGGCTTGTCATATGGTCCCGGTAGATTGTCAGTTTCCTCAGTTATTAACAACCTCATCTGAAGAGTTTTATAGACTACGTTAACTATTAAATGCTGCTGGAAAAAGATAGTATGCTAAAATTGACAACTAATAATTCTAGATATGAATAATTTGCTCAGAGCTCTAAAATTGTTCTCACTTGACATATTACCGTTACTTGTTCTTTGTTTGCTGGGGTTTATATATACATATATATGAAAACAAAGTGGAGGTTAGTTTTTCACCCCTCTTTTTCCTCTCCAAATGTTAGTTGCTAACTCTTATTCTATATAGAAGTAGCAGTGAAAGTTCCTTATATGTAGTTCAAACACACTGAATATTCCTGTTTATTGTAGCTACCTGATGGATCCTCTTAACAGGCTCTCATCCTTCGGATAGTGCTTGGTACACTGTAAATTTATCTCAAAGCACTTAGCTGAATGGATGATGGAAAGTAACATGATTGAGTGCAACAGTTTGGCAAGCTCACAAGGAGAAGTGCTAAAGCAAATGTTAGCCAGGTTAAGGAGCAAACCAAAACAATTACTTACATTTTACCTGCCATCATAACAATGGATTGGATCTTGTATCAGAAGGAACCCTGCACCAATGCTCAACTTTCAGACTTGGGGAGTCTATTTTTAATTGACATAATAGTTTAGTCTGATTTTTAATCTGGGAGAAGAACTGAGCATCCTCCCTCTTCCTCCTTCATCCCAGCTGTGCTGTGTTGCACCCTTTGGGTACTGCATTCATATAGGTTGTGTTCTTAGGCGCTCTCTTTACTTTTTTGGAAGTGTTATCATAGAACAGTTTGGGTTGGAAGGGACCTTTAAAGGTCATCAAGTCCAACCCCCCTGTGATGAGCAGGGACACCTTCAACTAGGTCAGGTTGCTCAGAGCCCCGGCCAACCTCACCTTGAATGTTTCCAGGGATGGGGCTTCTACCACCTTTGGGCAACCTGTGCCAGTGCCTCACCATTCTCACTGTATAAAATGTCTTACGTGTACTCTAAACCTACCTTCTTTTAGTTTAAAACCATTACTCTTTGTCCTATTGCTACAGGCCTTCCTAAAAAGTCTGTCTTCATCATTCTTAGAAGCCCCCTGTAAGTACTGATTGGCCATGGTAAGGTCTCATGGCTGCTTTTGTGTAAGTGAATAGAGAAGATTCTCTGGATTTTTGGAAATACTTACATCCCATGGACTTCGACACTTCAGATCCACAGTGTTTATGCTGTGAGTCTAGGAAGCCCTGCGTGCTAGATTGCCTTTGCTGCTGAGTTTGCCAGGGGCTTGTAGCTGGGAGTTCTCCCTCGTTTCTAGCCTTGGGGTGCTGTTCAGGCTTCTTGAGTACTCACTCTCCTTCACAACAGCATAAAGTAGCTGAATTTAATCTGTATGTTTTAATAGGCCGCATGACCATCCTAACAGCAGTACTGCACTGTCCACACTTAGCACAGGAGGGAAATGAGACTCAGAAGCAAACCGTTACAAACTTCTGGTAGGGATGGACCTTGCTGCCTTGCCTCACCCCTTTCCTCTGCTGTTGGACACTGATCACCCCAGGCTTGTGCAATAATGTCAGTCACAGTCCCTGCTGATATTTGAATGCTCTCAAGCCCCTTTCACTGCAGATCTTGTTCTTTTGTTATTCCTGTTCTCTAGTTGTCTTGTTCTCAGAAGCCAAACCCTAATCCTGACCCTAAACCTGGTCTCTTCTTTCTCAGGTGTTGTGATATAGGCCCAGGTAGCAATACTAAGCCCCATGCACCTGCTTGCTCACTCCTCCCCACAGTGGGAGGAGAAAATATAAGAAAAAGCTCGTGGGTTGAGACAAGGAGGGATCACTCACCGGTTACGGTCAGGGGCAAAAGAGACTGAATTTGGGGAAGAAAAATCAATTTAATTAGTTACCAATTAAATCAGAGTAGGGCAATGAGAGAAAACCAGATCTTAAAAACTTTTCCCCCACCCCTTCCTTCTTTGTGGCTCAGCTTTGCTTCCCATTTCTCTCCCTCCTCCCCTCCAGTGGTGCAGGGGGATGGGGAATGGGGGTTATGGTCAGTCCATCACATGCTGTCTCTGCTGCTCCTTCCTCCTCAGGGGAGGATCCGCACACTCTGCCCCTGCTCTGGTGAGGGGTCCATCCCACGGGAGACAGTCGTCCACCAACTTCTCCAGTGTGAGTCCTTCCCATGAACTGCTCTGGTGTGGATCCCTCCTGCAGGGTGCAGCCCTTCAGGAGCAGCCTGCTCCGGCATGGGGCCCTCCCCAGGCTGCAGGGGGTTCTCTGCTCCCCTGTGACCCTCCATGGCTGCGGGGCACAGCCTGTCCTCTCACCATGGGCTGCCAGGGAATCCCTGTTCCAGCTCTCCTCCTCTCTGAGCTGACTTTTGGTGTCTGCCTGGGTTGTCACACATCCCACTCCTCTTTCTGCTGCAGGTCCTCTTTGTTTTCCCTTCCTAAATATGTTAATCCCAGAGGTGATAATTGTCTCCGCTGTGACTAGAGGTGGGTCTGACTTGGAGCTGCAGAAGCTTCCAGCAGCTTCTAACTAGGGCCATCCCTGTGACCCCTCCCCTGCAACCAAAACTCCACCACACAAACCCAACTCATCAGGGCAGTAGCCCAGGGCAGCACTCATGGTTCACCTCGGGGATGTTGCTAGGTGAGCCCTGTGCTCTCCCTTAGCCACATGTTACGGTGCTGGCATGTGTGCCCCTATCTGTGTTCCGTGTAAGTGGAAAATAATTTGGATACTACTGGGGTGATCTGACGGAGGTGGACTGAACTGGCTTTGGTGGATGGTCTGCCTGATTTCTGTTAACCTTCAGGTCTCTGTCACAGAGGTGCGGGGAATCCTCCTCCCCCCATCCGTGAAATAGATGAAATCAGTTGTAGATTTAGATGCTGTAAGAGCTTCCTGGGCACATTAATTGTAGATGGCTGCTGGGAATAGTTTCCCAGTGTTCACAGAATTGTTATGAATGGATTGATGAGGAAAAGGCATGTATTTTGAAAGAGGCAATTTTGACGACTCTTGTGGTTGGCTTTACAAAAGAATTGGGAGATTTTCGCCAAAATAATAGAGAAATAACTGCATAGCAAACTATACACTGCGGTTTGGCAATGTATTCTGTTGCAGATAAGAATCTAGACATTCCAAATTCATTTTTTTGTGAGGTGAGGGAAGTAAAGGTTTTTTTATAAAGTATTGTGGCCGGTTGTACTCCTGCTAGTTTGGCAACATTTTTCTAAAATAAAAATATTTCTGAAGCTGGGCATCTACTTTTCATCTGTTATGCAGCACCATTGTCTGCATGTCGTCATGGCTGTCTGCGATACAGAGGCGAGGTGGTGGCATGAAGGGTACGCCAAAGGTGGAAGTCTGTGGCCCTTCCCTTGGAGGGCTGGATGCCTGCTGCAGTGAGGGGCTCCAGGGTCGGCTGAGCTGCAGGGTGAAGTGTTAAATTTGGTAGGATCTGTGATGTGGCCTGCACAATACTTTGTAATTGCACTGAACAATGTTGCTTCTGTATTAATTCTGCCAATGTAGCTCCACCGAAAGGCTGCTGAGAACAGTTTGTGGTATGACCACGTTAACCTGCTCCTCAGCTTCAGAACCCTAATGGCTGCCTGCCTGCTGTGTGACCTGGTGCCTCTCCCTGCCCCGGGACTGCGCTTCCAGACAGATGTTCATCTGATGGAGGTGCTAGCAGAAGCTTCCCTCCTCCTTTTCCCTGGGGGAAGGTGTGGAGCCTGCTGCCTTCTCCTCTCACTAGGCAGGTTTGGGAGTGCCGTTTGCAAACCCGCCGGGCTGTCCATGACCTCCCACTGCCTGGGGAGCAACCTTCCCCTCCTGTATTCCTGCAGCCCTGGGGTGTCACGCCTGCCCTCAGCACACAGCTGCTGCCACTACCCCACCCAAACTTGGCAGTGGTTTGGGTCTCAAATTATTTGCCGTTCTGTCCTGATAGAGGACGGACTCTGTCAACTCACCTGTTCAGTTTTCCAGGCAGAGAAATGAGGAGGTAGGCTGCTAATATCCAACTTTAACTCTGTGCAATTGTCCATGTTTACCACCTGTTCCGATGTTCAGTGGAGGCAGTTTTCAGACCTGGGGCCAAAGCCAGGCTATTGTTAAAACATCACATTTTTTGAAGAGAGGACAATGGAAATAACAAATAGAAAGTCACACAACTGCTGTAAAAACAAGCAGGCAAACAGCAACAACCTAAGGATTGAGCCTGGCTGATTTGGTAACTCCTGTAGCAGGACTTTTGCTTTTGCAATTATTTAGGTGTCACTCTATATGATGTCAAGAGTATTAAAATCAGCTTGATTCGAAACCATGATAATCTAACTTGTAGAGAATGTATGTTGTCTCCTGATTTAGGTATTTAGAGAGCTTGAATGAAAATAATTCCTAATGTATGCAGTACGTATGTAGCTCAACAAAATCCTTGAAAGAGCTTAGTCATATAGTAGCATTTTAGGATTTGTAAATAATTTTGGTTTAGGAAACAGAACAACTGCACCCTCTAGTGACAAACCCTGTGTGTACCAGAGGATCAAGGCAGTTTTTGCACTGTGGTGTGGCATGACAGAACTAGAGATTTCGTGTTACACACCAGGCAAGCTTTGATAGAAATACAGCATTAGTTATTTTTTTTAATGTATTGATGAGATTCTTAGAGCATTGCCTTTGCTGTTAAGGACTTCTTAGCCTGTCACTGTCAGACATACTGAATCGCTATTTATGTTGAGCACCTTTGATTAGAAAGGAGCTGTCACATTGCTTGTCAATGTGTCATGTCATGCTTTCGGTTATTGCTAAAAGGAACTTGGTTTTTTTTAGGAATATTGTTAATAAAACCCTGTATGTTTGAATGGTGTAATGTGACAGTGTGTCAAGTGTGCTATAAGCAACACTGATTTTTCCTGTAGGGAAACAAGCCACGTTTGAGTTTCTGCACACATTAGGAACGCGCAGCTTCCTCTCCAAGCGTATGCTGCCTGAGCTTCTGCTACAATGCTGCCATAATTACATTTTCACAGAAATACTCGTATGGCATCAGTAATGAGTTAAATGTAATTGCTGTTAGGGCCTACAGGTGAACACTGAACATGCGTTTGTTGATATACAAGACCCAAGTAAACCAAAAGCAGAATAAGACATTTCTGGTGATTCCGTTCAAAGCAGTTTTGATTCAGCCAACATTTTGGCTTCAGGTGCTTAGCTAGAATGTAGGTCTTAGCCAGACTCTTCTCTCTCATAGCTCCTTAAATGATCCTGATCTTCTCTGGCAACACTACCTTTCTTGCAGCCTGCTGACAGTGCGTTGATACTGCTTTGCTGCTTACCTGCTGATTCATCAGTATTGCTTCCTGCCCTCCCTGTTTGTCTTTGCCGGTTTCCCTCTGGTGACCATTCATCTCCCCCAGCATCTGAGAGCTGGTACTCCGTCAAGCGGAGGGATGGTTTCATCAGCGAGCGAGCCTGTGCCTTGTGTTGGCTGGAACAGTTGTCAGATGTCAGGATGTGCTTGCCATATGTACTTCCTGTGGACATTTTCCTAATTATTAATTGCGTGAGTTTTGAAGTGGTTGTTAATCGGCAGTGGAACATTTTGTGGGTTTCAACAGTGAGATAATAGCTCATAAAAATAGTTTTAAAACACACTGAAATTTTCACATGAAAGTTATTTCCTTTCTTGTTTTTTGTTGTCTACTGACAAGCACATTTCTTTTTTGGGGTATTAGATTGCTGTTGCTTGAGCTAGCCAACAATTATTTTTTCCTCTCTAAAGACAGATATTACATAAGAAATGTGGAAATCATTATCATAGGATGTCTGTAATCAAATGTTGATGTGATACAGTCATGATTAAAACTCTTAAAGGTCTAAGTAGTAAAGCCCTCAGAACTCTGTTTTAAAAATATTGTAAAAGGAAACCATTACAAATATCCATCAATTCTTTCAATACACACTTCAAGCATTTTGTTTGGATGTCAGAACACCATAGGAGCTGAGCCGTTTGAAAACTGTTAAATCTTCAGATTTGTATTTGCCTGTGGTTAATGATGAAAATTTCCTGTCTCTGGAGCTCATAATACTGATACACTATGTTGAGCCTAGATGCTTACATGGTGCATGTGTGAATTTTTGTACTTGAAAATTTTCATTGCTTTGAGTATCATTAGGTAATACTGAAGGTAAACTCTATGACAGAACTTACTACTAATGTAATTTGTATTCATTTAAAATACAGTGAATTTTAAAAAAACCCCAACCTTTTTAAAACAAATATTTAAAAGATCAGCCTTAATTAATCAATTAGAGTATTTTGCAAAAGGCAGAAAGTTCCAGTTGACAACATTCTGCAGAGAAAGTACTTTTCACCTTTTTTGTTGTTGTTGTTTTGGTGGGTTTTTCTTAATAAAATAAATTATTTTTATAAAAAGACTACATTTTTGTTCTCTGACACATCTTATTGTTAAGAAAATTCCAAGGCTGGAATTATGTGCCATGTTACACCAGCTGTGTCACTATAGAAGGGATTAGAGTAACTACTGAGATGAATCTCTTCTACTTCAGCTAATTGTTTCTGTTGTTCAAGGTCATTTCCATTAACAGAGCTCAGCAGAACAGTACAGCGTGAAAATCTGAAATCAAATCAAGAGCCTGGTTAAAATCCCAAAACAAAATTTATATGTAATTGTCTCGTTAGATATAAATTTAAATTCTAGTGGCATTTCCCAACAACTACAGCTAAATCAAATTTAGTGACGGCTTGTACATGTGTTTACAGGCCTCTGAAATGCAAAAGGTCTCCTTGTACATACTTGGGCGCTCTCACGTTTGGTGCTGGTTGTGACATGGTTTCTTACAAGACAAGCCATCCCATTCATTGCAGTACCTCTCACGGAATGGATAGTTCAGGGTGCCCCTAATCACCCTGCAGTTTTATTAACTCAGAGACTCTTCCAGGAAAGCAGATGTGGTGCTAACTCTGCATTAATCACTGAGCTGGGAAAAATTAGTTTTAAAAGAGGGTGTCTTTCAGCTGCCCATATATGTGATAGACAGAAATGCCCAAAGGAATATTTTTTATGAAGTGCCATGAAGTATTTCCAGTTGGTAGTGCTGTAAACAGGGGCAAGAGCAAACCAGTGCTTTGAAATCGGTGTGTCCTGCTGCACTGATTCACAAAACAGGTCCAGGACACCCGGTAACAGTGAAAGCTCCCATGGCCCACCTAGCATTTCCCTTCTGCTGCCAACACCCAGCTCCATCTTCCGCTTCGGATCAGGTATAAACCTGCCAACAAGAGCTGTAATTTAATCTCGAATTGGATGAAAACCAGGCTGACTAATCTAGGCAGGTTGTTCTTGATGTCTTCATGTCTGTGATTTTCAGCCTGGAGAGCAGGTTATCTTTTCTGGTCTTTATCTGTAAGTGCTGCAGACACTTCTTCATTAATAGGTGGATTTGAGTCTTTTATTTTTCCAGTTCAATCTTGTTAATCAGCTGTTAGTGGATGTTGATTACCAGTGGTTTTCTGGCTTGGGTAAGGTTTAGGAGTCAGGCTGTGGGGTTTTTTTCCCTTATCAGTATCAATACCTCAAGTTTTCTTAGAAGTTTCCTCTTCCAAAAAATAATTAACGAATTGAAGCATTTCTAAGTTGTATCCAAACTGATTCTTATTGTGATGGTTATATTTTGATCTGTTGCTGTTTTTTCCTGTGAATAAAGTGAAAATCAATAGGGTGGCACTGGGTTTTGATCTATGATTTCAGTCTGATCTCTAACACTTACTACTTTCAGCACGTCATTGAAAGCAGAAAGCCACTTTGGTGTGTTAGCATTCGTGGCAGTACCTTAGTGACAAGTGGTGACCCCCGTAAATATTTGATGGGTTATAGAACTTGTCAGATGGCTCCTTACACACGATAATCCTAGAAGAATTTTTGCATGCTAGGGGAGGGCTGCCAGGTATGTTTTTAATTCCTGTGTTGGCACTGAGAAACAGTTCTACAACACGATCTAAATGTCCTTTTGGGAACAACTGCATTTTACTTGTAAATAAAAATTGTAATTGTGTTATTTTTGGTAATACATGGAAGCTAACCACATTATGATGCAATATAATGTTTCTTTATGAAGATTTTTAATTTTTTTTCTGCAAGCTTCATCTCTGTTTAAGTCATGCTCATTTCTTCCTTACTAAAACTGCTATTTATGATTCTTCTTTAGAAAGTCAGAAAAGATGCAATGCTAGGAAAGCTATGTGGATTTATGCTAACTGTAAAGGACGGTGTTGCACTCTCCTCACGCCTTTCTGTTCAGAGAGTCTTAATTGGAACTTGTTCTGCTTGAAGTAATTCCTTGTGGCTTATGGCATCTGTCTGATAGCTACAGGAAACGGTGGTGCGACTGCAACCGGTGATGTGATTTTGAAGGAGAACCTTTTGAACTTATTTGTGAATCTACTATGTGCACACCAATTCTGGGTGTTCCTAGAGTTACAGGTTACGACATCACAATCACCAGCTTTATGAAATTTGCAACAAAGGGTCTGTTTTACTTTATTGATTCATATAATTTATGTAGGTAGACAGTTTGGAGGTTTGGCTTCTTCTCAAGCTCAGTATCTCTCCCTCCTCTGAAACGGGGTTTGGGGGAAAATGGGAATGGGGTGGTAGTGGGTTTCAGGGGAATAATGTAATCATGGCAAGTAGGATTGAGGGAGGCTTAGCAATGGACTTTGTACAAATGAAGTGAGAGCGAAACCAAAGAGTATTTCTCAAAAATTGATGAGGGACTGAAGAGTGATACTTGGAATTGTAAGAAAGTTGTGGATCATGGAAGGATAGAGGATTAGAATATCACCTTGATACTGGGGAAAGAAATAAGGAGGTGCCTCTGTTATATCTCTGAAGGTGGGACTGGTTGTTAGGGCTGCTGTGTGGGCAGCAGGCTGTTGGTAGTGGCTGCGGCCAGTTTACGTGAATACCAGTCCGTGTCGAAGGAGTGAGACAGCTGTGTGGTGTGCCCTCACGGGTGGGGGCTCTGATCCAGATTTAGTCTTGGTCAGAAGGAGCTAACTGGTGGGATTCCCCAAAATTCATCTAGTCCTGCAATGACTTGTTTGCATCTTTATGTGATGTATCAGAAGGGATCCTGAATGATGGGTGCTGGATAGTTAGAGATGAACCAAGGGGAAGCGTTAATTTAATCTTCAGCAGAAAGGGACGCAGCCAGTTTTTAAGATGATAGTGTAGATGTGTTTGGCAATTGTTGTATCTGTATTGATTAATCTGCCTCAGCCCTTGCTGCATGAAGAGGCGGACTGAGTGAAATCAATACCCAAAGGTAATCTGTGCCTTCCTGTAGCAGTGTGATCCTTGTAGCCTTGTCCCAGAGAGCACAGACGGCTCTACCGAGGGCTGGGTAGCAAAGGCCAAAGAGGAGCTGTGCTGAATCGCAGCATACCTGAAGAGCTTTGGCAATCGCCTTCCTTTTAGTTGGCATTGCTGCTGTGAAATCTTTGGATTTTGTTGGTGACTAACCTTTCACAGCTAGAGAGTGAAATGTATTGCTTAATTCTGTGTACCCTTTCAAGGTACTTTTCAAGTATTACCAAGTAATTGTACGTAGCTGTTGAATGAAAGTAGTAAAAGTAATTGCTAAAGTACAGCAGCATAAAGAACACAATATTACTTATGTTATAAAAATACAACCCAGCTGTGGCATGGTAATATGTTTTAAAATACGCTGTCTATATGCAGATCACACCAATGGTTAGGTATTTAATGTTCTAACCACTTTTTAAAAATATGTCATTCGGTTCACTCATAACAGGAAAATTTTGATATAACCAGGAAGAGCCAGTCTGATGTGGGTTTGTTTTTTACATACTTCTTTCATTACACTGAGTTAAATTCGCAGATCATGCCATTCTTCATGATTTGAAATTTGTTAGCCTATTTTCTAGACCCTCACAAGAAATATCTTAAGAGAGACAGAGATGCAGGAGAATGATTCATCATGGAGGTTTAACTATCCTGCAGACAGGCACTGGTAACCCCTGCATTAATGAGTTGCAGAAGTGACAGGGGCAGTTTATCTTACGTCAAATGTATACCATTTATACGTGTGTATATACACACGAGCAATGTTTGTACACACAGAGATGTGAACAATGTCTTAAAATGCATTTTCACAGATATTACATATATGCATCTACATGTAATATACATGGTAATGTGTTGTAAAACATCGCTACCTCAACCAACCTAAGCAAACGCCCACCCAATACTGGCACTGAGTACCAGGCCACGGTTCTATCCTTCAGACCACAAGGTGCAGCTGCACCTACAGGGGAAACTCCCAGACGTGCGCAGGGGAGAGCCTGGAATTGTGCAGCAGTGGAGCTGGTGCCAGCATAGTGCTTCATGGATCTTTGGCAGCTGCTCTGTACGCTCTTGCAGTTTTGGTGAGAGCTTTCTCCCGGGAAAGGCTGCTGGCATCAAGCATTGGCACTGAACTGTCCAAAAGAGTTTTGGTGCAATCTGCCAAGCCATAAGAAACCAATCATTCCTAGTTCTATGTAATATTTACCCCAGGCGGTTTTAGGGCTCTTTTCACACATTAATATATACTCTGCATGTGAGTTGGTTGCATACATAAAACTGCCTTTGTTTTTCCTAGATAATCCACAAGATGGTAGTGCACCAAAATCATGTCTCTCTCTGTGCAGTATGCTGGGTAACAATGTTTTTTTAAATCTCATTTCAATTTGCTGGCAATTCAACAAAAAAAAAAAAAAAAGGATTGTGGGTTCAGCTAGGTTAAGTAATACATTTTGAAAGTAGATATGCTAGAATTTATCTGGGTAACTCCTGTTAATGCTTGTCATGCAGTTAAATACCTCATTTCAAAAGGCTTGGTGTGTCTCTGAGATGGATTTCTATTCTCTGCCTTTGGAAGGAAAGTTTCCAATTAAGAATTAACCTTCAGGCACCTGGTGGGATTTAGGATTTACTCACTCTCTAGTTTCACTTTTTCCACTATTACACACTGCACGTGTCAGAACTTTACTGATTAAATATTGTTGTCGACCATCTAATTTTGTACTTGGTTTCCTTTGATATGCATCAAAAATATGAACTTCCACAATATTCTTAAAATTCCCTGAAATCAAGGTGGGTATGAAAGATTTCATAGGGAATCACTTTGGTAATCTCTGTTGACTACAGCTTCCATGTGTCAGTGAAATGCGCTTGGTCATTCCACATGCTTACACCTTAGCTTCCCAGAAAACATTGTTCTGGACAGGATGGATAGTTGTGAACCCCTCTGTTTTCTCCTGTTCTTCTAAACCTCCATTCTTGTGCCTTCTTCAGCTAAGTCTGGCTTTCTCGTGACTCCTGACGCCAGTAAAGTCAATCTGAGTTTTGCCAGTGGCGTTACAGTTGTACGCCATTCGTGTTTTTAGCTGCTGTGGGTAACTGTGATGAAGTAGTTTACTGATATTTAGTGCAGCTCTCCTGACAGATCCATGCATGTGTCACTGGCTGATGATTATGCTTCAGGTCATCATCAGAAGGAATGAGCCAAATTATTTTCTTCACGGTCTGTGCCTCTTTGGTCTTCAGGATTACAAGGATGGATCCTTGTGCCTGTTTGCAGGTGGAAAAGGAGTCCTGTGATATCAGGAATGGTGATACGGAGAAGAATTCCTGAATAATTAGTGGTGCAAGTACAGGTCCTCTCAGACTTATAAGCACCTCTGTCCCTTTCTGGGCCTCCACTGGCTCTAAGTGTCATTGACGTCTGTCTAACCTGGAGATGGAGAAAAGGAATCTCATCTTATCTTATTCATGGATGGAGTTGCCTTCTCCAGCTGCCTTTGACTGTGGGAGAAGCATGGAGTAGGCGTGGTTGGTGTGAATGGTCCCTTCTCCCAGCTCCCTGGCTGTCAGCTTCATTGCTGAGCTGTAAGGTAAAGTTGTCCTAGAGCATCATGTCCTGTTGAGTCTTGCTCAGAGAGGGATCTGCAAGTGTCCCCCTCTAGGATGCTGCATGGGCATTCCCCCTCAACCACTTGCCATTTATCTCAATTTCTCCAGGCAACTGAGCTTGCAGTTGTCCCCTGCAACAAGAAGGAGATTTATATGGGTTGGACAGGGCTATACATGCTCTAGGGAAGGCTTTTCCACACCATTTCTTACAGCTACATGGAAGCAGCGAGAGGCTGTGCTCCACAGCCGATTCAACGGCCACAGGTTGGCACAAGTGTTTAAGTCTTTCAAGTGCTGGAGTTGCAGCTTTGGGGACCTGAAATGTCCTAGTAATCCCAAAGCCTGTGGATGTGGTGTTCAAAGGATGTGATGATTAACCATACCATTACATGAACAAGAATGCTGATTTCTGATGTTTATAATTTTAAAGAAAAACAATGGGTTGCTGGTGGATAATGTACAAGTGAGACAGTAAAACTGGTTAATAAATACCAGTTTGTATCTCTCTAAATAGGTGACAGCTGGATTAAATGTAAACTTAGTGGATAAGTTTAGTATCAGATGCTGTTGTGGGCTTTATTCCATTTTCTTTATCCTTTTTTTAATTTGTTAGACGTTTTTCACTTTGACAAATCTATTAACCCACATGCTTGGCTGCAGCGTTTGCCTGCCAAGTCTAGATTTAAAATAAAATATTTTTTTTTGAGCAACTGAGGCATAAAACAGTCTAATGAAAATAGCAACCGACACTTAACTCTACCCATTCCAGCCAGATGTCATAATAATGTGAACTATCGAAGTGAAAAGTCACTTTTGGTCAAAGGTATCTTGAAATCTATATCAACAGAAGGTAGTTGGCATGATATGTAATTTTACCATACTCACAGTAGGTCTTTGTACGTGTTGTACGGTAAGAACAAGTTTGGTGTTTTCTTCTCTGATTCACTCAAATAACACTGAATTCCTTATTTTATGGTTAATCTACATTACCAACTGGAAATATTTTGTTAATGTAGTGCTTCAACGAGTATGCCCATAGGGCACATTCTGACATGCTCGACTCCCTTCACTGCCTCCTCTCCCTTCTTACATGGCTTTGACTATTTGCCTATGGCTTTATCTGTGCCAGGTATGACACAACCCCTTTGGAGTTGCCAATGCGAACAGCATGTCCTCAAACCAGCATCATCCAAAAGGGGAAGAAACTTAGGGCCAGGTCTTGAGTGGCTATGTTGAAACCTAATCTCTGCTCTTACAATGGCTTTGCATGGGCATTTGGTACTTCCTTGAAAGTCAAGGACTACTTGTCCTTGGGGGGAACTTCATCTCAGACCCCCCGTGTTCACTTTCGGATCGTAGGGAGCGGTAGTTTCATCACCATGACAAACAGGTGACCTGCACAGTCAAATACTCCAGAGGAATGGGGTCAATTCAGCGTTTTTCATTATCATATGTGTATAAGATAGTGGTAGTCGCTAGGCTGTCTGTGTTTATTCATGTCTCTGCTGCCTGGACTTACGCTATAACTTTGTTCCCTGCCAAAGAGAAGATAAGGTTATTCAGAACTTTTTAAGAAAAATTTAAAGTATCAGTAAAACATGATGCCGTTGCTCTTGCTAGTCCAGGTTGGGTGAGTTGGTTTTAATAATAATAAAACAAACAACCCAACCCAGAATATTGCCTTGAAATTTGAGCAGGAGAGAATTGTTTTCATGCACTTACTGCTACAGTGTTCTTTAGTGAAGGGAGTTGAAATCCCAGTAATGACAATAACTTTATGTCTGGCTTTGATGAAATGAACTTCTGAGGTGGATTTATTCATTCCAGATACGGAGCTGAAATTTGTCATGTCTTGTGATCTGTGATGGATGGAGTTAGGCTTGTGGGAAGTGCTCATACTGGAGAAGGCAAAAGGGAGGTACCTGCGTTCAGACAGATTCGAGTGTAATGGCAAGGGATGATTTCTCTTTTGCACCTGAGAGAAGACCTAAGGTGTAAGCTCAGCAGTCATCAGGTAGGGACATAAGAACAGTCAAACTGGGAAGAGTGACTGCGTAGGACTGTAACAACAAAACCAAGTTTTCGTTATAAAGGCTGAAAGGTTTAGGTTTGTCACCTACAGTGATAAAGATTGAGATTCATTTAAAAAAGGTAGGTCCTACCCAGTTAGGCTGTGCTATGCTTTTCCCAATAATTAGTCTCAGCTTCCTTCTGTTTTCACCCCCTTTTTTTTTTTTTTTTTTTTAATGGTACTGGCATCAGTTAGCTTTGTTTTTTCAGCTACAGAAAGCTAGGTCTCCAACCTTAGGAGAATAGCTGGTCAAGATGCAGCATATCGTTAACATAAAGCTGCAGCAACTTACCATAAGTCTCTTGGAAGCAACTCAGAATGATTTTATGCTTGGTCATCCAGAAGTCAGATTATTGCAAAGCTGGGGAATTGTTTGTACAATAGAGGCCAAAGTTTATCACTTTACCTTTTGAAATGCTTAACCGCTGCTCGTGAGACATGTTGCGCCCTGCCGCCTCTTTCAGCAGATCATTGGGAAAAGCCTTTTTAACTTTAAGGTGACTTTCCAGTTGGGTTGTATTTAACTGATGGTTTTAACAATACAAGCAATTCCGAGCCCTTACTGGGATACTGCCAGACCCCTGGATCAGAGAATATCTTGTTGCTCATGCCTCTGCCAAGATGTTACTAGCTTCTCTGATTTCATTACCAGAAATTCCAACTCAGTCTTGTCCTGAAATAAATAAGCATTCATTTGTCTGTTGCGCAACCTTTCTGTAATGCTGTTTGCAGATGACTTTTCTTGACTTGGTGACATTTCTGAGAACACCATTTTAGGCTTGTTTGGCTTTACTTCATATCAGTTACTTAGATATTGCTTAATTGACCTCAGTAGAATGACTCCTGATTTGTATACCCATGTAGTGACATCAGAATCATATCCTTTGTGCATCAAATATATAAAGATTTCCATTGATTTCATGTTCTTTGTGGTGTCTGAGTACTACCAGAAATTACATTGCAGTTTTTGGAGAAAAATGAGATTCAGTCATTTAAATCACGACTGTATGAAGTGGATGACATGTAAATATATGTTTCCTTCCTTGTTGAGGGGGGAGGAACTGGGCAAGATTAATGGATGTCTTACTTCATCTTGTACATTTCAATATTTTAAAAAATCCCTGATGTTTTGGATTCCTTTACTTTGTTTACTGCCAACAATTTAGAGCATGCAGGGTACCTCCTTAATGTGTCTGCTCACAGTCCAAGAATATGATCAAAAAGGCAAATAACGTTAGGAATAACTGGAAACATAGTAGAAAAAAACCCACCAAAATTATATTCCCTTATTAATTTGCAATGTTCTTTCATTGAGACGAGCTTTTGTTGCTCTCTCACCCCACATCTACTCACCAAAAGGATGTAAAATGAGAACAGATGAAAAGGATGGCAGAAGAATCACTTCTTACATGATGGGAAATTAAAGAGGGTAGCTCTCTACAGCCTGGAGAGGAACGAATAAAGGGGAATAGTATAAAGGTGAATAAAATGATACCTGATGTGGAGATGATGAGCAGGGAATGAATCATTTGTGGGTTTATACAATTTAAAGGAAATACTCTTTCCACGTGCAAGGTATAGTTAAATTGTGGGTCTCACTGCTGTGCAGTTGTGAATGCAGAAAGTATCTGTGGTTCCAAAAGCAATTTCTGCTTCCAGACTTACTTGCCTACTTAATTTCTTCATAGCTGTACCTGTCACTTTGTTTCCAACGAATGTCAATTCATTCAAATCTTCATAACCGTAGACCCTGAAAATGCTTGTCAGGCAGTAAGCCATAGCACAGCATCAACATTAGGCTTCCTTTCCATGGAAAGGACTGGAGGTTGCTATCCCTTCTAGACAAATGGACAGTGAAAAAGGACTACCTGCCTTCTTATGCCCGTGATGGTCCTCCTCACTGTTTCCTGCAAAAGTCCCAAGGGATACTAGAGGTCTTTGTTTTCATTACCTCTAGTCCAGGTGGCAGCAAGTATAGTCAGGTGGTCTTTTCTGGTTTACTGCTTCCTCAACCCTGGTTTTGTATGATCTTCCTCAGAAAAAAACCCCAAAACCAACCCTACCCCAAAACCAAACAAACCACCCCCCAAAAAAAAAAAAAAAAACCAAAAAACCCCACAACAACAAAACACAAACAAACAACAAAACAAAACATAAAAACCAAACCAAGCAAACAAAAAACCAACAAAACCTCAACCCCAAACTCTATTGCTTTTATTGTAGCTTATATTTCTTCCAAAGTTTGGTAGAAATGGATCAAAGTTCATTTTCAGAGGGACAAAATCTTGTATAAATCCCTGAGTGTAGTGTTGCCTCTGGCCAGGCCCTTCCTGAAGGTCAGGACACACTGGGTACGGGCACATAGAAGGAATTTAAACCATTTGAACATGGCTTCTATTTCCTTTCTTGGAATTTAGACAAAAGCGCTAGCCAGCTAACTGGCTCAAAAACTGCTGCTCATAAAACCCTCTGTTGTGACTGACACTATCATTTAGACAAATCTTTTTTCTCAGCGATGTTGATACTGGTAATTGTCCAAATTTCTAAATAGTTCTCTAAAACTGTAATTCTATTACTCACCAGATTTTTGCATAGGGGCATCAAAAACCGTACAGAGAAACAAAGCTTTAGGAGATTTCTTCCTCCCCCGGTGAATTATTTTAAATGCTAACAACTATGAAAGATTCAAAAGTATTTTATAACATTCAGAGAATTCTAGGGGTTTTTCCTGGATCAGATTGCTGGGATAATAAGCTGTGTCCTCACCTAGCATTTTAAAAAGAGCTAGGTTCAGTAATCTTACCAATATACTTGGGTGACTACTCACCACATCTGTGTCTATCAGTTTGAGGTTTTCCTTAGCAGACTTGGTAACACTTGACAGCAAAGGTGAAGAGCATCTTTGATTTGTGCTTAGAGTTTAAAAACCCTACTACTTAATAAATATCCCTCTGTGCAGCCCTAAAGATTTTTTAAATATTCCTACAGGACACCTTTGCACAATGGGGTCTCTTTGTATATATTTTTTTTTAAATACAAGTTGTAATCAGGACTTCTTAAAGCAGTTTTGAGGTGTCAAATCATCCTCTAGAAGAACATCTCAAGAAGCAATGTAGAAGGCTATGCTTGTTTTCTTCTAGGTCAGGGAGATGTGTTGCTAGTTCTGATTGATAAAAGTCTTTCTTCATTTGACTTAAATGCACCTTTTGCTGATGTACTTCAAAGCAGCGATCATCTGTGTTTCCACAACTTCCATTTGGAGAAGAGTAGAACATGGAAAAGTGCCTTTTGTAGGTAGAGGGGGTTTATTAGGTTTTTCATAGGGTCTGATAATATTGACTGTATTGATAAAGTGGGTTTTCCCCCTACAAGAGAGATTGCATTATTCTGAATTTGCATGTGGTTTTGCATCAAAATCCCCTTTCCAGTTTTGGCATCACATAAGTTACTTCTCATACTTGGAGCTTGTAAGCTGGAAATTAGAAGTTGCCCACGGAGAGAATGAAGAGCTGTCCAAAAGTTCTACCTGAAGGAGAGCACCGAGGGCTGCAGCCTGACTCACTGTGATCTTTTCGAAATGTCTTGAAAAGACATTGGGTAACAATGTCTTTTTGTTACCCGAGCAAGACATTGAATCCATCTTCCTGTTTACATGTTACTGGGCTAATTAATTAAAAAAAAAAAAAAAAAAAAAAAGAAGAAGAAAGAAAGAATGCAGAGAGCCATTTTTCCACAAACTGTCCCTAATCTTGCTGTCACTGTGCCGAAGTGGGGTGAAATCTTGAAGTACAGAGAAAAGCTTGTTCTTTCTAGGTTTTTAACAAGTTATCTGTGGTTTTCCATGATGCCTCTGCTTTTCAGGTGTGTGTGTGCTGAGTTTAACTCTAGTTTCCTGAGGAAATGTAGGTTACACAATTGTAAAAGGCATCTGGAGAGCTGCAGGGAATGTGGAGGAAGACTGGAGGGTACGGTGCTTTACTGATGTGGGAAAGAAGCCGGAGGCATGGCGAGGGTGGGCAAAATGGCAACCAGGGAAGGGACCAGCAGGGAGCTGTGGCATACGATCCCAATGTGGTACGGAAAATCAGACCTTACCAGCTCTGCTTTTCAGGGGGCAACTGGTTTCCATTTGAAACTGATGTGGGATTTTGGACAGTGCACCTGTAATACACATGGAATGAACTGACACGCTCATCCAACTGAATGTGTAATTCATATAGTAATGATTTATTATTTTTTAAGGGTAAAAGTGTGTCCTTTGGAGTGGCTTCTATTTATATCTTTCATGTGCTGGCAGGCCTGCCCATACTCCAGACAGCTCAGCAACAAACTGCCAGAGAGCTTTTCTTTTTTTCTGTAGACATCAGCAGTAGCCAGCCTTTGTCAGGGCGGTCGGGCTGACCCAGAGCTGGCTCCAGCAGCCTTCCAGGAACTGGCGCAGGCCGACGCTGTGGCAGCTTTTCTCTCCTGCAGTTAGACTGTGCTTTCTGAGATGTCACATGCTGTAAAAACTAAAAAGAATAGACACACGTGTGTAAAGTTTTGGAGGGTGACACTGAGTATCCGGTGCTTAAAGCACGTGGGAGTGAGGCTGGAGGAGGCTTTAGGGTAGAAATCCAGCTGGCGGTAGTCCACAACCTTCCCTGACACCAGTTTGTACTGATGAAAACTCTCGTCCAGGGCTTTTAAGTCGTTGCATGTTGAAGTGCTTCTCTCTCCTTTGCCCTCTCCTGATGTGTGAGCTCAGTCACTAGGGCATATCTTACTAGGGCAAAAGGAGCGATGGTTCAGGTATGTGGCTATGCTGTTGGTAATACATTGATCGTGGAGACAGTAGCTTCCGCTCCATTTCAGAAGAGACAAAGCCAGACCAGATGTGAGTACGTAGTGTCAACGCACTACAGCATGGGTGCTCTTCCTGCCTATCCGTCGGTACAGAAAACTGCCACCTGCCTTTTTTCTACCTTGGATTTTGCCTTGGATGGTGTTGATGGAACACTGGTGTATGTTCGCTTCCTTTTCGCTTGAGTTTATACACTTAACCAAACCTATGGCTGGTGTTAATTTTCACTGCTTTGTTAAACTAGAGAAAATAATATAACTACACTTAAAAAAAGATGTCTCCAGGCCTTCAGTAAGATAGAAGAGAGAAGCAAGTGGTGGTAAAAGGCATGTTTTATGCCCTAGTCCCAGTGCAGAATACACTGTAACATGCTGCTTTTGTGAGGCAGAAAGTAGGTTGAAAAAATTAGCTACAGAAATTAAAATTGCACCTCAATTTTTGAGGTGCACACTGACTTTTTTATTGCTGCTATAACTCTGCTATTTGTTTTGAATTAATGGGAGGTGTCTTCATAACAACAGGAATTCCAGTCTGTACTTTTCTGTCTACAAAGAAAATCTATAGGTTTTGTGGTTTAAAAGCAAAGGCTTGGAAAATAACAAGATGTTACCCCGCCTGCATTAACAGCCAAAGGTTGAAGCTGCAGAGTAGGACTTTCATCACATACGAGGCTAAGAATGCCTTGCTGTGGGTGTAAGAGTACCGGCAGCATTTTGGACCTGAGTGCAGTGCTGAGATCATGGTTATCATAAAGGCTATTGTCGTGGTGAGACAGTTATTCAGCCCACGCACTGCAAGCCTATGTGAACTAGCTGATTCCAATTAGTGCTGCCTTTTTTTTTTCACTGAATAGTATGTAAATTGTTCATTTACTGTTCACAAACACACAATTCTTGTGATGCAGTCCAAAACTTATTTTTCATTATCACTGTAGCTGTAGCCTCTGCCAAACTACACAGCTACTCAAACTGAATTTGTACTGAATTGTGGCCTCTGTAACTTGCACACTGGTTAGGCTGGCTTCATGCAGCCTGCAAATACCCTTCAGAATATGCACTAAAACTCTAGAAAGCAGCATTAAAGCTACAAATTAAAGTTTGAAAAATAAATCTGCTTTTGTAAGTTACATGATGTATATTTAGAAGAGACACATTATTAACTACTCTGATATCTCTAAACAGCTGTAATTTTATGTAGTGCTTTTGCAATTTAATACCAAAAATGTTGCAGTCTCTATAAAATTGCATCTTTTTTTGTGTGTGTAGTAGAACAGAACATCTTGGGTTTTAAGAAAAAAAAATGGTGCTTAGGACTGCTACTCACAGAAGTAATCAAAATGTGATGATAGGATAAGAGGTGGAAAAAGCCTATTAGGTCATCTTGGCCGTTATCCTGACAATGCAGAATTGTTCTTTACAATTCTTTTCTGTATTTTCTCGCTCAGTTTTAAATGGATGGTTAATGGGCTCCCCCCATTTTCTTTAGAGTACAATTCTGTAATGTGCCTGTAATTGCTGCCGAGAAGTCTGCCCTATTGTATATCGCTACGCAGTTTATTGTGTTTAATTCCTCTTCATTTTTAAACCCATGAAGTAATTGTAGATTTTATTTTTTATTCTATTTTAGATAGACTAAGAAATAAATTTTTAAGACTTTCCAACTCAGCAGAATAATTCAGACAGCACTATTCCCTTTCAGTTTGGATCTTCATTTGGAGCCCGGGTGTCTGCAGCAAATGGTCCTGATAAGTTGAAAGCGCACTAACAGTCATAGATTCTCTATCAGGAACTGAAAATATATTTTTAACTGTCCAACTTTATTAATGCATACAGCACTGAAATCAGTGCAGTAATTTTGTGCTGTCACAGTGAGGCTGAATTAAGAGGAGACTTAAAGAAGCTGGGATGTCTGTGGTCCTCTTGGTGCGGTGGTCACAGGATGGTCATGAGTGTCACTGATGCAAATACTGCAAAATGGATCTGAACATGTATTTTAAAAGACAAAAGCTGCACAGTTTCCATTCTGGTCATAGAATCAAAGATCTTGTGTGTAAACTGCCAAATAACTAGCCTTCTGAATATCTAGTATGTTCTTCCTCCAGATTTTTAGTTTGTTAAAGGGACTGGGAGGCAGGAATTGTCAGTTTCTTCAAACACATACATTTGATAATGTAGTTGGCATTTTTTAGTTTAATACAATTCCTTACGTATTAGATTTCTAATGCTCACTTGTCTATTAAGTTGCATTAAGAAGATCATGTGTTTGTCCAGGACACAGGAATGTCTTGATTGGAGAGCTATTTAGGGGGCTATCTGACCCACAGGACAGACTCAGGGCTGCTTTTGTGGTTTGTTTGGGTTTTTTGTCTTTTTTTAAGAACAATTTTGGCCATGTTCAGCACTTGCCTTCTGTAAAGGAGCTATGCACACACTTTTTCTTGCTTTTGTAGTGTCTTGCTGACTCTCGTGAACCTCTGTAGTAGTATGGAAGCTGCGGAGCTTTGTTGTTCTTATTGCTAAAAATTTTCATAGTATGTTACCCAAATCTGCGTTGTTGCAATTTAAACCATTTACTCCTATTGCAGTCCATAGTACTAGTGGAGAGCAGATATTTCCTTCTGCATTTTGGCAGCTTTGATGGGCTTGAGGATTGTTGCCATATTCCATTAGTCATCTTTTCTTTAGGCTTAATGAAGTTGTGTTTTAGAGACTTCTGATCACTCTTGTTGTTTCCCAGATATCCCTATCTTTCTTGAAGCAGAACAGCAGAAGTCAGTCACAGTGTATCTGCAGGTTGGAAGTGTTAAACAGAAGAGCAGGATTGTCTCATTGTGCAGACTGTACTAACTCTGCTGTGCTGTTTGTCTTTTGTCCCATGTTGAACTTGCACTGTTTCGTATCCTCCAGACTGTGCTGAAGAACAGTCTTCACAACTCGTTCCCCAGCCTGTGCAAATGGGTTTTTTCCTCATTCTCACTGAAATTCACCGCGTTTGTTTTGGCTGGTTTTTTTCTTTCTTCCCCCAAACCATTCCTCTGGTCTTATCATGTTTATCTAAAATTTCTCTTTTTAATATACATACACTTTTAGTAGTTTCCTATTGTTTGTGTTAGTAACAAACTTTCTTTTCTACTGCCCAAGTAATGATAACACTGGAGAGAAGCAAAGGACAGGACAGGCTCTGGCAGAACGCCCATCTATTTTGACAGTGACCATTAATGTCTTGTTCTGGAGTTCAGTTTCCAGACCTCTCTTGGATTGATCTAAGAATCTTTTCATTGACATATGTCCCTTACCCTGCTTATGAGAATACCAGGTCCAACTGTTGCTTTTTCTCCTGTCTGAGAATTATTTGATTCTTCAAAGTTCAGGTTCATCAGTGTTTTCAGTAGAACTTATCAGAAGAGGAACAATGCCTTTATCTGAACAGAACTTCCATGCAACCTTCTTCCTTCCCCGCCCCTTCACAAGCTACTGTAAAATAAAACAAAACACAGGAACAGAAAAGGAAGGAAAAAAAGGAGCATATTTGTAGTCCTTAGGCAGGTTTGCATCCAATCAGATGGGTTTGTCTGTTTTGGGGAAAAAATAGAAAGGGTGGGAGAGGCAAGCAAATGAGCAAACTTGCAGTGCTGACCGGTGTTTGTCTCTGCTAGGTGTGTGTGTGAATATGCATGTTCAAAGCTATTTAGTACTAACTTCAGATTCAGAGAAGCGTTCGGTATTGTTTTGTGGAGGAGAGTGACTTCAGAGTTAAAGCAATAAATTCTTCACCTCTTCAGCTGACAACCTTTTCCTAGAAATTTGGTGCCTGAAATAGGATACAGTGTTCCAGCTGAGTCCTGAGCAAAGCTGTGTAGGAGAGAGAGATTTCTTTCCAATGTCTTCAAGGCTGTTACTTCTGTTTTTACATCCCCGCTCTGATATTTGCCTTCTGTTAACTTATGTTCGCTTTGCCGTACAATACAAACAAAACACACACCCCCTCTCCAATCTCATCATCTCCCTTTTGCAGTTACCCCTCTCTAAAGCAGGAGTAATACATTCCTCTCCACCCCCTGTGTACTGTGTATTTAGCTTACAAACAGATCGGGGCAGGAATTGCTTCTCACTATGTTGTTCTGAATAGGGCACTAATACTACCTGGGTTTTCAGGCACCACATCAATGCACCTATTCTGTGATAATTATAATTATTGTACAGGTAAGGGGATTTTTTTCATGTACTAGCTTGCTCATGACAGGCCAGAAAGAACTTGGCCTCCTGTGGACATTAATAGCTTGATGTGAAATTCATGCATAAACAACATTTCTGAATTTTTGTAGTGAATGTAATTTTTTTTTTTTTTTTTTTGACCAGTCTCTGGTGATTAGCTTTCTTGCTCCGAGGATTTGTTCCATCAGGATTTTAGCACTGAAAGTCTGATGGCTGGACTTCCCCCCCGCCAATAAAATGTAATTCTCTGTTTCTACAATGTCCCTGCATGATCTTTGATACTGGTGGTTACTTTCAGAAAACTAAGATTTTTCACTTGACATTGTTTCAAGTATGAACATGTAGATTTTCACTGGTGTTTGAATGTACTTATGGGAAAATGAGAAAAATGTCACCTGATAAATATGCATTAGAACTTCTGCCTCTTGTTATTGATTGTTAATGAATCTGCTTTTTACATTTTTTTCCTACAAAAGTCAAGTCACTGCTGCATAGAGCGTGCGTAGAAGTGCTGAAATCTTAAGCAGGCAGCATGTTGAGATTTTAATGATTCCCTGACTTAATTATGGAGAGGATCCTTGGGGAATGACACAAAGATGGTCATTTGAACATAGGAAAAGGAATAATGAATAATTAAGAAGTCTAATTAAATGAGTTTCTTACGCTGGAGTGGATTGGGGATTTTTTTTTTCTTTCAAATTTTCATTTTAAAAGTTCCCTTAAAGCTAAATAAATTGGCTGTATATTGGTAGGAACTGGGGTCTTCACTGAAAATTCCGCATTTAGTTTTGCTAAAACTGGAAGCCTGTAATTAAAGCCAGAGTGACTAAATATGTTCTCTGTTCTTGTCGAGGGAGCCTAGGTCCAGCATGCGAGTGTGGCACTGAACAGGGAAGGAACTGAAACTGGAGCTCTCGTTGGCTCACACCTACCTGCTTCCCTTGTCTTAGGAATACTGCGTGTTAGTAGTAGATTTTTTTGCATGTGAAAGTAGTTCAGAGAGAAATGAAAACTACCCATCATTCAAAACAAGTCAGGGAACCACTTTTCTTCCTTTCATGTACTGTCTGTATTTTTTCACCACAGAAATTCAGCAAAAACTGATACAGTTGAAAGTCTTAGGGCAACTGGGAAATGCTGGAAAGTTCAAAGAAAGCCTTTCCTGTGACCTTTCCAGATGGGGCCTTCGTTACACTTATTCAGCAACTTTTTATTTCAAAACAAAACAACATGTAAGCTACTCCTGATGTGCAGAGCTTGGCAACAGGAAAATATACAGGCACTGAGTCACTTAGTGCAGCTCTCTGCTGTGGGAGGCGGGAAGGGGGCAAATAACCCATTTCATAAAGTGATTGAGCATTTCTTTTGCCCAAAGTCATACATATTTTGCCTTTTGTGGCTGCGTCGTTGTAGGGAAGGTAAAACAATATTTTCATGGTCACAGCATCTTTCTAAGGCAAAGGGACTTGCTAGCCCAGGATACACACTGTGCAGTGATTTATGTGGAGGCTCACTTAGTCAAAATTTCTTAAAAGAAAATATATATTCTTAAAACCCTAAAGTATATATTTGTGACTGAAACCTAACAAAAATCAAAGGACACTAATCCAAGGGCACTGGAAAATGATCTGTTAATTACAGGCAAAGGTGTTGCATCTATTTGTGCCTGTTGGTCCCATCCACTCTTTGGCAGCTTCATTTGCTTAAGCAGATTCACTTATTGACACCCCTGCAGGTATGGCAGTTCTGCAGTGCTCTGGCCTTTTACATAGCCTTTATTATTGTGGGACTGCTGCTGCTCCAAAAAAGGGACCGCAGGCAGGGACTTGATTCTGAGGGACTTGAAATACCACAAAGACATTTCCTGCTGCTGTTCTGTGTTATTTTTAAACCACTCTGAGGGTTTTCTATCTGAGACGGGCAGGGAATATCTCCTCTCGTATCTGTTTGGGGGCTGGATGACCTAGCAGAGGTGCTTCTGAAAGCCTCTTTGATACCTGCTTTTGTGATGTTGAAGGAAACCCCTGCACGGGCTCCGTGCTCACTGGATGTGTTAGCGAACCGGCCACTGCTTTCACGTGTTGGAGCAGAAGTTAAGAGTTGCAGCTGTCCGCTCAGGGTGAAGGTTGTAGCTGAACCATAAGACCCTGATGAATGTTTTTTGGCATTTCTTTTTTGGAAGCTCACCACCAAGAGAGAGATCCTCCTATCGTATCACAGACAGTGCTCAAGCTATATGTGTGGGAGTGCACAACTGATACAAACCCTGCTTTTACACTTAATCCTGTATGCCAGGATAGCTTTTCCTGGCTGCATTGGTGTAATTTGCAGAGGCATCTAACAATTTCCGAACCAAAACTCTCAGTTTGATGCCAGGTAGTACCATCCCACTGACCTCCTGGTCCCCTTGGTGTACTAGGGCCTGCAGTACCAAAACTAGGAGAGCACAGTGGACTAGGCAGAGAAAAACTGTGAAACTAGGCATCTGGGGAATGTCAGTACACTGAATTTGTGGTTTCAGAACATTATTGAGTAGCTCCAAAGAAGGGTCGAAAAATGTGTCCCTAATTGTGCTCTGGTGTCAGTCCTGAATATGAGTTCCACGCATTAACATGTTTGAAACGAATTTACTATCATTGCATAGCGTGATCTTTGTCAGCATCCCCAAGACGCTGATACTCTCTTTGTGAATTCCAGCCTGGGTTGTAGTCTGTTACTTGAATTGCAGGGAAAATTGTAGAAAAACCTTTTCTAAAAGCTCATGCTTGTATAATTTCAGTGCTTCCCAGTAAAGGTAGGTTTTTAACAATATTCTCAGTGGAGGAAGAGTAGGAAGAAAATTTTTGTGTGTTTGCTCAGCAGCAATTTAGAGATTATGTATCTTACTCTTACCATGTTCCTAGCATCGAGCACATTTCCTGGGCTCCTCAGCGATTTCATCCACAAAAACCACTCAAATTCTATCTTCTAATTTGTGTGCCTCTATAAATAAGATACACCAGTATCTTTTTCTTAGTTTGTTATGAGTCAGAGATGAAACTCCTTACACCATCTTCGCAGAACAGTTAATATCAATTTGTCACTCTTAGATCCCTTTCTCTGTATATGCCTCAGACAAAAATACCCTGTTCTGAAAGTCAGGGGTGATAATCCCCAGGTCACGAGTACTCTGCAGTCTTCACACTTTTCCCTCTGCTGCAGCGTGAGTGCAGTGCTCCCCTCTCCCAGTTTGTTCACAGGGCCTATTTGGATGGGCTTTTTTTGGTTTGTGTTTGTTTTGTGGCTTTTTTTTTGTTTATTTTTGGGGGTTTTTTACATTTATAATTGTTACCATTTCTACTTAAATTTCCAGTGAGGACAGCAGGGTCATTTAAGAAGTAGCAAGCCTCTTGGTAGGACAGTACAAATACCCTCAGCTTCAAATATATCTGGCCATTATCACTGCAACCCTGAATTTGTGTCATTTCCAAAGCTTTTTTTAAGCTGTTGTGCTCTAAAGAAGTCAAATAAGAAATAAAGTGTAATTCAATAAAATTCCAGATTTTATGCTGTAAATTCAAAGATATTACAGGGTGAGTGCTGTAAAAGTGGTCTATAAAATGTTATTTAGATACTTCCCTTCTCTCTCTGTACCGTGGCCATCCCTTTCTGACTCTGCCATGTTTCCTAAGAGTTTCTCTGGGATTGCCAAAGCAGAATTCTGCTGGAAGATGTAGGTGGTGGGAAATTCAGTTCAACAAAACAGGAGGGCAAAACAGACCTTAACTTTTCTTATTTTCCATTTATTTACTGCTTAGTGACCTCAGTTTTCTGAATGTTTGGACATTTGTCCATCCTGCACTGACATCAGATGTGTGAAAAGGAGATAAAAACTAGATGCTAAATAAGCTTTTAATCTTCTTTGTTTGGTTTGGGTTTTTGTTTGTTTTTGAGACTCAAGACCTGGTAGTCTATAAGGTGTGAGCAGACAAATCTTATGAGACTGCTCTAACAGTTCTTTTTTTTGGAGTTAACTAAGTTTCACACAGCTTCTTTTTATTTTTAAAACCAGAACTCTTATTTCTTCTTCTTATTCTTCTCCAAAAGTGTTATTTTCATGAATTGGTAAGTCGATCTTACCCTCATTTCTAGTATGTCTTGGGTTTCTTTCTTCTCTTTTTCTTCTCACTTCCACTGCTTTTCTCAACAAAATAATCCAGAGGTCTCTAGTGGCAGAAATATAGACCCCCCTTCCCCCTTTTGTCATGTGTTCTGTACCAGATAACTTGAGTAATCTAACAAGAATTGGCTTCATTTTTCTTCATGTGTTTTCCTTTCCTTTGCTCCCTGCTCTGTTTTACCTATAGAGTTTGTTTTCATCTTTGGGAAAATGTAAACATATTTGTTTACCAGTAAGAGTTGTCATAGTGACCTACTAGCACTCTGTGTGATTATAAGCCTTTTTTTGATCCATAGTGATCTAAGAGGTGTAAATATGAATGTTCCTATGGTGTTCCATCTTCCTGAAAAGAGCTTAGATTTTCATAGAACTACATCTTGGCACATTCTTAGAAAACCAATATTTTCATGATTGTCTCATCTTTTTTCTTCAGTGCCGCATAATTATTTAAAATAAATGTGAATATGATGGTACCATCTTTGGGCAATAATTAGGTCGCAAACACTTCCCTCCCCCGCCCATAACTTCTTGTGGTTTTTCAAATTCTGTCTCAATGATGTGTGCCAAGGCTGTTTTGCAGCCTCTCTTGAATCCAGTTGTAACAGTGGGACTAGCAGGTTAAACTAAACCAAATGACACGCTTCACTTTCATCTTGACAAAATCTCTTCCCAGCCATGATTACGACTTTGTGAGTAGAGGAAGCTAAATAGATGTTTTCCTGGTGCTCACAGGAAGCGTAAATTTCCCATTGTTCAAGTAAGATACAGTTTATCTTTCTCTGTAACTTTACCCAGGACCCTATGGATTGTGCTGAAACACTCATTGGCATTTCATTAACTTTGTAATTAAGGGTGAAATCAAATGACTTAATTATTTTACTGATGTCTGAAAAGAAGCACTTAATGAAGTTTTCCAGTGCTTAGTTCCCTTGAAGTGAGCTACGACATATCTGGCATGAAATCTTCACACTTCATCCAACTTTTGTCTGGCAGTGCCCTGTCACCTTCCGGTGTGTGCTGCCAGTTCACCATTTCCTCAAAAGCAGAAGTTGTACATATAGATTCTCTCTTCAATGGGGGTCTGAATCTTTTACTCACACCTTTTTTGGAACCTCTTTTCTGTTTGAGACTGTTCCTGCCTGCAAGCTACACAAAATCTTCCTAGTATTGCTCCAACTATAAGGGATCATTGTGGGGGTCTTTTTTGACCAATTCTTTACTAGCTAAAACATAATTTCTCAAAATCCTAGCTTGAAAAGGCATATTTTTCTTCCTGAAATCTAATTCAGGAAGAGTTAGGACTCTGCAGTTCACACGGGGACAGAAATCCACATAATAAAAACATCTACATGTTTGGTCCAGTCAGTTAATTAGCTGAAAAGATACTTGGAATGAAGCAGGCTTGGCTGGCAGATAGAGTCCTCACACTTAGCATATCTCAAGGGATTGGGTGAGTTCACTTATTGTCCTCATTTGTTAGAAGTATTAATAAAAGCTTGGGCTGCTTTCTACCTGCATTGAAAATGGCCTGTGCGTAAGGTGGCATTAACCCGCGTACGTGCATATTATTCTCTGTGCCAACATTTTAAAAAGTGTGCTTCAGCTATTTTAAACATATAACACTTTATAATACATTATTTGTGTTTCCATTTAATTAGGTTATTTAGGCATAAATTTCAGGCTAGTATGGTTAAAAGGTTTATGGAACATCACAGGATTAGCTAGCTAGCAGTAAGTGACAACAGCGTTCACTTCATTTGTGACTCGAATAAGAAGTGGGTTTCCTAAGGCAAAGACTCATGAGTCTTCCAAATCCAGATGGAAAAACGCTGGGAATAAGAGGGAACCAGTTCTACTGAATTTTGTTGAATCCATTTTCAGTTCTGGTCCTGCTGTATTTACTAAGCACTGTTAATAACTGTGTTCTGTCAGACAGGGGAACTAATGTCAACTATATTTTACAGAGAAGGAACTGAGCTTCAGAGACAATAACTGCCAAGGTCATGCAGGCAGCCTGGGAGCTAGAAAGTGAAGCTTTGGGTGCTTTCTCTTTGCATATCTTTTTTTTTTTTTTTTCTTTTTAAATAAGTACATGGCAGTCTTCCGTTTCCTGCTGAAACTTGATAGTTTCTCCACCAGCCTCCTTGAGATACCTTCTCCAGCCCCTTTAAATTAGTAACAGAGCCCAGTTCCCCTTTCCAGCAGGGCGCCTGTGATACAATAGAGTCTTCTCACCGTTGCCCCATGCTTCACTGAAGAGCTGGGCCAAACTCCAGATACCTGGCTGAATGTGGCCTTTGACTGCTTGCAGTTATGCTCCTTGCCTTACAGTTGAAAGCATGCTCTGGGCCTCCCTCCGGTATCCTCTTTGCATCTTTAAAAATAGAAATATATTTATTCGAGCTTCTGTAGCACACGGAGAAGTGGGAGTTTACTTTTGGTCCAAAACCAGGCATTGGCCCAGCGCAACATTCCTCTTTCCACAACTTTCCAAAGGTGGCATTATACGAGTCTTCAGAAGTCTTTCAGATGTGGAGGAGGAGTAGGGAGAGGTACACGGTGGTGTTGGTACAGGGAGTTTTGGATACAGGCAGGAACCTGTGATTTTATTGCATGAGCAAGAAAGGTCCCTAAGGTCACATAACTGTGGTCTCCATCCTTGAGCATTCCTTAAAGTCATTCCAAAGCAACTAACTTTCTAAACCTAGTTTGTTAGTCTGCGAGCAGCAGGCAAACAGTGTGCTATGTGCTGCCTTTTGGATAACATACGGCGTGTTCAAAGTGGTTTCTGTTTTGGAGATTTAAAAGGTTTTTTTACTTTGAGCCATGTTATGTGTGAACTAAAGCAACGGGTGCATGTAACTTACTGGACCTCCACAACATGGATTCAGAAAATGTATCTCAAGTTCAGGGGAAGAATATCTACAACCTCATGAGATCTCTCTGGGTTTTCTGCTACACTTGGAAAATTCAATACGATTTGGCTAATTACACTTCAAATTTAAATTTAACTTCATTTTTACAGCAAATTCTGTTTTTCCTTCTGGAGAGAATGGCTAGTATCATGGAAAATACAAGCGTTTCACTTGTGGAGACTTTTGGTTCTTTTCTGAAAGAAATCAAACTGCCTTAAAACTCTAATCTTCATTACTGCAAAGTATGCTACTAGGAACAATGGGAAAGGTTAAAAACGGGAATCTTGAGGCAAGCTGCTGATTATTCATAATTGTGTAGAAAAAATATGGTTCCTTATTTACTAGATGCTTGCTCTGTGTACATCCTAGTAAAAGATCCTCCTGCAGGCCTTAATACTGCTGCTATTTTACCTCCCATAATGAATATTCAAAAGCTGCAGTCAGTGAGGACTCAGGTGGCAAAAATAGTAAGATGATTGAAGCCAGGCTTGACATAAAAGCCTAAAAGTACATCTCCAACTACATGGAAATAGTGCTGATTTCCCTTTCTGTCCACGTAAAAGAACGGTGCCAGGAAATCTCCCATGAATTAAACGCCTGTTTCACCCACTAGTGTGATCGCATCTTTCTGTATGATGTGTTGTAATAAGTATGTTTAAAAAAAAAAAAAAAAGGGAAACAGACAACAGGGTTTTTTGTAATCCTGCCTCACAAAATGTATTGGAATTGCAGCAGGGGTATAAAGGACACAGTGTTGAGATATGGCAATGCATGCATTGTTTTCTGCATAATGCAGTCAGGGTCTCCATGGTAAAAAGAAATTTTTATTTTATTTTTTGTCACCATCAGCAGTTAACCTAAAGTGGGAGCTGCTCCATTTCATTATAGGTTAAATGGCTTACCGTACAAAACTAGCTGAGAAATGTACATCGTTACCGCTCCATTTTTTAATAGGTTTTCAAAACATGCTTTAAGATTAGTGAAGAAAATACAATAGAGCATATGTTATTGTTCTGGAATTTTTTTTAATAGAAAGCGCTCCTTTTCAGCATTCCCCCTTCAGTGGAGTCACTTAGACACTTCCAGCTGGTGGCAGGGGATACAGCCATAATACAGCTTTCTCTGTCCCAGCTGTCTTTTTCATTACGTTAAATGCATTACGATGGCTGCGCCGTTCTGTAAAGGCTCAGGTACAGAAAGGTATAGGAAGAAATCTGCAACTATGTCTTTTTGTAGTGCCTGCAAGCTTCTGTGAGATCTCTGAATCCTGAATGTGTTCCTGGCTCTGGTCACAGATTTCCTTCCAATCACTGGAACATTTGCTGTAAGGGCTGGCTAAAGGTGCCCGAGGAAATCACCTTTTACAAGGGAGCATTGTTGGAAAGGATTTTTAATGCATTATGGCTCACGCAGCATCACAGTTAAAGAAAAACAGGGATTTAGAAATCAATGCTGATGAAGAAACTGAGAAAAAAAGAAAACACAGGAAAAGATCCCGGGATCGGAAGAAAAAGGTATCTGTCTAGATCTGTGCCAAATTCTGACAGGGATCCTTTTGTTTTAATTTTCTTTCCTTGCGATGGAAGTACCAAAGCTTGTTCTTGCGTGTAACTTGGTAGCTGTCGGAGTAATTTGTTAACGTTGTGAAATAGCATTGATAACCGTGGCTGTGGGGTTTGCTAAGCAACTGAATGTTTAATTGGGTATTAGTTGATTGCAGTGATGATGCAGAAGGTGTGCATTCGTTTCCCAGATAAATCACTTGCGTTACCGTGGTATGCAAACTGTCTGTGAGTTGGAAATAGTTTGTAACCGTGATGTGAGGCTAAATGCTGGGCTTTCTCACAGGTTTAGCAGAGGAATAGTTTAGCCTTACATACGTGTACTTAAGGGGATGTGTGTGGAGGCAGATTTTTTTTCTTTGTGTTGGGACTGTGTCACATGTTTGGCTTCTGAAACATCTATTTTTAGGATAATGTTAGGGAAATAAAGTGTATCAATGTTGCTCTTTTTTCCTAAGGGTGAGCTGTTTTACAGAATTGAGCTGTAACAATCTGTTATTAGCAACTTTCTTTTGTTAGGGAAATATGTGACTGAGATGGCAGAGCCTGGTTTTTCCCTGCTGTAGATTTATCTTAGCTGCAGAAAACCCTCCAGCACACTAGGACCCAAAAAATTCAGTAGGCACTGCATTGCTTATTGTTCGGTTCAGGAGCTTGTGTCTGATTCCAGTCTTAGTGTTTCTCTCTAAGATAGAAAGCAAAATAGTTCTGGTTCGTGGCATAATGACAGATAAAGAGGCCAGCCACTTTGGCAGCTCTGTGGATATGTCCTTAAAAATGACACCTTGTACTCTGCTCCGTAGAAGTAAGGCCCTGCCGTAATTTCTTGTCTCTGGCTCTATTTTATTATAATTTTTCAAGAATGTATCAAGAAGCCAGTTGTCTTAACGGAGACCTGGTTATGTAGTATTTCTGTGTGCCTTTGTGAAATCCCCCTAAGGGGGGACTGGATAATCTTCATACGCTCAGAGAAGCGGTGCATGTGCGTCCTAAATGACATGTAGATTTCCTCTAACATATGTGCATCTTTTGGTTGGGTGAGAGTCAGCATTTCCCTGCCCTTTTCTCTTTTTTTGTCTGCTATGGCAGTGCTATACATAATGAAAAGCACTAAGAAACCCACTGCCTTCTGTCCTAGTGAGCACGTTAGGAGGCTGTTTGGATGGCTGCAGTGAATGTACTGCAGCATGCTCACTGTAGGTATTTTTTCTGTGTGAATGTATACACAAATGGTCTTCTGAATCGTCTTCCAATATAAAGCAAAGCATGAAAATAACATTCTGTCCTGGGGGCCGATTTGGAGGTGCTGCTGTTTGAAACTGGCCTGAATTAGTAATATATTTCTTGGCTGCCGTTCAGGTTAGGTGCAGGTCTGTAATGTAGCTGTCAGGGTGGGGTTTTTCCCCCCACCTGGAAATGACCACAGCAGTTTAGAATTTTAGGAGCTGGGCTGTCAAGCCGTATTTACCTAGGTTTGGGAGCTGAAATGCACTGGTCTCTCAGCTAACTCTCCTCATGCTGCAGGAAGCCCACGTTGTACTTAATGTGCTCAAGTTTAACAATAGCGTGCCCGACCATATCCATATACTGTCTTTGTGTAAGGGTGCTTTCTCACAGTTTGTAACTAGAACAATGTAGAAGGGATGTGGCAGTGAGAGGCTCTTGATTCAGTGAGGTGAGACAATTGCTTTGTGGACAAAAATGCTTTATTGTTTATACAACACAGTGCTGTAGAAAGGAAATCTCTTAGCAACCAGAGTGGCACATGGATAAATATCAGCCTATTGATCTCAAATGTGTGGATTTTTTTCAGTGTTTTATTTCTGCATCTTAAAAATGAGGTAAAATTGGGAGGTTTTGCTCCACGAAAGGCTTTTGTTGGGTCATCCCCCTGTCTTTGTGTCACACAGGAATTTGGTAGCTTATTTCAGTTTCTTTCTGCGTTTCCTTAGGACTTTGCAGATTCAGGGCATGTAGAGGCTCCCTCTACTAGCAGAATGGAGCAAAAAGAAATTGCTTCACTTAAAATTTTACATTTGGGTATCAGCCTTCTCATAGCAAAGACGTGGTTTTGCCACCCAGTACATGGGGTGTAGGAAGTCCAATAATTGTGGATTGCCATTTTGTACTTTCCCGACTATTTTAAACATTTTCCCCCCAATTTTTCCACTATGAGTTGTGAGTCACTTCTTGTTCCTCTGCACCACCCACCAGCAAGCAGTACTCGGAGTTTTTTTGTTGATCACATGATACTGCACAAAGCTCACCCTTTGCTTAAGCAGCATACAGAAATATCCTTTAGGGTCTTCCAATCACATTGGAACAGCAGAGAGTGCTAATGTTCTGGATAATTTATACAGTAAGGAGACCAAGGTAGCCAATGGTTAGAAAGTAAGGCTGGTGGGAGCACCCAGAGTCCTAGGCTTGATGATACCAGCAACAGTCATGACGATTTATGTTCCTATTTAGTTTGAGGATTGCAGTCTGAGGGTAATATTTCACTGCTTTTGACTGGTTAAGCAATTTACAGTGTAATAATGTTTCTGTTAAGGCTTGCTTCAATACTTGTACGAGAGAAATGACCTTTTTAAAAATATACACAAAACAAACCCCTGTATTATATCCAATCCCATTCAATTTCAAGGTGAGACATTTTCCAATTGCCACATTTATCTCTGTGGAGATGCTGTGTTTCTGTGCCCTATGGGCCCACCATGCTCTGTCGGTTTGCTTGAATTTGAGGCATTTCTGAAGGTTTGGAGTTTAAATAGTTTAACTCATGTAAGAGAAAGAGATGGGGCCAGGAAGCGAAGTGAGTACAGTGAAGGGGATGCATTGTACAGGTTTCTCTTTTATTCTGTTGAAGTTTATAATACAGTTTCAAGCAGTTCTGCCTCTGGATGGTTGTGCAGTCTCCTATACTGCAAATAGTTCGAGTACTCCCAAGGGCAAACCTGAGCCTTAAATGGTATCACAGAACAAGCCAAGCCACCCTTATTATTAAGTGATTGATAGGATGGCCTTCTTCATTCCTTATAATACAACTCTGCCATGCATAGTTTGGTTAATGAAAACTAGAAATTGTTTATCCTATAATAATGTCTGGAAAGAAATTAGTAGCTTAGTCAGTGCCGTTCTTAAAATAAAGGTGAAATTCCTGACTTTTTTTTTTTTTTACTGTTCTCTGTTTAGTGCATAGTAGAAGAGAAGGGCAGGTCTTGGCACATACTTAATGATTTATGTTTTATACAATATTCAGTAGGACTGAAGTGGTTTCCATTTGCGTGCAGTGCTCAGGAGCTAGCATGTTCTTTGGAAACACAGAATAGCTGGATCATAATGCAAAGCCTGGCTGCTGCCATCTCTGAGATGTTAAAGGCTGTTGCTGTCACATCCTCTGCTGCTGCAAACTTGTAGGCAGCAGGGAAAGTAATGGATGCCAAAGTCGCAAATCCTGGTAATTTCATCATAATGTTCCGGCGTTTGAAGGTTTTACTTAACAACTTTCAGGTATGCTGGAAAAATTGCCCTGCAATTTCCTAATGGGTATAATTTAAAATGCTGTGTCAGGAATGATCAACCTGTAGCTGTGCGGCTGTGTGGGAGCTCCTGCACCTCGTGGGCTGGGCTCTGCTCCCAGCTGCGAGGACCTGTGGGAGGTGGCTTGGACTGCCCAAGGTAGAGCTGGCAACACCTCCCAGGAGCAGCAGGACCCCAGGAGGGCATCATCATATCCTACTGGGAGACTCCCGCTGTTTCCTTTCCCCTCAGCTCTCTTGGGGCTGTCAAACATTTTATGGATCTCAGCCATGTCAAGGACTCAGTACGAATCTCATGAGGTTGAAAAAATTCACCATCTGCACCCGCATAATTAACCCGAGCAAAGGGTTGTGTGCAGAGTAGCTTCAGTGCAAGTGGCTTCTTCAGTTTAGTCCACAGTGATAATTAACCAGGTTTAAGGAAAATGGATCATTCTTTCTCTGACAGGCACACGTTGTTGCAATGAATTGCTCTGTGGTTTAAAAAGCAATTCAGGTTGGAGTTGGTGCAGTTTTCACATGCAGCCAAGCCTAGCAGTTATCAGGTAAAGCCTGACATCTGAGTTTCAAGGCTTTCAACGCAGATAACGAGTAGAAATCCCCATGTATTTTTAAATTTTTTTTTTAATCCCATGATTTCTAAACAAGTCTCAGGATTACAAAGGCCTGTTTCGTGGTGTCTGAACATTTGAACTTGAATCAAGTTCAGAATCTAGACAGGTCGGGCAAAAATGATTGTTCCTTAACTCATTTGTGTGAAGGCACAAAGCAGGCAGATGTTGCTCTAACGCCTGGGAGCATGACCTATGGCAAATGTAAAGATGATGTAGATTAGGGCCGGAAAGAAAAATTGTTGAAGACGGCGAATCTTTCCTAGGTACTAGGAAAATTTCAATCATATCCTTATTTTGGATATGTTGCTCTGTCAGAGGCAAATGTAATGAAATAATTGAAAGATATTTTTAATAGAAGTTTAGGGGCACTGGTGGATGGGATCTCTACAGTGTTGGATTCTTACCAGCATGGGTTTGGTGGTAAAAGAGTGTTTCTATTCAGCTGGAAAAACAATTCTTTCTTTGAAGATGATCCCCAAAGGAGTGAAAAGATTGCATTGTATTGTGTGGGTCGCACTACAGCTTCATTTGAAGTGGCCACTGCTCAGCGTTATTTTGTTGGGTATAAAACCAGAAAAAAATTTGCACCGTTATATATATAAAATTTGTGCATTTTTATTTAGGCAGGTTTAGAACATTCGTCTTTTCCTCTACACCTTCTTAATGCCTCAGGATTGTGCCGTCACAACGAATGGCCATTGCTTGTTATGCAAACGTCAGTTTGGGTTATAAACCACCTTATATCTAATGTTGCCAGCTCGTGGTGGGAGGGTGGGGTGTAAAGAGGGAGGATTAACAATGGGCAACCTTGCCATTACAGGGAGATTGTTCAGAGACTAGATTTAGAGCTGGACTCTCAGGGTGTGTCAATCAATACGCTTTCAACTACTTGGTTGGTATTAATGGAGACTTTTATCCTTCTGGTTTTTCCACCCAGGCTGGGCTTTATTTAGGTTTTTTTGGGGAGAGCTGAGGGAGAGTGGGAAATGTCTCCTCTAGGGAAAATGGATGTTTTTGAAGCAAAAGGAAGTTCAAAGATGATGTTTGGTGAACAGTGGTTGAAAAACAAAAATAAAATAAAAATTTCTTTACACAATTTTGAATATTCAACCCTGTGCTAAAAGTCAAAGCACTGCTGATTTCAACCTCTTAGCTCGCCTGAATTGATGCCTTTAGGATTAAGTAGCACGTACTTTGATAAAATTCCCCTTAGCTCTTCACTAGATGTTTGTTGCTGAGAGCCAAAATATTTGTCAGCTACTGGAACCAACTGAGCATCTGCTAGAAGTGAGTGTTAGACTCAGACCTAGTTTGACTGGAACAGGGGCTAAGAGCAAGGCTCTTGGTGCATGTGATGTGGATAGAGAAAAGAAATAGAGGAGTAAAAAGCCTAAGTTGTATTGTCTAAAAAACTTAATTCCCATACAGACCTCCATGCATTCCCATGTTTATTAGGACAGAAGTATGGATAATAAAGGACCGGGTTTGCTGCGCTCATACAGCTGTTCAGGCCACTGGTAGATTGGTAACAGGGATTTTCTGGCTGAAGCGATAGGATTGAGTTGTAAAGACATAGAGAACTGGGCCTTAAGGGTTTGGTCTGGCCCAGCGTGCTTGTCAAGTTGGAAATCTTTTAGGCCTTTTAGCAATTCTACAAAATAATGCGTCCTCATCAGACTGGGGGGGGGTGGTGTGGTGTGTGTCCATTCCGTTAATGGGCTCAACTGAGACGATATAGTTGCCCCACATTGTTCCTGACTTCAGTTATCTAATGTAAGTTATAGCTGTATATATTAAATTGAAAAAGATAGGGGCCTTCAGAGGATAATTCGATGCATGTGAGTGAGACAATTTGAAGCAATGCCCTCATTTTCAAAGGTATCGAGTATCCTCGAGACCTGCAGCTTCAGCTCAGAGCTCTGGGCATTCTGCAGATCAGGCCCTGGCATCTCTGGTGGATGTTTGAGATTGTATAACACTTTAAAAAAAATCTTTCTTCTGTGTCTGTTGCCTGAGCGGGGCATTTGCAAGGAGTGCCGCCTAGTCGGCCAGTGCTCCGTGAGGTGGCTAGTTACCAGTGTCCACCAAAGAGGTCGGCGTTTGGTTCTATTTTTTTTACAAAAGTTGATATCACTGTATGGTGACTTGAAAAGGAAATCCAACCGAATGTTTCTTTAGTATTTATTCAAATAAGACTTATGTGGATAGGGGAACAAGACTGAAGTAAAATTGGTTTGCTCACTGGGATTCAGTCTGGGATGTATTTATTTATTTAAAAAAAAAATCATAATTTTGCCAATAAGGTGAAGCTCTCCAATATTTAGAAAGTCATGACTGTTTAGTAACGTGAATTCAGCCCACGTGAGATTGTTAGCGTTCTGAGATGTACGTAAGCAGTTTAATGTCTTTGTGTTATGTACCAGAACTATAACTTTATTTAGGCTCTGTAGTTTCCGGAAGATACAGGACGTATTGTACTGCATAGACACCTTCATCTGGGCATTATTTTCGAAAACTTTTTATGGTTTGTTTCAGTGACTGGAATGATGTATTTTACCTAACTCGTTGGTTGTTCAGCTGTGTTTTATTCACAGTTGTGGATGTTAGCTTACTGAGCAGCTGAAGGATATAATGTATTATATGTGCCATCATGGTTATCAACTTTAGATCTGAGTTTGAGTGTTGTTCCTTACAGGATCTTCCCAATCTTTCATTGAAAATCATTCGTAATTAGAGAGAAAAGGACAAAGTAGAAGGAGTTCATTTGTATGGAGTTTTTTAGGTTAGTTAATTGTGCAAATTCTGGTATCCTAGATTATGCAGAATATATCCAACTGGAATTAATGAGACTTCATAGAAGTTGCTACTTATTGCTAAAAGTGGCAGTATCCAAGGCCTCTGTTAACACACCGATTGCTCATGAGCACAAGAGGGAAATGAAGGTCAGTACCTTAATGGGTCTGCATTTATTTCATGGGTGTGATGTGACATACATCATAGCGCCTAGAGGAGGCTGCCTCAACAAAAGTCTCCATCAGTAGTGCTAAACTTGGTGTCTCTGTCAGCCCGGTGCTTCACCCATGGAATTAGTCCTTTGTACAATACCAAAACCACTACGATCTTGCCACTTGTTTCCCTTGTGAATGAAGGGGTGCATGTGTCACTTTGATACCTGATCCTGTGTCAGTGGAAATCACTGCCTGCTTTCTGCAAAGGAGTCTGTGATGGTTTATAGAAAATTGTAGTTTGCAGATTCTGAGCAGCTCTGTTTGGTGCATATTGACAGAAAATCACTTGCTGGTCACTAAATGAGCTTGAATTACATTAATGTATTCCACACTCATTTGTAATACCTCTTTAAGGACATATCCATAGACAGGATGAGGGTATAGTATGTCAATTGTTTGTATTTTTTTAGAATATGGAAGGTATTTTGAAAAGGAGAAAAGTGAATCCTTTATTTAGTGAAATCTTGTCGGCTCAGCTCTGAGCTATAGCCCTATCCTTAACCCTGTGGCCGCTGCCTTTTGAAATAAGCTGTTATTAAGTGTCCAGGCTCTGCTGGAGTAAGAGAGTTGGGGGGGAAATCAGTAGAGGAGACAGGTAGTTTGCTGAATTCTGAGTGCTGAGAAAGGATTTCCCAGAGCGAAATGCTGAAGTGGCTGGTTTTCATAAGCATATTTTTAAAGTAAGCATTATGATTATCCTTGAACTCCAATAGACTAGAAGCAACTAGTAACCAATGTGCATTCAAGTGCTCACGTAGCCCACTAATACTGAGGGGTAACCACGGGGTGTAACACAAATACTCTTCTCCACTAACGATGATGTGGTCTGCCAAGCTGGGGATGGTGCTCTTGTCAGCAGCTGCTTGCATGGCATCTTTGTGCTCTGATGCCTGAAGAATTTGGGCTGAACACAAAAACTCCTACTCTTTACAAAAAATACACAGCAACTTGAGTATGCAATGCAGGTACTATGTGAGTACGTTTATATGTGTGCAGGGCAGGAGCAGGAGGGGAGGTGGTGGTCAGGGATTTGGTTGTGAGTCGCCATCAGCGTGCTTTGCACCAGTCCCTCCATAGCCCCGATCCAGGCATCTTCAATGTGTCCCTGCTTCCTGCAGTGAGGCTCCATCTGCGTTAGGGAGCACTTAACTCCGGGAGAGCTTGTGTGGTGCTGCAAGGGGTTTAATGTCAGAGGAAGCATGTTCCCTTTCCTCCCATGCAGTGGGTCCTAGAAAGCCAGGCTCAAGCCATTGCCAGTGCTGTTGGCCAGGCAGGGTCCTCAGGGAGAAGCTGTCCACAAAGCTGTTAATGAATGGTATTTTCAAAAATGCACATTGTGTGGGTGTTTATAAATAAATTGTTTCTTCATTTATGTAATTTACAGTTTTATTCTGTTTCATTTCTGTCACTGATTTCTAAAGGAATTATAAATCCTTTTTTTTTATTTAAAAGAACAAGTCATTAGATAGAACAGATGAAAAAGTTAAACTTTTTTTTCAAACTTCTGCAACTTTTCTTTGAAAATTCCTCAAATGACAGCAGCACCAGCAATTTCTGCATCACATTCTGAGTTCACAAAGCTCAGAACAATTCACAAGTCAGTGCAGTTGTTGATACCTACCTTTCAGTTAGAGCACACCGATGTGCATATTCTAAAAAGCTGTCCTTACAGAGCTGTCTCAGTGTTAAAACGAGAAGCCACAACGATGCTCTTCTGTCCGTACCCTCTAACTTTACCTGCCCGATTTGGTGTTGGTAGAAGATACAGCTATGGAATTCACTTTCTGTTCAGCACATCAGTTCATTTTCTGGAGGCATACTTTTAAATGTCAGGACGTAGAATAACTCTGTCACTGACACCCTTCAGTTAAGCAAGATTGTCACAGCTAACTGGGCACTTGTCCTTCCCAGTGATGTATCCTGTGTGTTGCTCCCAAGCTTGCCCTCCTGGAGGTGGTCCCCAGTGTTCTCCGGGAACCTGTAGCAAAGCAGAGCCATGCAGTGTCCATTGGATAGACATTCCCTCCACTTCCCAACATGAGTTTACAGGGCATTTTACTAACAGAGGGCAAAGGTGGGGCTGAGCCACTGACTGTGGCTAGCTATGTGTAACTTTCAAGTCGTTTTTCCAGGCTTGTAATCAGAGTATCTTACAGGCATTCATAGCTTTAGGTGAGATTCCTTCATAGGTAGAGTAATTTTATTTTCCTCCTACACAGCTTTTTTCTTTCTCCCATAACTGCATCACCACTCCTTCTGGACCCTACCATGGTATCTCTGAAACTGCAATCACTTCCCATCCATTAATCACTAGCTAAATGTTTAGCATTTGCAACCATCTCATCGGGTGCATTTACCACTGACCTGTAAGGAAATATCAGTGTGATCTGAGTCTGTAACCTGCTCTCCCACCCCCTTGGGATTTGTATGAATCTAGCAATCATCTCTGGTGCTGAGGCTCATGTTTTCATGCCCAAACTGTAGGAAAAGTAGTGCAGATATTATTCAGAAACAGACTGCTGACTAGACCTTGAAGCACAGGCAAATCAGCCTGGAGTGCTCTCCACACCTGAAGGGAAAGTTCCCCCAAGAGAAGAGATGCGCGTACCAAGCATCTCATGCTGCAGCAAGTTTAAAAAGAGCCTCGAGGGATGTGTGAGTAGGTGCAGTGTTTTCCAGTGGCATTTTTTGGCCAGGCAGTAGCAGACAGTATGTTCTGGAGGGTGGCTGTGGAGAGTTCCCTGGTTTTTTTTACACAAGGCTCTGAAAAGTTAAAACATCCCGTAGTGAAATATTGCTGAGAAGTGGGAGGAAAAGGCTTCCTTTATTACATTTTTACCATCTAAGCAAGGAAAACATCTTCAAGGAGAATCAGTGAAAGTACTGGATACCTGCAGTCCTACTTTTTCCTACCACTTGATTTAATTTGAAACCACCAGCACTTTGAAGCTGCTAAGCATCAAAATTCTGATAACTAAAGACTGCTGTTTTTCTAGCAGTCTGAAAAGATTAAAAAGATGTTGAGAGGAAAACATCTCTCCTGACAGTGGGTGCACAATCAAAGTTTCTAAGTAGGGCAGCCTGAGGAACAGCCAATGCTTTTTAACAGTTACGGCAAAGTGTATGTTGTTTGATGTTCCCATCTGATATTTTCCTGTCTACCTTTTTTGTAATATCAGAAAGTCTGGTTATGCTTAAAGAAGGCTTAATAAATGTTTTGCACACTCAGCACACGCTACCCACGTAAAAGACAGAAGTATGCAAACTTCCAAGTCATCCAAGCAACAAACAAAGGGTGGGGGGTTCTCCTACTGACTCCAGTTTGATCCTAAACAGCTTATTTAATCTCTGGTTTCCTCTCTGTGAAATAGTCCTTGTTTTTCTTCTTGTGCATTTGAAGGATCACTCTTCAAATCGCAACTGCTAGCTGTTTTTCTGTTCTTGATACAGAATATATTTTGCATGCCTTGCGTAAGGACCTTTGCTACCAAATAAGGCCCGTGCAGGGTTTATGGTTTTTTGATGACCTCAGAGCTGCTCAGTGCTGCCCTGGTGTGTGACCTATTGGCTGTGTCCACAGCTCTCATGGACATTTTTGTAGGTGCCTTGCCATAATTCTGGAAGAGAAATACATATTTTTAAAGAAGTATATGCTTTTTAATAAGCTTTTGGTGGAATCATGCATGGTAAGAATTTTAATTATGGCCTTTGGTATTCAGTATAAATATCCAATTTACTGTTATTTAGACTAATTTTCTTTTATAGAGTATACCAAGCAATGGCTAAAGGCTGGTTTAGAACAACTGATCAAACTAGTGAAGTTGCAGACAGAAACACGTGTTGTTTACAAAGATTTTGTAAAGCTCTCTCAGAATTGTTTCTTTTTAGCCCACCCAATATACAGTAAAATTGTCCAAATCCCGTTTTTTAGAAATGCATGAGTTTAATCTAACATGGCTAAATGTAGTGTATTTTATAATGTTGTACATATCTTCTTGACCTACGTGCCTGTTATCCTTGAAGCTAAACTCACTGAATTGTGGTCAAGTCATAGGTCCAATTAGAAGAACCACTGAACATATGCAGTAAATTCAGCTTGAAAGGCCACATGCACAATCTGCCTTGGGTTGGAAAGCCAAGAGATGCTGTGACCAAACAAGATCCTCAGGGAAGCTGTTCAAAATCATAGCCCTTTGTTCCCAACAGCAAAGCTGCCCCTTTCTCCTTGTTTACTACCAGATGCAAACGAGCAAACAAAGCTGGTGCACTTTTAAAACCAGCCAGTTTGAAGGAAGACAAGAAAAAAAAAGGAATGAAAGCAATAGAAAGGTCTTGGTGTTGAAACGGGAACAGTGATTAAAGGGGAGATACAGGAGGAATGACTGGGGCAGCTGAGTCAGAAGTTTGGTTTTATTTCAGCTGTAACTAGCTGCTGGAGATGAACCCCCTGATTTGAGGAGCTATTCATTAACGCACAATGTTTTGCCAAGGCTGAATCAGTAAAGCCTGGGAGGAGAGAGAACAGAACAGGGCAACACCAGCAAAAAATCAGTCTCTGCTGGGGCCTGGGCTCCAAAGCCTGCTGAGTTCGGGGAGGCCTGCGGTTCCTTTCAGGACAGCGCAGACAGGCTCTGTGAGCAGTAAAGGTGATGTACGGCTGACGTGATGGCTAAGGGGATGGCTCGCTTCCCTGAGAGCATCAGCCGTGCTGCAAAGCGAGCAAATACGGTGCTGCCTGCAGGGCTGCTGCTCTCTGATTGCATTGCTGCTGTGGGACTGCAGTTGTCCTTGGGAACCCCTCCTCCCCACACAGAGATGCTGGCTTGTTATGGGGGAGAAATTCAGGCATTGAAGCAGGCAAAAAGACAAAAATCCTCCAGCTTTATATAGCAGGATGGTAAATTTAATTGGTTGGAGGACATCCAAGAGGTTGCATCTGATTAAGTCCTTGAAAAGATAAAATCCCTTATCCATTACCTGGTTGCATGAGTTTATACTGTGGCTATGTAGCCCAGTGCTTTGTCAAGGTCTGCATACAAAGAGGTAACCACAAATTAATCGGGGATTGTCGGTTTTAAGATATTTCTGGTACAAAGTTTAGCAATTCATTTACGCCTACAATATAGCAATTGTTCTCTAAAATAGCAGTCTGCTAACCAAAATACATTTTCTTTGAATTCTTAAAGTTTAGGGGTGAAAACAAAATTCAACTTCTTGCCTTTCTGTGTGTCTCTTTTTCATTTGCAGTAAAATTTTCTCACATTTTCTTGACAAGTCGGAATCTCTGTCCTAGTTTTTGCAAGACGTGCTCTCTGTGCCTATTTCTGAGAAAAGAGTTGTCTGAAAGAGTTACCTGAAAAAGGAGAAAAGACAGTATCCCAAAAGGAAAATGCAATCACAGATTATATTCCTTTTAAAACTAAACAGTATCCTAAGGAGAGATTGGCAAAATATAAAAAGAGAAAAAATAAAACTGGGGTGGAGTGGGGGGTCATCTTGCAAAGGTAGCCAGTGAAACCCCTGCCAGAGCTTTTGGATGTGTTCTGACTGCAACTTTGCACTACACTGGGTCTTTCCGTGGGTTCAGTTTTGTCTGGTTTAATTATTCAGATCAGTGGGTTTATTCTTTCTATAGAAACATGCATGTTAACTAGCGGCACTTGATTTTGTTAGTATCAGTTATTTTATGCATTTATTGTTGAGATGAATATTCAGTCCTTTGCCTCTTGGATAGTTTTCATGCAAATGTGAATATATGAAGCCTTATTAATGTGAGAGCTGCCTGGAATCAGTTTTATTTCACGGCTAGTCAGTTACTGGGATTCAATAAATGTGATAGTCTATAGTTTTTCTATCTGGTGGTTACAGATTAGGGCTGCATAGCTTAAGGGAAGATTTTTTATCAGTACAATTTAGGTTTAATATGTACCGACCTTATTTTGAATATATCCTGCTGTTTGATGAAGATACGTTAATGGCTGCTCAGGGGAAGTGTGCTGCCGAGAGGACAAGGTCAGGTAACTCGGAGGGAGTGCATTAACCACCCTCAGAATGACAACGTGCACTTCTTGCGAATGGCAGAAGCAGAATGTTGAAGAGCAGAGCAGTGACAATAATGCTGGATTTCAGACTACGTTCTGTAACGAGAAAAGGCAGTTACGGTTTGTGGGAGACTGTTGGTGGCTGTCCTGGCACTGCATACTAATGGTCCAGTGGAGTCAGTGGAGGAAAGCTGGCACTGCTGGTATTTTAGAGAACATCTTTCTTCCATTCTGAAGGCAAACAAACGTTAAGATTTCACTTTAAAAGATGCTGCATGTCTTTTAAGTCTAGTTACATTGTACTTGGAATGACTTTTAGAAACGTTTGACCCGTGGGCCATGGCATTGTTGACTTTCCTGAATGATGCTGCCAAATGCAACAGGAGTGCACGTGGGAGGGAGTCAAACCGCTTGTAGCGCGGCCTACAAACGAGGGGAAATCACCTGTCATCAGAAAGAGGGAATTCAATAAATCTTGCCCTCCAGAGAACTAAGTTCTTTTGCAGTAGATCAAGGAAATGTTCTCTTTGTTTTGATATTAAAAATGTGTAGCTGCAACATGTGTTAGCTGTTGCACTTGAAACACATAGGGAAAAATGATGCGATGTGCTGGCCACAGATTTCACTTTTCAGAAGGCCAAGTATTTTGGAACTAGATAGGCTGCTCAGCTTTACGTGTTGAGTTGACAGAAAAGAAAAACTGTGGGCAGCTTTTGGGTTTGAAATCTTTGTTTAATTTTTACTTTTGCTTTCAGCCGGAAAAACAGGCCAGAAAAAGCTGCACCGTTGTTTCTCAGAGCTCACAAATGACTAAGCAAACTGCACAGTATCTTTGCTTCTGTTGTCATGGTCTGGTTAGTCAAAAGTGCTAAATATTCTGGAACTAATCCAGCAAAGTACTTAAGCGTGCACTTAAGTTTAAGCCTACTTGTAATTCAGTGGAGTACAGAGGGAGCACTGTGTGCTTAAAGCTGTGTCCAGTCTTAAGTGATGTGTTGAATGGGGGCCGTGGTGCTTGCCCCTTAGAAGCAAAGCTTCACCCTGAAATGCTATCAGTTATCCCAGCTCTGTGCACACAAGGTTGGGTGTGAGCACCTGTGAGCTGGAAATGACATCATTTACCTTGAATAGCAGAATGAAATATTGAGGATTCCGACCAGCTCCAAAATCTGGCATTTCAAAGACATTATTTTCTTCATAGGTGCTTTTTTTTAAAACCCATGTTATCAATATTTGTACATGAGTAAACAATGGTCAAACGCTGACAGTGAGAAAACCTTGGAGCTGAGAACAATAGGGCCATTAAATAAGGCAAGGAAGGCCACCTAGCGCTAAGTCACAGCTGATAATTGCACTCATATTATTGATTTAATCGTGCTTATTAAGCAGCTAATTAACTCATTATATGGCTGGTGTTACAGAGGTATTAATCCAATATGTGCAGTGTAAGTATATAAATTCTCCTTTGGGCAGTTATTTGTATGCCACAAACAAATGTAAGTTTGGAACGTACTGACCAAAGGCAGGCAACTAATTCAGGACACCTTCTTCAGGTAAGAGTTTCTTAATGTGAAAAACACAGAATTAAATGCTTAAAGTCACAAATTTGATTTAAGCTCAACAAAGATTTTAGACAAGAGCAAGTTGAACACAATCTGAAAAAAAGCCCAACCAACCAACCAACCAAAAAAAAAAAAAACCCCAAAAAAACCAAACCCAAACAAAAGCAATGCAAACAACCCATAAAATGCTGATTTAAATTTTGAAAATGAAAAAGCCCCAGTCATTTGAAAGCTTTGGTTTATGATATTGAACCAGAGGATCCTATTTTAAATTTTTGTTTTGTTTTTAAAAGTTTATGCAAGTGTGTTGGGAAGCTGAAAATTCTGATTACAATGTGTCATTTATATTCACCAAGAGATTCCTAAAATAATTTCTGTGTAATCTGGTGTGGTTTTCCCAGATTTTTTTATTGCTGTGAGCAAAGGCAGCCTTTTCAATCACTAACACTGCTCTCTTTGTGACAGCCCTCCAAATACATCATGACCCTATAGCAAATTCAGTCTTGTGAAAACTATTAAGGATCAGCTTACCCTAGGACTGCAAGTGAAATGAAATACGAGCCCGTGGTGGTGGCAGTTAAGCATGTGCCGTCATTCTTGATACATCCATGACTCTTGAGACTCAGATAAGCAGTAAAATAGTGAAGTACCAGTGTTATTTAGATGAGCATGTTCTTTGTGACATTGCACAAGTATGTCTCATCTTGTAAAGTGGAGTAAGTTAATTTACTAAAGTGTTTTCCTAAATCCAGGAGTGAAACAAGAGCATTTCCATTATCATTAATAGAGGCATTTCATGCTGTGTGCTTGTAGTGAGCATTCAGCGTTTGCAATGGTATTTACACTAATGGCAGGTAACTGAAATCTGGGCTGCCTGCTGAACTGGGGGTGAATGATGCACTTGGAGGTTCGAGGCTCTCCACCTTCCCATCCCTTGCAGGGGAAGGCTTTGTGCGGCAGTGACTGTCAGGGTGAGGCCCAGGGCTAGAGAGAAACGCATCAGTTCTGTAGGCATGTTGATTTACACATGTGTGTTTCCTTTTTCAGGAGAATAGACAATTTTTTTATGTTTTGAAACCTTTTGAAAACTGGTTTAGGTCAATGGATTCAAACCTAAGATTGCTAAGACGACTATTTAAATTCAGAGCTATTATCTATTTTAATTTCCTCTGCTGGAGAGTACCCCAAAACATTCATTATGTGGAGGGTATAATCTCTGAACAAATGACATGGTGGAATTAATGAACAATTAACTATGATCATACGTTATAAACAGAGCTGATTAGAATCCACACATGCCTGGGTTTTAGAAAGACTCTCTTTTGACTCGGCTTAGTGATGCTGAGGTAGGACCATGCAGCTCTCATTTCTTATTCGTTGTGTGAGCATAACCTCATTTCCTCTGAGGTAAGGCTACATCTCTTAGTTTTCATGGCAACCAGACAAAGAATTCATCTATTCTTCAACTTCTGTGTGTGGGAAGGGTAGGGGTGAGGAAAATAAGAATTTTTCCTGGTAATTTTCCCCTTCTCCGTTTAGCTAGTATGTTTACGCTACAGACTTTCTCCCATATCCTAGAGACAGTTCTCCAGTAGCCTATGTGTGATTAAATCAGAGAGAATATTGTAAAGCTGGAAGAAAGGGAGTATCTGTCCCCAGTAGCTGCGGCTGCACGGTAGTGTATGCAGCGTGGAATGCAGTTACTGTGCTGTGCAATTTACTGTCTTCATTAAATCAGACAAGCGTCAGGTGAACCGTAGAAATTCCATCTGCATTCGCAGTGGGCTCCGTGCATACTATTTACACATTTTTCCTATCACTTTATTTAACTTCCACACGTGTGTGTTTAATAAATTAATACCATTATAAATTATGATGATTCTTTCAAAACAGTAACATCAGATACTGTGATCAAGGGTATTTTCAACCTTAAAGGGAAAATGCTTCTGTTGTTTTAATATAGAAGCGGGCCCTGAACTCTCCTAATGTCATTGGGGACAGGCGAGGATTTGTTTCAGAAGCTGCAGTGCAGCACCAGGCAATGACTGGACATACAGCTTGATGATTTTGCACCACATAAAAGCACTAACTTCCCTCTTATCTCCTCCATGCTCTGATCATCCTGAAAAGTGAGACAAAAGAAATGGTCCACTGTATACTGACCTTCATTGTTACAGCAGAAACCTTTCATTATTTTATCACAGTACTTGATACCCTCAAGGGCAATGCATTTGAAACTAGGAAATTCCATTTGCGGAAAGAAAGCAAGCAAAACTTCCATTACATAAGGAGAGATGGAGTTTTGCATGTGTTCTCTGTGTGTGTATTTGTGCTTCTCGAAATATGTATACCTGAGAGATGCTTACGCAGTAGCTTATAGAACAGCTCTTCAGTCAGAGACCATTATGTCTGAATAATTTGTTTTGAAATCATAAAAAGTTGTTCCTGAACTAGGAACAACTCGCTCAGGTAGACCACTGTAAGTGGAGAAATGGTTTGTTTGAGTTACACAAAGATATGTTCAAATGGGACTTCTAATATTCCTAGCATGCTTATCAAGTGTTCCCTGCCACCAGCATTCTACGCTGGTAGGGACTATGCACCCTAACGGTTAAACAATAAATAATTGGTTTGGAGGGCTTTTAGCAAAATCCTCAGAATTCCAAGGTTATTCATGGTCATGACATGGAATGTTAGTATAGTAATTTTGTTTGTAGGATCATTATCTGATTCTCATGAGTTCTTATTGTGCGTTACTAACTGCTTTCAGTAGTGCCCAGGTACCAATGGAAAGAAATAAGCGTTAGGCAGAAAAATCCACAGTAATTCTGGCCAGACTTGTTCAATTATCAGGTGTCTTTTGCTCTTAGTATGTTCCATTTTAAACCACGACTTATCCCATTATCTGTGCCCTATTGCTGATAACCTGAGATACAAATTATTAAACTATGCTTGTCTTTAGGTAAAAATACTTTTAACTAAGAATCTGAAAGTGGTTGGGTTTTTTTGTGGGGTTTTTTTGTTTGTTTGTGGTTTTTTTTAATTATTAGGTACTCAAGGCTTTGGTCTCTCTCCTCTTTGCAAGGTAAATGTGGAGTAAGTGAACTCTGTCTGCCCCTTGCATCAGCATTTAGCAGTGACAGGACTGTAATGCAGTGGCTTTGCCCAAAGACCAGCAATGAGTGTAAACTGGCCAAAGCACCCCTGGAGGACCATGTTCCTGTTTGAAGGTCACAAAGCACAGTCCCTGGCTGGGTGTCATGAAGGGAAGACCCCAGGAGCCTGGCTGCAGGTCATGATGCCTGGCTGCAGAGCTCTAGAGGTGTTCAGTTTTCCATGTTCAAGTGGGTGGGAGAAAGTGTAAGAGGTTTTGGGCGAAGGTGCAGGAGTATGTGTACAGTAGGCAGCAGGCTTTGTCCTTCTTTGTGCCTTTAGCTTTCCGTGGACTGAGCCCGGAGGAGGAGAGCAGCTCCCTGGGTCTTGGAATTTCCCCTCCCGCCTGTTTAGTTTTAGAGCCACTCGGCTATGTGGGCTGCCCTGCCTTGAGCAGACCTAAAGTTCCTGGCAGTGGCTGTAGATGTGACAACTTGCTATTAGAAAGGATTTGTTCTCTTTGGTATGAGGGAGTGAGGTTTTCCTATCAGGGAGTTTGAAAACACCAAGATTTAAAAGTTTAAGGTTCAAGAATGAAGGGCTTCTAGTTGGTGGCTGGAGTCTGTGTAAGCAAAGGCAAGGGTCCAACTCTTCAGGGAATGGGGAGTTGCTGTTTCAATGGGATTAAAATGGAAATCTTCATAGAGGAAGACAGCTTCTGCTTGGGAGATGTCTGTTACACACTGATCACTAGGCAGAGACCCTTCTGCTGGCTTTTCATGAGAAACGATATCGTTTTATCAGACTATTGCTCCTTACAAGCTAGTTACAGCAACTTTCCCATAGCCCTGTATTGTTATAATTAGGACACTGCTGTCCTCATGCGCATATTCTGCTTCCAGGACCTAACCAACTCTCTCTTCAGGGCTTTTCATTGTTCACTGTGGACACAGTAAACTGTTCAAAGCTGATGTGATTGTGCTTGATCCAGTTCTGCGTGAAGTTGGGAATATGGTCCTTTACCAGCCCAAGTGACATGCACGGTTTTACAACTGAACTACATCTCCTGAGTCAGCTGAAGGAGTATCTTCCTTCAGAGGCACATTTTTAATTCTAAGGGATAAACAGCATAGTCAGTAGTTGAACTAAAGTGTTTGCAGAGGACATGTAATATTCTTTTCCAGGAGAAATTAAATAAAAATCGTGGCTTGATGTGTTCTGATTTTGGCAAGAAACCTTTCCAGGTAGAGAGTGAACGTCTGGAGGCCAAACCAAAAAAATGTTGATCAATACAGCCAATGGAAATCTGCAACATTAATTCCTCAGCCAGTAATGCAATTGCTTAATAACTGTTGGTATTGATTATTGAGGAACTGAATACTGTGTGCTAAAAAATGAGAATACAGATTCATTTACAACAAAGCAGCTCATCTCTCTTCTGGCTTTCAGAGAGTATCTGTAACTGTACTATGAGCTACAACATGTTGATGACCCTGGAGAAGCAACAGGGCATTAAGATGGATGAAAAGTTGTAGTCTCAGTGTGATCTTGGAGTGTGGCCTGGTGTTTCTTGGACTGTGGTCTGTTTAGACTCATTGAACCACTTGTCACTGAAAGCTGTAGGTCTTGTCTCCTCTTCATCCTTCCTCTCACCACCCTCAGCATTTGCGTGTTAGTACTGCACCTCACCTTTGGAGGGACACTGGTGGTTTTGGGGCATCCTCTTTTTGCCTTAACTTTAAGATAAAAGTGCACCCTCAGCATTTTTATGGCCTGCTCCTTTCTGTTGAATAGAAGCAGAACCATCCTCCAGCCTCTAACACTTCTCTGGATCACAGGTTGTGCTGTAGCCCTTTGTAGTTCCAGCTCTAAAAGTTGTAAAGTAAAAAGAATATGTTTTCAAAACACATTCTCAGTGGTTTTGTTTAGCTTACAGGTGTTGTGGGTTTCTTTGTTAGTAAGTTGTCATCTCTACAACATCTCTAATTCCCCAGTAACCTCGCCCACTAACCGGACAATAATTGCCAATTGCCTGGCGTACAGGCCAGGTTACTGATGGTAACGGATACAATCCCGGAAGGAAGAACCATCTTTTTCTCCTATTGTGACTGTGTATGTGAGGGATCATTGTGGCTTCAGTCTGATTAGGAGCATGAGTGGAAACCTTCATAGCCCCAATTCAGGCTCTGCTTTCTCCCCAGTGCCATCAGAAACTCAAATTGCTACCGATACTGGAAAGAAACATCCAAATGCAAAAGCTTCTTCTGTCCCCAGCCTGTCACCTGGCTTATCTTTTCCTGCAGTTATAAGGAAACAGAAGGAAAACATTGCTGAGCCTAATTCCCAGAACTTTATGTTTTGGCACCGATTTGCTTTTAGCTTTAGGGTTCACTGCTGTTCTCTTGTTTCTGTGCCGTGGTGGATTATGCAGGTGTCAAAAATTTAAAGCCCAGTTATCTTCGTTTCCACAAACTTGATTGTAGTTTCTGTCCCAGAAGTGACTGTGAAGAAGGAAAACAGTATGAGTTCTGAAAACCTGATCCTAGAAGGTATGTTGCTATTAAATCTCTGAGCTTCAACATTAAAATATTTTAATTTTCTCTTAAGAAGAACCTGAAAAAGGCCGGTTGATAAAGCTTTCACAATTGTGTGCTTTTGCTACACATGAAGCATGAGTCACAGCATCAGTAACATCAAAGCGTTTGCTCGTTTACCAACGATGTGGTAGGGAGGCAGCAAAGGCAGGTGTGATATGCGTGTTGACTGACTACACGGTGAATGCTTACTAATCAGGAGGTTTCAGCTCAAGAGAAAGCTACAGACTGTAGATGTGACTGTTCTCCCTGCATTACAGACAAATGCAGTGGGGCTGGAGAAAAGACATAGAATCTTTGGACATGATCCTTTGTGGGAAACAAAGTGAATGCTACCAGAGCCTGAATTTTACCAACGCTTTCTGCTTTCCTCCTTTCCTCCATCATGCTGAACATATGTTGGTTTACTTTCTATGTAACGTTTGGCCATATGTTGAACAAGTCCTCTAGGAATGACTTGCCAAGTGCCAGAAAATGCTCTGCTGTGGCAAATTGACAGGTAGACTAATGCTATTATCTTTTAATGATGTTTTAACATAAGCAGAGGTTTGAATGCGTCTGAAAATATGCTCAGAAGGAGGGACTGAGTTTTCTTGACTGCGATACAAGAAAAGAAACAAGCATGAGCAGTGGTTTAAAAATCGTTCCCCTCCCCCCCAAGTTGGGCCATTTTTATTAGAGAGGAAAGTTTAGACTTGATTTTTTTTTTACATTGTGCCTTATGTGGTTATTTACCTGTTTGTTTGAGAGGAGGGTTACATATGTAGATGGTTCCACTATGTATAAAACCGCAAAGAAACAGACCCTAGCAAGCAGGTTTATCCCATTTAATATTTCAAAGAGAAAGAGTTAAGAGCTTTCCATTTAAGCCTACCAGCAAGCATGTACACAACAAGGAAGAACGAGAATAGCTAAACACAAAGATTTCTGGTCAGTATTTAGAATGAGTTGGAACGTGCGATTTCCTTGCAACCTTATAACTTTATTTTGCTTATATAAAGAGTATATGAGTTGCTTGCAGAGACTGCTTTCTGGGTGAAATACCAATACATTCTGTTCCAGTTCCATCTCCTTTTAATACTGAACATTAACATTTTTCCAAAGGAACAAGTGATTCCTGGGTTCCTCAAAGAAGAAAATTGTGTAGGCTGGGTTTTCTTGCAGTATCATGCGGAAGCAACCTTCAAAAGGAAGCTTTTGAGTGTATATATAGTGAGGCAGTAAAATCAGACACATTTTTGTGGGTGAGCAAATATAAACTCCTAAAGATTACTGAAAATTAAAGTGGCAGAAATTAATCTGGAAGCCTTTCTGCCCTGCTCCTGATCTGGCCCAGGGTCTTATCGGCAAACATGTAAGAGAAGTTGTTGGCTTTGGTTTGTTTGTTAATTTATTCATTTGAGAATGACACTGGAAGGTTTGAAATAGTTAAGTTGTACTGAAGTCCTTGCATGGATAATGTGGGTTTTGTTGCCTGTGGTTTCTCAGGAGACTGAGCAGAAGGTAGGAATAAGTAGCAGATCTTGGGAGATCACTTTGGCTGCAGAACTGTTGTAGAATTCAGCACATCACCAGTATGGTGGCTGTTTGTTGTTTTGGTTTTAAACTGAATTAGTAGAACTTTACAGGGCTGAGTTTCACCTTTCTCTTTAATGTTATTGCAGTGTACGGAATATACTCGCAACAGTCAGTTCTCAGGGTTTCAGTAAGTATGGGAAATCTGAGGCAAACCATAACATACACACACCTTGTGAGGATGCCAAGTTTTTTAAAGCAATAAATGTTTTTATGCACAAATATAAATTACAATTTGTATGAGTTTCCATGTACGTATGTGTACAGACACTTAAGTTACTGGATATGCTGTATATTTATCACAGAGTAACAATGAAAAGACACAGTCGCAATGACATAGAAACAGTATTAAATATTTTACAACATTTGATTACATTTTCCAATATTTCTTCTGCAGTGCTTTCTGCCCTGATAAAATGAATAGCTCATCAGCACCTTAGTAAACATCAACTGCAGCCTGCAGCTTTATTTTTCCACCATTGAACAATTCACAATGCATTCAGTATTCCAGCCCAGCTGATCATGAGATAAAGTGTGACCAAAAAGTAGATCATCTGGTGGATGCTCCAGTGTTTGATACAACACAAAGGGTCCCTTTCTTCTCTCCAGCGTGCCCGTGCAGCTCCTACAGCAATCAGTGGGAGCCGTGCGTGCCTACTGGGGGCACGTTGCTGTATCTGAAGCACTTGCTCCATTTCGTCATTGAAATGAGCACAGCAATAGAGATATCCAAGCCAAGCACAGCCACTTCTTGGCTATTTGTATATTCAGCTGGTTCAGTGTTGGGTTTAGTGGCTGAGCTTCTCGTTTATGCTTTTGTGGCCCGCATATATTCCGTGGCATGGGGTGTCTGACTTTAATCATTCAAGCCTTGTGTATTTTCTGAATGTGGCTTTTGACTGTGTTGCGCCACAAGCCGTGGAGATGGAAGTGGCATGTTACTGCGTTGCCTTTGCCTCTGTGCTAAGGCAGGGCTGACCCCTGTTGGCCTCCCAGTTCGAATGCTTTTCTGTACCTTAGTGCCTGGAAGCTCAAGAGCTTTGCTTTCTCCTACTGCCTGACAAGGGACCAGAAACCTGTGGCTCACAGGCCAGATACAGCTGGAAGCTCTTATGTATGTGGTGCTGTGGGTGTCTGGGCTGCCAAAGACATTTGGAACTACTCAGACCATTGCAGAGAGTCAGCTCTTCACACATCTGTGGGAATTTGTGGCAGCTCCTTTCCTAGCCATCTCTTTAGTAAAAAAATAAAGTGCGGGGACTGTATTTGCACAGCGTTTGTGCTGCTATCCTAGGATTGCCTGTATGCCCAGACCTTGAACGTATCCACGTAAAGCCTTTACTCCATCTTCCTGGCTGCAGCGTAGACTATATCTGCGCAGCTTTTTGTCTTGGCAGGCTCTTGTGTTCCTAAGACCAACGGTGGAGTTAATGCTGAGAGTCACGCTAGGAGCACGGCAGCATCTCAAGAGATGAGATGGCCTTCACAGCAGAGTTTATTCAGATCCAACCGGTTGGAATCAAATGTGAGATAGCAGAGGTTTATTTGCAGAAGACTGCCCACCCTGCCAAAGGCCAACTTACTGCAAGCACTGACGTGAACTCAGTTTGGGAGTAGCAATCAGTGACAGAGTACTCAATTATGAAGCATTTAGATCTTTTTCTCTTAGTTGTCATTCTTTTTCATATGTATCTTCAGTATTTTTTCCCCCACTATGGCCTGAATTTTTTGTTCAGCATTGTCTTTCCAATAGTTGCAGAAGTTGATCATAACTGGGAAAGATTGGGGTTTTTTTAAGTGTGAGCCACATACAAGCAGCTGTGCGTTCCTGGATCAGTGCAGGTATGATCCAGCTCCTGTGGAAATCAGTTGGGTGTTTTGCACTAACCTCAGTGGATGGTTCACAATATCAAGTCGTTGTGAGGTTATGGAGCCACGAAAGGCAGCATGTGGTGTTTGGTATGTACCTCCTGGAACCTGCTCCTTGGTTACATAGCACAAGGATGTAAAAAATCATGGATAAAATGGAGTTAGGGTTTTCGTAAGCTGAAGGACTACAGTGTATCTAGACAGGAACACCCACATGGGGCCGCTGATGGCAAGAGGGTCTATGGCAGCGTGTTTGGGTCAGAAAACTTCAATTGACAGTCAGACAGTTCATGCAAGTAATGTAAACAGTAATTTTCTACAAAAGCGAACCTTTGGTACACACGAACGTGAATTCTAAATCCAACTGATTGATTTACCTCATAAGTGTAATTCTGGTATGTTCTTTTTTCTTATAGAGCAGCCTCCGACAGCACTGAAGTGAATAATTCTGTATTTGGCAATTATTTATGAACTGCAGATTTCAAACGCAGCAGATGCATTTCCTGGATGGCAGCCATTGGTGCATCTGGGGACTTACTTACTAGTTATTGAAAACACTGGACTGGAGGGGAAAAAGAAAAGATGCTGCCACCTCTTTCTAATTTTCAGCTAATTTCTGAGGTGCTCCACAGCATTCCTTCCCCTAGATTTGATACATTAGAAACATCTTTTGACATCTCCCAAAGATTTAGTTGTCTTCCAGAATAATAGTCTTCTAGGATACATTGCAGGTCCTGCAACTTGGAGATTTGTATCCAAAGCCATTTAGGACAGCACTCAATTTCTGTAAAGTAAAACAAGAAATCCTTGCGAAAGGTTGTAAAAAGTTTTTTATATTGTGCCACACATGACTAAATGTTAGAATTAATATTTAGAGTACTTGAAAAATGAAATTGGGTATCTTGATGCTCAAAGATTTTCTGTGTTCTACATAAACATTAAACTTAGGACAATGAGGGGTGTCTTGTTCCCTGTGTGCAAAGTCCACTGAGAGGAACAAAGCAGCGAACGAGTGTCAAGTCTCTCTGCTCCTTCTGCTTTGGCTGTCTCGGTCGCAACCAACAGTAGCGGTGCCAAGCTGTGTGCCGCTAATAGACCTGCTCTCTCGAGCTGGAGCCCCTTTACCACCCCATTTTACAGGCACCAACAAATTACAAAGGCAGGTGAAACTTTGGGGAGAAAAGAAGAGAAAAATTGTTCTGGGATATAATGGAACCCTTGCTGCTTTTTTGGTATTTTGCAAGTGCAAGTGTGCAAGTCTTGCTGCTTTCAAAACTAAGTAGTAGTATAATGGGGAGAAGCACCTGTTTTATACTGATCTTGAGGATTTCATCTCCATTATCTCAGTGACAAGATAGGGTGTGTGTTCCACAGTTTGTCTAGGTGTTTTTTGGTTTGTTTTTGTCCTAAACTTGTCACAGTGGTGTGGGGAGTATTTGATACTCTTCTCCATCCTTGCCATTCTCATTCCTCCTGTCTTCCATTTTTCTATTTTTCTTTAATGCCTTTCTTTTGGGAAGTAGAGTTCCAGATGTAGTAAGGATAGGTCAAAAGGATGGCATTTGGATTTGTTTATCTCCATGCTTGAGGAGAGGAGAGATGATTTCAGGCCATTAAACATGCAACAAAGCATGCTTGTCTTTGAGCTTAATACTTCTTGTTGAAATTTAGAGAGTGAATTTTAATATGGACTTAGTCTAGGGAAGAGCATGTTCTTTACGATACAGTGAATTTTGATCAGTGTCTGTTAGAATTTCAGATGTGACTCTTTATGGCATTGGGATTGAGATATGCCTCAGACTTCCTCAGGAGGCAATGCCAGTGACAGGGTTTGCAGTATTGGCTTCTGTTCATGGAATGTATTCTTTAATGGAAAAGCAAATATCATGGGTCATTTCTTTAGCTCTGCCTGATCTTACTCCCTCTGCACGCTAGCCATATGTTGTATTTTATATTTAAAGTAAAACACTTAAAGACATATAGTAAAAGATATGCCAAGTCAAATGCCCGTGGAAAACCACTTCTAATAGACTTAGGAGAACGTGGTAGGCTTGCACGCTTGATATGTCATTGGCATTCTCCATATAGAGGTGAGACTCTAAACTTTTCAGCAGTAAGGGACTGAAAAGTTAGAACCATAATTTGATAAAAATATTCCACTTGTACGCTGATTTCTTCTTATTTTCATGGTGGTTGGGAGCTTCAGTGTCATCGCTATTTGAATATTTTTGAAGACACTTTCGGTTTCATTTTGGTTTTTTAAAAAATAGATATATTTTTTAAAATTTCTGTAATTGTCCTGTAAGCTGCTTAATTACAGATATTTATTCTACTGGTCATAATAGAGTTTGTCATTTTGAATATGAATTCATTTCCAGTCTTCAAAAATGTCTTGGGGCATATATTAATCTACAGTGTGGATGTGAGTGTCATTTTTGATAATTTTCCGCTGCTGTATCTTTCCAAGAAATATGTGAAAATTTCTAAAGGGCCATTAGGGTTCGATGCAGGCAGCAGACCTAGCAATAACGTATAGCTCTTGGGTACATGGTTCTCTGTTGTCTTTTGTGCAAGAAAACAGCATTGAGATGCAGTCTTTCAAAGTGAACCATGTTCCTAAAAATAGGTTAATTGTTTTTACAAAAAATGGGTGGAAGTGGGGTAAAAAAAAAGATCCCCTTTCTCTGCCAGTGGGTCTTTATGCATTTCTGGTAATGCTGCTTACGCATTGGCTTCCACGTGAGCCCTTATGCTTGAGGAAGGAAGTCAGAGACCATACTGCAGAATACATTACTAGACATTTTAAATAGCATACTGCATATAGTGCGTGTACTTTAGGGCATTTTGTAAGGTAGCAGTTTGCTGTTAAGACATATCCTTGTGTGCTGGCTGTACATCTGTCAAAACCAGGCGTTTTTCTTGTCGTATGAACTCTAGCCTTTCATTTCATCCCAGTCTCAGAAGTTGAAGTCTCAAGTCCAGGTCTGCAAATACTCTGTACTGGAAACTTCTACTGATGTCTTCCCGCCATTACCTCAGATTTATACCAAATCCGTAGATTAATGGCTCTCACTCACTCTTCTGTGAACCATTAGAGGTCTACAGAGTATTTGTGGCAGAGGCGATCTTTCCCTCTCACTACTGCTTTAAATGAAAATAAGTAGAAAACACCTGATTTCTGTAATTGCTGTAGAGCGTGAGGGTCACCCATAGAGAGCTAAGGACTATCTGTGCAATAAAAAGGAGAAGAGTCAACAACATTATTTCAAATGCGAGCTTGCCGATTGCCATCGTATGACCATGAGCTCGAAAGGGACAGACCGTGTGATGTGACTTCACCCACGGTGCCATCCCGGTGTGTGTCCCCTGCGTGAGAAGGCATACTGTGGTGGAAACTACCTTCAGCCCCAGCTGCCTCCATGGTCAGGATCCTACTGGATGGGCCCTGGAAACGCAGACCTGGCAGCACGGGTGGTTTCCTTGCAGAGCCCGGGGAAGCCGGGCTCCCGCGCGCGCTTGGTGTCGCAGACGGTATCGATCCTCTGCGCCTGTGCTGGGGAGAGCGCGAGCTGCAGGAGCGCGCGACGGTCAGCACATTCACTGAAGTCTCTTGCTCCATAATGGCTCTTCTGAAGTCACTTGATTCGGTTGATGCTGGGCTCGAGCAGTCTCCCTCGGGTCAGTAGGTCCTACCTACAAATGTGGGTCATCTGGCAGCTATTCCGTAGTGCCGGTGTCACTAGGGATAATGCCACGTCGGTAAAATGGCTGCCATCAGCAGGCCGCCTGCGCTGTCAGTTGTAATTAAAATCTTTGCCCCAAATAATCCCTTCTGGACTCAGACAACAAAGGGACTTTCCACATTTCCCCTGCCTGTGCTGAGGAGAGTATCAGCCCCCAGAAAGACACAGCTTCATCCCCCTGATCTGGCAAACAATTTTGGCTTGCAGCCCACGTGAGCAGGGAGTAGCCTTGAGTCTGGAAAGAATCAATGTGGCAAAGCAAGGCCTTTCAGGCCCCGGTGGGATAGTCCTTTGGCCCAACAGGTTTCAGTTTTGAACCAGGGAACACACAGGGACTTTGGTCACCTTCCATCTGAAGAAGAAACGAAGTAGATGGAGATTGGGTGCTCCCCTGGTGATGCTGGTGGTGGTTTCTGCATGATGCCTGTCTGCACTGGATGAAAACATCAGGAGTGATGGGAGAGTTGTGCACTAGTGCTCGTGCAGACAAATAACCATCTCAGCCTTGTTTCTATCCGTTTCTGCGGACTTAGAAAGGGCAGCCTCCTTGTGCCAGCTGGGTTTGGTTTTAAGTTATGATTTTTTATGTGTTTTGGGTTTTGTTTTGTTGGTTGGTTTTGTTTTAGGCTCCAGTATAGACAACCTGACCTTTCAAACGTTCTGACTGGTTGAACTGAGTTTTTCAGAGGCACTTGAGTCATAGTCACAGTTTTAAATCAGAAAAAATCAAACCAAACCAACAAACAAAATCCAAAGCACCTCTTACTTTTCTGTGGGCAAAAGATCCTCTCAGCTGCTTTGTGCTGTGTGCGGGCAGGCTGTATCCCACCTAAATCTCTGACCTTAGTGTTTGCTGCTGGCTGGCTTGCTTCGCTACGGCTGGCTCCAGGCTGACGCATGAGGCCTGGGGACTTACCGCCTCTTCTGCCGTTTCTGCAGTCACCAAGAGATCTCAGTCCAAAGTCACGTTGCTTTTATTCCTTATTCCACAAAAAATATAGCCTAGGAAAAAAGGTGATGTTCCTCTGCTCTCACCTAGTTGCCTAGTGAAAAGGGACCTCTTCAGCCAGGCGGAGCTACAAGTGCCCTGTCCTGGGGGCAAGCAGCACGAGGAAGCTCCGTCACAGAAACGGGGGGCTGCATCCCAGCAGCTCTGTGGTGGCTCTGGCAGCTGTTGTGCCGGTCTCTAGAGGAGGCTCACTCAATCTCAGTCTCCAGAGACATTTTGTGTCAAAACCTGATGCACTATGTTGTCTCAGTTTTGAACAGCGCGCTCCTTTTACCAAAGCGGTGAGAAGAAAAGTAATTGCTGAAAAAATGTTTCATAATTGCACGTGGTTTTATGTCTACTGATTGTGTGTTACATGGGTTTACTGAAAGATCCCCATCGATGCATTCCTATAGAAGTGAAGAAGTTAGTATCTTACTGAAAAAAGTGCCAAGTAAAGATAATCTAATTAGGCTGCTGCACATAGCTGAGTTTTTAAATTATTGATATTGTCTTCAAATCGGCTGCCTTATAATGCAGTAAAAGCTGCAGTGTTGAAGATATATTTAGCTGTAGTCACGTTGTGATACTACTGTGCAGTATTGCTTTTAAAAAGTTACACAGAACAGATTTTTAAAGAGACTTGTTTTGTTTTACAGAGCACAAATACAAAAGCGTATGTTTATAAATTTAAGATCTAGGAAGTAAATAGGAGGGCTTGGCTGAAGTGCATCCGCACCTGTCTGTTGTTAAGCTTCAGGGAGATGGCTCCCATCTTTAAAGCTAAGCATGCGCATGGTGTTATGGGCAAAGCTCAGGCCAAAATCTAAATCTTCCCTATTGCAGTTGCCTACAGGAAAGTCCATTTGCAGCTCTTAACTTACTGAAAGAAAGTATTTTTCGACTGTGGCTCTTAAAACCCACAAACAAATAAATACCGTAAAAACCCACCAGAACCCCAGAGCAATTGAGCAAGCGGAGTGGCAGCAGTTCCCGCACACGAGCTCCGTCGATGGAGCTGCAGATCCGGCCACTCCCTGCGGTGCTGTGGGATGGCTGCAGGAGGCTCTCTCCGGCAGAGTGATCCAAAACTATTTAGAGCTGTAGTTTTTTAAACCAGTGCTTTCAAACTCAGCAAATCGGCAACAGCAGTGACACAGTGATGCTATGCATTAAGAGAAGATAAGGAGTAACTAAAGGAGACTGCGCTGCACTAGTCTCATCTAGAGACGATATTAAAGCCATGGATCACAGCAGCAGAGCTTGTATCCCAAACCAAAGGGATGAAATGTCCTCCACAGACAGATTAAAGAAGATTTATTGATTACTGTCCCTGTTATCAAGCATCTGGGACACTAATCAGCATCTCGGTTGTGCATTTTAGTAACGAAGGAGAGCAATGATCAATGCTTGGGAAGGCAGCAGGATTAAGTGGGAAGGAAAGAGAATATTATTATATTTGTTCAGCTGCTGTCCAAAATGGAGCATTAAAATACATCATGATTGATTTTTGTTTTCTAAGGGAACTATCTAAAATATTATTCCAACAGAATATCCTATTTTAAATGTAAACGTGGACAAGTTTACTATTTCCCATATGTTTTTGTTGAAAACAGCTTGCAAAGTCTCACATACTCTCTGAATAAAGGCTTTGTGCCAAAGAGGGAATTAACCCATTAGTCATTTAACAGTTAAAAGTGACTGCTAAATGAAATCTGTAAATCCCTATGAGATATTTCCATTCAGCACTCGCTATTTGCTGCTGTTACCATGCCAGTAAAACATAAATGGAGAAAGCTGGGCACTCTCTCAGGTCAGAAATCCATCTCCAGCACACAAAAAATGAGGAAAGGGACTATTTTGAACATCTTTGATGCTGGAAGTGAGGAGGTTAACCTAGCTTTCAGCTTTCACTGGGATGAGATTCCTGGCACCTGAATTAGGACCCTCATGCTCCTCACTATTCCATGGGAAGAGTGACACCTCCAGACAGTGACTTGAGCACCGTCTCGGGGCAGTCCAGCCAACCTCTCACCCTGCCTGTGTGCCATTACTGAGCTTCCTGAGGGACCTCAACTGAATGCCTGGAGTAACCCAGGACCAGCTTAGGTCAGCCTGCCTGTGCCAGACCTCACTTTCATGTGTGTTGGTATTTGGCTTCCCCGTGTGGGAGCTGTGACAGCTCATACCCACGCGGTCAAACCCCGTCCTCCCAGCAGGTATCTACGGCTGTGCCGGCCTGCAAGGCAGTAAATCAGAATATTGTGATTTATGTCTAGGAGTTTGTTGCTCGGTGTAATGGCAGTAAACACCTGTGTAGGAGGGCTCTAGGTTCTGGTTGGCAAGGATGCTCCTTAAACACCCTCAGCTAACTGTATTAAGAAAAAAATAAAAAGCTGGAAATTCCAGTTTGCGCTTCCTGCAGAGTATGTGTGAGGGAACTGCATCTCTCTTACTAACTTGCATTTCATTCTGCAGTTCTTGAGACCTGATTAATAAAACTGAAGGAACGCTATTTGTGCGTTTGATCCTCACAGGCTTTCCATATGCTCCCTTGACTTCTATATATTACATAGCTTTAAAGGTGTCTTTCAAAAAATATGGAGTACATCTTGCCTTATTACTAGAAATCTAAGCCATTTAGGGTTAGTATCTAGTTACTGGCTAATCGTTATAAGTGGCATGACACAGCTATAATTTCTGACCATACTGGGTGTATTCAAGGTAGGCTGAATGCCCTGAAAGTTGATAAGCAATGGAAAATGGGAGTCACACATGTGAGCTCTTGGCATTAATCTTGCAGGCAGACCTGGGATTATGAATGTACCGTAGCACCGACCAGTTGCCGTTATTTACATCTTTCCTTTATGATTTCTATCATTATCCATTATTTCACTGCATTTTTAATAAAGTGTTTATTTTCATTTGAAGAATCCTGAAGGGCTTTGCTAACTGAATTATATAATCCATAGCATGTTGTGTATATCCAGTATTTTTCAGTGCGTGAAAAGTAAAAGAGAAAAAAAATATGGTCAGAAACCTCTAGTATTGGCATTGAGAATGCCAAATGTTTAGCAGCAAATGGAACTAACAGCTGAGGTCAGCAGGTAATACTACTATAGGTAATTGGCACTGCTTTGGGAACGGGGTTAGGGAGAACTTAATTCCCTGAGCTGGAATATGGCCATGGCATCCATTTACCTCTAAGTCTGCAAAAGGCAAGCTGGGATCTTTGGAGACTGTAAGGTGCTAAGGAGTATTGTGCTTCATCCCAGCTCTTACTGGTAATAAATAAACGAAATGTAACAGCATAAAACCATGGGGGAGCTCTGTGTTGCAGAGCTACACAGCTGTATAGATGTGTTTGCCTGTAGAGTGCGAGGCGTGTACTGTATTAAAGGCCAGGGAGTTTTTAAGTGGTAGTTCCACTTGCACAATCTTTTTGCAAATAAATACCAGCTTAACTTTCAAATCTTGCTTCTATTCGCAGGCTGTATGTATCTTCCTAGTAGTCCCACCCTCTTCGTGTTTTAATCATTTTTAAAGTCCAGTGACTTTCCTGATACTGAGTTAATAATCTCATACAGTATGGATTTACATGATGGGCTAAATTAAGCAGAGGGACACCACCAGGAACAGCACATCCACTTGCACTGTTGTCGTAAGGGGCAAAGCTGCTGCCCACCTCTTGCTTCTTTTGTAAGCTTTTAAGGGATTTTTCAGCTTTATCTGCATAGGGTAAGATTAGATCAAAGCGCTAAAGTAGTTGATAACAAACATACAGAATGCTGGTTACATACATTCTACTCGTATCGGTACTCTGATCCTAACAATAATGAATTTTCACTTGGGTCATGCATACTGGTTTGATAGTAGACATGTGGAGGGTGCTTATTTAAAGGAGCACTCTCTTGCCACTAATTTTAGGAAATATGATTCATGTCAATAACGACATGGTTTTCCGTCCTGGAGCAGTCTGTCAGAGCTCCCAGGAGCTCTCGGGTTAGTTTAATATTCATGGATGAACTAGCCCTTGTAGAAGAGCTTTTCTGCTTTTTCTATTTACATTTCAAATAATACCATGGAATTGTGTGGGAGCAAGAGAATTGTCTGCTGAATGCTGATGAATACAGTAATATTAATAATAATATCGTTAGCAGTGCTTAGGAAAAAAATAGATCGCAGAAATTTGCATCTGCCTTATTCTCTAAAATCCTGTAGCTGTGTATTTTTCTTTCATTTACAACATGTTTATTACTATTTTAATCTGAAAGGAGAGTGCCTTCCCATCCAGTGTGTTGAATGGCACCTTCCATGACCGAAACACCACGCGTCCCCTGGTGAAGGTTCGCGTTATGCACCCACAATGCAGGTTCATTTTGTCAGACTAATATTTTATTACGTGCTTCAGCTGAGCTTTTGTGAGAAGTACCCTCTTCTAGGGAGAAAGACATTTGCCCTGTAAATCAGAAATGACGGTTTATAATAGGACTGTGAGAAAGGGAAGAGAAGACAGGGAAATGGAGCTGAACTCGACATTATGGAGGGACTGTAGTTTCTCCTTACAGACCCAGGGATCCTGATCTGTTCTTTGCCAAAGAACATATGACTTCTGCTGCCCATAGGGTTTTGTAGGTAGGTAGGCAGGGACAAGATTGCCTTAATGCTTTGGGTAGGAGAAAAGCTTCTTTTCATTTTTATTGTGGGTCTGGAAGAGTGAGAAATGGTTTTACTCTTGTTTGTTCTTCGGTTTAGGTCCGGGTGGCATTCCCAGTCAGTTTGTGAGAGGAGCTTGTAAACCCATATATTTTCTAATTTGTAGGCTTTGTAGTTCCACAAGATGGTGCTTACAGCTTAGATCAAAATGGAAGTATTTCCCCTCCTCTTAAAGTCTCTGCTGTTCAATCTCAAATGAGATCCGGTGTTGCTGCAGACAGTACTTGCATGCTGCAAACTACAAGATCGTTGTTAGACAGCATGAGAAATCCAATTGAACCTAAGGTACAGGTACTAAAGTACATTAGTAAAACACAGTTTCTGATGCCTTCATTTTCCCTTTTGATTCTTTTTGTTGCTTAAATTTATTCAGTCAAATAATTTATAATGCCTGGTAATTAAAAATGAGGTTTAATAAATTATGTGGGAGTTGGGTCAAATTTTTTATTCAGGTTCATAAGAGCCTTGCTCTAACTTTGAGCAGGAGCGGTACCATGTGCAAAGCTAAGCAGTCTTTATTTATTGATGGGGAAAAAGACATCTTTGACTTAGCGGTTATACTGCTTTGTGTCCCAGGAGTGTGTTACTTCCCTATTCCTCTTGGCTGAAGCCAGCAAAATCCACTAGAGGAGGTCCATGGCTTCCTTTTGTTTTAAATTCAGGATCAAAACTATTCTCTGCCAATGAATGCCAATGGTTTTCAGACCAGCAGCTAACTGTCTGCATGTTCAAATGTACTGGACTGGTGAATATCAGTATCTAAGGAACATGAACTCTGTGTGTGCTTGTACGCGCGCAGGGAATTGTTTGTCTAAACATGGAAATCAGTCTTTGAAAAGATCTGTTACAATTTTCTACCATTATAAAAAACATAGGTAAATTGTTGGAGAGATTACTTTATCGAAAGCAAAAATTGGATCAGTGATACATTTATAATGTATTTTAGAGGTCTTCTGAAAACCACATTAAAGCCTTGGCTCATCCGAGATGGCCTCAATATGACTAGAGCTTGTTTGTCACCACCCTGGAGAGAAGAACTGGGAAATGCAGAAAAACTATTGGACTCTGGGATTATTCACAGAAAGAGTAGATACAGGATCGATGTCTTGTCCTGGCAGTTCATGGGAAATAGTCACACTTGCAGGCAGTAAAATCCAGGATGCTATTGGGATACCATAATCCTTCTGGAGAAAGCTCTGGGCTGCAATACAAAATACTGCATACTAAAAGGGTGTTAAATGCCAATGTCTGGGGGGGGGGCGGGAGCAGGGAGAATTTAGTGAGTGCCATCTCTGTGTTATTTGTGGAGTTCTAATTGTTCATGTCTTGCTCAGAAAATGAAAAAGTTTTATGGAAAAATAGGAAGCTCTTGTCTGTGAAGCTGTAATGTAATCGCCAACGGAAAATTTAATTGAGCTTGCTGGGACCGCATCTTAAATGCTCGATTTTATCTTCTTGTAGCATTGTAAAATCTAATATTCTAGGGGTTGTTTTTAAAAGATAAGTATCCCATTTTAGTGAATTTTAGCCATGTATTGCCAGCACAACTTGGACTCCCAAAACCAGAGCGCACATTTCTGCTCCTACTGATGAATGCACACCCCTGGGGTTCCTGGCCCGATGTGGTTGGGACAGGGCTTGGGAGGGTCCCCATCTCTGCAGGTATTGCAGGCGGTGTGCGGGGTGCCACCCTTCCCTGCGATGGCTCCTCTTGAATCCCCAACACCGTGAGCCGGTGATGCTGCTGCAGTCGGGCCCCAGCTCCTTTGGGTGATTTGGATGACACTTATTTGACTAAGGCAAACATATTACTAAGGGGAAAGGACAACTTGTGTTAGGACTGGGTTGCCGATTAAAGTGAAGTAGGATTTTTATCAATCAGAAAAGGCATATCTGTTTTGTTGCGTTTTGAGATCTGTAAAACGACTAGATTTCTAATGGAAGATGTTCAGTACCCTAAATATAGCAGCTGCTGCCTCCTCCATAATGCAGTGTGAACAGTAGCTAGTTTGTCCTGCCAAGGGACTGCTTTTTCGTGAAGCATCATGTAGGTAATACAGATATAAGAAATACTACGCTATACCATAATGTTAGAAGCCCTGTGAAAGCTATTTAACGTTGGATAAGAAATAACAGTTCACAGAGGGAAAGGAAAATGTGAGAGCTGGCTACAATATTAGCTACAGACTTGAAGGTTCTCCCAAGGAAAACAAATGCAATGCTAACTAAGCAGGTTAGAAAAGGCCCAGAACACACATATGGCCATGTGTGCTGTTGCAATGACTGCATTATTCATGCAGTCATTCCAAAGTGTATTTGTGCGTCTGCTCAAAATGTGTGGTATGGAATCAGATATCGAAAGCACCATGAACCTATTTCACTGACGTAGCACAGATTACAGCTATGCAAGCCAGGGCAAAACCCAGCAATACTCTAACCTCATAGTGTGAAAGGCGTTTTGGTAAGTACAGCATGACTACCAGATACAAAGTGCGATGCACATGAGTTAAAGCAGTGCAAAGAGAGGGACAGGGCTCCTTCATAAAGACCTTTAATAGTTGTGATTCTTGAGTTTTGCCTATCAAGACAGGAAAAGGCCCTCCAAATTTTTTAACAAGTTTTAGCAGAGCTGCTTCACTGTACAATGAAAGTTGTCGCAGGTTAAAATACCTGCAGTATAGCTGGAAAGTATTGCACTACAACCCGGTGTAATCCGCTATCAAATTGCTATACATCTTGAAAGCTCGGCTCTATCTTCAGGAATTATGCATCCTACAGTTTCCGCCTGCTCTCTTGTCCGTAACTCCTAGGGAGCCATGTGAGCATTGATGCCGCCTCTGAAGCTGCCCTTTTCCTTTGTTGTCCTAATGCAACTTCAGGAAGCATCCGTCTTAAACGCGGCCAGCATCTCACGTGCGTAATACGCATAAAGGGGCACAGAATCGGCAGCAGCGCTTCAGGGACAGCATTCGTATTCAGCCAAGCTGCCAGCGCTACAGTGAGAGCTGAGAGACATTTTTATACATCTGTGCTGACAAATGGAAGTCCTGTTTGGAATGCAGTTTGCACAGCTGTCCTCATACCCCAGCAGCATGTCAGAAATTATCTTGATGAGATCATTTTTTATTCATTTTATTCATTTTCCTCTATTTAAGGGAAATTCCAGTATAAACCCAATGCAGAGGAATGCTTACCTATTCCTGGTGTAATAAATCTTGTGGTTATTACATCTAAACATCTGAATGCTCTCCATGTTCTTGGAAAGCGTTATTTACAGCCTCAGCACTTTGTTGCAATAACAAAGTTGAGGCAAAACAACTCTAGTGTTACTGCCCTACCTAAAACCTGAGGAGGAAAAGGTTGAGGAAGTCTCTTGTATTTGCTGCCCAGACGTTTCAATGTGGAGTTAAAGCTGAGAGTTTTGCACCTGAACAGAGCACTGACTTCTAAGAAGGTGGGAATTCAGTGAATTGTACACACTATTTTATAACTTGTCCACACCCTGATTTTTATGCCATTGAATAGCTCAAAGTAAAGGCTGAGTAAAGAGGAATCATCTGAGATGTTGCTGTGATGATGTTAAAGAGGAACAGTGCACTTAAGATTGCGTAGCTCGTGGTCCTTCCCTTTGATGCATGTTTTCTTTGAAAATCAACTTCAAAAGTGAGTTGATAGGAGGATAGAGCACTTACTGGGTGTTGAAGCTAGGTGAATGGTTACTGTACAGTGATATTTTCACTATTGCTGACTAGTCTGTGTGTGTCCTAGCACTCAGGCTATGTTAGTCCTGAGACTGGGGGTCTACCTTTGAGAGTTGCTGAAATGAATCGGTTACACTCATTTTTCTTTGACTGGGTTCATTGTACTGCAGCATCTTATTTTTACATGGTTGTAATGATTATGAGAAATTTTAAACTTGCAGTTTTCCTTGAAAGTCTTTCCAGGGTGTAATTTGAAGAAATGTTAGGGTCCTTTGAAATGCTAACTGTTAAAGGACAAAAGGTCCAGCCTTGAGTGACAGTGACTGACAGTGCCTTGGAGAAGAGCAGGCTGTGGCCCCATATGAGCAGCATGTTCTCCCATACAGCATCTGCAGGGAGGGCTCAGACTGCTTCACGTGGCTGGGGGCTTGCGTTCAATGGCATCTTGTCTCAACCTCCCACTGACTGATGCTGAGTGTGGTTTGCCTGCAGGGGAGCTCTAATGCTCCTCTATCTGACAGGATCATTAGAAGTAGGGTTGGGTGTGATTGCAAGAGCTCCCTTTGTCTACTGCCATGCATAATACTTTTCCTAATCTATTCCTGGCTATTTCTTAATTTTATTCTACTTCTTGTGTTCTAAACAGTGTTATAAAACTCTGCATGTGTAAGAAATCCCATCAGTTCCTGGGCAAGCTGTTTTTATGTTAGTTTTCTCGTGAAATTTTTACCTCGTGTCTGCACATTTTTACAGTGTAATAATGTGGCCGTAGTCTATACACTGAAGTGAATGACAGGTTAACTGGTGTTTAATAGCCTTGGTCATTATACTGCTTCATTGAATTGTCTCCAATTCGATTCGGTATTAGGTAGGTTAAGCCTACTTCAAGTCTCATTTGAATTGCTCCTTTAGAGGGTCTTGAGGAATGAGCAAAGTCAAGATGTAAAGTCAAATATTTAGTGAATAGTGTGGGGGTTTTTTGGCCCAGGTTTTGCAGAGACAGTCAATTGTCAGGTATCCTGGACAACTACTGCTTTTGCAGTATTCCTCTTGGAATGTATTACATGATAGAAATTTCCTCTTCTGTACAGAAACCATGTCTGAGCATTTTGAAACCATCTGGCAGTTCTGTGGCTTCATATCGCAGTTATGTTCCGAATAAGCCTAAAAGATAGACAACAGAGAGGGGGAGTGTTTGGAATGGCTTATTTGCTAGCGGTACTAGTGCTGGTGACTGCTTAACTGGTGCTTAGCTCAATTTTAGGATGTCTCGTTGTTTGGGCCCAGCCGGCAACAAAACCCCATGTGGCCGCTCGCTCACTCCTTCCCGTGGTGGGATGGGGAGGAGAAAGTATAAGGAAAAGCTCATGGGTCGAGTCCAGGACAGGGAGGGGTCACTCACCAGTTACGGTCACCTGCAAGACAGCCTTGACTTGGGGAAGAAAAATCAATTGAATTAGTTACCAATCAAATCAGAGTAGGGCAATGAGAGACAAACCAAGATTTCAAAACACCTTCCCCCCACCCCTCTGTTTTTCTGGGTCTGTGTTCCCCTGTGACCCTCCATGGCTGCAGGGGCACAGCTTGCCCTCTCACCATGGGCTGTCGGGGAAACCCTGCTCTGGGCACCTCCTCCAGGCTTTCTGCACTGACCTGGGGGTCTGCCTTGTCTCTCTCACATCCCGCTCCTCTCCTAGCTGCAGATCCTCTTTGTTTTCCCCTTCTTTATCTATGTTATCCCAGAGGTGTTACCACCATTGCTGATGGGCTCAGACTTGACCAGAGATGGGTCCAACCAGGAGCCAGGGAAGCTTCTAGCAGCTTCTCGCGGGCGCCACACTTGTGGCCCCACCAGCACTACCAAAACCCCACCACACAAAACCAACACAGGATGAAATACTTTGCTGTTGTCACCTTAAATCTTAGTGATTAATTCTTTGCACCTGGCAATCCTGGAATATTGCTAGGAACAGGATTCAGACTAAGGGAGTGCCAACTTGTCACATGGATACCACACACACACGGACAGTGTACTTCAGGTAACATTCCTCTGATACTTTCAACTAGTTTTTTGGTATATTCGTAAACTAAGAAAGTCACCTCTGAGCTGTTCCTTAGTTTCCTGTGCTGTGGTACAATAACAATACTGGCACGTGGGTTTTTTTCCCCATGTATGTTTACGTACCTACACACCTGTGGAGACCATCAACAGCCACAGATTTCACTAGCCTGCTAGCATAATTTTCTGCTAACAAACAGAGGTTCCATATCTAGTGAAAATGCTGAGCTCCACTTTTCAGATCCAAGGAATCTCTACTTTCTGGAATCCTCTACTCCAGTGAAGTATGCCAGAGAAGGAGTAAGGCAGTTGCTGCTTGCAGTTTGTACAAAATCCCAATTTTCAGCATGACTTGGAACAAGATGTGTGGCATGCAACAAGCCATCTGATGAATCAGAAGAGAATTTGCAAACATCAGCAGTGCTTCAAGATGATATAGGAAGATCTGATACCGTGTCTCCTTGTGCCTTCCATATATAGTTCTTTGCCCTTGCTCTCCTCATCTCCATGAGAGTTCATGCGAGGTCTGTAGTTTAACTAAACATAGGTCTGCCTGGAGTCTCTGGCTTTTGCTTTTCCCCTTCCTAATTGGCCTTTACTAGTTATTTTTCAAGCATGATGGTGTCAAGTCAATTTGCTCAGGAGTCGATCATGTGATTTTCATCATGATGCTTATGTAAACGTTTCTTCCAGCTTGCAGCTTTGTTACCCCAGTTTTTTCCAAAGGTTTACTGAAGTGCAGTCCATAGCAAATCAATGACATGGGTGTCTTCTAGGTGATCAGTGGGAGAGAAGGAAATCTTAATAAAGCCAAGGTCTTTTAGCTGGCTTAACTGAGGCTGCTTTTCTTGGTGCTTACAGGACACTATAATGAAACTGTTGCTCTCTTTAGTTCTTCATGATTTGAAGAGTGGAGTGGTCTTGACAAGCAAGAAGTTGCCTTGATAAGTATTATCTTAAGCTCCTTTCTTACAGAGCAAATGATTATGGTATTTCTGTGATACTGTGGCAGTGGTTTTGCAAAATTACTCTTCTCTAGGATACAGGTGGAAGATGCACCTTTTGTCATATAGAGGCAATGCATTGAAGGAGGAGGAGAAATTGCTGAAGCCCCAGTGGTGGAAGCCTTGAGTGATGTATGATGTGTTTTGGACAGGAAGTTTGGGTTAATCTGACAGTTTGCATTCCACTTGGGTAGAGTTGTTCCTATTCCCAGGGGACAGGGTTATTCTGGGGGAGAGTTCAGTCACGTTTTAGCCCCAGGATAGCTCAAGTTAAAGGCGCTTTAGAGGTTGGGCATGAAAACCAAAGGTAATAGATGAAAATGAAACAAAAAAGTGCTCTTTCAGAAAGCTAGAGATGATTAGCAAGGCAGACTGGAAATATGTAATCTGTTCTGGTAGCTGAAGGGAACAATACAGGGTTAAAAAATGGAATTTGAAGTGTTTTCGTAGATAGCGGTTCAGATGCTTTGAGCATACCGCTCATTCCACACATGTGTCGCTTATTTTAGCCCGTAATCCCGAGAGCCCCTTGCCCTGCTATTGAAAGCAACATATACTGGGGAGGCGAAGTGCTGACGGTGAGGTAACAGGAGCTGTTACGGATCTTGACAGAATAAACACTGCAGCACTTCGCTCTCTGTCTTTCATGGGCATTTTGAGTATCTGTAACGTGCTGGATTTCACAGGTCACAGCAGGGCTGGCTTCGAGGCGTGCTGTTTCGAAGTGCTTGGAGACCTCTGAAAAATTACTGCCGGCTACCTTTTAAAAGTGATCGCATTTCGGTCTTTGAGGCTTGATCCTACCTACTGCTGAGGAAGAATAGGATGGGACCACGGGCTTCCTGTTAACTCATTTGGAAAGCTTTTGAAGAGAAATTTTAAGTATCTTGTAGCAGAAGTTACAGGATTTCCTTTTTTTTTTTTTTTTAGTTCTGCAGAGCTTTGATTATTTGGTGTGATGGCAGATAAATATTCTTGTCAAAGTTAAGAAGAAAAAAATAAAGGATTTTTTAGTTACTGTCTATTCAGGAGCAATAGATTACACAAGAGCATAAAGCAGATTTTCTGGGGAAAAAAATGTGTGTCTGTCTTCATCTTTCTGTGTGACCTCAACTTAATGTTTGGAGGATTGTTTTCCCATCCTTATTTTATTAAGTATATTTAATTTTTTTGTATTATTGAAAGAGAATGTGTGCTTCTGACTATAGATTCTGTGCATGTTTTAGCAGATGAGCTGAGCTGGCAGCATTTGAATGGTAGTATGGCAAACATGTAAGATTTTCATGACGGATGGTTGTTGAACAGCAGATTAAAAAAAACATACATAAATGATGCTGATCATTTTGATATTTTATAACTAGGAAAAGATTTTTTTCCTGTGACCGTATATTTTCAGTGTCCACACTTTTAACAGTTAAAGGATAAATGAGTGAATGTGCATTTTCTCTGGGTTAAAGCCTCATAGTTGTCTTAGAGGTTACGAATGTAATGTGTTTGGGACGGGGTCTCTTAGCTGGAAGGAAGAGGGATTCCCTGTATTATGAGCTCCACTGTGCCTCTCTTCCTGTATGCAATATGCATCTTTCCTGGCTTTGCATATCAGCCTATGGGTCCCAGGGAACGGTCGTGTGCACATCTGGTTGCTGTGTGTAGCCTCTGCAATGTCTGCCCTTGAGCTGCTTTTTCAAAGTGTCATGCATTAGCCTTTATTTTAATGACTAGAACAGAACAGATAATTATATTAAATATCTCAGATACTACCACTGGTTTCTGTGATAGAAGTTGTTTCTAAAATTGAGGACCCTTCATAGGCGTAAGTTGCATAAGCACACATCTCTACTGATGCTGTATGTCAACCTTTTGGTCTCTGAAAAGGGGGCCTGAAATACCGCGGAGCTACAAATGCCCTGCTCTGGTGGGCTTCAGCTGGCTCTTAAGCTTTCCAAACAGTCTGAAATGTCATCCACTGCAGTGTCAGGAAAAAGATTTTTTTATTTCTCTTTGCAAAGTCTGGATCAGTAACTCCAGATTATGATTTAAACTGTTTCTACTCGTCTTTCCCATTCTTGGGAAGATATTTATATTGTTTGTATGTCATGTCAAACCATGTTTTTCTTTCTGCTGAATTCTGCCATGTGTTGCTTTGTTTGCAAGTCGCTTCCAAGCCAGTAATCATAAGCACTCCATCTGGCTGGGGAGCAGAGTAGTGATAATGTAAAAGGACATTTCCACTATTCTGTTTAAAAGAATCCTCCATCTGTACCAAATCTGCCATTTTAACGAGACTGTGAAGGGTTTTGTTGTTTTCTTCTTTTTTCAAAGAGGGGGAAGAGATTGATTGATTGTTGAGATTCTCTTTTTTTTTTTTTTTTTTTTCCCCCTTGCATATCTACTCATTATGTGATTGTATCCAAGGCCCATTCTCTTTCCCAAGCTGAGAAAGACTACAGGAATTTGCAGTTCATGTAATTCAGGATGTGAAGTAAGAAAAGGATCCTAAAAATTTTATCCAAAATTTATAACAAGTGGGTTTGCTGTTATTATTGAGCCTTTCCTTTCTTACTCTTTAAGAGCATGCGTGCAAGAACTCATCCTGAATGCTGTAAAACTGATCCACGAGATTAAAAAAAATATATTGTCACTATGATTTATGACGTGAACTTTCAGTAATCAGAGCCAAATTGATGGATGTGAATGTGCTGAGATGACTTTTTGGAGCTGGGAGATTTTAATTTTCCTTTGTGCTTTTCTTTTGTAATTCTGATCATTGCTCTTTTAAAATTAATGGAGAAAGAATTGGGCAACTTCTCTTGTGGGAATCTCACAACCTAAACCAGCACAATTTTGTGGAGGTTAATAGGCAACAGTCTGGGTCAGTCATCCACCAGGCTCATCATACTAATGTGAACTCGAAAAGCCAAGAGCCAGTGACTAGCAAAGCAAAGTAGCTCTGGCAGAACAAATGAGCAGGCGATGAGTAGGGGAGAGCGGTCTACGAGGAGGTTGTGGAAGGAGCGGGCTGTCACCCAGACCATGCTGGCACCGCCAACAGGACCTGGGCTGCCTAGGGAACGAGCAGCACAGCCCACCCGTAAAACAGACGTACACAGAGACGGTGTGGAATCCTTTTCTCTGAAAGCTTTGTTCCTCCTTTCCAAACCAGCAGTAATTCAGCTTTAGGAGAGCTGTTGGATTGCCAGTTCTGTGTCACCAGTCACTACCCCCCAACAGGAGGCGGGGGTTCAGTGGCACCCAGTGGTGTGGGGATGCCACCCCACAATGGGCTTGGTCTTCTGGATGTGCTCCTGTGGGTTTCTATAAAACTGCCTAATGTAGTCCTTTCATCTACAAATGAACTACTCTGCAAGTTTTACATGTCATGTGATCCCCTTGAATCCCATTACAGAAATCATCATATTTCCTTTCTCCTTGCTCTCAGGCACCGTTTCAAAGGCAGAAAAGGGTATTTAGGCACTTGGTTCTTATTCAGAGCCAACCCTTCTTCAGTTAGAAACAAAAATTTGGTCACTGGATAGTAACCCTGTGCTCTTGGATTTCTAGAACTGGGATGTTTCCTTTTATTGTTTTGAAATGAGAGTTCTCAGTCCTCAGAACCAATAGTAACACTAAATCAAAATTCAGCTTTAGAAACTGAATATTTTAGGATACCACGTGATGTTGTGGCAGCTCGCAGTAACGACATTGCCGAAGTGGTGCAGGTGATTGAAATCTCTGCTACAGGGAGCTCTGCACAGATTTGCCGCCGAGGTGAATTCATGTAAACTGACTTGGTCGTAGTCTTGTATTTCAGTCGAGGTGGAAGGCTCCTCCACCCCTGTAGACAGCTGTTAGCTTCTCTGTATTTAGTCAGCGGGTCTTAGTCATAGATACTATAATGCCATAAGCAAAAATGTGCAGAAGCAGAGACTAGCTGTTAGAGTGCATCCACAGTGACGTTAATGAAGTCATTCCAAGCTAGATCATCTTGGTGCATGGCCTACAATATTTATTTAGGGAGGTACTGGGGCCTCAAATGTTGTAGCTTCTGAAAGATTTTACATAGATATTTAGCTACAAGTTCTGCATTATAACGCAAGAGCATGGAGCTACTACCTGGAGACCGGGCTCTGGTCACTGCAAACATGGAGAAATGTTTCTTGAAAATTTAAAATTATCCTTATAATATTTTACATATGGATTATTTCCTTTCACAGACAAATGAGATATTGGGCATATCTTGTCCATCAAAAATATTAGACCTTGGGTTGGAGGTTTTTTCCCCTTCTCTTACCCTTTGTTGTTCTTCTGTGAATATCTGCATGCAGCTCGTGGGTGTGAGGCGAGATGTGGAACAGACAAGCACCGTGGATGCTGTGCAGGTGCTTGTGAGTTGAAAAGATTTTAGTATTCCCATTCTCAGAAGGTGGACGTTCTTTAAACCCTTCCTAATGTAAGCAACTGCAGGGAAGTATGTAGAAAACCTGCTGCTGACACTATTGTCCATTGAAAAGGAAGAGATCTGCTTAACGTAAATTATGAACGTTGCTCTGGGTTGCCCTCTGAAGCAAAATGATTTGCTCTTGGTACTGCTTTTAAGCTCTTTAGTTTAGGAACTTGAAGTATATAGAGGGCAGCCTTTTAGTTCAGGAAAATAGCCTCTAGAACAAACGACGCAAATCTATCATAATTAGTCATCAGAAAATCTGAATAAATATAAAATTACCGTGGAGTAGGAGGCAGGCATATGTGGCATTCAAAACACACAGAGTGTAAAATGATGTTATTGTTGCCTTTAGAAATAGTTCAAAGTAGTCTGCATTAGAAAGAGCTGATAAGCAGAATGACAAAAGCTTGTTTCATGAGTGATTCCAAGCAGCGGTGGTTTTCTGATCAGCTGATGCTGCAGCTATTTTGGGTATTCCACAGATCATGATTACATCCACGGGGAATGATTGGAGGCAGCAAATATGGTAAGTGAGCCAGGAATCCTGGGACACGCTCTGTTACTAACTTAATAGTCTTACAATCACTTGTCCTTTGCCATTTAAATAGCCAAGGGAAGTCTAACAAGTGACTGTGCTTAGTTCGGTGGGGTTTTTTGTAACAAAACAAAACAAAAAAAAAAAAAAGAAAACCACTTCCTGAGGCCGCTATTTTTGGCAATGGAGCAGTGTCCAAAGTGTTAACTAATTGAGTCATCAGGTTTCATATCTGGCCACAGAAAATGGCAGTGGAAGAGGGAGAATGCTTTCCAGAACAAGTAAGCATTTGTGGATTCTGAAGTAAGAGTGAAGTCTGCCTATCGAGTTTCTTGTATTAGTGGTTTAAGTCTTTGATTGTATGAGACAAAGCTGGATGTAGGAGGAGGTACGTTTCGGCTTGTTTGGTCTATTTTGTGTTCTAACGGTTGGATTACGGTATAGGCTGAGGCGGCAGTCAAATGGTATAGGGAATTATTTGTTCTCTCTCTCCTTACCACTGGCTACATTCTGTTCAGGACACTGTAGAAGACGCTGATTAAAATTGCAGAAACACTTTGTAATGTTTTGTTCTGTGATCAGGGCCTTAAGTAACCCAGATAATACGTAACAATTCTCTTCACTGAAGTATTTTAGCAAACCTTGCATGTTTTGAGAAAAGTTAACTGAAATCTATGCTTTTAAGGTGTATTTATCAAATAGCACACCTCTACTGACAATCTGTAGGTGAATTAAACTTCAAAAGGAGCCTGCTGCTACTATGCTAGTAGGGTAGGGACCCGTAAGGAGGCACCCGTCTCACTCTCAGGGATAGTCTCAGTGACCTCCAAGGTCTTCCCTGTGTGATTTAAAATTTCTCAAGGGAGAAAGCTGCTGCGAGGTGACGTGCCTGTACTCTGAAGTAGGCTTGGAGGTTCTTCATAGCTTGAGTTAGTCACATCAGTTAAAAAACACAAGTTAAAGCAATTGTTCTCCAGGCTGCTTTACTGCAGAATTAAAATGCTGGGTTCCCAGGGAAGTGCGATCTCATGTTATTAATATTGATGAGTGCCAAGCTTTGTGGAAGCCTCAATCAACGGCAGTGGGTATTTCAACTTAGAGATATTACCGATGGTAGCACCCAGCAGTTTACTAGTTAATTTCCGTGTCAGCAGTAGCTTTGTGCTCTGAAAAAATACTGCAGTGAGTTCTCCTAAACATGTTTGTTGTTGTTTACTTGCTGTCAACACAGGACTGGGTTGTTGTTCCCTGCTAAAAACCATCTTTGAAACTGTGTTTTCTGGTGATGCTATTTTGTTCAAAAATTTCTTTCCACCAGCAATTTCAAAACTATGAAAATGTTCATTTAGGGGATGTTGTTTGTGAAACCATTTCTTGCAGGAAAAAGTTTTGTTACATTCAGATGGTTTATGGTGCTTTATTAAATTTTTTTTTTTTTTTATTCCTGAGACTCTTACTGACTCTCTCCTGTTTTTTCAGCACAATAATATCAATCATCAGGGTGATAAACATCTTTGCTGATGCTTCATATAAGCCCCAGTAGTACAGAACTTAATGCAGCCCTGCTAGTTTCTGTGTGCAACAGCTTGTGGAGTAGGGCAGACTGAAAGTCCCGCTGCTGTCGAGCCGTGGCGTTGGCAATGTGCTGGTCTGCGGCATGCTCTGCCTCTCTCTGTTGCTTCAGAACGGTATTTACTCTTGCTTTACGGGGTTTTGTTAGAAGTTGCATAGAAACTGGTCTTTCTGTTAGTATAGACTTTGTTTATTGAAGGCATAGCAGCTATTGGAAATGGAGTTGAGCGGTGGAGAAGCGGTACAGTATATATTTGTTTTGCAAGCTTTTTCGTGCTGTTGTTGTTTATGGTAAATTCTGATTCTCATTCCATACCTAAGTCCCCTATAGATTGCCATGTATGTTTTAGGTGTAAAGGAGAAACAAGTTCTACTTCACTGTGTTTATCCTGTAGATTTGTTATTCAGAAATGAGACTTAAACATTGTACAGTAATGGCTTATTCTGTCCTCAAATGCTAGAGGAGATCACTGTATAGGGCTGGTAGGCAGTGTGGTTGGGCATAGCTTATTTCTGTAACATGTAATAAGCTTCTCCACTTCATTGATTAAATTAAAAACTAATTGTAAGTCTGTGTTTATTAAAATAATAAAGGTAAAGTCTTTTACCCAGTTTGAAAAGCATTAATTCATTAGTAAAACATAATTACGTTTTTTTATTAAAACCTTATGTGTTTTCCAAACATACTTTATTCTGCTGCTGGGAAACCAGTGGTAATCCTCAGATGAAAATTAACTGTGAAGTCTGGTTAAGGTGAACTAAAGTGTTCTAATAGCTCTGTTGGGTTTTTTTTGTCAAAAAATTAGAAGTCCCTCCCGTGATGTTCAGATCATCAGGGTTCTTCTACAGAATTCCAGCTCTCTAGTGCACTTTGAAAACTTTGGCTTTGAAAACCAGAAAAAATGCTAGTGCAGTTCTGAAACTGCACAGTGATTGCACGAAAATGGCACCCTCTAATTTGCAGTGATTTATCTTTATATTTGGTAATGTCTTCTCACTTTAACAATGAAACCTTGCTACGTTGTGTTTTCTTTCCCTCTCTGTTCATCTCAAGACCTCATACAGCTAAGCCTGTTCTCACTTACTGTTTTCATCCTGTTCGTACCTGTAAATCCTGATCCCAGCCTTTCCCTCATGGTGGTTTAGACTCCTCCTCCTGTCTTAAAACAGAACTGTGTATTTAAAGTCAGTACCTCAGTCTGGTTTAAAACTCCCAACAGCAATTGTAGGGCTCTGATTTGTAGTTTTTGCTCACAGATTTTGGTGCTTAAGCTGGGAAAAACCATTTCCCCATTGGAATCTGAGCAAATCCCCAAATCTGGAATATGTGGAATTGAGGAACAAAACACTTTGTACAATAATTTACATTTGCTGCGTATGCCACTGAATACATTTTATCTAGACAGCCCCAACAAATGCTATCACAGAACTTTCCATGCCCTTTCACAAATCCCTAACAGTGAATGTCAGTGTTTAGTGACAGAGGAGGCGGAGAAAGGGAGGCTGGGAAATGTGGAGGCTGGTGGCTCTCCTGTGTCCAGCCCCTCTGCTCTGTGTGGGCCACACAGCACTGTTGCCCACATCATATGGCATCACGTCCGGGAGAAAGAAGACAGGTTTTCCTCAAGGTTTCTAACAGTAACAAACGTCAGCGTGTGTAACACCTGCTCTGGCTTGCTCTGCCTTGCCTTTGTGGTTTACAGTAATGTCGTGAGTTACAGAATGGGTCTGGAGTTACTGGGTCATATCCACGACAGTAGAATCAAATGGAAAACAAGATACGGCAGGTTATGGTCGGCAGGGAGATTCAGCTCCTGCAGAACAACGTGACCAAACCGACACAGCCCAGAATATTCACTGATGGTATTCTCCAATAGGTCTCATACACCTCTGGATCTCATTTAAAATTGTCTCCTGTCAGGTTGCTCAGCTCCTGCATTTGAGAACTGTTAACTTTCCTGTGTGCAACTGCTCCCATGAGTTTGGAAAGTGCTAGCTAGGCTTTTCTCCTCCTGAGCAACCAAACCCACCTCAGCCAGTCTCTGGCTCTGGGGAGATGTCTGAGTCCTTTGGGTTATTGGTCCCATTGATGCTTTCTCATTGTAGCAGGGCATATATATTTCACAGCATTCCTACAAGGAGGTGTCAGAACAGACTGTTCTGTAAATGTTACAAGCTCTTCTAAGGTAAACTGCTGTGACAAAGCTCAGGTGATGCCTCTACCCAGTCCTGCAGGACTGTTACGGGTTTTATGGCAGTGTTGCAAATCTTGCCCCAGGAATCCTCTTAGTACCTGGAAGCTCTATAGATAATTTCCACTGACCCTTCAGATCCTGTATCTGCCATGTGAGCCATATGGCTGAGACTCTCTTCAACAAGGTATTCAGGTACGGAAAATGGAAGAGGTTCTTTGCCTCTGACAGAGGTCATAATCCCTGCGAGGATTATGATAACCGATAAAGGCTTGTAATTCCTGTAAGGATCCGGAACAATGTGTCAAAAAATACAAAACTGTAGTAGATACCTTTAAAACTAGTCCTTCGAATGCTGCCTAAGCCTACAAAAGCACAAACGTTAAATTATGTGTGGGATTTGCGATACTTGCAGTGTAAATTGGTGTGTTTCTGTGTGTATTTTTGCCAGCTCAGAAATGTCTGTGACCAGTTTACCTCAAATAATCTTGCGATTTAATGACGTTCAAACTTCCAAGGCAGAATTATTTTGGTTTTGAATGAGATGCATTCCAAAGCAGGAGTAAAGTGGAAGGGCAGAAAGAGAGCAGAAAACTTCTGACTTCACTGTACTGAAAGCCCTTAATAGGTTGTCTAGCTACAGAAAAGGTTATGTAGCTTGGCTGTAGTTCCTATAGCTTACTAACCACAGTAATTTTAGGGAATATGCATGTGCTTCCACTGACATGCAGTTTTCTCCACTTTATTACCAGTAACTTACACTTCACCACATCTGACTGAAGCATATTTACATGACATTTTTGCAGTAAGCTTGTCCTGAGTGAACAAAATCTCTCTCCCTAAAATCAGCAATATCATCTGATTAAGGTTTATACTAACTTTTTTCACATCTGAAATTATAGACAAATAAATATGCTTTAAAAAAATATTCTGAATAAGATTGCTGATTTTGTTTTTTCCTCTCCTTTCTGGATTCTAAAATCAGATGCACACAGAGAACAGAAGGTGGACCAAGTGACATAATTCATGCAGTGATCTGAAGAATGTGACTTTGGCATGGAAATGGCTTTAAATTTGAGCCTGGGATGTGCTGAAATTATGTCTGTGCTCATTGGGTAGTCAGTTTCTAGGAGAAAAATATCAGGGAGGAGATCAATGGCATCTCATCGAGCTTGACATACAAGAGAGTTATTATCTACAGGTGAATGTAAACATAAGAAGAAACCCTCGAAGCACATCCAGCCCTTCTCCAGCTGTTTGTGACTCTGGTGGTAGCTCCAAAAGCCAGTGATTTATTTTTCACTTGTAAGTGTACGATAGAAAAACTTCAGAGAGTGAGAGATGAGTCATTAAAGGCTCAGGAGTTTCTTCCCAGAGTTTGAAATAAACTTCTAGAAGCTGAGGCTGTCAGTCTGGAGAATGAATCTTGAATTTTAGATGCGCAAATCTTTTGCCTTCAACGGTATCAGATCCTTTTCATTGATTATACATGGGAGTTGGTCACAAAGGGCCTGGTTCTTTGCCTCATTGTGCACAGTGATTCACTGGTGAAACTAGTGATTTTACCGGTTTTAGGGTCTTGAGCAGCGTGCATCCCAATTTACCTTGTCATTCGAGTTTGTCTTTTCACATAGGGCAGTCTGATAGCTGAAAAGTCAGTATTAAAGGAATCTTATTTTCCTGTTAAAAGAAAATAACTCTTGTGCTTTGTCGTCCATGCATGCTTAGAAAGATTTTGTGTTGTGCAGAGGTACATTGATTCTGTAGTCCTGGAAAATTAGGATCTTGCTTTTGGTGTTGCTAATTTAACGCATTCATTCTGGCAATTGTTTTCATAAATTCTTTAGGTGAAGCTGACACGTCAAACTTGTGTTTCAAACTCTCAAAACCTCATTGGTGCAAACTGGCCGTATTGGAAGTTGCGTAGACTCTCGGCTCCTGCCTAAACATTGTCCCTGTGGGACGGGTTTGATCTCAGTTCAGGGGCTTTCTGTTGGGTTGTCGGGTGTTAATTTTGTTAGACTTGCAGTTAAATCATTCTGTATTTGTTGGATATCTGTGGTGACAAGTAAATAATACGGAGATGACAGCTTTAGGGGTGTTTTCAACTTGGATGTTACGTTCAACATGTCATGCAACATGTGGATGTTAGGTAGGGCTTTCTGTCTAGCTCTGTGTGTGTCCCTCGTGCCTTGAAAATCACAGTCGCCTTTGCTCTTTGTAGCAAATTGAAAGAACAACAGCTACTTTCCATTTCTGTCTTGCCCTTGAACTTTCTTAGGAAGCAGTCATTCAGGCATTTAAAGACGGCCAGGGCTGGACTGGTTGCATCGTAAGTCACAAGATCGACTAGATTTATAGTCTGCTGAAGAAGACCGCATGCATAAAGTTGAAATAGCTTATACAGTAGGAAAGCTGCGTCACGGCTTCACAGGAGGTGTTTGCCATTGCAAGCAAACAGCTCGCTCCAGACCGCTTGATGCTGTTAGATGCAGTGATAAACACCTCTTGAATGGAAGCCGTGAAATGTTCTCGTACGTACCAGCCTTAACATCTCGGGCTCTGGGTCCTTTTCAACCATCTTTCACTGCAGTACAGGTGGCTTGTTTTCAGAGCTAACAGCGAGCACAGATTCGGCGTTTTGCCAAAACAGAGTCTAACAGGTAGAGTGGTGCAAGTGATCTTGAAAACGGTATATACTAAACCTGAACGTCAGAGACTTACCTTGACTCGTGGTCCAGCAAGGAAAGAGGCTTATTTGTTCGCTTGGATGTTTTCCTGGTGTGGTCAGGGATTTCCAGAAAGAAGGAGCTGGATCCAAAATGCTTTTTCCGCTCTGTTTTGAACTGCTTAAATGTACGATTTTCAGGAAATACATTATTTTCTCTACAAGCATGTTAAAATTGACTGCTGTACAGGGACAGAGCCTCAGTTGTTGCAAATACAGTTGATTATAGATTCACATGCTATTTTTGCAGAAATATGAGGTGTTTCAGTCTCCTGATGTGATCAAGAAAAGGGGTTTCATGCCGCCTGAAACCCGTGTAGTTTTTAACTTGTGAAAACATTGTAGTTGCATAGCTGGAGTAGGGCCGCCTATGGGAACATTCCACATAGTATGATATTTTTTGGCTACTTTATCGTGCACAATACAATAATATGATCAAAGTTGATGATAGGGCAGACAATTAGAGGGTTTTGTTTGGGTTTTGACCAGTAATAAAATAATTTCTAATCCTGCAATCATATTCAAAATAGCTGTCCTTCTCTAGCCAAAGGAGTTTCCTTTGAATTGGCAGGCAGTAGGAATGGGGCTTTTCCTGTTGCCTTGTGGTTGTGTTTAGGGCTGTGATCCCAAAAGCATCTCTCTTGAAGGATAATTAACAGCAGAACGTCAGACTGGGGCTGTTGGCCCCAGGCTGTCACATTCTTATCAGAAGAAAACACGTTATGTAGTGTGGTATGTAAGGGATGACTACAGCTGTAGTTGTTTGCACAAAGAGAATCATCCCATCCAGTGCAGCCAAGCCCCCTTTCTAATAAAGAAGATACAAGTGGAATTTTTTAGTACAGATTTATTTACAAGGTAGTAGTGAGATACAAAGGATACGGCTGCTTAGAGGATGGATGAAGAGTCTCCCCAAGGAAATGGTAAGGCTGGTTTATTTCACAAGGTTGAGACATTGCTGTTAACTGGCCAGTGTAGTTTAACTGAGATAAAATTTCATCTCTTACCAAGTGAGTGTAACATATTTGCTTGGAGGAAAATTCTAAGCTAACATAAGAGCAAAATCTAGGAAATGCCAAGGACATCCAATTTCCAGTGCAGTTCTTAGTGCACATCAGCGCTGAGCCTTACTGCAAGAAAAAAAAAAAAGCCACCAGTTCAGTAAGCTCAAGCTTATCAAAATAAGCAAAAATGTTATCATCTCTTTCCTCAGATCATCTCATGCTGCTGCAACTAGTTTTGTTGAGCACGTTTCCAAATGGAAGTAACATAAGTTCATCCCTTAAAATGAGGTCACTGTCTCCCCCCACAACAAATGTTAGGCATGGTTAGCATCTTTTTGTTGGGACTCAAGCCAGAATGCATCCTGCTCCTGCACAATTGGAACCTGCTGGGGGTTTCCCTTCACAACAGCTACTGTTAAAGATGGAGTGAAAAACAAAACCCTGCTCCCAATGTGAAAAAAAGACTGGATTTTTAATCTGAAAAAGAAGCCACTGTAAGCAGAACACAAAGGAAAGAGAGATGAGCGTAATAAAAATACCACCAGTATGGGAGCGGGCCTGTGCACGTTGAAAATAATGGCTTTGCACTTTTGGGGGTTCACTAAATAATACATATTCTCCATTTTCTGAAAGGACCCTCTCTAGTCCCATCGAAAAGCCAGGTCAGACCAGTGCAAATTTCCTAACAGTTTTTGTCTGCACTAAACAGTCTCTTACTTCACTGGGAGCACTTGGAGAAAAAGATAGTGAATATGTATTCGGTAGCATGAGTCAGCATCAGCATTTTCTGCATTAAAATGGATGCTTAAGGTAATAGCCAAGTGACTTAGGAGTTGGTCTTTCCTGTAACAGAAATGTTTGAACTTATGTAGCTTTTCCTCAGAACAGGGGAATGGTTCTCAGGTCTCACTCCCGCCTGTCGCCAAGACGAGAGGACCTTGAGCGTAGAGTGGGGTTAGGAAACTGAATACTGCTACCAGCACGGCTTCTTCAGCCTCAGCCCTTCCCAGAGAAGTCTCTGGGATGAAGGCTGTTGAAACAAGCTCCAGACTGGGAAACCTGTTGTGGGCTGCAAGCAGCCTGCAGTCTGCAAGCTCATCAGCCTGCTGTACATTAGAGAGTTGATTTTTTTATAGCATAGTACATTAAAGGGAAACACGCACATTTAAAAGAAACACACGTTGCATAAAACCGGCATTCATTAGCCAATCATCTGCATTTACACATTTCTTAAATCTAGAAATAGTCTCTCTTTCTTCCAAGAAAGTACAGGGGGAGTCATGCCATCTGTGGAGAAAACGCTTGCTATTATACACGCATCAGTACTGATACTCTCCTAAACCCAGTGTTTATCAAATACTGTCTGAGTAGCCATGCCAGAGCTAAATGTTGTGCACGGGATCTGAGATCTGTCTCTCCAAGATTTAAAAAACTTGTAAGAATCTTGGGGTTTTTTTAATCTGAGCCTGGATATAGAAACTGAAAAGGTGGCATCCCCAGGGAGCACAAGAGGGAGCAGGGAAAGTCTTCAGAGACACAGCCCGATGACAGGAATCCCGTACAAATGTGCCGCAAGGACTGCGATCTTTGTGGCTGACTGCAAGAACATCTAAGATTCAGGGTGCTTTGATGTATGTCCCTTGCCTGTTGTTCTCCTGATATTTGTCAAGGCTGGAAAATCAAAAGCCAATTTTCATCTCCATTTCATGCTGGGATTGATTACAAAAGAAAAAGAAAAGAAGAAAGGAACAAAGGGGTCTGAATGGATTGCTAGCATACAGAATGCCTCTCTCGGGAATATTGAGGTTTAAGTAATTAGTATTGGAGAAAATTTGTATTAGGTCTGTTAGGGGAATGTCCTGTAGACATGCTGTCTGTGTGGGGTTCGTTGTTCAGAGACCAGCTCATGTGGAAGGTGGAAGTGGGCATATCGAGAATAGTTACCCTCAGAGGGAACACTTCCCTGCATGAGTGATGGTTGGTAACCTAAAATCCTTTTTCCCCCTACTGTGTTTTTCTGATGTATTTGATATAACAGGTCCTTGTTCAGCCTTTGACATGGGCTTCCAGGCATGATGGCAATCCAGATAAATAATTATTAACGTTATTGTTAGGCCTGTTTGATCTTTTAAATCCTTTGGTGATTTGAGCCTAGGCTCTGATGCTGCTCCTGGCTGTGCAGTACAGAGGCAATTACAGGCTCTACCGGGGACTCCAGGATGCCTTGTTTTAAACAGAACAGTGTCAATTGGAAATAACATTTTTCTACTCTATTGTGGTATTTGGAGCAAAAAAAATTAATTTAGGCTTAACACAGAAACGTAAAGCTGATAAAATTTTAGGTTCAGAAATGTGAAAGTTTTGGTTTGATGCTTTTCATCAATTTTTACTAACATCATGCTTAGCTTTTGTAAAAGTTGGGTAGCATTCATTGGTGGTTCTGGGTTTTGGAAGTGGAATGTCTTAAAATCAAGGGTATTCAAGGCATTTTGCAAGGTAGAAAAAACTTGTAAGACCATTGTCTGTCTGAGCAGGTCTGAAGTAATGAGGTAGCAATACGGCAAGTGGAAGCTGGCAATGATACTTTTAGAGAGGTTTGCATTGCTTTTGGTTTTCAAAGATGTTGGCCCTCCTTTCTCTCTAATGTTATTGCTTGTTTCTGCTCATGGCAGAGACTGAAATGGATGGAGAGAATCTCAGACCTTCTGTTGACTTGTACAGCCTCTGTCTGTTATCCCTCTCTGCAAATCTCAAACCCTTGGTGCTTGGTGGCCCAGAAAGCCTGAGTTTACCAACCTGAGGTGAGTTAAGCCAGCCTGAGGGCTTGGGAGCTTTAGCCAAGGTCAGAGAAGAATGTTTTCCCCGTTCTCAGTGCACAGGGACGTGTTACACGCTGGCTCCTAAGGCAGCTTGTGCAGTTTCACACACCACCAGCACACATCACGTTCATGTAACTGGAAACCAGTAAGGTGGAAACCGGAGGTGCCAACTCAGATGAGCTGAAGCGTGGGAGAGTTTACGTTATCCCGGCGGGCTGTTAAATGGCAGCTTCCCTGCGCGCCTCCTGGTTGTCCTTGTAGCGCCTGCGCATGCCAGCCACGCTTTTTCTGTGCGGTACCCGCCGTGCAGGGGGGAGCCTGTCCCTGCCTGAGCAGTCAGAACCCAGGCTGAGGGGTGAGCGTGACGCTGTGCCCCGCGTCCCACCAGCCCCCCGCCCGGGTGGCAGCCTGGCTGCTGCTGTCAGTGGTGTTTCTGGGCAGTTTGAGCAGAAGGAGTGGGGTTTGAGTGGTGACTGGCAAAGGAGGGCGTGCTGTTCGCTTGAGGGATTTCAGGGCAGATTTGTGCATCGCTCCGCGTCACCTGAGCTAGCTTGATTGGAAGCGTTTTTATACATCCCCAGGCTGGAAATGTGACTGAACCTCTGTCCTTCCTCCTGTTAGTAAGTGCTTCCGAGTGAAGTTCATAAGACACAGGCATTGCTCTCCCTCTACAGTGAAAACAGCAGTTAACTATTAATGTGCTGCCTTTCCCCTGCCCCTCCCCTCCATTTTTGTCTGAGCAAATAGAAAGGTTTCAACATTTCTGAGTATGAGCAGTGTTTCTTGTCTGGTGTGCATTCACGTGACTGGCGGGAACTGATTTTCCATCGCAAGCTCCTCCGGTGCAGCCCTTCCCCACCCAGAAGTAGCTGTAAACAGCTGATGTTCATTGTTGTCCCCTTGCTGACTGGGCCAAACAGGCCATTGCACTGTCACCAAAAAGGCTCCCGCTCTATTAAGTCCTCCCTCATACCTTTAGTAATGCTGATAAAATGCTGACCTGGTTTTTACCTCAGTGGCTGCTGTTGCTAAGCACTGCGGGTATGACCTGTCTCCTCTAACAATCTGCATTACACGGTTCTGATCATCTTCCAAGTGAAACTGTTTTACCTCTAAAGGCAGTCCATAGCCTTTACAGTTCTGACCATCTCATTTGTAGCAGCGCCTTGTTTTTGATAAAGCCTAATCAAATATTGGTACTTGGGGGCTGTTTTGTGGGAAGCACATCACAGAAGTTGATTTGTAATGATCAGCGTAGCGTGCTTGGAAAATAATGATTAAAAGCAGGGAAAGTTGTAAGCTAGTAATTTAGCCTTGCAAAGTTTAATGCTATGTGTGCAACACTCTGGAGAGAATGAAAAATCCATGAGTAATGGCGCCCTCCTAGGGAGAGAGATCTTGTTGTATTGAAAGTACCAGTAAAATAGTCTTGTAGCTTGTACTGGTCCAAAGAAGAAAGCATACTTCATACCCACCTACCATTTTGCTGTCGTTATGCCCAACATTGCTTCATCCTGCTCATGAAGCGGACTGCAAATGGGCGTGAAGCAATGCTTGAACAGAACATCCAGTTTGCGGTGGCTGCATTGACAGAAGTCTGTAGCAAATCCAGAAAATGGGGAATGAAACAAAAATAAATATATATTTGAGCACTGGATAAGTAACTGAGCTTTGGTGCCAGGGTGTTTTGCATTTCTCTCAGCAGTTACTGCCTTTAATTTTCTCTCTAATGGCAGTTGTTGCAGTCTTTTAGAACCTTAGAGGAGCATAAAGCACTTAAAGTTGTGGTGATGTAAGCCTGTGATGAAATGATACCGAGGAAAAAATCCAGAACCAACCTACTCCTGTTGTACCAATGTAGAAGAGGGCATAAAAAATGTGTTGACTGCCCAAGATGCCAGGGAAAGCCACGGCACAGATAAAATCAGAGATTATACGATTTGTTCCTCTTGAAAGCTAACCCAGTTCATTCCACTTGCTCCAAGGCAGGATCAGCATTATCTAAACCCTCCGTGGTGGATATTTGCATAACTTGTTGTTAAAACCCTCTGGGGATGGGAATTACTTCCAGTGACTCTTTCATGACTTAACCATCCTTTCTGTCATCCTTGCATTCACGCTGATGTCATCGTAAAGCAAATTTGCACACTTTTCTTTAAAGCAAGGTCTGAAAAAAAAAAAGAAGTAAAATGCAGTTTAGGTAATGGCTCTGTACCTTGGGATTTCTGGCTGCTTCACTGAATGTGGACAGACTGTAAATAAATGTGCCATAAAATGAAGGAGGATGGAGGAAAAAACAAATGTAATCAGACATTAGATTTTAGAATTAATTAATTTGTAGAACCGTGGGGGTTTTTATTCAGGTAGTCCAGTTCTTCAATGTTGAGTATTTTGAATTTTTAAAAATCTGTAATGTGAGATCTCACAGTACCGGTCCGGTCTGCTCAGTTTGGACATGAAAGGTGGTGTGGCACTTTTGGAAAGAGCAGAGTGGTTTCCATGGAGTCCTATCCTGAGCCTCACCGCGTCTGTCTTCCATGCTGGGTACCAGATGTGTCCCTGGCTACTAGCCTCGCATGTTAGGGGGTGCTGCGTACTTCACATTTATATATGAGGTCTAATCTTGTGCTGCCCAGTCAGGCGGACAGCCTGTTTACACTGGGGGGTGGTTGCATAAGCAAGGAGGGCAGGATTTGACCCATATTTGATAAGGCAGTTTGGGATCCCTTCATGTCTAGTTAAACGTATGTACAATATGTTGTATCATCAGTAACTTCTCTGCCAAGGGAATATATTTTTATATCGTGCTGTCATTTCTAATGGGTCTTTTCCTTTTCTCTTGTAGTCTGACACAAATGCAAGTTACCTGAGAGCTGCTCGAGCTGGCAACTTGGAAAAGGCCCTCGACTACTTAAAAAGTGGAGTGGACATCAACATTTCAAATCAGGTTGAAGAATATTTTGATCAAATTTGCTGGATAAATACCTTTCTCACGGTTTCTCGAATCCCTCTATGTTTGCACATCATGTCACTGATGACTTATGTGGATTTTGATGAACCATGTTTGCATCTTTTATCCAATTAAAACTTTCTTTTGCACCCCTTACTGAGACCCCATTTCACGTCCATCTAGAGAATGTTGTGCTATTTAATGTTTTCTTTCATTCCATTTGTATTACATCAGATCATGGGGCAGCACACACAAAACTTGAGACCCCAGAGCTAGTATATGCTGACTTAATTCATACTCTTCCCTTGTAATCTTGTTATTGTAAAGTTTACATAAGAGTAGCTTGTGGAAGCAGTTCTCTCACTGGGATATAATAATTTGTCTCCTGATATGTTTGCTATGCGGAAAACCTCTGCCAATCCTTCCCATTGCTTTCTTTTTCCCCTTCTATTTTATAAATCAGAATGGGTTGAACGCTCTCCATCTCGCTTCCAAAGAAGGGCACGTAGAAGTTGTCTCTGAACTGATACAGCGAGGTGCCAGTGTGGACGCAGCAACAAAGGTCAGTCAGGCCGATCTAACTGTTCTCTTGTTCACACTGATGGCCTGGGCACAAGGTGTCGGCCAACTGATTACAGACAGTACTGCAGCAGAAATTGTCCATTTTCCACGGGTGGAGTGGATCACTAATTATTTAATAAAAACTTTTTAGATTATAGTAAATGTCACAGGTTACTAGGAGTGAGGTTTAATGAGCATATTGTAAATTCCTGTCTTGGTTTCTGTCTGTGTCTGGAATAACTTACCCATTAGAATTATTCAGTAAGAGTGTTTTATTATAAGAAATAGTATATTTTAAAGTCGAATGTGTTCTTGATAATACTGTCATGTATTCAAGCTCAGCTTTTGTACCTGTTTTCAAATATCACTGTCTCCCATTTCAGAAAGGAAACACAGCATTGCACATAGCATCCCTTGCTGGCCAAGCAGAAGTAGTCAAAGTGTTGGTTACAAATCGGGCCAATGTCAATGCACAGTCTCAGGTAAAGTAATATTTCTGTTTGGTACTATCATAAAGTTTGCTCACATTAAAATCGTTCTCTCCTGAAACTATAATGTTAGTAAGCGTATATGGTAGGTGTCATTGTTTAAATGATGGCTCTTGAAGATAGGGTTGGACAGTCAGTAAGATGAATGTAATCCTGCTAACATTAAAAAAAAAAAAAACCCCACAATCCAACCAAAATACATTCTTTTTCGGCTGTTCCATACACGCAGGTAACCAACAACCGTTGCAAGACCAGAGTTTAAAGACACAACTGCTATTTTATTACTGAAGCAGGCATTTTAGTGAGTGTAGTGCTGAGCTCATTCCCACCGTGTAACTCAACGTACAGTTAAAAATGTGATTGCTTCCAGCTCTCCCCCTTCTGCTCTACCCCACACCGGGTGGTCAGTGCACCAAGAGGCATCATGAGCATGTCCTGTCCCCACTCATAGGCATGACAGCACAGTGAAATCCCAGGTTGTGTTCAGGTCTTCTCTCACGTGGGTTGTCAACCGTCAGTTGGGATTAACCCTGAGCTGCCCACCTCATTCATCAACAGAGAAAACATAGAAGTAGCACTTCTGTTTTAAATTGGATGGAAGCCACACAGGTGCACCCCCCTGGAGATGAAGAAAGCATAGGCACGTCCATGTGTGTTTGTAGGTTACTGCAAGTGGTTGTGTAACAGGCAGCACAGCAAAGCATGTACCCTTCAGCCTTAGGTCTGCTCTCCAGTGTCTTACGAGCTGCTAATTGCTACCGAGTCAGAACAGATACTGGTGGAACAGGAGAGTGAGAGAGAACTTGTTTAAATGAAAGAGATCCTGTTTCACATAATTCAGTGTCTCAGGCTTAGGCGAGCTCATCCCCTTTCCTTGTGCAAGGAAGTACTGCAAGCATATGCAGAGCTTCTAAGTTTGGTCAAGTCTTTCAAATGAATATGTAGGTCGATTATAGAAAAATTGAAATAAGGGAAAACGGTGCTGGTGTTAAAAGCAAAGCAGTAAAGTGAAATAGAGAAAAACCCTGGCTCAAAAAATGCATAAACCACAAACTGTTGAAAGCCAGGTGGCTGTGCCATGGAGGTGTCCCTGCATGCTTTCCCCATTCCTGTTCTTCCTGCTCAGGGGCTGGCTGGCAGGCAGTGTCAGAGAAGGGATCAGATTAAGGATGGTCTTTTTGTCTGGTCCAGTATTGACATTCTTCTGCATTATAAAGATATGAGCATGATAGAAAGTGCTTGTTAAAAAGGGAGATTTAAAAATTTACATTTTAAAGAAACAAGGGGGTTTTAATTGGTGTCTCAATAGGAACAAAATGTTTAATAGAATTTATTTCAAGAATATTAGTTATTTTCTAATCTGTATTCCATGTTCTCTTCACCTGAACAAAGAAAATAGGTGGCTCAGTTCTCCTTTTTTTATACTAGCTAAATACAGCAATATTTAGTTCCAGGCACCACATAATTTAAATTTAAAGAGAACAACAACAACAAAAAGTAGTTTAAGTAACATTTTCCATGACTATTAAGAAGTAAAACAAAGCAGAAATATTTCCAGTGGGATTCCTGTTAAAGAAATTAAGATGGATCTTTTCTGCTTGTGTTTGAGAACTTGTATATTCAGCCCTGAAACTAAAAATAATCTGAGAGTGTAAACATCTTATGTAACTGCATTGTCCATACACCCTAAGGTTTTGCCACATGTTACTCTTACTTTGCTAACATATGAGAGGCTTCCCTCCGCCCCCCTCCCCATTATGGATGCCTTTGACGTCTGTGCTGAAGAGATGCCTATTGGCCACTCCACACCAATACCTGGCAGTGAGATACCCCAGCTCGGACTGGGAGGTCCCTGGAGCTCCCTGTTACCAAACTGCCCCTGGGCCAGCTTTGTCCGTGGTGCTGAGCCTCACCTGACCCTTCCTAAAGCTTAGAATAAAGTTCTGCTGAACTGGGCATACCCACAGAGAGACTACCCAAAGATGGTTTGGTTTGGTTGGGTTTTCTTTTTGATGCTGACCCTGTTCTCTGTGTTTGGCTTGAAGGCTCTTCCCTTGAAGGTAGCGGCTCCACCCTGCTGACAGCGCCAGTGTTAGAGCTGTAAGGCTGCCTTTAACCAAATCCTCCTGTCCTTAAAAAAAAAAAAAAATATTAATTTTCACTGAGTCTGAATTTTGTACCTATTCTAAGGCAATTTATTGCCAATGAAGACAAAATGCTTTCCTTAGGCTTGTGGCTCTCTGGCAATTTCAGCTCCTTTTTAAAGAGAGAAGAAAAAGCAAAGTATGGGGGAGAAAGATGTTGAAGACCCCGTAATAATTTAACATAGGAGAAAAGGTTCTGTTCTTTCTCCAAACATTAATAATCCTTGGTTCGGACAATTTTTGCCTATTGATTATTTTCTGAAACTAATAATTAGGAAGTGTTTCCTGCTTCCTTTCTAAATGCAAATGTTTGAAGCTAAAAAAATTAATTTTTGTTCCAGCTGAGTTAGTAAATAGATAGCGAGTATGCCATGAAGTGGTAGGGAAAAATGCCAGACTCTGCTCCTCACTGTAATAACAACCTGTAATGTGGCATATGAGTTACTTTAGCAAACGCTTTCTGGCTTCTTTGTTTTTCATTAACCAGAATTTTGACCGCACAGTAACTAGACCATTAGGCATTGGTTCTGGCAAGTGCATTAACACATTGAGAACTTCAAGCTTTGGCTCCAGTAGGACTTCAGTGCCTGATTTATGCTTCTAGCGATGCCTTCCTGAATAGAAACCAAAGTGTCAAAATACTGGGACAGCAACAGACCTTACAGCCTGTGCAAGCCTTGTAAACATGTGGCTTCGCAGCTGCTCAGTGCGTTGTTAATGTTAAAGTTCCTCTTGGATCAAACATCCAGTTCACGCCGTTTCCTCTCCAACCGTCCTTTCTTCTGACCTCCTGTTTGTCTCTGCTGCCAGCGAAGCCTGCATGTTCGGCCTCAGGTCACCTGCGCTCGCCTGCGTGCTCTGTGTTGGACGTGTGCCCTGCAACTCTGCCCCATTGCTGTGACAGTCAGATGTCTCTCAGCTGGTTTTGCCGCAGCTACTATAACTCAGCCAAAATTCACCTCTATAGGTCTTAGGCTACGGTTTCCCTTCATCTCTCCAGAGCCCAGAATGTTGATTTTTTTTCCTTGGATGCAAATATATGGCCAAACTCTTCTCAGTTCACCTCTGTTTGGCTCCACTGCTTTCCTACAAAATCTGGGTCAGTGTCCTTTGTAGCTGTCATAGCTGTGTTGTTGAACTGCTTCCCCTGCACCTTCCACGGTGCCGAAATGTCCACCCTGGCTGTGTTGCAGATGTGAGCGTGCTGATACTCTCAGCCAAATCCAGTCATATGGAAGCACTTCCTGAACTTCTCTGTTATTTAAGCCAGATGAAATCCCTCTTCTGTTTTACCTGTTATTTTTAACTAGCCCTTACCTCCGATTTTATTTTGTATTTCTTTTCCTCCTTGTCCTCCCCACGCTCCAGAGTCATCACCAGAAGTGGTGTGTGGTAGTGAGAGGTCTGCAAGCACCTTAGGAGGAAGCAGTTGAAGAGGGAAGCTGCTGCCCCCATTGCAGCTGACTCTGTGTGAAGTTAACTTAAGAGAAGTCCGAGATTCACAGAAAACCCAATGGCATGAGATCTGGAAGATAGTAAGAAGAAAGACAGGGCCCTAACAGAGCCCACTTGAACCTTAGTGACCTCCTGGTCAAAATGTTTAATGGCATCATCACCCACACATAAGGAAAGGATCAGGCAAAATGTAGCAGTGGTATGTCTGACAGTAATGGTGGAGTACGAAGGGTAACTACATGTATCATGATAGATCAGAAGGGAAAGGGATTGTTGTTCTTATTGCTGATGCTGCTTTGGTTGCTTCAGCAATACCAAACTGCTCTGTCAATGGTATGTGGACATTTTACGTCGTTACTATGAAATGTATGTACCACTGGTTAATGGTCCTCTTGGACTGAGGGATGTGCCGTGCTATACGACAGCAATTTCAGGTACAAATCAGCAACTTCTATAAATTCCTTTAGAGATCTCTTCATCCCAGGACGGGTTTCATGACTTCATTTTGCTGTTTTGGTTTTGTGAGTGATGTCAAAGCTGAGAATTTCAGGATTGCAAAGAACAACAGGGAAAAATGCATTGCCTTACTGTTAGTCTCCAAAAATTCAATTCCTGAAAGGCTGTGACCTGTCTACAGTTAAGGCAAAGACAAAAGCATTGACTGTAAGGGGAAAGCACTTGCCAAAGAGTGAGTTAAGCTCTGCAGCCTCTAATGCTTGTATTGCATTGATTTAAATCACTCACTCAAGCATAATTTGAGAAATGCCCTAATGTGGTCGGAAACACTGATAAACCTCTGTCTCAAACTACTGAGAACCAACGATCCTCAGATCTCCTGATGCCTGAAATATGCAGTAGCGCAGTGACCACAAGCAGGCTGTGCTTGGAAGGCAGCTCTTTGAGGAGACAAAAAGCGTAAGTAGCTGGCACCAGTGAAAGAGAAGTCAAAGTTAATGGAAAGAAGAGAAAAAATTGGAAAGTATAAGGCATTCCTCTTACTTTCACTACAGACTCTGTTGTATTTGCCTGTCCCATTTTGCATTTCCATTGCTGTGGCTGCATTTATCAGGAATTGTAATGCATCTCTACCAAACAGTCTGTCCAACACGGTTTGTAGTTGTACTTCACAACAGATGTAAGTATTCTCGCTTAGCTGTGGGAATTGTGTCTGGTCAGCTGAGAGATTCCACTGTGTGTTTCAAATAATACTGTCCTCCTATCTTCTCTTAAATCAAGGGAGATCATGCCATCAACTGGCATTCAAGCATGCAGTTTATTTGGTTTCCTCCTAATCTGCCTGAGTTTTGCAAATCTGTGGTATGTATGGAATGTTTGTGGAGTGTTTACACTCTTGTTTTCCTATTGCAGAATGGTTTCACTCCGCTGTATATGGCAGCCCAAGAAAACCACCTGGAGGTTGTTAAGTTTCTTCTTGACAACGGTGCCAGTCAGAGCCTTGCCACAGAGGTAAAAGTTTGAGTTTCACACTTTATGAACAAAGTAAAATGTGCTTCAGCAGTGATTCTTGCCAGCTTATATCAATTTAGTCTTTTTAATACAAAATTGAAGGCCAATTAAGAGCTCTCTCTGCAAAGTGTGCTAATGAAGACTGAGTTATTGGCTTTTCAGCAATTCAAACCATCTCTTGCCATTTCTAAAATAAAAAACAACTTTAACTAGAAACGGTTCTAAAAATAGATGTGTTCTTAGTCATAACTGGTAATCTTTCAGGTGAAGTGCTCAAACAGGGAAGCTGTGTGCATAATATAAGAGTTCTCTGTGCTTTCATTAAAAATAGTGACTAATGTGGGGGGCAACCATAAAGAAAGAACAGCTGTTGCCACTTAGATATTAATTAAAAATAAAACTCTTTAGCAAAGGTGTTTTAATCTAAATAAAATAATAGAGCCAACTACTTTATTTAAAGTTGGTTGGGTTTTGGTTGTTTTTTTCTGGAGTGGGCTTTGCCTTATGTTTTAAAGTGCAGTTGCTAATTATATTACTGGCATCACGGTACTTGCAATTGCTTTTTGTGAGCTGGCATCTTCAGAGAGCATGTGGTGGAAATGCATTCTTGTCGGTGCTAATATTCTCGGTCGCAGCTTGCTTGGCCTTGGTACAGCGGTCTCTGCGCACACTGAAACGATGGGCAGCTCTCATCGGAGTTAGGAAACTGGGGGCATAGGGGATGGCAGCTGTTCTGGGATTGAAGTGCTCGCTCTCATTTGTCCACTCCCTTTTCCCTAAGGAAAGTAGAAAACGTATTCCTGGGATTTATTTTTTTTTAACATATATTAATGTTACCAGCATTTTTAGAGAAAAGACACTGTAGATAGCTAAACCAGTTCTCATTATGCAGCGGCTGACTGTGCTGCTGCCATCGGCTGTATAAATAGACCAGCAAGCCAAAGTCTCCAGGTCACTAAGGAGCGAGCTGTCGCACTCTGGGGTTCTCCAAGGAAGAGCCTCCACTTCTGCAGGTACAGCGTAGCTATATTGCCAGAGCCCTCTTGTGGGGATGCTCATGGAGTTCTTTGGCCTTCGGAGGTACACAGCGTTTTCCACACCCTGGGCCGCTCTCCGCCCGCCGTCTGAGGCTGTGTGGTTGTGTTGCCCCAGGAGCCGCTCACAGGCATTGCTGCATTTTTATTTCACACGCAGTTTCACTAGGACAGAATTAGCTGAAGAGTGAAAGAAGGTGTTTACCTGCTAAACTGTAATGAAGTTGGGTAATACGAGCTTTGGATATATTGATCAACAGTCAAACCTAATAACTAAATAAATATCCCAAGCAGAGTAATTTACATCTGTGATTTATGGGGAAAGCTGAATGTGTTCCCCGATTGGAATGCCACTTAAATGTCTGGGAAGGAGCAGAATCTAAATGACAACTTTTTCATTCTTTAGTTTTCTAAGAAACCATAAAAATAAAACTCTAAAAACATCTCAGACTGTGGTTTTTATGTGTTTGAGGAATCCACTTTAAAATCTGTTTAACAAAACTCTTCTAGTTTTCAGGTTTCTTATTCTGCACTATGGTTGGCTATTTGCTAGTCTGAAGGGAAATAATTTCTGTTTGTAAGATGATTGTCCATCACATCTATATAAACTTTCATAAATGGAAGCTGTAGTAAAATAATTGGCATATTGGGAGATTGTGGTTTTCTTATTCAAATATTAGATTTTAAATCCAAAACTGAGATATGTCAGAGGATAGAACTGAAATTTTGGGTTTCTTTTCTTGAAAAATGTAGGTTATAACATGTAGCTGTGGGAGAACAGATAATAATTTGCTATGGAGACATCATTAACAATCGTAATTTTAATATTTCGGCTTTTTATAACTTTTTATGTAATTGTATATTTTATTATACACATGGTTATTTATGTAACTGTTAATTTGTGAGTAATTTCACACTGGTTTTTTTTCTCAAGTCTCAGTCGTTTTTGTTTGCTTGTGTCTTATAATTTTTTGTTTAAGTCTGGAGTGCCAGAAAGACGTTTCAAGCGTTTGGGTCCTAGTTCACCAACACTTTACTCCAATTTCAGCGTCATTGCAGGGTATTTTTAATTTGCACTTTATGTTTGAATTTGAGCCAGTGCTGTTACTAATGCCGAGATCTCTTCCCTTCCCCTTTCCGCCCCCTGGAAAGCTTGGAACATGTGTTGAGAGTCCCCCTTGTATGTTGCAGGATGGTTTCACGCCTTTGGCCGTAGCTTTGCAGCAAGGTCATGACCAGGTGGTTTCACTGCTGCTTGAAAATGATACGAAGGGAAAAGTCCGTCTTCCTGCCCTTCACATCGCTGCTCGCAAGGATGATACAAAGGCAGCGGCTCTGCTCCTGCAGAACGACCACAACGCTGATGTGGAGTCAAAGGTCAGTTGTAAAACGAAAAAAGGTTTGATGCTATTAAGTGCTGAGCACACATACCGTGAAGATCTCCCTTGGTGTGAAGTATTTTGCTGCAGTTACACCTCACTTTCTCCTACAGTGTGTGATTAAGAATAACGCTTCATTTCCTTCCTTTGCCTCTTTCTACCCCATTCCCTTTTTGTTTAAATCAGGGTTAATTTCTCCTGTGGAAACTTTGCAAATGGAAAATAATAAGCAAAATATTAGTAGAATTATTGTCTTGGGGATGAAAGCCACTCCTGCCGTGGTGTGCGATAGGTATTGTACAGTTAAGTCGTTTGATGAGTTGTTTGAGCAGTTGCTACTTTAAGAACTTTGGTAAACAGGTAACAACTTACAAAATACTCGATCATTCAGCTTCCATTCAGTCGAGCTCCCTTTGTGTGCCGTTTGTGCTGTCATCTGAGCTGCCATGCCACGTAGCAATCATGAAGCTTTTTGCATCCATATCACCAGTGGTGAACTAACCGTTCATTTTTTCCCCCTCTTTGCTTCCAAATGTGTTAACCTAGATGATGGTGAATAGAACAACAGAGGTATATATAAATATATATATGCATCATCACTCCTCCATGACTTAGTGCTGCTGCATCATTTCTTCCTCTTCCTTTTTGCATTGCCTTTTATAGGATAGCTACCTGCTTTAGATGAAATGAAGTAGCATGTGCTAGAGAAGACTGTAGATTAGATACCAGGGCTTTCTGCAGCTGAATCTAGGGTTTAAAAGTAAGAGTAAGCGTTCTTGGGAACTAACTGCCGTCATAAAAGAGCCGTATTATGTAAGATGGAGTTTTCAGGGATTCTCATGGAGCATATGTTTATCAGATGTGTTAAGAGCTGCAGACAACCCTGTCATGTTGTGCATCCAGGTCTGATTTTAGGCTTCTGCATGACACTTCCCTTGATGGTGTCAGCAAATAGAATGATCTGAGAGTGGTTTTATATCTGTAAAACTCCCAGAGCAAGGCAGTGGCAGCTAGCATGGCTTGCTAACAATTTAGAAATGCATCTAGTTCCCATAAGGTTTCATACTTTGCAGGACTGATGGAATTGCTGCATGTTTTAGCATTATATTAAAAGGAAGTAAAGCTACTTAAATATGAAAATAAGTTGCTGAAGTAATTTTATCAGTAAGGCATCTTCTAATTAGGGTGGTAACTCGTGGCGTCTGAACATAACCCAGTGTGATTGCCCACAGTGGGAGACTGATCTTTATGGTACTAACCCTTGGAAAAAAATTCCGTATTAATAATTTAAAATGGTCTTTGATGTTGTTTTCATTTGCATCTACTTTGAAATTTTAAAAAACAGTTAGCAAGTGTCATTAAATGGCTTGTATATGAACTTCTGCAAAGCATTTCTGAGAGATTTAACTTGCAAGACTGACATAATGCCAATAGCAACTAGATATTTCTAGTTAGAAAATAATTTCTTATAAAAGACAGATCATTGCTTTAATACACTCAAATGTTTTGCTGTTGTTTTTCTGGAATAACAAAGTTTTATCCTGCTTCTGGACTTCTAGAATAATTATGTTAATTTTTTTCCCTCCTGTATAGTAATATGACTTTTTTTAGACTCTCTGTGTAAATAAACATCAGTAAGTGAAAACTAGTACAGAATTGGAATGGTGTCTCGCAGCAGACTCCTGTTACAAGCTTTTGTCAGTGACGCAATACGAATTTTGGAGTGTCAATGAGAGAGAAAAAGTAAGTATCTATTGGTTTGGTTTTGTTTTGTTTTTCCAGAGTGGATTCACTCCCCTCCACATAGCTGCTCACTATGGAAATATCAATGTAGCTACGTTGCTGTTAAATCGGGGTGCTGCTGTGGACTTCACGGCGAGGGTGAGTGCGAAATCTTAGTTATGCTTTGTTGGCTTCATCATCCCTTCGACACACTTTTTCCACAAAGGTGTGGAAAGGTACATGGCTCTTGCCAGCTGAGGGGCCTGGTCTGACTGCTCTTGTTCTGTTACCATACGGTGTAAAGGGGGTTTCCCTGGGCTGCTGAACTGAACTGGAGCTGTAGTCTTCACCTTTGAAAACCTCTATTTTAATCCAAAAGTGCTGGTATTTTCGTAGTTCCAGTGTTGCAGAAGGAATGCCAGTAGGCTGGGACTCGGTGAGATAAATGCTTCCACCTGTAGCTTTAACATATGGCAGGAGTGCTGTCCCGGTTGCGCTGCCCTCAGTATGCCGTTGTTTCTAGAGAACACGACGTGCAGGCACACCGGTGAATAAAGCAGCTGTGCCCTCACTGTGTATGTGAGTCACAAGACGTGTAAAAGAGATCGGACAAACTGGAGAGGTAGAAAATGAAGTGAGGTACGGAACCGGGGGGAGTCGCTAATGGGAGCTGGATGGCAGATCTCACAGTGGAGTGGGGAAACTAGCCCTCCTGAGCCCGTATGCTGTGCACCGAAGTCACAACACATCCCGAGGAGTGACAGGGTGGTGCCTCAGATGTAGGAAAAAGGTTTGGGAACCAGGAGGGAAACTGTATGGGCTTTGCTGGTGTTCCCATTGTTCACTCTGGGGGCTGGGAAGGGAGCAGGTGACCAGTGGCTTCAGCTGCACCTTCTTGCCTGGGGAGTGGGTCCATCCACCCACCGGCAGCTGGACTTCTCTGTGAGCCTGGTGCCAGCAGCACCTCATCTTACAGCCTGGCCCAAAGTGAATGTACCTGCTGTCAGGGGTCAGTCTGTCAGAAGACCAAGGAGGAATATTAGAGTGAAGGAGTGTGGTCAGGGTGAGGAGGATGTGGGAAGAACAAAATATAAGCAGGAGAAGTGTAAAGGACAGAAAATGACAGAGGGAAGTTATATATAGTTGGGAGAGCAGGAAAAAAAAAAGAAATGTATATGGACAGGGATACAGCAATGTAAAGGGCAAGGAAAGAGATTGTGCCAGGTATGAGACCAGAGGCAAAAGAAAGGCAAGTGCAGAGGCAACACAAAAATTTATGTGCCAGGATAGAGGGCTAGGGAATGGTAAGGTAGAGAGGATGTGGGCAGAAAGCTGAGTAGGCACCATGAGAGCGGGCAAGGCTTTAAGGAGGGAAAATCAGGGAGAGTGATTAGGGACATACAGATAAATAAAAAAGGAGCCAACATTCAGAACAGGTTAGTACTGGAAAATGCTGGAGCTACATCTTCCTACTGAAGTTCCTAAAAATTGTTTGCTCATTAGCTTCTTAATAATGGCTTGGGCTGTATGAATGAGGGGGTGCCTATGGAATTCCTGCTGACACACAGCCAAGAATGGTTGTCAGTACAAGAAGCATGCAACAGAACTTGGAAATGTCTTGAAATTCACAGTGGAAAGCAATTAAACTCTTGGCTAAAGAATACAGGTTGTTCTCCTGTTGGTTTCTCCAGCAGTCTAGCAAACAGGAAAGAGGAGGCCGTGTCTATATTAGTTGTTCTCTGGGTGGTGTACGTGATATGGTTTAAAAACAATGGCCAAAAAAACCCAAATGTGATTTCAGGGTATTCCAAGGTATTTCTGATATACACACGCACACAAAAAACCACCATGAAAACCCAAAATATACAAACAAACCCAAACAAAACAAACCAACTAACCACCACCATCAACAACAACCTCACAAAAAATAAAAAAAAAGCCAATCAACCAACCAACCAACCAAAAAACTACCAAAACAAAACAAACAGAGGCTGTGCAAGAATCTGGGTCACCAAACCTTACCAAAACAAAATCAGGGCGGAGATGTGGTACTGGTCCCTAGGACATTAGAGAGAGAACAAGCGAGAGCAAGAGGCATTCAGCCTGAAGGTAAATGCTGATGTAAGTGTAAATAGGTATAAACTGGGCATGAATAAATATTGTCTAGAAATTTAGATATTTAATATTATTAATAATTAGTATTATTTAATTAACAATTGTTTAATAATTAATATTCAGTAATGAGATTCTGGAGCAACCTTTCTATTGAAGTAGAAAAGCATGTAATCAAAATGGTATTTATGAGGGGAATTATGTGGCATGAGTAATTCAGCAGCTTCTGTTCAGAGACTTTGATTGTGTGCTGTCTTTTACAAGAGGAGAGGTACTATACTACCGTTTAGAGCATTTGCCACTTAGCAAACAGCACATTGTAGTATTTTCTTTTACTTTAGATAGTTTGTATAGCTAAAAACTTGAATGCTTTAATGAGTTAAGGATGAGTTAAGGAACATATTGACATGCAGCAAAGTGTTTATGACAAGCATTGCAAACCCAAAAAAACCCCTACTATTTTACTTATAGAACTTCTCACATTTAACCCCACCACTCAAAAGAACCCTGAACAGTTCTTTTTTAGACAGTGTCTGTAATTAATAAGTGGAGTTTGTGGAGGGTGCGATAGAGTGGGAATATACATTTCTAACAAAGAGAGACCCAGAATGTCAGCCTTAAACTGTAAGTAGGAGTGCAGGTGAAAAGTGTTGGTGCTGGCCACTATTCATGCAACGTACTACCATTCAGTGATTTATTAAAGAAGATAAAACCCCAAAGCTAAAAGACACTGTTGTAAGGCATCTAGTACCTACTAGTGTTGATGAGAAAAGTACTAGCAGATACTGGGTGAAGCTGACAGTTGAGTGTCAAAGGTAAGGATCAACTCTCATATATCCTACACAAATGATGTTTTCCAAAACACACTCATCACTAAATGTATTTCTTACTGACAAGAGAGGTGTCCCAGGTTAGATCCACATGACGTTCACAAGCTAAGAGTGGATTTGGGCGTTAAGGGTTTCTCAGAAGCTCCTAACTTGTGCGTGCTTTGCTTTCACCAATAACATTGACCTCTCATTCCCAAGCCCTCAAATTGGCCACATTAGAGCATCAGGGCATTTCAAACAGTCATAAACTTTGGCATTCAGTGTTTGGTAGGTTCTAATCGCAGGAGCAAGGAAGGTAAATGGGGTCTTGGGTCAAATCTTTCCCACTCAGAAACAAGATTAGGGATTAGCAATGTCACTACATTAGCCATTAGCAGCATTTAGCACCAGTACCACTCAATATCATCTGCTATGCTTGTTTTAATAAAATAATAAATCTTAGCCTGCAGCAGCTCTCTTTGGGATTAGGGGCAGTGATGGAGAGCATATCCAAAGTAACAAGGCCATCCTCCACTTCTCTTCAAGATCTGGAAATTCCAGTTTCTCCCTCCATCAGCTGTCATTCTCAGAGAGCGGCAGACTGCTCAGCTAGCCGGGGAAGCGCAGATGCAGTGACATCAGCCCGACAGAGCAGTGGGCTGACGCTGTGACTCAGAGCACTGAACGGCTTGTTTGCGCTCGTGATGGCTGGGTGGGGGCATCCGCAGAGCACATCTCTACTGTATGGTGGTTGCAAATCTCGATAAAGTGACTGTGACAGAAGGAATCGTAGCATAAACAACAGTAATATGGAGTTGAATTTTGTTCTTTAGTGCTTATCAGACTGCGGGTAATGAAAGCGCTTCACAGAAAGATGAGTTAGATTCTGGTAGAGTAGTGAATTTGTAGGCAAACAGAGCACCAGTATCAGCTGAGTGTAGAGTACAATGTCAGCACCAAGTAACACAGCCCTTGCTTGATCCATGATTACCCAAATTGCAAAACAGGTAGAGGTACTACTAGAACAGGTACTAAAAATAACCCACGGGTACAGCCTGTCCACTGCCACTTCGCTGCCTCTCCTTGTTTTAATTTCCGTAGACTATATCCACGATGTGCTGTCTCCCCTCTGGAGCAAGGGTCTGTGTTTGAGTTGTTGACAGTCTCAGACAAGCAACAGAGCAAAGATACAGAAGGGCTGTAACCCAACTGAACTCGTACCGTGTGTATGTACTGCACCTTTCAGAAGTACCAAGAGCGAACTGTAGGAAATGGGCGTCACATGCGCTGTGTGCTTTTGCAAACCACCAACCATTTTTCCTTTGTTCTTGTTAAATAAACATGAATAAGGCAGACCTCTGAGCCTTAAGGACAGGGGCAAGTGTGGTGAGAAGAAAGGATGTAAGAAAAAGGAGGACAGACCTGTGGCAAAGGAGGTCTCTTCCAGTGCTGTGTTTTCAGTGCATTTCTGAGAGGCCCAAGGGAAGAAAGAGGTTCCAGCAATGAAGGCAGGGAAAGACATGAGCTTGATGATGGCTCTCAGTGTGCGGGCAGGAGGTGAGCAGTGGTGCTGTAAATGATGTCCCCAGCGACATGCAGTAGCAGCTGCTCCCCTCACCCCTGCCAGCATACACCTGCCTGCCTCTCAGCTGTCGTATACTCCCTTGTTCCCTTTTTTCCCTGCATCTAAGACAAGCAGGCCTATCTCCAGGATCTCTTACAGGTGGTACAGTGCCTGCCAGCTTACGTACCTGCTGACGGTAGAGGCTGGGAGGGTTGGAAACGTCCCTGCTTTTGGTTTGCATTCTTCCAGCCCAGTGACTGATTTCATGTCAGCTCTTCCACTGAGCTGCATTAGCCCTTCTGTGTTGGTGCTTTCTTCTCTAGCCCTGCTGCAAGTGGCACAACATGGCAAGTTCCCTGTGGGATGGATGGAGATCATTTCAGTAAATCAGCTTGTGAAGCCCCTGATTCTGCCTGTTTACAGGGAGGCAGCTCCAAGAACCTTCGTAACCTCAGCCCATGTGAAGCAGGATCTCCTTACTGGGCCGGATGTTTGCCATTTTGTAATGAAGGAAAAATACTTATTCCAAATTTCTTGACTTCTTGGGCTCAAACTCAGCAATAAACCTGTCACAATTACTGTCAGGGTATTCATTGTAGAAGTAACAGGCATTTTATATCTATTCATCATCCTTTTCCTGTAGTGCATTTACATGAGTGTGGCCATGCTTCTCTGAAACTCTTCAGAGCTAAAGAAATCCCTTCATTGCATCACCATATTTCCCTCTTGCTTAACTGGGAGGCAATTGCATACAGGCTAAAGAAGCAGAGGAAGAGAGTAAAGGGTTTCACTCAGGGTGAAACCAATCCCCTTTCTTAGCCAGATTAACACATAAGTGCCGTTGCTACCTGGGCTTTGAAGGATTACAACAATTCCAGGCACCATTCTAGCTGGCAGTGGCACCTGACATTGGAGAGGTGTGGATACATCCTAGCTACAAACTGAAAGAAGGCTAAAGACCTTTAAATCAATCTGTTTAATCAAATTTTTTGACAGGAAAAAGTAATTGCTGTGTCTTTGAATCAAACTGTCTGATGTGTTACATAGAGTTTTAATAATTTTGATAAGTTTGGTATCTGTTTCTCATCATCTGGAACTACCAGCCTAGTGATTAGTATGGAGAAGTGAAATACACCAAGTGCTCTCTCCTGTTCCGATTCAGGGGATCTGTTGTTGGCCTACAATGAGCACATGAGCAGTAAAAACTGCTGTGCTCCCGTCCTAGCTGCTGCTTCCAGAGCTGGATGCTGTTACAGGGGCTTCAATGGGCTTGACTTCCTTTCCAGAATCAGGTCCTCTTCAGGCTGAGGGTTAATGGGGTGCTGGAGAAAAAGGACAGGTCACAGAGAGATTTCTTCTTCTTTATCCCTTCAAATTTGCTCTAGACTGCCTTGAACTTTGATATCTAGGATTTGGAAAGGTGTATCCAGATACATGCTAAAACAAGTAACAGCCATTGGAAGGAATGAGAAACAAGTTTCCTTAGCAGTCCGATTACACCTATGATATCCTGTGCATGAAAGCTCTTTTGCTATCAGTCAGACCCCCGCAGAGTGTCTGTCCCTTCCCCTTCAGGGCTTCCTCGGGCATCCCCAGCAGCAGTGTGCAGGGAGGGCAGGCAGTTTTACCCGCTGCAGCTCCCAGCCAGCTGGTTTGCAGGTGTGTGTCCAGACTGCCCTGTGCTAATTCAGCATCAAGAAAGTGCAAATCAGTGTTTCTCCAGGGCTCCTATGCAGACCAGGGAGGTGAGGAAGGTGTTTTGGATAAACTGTGTTTTCTGGGAACCGTAGTAAGGAAGAAGTTATCTTTTAGGGTGTTCACAGAGTCTTCAGATACCGTTCTTCTGTCTGAGATTGTCTTCCAGTGGAAAGATCTGTCTAGCCCAGGTGAGGAAATGCCTCTGCAGCTCCACCTGCCCGTGAGGGGCACAATGGTTAGAAAGGAAGAAAGAAATTGTTCTCTGCAGCTTCCAGAGCAGCGGCTGAAAGAAACCTCTGTGATCCCCACCTCTGCTCCATATCTGAGCAAGTCGGAAGACTCAGGTAGCAATGGAACCCTCTGCATGAAGATGACCTCTGCCCACATCTTTCTTGCCAAAGCAAACACGAGGTAGTCGCTGTGCCACAAAACTGCATCCAACCCTGTGAACAGCCTTCCTGATGCACAGCACTCCTTCTTCTAGAGGAGATCTCCTCCACTGGGATTGGGCTTTGCCTGCAGAAAGTTTGATTACTGGAAGGTTGAGAAAGGGTTTGGTAATTTTGAGAGGGTGGTGTGAGGACAACATGCATTAATGATGACCCTGAGGCTGAGGAGCAGAACACCATTAGCCCATCAAAAAGAGAAGGCAATATGTAAGTGACAGTAACACAAGAGAAAAAACATCTTTGTATTTCCCTAGTGGTAGTTAGCCACAACAGCTCCCTGCTATACTCCTCCTTTTCTTCCAGGATTCATTTTATACATCTCAAGCCTGAAGGAAGATAAATATATAAGCATTCAAGAACTAAATTATCACAATATAAGACTCTTATTAGGAAGAGGAGAAAGACTGAAAAATTGTGCACTGTTGTTAAGGTTTCCTGGAAAGCCTCTGTTTGTGTGTTGGTACCTACAAGTTCTTTCAGAAATTAAAGTTCCATGCAAGCCTCAGTGAACCCCATAACTGCTAGTAGAATCGAAGACTTTTCTTTGCAGGGGTTCTGCTGTGTTGTAGCTCCAGTTCTGCATTGCGGAAACGGAGAGAATATTAAATGTTTTCATATACAACATGCTGATGCAGCTGCATAGTTGCATATGACAGTCCTCACATACACAGCACCATCTTCCCATACCTTCAGGAACTGGTAATAGGGGCAATATGCATGCAGTGTTGTGGATGACAATTCCAGTATATGACAACCACCAACCAACATTATGCTTTTTTCCTGAAGAACCCCTAATGATGGAGGGATTTTCCAGTCTGTATAGGAAATTTCTGCTTTAGCAGTCTGGCTATTTTCAGCTTCTGTTTTATTCACACATTCTTTGTCAGTATTAGCTCTTACCAGAGCCTGCTCTTGAGAACTGAGGAGGACAATCTTACTAAATTCCAAATTAGTCTGAACATTTTGGTAAAGAAACTGTGATGTGTGGCTTTTGGTGGTTTTTTTTTTGTTTGTTTGTTTGTTTTGGTGTTTTTTTTTTTAATCAAAGTTAAAGAAATGAAATTTTAGTGATTAAAACTACACTCCACTGAGGGGCTGGGAGGAGACCTCTGGGTGGAGGTAAGCTCTGTTGTTCATAGCGAAAATGTCAAGTCCCCATGACACTACCAATGGGTCTTCACAGTCCCTACGTGATCTGCCAGTCAGTCAGCATTTAAACCAATGCAGCACATGACTAGGAAGGGTTTACCCTTCTTTGCCTGCTTTTTTTTAAAGTTACACTTCAGGGGCTAAAATGATACTTTAGGGGCAAATATTTACTTTTCTTGTTTGCTATTAGCATCCTTATGCTTGTAAACTCAGACTGTCTGATGGGAGAAAGGCACCGTAAGACACCACATCATACCAGAAACCAGGGGCAATTCTTCACTTTCAGCATGCAGTAAGACTACAGGATGTACCATTTTTGCAATCTGTCAATTTTATTTTTTTCCCTTTTTTTTTCTGACTTCCTAACCAATTTTTTCTGATTCGTAAAGTATGGAGGAATTCTGACTACTATGGTGCACCGTGATGGATAACGCCATGTGTCAGAGGGGAGCTGATCCCGTTTCAGATGGGGAAACGTAGGCAGCTTATTGCTCAGCACAGCATAACTCAAAGTGTTTTTGAATTTTTCTGTGAAGCTGTAGATAGAGAGATGCAGCTGAAAGGGCTTAGTGCTTCCTCTGATCAGACACAAGCAAAAGCCACTGAATGGAAAAGTGGGACTCTCTTCACCCATCTTATTTCGGGATGTTGTGAGACTCCAAAGGAAGGCGCAGGCCCCATGTGAGATGGCGATGGCTGCAGCATGCAGTGGCTAGATAAAGGGAAAACAGCCATCCACGGTGTTGTGAGGTAGAGAAAAACACTGTGTGCATCTCATCTGTCACATTTTGAGCGCTACACGGTTTCAGGGTACTTCACGTCATATACCCCAGGAAGTCTGCCAAGGAGGGGGAGGAAAGGCTACGTGCTAGTTCATAATCCTATGAGCATTTATTACATACTTTTAGAGTGCTATTCTCACAAGTCATGCTTCATATTCCCCATAGAATTTGTTAACTCTCAAGTTGAATGGCAAGTTGGATCTCAGTGTCGAGGGGTCTACCTGAGGTGTTACCCAACATTTGATATTTCAGCAGCGAGGGCAAGAAGACATTCCAGATCTGAACCACGACTTTTAATGGCAACTTTTTGAAGGCATTTCAGCTTTATTACTGCAGGAAAACATCTTCAAAAGTTTCCTGATTTACTATTCTATCTTAAGAACAAAGGGAGAAATTTATAGAAGATCAAACAGATAAAAATAGAATGGAAAGACAGCAGATGCTGTTGATTTACTGAAGAATTCAGAACCTTACATTTAGTGGCTATATTGTTTGCTGATACCACAGTTTTAATGTTAATAACCTACACACATTATGAAGCTTTTTTTTATCTCTAGTTTCTTGTGACAAGTACAAACAACTCAATTTTGAGTTGCTTGCTTTACGTTTTGTCATCAGAAACATTAATGATGATGTCTGAGGTTTATTCACTTCTCAGTTCACTTTCCTTTCAGATGAGAGATGGGAAGGGGCCATATGCATGATAGGTCTCAGTATAATTCTTTAAGCCTTGGCACAGCATGGTATTGACCAAAGAGAAGTTGCTTGCCCTAAACTTCAGTGTGCAGTTATCCAGGCGTTCACATAATGCATCTCTTCATCTGTTCAGGAGTGAGAATTATCAGCCAGCAGAATTATTACTTCCTATTGTTCTCTACCAGTAAATGTTCAAATAGCTAAATTGCAAAATTAAATTCTGAATAGGGACCTGCCCCCTCTCTTTTTTTTCCCCCTTCGTTTCTCCACAGTGTTTCCCTGAGCTGTTAGGGCTGAATAAGGCTAAACATGTTTTTTATCTTCTTTGTCTCTTTTGAGAACTGCCTGAACAGGTTAGTAGCATATGACAAAAACTGCATCCTCCTTCCCAGAGAGTGAGTGCTGCAGTGCTCTTTCCCCAGGAAAGAGGAGCTGAGTTTGATATCATAAGGACAGATATTTCACTGGGCACGTAGGCCTTCGTTGGCTCGATTCCTCCTGCTCAACTCTTTTTTTCAGGGTACCTGTGTGTAGTTGGTTTTCCTGACAACCTGTGTCTGAAGTGATCATGTTCTTTATCCATCCACCTCTTTCTAATGTGCACTTCCTATTTTCAACCAAATGTAACTCAAGGTTTCAAGATCCTAGAGACATTGAATTTATATGTTTTTCATAAAGACAGGTGATCAAATGCAGGAAAGATGGACGGGTGGCTCTCCAGCTGGCAGAAGTGAGCTCAGTCCTTATTAGGTGCTAGAGAGTTTCCCCCCACTCCCACCCAGTGTGCCTGCCCCTGTCAGAAGCTGAGAGACAACTGCACAGAGAACAGGTCCTGACAGTTTCAGTACTAACCAGAAATATGAAAGTCATTTGAGCAGGACTCCTTTTTGACCATGATAATGGATTATTTTAGTGTGGCCTAAACATTAACTACTAAGTGGAAGTCATCTTTTGGAGTTGAAGTGTGGATCTGCCAGTGCTCATTCACTCACTCTAGAATCAACTCTCCTTCATTTAAGGCAACAGGAGCTTTGACCGATCAGACTGGCAAAGAATTAGCTCCAAAGTGCACATTCTAATGTGATTATACCCTCCCCTGTGCTGCACTAGATTGATTCAGATCGGTGTCAAGACGAATGAGAACCAGACTTCTATTAGGTATTTGTCCTACCTTTTGTAATGCTGTCCCTTCCTCCTCCGTTTCCTCACTGATGCTTCGAAAAGACATTTCTTCTAGTCTGTGTGTGATACAGTAAATTAGTAGTAGTAGTGTATTAGCAGGGCACTAAGGTCGATTAGACTGTGTTAACCTCTTTGCCTATCAACCCCAGCAAACAGGAAAGGGTAGTTCTTCAGGCTCAGTTACCTACAGCACCCTTTGCTTGAAGCTATGAAAGTTACTTCCTTTACTGTTTTTTCTCAGGAAAGTAGAATTTGTCTCTTTTTCCCTCTGATGTCGGCAACATCTTTGCTCCTGGGAAGAGAGAAAAAGCAGGAAGTTATATCCTCATGGTGGTGTTTTCCCTCTTTTTCTGTCCTCTTTGTGGCTGAGCCAGTAATATACTGACCCCGTATTACATCCCCTGTCAACTCCCAGTCACATAGAATTAATTCTTTTTTACGAAATCAACTCACAAATTGCAAGTTAAGAAATCACACAGCTTTACATCCCTGGGAGGACTAGGCATAGCATGCTTTTTGTTTAATGTGTTAAGAATTAGTTTTGGTTTACTTCCTTTTTTAAACAAATGAGAAGCCGCTCTGGAATAGTGGTCACTCTGATGGTCTACTGATCGTTAATATTGGAGAAAGAACCTGTGTGATTTCATCTTGCTAAAATGTATTTTACCTCTGTGGTAGTATTAATTAGCACTTTCTGCTAGCTGTGCCTTAGCTTCAGAGTGAAATTGTGCGTAAACGAAAATGTAGCATACTGGATTAGGTGCGCAGCATTATTATTAAACTGTGAGTCATCTTGTCACATCTGAGAGAGGATCTTTTTTTCAGCGCTGGTTTTCTATCACTCCACTCACCTGCAGTTTTGAGGACGCACTATTGAACGGTCCGTTGGTCAGGCAAGACACTTGTACCGCTCTGCAGCTATTCAGGGTGATGGGTACCTTTCTGATTCACTCAGCCATAGGACACATGCTCGCTACAATTTACCGCTTTCTGCTCAGTCACAGGGAATATGGTTTTACGCAGCCAGCTGTTTGCGCTGCCCCCGAATACATGTTCTTTAAAATTCTGTTTGCCTTCATACAGAAGCTGCATGCTCTATTTAAATCCTTTTATTTTCACTTGGCTCCATATGATCAAATGGATACAGGATGTGGCCTTCATATACCACAAGATAAAGGATTCATCAGAGCATGAAGAACCTTCCTAGCCACATCTTGTTAAAACAGCGTGTGCGCACGCCTCGGTTGCGTAACTGTCCCCAATGCGCAGCGTCGGTGCGTGCTGCTGGCCTGCCAGCCACCACTGACACAGCCAGATTTACACCGCGTTTACGGCCTCGCTTGGAGCACAGGGTTGCATCCATTAGAGGAACAAATTCGCTAGACGGAATTAGCGACGTAACTGTAACAAAGGTGCTTACAAGGCTTTCAGAGTTTGACGATAGCGTTCAGAAATAACTAGCATGGGCATCGTGTTGCTTTTGAATGAGACCTACAGATATAATGGCTTTGTTTATTTTCCATGGCTCCTACAAGGCCAGTGAAGTTGCGAGGTTTGAATCCTTATCATCACATGCTCAGAAACAACAAAAGCTGCGTTAAATTGAGAGGGTTTACTCATGTAAAGTTGCATAAATTTGACTCTTACACAAAAGAACATAATACAAAAGAACATATACAAAAGATGTGACACAACCACATCTTCTTATCACTCCAACCACAACTTGAACAGTGTCTTCATAATATATATATGTCAAAGTATCAGGTCAGTAATTCACATGTGTGGATAAACACAGCTTCCCTTTGCTTTCATGCTCCCAGGGAAACAAAACAGCGTTATGCTTTAGCAATTGGACATACTCTATTCTGTGAGCAAACTGATCATGGAGTTTATGAAAGAAAGATATGTGGATATTTACTTTCATGGGTTTTTTCTTCCACAGAATGATATTACGCCATTACATGTTGCATCAAAGAGGGGAAATGCAAATATGGTCAAACTCCTACTTGATCGAGGAGCTAAAATCGATGCCAAAACAAGGGTAAGCTTAAATGTGGATGCTGTCTGTGACTGTGTGGAATTCTTGACTCTGACCTGTTAGTTGCTGTACAGCTTAAATCATTCATTTTCCTGGCAGGCTTCCAAAGCTGCACTGCATTTCTTTTTTATGAAATGGTTGCAGTAGGATGCTAACAATTTCCATCTCTTTAATCAGTGTGTGAAACACAATGCATGGCAAAGCTCAGAACCAACAATTTTCCATGTTCTCTCTAGAGCATTTAATTAGGAGCTGCTTCTAGCTACTTGGGGGTAGAGGTGAACCTACAGGAAAATACTAAATGGCAAGGATTCAATTCAGATATGTCTGAATTTGAATGTTAAAAGAGTAACTTTGAACTGCAGTGTGTGTTTGCCTTTCATTATCCACAGGGCAGTGTCACAGAGCCCGATGCTGCTGCTGCTGAGTCTCATGCAGCTCAGCCCCTATCTGCCTGGGTGCTTAGCTGCGGGCTTGGATTAGTCAGGAAATGTGCCGGGCACAGTGATGGTTTCCATCAGGTCGGCACCTGACTCGAGCTGCTGAGTGACTTAGGTATCACCATATGCATTGAGCTTGTAAGCGCTGCAGTTAAAACCTAGTCAAACCAGTTTAGAGATGTAAGTACATGTGCTTACATGGTAGCAAAAAGAGACGGAAAATGTTGAAATGGTTGGAATTAAACCTAGAACTAGCAGGGCTGTGGGCTCTCATGGCTGTCCTTGCCACACACCCCTGTGCACGTGAGGTAACCTTCAGGAGCTGCGACTGTAACTTTTTGTCAACTGCCATTTTCTTGAAATACCACCTATCCATCTTCCATTTTTAATTGTTCAGTAAAATTTCCACCAGAAACATTCTAAACAAAGCTAAGGTATAACCCAAGAATCTTTTTTTCTGCAGCTGTTATTGTATCTGGAGGTTTCTGTTTTTCCAGGTTTCCAATGTTTCAGCAGTCTCTGAGATTTCCTGCAGTGCTTGTTGAGGCACATTTGTATCTTTTTATTTCTGTAGCAAATTCAGAAACTGGGTCAACTTATTTTCTCATCTCTTCACTCTCTCCACATGTTTTTCTTTAGCTCTTCTTCCATTTTATCTTTAGAAGTCACTCATAATTTCTTTGAAAATGTTTCTGTTTCTTCTAATTGGGGGATATGAAAGAGAGGACTTTTCATGGATAACATGATCAGTGAGTATAATTTCTGGACTAAAATACCAGCCTCCTACATGCTGCATGGGGGCTGCCAGGCTGAGCGGCGTGGGCCTACCATGTGATGGGGGGGAGCCACATTTTGGTGATGTGACAGATGTGCATTTGGTCAGAGCAGGGAGAAGAGGATGTGGCAAGGGACTTTTTGCTTCCTCTCTGCAAGCATTTATGTGGCCTACTGCAGTCAAAACGTTGGGGACCACCAATTTGAATCGTTGGAATCCAGCTTGGTCATTTCCTTTTAGTTGTGAAAATTTGTGATCTGCTTCATTTTCTGTATCACAGGCTCCAGGGTCAGACATTAGGATAATTTATGTAACTAAAAATACAGGCTGGGATGGAAACAGAATCCAGGAAAGAAGGCAGAAGCATTAACAGCTCCTGAGTCTGGCAGAGCTTCCCAATGAGGCAAAAGGCAAGGGATGAGTGTGGTTCACAAAGTGCTGGTTTATTTGTTCTGGCTTCCCCCAGAGACTGCCTGTTTCCCCAAACAGCCATCCTCTCCATAAATCAGAAGGGATTTGCATAACTTCTCCTGCTTGTTGTGCTGTACATGTGTCACTCATCGTTGCGCTTCTCTGGCATTACCGGAGGCATCGTTTTCTGGCAGTTAGTGACTAAGTGGAAGTGTTGCTCCCGGCAGCACTGACTCATCCTGGCAAGGATTTACCAGCCTGTGGCCTGGGTGGCGTGTGCCTCTGCCGGGGAGGCTCCCTGAACCGAGCAGACAGCTTGCATGGTCAAGAAAAGGGAAAAGCAGCGCTGGAGTAGATCAGAAAAGATGTACAAATCAATGGGAGAAGCAATAGAAGGCTGGGAGTAATGTGCCAAAGGAAAAAAGGACATTGTTCCAGGAGTGTCTCCCTTGTTCTCATAGTCAATAGCAAAGATGAATTGCTCCGAGCTGTTATAACATATGTTCCTGCTAAACCTCTTTGTCATTCTACCTGACCTAACGTTGTTTTCCAAGGTAGAACAACTGAGATATGTCAAGTTTGCATTCATTCCATTTTTTTAAAGCACTGTTCTTTTTTAAATGTCCCAGACATAGAATGGCCTTACGCAAATACAGGATGACAGATGCTTCAGTCCTATCCTTTTGCAACAGCAAGAGCACTGCTGAATGTATTGAAAGGCAAATAGCAGCCAAGGCTGCCTTTTCTGATACATGTATTAAGTCAGGCCTATCAGCTGGATGCCCAGAGCCCAGCTTTGTTGTGCGAGGGGAAGGTGCTGAATGTACACCCAACTTGATAAACAGATGGGACTTGCATGTGAAAATAAGTGAGGCTTCTATTACCAGATTTATAAATGTGAGGGGCCTCTTTTTCTTTTTTTTTTTTTTTTTTTGAGAGTTTTTAAAGAGATGAGCATAATTTTTTGTTTGTTTCTTTATTTACCATAGAAACGTAGAATGGTTTGGGTTGGAAGGGACCTTAAAGCCCATCTAGTTCCCGAGATGGGGCATCCACAGCTTCTCTGGACAACCTGTCCCAGTGCCTCACCACCCTCTCCAGGAAGAATTTCTACCTGATATCTAATCTAAATCTCCCCACTTTCAGTTTAAACCCGTTACCCCTTGTCCTGTCACTACAGGCCCTTGTAAAAAGTCCCTCTCCAGCTTTCTTGTCGGCCACTTCAGGTACTGGGAGGTGCAATAAGGTCTCCCCGGAGCCTTCTCTTCTCCAGGCTGAATAAGCCAAATTCTCTCAGCCTTTCTTCACAGGAGAGGTGCTCCAGCCCTCTGAGCATCTTCGTGGCCTCCTCTGGACTCGCTCCAGCCGATCCACGTCCTTCTTGTGTTGAGGGCTCCAGAGCTGGACACAGCACCCCAGGTGGGATCTCACGAGAGCAGAGTAGAGGGGGAGAATAACCTTCTTCAACCTGCTGGCCAGGCTTGATTAAAATTGGTTTTGTCTTGGACATCATGATATTATTTAATGCAAATGTTGTTATGGAACACAAAATACCTCTATAAAGGTGAATGGCAAAGGTTCTGTACCCATATGAAAAGACAAACATTCTTAAAAATTACTTGTTTCTTTTGCTGGGAGGCAGAAATTGCTAAGCCTGTGTTTCACCTTTATCAGGCCTGTAATTCACCTTTAAATGATATGCAGAAGATACTGTTTTGTGTTGTTGACCCGCTAGCAGGGCCAGGATTTGCTGGTCTGACTCTTAGATGGCACAGATTTAGCTGTTCAGCTTTGTGATCTGTTCCTGCTATCCATTCCCTGTATGGGGTATTGTAAATATACTCCATGTAATGACTATTTTTATTTTTCACAAACATGCTCATTTTATAGATAAATTCACATAAGGTATTTCCTGAGCATTAAATAAGTTTGGTTTCTCAGTCATTTCCATGAGCATTTGCTTTTGCTGCTGACAGATGGTGCTGGAAACTGCAGTGCTGAAGTACTGCACAAAAGGTTAATGGGAGGGGCTAAACCCTTATCCTGTCTAAATTATTCTAGAAGTCCTCTATGGGCTCCCAATTTTCTCTATATTCATTAGGGCTGGGATTTGATGAGCACCATAAATATTGTTGGACACCTGCAACTGTAGTTAAGAGTTCAGATAACATGTGGGCATATGATAGTAGTTCCAAAAATGATTTTACAAGTATTTTGAGGCTCATCCTTTTTTTTTTTTTCTTTTAGTTCATGCTTATGTTGCATTGTTTATTTTAACCAGCTGTTCATCTTCTCTCTGTCCCTTTTTTATACGAGATGTCTAGCAGCTGGTATTTGGGGTTTTGTACTGAATTCTTAAGGATGCTTCTCAAGAACTGTGTGCTGCTTTTGTCCATCCTGGGTGGCTTTTATCATTCAGGTTTTTAACTAACATTCTAAGCACAGACCTATTAATGCCTCATGTAACATGTTTACGGAATGTTGCCCTGATTATTTTTTCCTCTGTCTTACAGAAAAGACTTTTAAAAACAAAGTTTAATTAAAGAGGTTGATTAAATTAGCATGATTTGCTTTGACTGTCTAATGCTGTATACGCCAGAATGAATTTGTGTCTGAAGCAGGCAGCAAGCATGTTTTACCCTGGATTAACAATAAGTGTTTATAATCTTGATTCTACTGATTTAGCAGCTAAATAACAGGCCAACACTCTTATCTGCATGAAAACATGTGGGATATGCTCTGCATATGATCTGAGGCATCATAAGCTGCTCTAGAAAAGCCACATGTATTATGATATAAAGTAACCACAAGGATAACGCTGATTTGGCACTGGAAGTGCATTTTACATGTGTAGGAAGAGCAAACCTCATGTGTTGCCCCTTTGTACAGAAGGGGCAGTTTGCAGTAGTGCTAATGAAATGAAGAATTCGGGAGATTTAGAGCACGGAGGGAACATGAAATACAGAGCCCTGCTAGGCTGAAGCACACGCGCAGAGCCCCACTAGTCAGGGATGGGGATGGCAAACCCTGGGGGCAGCAGTAATTGCTCCCCTGGGGAAGCACACCTCCTGTAATTGGCTCAAGGGAGTGGGGTGCCTGACACGCTCCTGCTGAGGCCACAGACCGGCTCTGGGATTTGGCTCAAAGTCTGACAAATTCTTGCTGAATGTTTGCATCAGGGTAAAATTTTTATCTGGGGCTTAATTTCATCACTCCCAGACTGGGTTAGAAGCTGATGGTCACTGGTGTGAGAGTTGTAGTACTGAGACTGCCATGGATTTGGGGTACAGCCTAGAGGATCCCGCTGTGCAAGGGAAACCCAAGACAGGAGTTGGCAGAGAAGGGAGGAAGCTGAGGAGCACAGGGACCCTGGTCTGTGCTTACCCATGCTGCAGCAGGGAGGCTCAACCGCCTGCACCATCTTCTGCCAACCTCAAAGCAGTTGTGACCCCAGTGTAACAAGATCAGGCAGCTAGAGGTACCCAAGTCTCCACAGGGACCAGAAATAGTGCTTAGATCTCGTTTATTTGGGAGGGGTGTATGTGCTGTTTGAAATAAAAGCTAAAGAAAGAGTAGCAGCCCCAGAGATGGGCATGCAGTGCTTATGGGAAGCTTCTGCCAAGCAGAACTCTTCTTATTGTCTTCCTGGCTTTGCTGGAGCTGCTCTTAGGCTCTCTGGAGGGATAGATAATACAGATGATATGATTTATCATGTCAGCGCATACTTAGAGAGTCCTTAATCTGCAGATTATTGTCATAATCGTTTGTAATGGTTTTCCTGAGCCATTGCAGGCTATCATATTAAGGCAAGTTTGCGTCTAACACATGTAATATATTTTACACTTCACATAGTATAGTCTATATGAACAGTAAATAAGCAACTAGAAAATCTCTTGACAAAACCAGTGAAGTCTGAGTTCAGAGCAGTCTCTCAGTCTCAGATTCTCTTTTTTGAACCAAAAGCTGAGTGATCTGTGTCTGAGATTGCTTCTGCACATTGCTTTACGACTTCTAGTCCCATATAGCAATTAACCGAGCCAGGTGAATAGATGGTGTCTTTTTGGAATACAAAAAACATCTCTGCAGCTAAATGAGCTGAACTAGAGTGAGCTCTAGCTGGCCAAGCATGACTGCCTTCTGCCTCCTGAGCCACAGGCAGTGTTGAAAGGGTTGGGACACTGGGCTCCAGGGAGCACTGCAGTCGTTTTTAAGAGCAGTCTAGCCCATGCAGATGATCAAGTGTGTCTCATTCTCTGTGAGCTTGGTACGTACATGGCATGTTTGTGAAATGAGTTGGAAGGGGGCCAAAAAATCTGGAGAATGTTCCCTAACTCTGTTTTGTGCCTGATCTCCTTGAGTATCTTTCTTTGATGTGCCTGGAGAATATGATAATTATAGAAAGTAAGAAGAATGAACAACCTAACGTACATGATCTTCAGCTCCTGCCTACAGGTCTCTCGTTAGCTGGCCTTGCTGGTTTTTATTTTCTTTCCCATATGTGTGTGTTTTTTGTGCGGGTGATGTTTTTATGTGAATTGTTTGTGTTCTGCCCAGTACTTGATATACCTTTGCCTGTCAAAACTACTGGTATGGGAAATATGCATTAGTTTTTAAAACACTTGTGAAGCTACAGCAAAACATTTGCAACTCAGCTGATAAACATACCACTCATGGGTTTAGATATCTTTTCTCTCATGTGTTTTGAGCAACACATCTTTATTTTGTGCAGTAGCATTTTAACAAGATGTCCTTCCCTGTACTTCATGGGCTGAAATAAGAAAAAGAAGCAGAAACGACAATAGCATCAGCTCCACAGATGCCAGGAAGAACATAGTGGGACAAACTGTGTTCATCTTGCATGAACAAATGGTTCCCTGAGTCCTGATCGAGTTAAGTCTGAACCAAAATATTTTCTTCATCTACATCAAAAACATATGCCTTACTGTAAGTGAAGAACGCGCATGAAGAGAACCATACAAGTTTCAAACGAGACTAGCAGAAAAAGATAATCACAACAATTTGTTTGTTATCATTCATAGGCTGATCAGGAGAGGGAAAGTAGAAGCAGGAGGGCGTAAAGCTCTCTGGATCACTACCTCCCTCTCCACAGCTGCCCTCTCCATTTTGCAAGCCTTAAGCTGATGTTCTAGTAGCGTGTAATGGTTTAGGAGTTATCAAGAAAGAATATTGTAATTATGCATGGAAAATACGTCTGAGGAGGTATCTTAATAGTACTTGCTACCATACAGACAGACAGAGAGGGAGTGCATGTGCATGAATTAGCAAGCACAGGATGTGCGAGAGGAATTTTAGATAACCCTTTTCATAAAAATGATGTGACATGCATATTTTAAACAATACGCCATATGTGTTCTTAAGAGTGCTGGAAAACACTGGAAAAAGGCCCTTTATGACTTGTATTTGGAAAATGAATAAATATTTCTTTTTTTTCTCCATTATTTTCCACATTTCTTATAAGGACTGGTCTTTTGACATATTTGGTGAAAATACAATATTGTGTCCGTGTGACAGTATCGCCTGAATATTTGTTTTGTTTGTAACAAATCAAATGTTTGCTCTTACTAATGTTGAAAACATTAATTTTTCTTCTTCATTGTTCTCAAAACTGTGACATTATTATGTGTAACAAGCACTACGTCACACAGCACTGAAAAACTCCGTGTGACTTTACTCACTCAAGTCATGTGTGCTGCCTGCCATCATGGCCCTCGTGTACAGGAGTTACTTGTAAACGAGGTACAGGCCAAAGAATAATCCAATCAATTTGCAGTAACTCTGCTAAAGTTAAAAAGAATCATCCTTTTATTAAAGAAATGTGTTTCTACTATGACGTGTCTATTACTAAGCAAACGATACTAAAAGCGGTATTGACAGTACGCCTTGCCTCTGGACCAGGCATTCTGCTGGAAGTCACACAAGTGTGATGTCCACAACAGGAAACAGAAGTTAACCCAACAGACTTTTACTGCCTGGGATTAAGATGGTTTTCTCATCTGCTATACACCTGTCAAGACCAGTGTCATGAACCCCATCAAACTAAATAGGAAATATTTTTATTGTGGTTTTTTCTCACACAAAAGGACTATCCACTCAGTTTGATGCATCCTGACAAATGAAAGACCCAGCTTTCTCAAGGGCGTGCAGGCAAAAAAGTACCTGATGTGCAATCTCATCTCTGTCTTCTATGTGCACTTGCCGCTTCACCACATGTACAGTGAGGGGCTGGAAGCAGCCCGCTGCAGGAGCACCACTTTGATATGACCAGTTACATGTCTAGAAAATCAGTCAGAATGTACCCTGTCCGTTTGAATCAACAGGTTCAGCTGTTCAGTTGCACAAGAGCAGCATCCTGCTCTTATCCTTAGGTTCCTGGGACATGGTAGGTCTTTATCAAAGCGCACAAGATTTTACTGTCTGAAACTGATCGATTATAATGCTTGTGTCCCACAGGATGGGTTGACTCCTCTCCACTGCGGAGCAAGAAGTGGCCACGAACAGGTTGTAGAAATGCTGCTGGATCGTGGTGCCCCTATTCTTTCCAAAACCAAGGTAACTGGTACTGTTTTCAGCTGGGATAACCACTGAACTTTTTTTTTTTTTCTTTTTTTATATAATTCTGCGTGTCTCACATATTTAAGCGTTTGACAATAGCTTTCCCATTTCATAGCTATTTAAAGTAACTGTGTGGCAGATCTCAAAAGTGAACGCCGTATGTAGCGCATGTCTGCGTGCGTAAAATGTGTTAAATCAAAGGTTTCTGTGCCAATCAAAAAGGCATGTATGGTAACCCTATCCCTCACGATTTCAGTAGCTGAAAATTCCTGTATCTATCCCGGAATAAATACATGGTGATTACAATATATCTTCAGTTTGCACCAAATTACCCTAAGGCTAAGGGAGAGATAAGAGATAAAAATAGAGCAATGTCTCTTTGCAGAGACAGCTCATATTTCCTTAGGACTTAGCCTGATTACCAGCTTCTCCACTTTCTGTCTCTCTGCAGTTTATCATGCGAAATTCTTCATGGGAATTTCAAATCACCTGAGCCAGGGCGCACAGATTGCTTTAGACCCAAGGGTTGGCATCAAAGCACGCGCTTGCCAGGGCGCTTCTGGTGGTGGTCTCTGCTGTGCTGTTACTGCTGATTTTAAATCGCAGCCTGCTTTGTAGCACCCCTGCAGTCCATGAGTTTCCCGTTCAGGGTTGACTTCTGGGCTGTGCAGTTTGTTGAGGTTCTTGCCCAGGATAACTTTCCGCTACGTTTTTCCTCAGTCTGTAAGCTGTATATTTCCAACAGCACTTCTTGTTTCCTTCTGTTATTCTTCTCTCTTCTGTCATCCTGTCCTATTCCGTCTCAGTGCCCTTCTATATTCTGCTTTTCTCCTCCCTCTCCTTTCTTTTTTTTTTCCACTTACTGGAATATATTTAGCATTTGTTTGGGGAGGTTGGCACCAGCTTTCCTCTGCTCAGTGAGTCACTGGCAAGTACTGTCATGGGTAATCTGACAGACAGGATCCACCCATCCTTTGCATGTGGAGTTTCTGTGGGCTCCCACAGCCCTGACATGCAAACTTCACGAGCAGGGGAGACAGTAAGGGGCTGTCCAGGAGCCCTGCAGGACGTGTCTCCACACCACTGCCACTCAGAGCCTAGAGCTCATACTCCAGGGAGTAAGGATCTTCCACAGTCTGGTAGATAAAGAATTACTTAAAAGACGTAAGCCCCAGTGCTTTGGTTTCCACCGTCATAAATGAGAACCTCTCCTAAGGAACAATACTTGTTTGCCACATGGGTTTTGTACTGTCAGGTGTACTTAAGCTTAACCTGCTGTTCCAGGCCTGTGGGTTTTGAATTTGTTGTTCTTCCTGAGGAGATTCACACAGCCTGGCCCCCAGAATTCACTAGCCAAAGTCAGGCAGATGAGAACATGGGATATGGTGGGTTTGAAATAGCCCAAGGCTGACAGATACACTTTGGACCTGCGGAGGCTTATGTAAACTCCTCCAGCAAAATTGGACCTTCCTCTCTGGAAGAGAGAAAACTTTGCTACGTGTTAAAAAGCGAAGAGAAGAAGGTACAGAGCTTCCTGCATTTCCCTCTGATGTGTTAATCCTGCTGTTTTCAGAAGGTAAGCTAAGAAGTAGCGGTACCTCTGAATGACGTTAATGAAGCTGTTCAATTGGCACTAAACTACAGTACTGTCCTCTGCAAAAAATAAGTGGTTCCATTCTCTTCAAATTAAGTCACGTATTATTGGAAATAGGACACATCTTTGAAAGAATTTGAACTTCACCAAGTTTTCTCATGTTATGTAAAACTTTCAGGAGAATAACGTGACTGCAGTTTGATAGCTGTGTTCTGCTTGCACTTGTTTAGCATAGTGCTGTCCCTTCTTCACACTGGAATAACCTTAGATGTATTTTGGGGGGAGGCAATAACTTAATGGATATCTGGGGTTTTCTACAAGCGAAAGGAAACCTGAATTCTGGTCCTGAGTAAGCCAATAACTTTTTTGTGTGAGAAATGACATGTCTTTTTATCAATTTCCATCTGTTCTGAATTGCTGGTTTTCTAGATTTGTTTGGCTCTTTTCCTTTTTTTCTACACGCACACACACACACACTTTCCCTGACTGAAGTCCTTTGACACAGCTATGTACCACTGGCATTTTTATGTTTGCCCAGTCAGGCACTTGAAACTCTATTTCATCTCCGTGGTCCTCTTCTCATTTATTGTTTTTAAGGTATCATGTGACTGTCAAAACATCTTTGATTAATCCTGAATTTCTTCACCTTTTAATGTTTTCTTGGCAATCTTCATAAAACCAGTAATATAACAGTGTTTGTATAGCAACTCCACACTGAAGTACCGAGTCACTTCCTACAGCCATTTGTGGATTGTCTCTCACAGCAGGGATATGGGACAGGAGAACATTGTGATATTTTATATTTTTGTGTTAAAAGTGGGAAGACAAAGGCATTGCAATATTAAATTACTTGTGTAAGTTTGCAGAGTATCTTCTACTGCAACAGAATTAAGACCTTGTTCAGGTCATAACAAAAAACAAAATTCCAATGATGTTTTGTCTTCATCAACTTCTATAGCATCCAGTCTTCGCTCTTGCTCTTTTGTGTAAATCCTGGCTAGTTCCTGCACTTTTCTCATCCACGACATATTTTGTCAAGCATCTTGCTGACTTTCCCAAGTTGATGTGTGGCTGCTCTGCTTCTTCCCTTCTTTTCCATCGATGTCAGTCTCTTCACAGATTCAGAGAGCGGTAGGGGTTGGAAGGGACCTCTAGAGATCATCTAGTCCAGCCCCCCTGCCAGAGCAGGATCACCTAGAATAGACTTTCATACAAGTCTCTCCTGTGAGGGACTCCCATGTCATTTTCTCAATTTCTTATTCCATTAATTAATGTAGTTTATTGGCTGTTATCGTTAAGAATGACACTTTTTGCCTGAAGGTTCTTTCTTATAAAAATGGAACAGAACAGTGTGTGATGTTTCATGATATTTTTACTATCACTTGGAAACATCAGGTGCAGACTGCTATAAGGAGGGCTTGGTGATGGAGGGAAATTGCTCTCTTTTTTAATTCTGTTTTTTAACTACACAAGGAGACAGTGGAAAACATTTAAAATGCATTGCTAGTATCAAGCTGCCATGCAGATAATTGCTGTAGCAGCCTTTGGGAATGGGAGCGAGGCTTATCCAAACCAACATAAATCACAAGTGAGATACCCATGAGATAATCTTACTTCAAAGATACAACTGTGTCCAAGAATGCCGCCTTCTCAGCACTGACTGTAAAGTGCTTTCAGACTCGGACAGTATTAGCCTGCTTTCACCATCCTTCTTCCATGTCGCTTTTAAAACTTATTTTACTGTGCATTTCCACCTTTATTTTGAATGTTTGTCATTACTGTTATGATATGACCACGTGAAAGGAGAGGAGAGAAATCATCTGTTTCAACAATCCTGCGATTTCGGCTGGGTTTAGGTTGCTACTTTGCCTTTGCTAATCGCGGTCACATGAGGGCACTACATCTGTGAGCAAGAGTTTCACTTTCTCCGTGATGGCAAACACTGCGTGCTGTCAGTCATTTGTAGATTATATACTATTATGTGTTACCAGAATAGCTCCTGCACTTGAATCTAATTATGGCATTAGAAGGACTAAGTAAAACCAAAAAAGAATACAAATGGAAGAAGGTGTCTTGAGGTTTATCTATGGAACTCGTGTACTTCGGCTGACAAGACGTCTTTCATTCTGGCATGATTTTTAACCTTTTGTTATGTAACAGGGTCAGTCCTTTAAGTTCTGAGAATTATTTCTCTTGTGTTTTACTCTGAAAATGTAATAAATGCTGGCAGCCTGTTGATTAACTATTGTAAGCAGCACAAGAAACAATTCGTGGTACAGGTTTTGGTCCTAATCACAAATCTCTCTCGGGTGTTTCCCTGGGAAAACAGAGCTTTAACTGTCGCTGGCAGGTCACATCATGGTGGTTGGGAAGAATGGTCTCCACAGGTGTGGAATGTGGAGTAAGATGTGTGTGTAACCCAAATTCAGGAAAACGCTAGTGGGGGGATGCAGGAAGGTTGCAGTGATGCTCTGACCTGCTCTCTCACGCCTGGTATATGCAGGCTACATAAGAGTGGTGAGTTTAATGAAGCTCTCCAAAATAACAAGTGCTAGAAGACACAAAGTTCCGTTCTTCACTTAACTCATTTAACTCCGGCAATTTATCTGAGCTATGCTGGCTGAAATAAGGTACGTTTAGAGCACTGCTGGTGTGGTATGACAGGTTTTTTAAGGTAGAGCTGCCCACAAACACTAACCACACAGGCTGCAAATTTCACGTGGCTCTTGCCAGAGTAAGAACCCTTGTTGTTACACTGAACATGCTAAGTATAATTTGAGTGCTCTCTGGCTTGTAAAATTCTTCATACAACAAATGCTCTAAGCACCATTTGGCAGAGGAGTTTCATTTCTCTGAGCATCCTATAACCCACCAGTGTTGGGTCTTTTTTGTTCACAGAATGGTTTGTCTCCATTGCACATGGCAACACAAGGAGATCATCTAAACTGTGTTCAGCTTCTGATTCAGCACAACGTGCCTGTAGATGACGTCACCAATGACTATCTGACTGCGCTGCATGTTGCCGCCCACTGTGGCCACTACAAAGTTGCCAAGGTTCTCTTGGACAAGAAAGCTAATCCTAATGCCAAAGCACTGGTGAGTACACAGCGGGTTACTATTCACGACTAAACATTCCTTCAAAGCTGCAGTGAGACTTGTTTGAGAGTTATTTTCTGCCTGCTGATGGCTGACAGTGAGGATATGTCGTATTGCTGCAGCCCAAGAGAGGATGCTCGAGGTTCGGTGCGTTAATAACGTAGCACACAATCACAGCAGACCTTTGCTTACCGATGGTCAACAGTTAGTTATGAATTTCTAGTGTAACTAGAGCACTTCTGCCTCCTGCTAGCTTCTTATGTTTCTGAATAGATGAAGCAGCTGCAGACGTAACTGCTGTAGTTTTTGGTATGGAGAGAATTCTCATTTTCAAAATGTTTGTACAGAGAAAATAATCAGCAACACTTAAAACTGAGAGAATTTTTATCAGCACTCAAAGCTGTGAAACAGTAAAATGTAGGAATGGGTTACATAATGACTATTTGTGGTATTTTATAATTATTTCAATGGAGTCATATGCCTTTCTACTTTAAAAACAACTACAGCAACAAAATCTGTTAGTGTAACTAAACTGCATACAGACTGAACATTAATGCATTTTGTTCAAAATTACACATGCAATCTGTTATTTTTAAACATCTTTTTGATTTGTTCTTCAAGAACTATTCCAAACAAGTTTGCGTTGTGACATTAATCAGGTTGACTGTTGGTTTTACAGCCCAGTGCTGTGAAACTCATTCAATTCCTGAAACCCTCACAAGCCAGGTGGGATTGACTTTCCTGAAAACAGGCTCCATAGCGTCCCTTCTCTCAGGCCCTCTGGTTTTTGAGTCAGACCAACCTGCCTTCAGGTGTCCTTAGTCAAGGTATTATGGTATATGGGTTTTGCTCACTATAACCAGCAAGCGAAGAGGCTTGTAGGCCTGTAATGTTCGGTTTTGCCTTCTGAAATAATCAAATCATCGTTTGGTTTAGCTTGTCAGAGTTGCTGGCAGTGGCCTCTCATTGGTCTGGTAACCTAGCCACAAATTTCCTTTTCCCCTAAATCTTTTAGGGTTTCTTTTTATTCTGTCCTGAACCCCACTCAGGATGATTAAGCAGAAGGAGCCTCAGTGCAGTATCTGCAGCTCGAGTTCATTCGTCCCTCAAACACATCTGAGCTTGCCCTGGACGTAGTCCGCTGCGGAGAGAGCAGAATGCTGCTCACACTTAACTCGAACAGACAATTGCACTGACCTCACGTTACAAAAGCATATGATATTCTTCACTGTATGGCAGGTAAAAAAGCTAATTTTGATCAGATCTGCGGGACCAGTTCTGTCAGGTGGTTTCAGATCTGCTCTGCAAAGGCTTTCTTGCTGAATATACAGAGCGTCAGCAGCATTCAGTCCACTGCTGTACCAGCCGTGGATGCTCTGGGCAGCGTATTTTCCCGTTTTACTTGTTTTCTGTTGTATCACCTCACACCAAATAAGATGAAAGTTTTAAATGTTCACTCTGCTGCACACACAATTTTTTTTAAAGGAGGGGCAAAATAATTGCAATTACAATAAACTGGCAGGTAATGAATGAAAAAAAAAATAAAGTAAGATTAGTTTAGAAGAAGATCCAAATTCCAGAGCTTGTGAAGGTAAAGCGTGTTTTTTCTTTTACCAGCAGTTCTGCAAAATCAAAAGAAAACCAAACTAAAAAAAACCCCAAACCCCACCCCACAATTCCAGCCAAAATCCCCACCCAGTTAAGAGTGAATATACTTCAGCAAAAGTTAAGTTTCTGATAGTTTTAGGTGAACTAAGATTTTTTTTTTAAATAAATTACTTGTCAGAGTGGGCAACATATTTTATAATTAAAACTGGCTTTATGGAATATGTCTTTTTCTTTATAGAAGGGTTTTTTTTTCTTTTATATGAACAATCTAGTGAAGCCAAAACAACTCTGGGAGGTGTTTTGTTAAGGCAGGGGAATGTTTTATGTGAATTCCATACGAAATTCTACTTTTTAATGACATATGCATTGCCATTAAATGTACGTTCTTTCTCATTGACAGAATGGTTTTACACCTCTACACATTGCCTGCAAGAAGAACAGAATAAAAGTAATGGAACTTCTTCTGAAGCACGGTGCATCAATTCAAGCTGTGACTGAGGTAGAAGTGGCCTTTTCATATTTTATCTTTGTCTTTCCTACAAAATTAATTGTAACTATATTGATTGAGATTTGAATATTTCTGAAAGAGCATGTACCAAGCAAGACAACAACTACTTTCAACTAGGTATTACCAAATAATAAAGTCAGTTGCCCTAATGGATCACAACGCCCAAAAAATTGCTGCACCTGGGGAATGCAGTGGAGACAACATGAAAGACATAACAGATTAAAATATGGAAAAAAAAAAAATCTATAATTTCTGCTAGTTTTTGCCTGTAATTTAATGAACTGAAGAACAAATTCACCTTCACCTGATCATGGTGAAGCCTGTGCTTCACGCACATTCTGTTTTGAAGGGTGGTTTAATGCGCAGACCTTGTTTTAGCTTTCCACACAGAAGTTATATTCACCCACCATCACAGGTCATCACAAATCAGCTGGACAGAAATCAATATGCTATTATTTCAATCAGCATGAGATAGTCTACACCCAGTTAGTGGCACAATTTAGAGATTAATTAAGTACCTATGGAAAATTTGGTTTGTCTATGCAGATGTATACTCTACTAAGTTAGGAGGAAAGGTCACATGTATGAATGTGTGACCACTGTGGTCAGGTTAGAGAACAATAAACAGTTCCATTGTTAAACAAGGTAAAACTGGGAGCAGGTCATCTCCTCAAAATGGAGTTTCATTTGATGCACAGGTTTTTGTTCTATTCATTCAGTAGTGAGCTATACAACTCCCGGGCTTTCTTGAGAGAGAAGGGAGCCTGCCCCTGCTGCAGTTCACACATCCCCAGATTAGTTTTGAAAAACGGTAGCGCGTGCAGATGCAGCTTTCAGAGTCTGATTTGAAGCCATGTTAGCAAATGAGTGAAAGGCACAAAGAGAACCTTAACAGGAGAGATGCAACGCTTGTCCTCTTTATTAATCAGTTAGTGGGGAAGTAGGAAAGCTATCTGTTCAATTTCAACCCTTTTAAATACACAGAATTAAGAGAATAGAAGCAACAACAACACTTTACTGTCTCAAGTGAGTGAACGAGGTTAACAGTCTGATCTGTACCTTCTGAAATACTTTTTCAAGCAAAATCTTTCCAATAGCAAGAGCTCTTCCTTTATTTCCTGTTGCTGCCTCACCATGATCTCACATGATCTCAAACCACATTTGACTGCATCTGTTGAGATTCATCACGGTGCTTTGCTGCAGGGCTCTACCTTCCTGACTGCCTCTTTCGCTGGCTCTCTGTATGGTAACAACCTGACAAGGCACAATTAGGAGTCGGCATGCAGCATCCCATACATAAAACACCCCATAGTCAGGAAGAAATACTTTATCTGGCCAAAAAAAGGCATCCAGAAATCTTCAGGGTATTCCTCCTCAAAGAAATCTGAGAGCAAACATGTTGGTTGTGAGATGTGGATAAAAAATGCAAATACAACATGAGGAAGCAGCAGCAGATGTCACAAATAATCATCGTTGCATATACACTGTTTATTAAAGGTAATCCTTACTACCTTTTTCTACGGTAGATTCTGCTTTCCAGGGAGATGCCATACTTCCATTTGTCGTTACTGCACCTTTTTTTTTCAGCTACAGGCTTGTCTCTCTGCAGTATGAGTTAGTGTTTATGGTCAAATATCACACACATGCATTGTATTTCCTGCAGTCTATTATTTTATATTATTTTAAAAGCATTTTCTAAATTATGTGAAACAGGGAAAAGGAATAACATAACCAGTTATTCTGCCTTCCTGCTCATGTTTGCTGTTCTGCGTGAGAAAGGAACAAAAGTGTGTTTTCCTCACCCACACCCTCCTGGGACTTGTGTTACATGTATGGGGAAACTGCCTAAATCAGGGGATTTCCAGAGATCCACTGAGCTTTCTCCTCCTAGTAGCAAAACTCCCTTCTGCAGCCTCTGGCTGGCTGTTGCTACAGCTGTGCAGAAGCAGCTGTGAGAGGCTTTAGGGTAATTCTGCTTGGAGAAATATTAACTATTGATTGGATTTCTAAAGCAAAATCCTTGAGGTCATGCCCTGCTAAATGACTGCTCCCTTTTTTTTTGCTTCCCTCTCCCTCTCTCTCTTTCTCTCCGGTTGGTCTTCTACATCTTGTGTAAGGGCGGTGGTGCAGATTTGTGATGGTGCCACAAGGTGCTGAGGGAAGGGGGAATTCTCTTTAGCCCGTGTCGTTTGTGCCTGTGCCTCTCTGGCTGGATGCCACTGTTTTGAATTCCCTTTCTCCTGGAGAAACAGTGGGGATGGAGCTCACCACTAAGTTCAATAAACCTTTTTGTTCATCCCAAAGCAACAACGGACACTCCATTATTTTTGCATTAGCTGAATGTTCCAGAAAACCTTATCTTTGTACTGGGAATGCTTCCACTTTTTTTTTTTTTTTTTTGTCCCTGGTCCAAAATGATATTTAGCAAAAACTTAAGGAAGAAACCTTGCTTAGCTATTGCTGATTTTAGCTGATGGAGAAGTACTGAGTTCCTAGAATGTTTTTATGCTTGCTGATGAATTGTACTCATAGGTTTTTCCAACTCTGTGCCTTTTAGTTTAAGCATGTGTATATGTTTTTAAGAAGGTAAGATCCCCTTGGAAATGCAAGCACTTGGGTTTTCTTACTTTCGAATAACTCATTTTTTCCCCCATGCCGTTCTTGTAGAGGAGTGTGGAAGTAGATATTTAAGTTTGACTTTGGTTTGGTTTTCAGTCGGGCCTCACTCCAATCCATGTTGCTGCCTTCATGGGACATGTAAATATTGTATCGCAGCTAATGCATCATGGAGCATCACCCAACACTACCAATGTGGTGAGTAACAGGCTTCCTTTCGGCATGGCAGAACCGTGAGTACATTGTAATACCTGGGAGCTGGGAAGCGCCTGATTCTGGTGTTGGCCATCCACCTCCATGGCAGTCGTGGCTCCTGCTGGAGTCATGGGGAAGGACAACCTGCTGATTCCCACCTGAGAGATACCTGACAGGTTGAGGAAACCTCAGCAAAGCCTGACTAGAAGCAGACTCTGTTCTCTTTATTTTCTGAAGTAAAGAATGAGACCATGCTGTAGCTTCTCATATGTAATTTGTGAGATGTGTACTTGACTGTTGAGCACTGTTTGCCCAGGACCCCGGGGGCCCTACCATTTAAGGGAAGTTGTGCTGTTATCAACAGATTGGAGCAGATTGTCGGGACATATTGCCTGTGTCCACACGGCCGTACGAGTGCGCTTTTCTGCTGGATGTGCGCTGCGTGCCCCAAGGCTCCCGGGGCATGTGTAAAAGCTGAAGTCGTTGTTAGATGGATATTCGAAAGTTGGGAAATGGGAGGAAAAGAGAGACTTGTTGATTCTTCTTTAACAGTTTGCCTTCAAAATCTCCCTTTTGCCTTCCATACACAGGTGCAGTTAGAAGACAGTCTTACTACTAATTCTATTATATGATATAAAAATACAACACCATTTATAAATTAGCAGGTGTTTGTACCTAAACACATATTGGTGTCCAAAAATGTAGAACGCAGTTTTTCTCCTGAATTTATTCTGGTTTCCTTGGATTTGTCTGTCATTAAGTCCGTGAAGCCTTGGATTAATGTACTCAGTAATGATTTTTTTCCCTCTTGTTCACTCATCACAGTGCTTGTCAGATAACAAATGATGGTAGGGGCACAGGGCATAGCAGGAGGAGACCCAAATATGTGTGTATCTGAATACACAGAATTTGAAACACATTTTTTTGTTTGACCAATTAGGCTCTATTTAAATGAACATCATTTTAAGCTCTGTTAGTAAAATGTTAGTAAATACAAAAGTTGCACTGTCTCTTTTCAGCAAAAGGCGAGTGACAAAGGCACTGTTGTGTTGGGAAACAGACCTTGAAAGAAACTGCTTTGTAACATAGAGCTAAGAGGTCCTATATTGCCTTAATCTGCCTTAATCTCCAGTCTTGCTCACAGACAACTGCTACAAAATATTCTACTGGAGATCATTCTGAACGGGGAGACCGGTATTTTTGTGTTTATGAAACACATTGGGGTTTGGTTTTCCTGCAGTGTGTTTTTAATGATGTTTTATTTTGCTGCTGCGTGCTAGAGAGGAGAAACAGCACTGCACATGGCTGCCAGGGCTGGCCAGACAGAGGTGGTTCGATACCTGGTACAAAACGGAGCCCAGGTGGAGGCCAAAGCCAAGGTAAGGTGACGGTCCAGGTATAATAACCCTAGATTAGCTGTATTTAACAAAGCAAGGAATCACCTTCATCTGGCATGTGTCTTTCAGGAGGAGAGAGGGAGATGAAGCCAAGGGCCTTGGCATAATGACAACTGATATTTTGTTACGTACTCTCTTACTGTAATCATGAGAGACCTGCATGTGAGAGAGAAGGCAGGAGATGTCAAGTTGATACCATGCCTGGTTTTCTGTCAACTTTTAATATAAACCATTCTGTGTTTGAGGAGTTCTGGTTTGGGGTGGGAAGCAATGAGGAATGCCTCAAATCTGCTTTTATTTCTGCAAAACTGCTGGTGTCTCCTGTCATGTCCCTAAAGCGTCAGCCTGTTTGCATTCCAAAACGGTTATACTTCTAGAGAACATCTCCTAAAGCAAGGAGACGCTTTAAGGGGATGTAGCGTTAGGGCTGGAAAGAAGGAACAGACCCTGTAGAGACAATTGCAGTTGAGGAAGATAAGGGCAAAGGAAAAATAAATGGTCAAGAGCCACTGAAGAAACACACAGAATTATAGAAATGAAAGGGTTCCAGGAAACAGACAGCAGAAGGCTATAAATGGCTGCAATAAATAGCAGTCTTAATAGATAAAACCAGGAAAACTTTTTTCCCCTGAATAGCAATTAAATGAGTATTTTTTTCAAAGAAAACAAATTTTCGTTGTGAAATTATCATCTGTGAATTAGCTCACAAATAAAGTTACTAGTAAGAATATCTATTTATAAGGAACTCTGACTAAGTATTTGCAGCAGACACACTGTATCTGCAAGCAGACTGACAATAGAAGTGAATCACGTGGCCTGTAAATCTGCAGACAGCCTCCAAGGGGAACAGCTCTTCCCCAGAAGCACAGTCATGCAAATGTTTTCTAAGTAATTTCACACAATGAAATACTTTGTGCCAACTGACACTGCCTGTGATCAATTTGGTATCATAAATAATAACTAAATACAAGTAATAGATTATGCACCTGTGCTAATATCAGCCGTGAGAAATGTGTGGGAAACGGGCATAAACTAGAAACATTTAGGAACCATAAAGGCGCTCACATCCTAAATCCCAAAGGTGTAAAATGATTGTTGTAGGATGAGCATGGGCAGAAGTGTCCCCAGCAGAGAACACCCCCAGAACAATTCTGCTGCAGGACATGGCATAGCAATGCTCAAAAGGTAGGAAATTCAGCAGGGAAAAATGGGGAGAGGAAGATGTGTGAATAGATTTATGAGAAACAGGCAAAAATAAAGTCACAGGCTTTCTTGGCCATACTGTTGCGATCGTGTGCTTAATCCAAAGATTGTACAGCTGAGAATGGGGAGGACAAAAATATAAACCCAAGTAATGAATAAGGAAGAAATTATCTATTAGACACTCAGAACAAGGTCACAAACACCCATAACATTTTCACGGAGGGAAAATTAACGAGACTCGTGACAAAACTATTTGGATTTAAAGCTACTTCAAACTATTAGGATTATTGTGTTGCAAATGAGCAGTGACCAAACAACAGTGAATTTCAGCACCGTGCTTTATCTTCAGTTACATCCCCTGTACACTTATTCGCGAAGTACCAAACAGGTCGGTCACCAGTAAAAAGGCACAAAATATGATAATACAAGTTACTAGGCAATAATATGCTAAGCACCTCAGGTCATCCCGAACAACTGAGTTGTTAAATGTTGCTGGGAATCAGAAAAGAGTTCAAGATGTGAGGAATAGAGCTATGCTTTTGCTGCATTTTAAGAAAGGTCTCAAATTCAACAGGAAACTCAATGGATCTTAGTGGCAAAGCAAAGTGAGGTGAACCCAGCTTAAGAAAATGGATCCGTTTATTTACTGTTATGGATTATTCTCCTGCCTGGGATATTTTGTGATGCATCAAGAACGCACAAGATACCTTTATTATATGACAAAGAGAAAGCCAGCGTGCAATATTCTCTAGCTTAAGACCTCAGTAGAATTCATGCTCGTCTGCAATTTTGAAAAGCGATAAAATCTGAGCAAAGATTTTCTGTCAAAATATGAGCCTTAGTTTCCTTACGTAGGACTGTGTTGTTTCCTTTGTGTTTAGGATGACCAAACGCCGCTGCACATTTCTGCTCGACTGGGAAAAGCAGATATAGTACAGCAGCTGCTACAGCAAGGAGCGTCTCCAAATGCGGCTACGACGTCTGGCTATACGCCCCTGCACCTTTCTGCTCGAGAAGGACATGAAGATGTAGCTTCTGTTCTGTTGGATCATGGGGCATCTTTATCTATCATTACCAAGGTGAGGGACTTGCAAAAGTGATAGTTTCAATGGTAAAACCTGCCTGTAGCAAGTGCTACTTGTGAATGAAACACTGCAAGAGTCAGACACACATACAAATAATGTAAGAATGAGCTACGTGTTGTTGAAAGGGTATGAAGGATCCAGTTTTACCACAGAGCCTGATGTATAACGTCCCAGTGATCAGACATGCATTTTCTCGGAATGAAAGGAATGCAGGGCAGAAATTCCTGACTGGGAGTTGATAAGCTGTTACCCAGCCTTGTCCTTGGGGCTTTGGTGGTGTGAAGAAAGGAACTGACTCCTTCCTTTTCAAAGTTGTTTTAACGTAGATAGGGCTTTGCCCTGCAAGGGAGGGCCTCCAGACCTGCGGCAGTTGGGAATCTGCGGGCTTGCTGCCTGTACGCAGGACCGTGTGAGGGGATGGAGGGAAACAGCAGTATCCTTGCAGATCAGAGACAAACCCTGGAAAAAAGTGCACAAGGCTGATATATAACTGCTTTGTCTTACAGAAAGGATTTACTCCCCTACACGTGGCTGCAAAATACGGGAAAATTGAGGTAGCCAACCTCCTGCTTCAGAAGAATGCATCTCCTGATGCTTCTGGAAAGGTAGGACAGAAGAAGCCACTTCCACACAAATATCTGAATGCACATAATGTTCTAATAATACCCTTCTGCCTACTTACCATCACACTAGTGTCCACAGCCTGGGTGTAACTGGAGTGGGTATTACGTAATATTCCAGTCCCTGTCCGGGCTGTCGAGAGCCAGCAAACTCTTGACAGAGGTGACTTTTATTGTCATTAATTGAAATAAAACTCTGTCCTCTCTGTACTCATCCAGGGGAATGAAGACAATGGTCTCATGACAGGGGCCAAAGCCCAGTAGGACCTCAAGCTTTTTAAACCAGCCCATCTTGGATTTTTACAGATCCAAGGGACAGTTTACTTATCCACTGCAGTGAAAGAAAAACACTGCCGGGGGTGTGACCTCAGGGTCAAAATTCCTTACCTGCTCTGTCCTGGGGGCAGCACGGATATGTGCTTCTCTGTTAGTCTTTCCTGGGAAAAGTGAAAAGGGCTTTCACAGCTCAGTAAGGACTGTCAAGTATCTGTTTTGGTTTTGTTTTCTAAAGTTAGCAGAGACTCTGGATACAGGAATGAATAACAAATGTGTTTTTTCACCTTACCTACTCCCATTTTCCAAACTCTTAAGTTTTCCCTGGAGAAGGTCTATAACAGCACTTGTTTGTTCTGCATGTGTTTTTAGAGCGGTTTAACACCACTGCATGTAGCTGCACACTACGATAATCAAAAAGTGGCACTCCTACTGTTGGACCAGGGAGCTTCACCTCACGCATCTGCCAAGGTACAAGTACTGGTCACTCTGGGGGAACAACACCCAGGCTTTCTGTGTCACTTTATTCCCTGTCTATCTCTGTTCTTCCTAGGCTGTATATGCATGCAAATGCAGGGGGGATCAGTGACCTTGTTCATTAATATCTCACAACCACATAAAGCTGTTAGAATAACTCTGCAGGTGAATAAAATAGCAGTAAAAATGCAAATATAGCTGTAGAAACATTTAAAATCTCTAAACAGAGTTCTACCACAGCAAATACTGAGCCTTGCTTTCACTTGTCTGGTCTCCTTCGTACCTTCTCCAAGCCAGCCAACTTTATATTATTGCATCTTAACATCTGTGCAGCGCAAGCTTGGAGCTTGTGCCTCGCTACACAGTTAGTTCTTCTGTATTGTGCCACAGGATGACTTCTGAGGCGTGATATGTTTCTCAGTACAATGTACATAACTATTTAATGTGCTTCACAATCCTTCTACCACAGTGTAAATGGACTGGTGAGAAAATGAAAGTAGTCACAGCCCTGCTTTGATTGCAGTTTACTGTAGGCAAGACAACACGTACTGTAAGATTTCAGGGGATGTGAAAGAATAAATATTTAGATGTATTCTGAGTAGAATAAAGAAAATTAGAGAAGCTTAAAGTGTCTATATCTTTTGTGGATCCCAGTTTTAACTATGGATCTATAATCAGTAGTTGGACAGCAACAGAAAGCAAAACAGGGTGGAAACATAGGTAGGGTCAAGTTGGGTAAGTGCAGGGTAAATACCTCATCTGAAACAACCCAGACACATTCCTAAAATCACTGCAAAAAACCCCAACAAAACACTGCAAAAGGGAGAGCTAGTGGAAAAGGCAGTGTCATAGACAGACATCTCTCCTTGATTGCCTTCCTCTCACACATGACTGAACACAGCCATAACACTAGAGGCCTTCTGCATGGCTAAAGAAGAGGATGGAATCCGTCATACAGGGTAGGTCCCAGAGCTTATAGTGCAAAAGAGAGGAAAGTTAAATAAACACAGATAGCCAGCAGCAGCGGCACAGTCTAAAATCAATACTGTCGATAGCGGCAATCTGCCAGAGTAGTGCCCCGGGAGGTGAACTGGAGTGATCTCTGATCCTTTACTGCTGCAGCACAGCACTCTTAAATGCCACTGCAAGGAAGAAAGGGCCTCCTGAAGGGGATGAGAAGGCACTGACCCAGTTTTCACGGAAAGAAACTGCCAGTGGAAGCTGTGCATCCTGTAGGGACAGGGATTGCAGCAGCCACTGCCAAGGGCTTGGGAAGCCCAAACCAAGGTGGAAGCACTATAGATTATGGTATAATATTACACAAACTCATCTGCCAGGTCATCTTAGCCCCCCCATCTGTAGCAGCACAGTTTTGCAGCTGCCACTTGAGGCCTTCAAGTGCCAGCTGTACGTCTTCCTAGAAGAACGCATTTGTTAGTATTCTGCAGCAAGTGAGCCACAGCAACACTGAGTAGAGCGCCAATACCAAATAAAATTAACGATAGCATGTTTGTTGCTTTAGGCACCCGCTGTGCAGTCATCTGAAAGGTGATGTTGGTAACAGCAGATGATTTCCCATTTCTTCCGTAAATGTGGTCTAATAGATGAATGTGTTATGTCATATCTCATCACTGACTCCACGGTTAGTTTCATCAGCAGTTGTTTCTTGGGTGACACTCCACTCTTTAACACTGATCTTAAGAGTGGCTCATTAGCCTGGCCCGGCAGCGTTTGCCTTGCAGAGTGATGGGTGAAAGGGTGTAGGAACTGGCCGTGTCAGAGTACAGCATTGTGATACAGTTATTCTGGTGGACCATTCTTCTTTTTTATAGGCAAAAATTAGGCTTGTGCCTAGTTTTAATTTGGCATCCACTTTATAATGCTTCTCTTCTTCTCACCCCACTCCCACAGCTTCAGTTTTCCCTTGTCCCTTAATTTTTAACTGTTTTCCCTTTTTACCTCTTTTCCCTAGCAGCCAGAGTAACTCAGTACCCTTCCTTCCAAACTTCATTCCCTTCTACATCTGCGCGTAGTGACGCAGCACAGCCCTTATGAGGAGATGCAGACTGAGACTGAGCTGATTCTCATCTTTTATTTTTCAGCTCTCTGTTTGCCTTCTCGTGGCAACGTGCTGCTTTTCTTTCCACTGAAAGCAATGTATACCCACTTCTGAAGAAAACGTTTGAAAGCTGCATTTGTTATTTTACAAAATATACGTGAGCTCCGTGTGAAATACACAGTTTAGCATATATGCAGGATTTAGCACGTAGCATTTAGGATTTAGTAGGTACTTATGTGGCAATGGTTGTTTTACACACCAGGCTCATGCAGGAAGTCTAAGAGAGAATTGTGTTTGTATTTCCTGAAGCGTTTTATCTTCGAAGTGAAAACTCAGTGGCCGTATATGTCCCTTATTCACTGTGTTTCCTGGGTGTCATTTTGAAATATCTTAATATATAAGGCCTGAACTGAATCTGAATTGAATTTTGAAGGTTACAGAACCTTTCCCACATGGAGTTAGTGCTGTCCATCTCTCTCGCTTCCAGATTACTATTGAAGCTCACTTGTAATCAGTTCTGTGCCCCTGTGGATGTATTCTTTGTGCCTGCCTGCATCACCCTGCATCTATACATTGTGTCCTGCCTCCCCTTATAGTCCAGCTCTGCTGCCTGGTGGGGTGCAGGGAGGAGCCAAGCCAGGTGAACACTTTATGCCCTTAGATAGATGTTACTGGGCTGTGTAATCTGAGATGTGCATGGTACTTGTGATACCATACGAAAGGTTTATGCAGCTAGGGTCGCCCCCCGTCCTGACATTCTTCCTCAGTCACATACCTACACGTGCACATTTGCCATTTGCTTTAAAATGAGGGCTAATACGTCTCTGAAAGACAAAGTTCTTGATTAAACAGGCATCACCGTCTGTACCGAAAGGGTTAGGGTTGGTCATACCTTAGTGTTTTGGTATTTGCATGCTCATCAGCTGTTATTTATATCTACTTTCTGCCAAATGTATCCTTTTTTAGAATTATAAAGTTCTACCATGCAATAGGTAACTGCATTTTTATTTTTAGTACTGAGCTTCTTGGGTATATGTATTGGAAGGAATGAAAAACATGAAGAGTGCAAGACTCTAAAGTTATATGCTTTAATTTTCCCTTGATCTGAACGAAAAGAGTCTGCCAGTAAGGTTAGGGTAAATGCTGCAAGAAAGGCCATATTTCGTGTACATAATGCTGTCATTCACACTGGGAAATGGGGGGGAAAGAACCCCAAAACAGCTGCTCTGAGTTATGAACACACATCCTGTTCTTCTGTTTGATAAAGATTTTATGTACGTTTGAGGACAAGTAGTAAATGTCTGTGAAATGAAACTCAAGTTCCTACAGCTATAGGTTGTGCTTTTCTGATCAGGTTTTTTTTTCCCTAAATTTTGAAGTTTCTTTCAGAATCCTTCTTTTTGTAGTTATACTTTCAAAACCAGATTGCTTAAAGCTCCAATACATTCATTTGTACAACTAGTTAATATTGTATTTGACTATGTTGGACAGAGCTTTTACAACTAATGACTTACTTTCATAGAGTCGATTAGGTATGGGAAAGTGGTTTATCACGTTGTTTAATGAGCAGCATGCAATGAAGTGCTTTCTTTTGACAGAATGGCTATACGCCACTGCACATAGCTGCCAAGAAAAATCAGATGGACATAGCAACTACACTGCTGGAATACGGTGCTGATGCCAACGCTGTAACCAGGCAGGGTATCGCCCCTGTACATCTTGCCTCTCAGGACGGCCACGTGGACATGGTGTCGTTGCTTCTTACTAGAAACGCCAACGTAAATCTCAGCAACAAGGTGAGCATTCCCCCTGCTTGGTGCTGAGGCAATAAACAAACATGGTGGTGAGAAGGATAGGGGCCTGAAGGTAAATTTTGTCCACTGTGACTTGCAGGGTTTGAAAAGGTGTTTGAATACACATCTTCATTTCTTCCAGCCAAGAGAGCAGCTTGCAGCACGCCAGGTCACAGTGAATGAACTGCAGTTTGTAGTGCCCGAGATTTGATGACAGCACATGCTGCAGAGGAACTTACTAATCCATCTCCCTTTCTTCCATGCAATGCTAGTCTGACAAAACATGTCCAGAGAGAAAATGTGTTCCTCAGTGGGGTTGGCGCATGTCATGTATGAGCCTCTAGATATATGCCTGCCCAGTAAGCAAAGGTGACAACTAACTCGCTCAGGGAAGGTGATTTTTTGCAATGGGGTAACAACAGCAAGGTTGTCTGAGATTTTGTTCATTAATATAAGTGATTCTTCCTCCTCAGGGGGTGTTCCTCAGGGCACGGTGACTTTCGGTGTAATTTCTCCTGCGGGCAGGCAAGGGAAGTTGGTGGATTTTAGTTTCTCTATGTATGTATTTATAGGCTATTAAGTCTCTCTATAGTAATGTTTCTAGCAAATATGAAGCCTTAATTCTTTAAATGCCCCGCTAGGCATCAGAAATGTTGTAAAGTGCAGTTTCAGTGTGGATTCATGTGGCTTAAGTAGAAAGGCAAGAGACAGATTTTTCATTGAAAGTATTTCTTACTCTCAGCAGGTAGAAAGACTCAGTGTCTCTGAGGCTGATGCTGTACAGGGCTGCTGTGTTTTCCTGTTTCTAACTTTACAGTTTGGTTATTTTTGGGCCCTCCTTCAGGAAGCTTCTCCTGCAGATGTTGATTATTTTTTTTTTCCTCAGTCTCAATCAAGTGTGTGGGCTTATGCAGTGCAGAATGTACTTTGTATATCCCCACAGGGCAATTTGCCATGTACACATTCTGCATCACATTGGCTATCATGGTTTTGCTGCTAAGGCTAATATAGAGAGGATGATTGCAGGTGATTGGCATTTTGATTCAGTCCCATCAGAGGTTAATTACTCACAACATCCTTCGATCTGTTACTGTTCAGTTGCAACCTCTAGTTTCTCATTATACTGATAACACCACCTTTTGAAAATAGTTCCCCTGTGCTCCCTTAGGAATGCACATTTCCCCCGAGCTCAGCACCTATATTTGAAGCCAGATATTTAAAGCACACTAACTTTTGAGTTTTGCAATGAGGGGGGGGAAAAAAAAAAGTGCATTTGTTTATTTGTCTTCTTCAGGATACCCAGTATGGTTGGGAGCTGGATACTCTGAGCCCCAGTGTGGGCACTGAGCACTTGTTAAATCTTTTTAGAAGGTTTGGCCCATGATACCCGGGCTCCATTAGGTAATTTACAGTTGGTTACTCTTATATATTTGTGTGATGTGACCCTAAGCTGCATTGTCACCAGGATTGCATGGTCGAGTGCAGGACAGTGGGATACTCTCAGCAGTTACTGCCTTCGGTAGTGAGTCTGCTGTGGATATAAATTTGGGTTCAAGGGCAGGAAACTTGGCAAGTGTTTCTGTCTGATGTGCCAGCTGCTGCCACCCACTCTTTTGTCACTGCTGCTAAAGGCAGTAGGAACAGAGGGAGAGAAAAAGAACAGTGTTTTTCAAGTAAAGGATATTCTTTCCCATTCCAAACATCCCCTCAGGTAAAGGGGTAGAAGTTGTGTCGCTTGTTGACAGAAAGTTGTGTCGCTTTCTGAGGTTGTAAGGATCTTAGATCTCAAGTTTCAGATGAGAAAAATAATGAGCTATCCAAAAAGTGAGAGTGTCAGTACATGTCATCTAGCAAGCCTGTATACTCCCTGGGCAGGGAGAAATGGACCCCATCTCAGAGAAATGTAGTTTCATCTTTTCTGTGTGTGTTTGAAAATTATTACGTGGAGGAGTAAAGGATAAGGCTAAATCTGGGTGAATGTTACTGCTGGAAAACTTGCAGAAGTGTAAATAATAATTCAATATTTCTTTTAAGGTCTTACTCATTCTAAGGACGTCAGTTACTCAGAGTTGAAAAATACCGTGTGACTTTTCCTTCAAGCGCTGTAATTTGCTATTGAACACTGCATGGAGAAATGTTCCATGCGTAAAAGAAACGTTATCTTCCTGGCTTTCAAACTGTACTCTCTTGCAAATCGACAAATGTGATTAGGAGTCACGTTATACAGTGAAAGTGGAATTTATCATTTCTTTAAATTCAGTAGGTTGTTTTGAGTCGTACGGGTACCTGAATTCGCATTTTGGTATTTGTCTGCTTCCTCTGAAGCGTGTTACTTGTTGCTTCCCATTTAGAGTGGACTGACCCCACTCCACCTGGCTGCTCAAGAGGATCGAGTCAACGTAGCAGAGGTTCTTGTTAACCAAGGAGCTGCTGTTGATGCACAGACCAAGGTACGAACCCTGCTGTCAACATGTTCTGTTTCCTTTCAGGGAGGCATGAGCCTACAGGCTGCACTAGTAATCGATTTCAGGGTGACACTGAAATAACAGCAGAGTAACATTCCCTGTAATAAATTATTATAGGATATATTCTGAAAACTTGAATCTGTAAACTTGTGTGTAAACTTGAATGTTTAGTGTTATGCTCAGCCTTTGAGCAATAAGCTTATTTCTTGCCAAATATTTAGACCAATGTAGATTTGGATCGTATCCTACTATTGTGTGCCACCGAAGATAAGTGGGACTGATCAGGTTTTCATGCAAGGAAGCTTTCAGAAAAGCTTGAGCTCTCTCTACAGGGTCATATAATCTTCTGCCATATGCATACGCTCATCTGCTTTTGGTATTTCTTACACGCTGCACGTGCTTTCCATTCAGCTGACAGTAGAAACAAAACACAGAACTGTTACTGAAAACACCTGTATTTACAGCAAGGGAAACATTGTGTATGCAAGTAGGCATTCCTGTCTATTCAGTGGTTAATACTTTTTCCCATGACTTAAGAGACTTTATGAAAAGAAGTAGTCTCCTTTCCCTGAGCTGATACTAAATAGCCGCCCATAGACATGATTCTGCAAGTAAAGCCATTGTTCAGTTGTAAAGATTACCCCCTACTCCTACAGCCTGACTCAGCCTTCATGACTAGATGCCTCTGAATTTCTAAGCCCTTTTGTTTCACAAAGCATAGTGAGGTGAGCTATTTCATCATACGGGTACATTCTAGGGACCTGACTCTTTCTGCAGTCCCAAATTCAGACTGGACCATTGGTCTCCTGATGGTAGACACTGACAAGTGAAGTTGTCAGTAAATATTGCTCTACTCTGCATTCAGAAATAGTATTTTAGAGACAAAACGTTTAACTCTTGAGGACAAATTTGAAATCCTTTGTCAGCTCTATCTAATCGGAAATACGTATTTGCAGTGGTGCTCTATTTCAAATTTACTTGCCTAGAAATAGTTTTGCCTAAAGTAAATATTTTGACTCCTAAATAAGAGACCTGACTTTCCAAGGTGCTTGGGTGTGGCTTTCGAGACCCCAAGCAACGATGCTTTCCACTTCATGGTACTGGTTTTGAGAGCGATGTAGTGAGTAAATACCAAGAGCCTCTGTACAATGGTTTTATGCTCACTAATCGTGTAAATGGTGCTCAGAATTTAACAGTGATGATCTCGGGGTTGATTACACTTACATTCTTCATGCATTGTCTAGATCTCAGGGTCACTCCTTTAGCTGGATAAGAAATCAGTTGCGATTAAATACTTGGACCGTAGCTGATCGAATCAGCTAAATGAATCGCATCTCACAGTCTGACCTGCACCCTTTGTGCACAGTAGCAGCTTTCACAACTCTCTGCTAGATGTGTGCCTCACGTCAGGAGCCGTGCTTGCATCCCAGAAATGTCCAGGTGTGTCAGACTGTCCAGGAATATTATCATTCTGTCACCACGCTGACATCTCAGAAAGGGCTGAATCCATCACCAGCTCTGGCTGAAGCTGAGCTCATTATAATCCGTGGCAGAGGGAAAAGTCCTTGTTGTGTGATCTTTCTACTCTGTAATTCCAAGTGTACCAGCTACTGATTCCAATTACATTATTCTGACGTGAAACTGAAGTAGTTTTCTGAAAATCGCAGAAGCTTCTCCAGCTTTGTACTTCTATAACGTGTCCTCAGCCTGTATCTTACAGATTAATCAGCCTGGGTTCTTATCGTCTAAATATCGTCTGAATCACCCAGCAGCAGATGAGGTCTTCCCCGCTTCATTCTTCGCACAATTTCCTCAGATCTGTGTGGTTGCCTTTCTGGTGTTACTCCCTACCTGGTTTTGGCTTCTGTAGCAAGACAGTGCAGAACCTTCTCTTTTATCTTGGTCAGAGCTGAATCGCCTCCTAGCCTGTACAACTCCTCTGTGAGTGCTTGCCTCTCTTCCACTCTTCCTGTCCCACAAATAGCCTGTGTGCTAAGGAGACATTTACACTGGCAGGTGCAGGCAGTCATGTGCCCCTTTGCCTGCTCTCCAGTGTCCAAACAGGATCCAGTTCTGGACTATTGGCCTTTTAGTCCCATTGGCACGGTGGAAGCGTCTGAGATAGTGTCACAGCTGGGAGGCAGGGCATTTTGTTGGGTCTCAGGGCCAGCCTGGCGCAGTTGCACAAGCTCTCTACTGAACTTCAAGCCCGGCGGTGTGGTGGAGAGGCACATGAGTCTACACACACAAAGGGGCTTCAGCTCATCATTCAGAGCTCTCTCTGGGTGAAGCTGAACTTCTTAACTGCATCTCTGAAAATAGAACTAGTCAGTGGGTAAAACCATGCACACAGGAAAAAAACCCGCAGTCATATTTGACTGTCTGCAAGTAAAGAATAGTTTCCCAGGACACATTTGCTTCGGTAGGACTGCCCTGTAGTTGTCAGGAAGTGGGGCAGGGACTCCTAGGTCAGGCAAAGTCAGGGTGTATTTAAGCAGAATGATGTTGTGGTGTAACAAATCACCCATCTGGGCAAATGTGCATTATTAATCCTGTAGGCCTCTGTGGTGGAGAACACCCGCAATGGCTTGTCCTCCTGCCCACCATGCCAATTTGCACTCTCTGCTGTAGAAGACTGTCTGCTCCTTAGGAAGAGAGTGCCCACATGCCTTGCAGGATTGCGTTAGAGTGGAGTGGGGTTGATGCTTATTCACTGCCTTCTGCAGAGTCCCATCTGCTGGGTTTGTGCAGCGGTGAGCGCTCCAGGCTCCACACAGCCAGCCGCGTGGATGTCGCCTGCCAGATCTCCACTCACTGTTGCCTGTGACATAAGAGAAGTGCCAGTGCAGTGCCATGTATTTTAGCATGGAATAGTTTCTAGATAAACTGATGATCATCTTGACTTCCTAAGGAAGGAGCTGACAAGCTCTGAACTTCTACAGTGAATAACAAGGGTTATGCTGTAAGAACTACCATACCTTCACCTCATGTCCTGTGCAGGTGAAGTTTACATGATCGGCCTGTAAAACAGCCCATCTGCAGTTACAAGCTCTGTTGTTTAGACGGATTAACTGCTCTGTGGGAATAAAAGGTCTGTGCGTGCTGCCTCTAAAACCAGAGGCACTGCGAAGCAAGATACAGCAACAGCTGGGCTGGCTTCAGAAGCACTGTTGCTATGCTTGCGTGTTTGCACGATACCGTCCGGCATGTCCAGTTCAGAGCCATTGCTTCGGATGTGCAGTGGCAGAGATGTGGCCATCCGTGCCTTAAAAGTCAGCGAAGCCAAACAGCTCCGAGTGACGTTATACTGGGGAACTCTGCTACCAGCAGCATCACCACAAACCACCTGTTTTCTTCCCTCCATTTCACATCCATAAGCTTTTGTTACCACAGTTATTGTGGTCTAGATGCCGATTCAGTAGTCTCTTTTTCTTTGTTTTTCATTTTGTTTAGATTCTCTTGTTATTTCTCATTTTCCCAGGTTAAGTAAACATCAGTTATGTCGCTCCAGCACATATCTCTCAATAGAGGGAGAACACTTAACATCCTAGCAGGTCATTCAACTTCTTGGGTAGGGACCAGTGAGCTATCATCTTCCACCTCTGGTACATGTCCTTTAATCATCATTTAAATATAACCTACGCTCCCTGTGAAAACCTCTAGAGTTTGCAGTTCTGACGAACGGGAGTTCTTATTGCTGCTCAGGTTCCGAGGGCCACACACAGGATTGGGTTTTTCCAGGTGATTAGAGGAGAAGATTGGGCAGAAACACATTTAGTATCTTGAAGCTATAGCAGGGAAGAAAAAAAATCTAATACTGCAGAAAATCTCTTGTGTGGGAGATTAGTCTGTGTGAAGAAGTTCAGTTCTGGCTCTAAAACTTACGAGCATTTTCAGAATTGCTCTCAGACCGGAACCATTGCAACTGTCGTTCTCTCTTGGGGTGGTTTCCCTCCCAGGAATTTTTTGTCCTGAACTTTGTTGTAGAAAAAGACATAAAAGGAAGAATAGCTGCTGGGTTTGAAGTCCATTACTTGATGGTGTTATGGGATCCTTCTGGTTCTGCTGTATCAATTAACTAAATAGCCTCTAATCCCAGGGCTCCAGGAGCCTGTCGCAGTCAATGCTGAAGAGTAAACAACACTGGTTTAGTGTGCCAGACCGAGGGCTTGAGAGGCCACACGGCTGCTCCTGCCACTTGAAGGTGGGATTTTGTTATGTGGTTTTTAAGCCTAGCCATGTTAGGCTGAGCTCCAATTGATAAGCCACAGGGAACACCTGATCTTAATATGCAAGAAGCAAATAATAGAACGGTGGAAAAGCAGCAACACTAAAATGCACTTCAGGTGGTGAAGCTTCAGAGCTGCTTCAAAATGCTTCACATTTAGAAAGCTTTAATAACTGAGTTTAGTGTTCACAAGAGGCACGTTAGTGCCCTGCTGCAGAGGCAGCTGTTTCTGTCCATTCCGCCATTACATTTGCGTGTCTGAATTTAGGTACGTTAAAGCAGTTTTGATGCTGAAAACTGTGTTAGGCAGTGTCATGCTTAACGCAAGGAATGCTCATCCTACACACAATATTGGGAGTTAAAAAGTAACCTGAAGCCATGGCTGCAAGCAGATAGTCTTCCGGTTGAGAAGGAATGATGAGTGTGTAAAAGCTACAGTGGTACATGTGATGTTGCTTTTGTTGCACAGCTTTTGTGCTGGGAGTTGTCACGAGTAAATATTGTTTCATGGCTCAGCAGGTCTCCACATGTCATTTTTTCAACTGTTTATCCCAGTGGATAGTGTTATTGTAGGAAAAAACATTACCGTGATGGACTGGCAAAGGAAGACTGGCAAGAGAGACTGAACTGCTGATTCAGTCAAGGATGAAGAGTGGGATTTGGAGCTTTGATCTCAGTGCAGGTCATTTTAGTCAAACAGTTGCTACACCACACTTGGCTTTGGGCCTCTGACAGGGGAATTGATGGTCTCACAGTCCCTGGTTGATGACCGTCTGGATAACAAAGCCAGTATTAAACTGTCTTTTGTTCCTAAAACTGTAGTATTGGTAGGAAATAATGGTGATTTGAGAGGTCATGGCATTCTTTTGCAGGTTGAGCTGGGCCTTTTATTTCGAATTTGTTCAGGGAGATTTATTCAGGTCTGCTTGCCTTGTTCTGACAGGAGCCCCATGCCAGCCTGAGCACTGCAGTGGTTCATGACAGTGATCCAATTCTTCCTTTGGAATACCTCATTTTCAAATGCAGAAAGAAATAGGGGGGAGGCAGGGAGGGTGGGAAGTGCTATCAGAAGAATTGCTTTCATACAGAACGAACACTCAGATATCTTCAGTATATCTTCATGGTACATTATCTTTCTCTCCTTGGCTCTTGGTACGTGCTCAGTTCTTATAAGGCATTTCAGTGGAAATTTCCAGCCTAATAATGTGCAATAATGAACCTTTGCAAGGTACTGCAACATGGTAGGCCCTGATTCAGCAAAGCAGTGAAGTGCGCCATGTACACATAGGTTTGCCTGTTCCATTTGAACGAGGCTGGATGCCTTTGTGATCTTTGGAGCTACAGCATTTTCTAGCCTTATCAACAGTAATGCTGTGGCTCCATTGTCTGACACTTACTGCAGAAAAAAAACCCCAACACACCAAAAACAGAGCAGCTTGAGAGTCAGCATGACTAGAAAGATGCAGTAATTCATGCTGTTAAGATTTATGGTTATTGCTAGTGGAGGATATTAAAGTAATTCACTGACATGATATACAAGGCTTGGGATACTTTCCCTCAAAATACTGAAGAACAAGAGAATAAGGAATGCTTTGTATTTGTGTGTTTCATTAGAACTGAAAATTTCAATATTTCTGATTTTTTTTTTTTTTTTTTGGCACTTATTCTCGTGGCTTTTGATTAGCCCTTCCCAGCTGCTAATTCCCATATTGCTGCTCATTCTTTAAAACAGCTAGAAGCAGCATGGCAACTGACTGCCAGAAGGTGACGCACGTCAGGGCTGTGTAAAACAAAAGACCTGATTTTCTTGGAAGTAACTTATTTAATATGAGGATGCCTACTAAGTCCCTTAGTGCTTATACCAGGAAATAGAATTCTGCACCTAAACTGCTGTGCACAAATGTGCACAATTGAGGCGCTGGGCTTTGTTTTGGTTTGGGGGGGTTTTATTGCAATTATTAATAGCTATTGAAGTGAAATATTTTAGCCTCCTGGACATGTTTCTATAGAGAATGAAATCAGCAAGCTCAAGTAACCATGAGAATTACTACTTTTACAGTTAGTTTAGTTGTGTAGTTGCAGAATCTGCCAGCCAGAGCCTTTCAGAAAAGTTAACAGAATATTTGTTTTCAATGAGGATGTTGGGATATACGTATAAATTTTATACCTTCCTGAGCTAGAAACAGTTGAATGCAGGAATCTGTACTGTAGCTGAGAAGCAAAGGACATCCTTCCTGGGTCTCAGGCATTAAAAGGCCATTTTGGTAATTAGCTTTGGTTTGGCCAGTGCCTTAACTACAGTGGTTGCTGGCCAGCACCATGGAAGATGTCCTCTGCTGCCTGGGGAGATCTAACATGCCCAGCAAGATGTGACCCGCCACATCGGATCTCTGTCACTGCTCTCAGTGACTGTGCGCTGCGTGAGGCGCAGCCTCATCAAACACGACACGACATGAGATGGCCACAGGATATGGCAAACTTCAAAGAAAGCTCGCAGGCCCATCCAGGGAGTCCAGAGAGGAAGCCGGTATTTTGCCACCCGGCTAGCAGGTGCCCACATCGCTACCCAGGGCATGCGCGATGCCTGTAGCAGAGAAGCTGCCTTTCAGGGCACGTGCCGCCAGCTATGCCTGACCAGAACAGCAGCACCAAGAGCTTCAGAGGGAGCCTCCTTCAACTCTGGGACACCAAGAATACTGACCCTGTCACCATGGAAATGTCATGATTTCTACCATGCATTTGGAAGGGCAAGAGGAAAAGTTTTCTCTTAGTCTCTGCTTTAAACAGCAGGCTGGTCAGGGGTGACAAAGAGTGTCACTAATTACTCCCCTCGCCCTTTATGCAGGTACCACGTGTGAGTCTTTGTATGTATCATTTGTAGATGGAAATTGATGTAAGTATCAGGGGTTTGATAACTCCTTCTTCACTATTCATTGTTACAGGCTGGAGAGAGGAGGCTTTACAGATCACTTCAAAGGGAAAGTTGAGATCAGCTGGTCTTGGCTCTCTGATACTCTCCAGATTTCGGTGTTTTAGGGTTATTAGCAGGGGGTTCCCAGCAGGTGGCCCGTGACTTTGGATTTCATCTCCCCAGTTGGTTTTATGATGTCTGATTTTTGTTGACGCTGCAGGTCATGTTAAGAGGCCTGTATTTTGAAGGGGGAGAAAGGAATTAAGTTCCTGTATGAGGAGATTCCACTGCTCTTTTTTTTAACTGACATTTTGATAGTTTGCCCATGTTTCAATCTGAGTTTATCTTTGGATGTGTAGGAGCAGGGGCCACAGAAGCTGAGTCTGAGGTATAGGGCTGTGTTTCAGACACTGCTAGGAAGCTATTAGACCAACCCTAAACTAACTGTAAGATGAGGTCCCAGTGTTCAGTTCACGACGATCACATTTTAGCTAGTACTCAGGCTCTTACCACTGTGTGCAACTATTCTGTGGGAGAAGTTCCTTGTAGTCATTTGCATCTCATCTAATGTTCACATAAGTCAACGGAAAGTTTCATTCTGCTGATGTTAATGGAATTTGGATCCAGTGCTCTTTCTTGCAATGATTAACTCGTCCTGGTTGTCAGAGCTAGTAGTTTTTTTCGATGGCAAAGGGTATATAATTAACTGAGGAAAAACTACACACCCTAATTTAAAGTAACTGGCACAGCTACCATCTCCTAGCGTGCGTTAATACGAGTGGAATTAGGTAACCTCATGTGAGGTAGTATCAGAGGCAAAGTGACATGAAGAAAATGGTCTTTCTAAACCCACGGACACTTGAAACTTCCCTCTAGTGGAAATAGTTCACATGCAAAGTCTTCTTTTTCTTTCTTCTGAGCAGCTGTGTCCTCATGGCTTGAACATGTGGTGTAGTGCTGGCTCCTGAACCCCGGGCTGACCTTGGACTTGCCTCCCCCAGGGCTTTTGACCAAGTTGTCTAGCCTGGCCACACCTCACTGACATGGACACGCAGATGACAGGCTGCAGCTTTTAACTCCCTGTGTGTCTCTTGGGCACCAGGCTTTTCTTCTCAGAGCAGGAAAGCGAAGGCACCTTGTTCCCCTTTAAACACTGATGAGAGCAGCAGGAGCCTGGTTATACAAGACCAGCCCACCTTTCAGTGTTTCTACCTACAGGGTTGGCAATGGATCTAGTTCCAGATCGTTCAGTCCCAAGTAGTGTCTCTCCCTTCTGGTTGTGTGGCTGCTTTGGGCTCTACCAGCAGCCAAGACATCGTGGCCATGTTTCCCTGTAGGTGTTATAACTGACCTTGCTGCCACCAAAATTAATGATCCCAGACAGCCTCACCTCCCATCCTTTTTCCAGAAGCAGAATTCTTGTAGATTAACAGCAGTGCACGTTTGCAGTGCATTTTACCATGCGTTTAGTGTATTTGTGTTCGTCACATCAGGTATGATTTCTACAGCCTAGCAATTGCTTTTTCTATAAAAACTGTAAATGGGGCCAATACTGCAATCCAGGTCCCACAGCGTAGTGAAAGGGCATGCTACGCTGGCAACGTAGTTTCACCCTGCTTGCAAAATGATGAAGACCCAAGTGAACACTGGCATCTCAGAGCCCTCCATGGGGGACCATGAAACCTGACCTTTAAAGGGGAAAGGAATCCCGATGACTCACCTCCAGAAAGGGGGAAGCCCATTAATGCATCTCTGTAAGGGAATCAAAGCAACTGCTTGGAAAGCCATCAAGCTATTAGTGTGACGGGGTGAAGGTTTGGGGAAAAGTGGCCTCTCTTCATGCTACAGAGAAAAATAGCAAGTGTCCAGTTTAGAGGTATCCATCTCCTGAACTGTCCTTTGCGCATCTCTAGATGGATTGTGTTGGTTAAGGAAGAAGAGAGTGTTGTCTTGTAGGAAAGATAAGGCAGGAAAAGATAATTACTTCAAGAAAGATAATCTAATCATTTCTAATAGGTTAAGCATCTCAAGTTAAGTTCAACTTTTTGAAAACTGCTAACAGTGTTCTCATGGACTAAGAGATTAGAAAAAGAGGAGCAAGAGCAAGCTTTGGTCCTCTTTGTTTTGTTGCATTGTGTGTTAAAGTTCACCGTTGATTAAAGTGTCTATTACAATTAACAGGTTTCAACGTGCTGTTTGACTTACTTTAAATATGTGCGGTTTACGGTGAGCAAGTTCAGGGTCAGCCTAGTGACTCCTGCTTTGCTACAAGGAGTAGTTTTTAAAAAAACAGTAGTAGTTTTTAAAAATATTAAGTGATATTCTTCTTGTACTAACTGGTTATAGAAAAATTTCCGAAATGTGTACATTTCACTATAAAAAGCCACTTAGTTGTGTTTAGAGCATACAGTGGGGGAATCCCAATGTTGACAAACGTTTTCAGACTGTCCACTAGTAATGAAAAATAAGTAATAGGAACAAAAAGGATACATTCAACTTTCTCATCTTTGCAGTTGCCAAGAAAAAGCAATTTCTTCCAGTTTGCAGAACACAAGGCCAGACACATGAAAAATTAGACCTTTCTGCCTTACAGCCTCAGTTCACCAGCTGGCGTTCCACTTTCTGTAGGACTAGATTGTCCTGGCAGAGATGGCAAATTAGTTGCATTTAGATTTACCTTCCGGGTGTTTCAGTCAGGATGGATGTGCTGCAAACTGCACAGTAGCTGAGGCAGCGCTCAGCACGCCTGGTTTTTAGAAAGTTGTTAATACTTACTTATGTACTTGCTTGTTTATTATCGCACTGCAGGAGCTCCAAGCACGGGAACCTTACCGTGCAAGGCATTGTACGCACATTTATTTACAAAGCTGGGCTCTGCCCCAAAGTCTGGGTAGTGTGACTGCTGGAGAGGAAGGCAAATCTTTAATCAACATGGCACGTGTGGAAGGTTACAGGCATACAAGGCATTCAGAGAGGTTCACAAAGAATGGGGCTTGCGTCGACGTTCGTGAGAAGCGTGGGTTTTTTCCAAGGTTGGAGGATTTTTCACATAGGCCAAAGCAATGAAGCTTAACAGGATTTTTGCTGTCTCATGTCTGGTTTTTTTATCAGGGGACGTGCAGGATATTCACATTTACTAATTCCTTATGTTCCTTCTAGATGGGATACACTCCTCTGCACGTTGGCTGCCACTACGGAAACATTAAAATTGTTAACTTCCTTCTGCAACATTCTGCGAAAGTTAATGCCAAAACGAAGGTGAGTTTACCGCCTCTGCCTCGCTCGCTCAGCGGCGGCGGCTTGTGCGCCGTGCCCACCGCAGCCGTTCCCTTTCCCTGTCCCCGCAGAACGGGTACACGCCGCTGCACCAGGCTGCGCAGCAGGGGCACACCCACATCATCAACGTCCTGCTCCAGCACGGCGCGGCGCCCAACGAGCTCACTGTGGTAAGTGCAGAGGGGACACCGCTTTCTCCTTGCGCTCGCTCCTCCCCGCCCCGCCTAAAGCATTCGAGCAAGGGAAATGTGGGAAAAATGTCTGGTGGGAGAGGAAGAGAGCAGAGGAAGCCTATTCCCGTCACCCCCGCATCCTCTGTGCCACCACCTCTTCCAAAACTAGAACAGCAAACATCTGAAAGTACTTTCATTTGCATCCCATTTCTGTGAAGTGATAAAACTTACGGTTACATGTCCCATTACCCAAAATACATTTATTTCAATCACCAATATGTGAACATTTATTTGGCCTTTATTGTGCATTCTTCTACGGTTAATTAGCAGCTGCTACACATTTCCGTGCTAACGTTCAACTTTTCTTACAAACGGTTCAATTGCTAGAATGGAAACACTGCCCTCGCCATCGCTAAGCGGCTTGGCTACATTTCAGTCGTTGACACACTGAAGGTGGTGACAGAAGAGACCATGACTACAATTGTAAGTACAGCTTAGTTCAGCAGTGAATGGAAGGATTTTTCCTAAGCCAGTGTGTTGGGCTTTGCTTAGTTACATCTCTGCTGGGGTTCCGGTTTAATTTCCACCTATTTCCTATCAGCTGTGTTGTCAAATGTGAGCGATTTAATTTTAAGGCAGTAGACACCGTTAGGATACATGCAGAAAGAGTACCAACGAGCAGTGTAAATGACTGGTCACAGCTGCCATGTTTTTCTGCACATCACCTTGTTTAGATGTGTTTACAAACCACATGAATTACGGGCTGGTTTGTAGATGAAAAGACATTCCTACAGAATTCTGTAAACAGAAGCTGCATCTGCCTTTTGAGAGGCTTTGCCAAGGGACTGATGTTCTCTTAGGCTTGTGTTTGGCCTAAGAGAACCTATTACAATCTAAAAAGTTGTTGGAATTGGCTTAAAAAGCTCTTCATTGCATAGTTTCTGCTGTCTTCTGAATGATGGTGTATGATGCTCTTCTGCACGCAGCCCCAGTCAGCTCCTGCAGCCCCAGATATCTGTCCGCTGACATATACAGCAGCCCCAGCTCGGCTGTCTTGCCTCTCAGGAAGGCTTATTGCAGCATGAGCCAGGGGAGATCAAAGGGACAAGCAGTGGTCAAGTGCTACCTGCTGTCAGAAAAAGGGTGGTTCACAGAATCCAAAATATTTCTTGGTAAGACCTTTGGTTCACCAACATTTGGCCAAATTGCTCTGCGAAAAGACCAGTTTTGTGAGGTGAGGAGCCTCCACGCCACCACCGTAGTAGTAAAGCCAAACTTGGGTCTTAAGAACGTGAGTTCGGAGCATTGGCTCCAAATCTGCTTTTTCCTTTCCGCAACATTTTTTTTTTTCAGATTAAAAAGGAAGAGGAGTATGTGCACGTATGTAGTTTTAGGCGTATCGGAGATGGAAAAGAGTTACTGTGTGTTCCATGTTTTGTCATCACCCATTTGTGTGGTCTGTCAGCGCAAGCAGGTGGTTGCAATACGACGAGCATTTGGGACGACAGGCAGATTTTAGTTCTGCTACTGCCTGTGCCTTTTCTTCCTCTGTCTTTCCTGGCTGTGGTCTGTAATTCAGTATCTTACAGAAGGGCCACCACAAAAAAAAAAAAAGACAAATTTCAGAACAATAAAATATAAAGGAATATGCCAGAAAATAATCACAATTTTTTTCTTACAGCCTCTCTTTAGGTTTTCTCAGGAATGCATTTTTCTCTAGAAAGGTCCCAAAATAGTTTTCCACAACCTGAACAATTTGACAGAGGCTATACGGGGTAGCACAAACTTGCATGATTGCCTAGTATACAACTAGATGGCTACAAGAAAAGTAACCCCACATTTTCCTGCTAAGAACTGCCCCTCTCACAAGGTCTTGCCTCTAGAACCAAGAAGCTGGGGGAGTTTGTGCTGCGTAAGACGACTGGTCATTTATATTCCCTGTTCTGTAGATGAAGAAAAGTAGAGAGAGAGTGGGTCAGACGGTGAATTGTGCTATGAGAAATGTTGGATGCTGAAAGGGCTGTACTACGCCAAATACCCACTCCAAAGAGAAGCCCAGAAATAATTCCCATTAAACTCAAAATATGCTGCTATCAGTCACGAGTGTGTAATTGTCAGACTTTGGAAGTCGACACGTGAAAACTGATTTACAACTAAGGGTCTTAAAAACTCAGTTCGACTGCTGAGACTTACTTTTTGAGGCTTGTGGCTAAACAACTCCCAAAGGTGAACTTATTGAAACCAGGGATGAAGATGGCTAATTTTACTATAATTTATACTCAAACACCATTAAAAAAAATCCAGTAGTGCCTGAAAAAAAAAAAAAAACCAACCTCCTGTGATTTTGCTAGTTTGATAGCAATGTGTTAAAAAGCTTTGCAAGTAATTCCCACAAAATGAAAAAAGTGTGAGGCTTTTTATAAGTTTTGTGATGTTTGAGCATGCAGGAGCTCTTCTGCCTATACCAAGTGATGGCAGTAGCCCAAGAAATGTGAACTGCCAAATGAGTATTCATGAGGCCAGAGAAAAACTGAAATATTTTAAAATAAATGAGAAAGCTATGTTCTCCTCCTGAGCTTGTTAATGATTTCTTATTTGTATATGAAAGATGAGAAGTAAAGGTTTTTAAAAATAATATAATATTTTAAAAACCCCATAAAGATGGGAGTCGCTTTTGGTGTGGGGTTTGGTTTTCGTTTGGGTTTCTGGGTTTTTGGTGGCGTGAAGGTAACACTGTGTCACTCCTTGAACGGGAACTTTGCAGGGTCTCTTGAGTGACCTAAAGCTTTACCGGTGCTTGTTGTGCCGTACCCCAGCTGGATAATAAAATGTGCATGTGTGTGTCATTCATGGGATACACAGGTATTCTCTCAGAACAGATTTCAGGCATTCATAACATTTATTTTTTTTTGTGCTTCTACATATGATTTTAATACTGGTCTTTGAGTCTGAATCAATACAAACATCGGGATAAAAATCAACCAGCCACTTGTGAGTGTCTTTCATGCACAAACTCCTTAAGGGGTACCATTTAGCCTGCATGTGGTTACAATTGTTCTCATTTGTGGGAAAAACACACAATTCATGCTGAGGCACCTCTGAAAAAATTCACATAGATTAAGTCTGCTCCCAAATTGCAGCATTTTCCTAATGACAATGGAGAAACACTTCCCTCAGGAAGTTTAGTTTAAAGAGAGATGACATATTCCTGCTGAACATTTAGATGACTGTCTAAAGAGTTGTTATTAAACCCCATAGCGTGAAAGTCTTTACAATGTATGTTTCTTCTTCTGATATCATTGTCTTCTAGGATTTCAGCTCATGCTTTTTCTGCTGTGAAAATGCAAATATAGTTTACAAATATAATATTGCCTATTTCTGTAGCCTTTTTTAATGTTTCTATATGCAACTATAAAAAGGAAAGTGAAAAACAAGCTAAAAATTAATCTTGTTTTACTAACTGCAGATAAAAATATATCCTATCTTGCATTTAACTTTTAAAATAACTATAGCTGTAAGAAAAATTATGTCTGCGCTCTGAAATGATTTTTCTTTCCTTGACAGACTGTTACAGAAAAGCACAAAATGAATGTACCCGAAACCATGAATGAAGTTCTTGATATGTCTGATGATGAAGGTATTAAAGAATAAAAAACATTCTTGTTTATTTTTCGGTCTTTTGTTGTTGTAAATGTTTCTTTAAAAAAAAAAACAGCAACCATCAAACAGTATTAGTTGGATACAGTCTTTTCACATTCGTTATGGTTTTACTTTGTTTTGTTGACACATTGATAGTCTATGCTTTTATTTAATTATTTTGTTTATTTAAATCATGCAGTTCGTAAAGCCAATGCCCCTGAAATACTCAGTGATGCTGAATATTTGTCAGATGTTGAAGAAGGTATTTGTGCATTTTTGTATTGCAGTGATATTTAACTTAAGCCTATTGCTTTTATTTCGTCTGTCTGGAAATTAATCCTTTCAGATAATTTTCTTACTATTCCGCTAACAATAATTTCTGCTTTACAATTAAGAACGCTTTCAAAAATTCTTTGAGCTACTGCTGATAATCCTCTAATTTTTTCTGAATCTCTTAATCCCAATTTTTAAATCAAATTACCTCCGGTTTTCTGGAATAATCCCTTTGCTGCTGCTTGTATAGAGAAATGTTTTATTATTGTAAATGAAAAATAAAATATTAGGCAAAAAGGTCAAGTATCAAAACACTTTGGAAGAAATAACTGACAGTGAAAGTAACTGGCAGAAAAAATTATTCTGTTGGGTTTTTTTTTCAATTCTGGTGTAGATTAAGCTCTGAAATAGTTGATTTACATTGATAATGGACCCTTAACCTGGAAAAATAAGTATTTTCAGGGTGGCTTTTTTTGGTTTGTTTTTGGTTTGGGTTTTTTTATTTTCAACATAAAATACTTCAGTCATGGTAAAACCACATCAAACTGCTTTTGTCCTGCCTAAAGAGGATGCTGCCTTGGACTCAACATGCTGGTGTTTGTTAGGATTAAGGAAGTACTTTGTGGCTGAGATTTCATCTCCATCAGCCCGCAAAGTGGTGTGAAAACTGTGAGAGGGGCAACAAAGCCCCCTTTTTTCAGTGCCTCTAACAAGTCTCTGGAGCTATTGGCACTGACAACCTGCCCATCCCAGCTCTCACCTTGGGCTTGACATGGCTTCAGTTGCCCCAAGTATTTAAAACGCCTTTGGCAACTGCTTCCCTCCACTGTACCAGCATCCCTGGTGTGGGTGCGCAGGAGTCCGTGCGAGTTGCACCAGGAACTGCACGTTTCCAGAGGTCAGGGCAGGCTCGGATTCCCAGGCGACATTCAGAAACAGGAAGGTCTTGAGGAGGTCTGAAGAGGACGACAATGTCCTTAAGGCTTTTTTGTGTGTCCGGATTCGCTTGCCCTAGAGCTGCACTTGTTTCTTCTCTTGTAGGAAAACAAGTGACTGGGCTCAACTGTCTTGTGCTGCTTTAGTTAATCTCTCTTTCGTCACCCCTAGTGATGTATTTACTTCTAATTTTTGTAGCGTTTAAGCAGTAAGGTGTAGAAGCTATTTAGCCAAGTTCGTTGTGTGCAGCTCTTGTTTAATTCATGCAGTGAGGCTTTTGGTTTGTTTTCAGTCTGTCATGGTGTTCCCATTGCTGCAGTTACGAATGGATAGTGTTCTTACCCTACACCTGTGTTTTACAAATAACTCTCGTAACCTATTGTACTGCCCAAAATACTGTCTTGTTTTAGCTGACTGGAACGTTGATGCGTAACAGTGTTCGTTAACAGGGCAGCAACTCCTGCGGTATCCCACTGCACAGCAGGCGGCAATGTACAGATAGAAACACTCCTATATGGAATCTGAATATTAGAACCAAATATGTAAGATGTGTCGTTTAAAGTTTGTTAAGGTAAGGTCAAATGCAAAGCCCGCAGGGACGCGTGAGATCTGTGGAAGGTTTTGATAGTCACTAACTCCCAGTTTAGCAAAAAACAAACCCAAAAACTAAGATTGCAGGTGATACGATTCCTTGCCTAGGAACTATTTGGCACCCATGTTGTTTCTAGGGGAGTTAAGAGACTGGTTTATATATAAAAGGGTCATTTTCAAGACAAGCAAGGCGGCTCTCAAATCAAATAATAGGTATTTTATTAATCCTTGCTGAAGCAGCCCAGTGTGCAAGGCAGCAGTGAATTACAGGCTTTGAGACAGTAACACCGGCCTGTCTCTCTTTCCTGACTTGCACATCTGTAAAGACAATACACCGATTCCCACCCTCACAACTCTGCAGTGGTGATAGGGCATTTACATACAACGCATCCACTTAGGCCAGTCGAAATACATAAGCTCAAGATGGTAATGCCCTCTGGCAAATCTCATAGCCAGGGAGCTGATTTCCAGGTGAAAGAAGGGCACCAGTTTAGCACCCAAATCCAAACCCTCCCTCACTTGGCTAACGTTCATGCCATCAGCCAAAACTCTTCAGTGAGAGATACTTGTTTAATGTTTTCTCAATATGCCACAATCTTCAAGGTTTCTCTCATAAGAGAAATTGAAGGCTTGGAAAACAGTCTCAGAGCTCAGAGACAAATGTGATGAAACTGCTCCCTTGCGTTTATGTCTTGCTGTGCCCGCTAAATAAGTATTTGCATGGAAATTGCGTAATTTCTCTTCCCTGCCGAGGACAGTTTGGTTTGGAGTCACACTGGTTGGGAGGAGAGACCTTTTCTTCTTTTCCTAGAGTACTCTGGCAGATCTGCCCGAATGAGGTTAAGGCTGGGAAACTGCTACACCGCTAAAAAGAAATGGTGTGTTTTTTTAAAAGATGTGAACATGATTCTGTAGGAAAAAAACGCTCATCTTCGTATGTAGCAGAAAGCTGGTAGAATACAGAGCAATTCTGATGCACACAGAACACATGCTCTGCTTTTATTTTTAAAGAGATTGCAAATCTTATAAATGCGAAACCTAAGCCTGCAAGAACTGAATCATGTGGGCTCGCACTGCCCTGTGCAGCTGGGAGCCCGAGCAGCACAACCTGTGGCCACAGGGCTGGTGGGGAGCTGGGAATCAGCCACAGTCTGCGGGTGGCCTGGAGGGAACCCCCTCCTCTGCATAGTCAGCCTCGGAGCATCCCTCCGGGTGGGTGCAAGAGCTTTAATCTGGTAGAGAAACTGGAGCCCTGCAACTGCCACAACCCAGCAGTGAGCTCTGTCCCAACAGCCACCCCAAAAGCTGCCACTGCTGTCCCAGAGGCAAAGGGACAGCAAGCAATTGAAGCTGATACAAAGAGGGGTGAAACTGTGTGAGCAGCGAAGAGAAAAATATCCGAAGCAAAAGACAGTTCAGGTGTTGAGAATTTAGACAGTTGTTGTCAAGAAACACTTATTTTTCAGCTTTTATTTTTTAATTTGGTCTTCAGTAGCTAACAAAATTTTGGGTGTAAAGAAGGAGACCGTTTCAAGCCCGTTTAATGGAGATTCCTCTCTCAGTAGGAGTAAGTATCATGCTAATCAGATTAGGCAGATGTCCTAGCCGGACATGAGTGCACCCTTCCTCATCCCTGAGTAGGTGCTGAGATACCGCAGTTTAAGCGCATCTAAGGCAGGCCAGGGCATCCCCCATGCATGAAAGTCTGTTATTGATCATTTTAGGAGGGGTTATTTTGTTACATGTCTACGCTCAGAGTTTTCTGAGTTTCCTTGTCTTCAAAAATTTTACAGATTCATAAAAGTTTCTGCGGTTGGGTACTGGCTTTTCTCCATACTTGCGTGCAACCAAAACCCCGGCTACACCTAGGAGCATCCTGCTCTTCTCTGTGGCTGTACCTCCTCTGCCATCAGGCAGCTCGGGACAGGCTGTGATGAGGGACTGGCGAAAGGTTCAGGGATCTTTAGCAAAGCCAGTGACAACTGCCCATTTGGATCCCAGGCTATGATTAAATTTTGTTTGGGACTTCTCCCAAGCCACATGATGCCTTCTCTCCAGCTGCCAGAGAGCCTGCATTTCTCACTGGCCTCTAAAAAGAGCACCTACCCTGCCCTTTTGCAATTCCCAGCTACAGGAGACATGCCGAGGGACTAGAAAAATGGGGAAAACATGGGAAAAGGTGACAAAGGTGATAAGAGTTATGGAAAAGCTTCTCAGGAAGACAAGAGTAAAGAGAGTAGGAAGGACTCTGTTCCGGAAAAACAGGCTGAATAGGGTAGGACATATAAAATAGTGGGTGGCAAAGGGAGCAGTAATGCTTGCTGCCTGTCCTGAAGTCCAAGAACAGGGGTCATCAGTGAATCCAGCAAGAGACAGATCCAGGTTAAAAGGGCTGCTCTTCCCACCACGGCTAGGTGAATGGTGTGACTCCTTGCACGCATCCTTGGCGTGGGGAACACAGAAAGCTTACGTGAGTTCAAAGCGTTAACTGGAAGAATTGGGAAAGGGGAAAGAAATACCTGTTCATGACTATGCCAACCTCTAGCAAGTTTCGAAAATATGTGCTTAAATCACTGCCAGCTAGGAAAATGTCCCGAAGGACTTCCACTGTCTCACGTTCTTCTGTTCTCCTGCGTAGCGTGGCCGCTGTCAGAGACAGGGTCTTCTAGGACTGATGGGCCTTTGCTTTGACCTACTGCCGCGATTCTTTCCTGGATTTTGAACAGTTTCCTAACCTTGTGATAGCTACGTTTGCCCGGTGTTAGCAGGGACACCACCTTTCTTCAACCACCTAACATACTACGAAGGGAGGCTGGCTGTTATGGCATGGTGTTTTTTCGTTCGCTCCTTGGGCATTCCTCTATGGTTTGTGTTCAGAGATTAATTTTGTCTACGCTTCTCCACATCCCCCTCTCTGCAGGACAAGTGTGTCCTGTGCGCAAACGCAGCTCGTTACCTGAAACGCAGAGGATTAGGCTGCGGCACCTAATTAAACAGAGCAGGGGATTGCCCAAACGCGCACCACCCATTTTGCTCCAGCCTCCCACGATCACAAAGCAATGTCTGGAATTCTTTGAAATCACCACTCCTAGATGGAGCTTTTCCTTTGATGAGAGCATCTCACCAGAGGAAGCCTGCTCTCGCTGGCTAGCCGCGGAGCGGGATAACATCTCCTGGAATAGCTTTTCATCATTCCCCACCTTGCCTTTGACAAGGCTCCTGAAGAAAACGCCTCGCCTGCTCCCTACAGGGGTGCAGCGCTCCCCTCCAGGTGCCGAAAGGCCCCAAGTTTCCAAATGTACTGGCCCGGTCAGTCGCTTCCAGTGGCCCGGATCTCCCACCCCCTGCGGGCCGCCCCATCACCTCCCAACCCGCAGTCCCGTTTCTCCCAACCCCCCGGATTTTCTCTCTGGACACAAGCACCCCACGCTGGGGGAGGGGCGTGGGGGCCAGCCCCCAGCCCCCGCCGTTGGTAGCCGGGGGGCTGCTGGGCTCAAGCGGGGCGGTGTGGGAAGGGGGGGAGGCGGCCGGCCCGGGGCGGCCCGGCGGGGGCGGGCGGAGCGCAGCGCCCTTCCCCGCGGCCCGGCAGCCCCGCGCTCCCGGCTCAGCCCCGGTATCGAGTTACAGAAAACCGACACCCTCAGCACCCCTATTTACATACAAATAACTGGAGTGCCTGCATTTATGTCACCATCCGAGAGGCTTGCCAAGGGAGGCTGTAATCCAATCAGCACAAGCTTTAAAGGGATGTCTGCAGAGTGATTAAAAGGGGATTTATCTTTTTTTTTTTTTGAAACCGCGGTCATTACTTTTCGTTTTGTTTCATATTTGCAAAGAACTTTGATCCGAGTTGAGAGGACAGAGATGCACATGTCCTAAAATACATACGAAGGGATCAAGATGTTAAGAAGATCTCAGTTGTTGTGTGGAAAGCGAATATGACCCACAGGGATTAGTTTGCTTGTGCTGGTTTGGAGATTAACTCTAAATCACTGCTTAAGGACTAATAGGACTAATAGGAATTCTTGGAAACATCAGGGAAAAAAATTCTTATAGACCAGACTGGTGAAAATGGCTTTCCAAAACAGTAAGACTTTTTAAAGTTTAACTTCATAATGTTTCTGTTTCTGGGGTTTTGAATGCTTTCTGGTATACTCTGAACATTTTAGCTTTTAAACTGTTGCTTAAAATACTGGTGGTTGCTGGGCTGGAGGAGAAAGTCGGTGTGTTTGTTTGCCGTTTGCAAAGCAGTAGCCGAGGGGGTATTTTTAGAATTGATTGTTAGTCTCAAACCAGAGCTCGCCTGTGGTTTCCTGAGTTAAGTGAATGGAAACTGGTCTGCACACCTTGAATGAAAGTGGGAAACGTCCAGCTGGGGCTTTGCGGAGTCACTCACCTCCCAGGGCACCTCTCCCAAACCTCTCTGTTGTGCAACTCTTACACACCTAAAACGCGTTCACAACAAAGGCGGAGAGCGACAGCGCAGGCAAGTCGTGGGCTCCCGGGGCGCTCTGCTCCGGGGCGGGGGGGTGGGGGGAGGGAAAAAACACCCCAAGAACCGCAAAAGGCATATTTTGGACTTGCTCTGTCAATGCAGGAATGTAGTTTTGCATGATGTAATGGCATGCAAATGCTGCTGGCGAGAGGGAGCCGCTCCGTTAACCCTTTGCCCTCCTCTCCCACGCTTTAACTTTCCTTCCTTTCCTTAAAAAAAAGAAAAAACTAACATCCGTCTCCCGGTCCATGTCCGCGTGTGTCCGGCGCTTCCCGGTGGGCCGGGGCTGCGGGCGGCAGCGCGGCTGCGGCCCGGGCTTTGTTCCGCGCCCGCGGAGCTGCGCGCACCCAGCGCTGGCCCCCGCTGGCTGCTGCGCGGTGGGGAGGCTCCGTGGAGTACTTACCTTCGGAAAATCATCCCGGGAGCGGGAAGCAGCTCGTAAACTGTTTTTATTTTTTTTTTTAATCATCCCTGTTCCGTTGGAACTTGGGAAAGCTGCTGGGCAGCAGCTAAGGTGGAAGGCGGGCCGCCTCGGTTATCCAGCGTCCGTTCCAGCCGGCGGCGCCTCCCAGGGCTGGTGCGCAACCAGCTCTCCCAGCCCAGCGTCCGGGGTTGGGGGGTTTTTTGGCACCCAGAATAACCCAACTTAAGTTTGCCAGCTCGGGCTGTCTGGTAAGGAAAGCAAAAGTGAGTGCAGCGGTGCAAAGTACAGAAGAACCCTTTAGCTTTCGTAAACGGTGGGGCAAGAGTCATCCCTCGTATAACTTTATTGGATTTACGTCAAGGTGGAGGTTTGCTTCTTAGGTTTGCCCCCAATAAAATTATTTTCTCAGGCCCGCTCAGAAGGTGGATAATTGCCGTACTACGTGGAAAGAGCCTTAGGCAAAGTGGGGGTGACGGGATTGATTCCTTGCTGGCGAGCGGAGAAGGGCGTTATGACTTACTAAGCACACAAACATTTACAATACGTGTAGCTTCTGATTTCAGCCTGGCTTTTGTGCTGGCAGGTGAGGATGCAATGACAGGTGATACGGACAAATACCTCGGACCCCAGGATCTGAAAGAGTTGGGAGATGATTCTTTGCCTGCTGAAGGATACATGGGCTTTAGCCTGGGAGCCCGCTCCGCCAGGTATTGTGTTTGCTGATTCTCGTGTTTGCGTGTCGCCACAGTTACGTGTTCTTACGAGCCAAGCGCGCTCTTTCACACTAAAGCTGGAGTCCGTTCCAAAACGAAGTAGGGGGGGAGTTATGAATATACTGTGCCTTTATAGCATATGTTCATTGCAGTTTTATTTCATATTCTTTATTCATGTTGGCTTCTTATGGCAATGATACAGAAAACTAACCGTTCACTTTTTCTGGTATCTGCTCATGCTCTGAACATCTCCAAGGCACCTCCTTGCTAGCAGCTTGCAAGTGGTCTAGAAACTGAACTAGAATGGCCAGCAAAACCAGGTTTCTTTTCACTGCTGCTGGTCAGATCAATACATTAGAGCGTTCCTTAATGGACTAATTTAGCTGAAGAATGTAAATGCCAGAAAAACTGAAAGGCAGTCATTTTGCTATTTTGGTGCTTTTATTTCTTGAAAGGTGCTAGTGAATAATCCACCAGAGGTAGCAAATATTAAAGAAAAATGCTCCTCCTCCCCCCAAACGAAACAGCCCAGGTGTACCCTAGATTTGTCGTAGTGTTTCATTTGACAGGGCACGGATTACGTGTTACAGAAAACAGGCCAAAGTTTCTGTGAACCTGATAAAGTACTGTAAACTTAACATAATATCTGACTGATGTTGAAGTCAACTTCTAGATCAACGTTTTAGATTTCATTTTTGGAATCTTGCAAAAGCCTGCAGTGTGCGTTGCTCAAAACAATTAAAGCTGTATAAACAGAGATTACTTCCATAGTTGTGGATTTGCAGCGTATTTACTGACAGTTGAATCGTACTGAAGCTAATAATTAAACCTCATAAGATGGAGCCCTGAGGACTTTTTCCTATGCTGTAGTTTAAAGATCTGTTTTAAAAAGTGAGTTCATTGTCTAACAGCAAACGGCAACTCCCACAAGGTAAAGCTTAGATGTCTACCCTTCGGTCTCGTTTGTTATGGTCGCATTAGAAATGCAAGTGTGCAGTGCAAATTTGCTCTTCAGCAGTGCCCAGCCATGTTACTGACAATTTTTAGGCAAGTTAATAAGTATTTACGTGATAATACATTCACGAGGAATGCCAAAATGCCTTTAAATAGTCCATTGGCTGGAAAATCAGCGAAACAGATCTGAAGGGAGAATCTCACGTCTTTGTAAACTGAATGAGCAAAGCTGACGTGCTGCTTTTAAGCAGAAGTTGGCGTGAGCAAGGCCGTACAGCACTGTCAGATGTGGTCAGGCCTGAAGCTGCGCAGTGATGGCGGAGAGAGAGCGCGCTTTGTGTACTGAGCTGGGCATTGATTTAAGGGACACCTTCTACTCGTTGCAGTACTCCTCCCGCACACGTCTAAATTCTCGCTGTGCACGTGGGAGAGCAGAATTTCACAGTCAAGATCTGTATAGGTAGATCTGGGGGTTCGACCTCATGTTATCTTTTCTTTGAGAGAAATCTAACATTCCCACGCTTCTGATTTTAGCAGTGCCGTTACTATTTGTTGCTGCGTAACTCATTTTTTACATTGCACATGTTATGCTCAGAGGAGACAAGTAGAGCGTTTTTCCTGTGAAGTATTTTATTTAGCAAAAAGTGGATGTATCTGACTTCTGATTCTGAGTGTAACATTAAGAAATAAACACATTAAATATATAAGCCATCCAGCCATAACATCTTGCTTTTCCTGTCTGATTCTTTGCTTTCTATTTCTCCTGTTTCTTTTCCACTGTAAATTGCTTTAGTCCAAAAGTCAGGTAAGAAGGCATGGCATCGTGTTACATCTTTCTGCTGCTGCCATTGCTCATCCTCATTTTATTCAGCGTTGGAAAGTGACATGCTTTTGTTTTGGGGCCAGGGGGAGTGGGGTGGGCTCAGCCTTAGAGAATATCACTCTGTTCTAACAAATATAATGTGGTTTCTTTATGCCCTTTATCATGTAAAAGTCTGCTTAACGTATGCCTACAGTGTGTAATTAAGATCCCAGTTCTGCTTCCAGCACATAGAGGAACGTGTGCTAAGGGACAAGAAAAGTTCGATTAACAACTACAAAATGCATGAAACAAGTTTTGAGTCTGAAAAGTGTTGCTAGTTCAAAAGTGTAATATGTTGTTGGATGTTGCATTTTATTAATTCACGGTTTTTACTACTTTATTTTTTTGTCACGTAGCAAGCATGTCTAGGCCTGCAGCATGTTTTTAGCACATACCATAATGTAGCTTCCAGGGTTAAGTGTAACGCACTCCTACGTTGATTTAATTGCAACACGTTCAGAATGTTCATAGTTATTTCTAAATAGTCTATCATGCACAAAATAATCCCCAAAGCACTGGAATCTCTATGTAATCATCAATAAGCACGTTTCTTTCTTCTTTCATTTCAAAATTATTATCCTTTCTTCTAACTATAAATGAATAACTAGGGTGTTTATAACAAAGCCAAAAGTGGTTCAGCCACAAAGAGAACGACAACACATAAAACCTGCTCTTAGTTAAACCTGCTTCGGCAATCTGAGCCATATGGGCAGGCGCTGTAACCTGCCCTCATGGGTCTTCTTTCAGGATTAGGGCGTGAAGACATTTATCAAAGTTCGTCTAAATACTTGGAATACACTTTTCTGGATTTATTCTAAAGCCATGGCATTACTGCCAAAGCAGTAAACATCTGTCGTGATTTTGCTTATGTATATGGTAGGGAAGGGGATATTTAACTATAGTCAAATACTTATTATTCCATTTTTTCCCTTGTATTTATTTCACAGATTATGTATATTTTGCCATCTTATGCTATCCCTGGAAGTTGCATGTATTAATTTTTTTATTTTTATTTTTTGTTCACCTCATTGTCATCTGCACTTTCTATGATAAATGGTAAATACAACAGCCTCCGCTCCTTCAGTTCGGATAGGTCCTACACGCTGAACAGAAGTTCTTATGCCCGAGACAGCATGATGATTGAAGAACTGCTGGTACCAGCGAAGGAACAGGTATGTGCTGCGCCTCTGCCCCCGAGTATTCGTGCTTCGTATTTACAGGGGATGGCAGCCTGCAGCCCTCAGCCGGGCTCGCAGAGGCTGTCCCTGCTCCTTAACTAGTGAAAAGGGAGAAGAAAGGAACTGAAAGAGTTCGTGTTTACCACATTGTGGTGTTGATCCTGCAAGAGGACAGGGTGATGGGTTTCCAAACCACCAGAGTCGTTAAGAAGGAACTAGTTACATTTCTGAGTATGAGGTTGTCCTGGAAGTCAATGGGAGCATCTGTGACCTTGATGTTATGTGTGTCCTCAGAGTGCTTCGATAAGCTGGGGGCAATTTTACCCTGGCAATCTTTATCTGTATGGTATAGCCCAGGGATGACATTCGCTGGCGCTGTCCGGATGGAGGGGACTCCAACTGCTGTCCTTCTGTTTCCACCCTTGGGAAGAATTTGGCATTGTAAAGATTAAGCTGTTATGCAGTAACCAGTTTATGTAGCTTCCAAACATTTGTGCAGTGGCTAATACAACTAAAGCAGAATCTTTTGACCTGATTATAGCGTGGGAAAGCCTTTCTAAAAGCTACTGCTGGAGATGACAGGGTACTGTATGCTTTGTTTGTGAGTTCCTCGGCATTTCGCTTCGTAGACTTGCATCAGGTTTGCACATCTAACTGAATTACTCAAGTTTCTTCATACACAGAAGCCAGAGATCCGCTAGGAAGCTGAATAAAAATTCACATTGAAATCTTTCCTTGGGAGTGAAAGGACTGTGGAGTGGAACTGGTGTTTATGACCTGGGAGGGCGTAAGGTGGATTGTAATGAATCAGTTTTCTGCTGCCGTTTTCACAGAGGTACCTCTCAGCAGCGACAAGTATTCCTGCACAGAGGGTATTCATCTGGGAGGATGCTGTCATGGGGAAAAGGGTCCAGAGACCAGAACTCAAGCATTTTTGACCTTGATTGTATTAGTCTGTAAATTCTAGTGTAGTATAAATTAGTGCAGTCTTACTACAGCTTTTGCACGGTTTTGGTAGCATTATGAGATTGGATTTTCTCTTTAGCAATTGAATGTTTATTGCTAGGTTGGTATTTTCAAGGGAAATGCTGTAAACCTCCAACCTCGGTTTGCAATAGCCAGCTCAGGAGAGTTTCTAAACATTGCACAACAGGAATTTTGTTACTTTTGTTTGGTTTTGAAGTCAGAATTTAAAATCTGCAGCCACTGCCACTGGGAACAAGAAACGCTGTTTCAGGGCTGAGAACCTGAAGTTACTATGACACTTCTTACTCTTAAGCCTTCATGACGTATACTTGATACGATGGAAATTTCAGGGGAGGGGAAAGCTCTTCAGTCTGAGAACATGTTACATTGTTTTATGATTCTGGCCATTTTTGTGATTACCATCACAGTGGATGGCATTGATTTAGCAGCTAGGGTCCATTCGACCAAAGAACAAGTCTTAAAACCAGTGCTATGCTGAGTAACTCCTAAAGAACGTTGTTCCAAGTGTGCACCATTAACCTGTTTTGTATTGCAAAATGCCACTAGAAGTAGAAGAGTTATTTATCAGTACACGGAGGTGTCGCAGTGACACTACATGTAGAGGAGCATTGTTGTAGGGCAAATTGTATATTCTGTACAAGTGATCATGGACCTCTCTGCTTTCTGGAGGATCTCTTGCAGTGCTGGCTCATGAGCTGAGAAGACAACAAATATGAAAACCTTCTAGTGCTGGTGCTGAGCAGCAGTGTAGGCTGCTGTCATTGCACTGATAGTCATCTTATTTTTGTGACTCCTGTTTTTGTCCAGCGATGATTGTGCAATTATTGCAGCGCAGCGCTTGTCCAGATTTGTCACGTAAAACGAAGCCAGGCTGGAGGCCTGGCTGACAGTCTAACTGTAAATGTTGTTCTAATCTGAATTCTCTAGACAAACTTTGAATTTCTCAAGTCCAGGAGGGGGTCAGGAACGGTGAAGGTGGTAGTGGAAAAAATGTCAGTCCTGTCTTGAGAGGTTAGTAAAACCATGATCCCCTGAAAAACAAACGACAGCAAACCAACAAACTACCTTCATGAGAAAGGGAGCCCAGCTACAATTTTCTGCTATGGCTTCTGCAAACCACAAAATCCTGACAAAATATATATCCATCCTCTGGAATTCCCATGTTCTTCAGCCCAGCACACACCTATGGGGGTAAGCTTTACAGCCCTTTGGGTATTAGAGTTTCTAATAATTCCCTGAGAAGTTGGGGTGTTCTCCATTGCTTGCACTGGGTGTTTTATTGCTGACCCTGTTCAGCAAGGAAGTCTGAGTCCAGGCCATACTGTGCCTCATAACCTGACTGGAGCAAAGCTGAAATTTCTGTGTCCTCATGCGTTGCCATGGATGCAGCAACTCAGACCAAATCCAAAAGACTTTCTCCATGGAATAATTTACATCAGCCTCTGAATTTAATCAGCCAAAGGCAGGATGAATCAGGCTGTCCATTACATAGCAGTTTGCTGAATCTCTTCTGTCTGGATAAACTCATCTGGGAGGAAGCATAAATTCTTCTGTTTGTTGAACTCTGATATTACACAGCCTGAGTATTCGGTTATGCAACCAGCAAAGATCCTTGCCAGCAGAACCATCAGTATTTTTATACATGCTTTTGCATTTAACGATGCCACGCCCTTTAGCAAAGCATATTTAATCTCCTTCGGTCCAGGGAGGGAACGCTGGGACCTGAGCAAGCACAGGATGAATCCTGTGATTTGATGTCACTGATGATGTCCCATCTCCTGGGCTGCTCACAGTGCAACTAACACAGGAAGATAGTTTTTTTTTTGCCTGCCTGGAAAATCCAGCACCTCAACAGACTGACAGAATGAGATCAACAGATGTGTGCTGCGTGTAAGATGCATGTGTCCAGCTATTAGCTTTTCCTACTCTGTTTCTCTGCCAAAATTATTGGCTGAAGGCTTTGCACTTTTGCCGGCCGTAAATATATCCAAGAGATCTGTTTGAGTTCACTCTGCCAGAAAGGAATTCATCAAAAAATATAGTTACCTGATAGACAGTATCTCAGGACCAAGGGATAAAGCAAGGAAACCTGCGTGTGCGTGTAGGCAATGCTGCAGCAACCCGGTGAGCGGAGTAGCGCTTCTGCCTAGCGTAGGTTATTTTACGGTGGCAGTGTTTCCTTGGGATTTATGTGCTCCTACACTTAGTTTTCTGTATCACACTGCTGAGGGGATTTAGCATTTTTCATCTGTTAAAGCAAGCACGATCCCACGTTTATTTGTGGATGTGTGTGTCCTGGTGCAGGCCTGGACCTCGGTGCAGTGACGCCGTTACGGCTTAGCAGGTTTGAATGACAAACGCGAAATTGTCTTGTTCTTTTTCACTCATTTCTGATGTTTCTTTGTTTTGTCCTATTTTTGATGATAACATTAATCATGGAGCAAAGGAATATATTTGTTTATCTAAATTTTTACAACTTCTGAGACCAGCTGTCTGGATCTTACACTGTTTGGTATCGAAAGTAACAATGGACTCAGTGTGAGCCCCTTAGGAAGTTAGATCACGTGGAATAGCAGAAATCCACAGCAATGACTTTCCTGCCAAAACAGCGGGCTCTTCAGGAATCGTAGGAGAATCCCTGGTCTTCTGTTGGAAGGAGTTAGAAAACTGTCTTCATTAAACTGAATTAGGATATGTATTAAAATGGTGCTAATTAAATCAGCTGCCGTTGCTTAGTTGCCACTGTTTTAATGGCTTTCATTTTATCTTTTCTGTCTGGTGGTGTCTTTTAGTGCTTATTATATGCAAGTTTGCCAATTATGGCTGTTGTCTGTGCTTGAACCATCAGGCCTCAAGTATGTATCTTACAGGGAAGAGTTTAATGACAGATCCTAATAAAAGAGTGAAGGTAGCAAAAGGAGGAGGCATCAAGCCGTGTGTCTCACTGTTGGACAGATGACAGGGCAAAGCCGTACCCTGCAGATACAGCTATCGATTGGCAGTAAATTATAATCTCGATGGTTTTTGGAAGGAAACCTGGGATCCTAATTTGAAATAAGAGAAATGTGTGAAGAGAGAAGTTTTTGGAAACCCTAGAGTGACGGGAAGGTTGGAGGTTCTGGCCAACAGCAGACACTATCTGCTTATCTTGTGGAAGCTTCTCAACAGAAGTATTTTTGTGTGTTTATGACTGTCAGATTTACTACTAATGCTGATATTTCCGTTCAAAATAATTCATTTGCACTACCTCTGCGTGCCAGTACGTTATAAAAAAAGATGGAAATAATAAAACTTTCCTGTGTAGAGGTGTGTGCTTGGCTCAGGTTTGACTTGAACCCACAGAATTTGATTTGGAAACCGCCCATGAAGTTTTAGTCTTAACTGACTCTGCTCTCTCTTAGCTGTGTTTGCCTGTAAGCAGAAAACAACCTCCTGACAGGAAACAGTGGCATCTTTAACACCATCTTGGGTGAAGATGGTCTGTGTGTATTACATGACAGCTTCTTGACTTAGTTGTATCGATGTACCTTCTGATGGTGCTGCTTAAAGTGTGTAGAAGCTTTCACTGTCACCCTGGAAACATGGGCGTACGGTATTTGAAGGTTTCATTTGTTTAATTTCCTAGGAAAAATGAAACAAAATAAGAAGACTGTTTTACTAGAATGGCTTTGCTACACAGACAAGAGGCTGTATAGCGTGAGACCTTGTTGCGGGGCACGGGACGCGTGAGCGTGCACGCGCGCGTCCCTGGGCAGCAGCGAGAAACAAATTACGCGTGGATGTCTGTCAGCTGGGGCAGTTAATTATAGCACCAGTGTGCCAGCGCCTCCCAGGGTTAAAGCTATTTTTGTAGAGATGAGCAGGGACAGTGGCACTCCAGAAAACAGTGGTGGTGGTGGTTGTACGTGCATAAAGACAAACCAAACCCTCCTCCCACCGGGGGCTTGGTCATGCATTCACAGCTTCAGTTAAACTCTCGGGGACGTTACTCACAGGTTCTGCTTGGATAAGGATGTATCCAATGACGTTTTCCGTGGGGGAATATTATACTGCCTGTCTGTGTGGTGTACGATGGCGGTACACATGGTAATGGTTTTTTTCACTTTTTAACCTTGCACATGTAAGATTGAAGAGAGACATAGTTGTAACTGAAGGATGTGGGAAAAGCAGGCAAAAGGAATGTTTCACGATATGTAAGATTAATTTGTCTGTGGACTAAATGTTTCTGTTACAGGATTTCCAGTAATTTGACACCTGGGATATCAGCACTGCTGTGTGGAAAGGGGCCAGATCTAAATTCAGTAGAATTATATTGGCAAGCCTGTATTTAAGACAAGGGGTTTCTGTGTCAGTTTTAAATTGTGATTAATCTTTTTATTATGTTTTTAAGCACCTGACGTTTCAAAGGGAGTTTGATTCTGATTCTCTCAGACACTATAGCTGGGCTGCAGACACCTTGGACAATGTTAACCTTGTTTCGAGTCCCATCCATTCAGGGTAGGTCGCTTAACAGATTTCCTTTATCTTTAAATGTGGAAGTGTATTGTTAGCTGAAGAACACAGCCTGCTGTAATGGCTGATAACATGCCTATTCCTGCTCCAGTTGAAGCCAGTGGCAAAATTCACACTGACTTCAATAAAGGTGCTTAATAACAGGAGGCAGTCTGAATTCTTGCATATCAAACCGAAAACTTGCTTCGGCACTTAATTTCCTGAATGCCAAAACATTGCAATCCCACAGGCTTCTCTTTAATAGTCCTGATTTGCTTTTTCTGTTGCTTATGCTTTGCTCTGAAGTGTCAAAAGGTGATTTTGTTGGAATTGTGTTAAATTATTTGGAATAAGAAATCAGGGGTATGCTTTCTGTTCTTTCATAGAGGAAAAAATGGGGGACTTTAACTTCTTTTATACCTCCAAACTCCTGCCTATTCTCCAATACCTGTAGTTTGATTTTAATGGTACTATTCATTTACTTGTGAGTCATCACTGTTGTCAGTGTCTTGACAGTGCCACACACACTTGGTTTAAATGCTAGCAGTAATGTTTGAATGCATGTTATAAAGATTTACAAATAAATGTGTAACTGAAAGGAATCATTGCATATGAGATCGTCTAGTATAAATGTTTGTTGTTTCATTTTCAAGATCAGTACATAAAATTTAATATTATTTTTAATTTTATTCCCCATTTTGTGACTAACTACATTCTTGCAAAGAAAATGAGTGCTGCACATGCCAGAAGTTTTCAGTTCCAAAACAGCAGCCAGTCCCACAAACCTAAACCTACAGTCCCACAATACATGTAAGCACCTTCTTCTGCCCAACAGATCTATGCAACAATAGATTTTTGGGTACTGAGCTGATAGAACACTGCGTGTGGTCAGTGTTAAGAGTTGAAACGTCAAGAATTGCAGTACGAAAAGCTGAAGTCTGTTAGTTATCACAGAAAGGTATGTCAGCAAAGGACCTCAGAGAGTTCATGGTCCAACCAGTTGCATTTCAGCAGGATCAAATGTAGTCAAGCCATTCCTGAAATACGTTTAATTTCTTCATAGTCGCTAAAAAGAAGAGATTCTATAGTGCCTTGGCTTGAGTAGTTCACTAGCCTTTGTTACAATAATTCTTCCCCTGATATTCAACTTCAGATTTCTTTGCTGCAGATGAAGCCTGTTTATCATATCCATACTAGCCCTGAAGAATGATATCTTACTGGTCTCTTAACAATGTCTTATATATTGGAAGACGTGTAATCCTCTCTTTTGTACACCAAAATGTCCCAGATCCTCCTCGGTGGTGCTTTCCACATTCCAGTGCATTCTTGCTGCTGCCCTCTGTCTCCCCCTCTTTGATGACAGTTCATTTCTAAGCCAAGATCACGACCTCTTTGATCTGACACATGGCACACCGAATCTTAAGCAATCCCACAATGAGAATTATCACTTTGGTAACTGCAGTTTCTGTTGTCGGACCTGCTAGAATTTCTGGGTTCTCTTCTGAAATCCTGGAGTCTGGTTATTTTGGCCACTCTTTGTGGTGTTTGCCTTCTTCCCTCTGTTTGTCTTTGCCTTTACTGTATTTCATTTGTTGGTTCCAGACCCTTTTTCCATTTCAGCAAGATAGCTCTTAATTCTGACCCTGTTTTCCAAAGGCTTTTCAGACATTCTTTCTGCCCGGTGTTCAAAGCGTGAATGAAGACGTTAGCTTAGTACCCAGCCCAGGACAGCACAGCAAAATCTCCACTTGCAGCTTCCTTTCAGTTTAACAGTAAAGCACAGGTGGTATCTCTTGAGGTAATTTCTCAGATCACTGTGCACTTACCTTAGCTATACTGCACCTCGATTGCATACTGAAATACCAAGACCTTACTTCCACACATCCACTGGCTAAGTTACTCTGTCGAAGAAGGAAATTAAATTCATTTGACATGAGTTCCTTTTGCCACTTGAATTTTGGGTTGTTTTTATTTTGAGGAGTGATGGTAGGTGATTGAAATCTCTTGATTATCCTTTAAACCCTCAGAGATTGATTGTTGGGTAATTTATTCCTGTTTCTGGTAATCGGGATGAGACTGACTGGTCTGCTATTTTCTGACTCCTTTTCATCCTGGTGAAAAATCAGTCTGACATTTGCATCCTGCCAGTCCTCTGGGACGATACTTGTCTGCCCTTAGTTCTTCAGCATGTTCACTGGTGGTGCCAACATGTTTTCTGTGGACATGGGAGTTTTTGCATCACCTGCTTCAGATCTTTGTATGGCAGTCCTTGCTAACGCAGATGTGGCCTTAGCTGCTGCCCAGAGGGGAGGGGCTGCGGACCTGCAGCAGTGGAACGAACTGTGGGGCTGAGGCTGAGGGGAGGGAGAGGGTCTCAGCTCCAGAAATATTCTCCAAACAGGTATAGCTTTTCTGACCTGTCACGTTTCTTATTTGACAGATAATGTCCATCAGAAGTGATACTGTGATGACACAGTTCCTTTGTTAGGAAAAAAAACGCACTAGTCGTTTATTTTCTTTTCAATTGTGGCCCCGTATTATAACATGACACTGTTTGGTTTTCCCCATTATCTTCATCTAGGGACAATCAACAGATGTTCCCTTCACATCTTCAGTACCCCAGCACATCTGGTGTGCAGAGGATCATGACTTTTCACTTCTCCCAGTCTTTCTCTGAAAAGCAACTCCTTTTCTGCTGGTTGGTGGTGCTTCATCCCCGGGCTTCGTCCCCAGCTCTCTCTGTGGCCACAGGCAGGGCTACGCCGGCTGGGGTGGCCAGCTGTCAGCAGCCCGCGTGGGCCGGGTCGCCCTGCGGCCAGGGCCTGACCCCACCGCTCTTGGCATTCCTCATCCTCCCCCGGGCTCCGCAATGTGCCGTGCTGGGGGAGCTCCTCTGCCGCCCGCTCCCTGGGGTTGCTCTTTTCCCCAGAAGACAGCATCCAAGTTTGTTTCCATTTCTTAACTGAGGCAAAAGGGGAATTTTGGGAACAGGATGTGGAGCTCCAGCGATGTATCAGTGAAGGGGAAGAAATTGTTGGCAGTAATTTCAACTCTTCTGGTTTTTCCTCGTTTTGAGCCAAGATAATGTTTTATGTTTTTCCTTTCGAGTTCAGATAAGTTGTTTTGCCAGCATATATTTTGAACGGGGTCCACTGTAAGCAGTACACTGAAATGTGTCAGGAATCTTGAGGCCTCTGGAAGGGTAGAGACCCTTCACCAAAATGACCTTCAGCTTTCAGATGCGAGCTTACTCGTGCAACTTCCCCAGATTAAAACGTGGGTGTGCTCTTTTCATGTGGCCTCTTTTAACTCCTTGGTTTCCTTAGCAAAAAGAAAGCAAGTAATGTTTCACGCTGCCTTCCATATTGAGAAACTCAGAAATACTAGATCCAGTCTTGCAAGGTGGAATACATCAGATCAATTATAGATTACTCCAACCTCCTGTACACACAGAAGAACTCAGTTTTGAAAGCAGTGTAATGAATGGCAGGGACTGCTACTCCTTTCGAGTGTCCTGCCATACATATCTTTATACACTGTACTTTGGAAAATAAACGGCTATAGGAAAGCACAAGACCTGGTTTTCCGTGCCATGGTGGAGCATGTTTTGGGAATTAAATAAAGAAGCCGTGTTACAATAAATTCTCTGTTGATCTAAGTAAACTGCAAAAGCTTTTCTCTTCTCTGTGTGCTTTGGCATTCTCAGATAAATTAGGGACTTGTGTTGAATAATTAAGTGGTACCTCCTCTGAGATTTTTTCCATCAGTAGCGTATTTTATATGACATACGTCCTGATATGTGTAGCAAAAGCCAAAGCATTTCTAAAGTTGGCCTTCAAATGTGTTGCTTTTGTTATTTTTCTGATTGTTACTTTTCTTTTGCACTTATTATTGATATTTTCTGTTGCTTGCCTCTAATTATCTTACATTAATTTTTCCCATTTGCTTTCTAAATTATTTTGCAGCTATTCCTCTCCACTCCCCCAGTATGATTCAAGGTGATAACTCTGTGCTTTCTGTGAATCCTCATTTTCTTTTCTTTTTCTTTTTTTTTTTAAACTTTTTTCCCACAGAGTGTGTGTAGATGTTTGTAGTGCATCCGCCCACATCCTCATCCCTTACATGTATTCAAGTAGAAATGCTCATTAGCATTTAGCGTTGTGTCTTAGAGATCACATTGTAGTTTCCATTATTAGCGCAACATTAATTTAGGTAAGCATCAGCTACTAATTTTTTTGATAGAAAGTGCATGAAATACTGTTTGGAATTACTGTTATTGTTTTAAACAGTAAATTACTAATTTGAAAGCTAAGCAAGGAAATAATTAATCTGCTGTTGACAATGATTACCGTTCTATGGGAGCAGTATGCGTAACGGCTGATCTGCTGGAGGTTTCGTCTTCACTGAAGGCTGCAGTGTGGGGTGGACACCCAAGCTGGCTCTAACGGGCTTGTTCCTGCGGTGGCACATAGACTCATGTCAAGGGTTAATCTACCCTTGCTGTGAGCAGCGTGCGTTAGCAGTGCTAAACTCCTGGGCTGACCTTGAAATCTACAGCCTAAACATACCTGAGAACTTGGGGCCTGATTTTTATGGGTACTTAGTTCTGACTTCCGTTGATTTGGGGTTTTTTTAATTATTATTTTTAAGTCAGTTGATTTAGGTGCCTAGAGATTTTTGACAATCCACTCTTACATATTTGTGTCATTTAAACAGTTTGGATACAGAGAAAACATCTTATCTGAGTGCAAGCTTTGGTATTTTTGCATTAAATGAAAACCTCCTTTTTTTATGAATTCTGGTCTGGCCTAATATGCCAGTAATCACATACACGATAGGCAGCTTTCCAAAACATTGCTTTGTACGGAGCCATCAGACCAAGCCCAGCCTTGCCAAGCTCCCCGGGAGGCCCCTCCGTTGCTCCATGGGGCACGGAGCAGATGTGGCTCCCTGGAGCTGCTGCAGCACCAACCCCGAAGGGATGCTCCAGCCAGCCACCCCTGCCACCTCCGTGTAGCCTGAAGTGGCCCCATCTTTTCTGCAGATGAAAACCGTGCCGGATTTTAAAAGGCCACCGCACCAACTGTAGCAGATTCCTGTCGGGGTTCTCCCTTCGCTGACCACGGGCGGTGGGCCCCTGCTGAATGCCGTACTTTGCTTCCTAGTAAATTTGAATGGATTGTCTTGAGCTCTCTTCACAGCTAGTCACGGGCTGGCTCCTTGCCAGCCCTGAAGACCACCCACTGGCCTACCCTTCCACATGCTCAGGGGCATCTGCCTTCTACCATCAGCCTTCACCACCCACCGTATAGAGCAGTTGCAGGGGGGAAAAGCAACGTTAACATGCTGGCAGGCTCCTAGCGCTCAGTGAGCAGAGGGGAGAGGGAACCAAAGGCCCAGGCTCTCTCCAGCTGCCATCTCCGCTTGGTACAGCCTTCTGTTAGCAAACAGAGAAGTGCTTCAGGGCACAGAGTTGACTGACACCTAAGATCTTGGGATCTATAAATATTAAGAGTAACATAATTTATATACTCTATAATTTAAAGATGGAACGTGTTGGGTTTTGACATAGATCTAATATTTGTAGGAAGCAGTTGGTTAGCCATTCAGCAAAGATCCTGTCCCACTGAAATAATTCCTCTTAGGAGGAATTGGAATGTCCTAGTGGCAACACGTGGATTTTTTCACTAGTGTACAAGTGTGTTTATCTAGGAGAAAAATTTGGATACAATTTATCTGTATGAAAACTACTGTGAAATACCATGAATTTTGTTCCATGCATCAGTATTATAAAGTGTCTGGGGCACAAGATGTGATAAATTTGGGTTAGGGTCATCTCAGATGGCTGTTTCACCTCCCCGTCTTTACTGATGGATTTTAATTTGGTTCGAAGCAAGGCAATGTAGCGATTTCTTTATCTGAAATTCAGTTGGACAACCTTTCTGTCCTGCTTCATCTGTTTGCAGCTCGTGTCCCTACCTGCCTGTCTCCTGCAGACCACCAGTACCAAGCTTTGATTATACTCCTGCCGTTGTGCAGATTTTTCCCACCCTCATCGGCCGGACTTCCGTAGGCAGCTTAATTGCCCGCCTGGCCGATGCATGTCAGCTCTTACTTTTGATATCCTGCTGGTCTCGAAAGCAAACATCAGGGCCTTACACAAATTCCCATTCGTACTTCAGAGCACTTGGGGGCTTCTTCTAAAGAATCTCCTGGATTATTAGCTCTTACCTGTGGTTCAGTTTACAGTAGGCAACCAGGAAATTGAATGGTTAATCACGTGAAGGTTTAGTTCTTAAGATTTTCCAGTTTTGGCAACAGCCTTGAAAACGGTGAAACCATACGGCTGATGTGCCAGCCACGTCAGCGCCTGCCCAGCATACAGAAGGAGCAAACAAAGCATGCAGTGGCAGCAACACTGAGCTGGTAACTCGTGTCCCTCTTGATACTGGCCTGTTACCGCCTCTTCTACCTGAAGCTATGCTCTCTCAGCAGCTTATGGTACAGAGTAAAAGGGAAGGTGTTTTGGAGCACCAGAGGAGACCCCCCCGAACTGTTTAGCCCTGCAAGAAGCTCTTATCTTTTGGTCCCCATAAATTGGAAGGATTTTTTGCTGCAGTGTTTGAAACAGGCTGAAGTCTGGTTTTGGTTCTGGGAGGAGACTCCACTTCCCTGCCACTGTTCTGTTAAAGACAGTAACACTCCATGTATGCATCTATTTCATAGATGAAATAAACCGTGGCTATTATCAATTATTAATATTCATTATTCCCTTGCTAATGAATTTTATTTTAAAATCTACCACTCACCACTTCCAAATATAATTGCTTACTTTTCTATTATTAAATGGAAAATGATGCATTGGAATGATTCTGACAAATGCAATTTTTCTTTAATGTCACTTTTTGCTAACAAATGTCATCTTCATAGGGGAGTGATGGGATGATTTCCTACACAGTGCCAGCAGTCCAAAGAAAGTTATGTACTTGATATTCCCACTCATTCCCCACCAGTGGAAGCCCTTAGTAGCCCGGACTGACTGTCACTCATGGTGCCAGCACTCGCTCTGCCAGCCATCAGGAGTGTTTGCAAAGAGACTGTGAGGAGTTTTTGAAGACTGAAATCCCCAAAATAATAAAATAAGCATTTTTTATTCTCCTTTTTTTACACAGTCTCGTTCCTCTCTGCATGTGAGGCTAAGTACTCTTATTTATGGACAGTAGAGCTAACAGTAACAGAGGGATGTTTTTAAACTCTAATAAACCACTACTAATATGCTACTTGTGTACTATTTTAATCCAAATTACTCAGTAGCACCTGTGCGTTTCGCCATGATGTTGCTAGATCTTTAGCAATTCCTGCTTTTGATAACCAATAGTTAACATGTAAGTATAGGTTTTAAAAGAATCTTCATGTTCTTTTTAATTTAGCTGGGATTGGGAGGACTTTTCTAGTAATGTTTTAAAGACTCTGGCGGTTGACTTTTTACTGATCATCTGCTGTCTCTGTGACCGTTTTCATTGACGTGTTTCCTTCTTCCTACAGTTTCCTGGTTAGTTTTATGGTCGATGCACGCGGGGGTTCGATGAGGGGTAGTCGCCATCATGGAATGAGAATAATTATCCCACCGCGCAAGTGTACAGCACCAACCCGCATCACCTGCCGCTTGGTAAAGAGGCATAAACTGGCCAGCCCACCACCGATGGTTGAAGGAGAAGGATTAGCGAGTAGACTTGTAGAAATGGGGCCAGCAGGGGCACAATTTTTAGGGTGAGTTGTTCTATGAATGTCATTGTTTACACTCACGTTGCATCTTTCATTTCCTTTATCCTGTGGTTTTAAGTAGTTAAATATTGACTCTACCTTATTTGAGCACATAAGACAGGCTACTTAACTTGAAATACTAAAAAAATGCCAACCTGCCGTTCCTTCCAGAAAGTACCCTTGTATTTTAAGGGGATCTTTGCCCCTGTGATGACTGCGGGGTGGAGCCGGAGGTAAGGAAAGCCATGAAAAGGCCAGGTCCTGCCCCAGTCTACTCATACAACCTGCCTTTGAAGTCAGCAGGAGTCACGTGCCTATCACCCAGAACAGGTTTTGACCCTCTTGCTCGTAGAGTAACGGAGCAACATCACTGTCACAAAAGGGTGTCCTAAAGTCACCCGCAAGGACCCAAATACTGAGCTCGGTTCCCTGTGCCGTGGCATGTGCGCAGCTCCTGCCGGAGTGGCTGGGAGCTGCCTGTCTCTGTCCCGCGGAGCAAAGCCACGGATGGATGGCAGAGCACTTACTGTAGAGCATCACGTAGCACAAATGCTAGGAACTGACTTTTTTTCAAAGCTTAAAATAGGGGAAACAATCCACTATGATGTGGCTTATTTTTTTCCTAATTATAAATTTTGTTCATTACCGTGAGTGGCACCCTGGTGTAAACTGCTGGTTCTGTCGGGAATGACAGCTTGTTCCTAATTTCCCCTTCTCGTTTCTCTTCCTGCTGCATGGATGTTATTCAGTAAACTGCATCTTCCTAAAACTCCTCCCCCTCTAAATGAGGGCGAGAGCATGGTTAGCCGAATCCTGCAGCTTGGTCCACAAGGAACAAAATTTATTGGGTAGGATATGTACGGAAAAGATACAGAATGTCTACAGTTTTTCTTTTGTTTCCAATTTTTTTGTATTCCCATTTTATTTTTCTTTAAGTTTTCTAAAGCTTTCAGTTGATTTACGTCACTGAAAGGAAATCATAGTGGCTTGATTTAATATAGCTCTGCTACTACCTTGTGCTTATAGGCATGTAAAGTTCACTGCCAGCATTCTGCTTTCATAACTTCTGTGCTTCGTAATTTTTTAAATTTGAAGTGTTTCAACTGCATCAAATACATTTTAATACACAGTGACAGTCCTTTTAAGTTCAACCCTGTTGTAGAGAAGGTATTTACAGGCATTGAGTGAGTCTGATTTGGGAAGAGCATTTGTAAAATGTGATCACATCTATTATTTATGAAAGTTTATTTAGAAAACTATCATTGAGCGAATGACTTCAACAAGGTTGGAGAAATACTAATGTTTTCAGCCTGGAAGAGGCGTCTTGTTAAAATAAATTTATAAAGCCAAGTGTGCTACCCAAAGGAACTGCAGTGTATACTCTAAAAATGTAGGAATGTTTCCGTATATTTTTGACTTGTTTTCAAACAATATTGTGAAATCTATTGCACTAGGTTTTCAAAATATTGGTGTTTGGCATTCCAAACCTGTTCAATACCTTCTCACTGAGTATTCTTGTTAAATGTCATGCACAAAATTGTGTGGTTTCTAAATATTTACAGAGACAGTATCTGAAATATTAGCCTGCAAAGATTGTACTATGGTGTTAGATTTCCGTTTGTACTCTTTTTGAACTAGAGAGTAAATACCTTAATGTATTTGAATTTTTGGTTTTTACTTGCTGTGCACAATGGGAGACAGCAGCTACGTTCCCATTTCTTGTTGAAGGTCTTGAGATTAGAGTAATAGCCTGGGTGTTCTTAAAAGCATCCCAAATATGTATGAATTAAGCTCTCCTTTTTTATTTTCATGGGAAAAAATTACTATTGAACTCTTCTCCCTTGGTATTCAATGTGAGACTTCCAACCAGTTTATGTTCCTCCTCCTAACGATGGCTGTTGTGATTTCCGTGCTCACGTAATTGATGGGGCAGTGCACCCAACACCTCGCTGGTGTACAGTACCGTGGAAGTGCTGCGTAATCCTCCCATCACGTGATGCTGCTTTTAACTGGGTTATTACACAGCAGTGAAATCCTTTACAACCTCTGTAGGAAAATAATGATACTGTCTATTTAAATGTCTTAAAGCTGCATAATCCATAATTGTTCACTTACCGTGTGATTTCAGTCGGTTTGTCTTAGCATACTTTAAAATGCATATCCTGCCTGTGAAGTGTTTGGCAAAAGTGTCCGTTTTGTTAAGGAATGGCACATGAAGTGAATGGTGGTTTCTGTCGGTTGTTCACAGTAACTGTTCAGTGATGCACTTGCAGTCCTCTGTTGAAGGTACATTGTCTGGTGACACAGGTGTATTATTAACCAGCTTCTCATTCCCTTTCCTTCTCCCCAAAATGTTTGACGGTAACTAATATAAATGTGGTCGTGACGTTGCTTGACTCAGAGAAAGCCATTCCCCAGTGATGTTTACAGTGCAGATGTTGCAGCTGTGATTTTGGGCATGAGAACCAGAAAGTGAAGCTGATGAGAAACAACCTCCTGGGTTTCAAAGGAGCTGCATCAACAGAGAGCCAGGGAGAGCTTTGAAAAGTTTGGGACTTAGCTGGAAGTGTAAAACCTACGTGCATGCGTGGATCCTGCTGCGGTCGATAGCTGTTGCATGCATTTGGATAGCTGGACTGTTACTGAACTGACTTTGCCCCTTTAAATCCTTTGAGCCAAATCCAAATTTTGGCTGTGCTAATGCCAATTAAAAGTCAGCAGTGCTGTGTGTGCTGGAGGCAGGTTGGATCGCTTACATCCTGGGATAAATGTGCGGGGAGAACTCTCCTTGGCAAAAGTTGTCACTATTTTTTCATGTAGGCAGCTGTTTCAGAAGATTTGCATCAAAAATGAGCTATGTATGAATATTTTCAAGCCATCTATTAATTATAGTTTAACTGATAAAGGATTGTGCAGCTTTGGCAATTTTAAAAACATTTTTACCGTAGCAGTGCTAACTATTTAAAATGTCTGTAGTTTGCTGAAGGGTTTAATGGCCATAGGAAATTAAGGGCAGTGAGTAGGTACGGGATTAAAAATAATACGGTTCCTTTTTCTCTAGCCCTGTCATAGTGGAAATCCCGCATTTTGGATCAATGCGCGGCAAGGAAAGAGAGCTAATCGTACTTCGAAGTGAGAACGGTGAAACGTGGAAGGAGCACCAGTATGACAGCAAACACGAGGACTTAACCGAAATACTCAATGGCATGGACGAAGGTAAACGTTTTCTCAAAGCCTTAGCGAGCCTCGCCTTTGTGCGGGCTTGCTAACGTGAGCAGGCTAAACCAACCTAAAGATGCGCAGCGCAGGGGTGGCTGACTTTGGGGGATACCATGTGTGTTACCTATGAAACCAGTGGAAAGAGAAAGTGTTCAGCAGCGGCCTGGAGACATCCTGGAACGAGTGGTAAGTTTTGGTCTGAGGTCTTGCCAAGTTTAAGCAGAGTTGCACGGTTGCTTTACAGCATGAAGTTGAGAATAACATCCCAGCTGGAGGTGAACACGTTTCTGCTGCTCAGGCAGGGCCGCGTGAAGGTCACTCCAAGCCAACGATGAAGTGTAAATAATGGTTACATTGGACTTTCCCACAGATGTAGACCTCAGCCCGTAGACCGTTCTTCTTCAAAACGGTATTGTTAGAGGTTACCTCCCACAAATACACAACCTGCCTTCCCGGTGCCCATCTGGGAAGTCTGGTTCCTTTGTTTTGCTTGGATGGTGCTGTGTATGCGAGAGTCCCTTCGGATGAGAGGACTCAGCTGTACACGATTCATCAGAAGATGCTGTGACAGATGGTCCCTGCGGACACATCATGGGCAAAGCCAGGCTGGGGCCGCAGCGAGCCCTTGGCACCACTGCTTGCTTTTCCTAGCAAGTATTTTTCAATATTTGTGCTGATAAACTATCGCTTCAGCTCTTTGCATCTGAGCGTGAATGAAATAACTTGTGGTTTGGACTTTGTTTTTCTATAAGGGCTTATCCACAAGGTTCTCCCTGGAAAGCCTCCCACAGAAAGTCGCAGTGTGGTGGGGTACAAGCTGCAGGAAAGTTCTTTCACTATCAGCAAAAGCATTTGAAGCAAATGATGAGGCAGTGGATGGCAGCTATGAGAGGTATCTGTGAGCAGGCTCTGCCTTTGATCTTGACTTCTCTTTCTGTGAAGAGGGCAGCCTCAGCAAAAGGCATGCTTTGAGAAGATGGAAGGGAGAGCAGTGCTGTTGTGAGCGACTCCCTGCACTCCGAGATTTTGCATTTTTATTGATTTCCTGGTCGTCTGGGAATGGGAACGGCAAAACAGGCTTGTGTGGTGTTTTCGCTTCAAAGTACCTGAGCTGCACATGAGCCTGTAAAAATACAGAGCCACGGCAAAGATCTGCTTGTTATGTGGTGATCTGTTGTAGCTATTTATTTTGAAATAAACACAATAGAACTAATCAAGTAGAAACGCTGCAAATGTTGGGTCAGTGGGTTTGGAAAAATGCACTAAACCTCATCGCAGAAGGAGGGTGTCTGAAAGCAGTGGAACAGGCAAAAGAGTGAGCATGGCCCAGGACAGTATTGCTTGGGGAAGAATCGCTTCAGGGTCGAAGGCAGCAGTTGCAGCCTTTCTGAAAGAAAAATCTCGCCCTCCTTCTCTGCGCACTAGAGGAGATGGGAAGTAAAGCGTTGGCGTTTGGGTGAAGTATCGCTGCCTTGTCGGTGGTGAGGTAGTCAGAACTCTCCAACAGCTTGTTTGCCTCATGTGCTTTCCAAGCTGAGTGTAGTTCAATTTTGGGATAGGAAATCTGGGCACAAACACTGTTCTAAAGTGCTCCAACTTGCATCACTTATGAAAGAGCTCTCCAGAGGTGCTATGGGGATAAATTCACATTTTACAGAGAAGAGAGCTCAATAAATAAAAACACTTTGAGAGGGGTGGGCATGAAGCCCTCAGTATTTAGAGCCCTAAATAGTAAGCTTCACAATTTGGAGCTAGAGTACAACTTTAAGGGCAATCGAGGATTTCAGTTGGCTCTTCCCTTTCGTGGAGCTGCTGTTTGAGGTTAGCGAGTATATGTACAGCCAGTGAATCACAGAAAGTATCAGGGACACTGGGCTATTCCCTTAGAGTGAAAATATTTAGCACCTTAAAAGCCAAGCTGCAGAAGTGCCATTTACCAGTCCAGGCAATCATTTATGAGAGGGAAAGGAATAAAAATACTGCAGACACACCTAGAGCATTCTGTTGATTATTTGTTCGGTTCATTTTAGCTTAATCCTTCTCTAGTTAGGAAAACAAAACCAAACAGTAGAAAGGTCTGTTATAATAGTACAAGGGACTTGGCAAAATTCTGCTCCAGTTAAATGCTACCTTTTCTGTGTAAACCATCTTTTAAGCAATAACATAATATTACAGATGTGTGGAATTAAGAGCAAGTTGGTGTTTTTCATCTGAACTTTTACTGGTTTGTTACAAACCACCGCAGCTAGACTTGGCTCTGAAGCAGTATCTTGTATCACAGAAGCCATAACTTTGGAAGAAGTTCATAGCTCCAGGTATGAACTCTGGAGGCAGAAGCAGTCTTTAATTGGAATAAAAAGGAGCCACATAGCCATTTCCAGTTTAGTGTGTCTTTGCAAGAAAATCCATCTGCACAGTCATCTCTAAATGCCGTAACATGCTGCAGGAGTGCCCGTTTCTCTGTCAAAAGCAGCTGGTCCGCTGGGTGTTAGACCTGCTGTGAGTCACTAGTTCTTTCCTGTTGGTGTAGCGAAGGAGGACAAGCAGACTTTTATTCCCAGCTCCTTGATGTGCTGAATTTTCCAAGATGCAATCTGTTTCTCCGTTTTGTCTTTTCCTGATTTGCTCCCCCGCTCAGCCAACGGGGATGAGAGCGAGGACATCTTCCTTCCTCGCCTTCCCTGGAGACCGCTGAATCCCGCCTGCTCTTCCCTGGAAGCAGCACCATCTGCTGGGAAACCTTGTCTGGGCTCAAAGCAATCCAGAGCAGGAGGCAACGCTCCAGGGCTCTAAAGCCAGCATGAAATAAATAATAGCAGCACTTCGCTTTTGTTATCGTGAAAGAATAAGGAACCGTGACGTGAAGAGTCGGGTTTTCTTGGGTGCCGTCAGGTTTCTGCTGCAGTAGTTTTTGTTCTAAAGGTGGTGCTCTATGCGGGCAAATACTGAGGCAATACAGGGAGCTTGGTGTTTTTAGGAGGAGGAGGAGTTTGGTTCTAAACACAAGGGTAGCAATTCACAACTCTTGGCCATATTACATTTATTTAAACTTGAATCAAGTAAAATATATAAATAGATTTTTTTTTTTCCTTAGGAAGCAGCTCTCTGTCTTGTAATTGCTAAATAGGCTGTCTTTTCAGCCAGGCTCCCTTTATATATAACTTGTGTTTGCTTTTTACATTCCTGCACCCTTTACAGGTACCTGTAGACAAATTGTGGGCATAAATGAACACACTGGGGTAGCTAATCTTTTGACAGACTTTTTGCAAACTAGGGAGTGAGCCAAGAAATGCAAACATTTGTGGCTACGATACGCTTGCAGCTGCACAGTGTGGTTTCAGATGGGAAGCAGGAGTTTTTACATAACTACTTCTTTGAATCTACAGATCAAACCAGAGCGTGACCTTGTTTATGCTTGAAGTTTAAAATACCACCATAAATCACTCTGCAGTGATTTTGCCACATTTCCAGGAAAAGTTTTTAAACATACTGCTGTTAAAGTTTGCGTTGTGAAAGGTAAGATAAGACAGTGGGCAAAAATAGACAAAAGAGCACGTACAGGACATAGCCTTATTTGAGGATGAGACCTCCTCGTGGCATTGGGAGCGTCTAGTTACGTACGTGAAATACGCTGAGAGGGTGGCTCTCGTCACCAGAATTTTTAAGACAAGTTTCACTGCCTGCAGCTTCTCCTTGCCCCTTCCCATTGCTCCTTCTGCCTCCATCCTTCTGTACTTTCCTCCATGTGAGCGCTGCCTCCTGGATACAACAGTTTCTGAATGGGCCCATCTCTGTGGGTAAACTGGAGTCCTGTGCTCATCCCACCTGTCAGTCTGCACAGTGACACGGTCAGCTCTGCTCTCGCCAGTATTGCAGGAGGGTTGCAAAACTCACAGGGCTGTTCAGTCTGTTAAGTACAGGGGAGATTTGCTTTTTCAGTGCTAGCAAAACTCTTCTAAGGCCCTGGTATTGGAAATGAGACACCAGATCTCTCAAAGACACTTTGAAGCTCAATGAACAACCAGGTGTTCTGTGACTTCTCTTGTTCTGTTCCCAGTCAGAAGACACTTGCTGTGTGTTACTTTCTGAAAGTGAAAAGGAAAGGTATTAGACATGGGATAAATTTGATCCACAACTGCCTCTCCCTTGACGAAACTGGTGTGTTAGCTCTCCTTGACCTGACCACCCTGTGTGAGGTCCCTCTCTGACCTTGGAGGATGTGGTTGGGTTTCTCTTCTGCGCAGAAACCTTAACGTAACGCTCATGTGGCAGCATGGACTAGAGGGTAGGAAGGAGTGATCTTCCTTTCCTCCCTCCTTTCCTTCTCTCCATTTCACCTCTCCTCCATCACTCCCACCAGCCACCTTAGGATAAAGGTACCATATGCTTGGGTGGCAAGGGACACCAGATACGCCCAGAGTATTCACCATACCTCTTTCTTGGCTTACTAAAACTCAGTGGCCATAGGTGTTCTTTGGGCTGTTGTCCCAAATCTGGGAGACAGTGACATTGGGAGACTCTTCCCAATTCTGCCACCAACCCTGCTACTTTACCTCTGTCTGCTTTGCCATCCCTATCTGTAAGATGAGGTGCATAACATACTTCTCTGTGGTTAAACCCTGCCCCCTCCAAAACCCGACCAACCAACCAACAAATCCTTCGAGGCCTTTAATTGAACCACGCTGCATAGGAATGAAGTGTCAGCAACTGAGGAAAATAGTAATGATGATAGCTCTTTCTGTAAAATGCATGAGGTGTGTTCGGGAAACGTGACCTCTCCCAGGACTAGTTTTCCCTGTTTCATTAATTCTGTCGTGCTAACGCTGCATTTCCTGTGGCAGTCAGAGAGGTGGTTTGGTTGCTTACCATCTTTTCGTTTCTTTTAGAGGACAACTTCGTACAGAAGCTTACATAGGTATTGGCCAAACATAACCTCCCGATACACAGTCCAACTCCTCTCCATGCCTGACTGTTCTTCTGCCACTCTAATCTTCACTTTTTCTTCCCCCTCTAAAGAAGAGCGCCTGCCAGGCTTATATAAGAACATTTTCAAAATGTTCTTATATAAATCACTAATTTTCTACTTCAGGAAAGTTTTAATTATCCTTCATCTCTGTGAGCGTTTTACAGCGGGTTTAGTCCTGAGCAACAAACAGGAGAATGCATAGGATTTACTAGTCAAGATTATACCTGCCTAGGAGTTTAAGAATCCAGTTTGTCTCCTGCACAAGCCATTGCTTCCAGAGGCCGCAGGCAGAATACCTAATTCATTAGAGGGCTTCAGATATCAATCTCTGAGTCAAAGTAAATGGAAGCTGACATTATGATAAGAAATTATCCTCTTCTGGTAGGTACATACGACCCACAGCAACGCTGTGCAATTAATCCAAATTACCTGCTGAAAGTTTTAAAATGGAAAACTGACATTTCACCAAATTTATATGCTAATTCTTTTGGAGCTGTAATTGAGCTTACATGTTCAGAGGAGGAAAATGTCTCAGTCACATAAGTAAGAATTTTATGAGTGTCTTTTGTACCATTTCTGGTCCTCCTGCTTTCTCTTGCTGCATCTGACAGAAATGTCACCTTTCGAGGAACAAACTTCTTCATGAATGCGGCTCCCTTTATAAGGAGGAAAATAAGAGTGAAAGCCGTGGAGTGTTGGAATGGAACACACTTACAACAGCTAATAAGGCCGAGTGCAAGAAATTACAGGAGAAATGCATGACAGTGGTTTAATGATCTCCATTTGTGAATAGCATTTATATCCCAGGGATTTCACTGCTGCATATACACACACACATATGTAATTGCATAGTTATATTTGTGACACGTCACTGTGTTCTCCTTAGTGCGTATATGTCTATGCCATCTACCTAATTCATTAGTTAATACGGGCAGGTACTCCGTGCACCTTTCTGAGCCCTGGTGACTCTCTGAGCTGGGAGTACGACTGAGAGCACTAATTGCCGATGACCTGTGTCTGTTCCAGTTGTGCCTGACGATGTGTCAAGTTTCCCTAGGAACTGAGGAGCGCAGTGCGGTTATTTTGGGGCAGGTACCCGAACGGCTGCAAGCCTGATGTGGGAAGGGATCCTTGCCGTGGTTTCACGGGTAGTGTTGGCAGACAGAGCTCTGTCACATCCACAGTTTACCGGAGAGCTGTGGCTGGTCAGGATCATATGGATGCCAATCTGGGCGATAACTTTCTCAAGTGCCTTGGCTGGGCAAACTCTGGATTGCACACTTGGCCTGAAGTTAAATAGTTCATGAACTGACTGTGATTTCCTGTGGTTTGATAATTAATAGCACGGAATATTTTTTTTTCTCCTGCAGTAAATAAAAAACCCCTTCTAAAGCACTTTAAGGCATATTCAGAACCTCACGCTCACAGGTGTGTCTGGCATGAACCTGGGCGAGTAATGCCTGAATGTTTTAACTGTCTTCTCTCGCCAGAGCTGGACAGCATTGAGGAGCTAGAGAAGAAGCGTATCTGCAGGATCGTCACGAAGGATTTCCCTCAGTACTTTGCGGTGGTTTCGCGTATCAAGCAGGAGAGTAACCAAATCGGCCCAGAGGGCGGGGTGCTGAGCAGCACGACGGTGCCGCGCGTCCAGGCGTCCTTCCCCGAGGGTGCTCTGACCAAAAGAATCCGCGTGGGGCTCCAGGTAAAGGTGCCCTCGTGTTCATAGCCCTAACGTCGACAAAAGCATTGTTGGTCTTAATGCACAGGCCCTGCAGCTAAGGAGCGGGTGGTAAGGTGGTGGGGAGTGTTCACACCCAAGATCTCAACTGGCACATGTCTGGCCAACGCACACTCTGCCTCTTGTTGCCCCGCTGGTGTAGGTGATGCACAGTCTTCCTCCCTGTGGCAAAAGCCCAGCTTCCCCTTTCATCATCACCTTGAGTATTGCTTAGCATGGAGGGAACAGCGAAGGGCTGGAGCCACCACCACCTTGGTGACAGTGCCTGCCATCTTCCTGTTGGTGTGGCTGCCAGCAGCTATGAGCTGCCCAGCCGCTGTGCAGTCCCCGTCTCCTGCGGCAACACGGCAGCTTGTGGTCGGTGTCTCTGGGCTGCCCTTTGCCATAGGAATGTGTTTGGTAAGGGTTTCATGCAGCTGTTTGCCAACTGTTACGAAGTCAAAGACCTCCCATATACATCTGTTGTAGCTTAGGACATTCCCTGTTGGTGTTTCTAGCAATGGGTGGCATCTGGGAAGAGCAAATAGCTTAATCTCTCCTTAAACAAACTGCACAGAAAGGGGAGAAGTATTCCATAAGAGGTATCTCTGTCTTTGAGTTCTTCTAATTACCACTTAAAATCGAATAATAACATGACAGGTCTGATGGGCTCATGAAATAGGGATGCTGGTTTGGATTCCAGTGCTTGGAATTCACACTGGAACATTTCTGTTAATGATATTTCACATCTAAAGATGATTAATCTGGAGAAAATGGAAGCTCTGCTTTTATGGTTATACAGCTGCCTTTCCAGAGCTCTCTTGTGTGAAGGAAGCACGTCGTCACGTGTCGTGACTGCTGAGATCGCAACGTAGCTACATACTCTGTGCATATCTGTACATTGTGCAGTGCAACTAATGCCACAAGTCACAGGTCAGCTTGATTGAAACAAGCTTGAAAGTTTAAAAAAAAAAGGCAAACAGATGCGAAACCCCATTGCCTGTAAGGTGTCTGTCACTCTTGGGTTCAGGTCTTATGTGACCAAAACTACAAGAACTCTGTAGCATTTCTTCCCATAGTGGCTATTTTTCCTCTCTCCCATATGAAGTTAGAAAACCTTTCAAGGCAAAAAATGGAGGTAGAAAGGCTGAAATTTGCTTATAGCTTAATGCATTCTGCATGAATTTGACCCAAACAAGTATTTCTTTCCTAATAATCAACAGTGGAATAGCATGGGTAGAGAGGTAAGTCAGAGTACAGAGTGTTCCTCAGGAGCACAGATTTGTATTTGGCAGAGATGTGAGGATTGCTCAGCATCTGCAAGACAGAGTGCCTAGTCCTCACTTCTCAAGTGCGAAATAGGCCTCTTTTTGCACTTTGAAATTGTATTTTATATCGCTCATCACTGGGGAGAAAAGAAAAAACCGCAACCAAAACCAAACCAAACACGCTCTGAAAAACTCTCAGGAAATACTGCAGGCAACCTTCTGAGCTTTACACTTTACAAGTTACCTGTCAGGACATCATAAGTGGGCTGTTGAGAAAAATACTAAGCATGAATTGTACTACCAGTCACCCTTGAGAGCTGTAGGAGAAGGCTGCCTGGGAAAAAAAGGAAGAAAACTCTACAGAAACTAAAAGGAGAATTGAATTATCTTTTGGAAAATAGTTCTGCATTTGTATAACCAATTTATAGCTCTAGGTTAAATCCTTTTCCTGTGTTGACAGGCTCAACCAGTTCCAGAGGAGATTGTCAAAAAAATCCTTGGAAACAAAGCAACTTTCAGTCCCATTGTCACTGTGGAGCCAAGAAGAAGAAAATTTCATAAGCCAATAACCATGACAATTCCTGTGCCGCCTCCGTCGGGAGAAGGTGTAACCAATGGGTACAAAGGAGACACGACGCCCAGCCTTCGACTTCTATGTAGCATTACAGGTTAGAGAAAGTCACGCTCTGTGCACAGGGTCCTGTGACAGCGACGCCTCTCTGCTCACTCCCGTAACTTTCCAGGAAGGGAACATTGGCGTGCTTGGTCCAGAAGGGTTCGCATCAGTTCCTCTGAGCAGCGCCAGCCGAGCTCATCTGAAAGGCTCCCACTGATTCCCTGGGCTGTGAAATCTGGTCTCAGGCCCTTGGGGAAGAACTCTGCCAACAGATATGAAATGTTATTTTATATTTAGCCAGTATGAAAAATTTCAGCCGTGGCTATTAAACATGGCTGTTGGTAAAAGTAGTTTGCAGAAACAATTCTGTCCTAGTTGATATCAAGGGCGGGGTTGCTGCTGGCTTGTAGATGTGTACTTTGCTTACATCAGCATCGTTTGCTGGTGTCTAACCTGTGAGGTAATACGTAACAGGTAGCTCAGCTGTTGGAGAACGTTACTGTCCTGGTTCTCTTTTTATGCGTGAAGCAAAGTAACGCAGGGCAGAGGTACTCTGAGGTAGTCTGTATACGCTTGGTGTTTGAAGGCAAATCTCCACGGTTTGTATTTACGTAGGAGGCACTTCACCTGCGCAGTGGGAGGATATCACAGGCACCACTCCGCTGACGTTTTCAAATGACTGTGTCTCATTCACAACCAACGTTTCAGCCAGGTACGGTAACAGAGCTTGCCAAACGCACCTAGGGAGTAGTTTCCCTCGGTTAACGAAGTGCGTAGTGGTGGGGTTGTTTTTTGGCTTTCTGCAAGTGTTTTGCAAGGCTGATGAAGCGGTAATGGACCAGATGCTTCCTTGTCACTCTGTATCAGCATCTCGCACATCCAGGGCTGCGCGTGAAGCTTTGTCCTGGCTGCGGTGATGTCTCCTGGCCATCACGCATGCTGTTTCTCTAAAGGCTGTGGTGCCACACAGGGGTTTGGGGTTGTTTTTTCTGCAGACAGCAACAGAAAGGGAGAGTTTAAAATGCTCATTCAATTGAAAAAAATAGGGAGGATTCATAAAACCATATTTGTTTAAAAAGTTAAAGACATTCAATTCCTGGCTGTGGGATTTTTAGTTGAAAATTACATAAAATTACTCTCACAAAAGTATCATTTGCCAAAAAAAAAAAATATCACGGTTTGAAATGAATTCTGATGGAGTTAGTGGACTTCAGCAGGATCTGTGCAAATCATGCATCCTAGTGGAGAAAATTCATGGTACGCCAGGTAAAGAGTTTGTCACTGGGTACGTAACGTTCACACCTCTGAGGAGCTTTATAACGAGACGGAGTTGCTGAAACAACCAAATGGATCAGGGCTGAAAGATTGCGGAAAAGACTCATTCAAACTACAAATTAAAATATTTATAACTTGTGTCGAAATTGTCATCAAACTTAATCATAAAATAACAGTGTAACTCTGTCTCTCTGGGAAACTTCACTGTGGGCTTGTGTGATTTCAACCTATATGGGAGATGCGATGTTGCTGTGTGTATGTGCTGGAAAGGAGGTTGTTTTAGAAAATCCAATGTACAGTGAAGCACCAGCACATTACAATACACGTGGTGCGTGGTCACAAGAAATACATTTTGCCCGCTTTACCTTCGAATGAGGTTTAAAATAGGCATTTTATGAGATCCCAGTGTGAGAAGGGTCAAATAAGTATATCGACATTTCATTGCCAGGTATTCCCAGTTTTGGGTGGTTAAAGCTCCACTGAAAGTAGAAGGAAAATTACAGCTTTGGGAAGTCCGCGAGGACGGAACGCATGCAGAATAGCCGAGGATCGCAGGACATGGTTTCTCTTTAAAGGCTTAAGCAATGTTTGAGCATAATGAGAAGTGGATTTAATGGTTTGCTTTTTCCCACTCAGATTTTGGCTTGCGGACTGCCATCAAGTACTAGAGACTGTTGGGCTGGCAACTCAGCTTTATAGGGAATTAATATGCGTTCCTTATATGGCAAAGTTTGTGATATTTGCCAAAATGAATGACCCTGTGGAATCCAATTTGCGATGCTTCTGCATGACTGATGACAAAGTGGACAAAACTTTGGAGCAACAAGAGAACTTTGAAGAAGTTGCAAGAAGCAAAGACATTGAGGTATATTTCTTCAGCTGGCTTCCTCCTTGTAAATGGACAATGTGTCTGCCAAGTGGCAACAGGTCCTGCAAAAGCCACTGTAAGCCCAACTGAATAGTTAGGTTAAAGGTTCACAGCAAGGCTGTGTCAAAAAATTTCTTGAAAGGAGGCCAAAAAAGGACAAGGTGGGGGGAGCATGAGGCCCTGTCTCCAAAGGGATGCCCCAGGTCAGCCTTCAGTGGGTTTTGCACACCCTGCTGTCGAGTAGCCCTGGTTGGGCTTTGCAGACGGCTGACCTGGAATTCCTGCTCATTGGCCCCACAGTCACACCGTCATGAGTAGGACTGGTTTGTGGTGGATACGTAGTCACCAATACACTGTTTCTTGAAGGAAATTGCACAGAAATTTTACTGCAGCAAAGCCACTCGTGGTTTCCCAAACCGCCTGCACTCCTAATACCTTGCTGTAATGCTGAGTGATTTTCTAATTTGTTGAATTTAATCTGAGTGGAGACTTGTGCTAAACTCAGGAACTATGATGGGGAAAATCATGATATACTTATGTGCATGGATCTACTATGAAAAGAGATGTTATTGACTTATATTTATTGCTTTGCTAGGTTCTGGAAGGAAAGCCGATTTATGTTGATTGCTATGGAAATCTGGCCCCTTTGACTAAAGGAGGACAGCAGCTTGTTTTTAATTTTTATGCTTTCAAAGAAAATAGACTGCCATTCTCTATCAAGGTAAAAGCAAAACAAGCCAAATAATTCTGCTGATATTTTTTTTATTCCTAGTGCTAACATTTTTTCAGCACAATAGGACTAACTTGCCCCGAGGATGTGAGTGTCATTAATATGTGAATAACACAGAGAGGGTGCCTTGCATGAAGCCACAAAAGAGCTGCTGGCAGAGCTGGGACCAGTATACCCATGATACAGATTCACAGCCTTTTATTAAAACCATATCTCAAGTTGGACCTCCAGAATATTACCAGCAGATCACTATTTCCCAGGGACTGAGCAAAGGAGATGCTCTGAGTAACATGCTGTACAGCAGAACAGTCTCCAGAAAGTGTGTGCAGACTGTTCATCTCTAAGTTACCACAAATGGACGCTCACTTTCCTTAGCCGTATCACAGCTGTCGTGCAAAAGAAGTTGTTAAGCATTTTGGTGGGCACAAGTGCAAAACACGGCAGAAAAGATGAAGGTGAGCAGAAAATGTCTCTCGGTAGTATCCCAGTATGAAACTGCCTGGTTGGACTCGCTCAGCATCTTGTCTTGCATGGATTTATTGGCAGAGAGCTGCAGGCTGATCCAACTCTTCCACAGTAACACCTTTTCCCCTTCACCTCAGGCTGAGCTCCAGCTCAGTAACGCTGGTCTTTACCCATTAGATAGCTTCTTGTGGAAAGAAACTCAGAGCAACTCTCCAGAAACCTCCTCTAGGTATCTGAATTACTACATCCTACTACACTGCACTGCAATTTCTTTTCTAGGTAAGAGATACCAGCCAGGAACCTTGTGGTCGATTGTCGTTTTTGAAAGAACCAAAGACTACGAAAGGACTGCCACAAACAGCTGTTTGCAACTTGAATATCACTCTGCCAGCACACAAAAAGGTATTTGTTAGGACAAGTAAACATTTTCCTTAGGGTTGGTTTGGTTTTAGTTTTGCTCCTTTTGGTTTTGTCTTTTTTTTTTTTTTTCCCTCCTGCTAGTGATAAAGAAACGTTGTGAAATGCCAGTAATGAGAATGCTTTGGGATATGATGAAGGCTGTTTTAAAATTTATGTTTTATTGGTTTCCTGTGTGTAGAACGCTTTTAAAGTCTCTCGTTACTGTGGTGTCAGGTTCCTGTAATTTTTATGATTCTGTTTACAGCTCATGCTTCAGCCTGCAAGTCATAGGTTTATGCTTTCAGTAATGTCACGTGTTGATTTGCATTGGATGTAAGATTATTTTTTGTTTTCTTTTGTGTTGCCATTTTGGATTTGCTTTGCCTTATAAATCAGCTTGCATTTTGTGCTCCCAATTTGGTCCTTTTCATATCCTGATATTCTTTTCCCTGCTGTCCATTATAATATTCCTTGTCTCTGCAATGCATCTTGGGACCAAAAGGAAACAGAGTCAGATCAAGATGATGAGGTAATATAAACACTGTCTTCTGTTTTTATTTCCTTCAGATGTAGTGAAGAAAAGTAATATGTTATAGAAAAAACAAACAACTATTTTTAACTATGGCATTAAAATGATACCTACAGAATAACCATATCCTCGACATCTGATAGTCTGTTGCAAATCAGTAGAAGTGCACAAATGTGGAAAAAACATGATTATATAGTATGAAATTAAACCAAGCATTGAATAGTAGCAGTCTAACATTTAACTCATTTTCTTCTGAAAAAGGATATAATTATAAAATTCAGACCAAGTCCATTTTTGGCAAAATCAAGAGGAGTTTAATAGATATGATTTTACTTCTTGGAGTAATACTGCCAGTGCTTTGGTAACTTGTATTTCTGAGAAGGAAAGAAGTATCCTGGGGCCACAATAGTGGCCTACAATATTTTACTCCTGAAAACAACTGGATTCTTCGGTAAAAGCAAAGTAGCCAAGAGCAATTTATAAATATTGGGTACAAATCTATTTTCAAATAAACCTCAGATACTTGCAGCTTGAAAAACCACCGTTTGGTGGAAACCACAACATTAGATTGTCAGGAAATTGAGTGGGGTTTACTCATTAGAGGTAGTAATAAATGAGATCACTTTATAAAAGAAACTACATAGACGTATCCTGTTTACCTAGCAGGAAAGTTTTCTTCTCTTCCTGGTGGCAAATAAGTAGCAGTAGCCACCTGCTGATTAAAATAATAAACCCAAACCAAAACACTCCTTACATGTTAAAACATAATACTAGCAACCACATCACTTTGTTTCCACAGGATTTGTTCCCAGTGAGCTGTAACAACAGTTTTCTTTCTAAACAAACCGTATTTTTAGCTCCATAATCAAGGGAGCTGATCTCTGAAGGACTTGTAATATTTAAGACACCACATTAGGAGCTGTGCCACTGAACGCAGCGACTTACGATGCAATGTATCAGTTAACAATGGTAGTCTGCTTTCTAATCTGCATCTTTGCATTTTGTGCCTATTAAAACCAAAAAAAATCCCCTCCCATGCCTTTTTTGTCCTTAATGTATTCACTTTAAAGCCAGTGTACATTGTGGTGTATGTGCTTTCAGGACATATTAATTTGGGGAGAAATATTTGATCGGTCTAAGTTGTACTCTTATGAATGTTTTATGTCTGTATCTGTAGTCTTTTGTGTTGATCTCCTGTTTCTAGTCAAAAGTGGTTTATTTTACAAAGAATGAATATCATACCATTTCTAGTAGTGTGAAGCAGTTTATCAAGTGATCATGGGATAATATAGTACTGAGATACTTTAAGGCAGGATCATCTACTATCTAAGCTCTTCTCCCTCATAAGCGGAGACGTTGTGAGCAGCAAGCTGAACCCATGGGGTCATCTCTTAGGGTTGCAGTCCCTTCCCCACTTTGCTGCAGAAGGGCAGTCATTCACAGCAGGTCTCTGCCACCTCCTGTAGCCACGCTCCCTGCTCCGCAGTGCCTGACACTCATTCCATGGCAGAAAGGAATGGAGTCCGCCTTTGTCCATTCCCTACCTGCTTGCCCACATTTGGCTTCAGCATGCCGTCCTGAAGCTGAACGGAAACATCCGTTCTCCCTCGTGGGGATGTGTACCGCAAAATGCAGCCTGATCGTTCTGTTCAAGTGGGGGATAGTGATACTAAAGGCACTAAACAGTGTCATGTTTTGTTGCAGACGGAGAAAGCTGACCGGCGCCAGAACTTTGTCTCCCTTGCTTTACGTAAGCGCTACAGCTATCTGACTGAGCCTGGAATGAGTGAGTTGCTCTTACAAAAGTACTAAACCATGTATACGTGATTTTTCATAAGAAGAGACATTTTTTCTATAAACGTTGTATTTGGTGTCACTCTGGGGAAAAAAAAAAAAAAAGGAAAAAAATGCCTGTCTAAACCAAAACTCTTGGATGGTCTGTGAACTCTTATGTTGTGAGAGCTTGAAAAATCCTGACTGGCGAATGACATGTCTTAGTTAAGTAAAAATATAATAATTTTTAAAAATGCCGTGTAGCTCCAGAGTATAGGAGGATTGCAAATTTCTTTCACAGAGAGTCTGTTCCTCTTCTCTTTGAAAGATCAGAGAGAGCTGCTGTAGAAGGGCATGTGATGCAAAAGTTCAGCGAGGCTGGAGAATGCCATTCAGATAAGCGCTTAAATGTTTAGATGCTTAGCCAAAACGGACTCTCATATTTTATATTTTTCCCTTTTCTTTCTTCTCCCTTTCTCTTTTTTCCTCTGTTCCCTGCAGATGCTTTTTATTCCCTGGCACCACACATTGCTTCCTTTTAAACCTTATGTTTCCCTCGACCAGACTTGTGGCATTCCATTCCTTCCCTGTTTAAATACAACAATGTATTTGGCTTAGCTTCTCTTCCCTCACCTCTTCTGTCTGAGGTTGACTGCTATTGTTCCCCATTCCCAGGCTTCTTCTTGCCTTTTTTTATTTTCCCTCGTGACTTCTCAGTTGCTACCCTGCAACAGACCCTTTGATATAATTCCATAAAATCCATAGACAAACTTCATCGGGTCTTGGGAGTTCCCACTGGATGGCTGCTGTTTAATTATCCTGTAAGATCTGTGGCTTCTTCGGATCGGATGTGCTCCAGAATATATTACACTTCCCAGGCCTGGAAGAAGACTTCAAGCATATAACATCTGAAGAAGCTATCAGATCTGCTGAGACATCTTGATGGACTGTTAAGGTATCGTCAAAGGCTTGATGGGAACTGAGCGAGAGGGAGAAGGAAGTCGCTTGAAAGGAGTTTGGTGACTGCGTGTTGCTTACAATTAGGTTTTCAGGCCTCATTGGAGAGAAAAAAAAAAAAAAAAGGTAGTCTTGTTTCTTCACCAAAGGTCCATTAAATCTCATTTGCAAAAGGTTGGTGGGGAAAAAACCTAAACCCACTTGAGCTGAACCCAAAAGAAAGACGGGTTATCACAGTAGAGGTTCCTGACCATTCTTTCACTCTTCTGTCCCTTTTGGCAATGTTTAGCACTTAAGGCTGGGAGGCTTCCCAAAAAGGGTGTGGAAGAGTGATTGTGTTTGCCAGGGAAGATCGTAGGTAGTGGTTTGGCCATCAGCCTGGGCAGCACCTCCTGTGCATGAGTAGCGTGTAGGCAGCAACTGCCAGTACCACCTGCACCGTGCAGGTGCGAAGGGAGGACGTGATCTTGGCGGCGCAGCTCTTCAGAGAGCGCACGCTACCCAGCACAGAGCCAGGGCTGCTGCTGTGGCTGCTTCCCGCCGCAGGCTGTTTGCTCCGGTGATGGGATAGGAGTGATGAACCTTTACCTATTTCCAGTGAATTTGGTGGCACAGCTCCCGTGATTTTGGCAGCAGCAAGGGTTGTTCTTTTTATTTGCACTAGCTTGTGCGTTCCCGTGCACGCATACACGTTTTTTTCTTCTGCCCCCTGCAAACGCCTGTGGAGAAGGGAGCGAGGCAGATGGGGTGTTCCTCTGCCTCCCTGTCCTTACCCCTGCTCAGGGAAAGGGACCAAAGGGTGCCGTGGCTCTTCCCAGCAGTGAGGTCCCCACAGGAGTGCTGCAGTGGGTTAAACCTGCTCGGTCCTGGCTCTTCGCTTGCAGCTGAAGAGGAGCAAGGCAGAGCCGAGACCGCTGGTATGGGTTCACTCAGTGCTTTCCACTACCAGCTGCAAGCAAGGAAGTGTAGTTTGGTGCCCAGAAGGTAGGAGCTAACATCTGTTTTCTGATAAAATCTTGGATGCAGAGTGATGGAAACTGTTAAGGCCAAGAGTGTCCAGTAGCCAAAAAGTGCTGTCATATAAACCCACTTTTTACAATGTTATCCCACTTTCAAGTCTTGCGTGGTTGTGGGGATTTCTTTGCTCTTCAAAATAGCACAATTGCCCAGTTCCCTGCTGGTTGAGTATGTCATAACTGCACACACTGGTAAATTACTCAATTTTCTTGGTACCGGTTCTTCTTCTCGACTGCACTAAGGAGCACAGAAAAAGCATCTTCAGCATGTCTGAATCCGTGATTTAACAGGAGAAAGAGCAGTTAAGAGGGCAGCCCGTTGGTTGGATTGCCTCACTAGCCAGTTGTGGTAGTCTGGCTCATCGCAGCGCAGCGGGGTCCCTCTAAAGACATTTCCAAGCACAAACTGCTGAACAAGTTGTTTTGTTGTTTCTTTTCAGAATGATTTGGGGTTTTTTTCTTGGACGTGGGACTGTATGAGCTTTTGGTGAATGTTAGCAGCTGCTGCTGCTTAATCTTCATAATAAAGTCTAGCTCATTTAATGGAATATGCTATGTTTTCCTCTTTGGGGGAAAAAAGTATGTTTGTGCTTAAAAATAAAATTACAAGGAAAAATGGATGTTTCTTGACTTAGGCTGTGCCAGTCAGACCTAGTATTCAAGCTCTCTTCAACCTAAAAGTTCTCATACTGCAATATCACCAGCCATCCACATCGCCTTCTGGGCTTCAAGTGGCTTCTGTAGGACTAGCACATTTCTCCTTGCAGGATATGGACCTGTGGTATCCTGAGTTCTGAGTGTTCTATAGGACTGTGTGTGCTTTAACAGTTTAGTGTTAGCCTTGTTAAGCTTCTTTCACCGTAAGTTAATGTCTGTCTATAAGACAGATCAAGCAGGTTTGACAAATTATTAGTGTAAATTCAGAGAAAGGTATGTAGAATGAGTTTGGATATTTTAGCTCCATTTCTAACTCCAGAGACAAAAAAAGCCCTCTAGGTTACTTTCAGTGTCAACCCTGTGGATGCTATTGCTGTATCAGAGGATATGTATGCTGTAATGGGATTCCCAGGAATACTGTCTTCTGGTACGCGTACCTCCTGTGGTGCAAAATGTGGTGGATGATGATTTTGTTCAAAGTGCCTATGAATAAGCTGAGTGTTCGGGGGGATGATAATAGCTGACAGGTTTGTCCTTGCCAGGAAGTTTTTGCATAATATACTGTTCTTTGACTGCTTTTCTAACGTTACCTTTTGAGAAATGTAAAGTTGAACAGGTCTGTCTTTGAGCTGATACAAGAAATCTCCTCAAAAGGTACCAAGACACTACATCTTGTAGAAAAAGTGTACTCTTCTTTTAATGGCCTCTTGTGAAATGATTTTGTGAGGTTTACATATTTGTGCTTAATACAGCGTACGAAACATCTGTGTGCTCGTTTTGACATGACATACTGTGCATGAATAAAAACGGATTCAGTCGCTTTGCTTGCTCACGTTTGTCATAGATCGTATGTTTCATATTTCGTGTATGACATATGCTTCTTAAAATCATTTCATGAAAAGTTTTACTTTAGTTTTTACCAAACAAAAGGAATATCGCATGAGAAACAAGTGCAAAAGTTCCTTTTCTTTATTTGTTTTTGTTATTTTGTAAAAATATTGACTCAGAAAAGCTCTTGCTCTTATTGGCTTTGTGAGTGTGAAGCATATCCGAATTGTGCATGGAAGATATAGATTTGAATTTATTCCGGTTGCTTCACAGTTTGCACATCAATTGCCTGTCACTTAAAGGAATTTTGGGTTCTGCATGAAATAGTTCCGAGTGCTTTAAAAAACAGATTTTTAGCTATATAATGTCATTTTACTCAAGTTTATATTTTGTATAGGTTCAGTATCTGAATAGAACAACAGCAGCACAAATTATTAAAAGGATAATTCTAATAGTTGTGCAAAGCAGAGACATACCTAAACAGGCAAAATAGAGCCAGTACGCATATTTCAGCAGTAGCACATCAGAAAGTCAATAGGAAGTAAGAGAAGAAATTTTGATGTGGCTTTATTTTTACCTTACGGATTCCTTCTTTGTGTTTTTCTGGTTTTCATTGTTTGCAGATTTGGTTGCTGTGTGCTTTCTGTCTTTCATTTCATGTTGCTTTTTGGTTTGGACCAGTCACCAGTATACGGCTCATTCCTATTTTTTTCTTTCCTTTTTTAAATCTTCTTTTGCCTCCTTCATCATAACTCATGCAAACAATTGTACTTGCTTTTTGTAATATTACAACGTTTACTGACCAATTTTCTTCTCTGGTCTCTCTGTTTTTTCAATCATTTTTGTTGATTTTTATGTTTGATTTTAATTTAACAATCTAAGAAACGGTTGAACGGAGTGCAGGAGCAACAAGATCCCTACCTGCTACTTACTCATACAAGCCATTCTTTTCAACACGACCATATCAGTCATGGACAACAGCTCCAATTACAGTGCCTGGGCAAACCAAATCAGGCTTCACTTCCTTATCAAGCTCTTCCTCTAACACTCCTACAGCTTCCCCATTAAAATCAATATGGTCTGTCTCTTCTGCTTCTCCAATCAAATCCACATTAGGAGCCTCTACCACCTCTTCAGTTAAATCTGTTAGTGATGTAGCATCTCCGATTAGATCATTTCGGACAATCTCTTCACCAATAAAAACTGTGGTATCGCAGCCTCCATACAATATGCAGGTTACTTCAGGCTCTTTCGTCAGAGCTCCCGCAGTCACAGAAGCTGCTAGTCTAAAAGGGCTGGCATCCACTACCGCCTTCCCCTCTCGGACATCTCCAGTGACTACCGCAGGATCTCTCTTGGAGAGGTCATCCATAACCATGACGCCTCCAGCGTCCCCCAAATCCAACATTAGCATGTACTCTTCAAGTCTGCCACTTAAATCGGTCATCACATCAGCATCCTCACTTTTATCGTCCCCTCTCAAGTCAGTGGTGTCACCTGCTAAGTCAGCAGTTGACGCTGTTTCCTCCTCTAAAGTCATGATGGCCTCGTCTCTCTCGTCGCCAGCAAAACATGTAGCTGGGCACACAGATGTACCGTTGCTTAATGGGTCTGTGTCACCTCTGAAATACCCATCTTCTGCCAACTTAATAAATGGATCCAAAGCTGCAGCTGTTTTTCAAGACAAGATCGCTGCAGCTGCACATTCTGCAACTTGTGCTGCTAACGCAGTTGCTGACACAGCCGAGAGAGTGTTATCTACAGCTACAACAATGTCATTTTCTCCACTCAGGTCATTTGTGTCTTCAGCACCATCAGCTTTCCAGTCAATGAGAACTCCTCCGGCAGGTGCTTTGTACACAGCCCTTGGGTCAATATCTGCAACTACCTCATCAGTAACTTCATCAACAATAACAGTGCCGGTATATTCTGTAGTCAATGTTTTGTCCGAACCAGCATTAAAGAAGCTCCCAGAGTCGTCTTCACTTACAAAATCAGCTGCTGCATTACTGTCACCTATTAAAACATTGACTACAGAGGCACGCGCACAGCCTCCCTTTAATCGAACTTCATCTCCAGTCAAATCTTCCTTGTTTTTAGCACCCTCTGCTCTCAAACTGTCCACACCATCTTCTTTATCCTCCAGTCAGGAGATACTGAAAGATGTTGCTGAAATGAAGGAGGATCTAATAAGAATGACTGCAATATTGCAGACAGATGTCGCAGAGGACAAACCGTTCCAACCTGAGATACCAAAGGAGGGTAGAATTGATGATGAAGAGCCCTTTAAAATTGTTGAGAAAGTAAAAGAGGACTTAGTAAAAGTTAGTGAGATTCTGAAAAAAGATGTGTGTTTAGAAAGTAAAGGGTCGGCTAAAGTACCCAAAAGTGATCAAGGACACCTGTCTGAGGATGACTGGGTAGAGTTCAGTACAGAGGAGATTGATGAAGCGAGACAGCAAGCTTTGACAAGCCCTCCTATACCTGTTCCCGAGAAGGTCCAAATTAAAACTAAAACCATGTCGGAAAAGGATTATAGCTTGTCAAAAGTTATTGATTACTTAGCAAATGATATTGGTAGCAGTTCCTTAACAAACATAAAGTACAAGTTTGAAGAGGGGAAAAAAGAAGGTGAAGAGAGACAAAAACGCATTTTAAAACCAGCTATTGCTTTGCAGGAACATAAACTTAAAATGCCTCCAGCCTCCATGAGGCCTTCGACATCAGAAAAGGAGTTATGTAAAATCGCAGATTCCTTTTTCGGAACAGATACCATTTTAGAGTCTCCAGATGACTTTTCTCAACACGATCAAGACAAAAGTCCCTTATCTGACAGTGGCTTTGAAACGAGGAGTGAAAAGACACCTTCTGCCCCGCAAAGTGCTGAAAGCACAGGGCCAAAACCGCTCTTCCATGACGTACCCATCCCTCCCGTCATTACAGAAACAAGGACTGAAGTAGTTCATGTTATCCGCAGCTACGAACCATCGCCCGAAGAAATTCCTGAGCAGAAAGCAGAGGAGCTACCGGCCTCGAAACCTACCCCTGCATTTATGGAGCTGGAGCAAAAGCCTGCCGGATCTATTAAGGAGAAGGTTAAAGCTTTTCAAATGAAAGCCAGCAGCAGCGAAGAAGATGACCATAAGTGTGTCCATAGTAAAGGTGTCCGAGTAAAAGAAGAAACACATATCACTACGACAACTAGGATGGTTTATCATAAACCTCCATGCGCTGAAAGCACGTCTGAAAGAATTGAGGAAACAATGTCTGTTCATGACATAATGAAAGCCTTTCAGTCTGGACGCGACCCTTCCAAAGAACTGGCAGGTCTGTTTGAACATAAGTCATCCGTAACATCCGATGTTAGCAAGTCTGCTGAAACTTCACCACAACATGCAGAGAAGGACAGCAAAATGAAACCCAAACTGGAGCGAATAATAGAGGTCCATATTGAAAAAGGTAATCAGGCTGAACCTACTGAAGTCATTATTAGAGAAACAAAAAAGCATCCAGAAAAAGAAATGTATGTGTATCAGAAAGACTTACCTCGGGGAGATATTAACTTAAAAGAGTTGGAAAAACATGATGCTTTTCCTTGTTCAGACGAACAAGGTCAGCAAGAAGAAGAGGAGCTCACGGCCGAAGAGTCACTTCCTTCTTATCTGGAATCCTCTAGAGTTAACACTCCCGTGTCCCAGGAAGAAGACAGTCGCCCTAGTTCTGCTCAACTCATGTCTGATGACTCTTACAAAACACTGAAGCTTTTGAGTCAGCACTCAATAGAATACCATGATGATGAGTTGTCAGAACTAAGAGGGGAGTCTTACAGGTTTGCTGAGAAAATGCTTCTTTCAGAAAAGCTAGATGTGTCTCATTCTGACACTGAGGAGTCAGTTACTGACCATGCTCTACCCCTTAGTGCAGAGTTACAGGGGTCTGATAAACGATGCAGAGAAAAAATAGCTACTGCCCCCAAAAAAGAGATTCTCTCCAAAATCTATAAAGATGTGTCTGAAAATGGTGTAGGTAAAATGTCTAAAGATGATCATTATGATAAAGTGACAGTGTTACACTACACTGGAGATGTTAGTAGTCCAAAACACGCGATGTGGATGCGCTTTACTGAGGACAGATTAGACAGAGGTAGAGAAAAGTTGATGTATGAAGACAGGGTGGACAGGACTGTTAAAGAGGCAGAAGAAAAACTGACTGAAGTATCACAGTTTTTTCGGGATAAAACAGAGAAGTTGAACGATGAGCTACAGTCTCCTGAGAAAAAGCAGCATAAAAAAAATGGCAAAGAAATACATTCTAGCCAGAGCTCTGCCAGCAGCAGCCCTGAGAAAGTTCTGCTCTCTGAATTACCGTCGTCCGGAGATGACTGGAGTAAGGCGAAGCAGTATGTACATGATGGGAAATTCCTTCCCAAGGTGGATGAAAGAAGAGCGTCCAGTTTGCCCAGCAGTCCTGAAAAAAGGATATTTGTGCAACCTGCAGAGGACTCTAAACAAACTATGGAACACAAAGGAAGTGCTCAGCAGACTGGAGTACCTGAGGTTTCACAGACTGGGTTTCAGCTGAAGCAATCAAAGCTCAGTTCCATTAGGCTTAAATTTGAACAAAGTATAAGTCCAAGGAGTAAGGACGTAACCCAAGAAGACAAAAAGCTGGATGGCCAGTCCAAAATCCCAGTAAAGAAATTGCAAGAAAGTAAGTTACCAGTGTACCAGTTTTGTTCCAGAGAGAAACACGCAAAGCAAGTGGAGCTCATTGATGGGAGCGCAGCTGTACAGAAAGAGGTGAAAATACAGGAAGATTTTGCTCCGGGTAAAGGGAAAGCTGTCGAAGACTTCCGTGCTTCAGACACGCACAAACCAAGAACTGAGATGAGTAAAGGCGTGTCAGAATACTACCCAGACCCGCAGACAAAAGAGCTGGCATATGGCTCAGACTCAACAACGAAGGGACACTGGGACAAAAAAATCTACAGGACGTGGGAAAGTCCCGGAACTTCTAATCATAAAATGCAAAAAGAAAAACTTTCACATGTGCTCGTTCCAGATACAGTAAAAGAAAACCACATTGATCATGCTGAAGATAAAACTGACCAAAAAAGTGAATTTATCACTGTGACAGAGCACAAACTGGCAGCAAATGGAATTCATTCAGAAGAAGTGAAGGAAATGACTGTAAAATCTCCCTCAAAAAGGGTTTTATACAGAGAATTTGTTGTCAGGGAGGGGGAACGTAATGGTGAAGTGACTGATAAAATACCCAAAAGGAAAGAAGAACTTGCTGTGTCCCATATTCCCGTCCGAATTGTTGAGGAGAAGAGAACCACGCTTGATGGAGTCTATGAACTTTCAGCAAAAGTATCCCAGTCAGCTGTGATTAAGGAGAAAGTTGAGAGGCAGATTAATTACGTGGAAGATGAAAAGATAAAGCATTCAGAAATCAGAAAAATTACCAAGCAGCAGAGCTCGATAGGTCTGAGTCCTCCTGTGGAGGAAATGGAGATATCCCCTAGCAAATCACCAGATTCTTTAGAATGTAGTCCAGGAAAGGAATTTCCTTCGAGTGAGTTAGTTGATCCCGGTGCCAGTGATTACTTGGATAAGGTTGCACCACTAGCAAGCACTGAGGGAGTAAAAGAAATCAAGACCTTACCTGTTTATGTCAGTTTTGTTCAGGTAGGGAAGCAATATGAGAAAGAGGTGCAACAAGGAAATATTAAGAAAATTGTTAGTCAGGAGAGTAAGACAGTGCAAGAGACGAGGGGGACATTTTACACGGCTAGACAGCAAAAACAACCTCCTTCTCCACAAGGTAGTCCAGAAGATGACACACTAGAGCAAGTGTCCTTTATAGATAGCTCTGGTAAAAGCCCTTTAACACCAGAAACACCAAGTTCAGAGGAAGTGAGTTATGAGTTTACATCTAAAACACCCGACTCACTGATAGCTTTTATCCCAGGCAAACCCAGTCCTATACCGGAGGTGTCTGAGGAATCAGAGGAGGAAGCAGAGGCTAAGTCAACATCTGTAAAACAGGCAGAGGTTGAGGAGCCACAGGTTGACAAAGCATTACCTAACCATATAAATAAGGACTCTAACAAAAGACCCAAAGGTAACAGAGTTGCCTACATTGAATTCCCTCCTCCTCCACCACTGGATGCAGATCAAGGCGAGTTGGAGAAGAAGCCTCATCATTCCGCTGAGGGTGAAATAGAGATGACAGAGGTGAACTTGCAAGACGAACATGACAAATGCCAACTGGCCGAACCCGTCATAAGAGTACAGCCGCCGTCTCCTGTGCCACCGGGAGCAGATGTCAGTGACTCCAGTGACGATGAATCTCTCTATCAACCTGTTCCGCTTAAGAAGTATACGTTCAAACTGAAAGAACTGGAAGATGACCAGAAAGAAACCTCAAAGCCCAGAGCCCCTGAAAAGATTGAGAAACAGAAAGAGTTAGGCCATCCCACTTCTGGGAAACCTAATGAGTTTGACATTGGGCTTGATTCACCCCAGAACGATATAGTGCAAAATGGGAATAACAATGACCAGTCTGTCACAGAGTGTTCCATAGCAACCACTGCAGAATTCTCCCATGACACTGATGCGACAGAGATTGACTCTCTTGACGGTTATGATTTGCAAGATGAAGATGATGGTTTAACTGAGAGTGATTCTAAACTTGCAGGTCCGGCAGTTGAAACCAAAAAGGACGTATGGACTACAGAAGGCATTGTAAAGCAGACTGATCGCTGCTTTAGCCAGAGTAAGCTTGAAGTCATTGAGGAGGAAGGCAAGGTGGGCCCTGAAGAAGACAAAGCACCTTCAAAGGGTCCAGCTTCTGAAAAAGCCGGAGATAAGAGTGAACAGAAGTCAGGGGCACAGTTTTTCACTTTAGAAGGCAGACACCCTGACAGGACTGTATTTCCTGATACGTATTTCAGTTACAAGGTAGACGAAGAATTTGCAACACCTTTCAAAACGGTGGCCACCAAGAGTCTAGATTTTGATCCGTGGTCCAATAACCGAGGTGACGACGAAGTGTTTGAGACTAAATCAAGGGATGATGAGGCTAAGCCATTTGGTCTGGCAGTGGAAGACAGATCTCAAGCAACAACACCTGATACAACTCCAGCCAGAACTCCAACAGATGAAAGTACGCCAACTAGCGAGCCCAACCCCTTCCCATTTCATGAAGGGAAGATGTTTGAGATGACTCGCAGTGGTGCAATTGACATGAGCAAGAGGGATTTTGTTGAAGAAAGACTCCAATTTTTTCAGATTGGTGAGCATACTTCTGAAGGGAAGTCAGGGGACAAGGGGGAAGGGGATAAAAGTACAGTCACTGCCATCACACAGCCACAGGCAGGGGACAACACTGTAGAAACAAACCTAGAGACACCAGTAGAAACAACAGCAGTTGAACATAAGCCCATCATCCAGGCCAGTGGAGATTGCATGGAACAGACACTTGGTAGTAACTCACTGGAAAAGTCATCGGCAGCGGTAAACGCTTCTAAAGTTGATCCCAAATTGCGCACACCAATTAAAATGGGAATTTCTGCTTCCACCATGACTCTGAAGAAAGATGGCCCTGGCGAAGTGACAGATAAGATAGAAGCTGTGATGCCAAGTGGTCAGGGATTAGAAAATGAAACTGTAGCAGTGATTGCGAGTTCAGCTTCTAGCCAGGCAAGCTGTAGGCAAACAGAAAACACTGATTTTCCAAAAGATAATTTTAATAACAACAACAATTTGGATTCATCTGCTGTCCCTACAGATGATATTGCCTGTAATGTAGTGCTAAAAGAACACTTGGAACCGAAATGTTCCCTCCAGAAAGCTAATCAAGCAAAAAACACTTCAGGAAAAGGTACAGGGACAACACAAGGACACAGAGTAAGAGATAAGCAAAAACCACACGGAGAGCAGAAAAAGTCAACAGACTTGGTAGGAGCTAGAGCAAAATCAAAGCTTCCTGTAAAGGCCAGCTCAGTAAAAGAAGGCTTTTCACAGAATAACCTCCAAACCAATACGGGGAGTAAAGTGAGAGGGGCTAGTAAGCCTGACAAAGCAACGCAGAATAATTCTTCTCCCTGTCTAGAAGCAAGGTCTAGGATTCCTGTAAAAAATACACATAGGAGTAATCTAGCTAGAAGAACTCCAGCCCTGCCAAAACAAGAGCAGGTAGAGAAAGAAAAAACAAAACAGCTTCCTTCTAAATTACCAGTAAAGGTAAGATCTACCTCCGTCACCATGACAACAGTTAAAGTAAAGAAAAATCAGCTTAGGGAGGTATGTAAACATTCCATTGAATATTTTAAGGGAATTAGTGGTGAGACACTAAAGCTTGTGGATCGTCTATCTGATGAAGAGAAAAAGATGCAGTCAGAGGTCTCTGATGATGAAGAAGACAGTACATCAAGGAACACATCCTTATCAGAAGCTACTCAAGTTTACCAGCCTTCCATTACATCGAAGTCTGCTAGAGACATGAGAACAGAGGCAGCATCTATAAAATCAAAGAGTGAAAAGGCCGACAGTGAGAGGAGGAGGAGTAAGAGGACTGGTGAGAATGAAGGCAGTCAGGTTTCTGGAGCTCTCATGGCTCACCTCGTGGAGATCAAGCCTAGTTTGTAAAACTTTCAACTTGTTGATCCTAGTGCATGAACTGTTGTGATTGCCTGTGGAGTGACTTAACTGTAGTTTTCATCCTGTCATTGTCATCTGTATGTGCTGTCTTACACTCTTCTTTCTTCCTTTAAACAAATCCTGTACTGTAGAAAGCTAGTGAAGCATGCCAAAGACATTCGTGTAACTCAGAAATTGTTGTAACTCAGAAATTGAAAGATTTCTTTTGTGACAGCAAATTTGTTCTGTCAAAGTAGAGAAAATAGATGATAATCTGGTCTTGGTGGTTCCCACCAGTAACTGAACGATTTGTGTACAGTCTAAGAGCTAGATTGTCAGCATGTTTGGTCTCATTACACGACATCATGTAGTTTGACATTTGGCTTTACACAGGTGAAAATATAGAAGCCGTTAAAATATTTTTGCTTTGTAGGTTATTAGGACACACAACCATCCTAGTAAACAATATAAGCACTGGCAACATAGTCAAATTAAAGCTATTCTTTCTAATAAGCTTTTGTCCAGTATTGTGGTTTTCTGTGCAAAACCTTTTAATTGAGAAATTGTGAATCACAGGTCCACAGAGTCCATGTGAACGGACAGATATAAGGATGGCAATTGTAGCCGATCACCTAGGACTTAGCTGGACAGGTAAGCTTTTCTGTTTTAATATTGAAATTAGTCTTCACTGTTACATTTTCAGGTAGTGTTTCTCCAAAAGCCACAGCGAGGCTGCATCAGGCTCTCCCTGAGCCCAGCCTCCTAAACATGCAACACGTTGCTGGGCAAGGATGCCTAAGAGGAAATAGCTGTGAAGAATTATCCCGTGCTCCTGCAAAATCAAACAGAAACTCATAGGGAAAATAGCTAAAACGACTCCCAAGACGTCTGCCCAAGGGGTTGAGAGAATCTCTCTACTCGGGCTCAGGGCTGCCTCTGTACCTGGACAGCCATTTCCCCAAAGCCCTGGGTGTCGCAGGGGGCCGATGCTGTCTGTGGGGTTGCCTAACTGTATGCCCACCGTACCTCCCTATACTGATGGGCAGAGCTGTGTGGGCTTACAGCTGCAGCAGCCATCTCTCCCTGGGCGCAGGTGACGAAAGCGCCAGTGCTGAGCTGCGCAGCGAGCTCACAAAGCAGTAACCGTCACCAGAAAAAGCAGATTTTATAAATTAGCAGTGATGAGGTAGTCTCCACGGAGCATTTTTTCACCGTGTTAAAGTGGCTTGCTGGGTATAAATACGATAATAGCTCACAGAGATGATGAAAATTCAAAATTGTGTTAAGAAATTAAGGTATGAGTATATAATGTCATGCTCATCGTTATCTGTAAAGTTTCTGTCAGGTAGTTTTGTTAACATCTGTGTGACCTAAGAAAGATAATATTTTTAAGCGTGACCGGATGATTGAGGGATCTGTGCTTTGTTTGGTGTTTTTGTTGTTTTCTTTTCTTGCTTGCCTTTTTTGTTTTGTCTTTATAGAACTGGCAAGAGAACTGAATTTTTCTGTGGATGAAATAAATCAAATCCGAGTAGAAAACCCAAATTCTCTTATTGCTCAAAGCTTCATGTTATTAAAAAAATGGGTTACCAGAGATGGGAAAAATGCTACAAGTAAGTTCAAGGAGCTACTTTTGTTGTTTATAAGCTGTAGCCCATTTCATCTGTTGCTTCCTCTAAACAGGTTAAATTGAAGAAAACATTATGAATGTCTTTTGCCAAACCACTGATGGGGGAAAAAAGAATTAGTTGTATTTTTACCAGAAGTCAGAAACTTGTCATATTTATTCAGTATGTACGCAGAAGTGTTCTCCACATTCATAATTGATGGGACAAGTAGTGAACTGAAATTCCCGTAAAGGAAATATTAAGGAAAACTTTCCAATAGCAGGGAACGTGAAGCGTGGAAATAGGCTGCCTGGAAAAGTTAGGTAGTCCCGCAGTGTGGCAGGTCATAAGAAAAGCTTAAACTTCCTTCTGTGAGGAGTGATGGAGACACGAAGTCTGCACTGATTCTGCTGGATTTATCGGTGCACTTCACTTGAACGGCTCAAACTGAAAGAGAGGGTTTGATTTTTGCGTTAGGTCAACGGTATTCGTTCCCGTTCTCTAATCCGCACAGTCCTACCCAGTATTTGAGTCTGCTTTGATCTCTTTCTCTGTAAAAGTAATTTCCAGTATTACTGTGTTCTCGCAACAAGATTACTGTAAATGGGATTTCACGATGTACTGCGTGAATAGCCTTACGTGCGGCATTACCTACATGCCTACCTATTCTGCTGTTCCTCGAAACGGAATGGTAAAAGGATTATTTTTTTACACTCCTTTTACGCTCCAGTAAAAGGATATTTTGTTTCAGCGCTAAGTAAATACGTTCTTTAAGAACTCTCTGACCTTATTCTTTGTGCCTTTTGTGTTACAATATAATTACAGCTGGGGGGAGGGAAGACTCTTAATAGATGTATATCTTGAATAAGTAGGCAGCACAATGACTACTTAGACAAATGATGGGGATTGCTGGAACCAAAGGCATTGGGACAGAAACGTATGCCAGCAATTTATAATTAATGCAATGTGAATGTAACCGAGAAAGACGATTGCACAGTTCTGCAACGCTGAACTTTTTTCTGACGTGTTTTATTTGTTTTTCAGCTGATGCCTTAACTTCTGTATTGACAAAAATTAATCGAATAGATATCGTGACCCTGTTGGAAGGACCAATATTTGATTACGGGAATATTTCAGGCACCAGAAGTTTTGCAGATGAAAATAACGTTTTTCATGATCCCATTGACGGTAATTGAATTCCATGGTCACGTTTAATTCAGTGACATGTCCAATAGCACAATAAAGTTGTATAAAGTAGACTTTAAAACAACCCAGTAAGTTCTACAGAAATAATTGGTTTTAATGTGAAGGGTTTTTCTTCTCCTAAAGCACGCTCATGGTACAATAGCTAGGTTGAACATTAATATCTTAAGGAATAAGCCCAGGATCCCACAGACATATGCCTGAGTAAGCTTGTTCCCACCAGCCTCAGTTGACAAGACCTGGATGTTTTTCTCCTGTAATAGCTGGGCTTTGAGGCTTGCCCATGTATGTTTTTAATGTACTCGCTATTGCCTGCTTTCCGAGTTCCCTGCGAATATATGTCTGGGTTTTGGCTTCCTGTCAAGGTAAGTAACAGAAAGATTTCTTCAAAGAAAAAAAAAAAAAAAGAAGGAAGAACAAGGGAAAAAAAGTGCTTAGTAATTGCACAGGGTAAATGAATGTAAATATACTACCAAGCCTCTCTGAGACAAGTGAACATCAATTACTTCATGATTTTCACTTGGACCATTTCTACAGTGGCATTAGTACACGAGACTATCTTTTTCAGCCCACTAATGGGTAAAATTGTGTCATAATTTTCACATGGAAGCTGTACCAAGTCAGAACAGAATTGCTATAGGTATATTTGTTATTTGTCAGTATGTAGTAGAGCTAAATGTTGGGGTTTCTTCCTTTAAATGTTAGTCGTCTGGTACTAGGTTGCTACATTCTTTACTTTGATTTTTGTCACATGTATTGAAATTACTCCTTAAATAAGATTTTTCCTTTGTAAGTAACATTTCCTTTGGGTTTTTTTTTTTTGCAATTTGTTCAAGAATGTATTGGGCTTTCTCTTTATTTTAGTAGGATTTGCTTTCTTTAGAGCACATAAGCTCAGTGTGCCTCCATTATTGAACAGCATTGCTGGTCATTGAATCATTGCATTACAGAAATAATTTTCTGTTGACATTTTAAGAATGTTGCTCTTGAAATGTTGCTTGCGCCTTTTAATAGTGGCATCAGTGTTTGTATGAAAAAGATCCGCCTCTCTGCAGTTGCTTTCTGTCTCTCCTCTTCTCCGAACCTTCCTCAAGCTTCCTGTCCTCACCAAGACCAGACCACCTTTGCCTTCCTCTCAGCTGATTCAGGAAACAAAAAACCAAACCCTGTTAACGCACCTCCCTTTGCAGGCAGCACAATGTCAAGTTAACCCCACGGCGTGTATTTTTATCCTTTCGTAGGTTACCTAACCTATTATTTGCTGGAATGTGGTCTTCAGATTTTGTTGTCATTTTATTGTGTATATTCAGTTAAACCCTTTTGTATGGTTTTTCTCATGTTTTCATCAATTTTTCTTTTCTCTCTTTATTTGATCAGTGTATCTGATTGTACCCATGTCACCAAGATCACCTCACTCTCCAAGATCACCAAGATCTCCTTACTCACCACAGTCCTCTCACCTGTTTAACTTTACTGTACCTGAAATATTCATATAGCTCTCCCTTGTTGTGTTTGTGTTCTCTTATCCCTCTGTTAACTTCCTTTTTTAGTTTTTTAGTCTGCTGTGTGTTTTAGATCTACTATTCTTTAGTATCCTCATTAGGATCCATTTCTGTTCCTCATTCTTTAACTATTCCATGGCTAAACTGGAGGTATATATTAGGTATACACAACACTGTGTTGCTAGCATTGCGTATTTTTAGAAAGACGTGTATTAAAATGTGGACCTGTTTTAGAAATAATACCTACTGATGAAAAATTGGCTGTCCTATGTTATGATCTTCTTCTGTCTTTAAAATCTATTTATTAAACTTCCAAATTTAAAAAAATAAAAACTGAGAAGGAAAGAAAGATGTACCCAATGTGGCTGCAAGAGACCATATTGGCTATAAGGGGACAACCAGCCTTGTCCACATTTGTTTTATTGCATGCTCATAAGACAATCTGCTATAGCTTGAAAATATTAAAATGGCTGCGAAAAACAATTGCTGAAATCTTCACAGACTATTTACAAAATAGTCAGAAGTACTGGCTTCAGTGTACTACTCCCTGGCAGTACTCATTTTTTGTTCCATCCGTTAAAGTAAAGAAATCTCTCAGAACTGCATTTGTTCTTATACGCCTGCACCTCCTCATATGTTTCATACTTTATGTAACTCATGAATCATTTGATACTTGCTTATTTGTTGCTCCATGCTTCATCCCAGTCAGTCCAAATGTGCTGTCTTCCTTAGGTTATCCCACCATTCAAGTGGAACTGGAAACTCCCACTGGGTTGCGCTTCGTGCCGCCCACCCCTTTCCATCAGGACGATTTCTTTAGCGACACCTCTAGCCTAGAGTCACCCCTTAGAACTCCCAGTAGGCTGAGTGACGTGTTAGTGACCTCCCAGGGACACGTAGATGGTACAGCAGCAGCACCGCCAGTGGTGACTGAAGAAGACACCTCACTGGACGACAGCAAGCTCGATTTCTCAGTGCCTAGAGAAGGAACATCTAAAGATATTTCCATAGGCGAGAGCCAGTTGGAGGAAGTGGACCTTAAGGATTTTCCACGGTATCTTGGTAGTTATGGCGGGATATCAAAAGATGCTAAACCAAGGCAGAGTGAAGACACTAGTAAAACAGGAGTAAGGACTGAACAGCCTGAGAGAGAAAAGTCTGGTACTGATGAGGAGATGACGGAAGAAAAGTTTAAATCCCTGTTTGAGGACATTCATCTGGAAGAAGGAGCTGAGTCTGAGGAGATGACGGAAGAAAGAGTATGGTCAATTCTTAAAGGTGTTCAACAAGCAGAACACGAAATGTCTTCAATTACAGGTTGGCAGACTGACTCGTCAAGTGTCACCGAGCCACCGACGTCAGGACGCAGAATAGGTGGTAGCCTGCTAGATCGCTTGGATGATAGGTGAGCATCTTTGTGCAAGAGTGCGTGTGCGTAAGCAAGGCGTCCTTCCCATGCTGCTTTCGCCTCCGGGAGCTGTGCTGAGCCTGCAGTTCTGCTAGTCTTTTTGAATATGTATAGATACATATATATGTATTTAAAAGGAAAATTAACATTTGACTCGATTCAGCCTCAGGCATACTTGTCTTTAAAAATGTATATTTATCAGGTTTCATTCTCAACAGGGGCATTTCAGAAGTAGTTGGTATTATGTTTAGTGGATAATATTACTTTTTGTGTTTTTATCTTTTGTGATTCTATTTTTAATTAATCGAAGTGATGCATAGATGTAACTGGAATCAAGGACTATAAAATGTACATTATGTGAAACCAGGATAGAACAGTACGCTTATTTCTCAGGTACCTTTATAGCAGTCGTCCGTTTCACCGCATCTCTCTGCCTTTCCTCCGATGGTGGTTTCTTCTTCTATAAGCTAGTTTTTAAATTGTCACTGGTTTTATAACGCTTCCTTGAAGCACGTTATGTCACGCTGATTTACTAGACTTTTAAAGAGATGAGTTACCAGGCGTGAGAGGGTAAGCACGGTGATGCCAAATCCGTCTAGTCCCATATGCTGCCTCCCAGCAGTGACTGCAGACGTTGCTCAGGGTAGGAGAGTGGACATATACCCTGTTTTCCTTCCAGTACTCTCCCAACCTCCACTTGCTTTCAGCATAACGGCCTGCTGAGATAGATACTTTCTACATATTTATCCTCAGTGTACTTCTCTTGCATGAGCTTTTCCAGCCTCCCTTTGGACCTCCTTAAGCTTTCAACATTCACAATACGTGTTGCGGTGTTCAGCCTGGCTGGTACCCGGTGGGTGAAGAGCACCTGCCCGCCTTTGTTTTGAACGTGGCTCCCGTGATTACTAATGGAAGGAGCCAGGTCTGCATGAGCTGTAAATCAGCAGAGAATGATGATCTGCAGTGATCATTTGTCTGTCAGCAGTTTACATCCTTGGCAGCTTTGAGTCAGGATGTTTTAAGGTTCCAGGCAGCGCTGGATACTCTCTTACTGAATCCAGTGGGAATTTGGCCATTGATTTCAGCAAGCTGATCGTCTTTCAGGACTGTGAAGCGCTTGATTTACTACTGAAGTGATTTCTGTTCTGTTAAGCAAGCGTTGGTATTCCGCATTTTATATTGTGTTAAAATTATAAACCAGATCACTTCTAGAAATAAAAGTGCTTCCTTAAGAAGGTAACTTACCCATTTCTAACTAGATTAATTCAGTTTTGTATCTTTTATAAGACTTCTGCCAGCACATAGCTGGCACACACTATTGCCATGTGTACAGTCCCAGTGTTTGTCTGAAAGCAAGAAAAAACACAAGGGAGAAGAAAACTGCGGGTCAGAAGTGCAGGTTAAACCTGTCCGTAGGTAATCCAGGGCAAAATTTTAGTTGGCTTTCTATCTTGCAGCAACTTTCCTTGCCTTTGGTTTCGTGTGTTACTGAAACCCTGTGCTGTCTAGGGGTTTATTTTCAGATACTAATATTTATTAAAAGGCATGAGTTATCTGGAGTACAGCTATTGCAGTTTCAGGGGGAAAATAACGTTATTTGGTCATTACTGGTAATTGCAGGGTAACAGATGCTTTCATCACCTCCTTGGTTAGAGTGCAGGTGAAAGAATTAGTGCCTCGGGCATTTATCTTGTGATTATACAAGGGAAATTGTAGGTTTCGTGTATTTTTCTTTCTCTTTTTCCTTTCCACCTCCTCCCCCCACCCTCAAGTGGAAGAGAATGAATATAAAACATTTGGCCTTGTTTCCAGTGTTCACCATATTCTCATTGCTTCTGAAAGGCTATTAAATTGATGGATGTTTGCAAGCTGAATTTAAAATTTTAGTTGTCTCTGTCTGAAATGTATGTGCTAAGATGGCAGGCTCAGTAAGAGGCTCACTGCTTTGCCCTTCTGCTGTGATTTAAGCACTGAACGGCTGTCTGTTCTGTTTTTTCTTGTAGCTCGGACCAATGTAGGGATTCTGTTACCTCGTATGTCAAAGGAGAAGCAGGGAAGCCAGAAACAAATGGAAGCCTCTCCGAATCCACAGCAGAGACAAAAAGTAAATCTTACATCCAGGAATGTTTAAATGATGTGGGAAAACAGTATGACAAAGAAGCCCTGAAAACAAAGCCCCAAATTTCAGCTGGTACTGATGAGCAAACGTTATCATCGACAGCATATCAGAAATCTTTGGAAGAGACTGGCAAGCCAACAACAGAAGGCAACAAAACATCTGTGCCTGTCAGTGTGAAGAAGATGAGCTGGAGTACTTCTGAGGATGGCAAGCCAAGAACTAGCATCCAAGAGGAGGAGGGAGCAGTAACGTCTGAACAGAAGGTACAGTATGTCCTGTAATTATTAACTGTGTGAGGAGTCCTTACTGCTTGACATACTGCTTGACATCGTTTTTTGTACGACTCGTAACGTTGTTTGTGGCAGGGTTTTATTTTAACCCTTCTTTATGCCTTTCCTATTTATTGCTAAATGAAGAAAAATCGAAGGTAGTGGAGATTTATGTTCTGCGGTGTGAATAGAACGAGGTGGAGTCGAGCAGAGGAGCCAAGCAGGGCTGCGTAATCCTCTGCCTGGCTGGCCCTGAGCCCTGGAAGAGGTTAGAGCAGCTTCCGGGCCTGCCGTCCCGCATCGCTGGGGAACAGGCCCCGTCCCTGCCCTGACATACCACCTGTGCAAACAGTGCCACACAGCTCCGCTCTCCTCCATCTGCTTCCAGAAAGGTGATGCCACAGGTTTCCACTCTCTTTGTGACACTGAAGTGAGCAAAGAGATACAGGGATTCCTCGGCCCCCTACCCTGCTCCTTGTCCCCAACACCGCCTGCATTTTTTTACTCAATGGGCAGCAAAAGAAATTTTGGGTAATATTTCATCGCCTCCTTATATTTTCTGTTTCACGGCCTTGTTCATCCTAACTCCAAAGTGCATCCAGCCAAGAGGGATCAAAAGCTTTCCACACACGTAAAGCACTTTTCCAGGTGGTAGCTCTTTCTCAGAGTGCTGCGGAGGGGCTCCCCTTCTTTTCCACCTTGCCTGGCTTTTGCACATCCTTAACTGCAGAACCTCAATTAGGAGTTGTTTTCTGACAACGAAGGTTTTAATAGCTTTCTCAGTGCCATAGAGTTGTTTCCCAGAAGCTTAACGTTGGTTCAAAGAATGGCTTATAGCCCCGTGGCTGCGTGCACCCCAGCACTGGGGGGTTTGCCATGGAGTAGGTCACAGGGCCAGCAGGGAACCGGGCTGAGAAAGAGAATTGTAGAGTTTCTGCTGCGTTCCTCTCTCTGCTGAGATTGTTTTCCTGGGTGTAATACAGGAGGGGATGATAACTTCTGGAAGCGAGATATTTCAGTAGAATTGCTTCTACATGATATAGCTTTTTTTTTTTTTAATTGTAGCACAATAAAAGTGTTGGCCATGGTGGGCTGCCAATAAATCATTCAGGTTTGAATTAGTTCACTTTAAACTATTCTTTCGATTATACAACCAGGAGTTCTTTTATTAGACGGTAAGATAATCAGTCTCAGCAGTTATGCAGCATATGATTGTTATTATCTTGTTATTAGTTCATGACACAGTTGAAGCAGCGAAGATCTTTCCTAATGTTCACTAATTACTGGAATACTTAAAAAATGTCAGAGCCTTCTGCAAAGGCAGTTAAAGGCAGATGGCAGCGTTCCTTCAGTGTCGGGAGCCTTTGGGGCAGACCTCGGGCTGATGTTATCATGCTCAGTTTAAACGCAGGGGTAAGCGTAGATGCACACCGTAATGTTCTGAGGGTGTGCAGCAGTGCTGCACTTCCCCCTCTAGATTCCCATCAGTGGGAAGGTAAGTTGCCGTCCACTTTTGTGTTCTCTTTACTTCTGGATATCCCATCTGGATTGGGACGAATGAATGCCGGCTTTTCTTACACGTGCTTTTTGAACTACTTTTGCTTTATTGGTAAAGGGTGATAATTTTTTCTGCTAAGTAGCAAGTCTTTTTGTGGACATGATCTTTGAACAAACTGGTGTCAGAAAATAATGTGATTTCTAAACATGGGTCTCACAAAGCTTGGATGGGTAACAAACTAGTGTTTGTTAGAATGACAGCGAGAATTGCTTCTAATATCTTGTAGATATTTCTTCAAGAATTCTTCAAGAAGAATTAGAAAAATCTAATCTAATTTGAAATCAGCAGTTTAATTACTAACACGATCCTGTTCACGGTGAGACACTTCATGTGCTGTCATGAAAACAGACAGAATTTCAGCTGCAGTCTTTCTGCAAGGCGTTCTTCAGGAATGCTCAGTAAAGAGAAAACTATGGAAGAACCAGGTTTATTTCTGTGGAAAGAAAGGGAAACAAAAGAAAATTCCTTCCCAAAATAAGAGATTTTTTTTTTCTATGACCCATTGGGAAAGAGTTAAGAAGCAGTAGTTACCCACCTGCAGGGTGAGGGCTGTGTCAGTGTTTTGGCACACAGTTTGCAACAAGAGAGAAACTCAGACGATTGATTTTGGGCTGCTGCTTGGTGACGTGGAGGAAACAAATTGTTGGTCTCATCCCAAGTTCACATAAATGCCCAAAAGCTTACAAAAGCAGTGCAGTGACAGTGTAGGCCATACAGTTCTCTATGAATCATCATAGATACCGGTGATCTTTTCAATGAGAGGAGCACAGCACGGTTGGTCTGTTATCCCAAAGAGGGTGATGTCCAACGCGCGGTTGAAGTGACTCCCTGTATCAGAATTCCATCATAAATACCCCACTTGTACCTGTTCATTAAAAAGAGCTCTTCCTCCAGAACCTTCATGCCCTCTGGGAATCTTCTGCAGCTTCTTGTTACATCTTTGGGATAGGGTTGGATTATAATTCTTTTTGTATACATTTGGTTAGTGTCAGAGGACAGCAGGAGAGTTTACACGCAGATGAATAGTGTCATCCTGCCCAACATGTTTTTTGTTACTTAGCCTTTCTTCTCTTCCACCATCTATGCCTACTCTTATTTTACACATCATTTCAGAGAAATGCTTCTTGTTTGGGATGTCTGGGGCTTGATTCAGAAAGAGAAACAGAAATGCAGTTAGCAATCTCCGCTGTTTGTGACTTCAAAATCAGTTTTGGCCTGTCGTTGAGTAATTATGGAGAAAATTTTCAAATTTCTCTGTGCAGAAAAAGGTCAGTTCAGCCGAACATCTTGTGAGAAAGGCCTCTGCCCTGTGTCCGACGCACACGTAGGTATGAAGCCCTCCGCCAGGCACATGCACACAGAGCTGCTCAGCCCCAAAGGCGAGGAGCTCCTTGGGTTTCGGAGGGGAAAATACTGGGGTTGTCAGAGGGCACCAGGACAGAGAAGACGCCTGCGTGCGGCTGTGGTACCTGCCGGCACCTAGGTGAGACCCCCTCGCCCTGAGCTGAAGTCTACCATTTCCCTTCCTAAAAAATGCAGAATGATTGTACTTCACACTGCAGTTTTGCTGCTTAAAAGCAGATAAATACAGAGCAAGCAAGACATGTACATGGAGAAGGTCTTCAAAATGCTTATCCGTATTCTGCTTTGTGGAGGTTCTCCACTGAATCTTTCTGCATTCTGTCATCTTTCTTTAGGAGGGATTTCACTTTTCTCAGACTTAACATTCCGTATTAAGATATTCCATACCTGGTATACTTATTAAGCTATAGCATGCCAAGGAGCAAAGAGGCCTCCTCCCACCACGTACTTTAAGAACAAAACTGCGAGTCATTGTGTGCATAATAGAGACAGTAAAAACACCGTCCATGATAACCTCTGTTTTCTTCTCCTAGTCCTGATCAGAATGTTCTGTCTTGCAAATGTGCTGTTCAAATGTACTAAAACTGCATTTATTAGGAATGTAGTGACAGTGACAGTGAGATTGAGAGTGAGTCAAGCTCAGGTGAAGAGCAGAGAATTACTACAAGAGTTTATCGACGGCGGCTGATTCTGAAGGTATTTTGTGATCTGCATTCCTGAGGTGACCTTGGCATGGACGTGGGTTTGAACTGCTGTGTCAGAATGTCGGTTTTGGCATACCGGAGTCCCTCTGGTAGTGTGGTTTCCATTGCCAGTATGTGTTTATAACCAAGTACTAGGTGGCCTTTTCTCGCTTAACCCAAAGGTTTACGGTTGTCTTCTGTTGGAAAACAACTGTGCTGCATGGCATGTTGTGTCCTTCACTGCCACTGTTTGGCATGGCATCTTAAAGACTGCAGCTAGATGCAGTGTGTTGGTCTGATGGAGAGCAAAATGAATTGCAGACAGATATGGGGGACTATTTTTTTTTTCCTCTTCTATTTTCTTAAAATATTCTAAATTACAAGTTAAAAAATTGCAGGAATGTACGAGTGGGATATAGGAGAGTATGAGCCACGTACTCTGGTTTAAACTTGTGGTCTTGCTTAATGTGTTCTGGAAAACCTCCTCAAAACAGCAGGTGATCCCGATTTAAAACCTGCCAAAGTCAATGAGTCTTTGCATTACCTCCAGTAGCCTTTATTTAGTATATTTATTTGCAGATGGCCTTTATTTACAGCAAAATGCACTTTATATACTGATAACAATGGCATAGTCTTCTAAATAATTGCATTTGCCCTCATGTATATTCTTGCATGGTCCTATAGTGTAGCATTATTGCCCTGGAGCATATCGCATAAGAAAATCATTCTGCCTCAGAAGCCGTTATGTTAGTCCCTCAGTAATTTACAGGATTTATTAGATTCTTATTGGAAAATCAGGTAGCCAAGCCATGCAGAAGTCAGGCAGCCACCACAGTGCTACTGCTGCACTCGGTGAGCTTGCCTGAGCTGCGGCCGTTACTTTCGGAAGGCCTGGTGACACTCCGATAGCACCTCTCCGTGCTGCTGTTATTGCCGTGCCTTGTGCAGAAGAGTATGTGTACAGGCACCGTGCCTTGTGTGTAACGCGGCTGGCACGTGGGCTGCTCTGCACAGCTGCTGATCTCCCCAAGGCGCGGACGCTTTGAGAGGAGGCAGGATGGCATTTCCGACTGTCTCCACCCTGAATTTCGTCAGTGTACACGTCGCGCTCCTCACCTCTACGGGCAGAACCTGCTGCCTTCCGTGAAAGGCCCTGGCAGGTCCAGGGTACAACCCCCCCATCAGTAATTCCTGCTGCAGATGAGACTGGTCAGAAATAGGAATGTGGTTTCTGTTTTCAAACGGGGCAGGTGGCCTGCGGGCGATGACAGACCCTTGAATGCTGCAAGAGCGTTCCTGGTAACGCATAAAGCATCCCCGTGCTGAAAGTCTTAACGGCTGCACGGTCGGCCTGTGGCTGAGGTCCCCCACCCACTCTGTGTCTGAACTATTTGAGCATCCACTGGTTTGGAGTCCGGAAATGTCAGATTAGAAAAGGGAAGGTATGTAAAGGCAGCCTTCACGTGCTTTCCAAGCACGCAGAGAACGGCAGAGGAAATTGTTTTTAAACGTGGCGGTGTAATTTGGGGTCGAACGTCCACCAGAGCAATGGTAGAGCAGCGTACGTCCCGTAACCCGCAGGTAGTGCGGATGCCGTCGGGGGGTGTACACGGTGAGCGGAGGCGGCTGAACGTGCTCGGTTGGCAGTGTGTCTGATCCGAACTGGATGAGACCTGTACCTGCCTCTTCATTAGAAAATACATGTGATACTTCTGTCACTTTCTGATGATTTGTATCTCCCACTCTGCGTCTCAAGACAATCTTTGAACAAGAAGAAGTGTCAAAGCAGCGAGCGATCATCAGGTCTTTAGAGAAGGAGTTGGATAGTGGAAACACCCATTTCAATAGGTATATTTTGATTATGTAAAGTTCCGGAAAGGGTGGTATGAAATGGTAGGATCAAGCTTTAACATTGATAGGGATCTGGGCCTGAATTCCTGCACGTTCCTGGGGGCAAACTGATTTGGGTGAAGTGAAATCACTGCGAGAGAGCTTGCAATAGCTGAGGGACAGCTCCTCGTTCGGGGAAAGATCTCAGGACATAGCGCTCAGAGGCACGGAGCAACGAGCTCAGCCTGCAGAGTGAAAATAACGCCGGTGTTTGTGCCGCCGGCCCCGAGCAGCGGTCGGGAGCAGCAGGCTCTCGCCTGCCCGTGAGTGAGTGCTGTGCCTGGCCCCGGTGCCCCTCTCCGGGGCTCACGCTGCGCGGGGCTGGCATCGCTTGCACAGAGCAGTAGCGAGGGGGCAATCGGGTTCTCCTGCTCTGGTGTTTTCAGATGCTCCTGGCTGGCCAAATAGTTGCTAAGGGGCAATACAGAGTGGGAGGCAGGGACATTTGCCCCCACCCTGTTTCTCCTGTCCCACAGGCAGCACGCCTCCCACACGCAGCCGGTGAAATCATCGAAACATAGAATCTATAGGTTGGAAAAGACCTTTAAGATCATCAAGTCCAACCATTAAAATGCCCCAGTGGTTGTCGGCAGTCACACCTGGACCAGGGGAGTACTTACCCTATACTGCCTCTGAGGAACCAGCCCTGGAAATCTTTGTTGAGTTTGCATTCTCTGGAATAAAAAAAAAAATGGTTTGAGCATCTGAGAAACCCGGGCACAGGCTTCACAAACGGATAGCAGTGCTGTGCCCGTGCCGTGAGCAGCACGTGGGATCTGCGGTGTTTTTCCCTAGCGTATATTCGTTGCCGGCTGCGTGTTGCGTTAAAAGCTGCAGAGGTACTCACGTAGCCCGCAGGGATGAAGTTTGGTAATGCCGAGACCTCGAGGATAAATTGCCTCCTGTGGAAAAATGACTTTGCTATGTGCCTCCGCAGCTACTGTCAGGGCCGAATTGCTTCATTACCTTTGTCCTTCTTTCCCAACTTGTTTTTCAGTGCCATTCTGCATTATTGCTAACACCATTATTTCCGTTTAACTGCTACCTTAGCTCTCTCCTGGCCCAAATATGGAGAAAAGCTTTTCTCTCCCCTGGAGGTATTTTCCCAGCAGTCTGAGGGCTGAGTCCTGTCAAGTGTTCAGCACTCTGGAGCACATTCCCATGGGATTTAGCACTTCAGAGGGCTGAGCCCATAAAACCAGACAAGCAGGGACTGATGCCCATTTCCACATGTAATAGGATCGTATTCTAACCTCAAGGTAGTGCAGATGTTTTTGTTTTTGCTTCTTTTCCCCTCTTCTCTTCACGTGGTGGATTGATGGGACAGGGCATTGAAAAAGAAACTGGTTTTTATGGTAGCACAGGAATGCGAGCAATTAGCACACAAGGGAAAAATAAGAGTGCTGCCACAATGTGCACATTCAGAGCCTGATCCAAAGCTCCTTTTATTCAGTCATGACAGAAATCAGTGTCTAATTTTTCATGCTTTTTCAGAGGTTGTTAAATCTTTCATGGGTACACATTTTTGGCAAAAACTGTTCGGTAAGATACTTGCCAAAAGGTTTATGGTAGAATTTTGTAATGGAAAGCAAAATAGATTTCTAAGTGGGGATATTCAAATCCCAAGTCATTTTGTATCTTGTACTTTTGCTATTTCATGCCGATTTTTCTTAAAGGTTTCTTTGTCTCTTTCCATGCATTCTGCCCATGAAACCCCCCATTACTGATTGCCAAGGGTTTGGTTCAGCCTGCAGCGGAGGAGTGGCACGGGAGCCTGAGCTGCAGTCAGGCAGAAGTAGAACCAGCAGCTTTCATGATCTTCTGATTCAGAGGAAACTTAGAGAAAGCGAAAATGTGGCCATGCTGTAGATGAGAAGAATTAAGGGCCTGTGCCCCATGGAAGCACATGGGAATCTGTGTATTCAGCTGCAGTCGCTCCCAGACTGGGAGAGCTGCAGAACAGAATCGCTTCACTCCCCAAGTGCCCTCACCCTGTCTCTCCCGGGAGGGTCTGCCAGGGTCGGAGCTGATACCCTCAGTAGGACAACACGGAGATAAGTGAAAACACCCACTAGAAGTGCTGTTCTAAGGTCTGTTCATCATGTTGTCCCCTGTGCAACAAGCCACAGACCCGTGACCTGCCTCCCGGTATTGGAGTAGACTCAGCCCCGTTTGCAGCAACATTTCCTTCAGGACTCCATGGCTTGCCGGTTGGTTCGCTGGGGGTTTTTCCGCCCTCCCTACGGCTTTAGCGATACATCTGCAAACAAGCAAGTACAGACTCAGCACGGGCGCAGGCGGAGAGTCGTGGCCTCTGATTAACCAAGGTCTCCCTGAGTAGGCAGAACTCACTAATGAAAATGACCTTAATGAAAGATGTTTGTTTCTACTGCCGCTGCCACAGAGGCTCGAGACCCCAAGGAGGCTGAGGCGCAGCTGCTGTTTGTGCATTACAGGAATGTGATCTCAGGACCAAAAGGATTAGGTCTCGATGGTGGCTTCGGCCAGGAAGGGAAGAGGTCTGAGCGCTCTGTACAGCTCCTGTTCCCATTGCAGCATTGCCTCTGGTCTTTGGCAAAATTAAATATTTAGGATCTTTCCGTCTTGCTGATCTCTGCCTGCTTTTAGGTGATTTTTTCTTTAATCCTTCAGGGTAAGAGACATCCAGCCGCACCTTTTCTCCACTGTTACAACACTAGATGTATAGGAGGAATAAAAGGGACTATTATCCCTCTAGTAGCAAAACAAACATGAAAGAAACCCAGAGCTCTGACAAATCTGCAGTGAACTTTGGCACAGTACCGCAGCACCGACTGTATAACTTCCATTATCTGGAAGTCCCTGGGAACACCCATAATCTGCAAATAACTTAAGAAAACCAGTGGAGCTGGCGGAAGACTCTGAGGAAGCTGCTCTTTGCTTCTCCTGCCCTGGAGAGCAGCAGAGAGAGGATACCAGCTGGTTTTGGCAGGACTACACTCCAGCGAGCAGGGTGACATTAAAGCACTCTGCTTTGCAAAGCTTCCTGGCATGTTCTGGGGCTGAGGCTTGCAGACTGCAGCCTTTGTATGGTTTAGTCCCAGGGATATAACTGAGCTTCCAGTAATCACGGTATTAAGTTTTCTCCCTGCCTTTCTAAAGCTCTTGGTATTATGAAAGTGATTTCGACTGGTCAAGGGTAAAATGAAGCCCACATAAGTATGATGCAGCAGAAAGACTTTTATTCTTTAGCCGTGATGCAGATACACCAGCTTTGTGTTTAAAAACAGCTTTTGTTGACAAGGGCATCTAATGTGCCATTCTAGCCCAAAGCTGGTTTGAGATCTGACAAGTAAAACTGCCAGTGGGTAAGGGTTTTTTTTTTTCCTCCCCCAGCAAACATCCGTCTTTATAACTCCAAAGGATTAGAAACATCAGTAAATCAGATCTACCTCCTGCCAATTGTGAGCCCTCCTGCAATTTAACTACCCACCAGCAAGAGAATTGTGAAAGCTGGATTTCATGCATGCTGACTGCTGAGTATTTACAGCATTTATCCCTAAACTGTGCTTAAAGGAGCATGTAGCTAATTAAAAACCAAGATGCACCGTACCTTTTAAACTGCATTTTCTTCCAAGAGATATCTTTCAGTGCATCAATACATTTTTCATTGTAAAGCTGAGCCCGGTAACTCTCACTGACCTGTTTTAAGGAACCACCTTGCTCGTAGCAGCAGCAGCAGGGAGTCAGAGGAGCAGTATGGGCAAGCAGTATTGGCACACCAGGTAGTCCAGTGACCTTCCTACTGAAGGTATTTCCTACAGAAATATTTTATTTCTGGTTTTCATGGATTTTATTGTAGTGGCTTTGGACATCCTATTCATGAGAGGGAACCTCTCCATGCCTCTGTGCTGGGACGTCTGGGCCTGGGTTCCCTCCTGTCCCGTAGGGCACCGTGTGGGAGCCCACTGGGGAGTCTGAGCCCACGGATGGGAGGCCAGGAAAGAACTGTGTGGCTAGTTCCCTACCTGCTATGCTTCTGATTAAAGCATTAACTCTCCAGAATTGCTGTTTCCTCCCCTCCCACACCCTTGTTTCACTGGGGCTAGGAAAACCCACAGGTTTCAGTTCCCAAAACCTTTACCCTGTCATCGCCCTCCTGCAGCAGCAGCAGACCCCGTACCGTTCTCGTTTCTGCTGTTTTGCTCGTGAGAAAGGAAGGAGCAGGCTGCCATCGCTGAGGCCCTGCTCACCGGGGAGGCCAGCCTCTTACTTCCCTCCTGCGTGTAGCCCTGTGCTGATGCTTAGGCAGGTATATAATTTCTCCTTCCCGTGAGCCATCAGCAGAGTCCTCTGGGGAATGAATTGTACAGTCTCTGCCCAGGCTCCATCTGAAGGGTTCAGCAGCCCTTTGTTCCACTGTGCTTCCTGTAGGGATGCGAGCGTTCCCAGGCCTGGGGACCTCGGCTAGGTCCCTTCAGCCCAGGGACCTTCTCAGACGCAGGACCTCACCCTTACGTCCCTGCGCAGTGGTGTCTGCCTGGCTCTGGAGCCTACCCTGCTCTCGGTGATGCTTCCTCAAGCTTCCAAGTTCAGCAAGTTCTACAGTCTGTGAAAGCATGGGGAAAAGGCATGTAAAATAGCCAAAACTGTTTAATGACTTAATTATCAAGCAGTGATTTCAATACAGCTTTCCGTATGACATAAGCAAAAATTCTGCACCTCAGCACCTACCATTATTCAGACCAAGGGCTTGGTTAGTGGCAGTGCTCCCCCCTGCCCTTCAGTGCTCCCCTCTGGATTCTGCCTGTTACGATCGAAAACGGAAAAGCTGGGCTATAGAAAAGACTGCAAATGGCTTGTAAACAAAAGGAAAGGTTTATTTGGTTTAGAGCTGTCATGGTTTAGGCCCAGCCGGCAACAAAACCCCACGTGGCCACTTGCTCACTCCTTCCCGTGGTGGGATGGGGAGGAGAAAGTATAAGGAAAAGCTCATGGGTCGAGTCCAGGACAGGGAGGGGTCACTCACCAGTTACGGTCAGGGGCAAAACAGACTCGACTGGGGGAAGAAAAATCAATTGAATTAGTAACCAATCAAATCAGAGTAGGGCAATGAGAAATGAAACTAACTAGTGAAACTAACACCTTCCCTTGCCCCTTCCTTCTTTCCGGGCTCAGCTTCACTCCTACTTTTCTCTACCTGGTCCCTAGGGGAACAGGGAATGGGGGTTGTGGTCAGTCCATCACACACTGTCTCTGCTGCTCCTTCCTCCTCAGGGGAGGATCCTCACACTCTGCCCCCGCTCCACAGTGGGGTCCCTCCCACAGGAGACAGTCCTCCACCAACTTCTCCAACGTGAGTTCTTCACAAACTGCTCCAGCGTGGGTCCCTCCCACGGGGTGCAGCCCTTCAGGAGCAGCCTGCTCCACCATGGGCTTCCTGTAGAGTCAGGACCTCCTTCAGGCACGTCCCCGTGCTCCGGTGTGGGGTCCTTTCTGGGCTGCAGGGGGGTCTCTGCTCCCCTGTGACCCTCCGTGGCTGCAAGGGTGCAGCCGGCCTCGCCACGGGCTTCCGGGGAACCTCTGCTCTGGCCACCTCCTCCCGCCTTTCTGCACTGACCTGGGGGTCTGCCTTGTCTCTCTCGCATCCCGCTCCTCTCTCCACTGCCAGTTCTCTTTGGTTTTCCCTCTTAAGCATGTTAATCACAGAGGCGCTACTTGGTTCCATGGGGCGCCATGGCCAGAGGTGGGTCCGACTTGGAGCCAGGGCAGGTTCTAGCAGCTTCTCACAGGAGCCACCCCTGTAGCCTCCTACCACACAAGCCCAATATAAGAGCTTAGAAAAAGCCTACAAACCTGATGTTATAATGTGCATATTGACAAAGCCGTGTTTGTAAGGAAAACAGTTAAAAAAATGAACAGGGCATCACTACGTTTGTTCGTTAAAAGCAGAGCCTGGAGCTTATGCAGACAACTGTGCAGCGTACAGGCACAGTAGACAGGGATCATATTTGCACTGTGCTGCTTAGTACGTGGAAGCGTTTTGCAAGCTTGATGCTGAGCTCTAGTAATCTCATTTCAAACATTATTTTGTTGTTAATATTGTATAACAAGTTTTATACAATGTTTCTTTCTACTTCCTCTCTGGAGTTGCTGGTTTTTGCATAATGGGTTGAGGGTGAGGGGAGAAGGAAGGTTTTAAGGGTTTTTTTGTCTGCTTAAAGGGTTATTCATTTACCTGTGGAAATGTTTTCATACGTAGGGCAGCTACATTATGACTGTATTTGTTTATATGAAATCAGTAAGCACAGGCAATGGATATTTTTGAAGCGTGAAATGCAGTGCTTGCTTCAGCACCCAGGTTTGGAAACGGGACTTCATGGGGTAAAGTTGTCAGGGTTCTTCTGGAACCTAAGTTCATCACTGCCAGCTAGCCCCAGACTCTGCAGTAATGTCATTTATTTATAATTTGAACAATAATCCTGGTAGTGGCAGTGAGTCGCTAGCACAGCAGTTCGGAAGCTGCCGTTACGTGTGTTTACGCTGGTACCGCAAGAAGCAGTGGCTGGAGCGCTGCCGAGCCCAGTAAGTCGCACACCAGGCTGCCGAGGCTCCTCGGCAGGTCGGCAGGCGTTACCGTGCCAGGAGAAGCGTCACATAAGATAACCTTTCTCTGTTTCTGAAACGCTGACAAGTCTTGTCTTTTGTGCCTGTGTTGAAGATCTTGTGTTCAGCAAGCTACAGGTCAAGCCGCCTTTTGAAAATCCCCAATTTCCCCTGCCTTATTTCGATGTTAGACCATGTCTCTTGGTGTGCTGGGCGCTGAGAAGCCGTGGAAAGCTAACGGGTGTCTGATCAGAGGTTATACCGTCATGAATTTGTGCCTTCCTCCCGTGGGACTCAGGCTGGCCGCAAGATGATTTGTTGCCCCGAGAGCTTCACGGCAGGAATTAGTTGATGAGAGCAGCGTGCTAGGCGCTCACTGCAGGCTTTAAGGGCGTTCTGTAGAAGAAAAGCACAGGTATTGGCATGCTAAATGAGCAAGGACTCTATTTGCGTGACATAAAGCCAACTGTTACATAAAGTTGAAGCTAGCATGTGCTTGTCGCTTGGCTTGGTGTGGAAATGTGTGTGGGTTTGGCAGAATACAGGCTGTATCGCTAATCTTCTAACACGTTCTCTAGGGTGAGGAAGCAAAAAACATTCCTGGTGAATCTGTAACAGAGGAACAGTTTACCGACGAAGAAGGCAACGTCATCACGAGAAAAGTAATCATGAATTACATCACCGCTCTGAGTCTTTGCATTCACGTAACTTCTTTTAACGTATTTTCTCCCTTTAGAATCTAGGACAAAAAAAATATCGATACTTTTCATGTATTGCTTCCCACAGATCACCCGGAAGGTAGTAAGACGCGTTGTTATCCCCCACGAGAGGAAAGTTGGTGAAACGGTAATGGAACAGGGCCTACCAGGAAATAACAGTGGGCGCAGGGGGTTGTGTGACTACTAGAAAGCGCTGCTGAAGGGCTGGAGGTCTGCGTTTAACAAGGAGCCTTGGCAAAGCGTGGTGCTTGCAGTTAGTGACAAGTTGTGTCTTTGGGTGACGGGGCCGGGGTCTCTCTCTGTGCTGTGTGCGCCCAGGGGCTGCGTCAAGGGGGCCCGGCACGGAAGCGTTAAGGTCCGTTTCTGTATAACAGGCAGCAGGCTTGAACCAGAGATTTGGGGCCTGTTTCGTGCCATCAGGATGAGCCGCGACTGCGGGTTTGGTTAAGCCCTTGACGGATTTGTGCCTTACACCCGCAGGTGTAGCGTGTTGCTTTTTGACCAGCCCAAAGGAACGAGCTGCAGTCCGGTCTCCACCGGCCTCCCGCTCACCTGCGTAACAACCCTGCGCTACTGATTGTTTGTAGGATTCAGGGGACCACTAACGTACCCAAGCAACGGCATCCTGCACAAGCAAGCACCAGGGCAGGATTTTGTCCCTGGCAATTAAAGTCCGAAGCCCTTCTGCAGGGCTGGGCTGTGCCTGGCTTCAGCACCCCCAGAAAGAAGGGAGGGTGGCAGGAAGGGCAGGACTGCTGCGCCCTAGCACGCCCCAGCCCCTCTTGCAGGGGGCTCCGGGGGTGTGGGCAGGCCGTGCCTCGAGCTGTCCCCTGCCTCAGGGAGGCCTTGGGGCAACGAGCAGCACCTCTGGAGACAGATGGCACGCGGGAAGCTCGTGCCTTGATCCCCAGCACGTGGTCTGTGAGCCCTGTGCTCCAGGAAGTTGTCGTTGGGCTTAATGGAAGTTTCGTCTGCGTGAAAACAGGCTGAGAAACAAAGAAAGATAACCAGCACTCCTTATCTGTGGGTTATTAAAAAAAAAGTCAAAAGGCAGGGGGGATGGCACAGAAATAGGAGGGTTGAAACAAACATATTTCCATCCCGCCTTTCCTAGTCCTTTTATCGGGGGAAAAACAAATCCTGCCCAGCGAAGGGAAAACATTTTCAATTTGCGGCACCAGATTAGATTAGTGGGGAACTGCAGATAGTCACAAACACATCGATGCGGGTCACCTGCGGGGTAATTCTGCCGATAGCCACACGTAAACAGATGCCTTTCTCTGATGTGAACGAGGCTTGTGATTACTGGGGTATTTATTTTTAGATGATTATTGAGCTGCTTTTAATGAGCAAAGATGAGCTTTACTTTGGGGTTTGCTGTTTTAAAGACCCTGAAACCTGCACTGCTTGTCACTGTCACTGGTTTTCCTTGTGTGCTGCTTCAGTGGTGAGTTTTGCTGGCTTTCTGCCTCTTCCCTTTCTTCCATTACTAACCTGCTCACTTTAAAGCACAGACGTTGTGAAACATCATAACAGCAGCCCTGTGCTGTTGGAAGTGTCCACCGCTCCAGGCTGACCCGGGAGGCCGGTCGGGAAAGGTGATGTTCCTTGACGGCTGCAGTTGATGGCAGGGGCTCTGCCGAGGGCCGCCAGCCGGGATCTGCGACCCAGTGGTTGTGCCAAAATTGTAGACCTCTGTTTTCTACTTGGGGATGATATTTCAGGCCTGTGCTTTTGCAGCTCAGCAGAGTGGATAAGCAGATTGCGTGTAGCTTTGAAATGAAGTGTTAATGTGATTTAACTGCTTTTTACTTATCCTGTTACAGCAAAATGTGGGGCCTGTTTTGGAAGCAGGTTTATAATTGCGAGCGCTCTGGAGGCTATGTTAATGATCATACTTTTCCTTTAAAGCAGGGAGAAGCTTACAAGGTTAAGACAAAGAAAGAAGTCAGACACGTGGAGAAGAAAAGTTACTCGTGAAAGCCGACCACTGAACGGTCAGTGTGATCCGTTTTCTTCCATTGCTAAAGCCTGTTGCCAGCGCAGCGCTGCCCAGCACGGGGGCTAGCACCTGGGCTGCCCAGCGGCTTGCCTTCTGCTACCTTGACATCGCTTTCAAGCTGCAAAGCTGAATAGATGGGCCTTGGTCTTGTAAGCAGAAAATGACCTTGAGTTCGTGTATACAAACTGAGCTCTACTTCTTGGAACAGAAAGCAAAGCAAGATCGAGGCGTGCGTGAGAGTTTTGGGAGGGTTACAAAGCATAGTGTCTGTAATCCACGGCACTTTCGACTCCTAAAAGTCAACTTAAACACAAGTAGCGAAGGAGCTGCACACCAGTGAACCTACTGGGAGCAGAAGGCTTCTTCCACCGTCGGGTTTGTGATCTGAGGGCAGTTACCCAAGCCAAAGTCCTTGTGAAAAAGCCAGTGAAGTGTCTCAGTATTTGCCAACAAATAATCCTTACCAACCGTTTGATGTGAATTTTATTGACCCAGCCTTAACAGTTGTAACAACACCGCAGCGGAGAGTGTAAGGGCTTCCCAAACTTAAACCGAATGCGCAGGCTAAGGGGCCCCGGCAGTGGCTCTGTGACAGCACGCTGGAGCACTGCGCAGCCAGAGCCTGCTTGGCCCCGATCCCATCGCTACAGTCACCCAGCAAATACGCCCGTAAATACGGGAGGAGCCAGGCTCTGTCTGTCAGTGCTGCTCAGTCAGTCATGGCTTTAAATGCGTGTGTTTACCACGTTCGTGTCTGGTTTTGAATCATCACTTTTCTTAGTGGGTTTTAGGAACTGGGCAGAGGAAGAGTGTGTGAAGCGTAAGCCTGCGTGTTACCCTTTACCTATACATCTGGTATAGGATTGGCTGTGGGATTTAACAGGACAAACAGGACCTGGAAATCATACCGGATAGTGCTGTGGAGGTAAAGGAGAGAAGCAGAGTCTCTCCTGAGTCACTGGTCCCTTCCAGCTGCTGAAATGTAAGGTAGCCCCTAAAGCCTCCCGGCCGTACGGGCCTTCTGGGCGTGAGCGGTGCCATTTGAGACCCGCGGCACTCAGTGTGTGGGATCTAGCCTAGGGCTGTATGGGGTCAACCCTAAGGAGGGAGTGCTGTGAGGCAACTGGCGTGCTTTCAGCATCTGGTAAGCACCTGCAGCGTCCACCTAGCCCGACCGCTGCATTCCTGCGTTTCTCGAGAGCCCTCCCACGTGCGCTAATAGAATAATACCGCTTCGCGTGGCTTGCTGCTCAACACACTCATAAAATATTTCATGGTTTGAAAAGGGGCGTGATTCTTTTGGGGTGTTTTTCTCCTTCATGGGGCTCAAGGATACGGGAGGAAAGCAATCCAAGGGGATGGGGCTGCTTGTATGAAGGCGTGCCCCAGGTTGCTTCCTGTGCTTCTCCACTGTCAACGTACAGGGGGAAAACAGTGGAAGTTTGTGAATTCAGAGGCAGCGAAGGCCAGATGGGGCACTGAACCCCGTAAGCAGTGCACATGAAGAGCCTGCCAGCATACAAGCGGGATGCAACACACACTGGGGATAAGGGAGAAGCGTTTCATTTTAAAATGAAATGGCATTAATAAGGCAGCGCTTGCCTAACACACGAAACGTTCTGACCTTCAGGAAGCCAGAGCCTGAGTTCCTGAGAACCAGATCTGCTCCCGTGACTGCTGATGCGTTTCTCTTGTGATTTCCAGCAGGCAACCCTTCCGTGCTCGAGCCCCCGAGGAACTCAGAGAGTCTTCCTTAGATAATGAGCCTTTGCTCAGGGGGGAGCTCTGTCCCACAAGATGAATCTCTGTGGCCCAAACGTTGATGCGATAAGCATGACCAAATGTGCATTAAATAATTGTGAGCACAGTCAAGAGACTACTGAAAACATTTTATTTGAAAGCAGAAGCAGATGTATGTGCACAGATGGGGAATTCTGATAGAAAACCACCTTGTTTCTTAGTCACGAAAGACAAAAAATCCCGCTTGGGAGGTGGTGTGCTTCCTTTGAAGAAATGTGTGTTTGAGGAAAAAAAATCACTACTTTAGCCAGATTTGCTGTAAAAATGTCTTTGTCACCATTGCAAATAAAACCGTTGCATAATATAGGTTGGACGGAAAAGCCACTTTCGCATGCAGTTCTGCAGGACAGCGCTGTGCTAGCCAGCTTTTAGCAGCGGGCTAGATTTATGACAGCCATAGATGTGGACAAGGACAGATTGTTTTAGCACAGCAAGCGAGTGCGAGCACTCCTGGACCTGTAAACAGACACGTCCCGGCCAGCCTGAGTCCCACGGGCTCTGTGCAAGCCGTGCTCCCAAACGGGCTTCCCTGTGCCCCGGTACTTCCAGCTCCCGTTCACCTGCACGTTTGTGTTTCTGCTTCCTGCCTCCTTGCTGCAAGGCATCGCTGTTGTACCGCAGATGCAACGCACCCGCTGCCCTTAGGCGCATGGTTGGGTTTGGATGGGCGAGAGAGCAGGAGTTGGACACCCCCCCCCCCCCCCCCCCCCCCCCCCCCGTCTCCTGGCTCCTGCTCACACGAGCCAGGCGGGAGATGGATGGGGCTGCTCCTCTTCCTCGCTTTGTCCTTCGCCAAGTCCCCTAACGGCTGGGCTCTGCACTCCTGGCTCTCCCAACTCTCCTGGACGTGTTTCCTGAGCGGCTGGCAGAGGTGGATGTGCAGGGAATGCAGGTTTGCCACCACTGTGGGGATGCTTGAAACGATCAACAACGACGTGCCGTGCAAGCAGCAACCCTCATTCTGGGGATGGTGCTATTTCTTCCGCGACGGACAGTACCTGTTCCTTGCCGTCATCGGATCTGATGAGCCGGGACTTTGTCTGGGGCGATGACGTGCAGCGTGTTTGTAAATCAGTTCGCGAGCAGTGTGGGCATCGGCGGCTGCACATTCCCTTCGTGCTGAGAGCTGAACTAACCTCGTCACCTGCCTAGAAAGGGTGTGATTTATCCCGTTGCAGAATTCCGTATTGCCAATTAGAACTTTTCTGTTTAGTCAGGGAAAGGCACGAAATTGATTGTAACAAGATGCTCTGGAATGATTTGTGCTGTGTTTTCTTTCCGTAGGACCGTGTGCTTTTACTGCCAGTATTCTAGAGGGACACTCACGGAAGAAAAATCAACAGGAATTAAACATTCACCTATAAAAGTGTGCGTGTGTTTGCTGCTTCCACACATTAACCGCATGGTTTTTATGCAAAAACAAACCTAAAAAAAAAAAAACCAAACAAAAAAAAAAATTAATTTAGCATGAGCCAATTTACAGAGCATGGAAATTCACGTTTATTCACAGGATCGGAGGGTGCGCAGTTACCAATGCAGTGTATATACAAGATGCCATGCTGTTAACAGCTTCTTTCAAGCAGTTTGATGTCATCTCAAAAGAAATAAATTCCTGTGGCCAGAGGGGACGTACGAAGACAAAATGGTTAAACCACGGAAAGACACTAAAATTACTAAAATCCACAACAGCTCGCCTTATTTTTCTTGGACCCAAACTGTCAGGGTATAAAACACTATTTGTTTCTTTTTTAAACATCAATAGTTTTGCTGTAAATAAATTACACTGTATAAATTCTAACAAAATAGAATAAATGTTGATAAGGCACTGCCTTTTCGATCACAAACAGAATATTGCAAATGCATTGAGCAGGCTAGGTGTCTCAGACGGCTGCACCTACAGGGATATTCTGGGTGTATCTTCACAGATTCTTGTATATTAGCAATTATAATGTTTGTATATGCAAAAACGCTAGCTTGATTTTAAAAAAATCTTTAAAATCTGCTGCAAATTTAAATGATTCCCAAAATGAGGAATTCTGTAGTTCTGTGAAAATTTTTCTTCAGAGTACTAATATTTTGATGCATGTGTTTCACCTTATTTTGATTAAATCTTTTCCAGTTTTGCAAACACTATACCGCAACATGAAAACCAAGATTTTATCTGTAAACACAAAGCCCTTCATCTAATATTTGTTGCTGTTGCCAATTTTTCAATGAAATGACCTAAACCCCATAACATATACAGTAGTTGCATTATGGGGAGGGGGGTGCTATCTGTTCTCGCTTTATAACGGGGGTAATGCTTGCAGCTTTAGAAGTGGGTTGGTGCTCTAAGGAGCACAAGTTTGGGAGATTTTTAAATGAACTGAAGAGAAATTATTAGCTAATAGACTGGCAGCACGCTGTAAAATTATTACTGTATTGTGTACTGGCTATAAGATGTAGAATCTTTCAGTAAGCCAATCATCTGTAATCATCCTAGCAGTGTAATATTAGGTTGTTAAGGCTGCTGTGTTTTAAAGGGCATTTTTATTTGGGTTTTGGTGAAATACTTTAATTTGTTGATTATATTCATATGGAAACAGCATTCATTGATAATAGCTCTAATGACATATGTATGAAAACAACAAACACTGGATGATCTAGTTGATTATTTAAGCATAAAATAAATTGTGTTAAAACTCTTGGATAACGTGCACTTGGCCGTGTTCTTGTACCCTACAGATGTGCGGCTTCGCATGGCCAGCCTTTAGCCACCCCTGGCTTTTTGCTGCTTTTCCTCCCACTTTCTTAGGTCTGATCCACCTCCTCGTCTTTCCAGCGTGACAGGCCATCCCTTGGCAGGCTGTCACTGGGTGAGGGGGATGGGATGAAGGCACAGCCGGCAGCACACCCTCAGCAAACCTAAGGAAAACCCATCTCCCTGGGACACAGGAGACTCCATGGGCGTGGGGAAAGGATGTGTGCCACGGGGCTACATGCAGCCTCTTCTCCGACACGAGCTGACTCTGGACTCTTGTAGGGGGACTTTTCACAAGGGCCTGTCGTGACAGGACAAGGGGTGACGGGTTTAAATTGAAAGAGGATTGGATATCAGGAAGACGTTCTTCCTGGAGAGGGTGGTGAGGCACTGGGACAGGTTGCCCAGAGAAGCTGTGGGTGCCTCTTCCCTGGAAGTGTCCAAGGCCAGGCTGGATGAGGCTTGGAGCAACCTGGGCTAGTGAGGGGTGTCCCTGCCCATGGCAGGGGGGTGGAACTGGATGAGCTTTAAAGTCCACAACAGCTCGCCTTATTTTTCTTGGACCCAAACCATACAATTATTCTATGATTCCACGGCCACCTTTAATTCCTTTCGCCCCATCAAGAACCAGGGAAAGCGCTGCCGATGGCAGTTTTCACCCCAGTTTGTACCACTCAGGCCAATAACCCCCCCACCGCAGGCGCCGTAAATGAAGTGTACGTCTCCTGCGTATTGCACGCGCTTCCCGTACGTTATAGGTGATGGACCACTCTACATATATATGAAAAGTGTGTCCAAAACAAAGCGTTGTTGGCAGCATCAGTACACGCTCACTGCTCTGGGTTGCAGGCTGCTGCTCAGGTGCAATAGGTAATTTTTATTACTCGGGGTTCAGTTTTACCTGGCTTTCAAGGCAACTTGAGGATGATGTATTTTACCCCAGCTTGGCACCCCAGGAAGCACCACTGCTACAGATCCAACTGGGTTTGCTTGTTGTTACCTGCTGACCCACGCAGGAGCCGGTCCTCCCCTGGGGTCAGTCGGCCAAGCCCTCCTGACTGTGATGAAAAGCACCTGGCGCCAGGAGAACGTAACAGGTCGGTTCGTCGGTGTTTCCGAGTTATTAAGGCTGCCAGCTTCTGTAGCAGTGACAGTCAATGAAGCGTTTGTCCTCATTTTAGCAGCCAGTCTGCGTTGCAGCGCGTTTCACCTAGGTCAGCCTAGCGCTGGTACCACACCGGTGGTCCGAGGCCTCACGCCAGCGACGGAGGGCAAACGCCGGTTACGCCACTGGAGAACAAACGCATCTTACTGCAGGTCACAGGCCAACAGCAGCCGTCGTACTCCTCACCGTCCAGATGCCTCCGTCCCGCTCCCAAGTACCCAGATGTGGATGAAAAAGAGTGTTTTCAGTAAACGGCGTGCAGACGTCTACATTTAACAGCGCATCACGATTCTGCAGTTGGAAGCCAAGGCTGCGGTGACCACCGGTGGGTGCAGGTAGCAGAGGGGTGCGGGGAATCTCAGCGGGTCTCCCGACCCTCTGGCGATGGCTGCGGCACCTTCCAGCCCCGGGAGCTGCTCTTGCCCGTGGCAGCGCACGCGCGTAGCTGCTGGCTCGCCTCGAGGCCCCCCGCGGGTGCTTTCGCAGCAAGGTGCAGCCCTTGGGGCCCGAGCGGGCGGTGACCATGGCAGATGTGTTTCTGGGGCCGCCTACGTGCTCGAGCAGGTCCCAGCCCTCCAGCTCCTGCCACGCAGGCCGGCCGTGTCGTCCACTCGCTGCCTCCTGTGAAGCTCCCGACACAGACAGCACCGGTTGGAACGGGAACGCCGTAGCTACATGTGGAGAGCTTAAGATTTCACATTAAATGTTGCACGAACAGGATTTTCTGGGTGTTGGTTTGTTTGGCACGGAGTGTATTGATTCCATCAGCAGCTCAGGATATTTGGGAAAAACAAGGTTGAAGCATAAATGGTCATTTGAGATGGAAACCAGAAATCTTGCCAGTCGTAGCCAAGAGCGCAGACAGCCCTGGAGTGAGTGAGGGCTCTAAGCTAATGTGCGCTTTTTGTTGTCTTTTCTTATTTTCTCCAGCGAGAACGTTCCCCTTGGAGGCAAAATTGTAAGTCCTGGGTCTTTTATTGCACCTATTAGAATAAACTTGATTGCTAAATACGGCGTTCTTTTCATCCTTTGATATTTGATTTAGCGCTGCCTAATAGTAATGCTGCTGAGTACCCCACCGTACTTGTTCCATTTCTGAAGGAATATCAATTACATTTTATTTGTGGCCGGTAATAGTTTTAATGTCAGAAATTCCAGGAGCTCCTGTAGTGCAGAGCTGACATTAGTGGGATAAATGGCACTCGCTGGCAGGATTGCAGCACCCTGCTAATTTCCTGGGGGGTTGTTTAACACGGGTTTTGTCCGTAGCGTGCACGGTGCTGGAAATCGAGATGTGCTCTACCGGGGGCTGCTGCAGCCTGGCGCATGGGGCATGGGCCCCCAGAAGCCCCTCTCCATACCCCCTGTGGAAGGAGTTTATAATTGGGTCTTCTTTGGACTCAATCAAAATTTGATGAAACTCAAAGACGTCCATCAGTGGCAGTTTTTCATCACGTAACCTATACAGTGGCAGAAAACTTGGCCAGGACCTCTGTTTTTGGGACAGATCCCACCAAACTGGGGCTGGGAGAGGAAAAGCTCCTGGCTCAGCTCCCCTCTAACCCCAGAGTGAGTAAGGGAGGGAAAGCACGGCGCTACTGAGGAGGAAAATACCCTTGCTTTGTTGAAAGCACAACCATTGTCTGACGGAGACACAGACGCCAGGGTAGGGAGGGGGAGATGGGAAAGTTGGACCCAGCCTGCTGCGAAGTGCTTGACATAAAAAATAGTCCATCACTGGGAGAGGAAAAGGTTAGTGAAGGACAGAAAAATGAGCTGCTCAAGAAAAATCTATGTGCATGCCACATTTTTCTTAACTGCTGATGCTAAAAACAGTATGCTAATTGTGCGTGGCTTTATTTATTTGACCCTAAATCCTGGAGGAAGGCAAGGATTTATTATAAAAGTTTTATTGGTACTTTTCCCATCATGCTAATGCTCAATTACTGAGAGCCGTTTGGGCTATAAAACAGCAACGCGCAGCGAACCCCTGTGCACCAACTTCCTTGGAAGGCTTCCAGAGGCTGGATATCATTACGGCACGGCCAGACCAACAGAACCAACTGAGTATGAACTCTGACAAAAATTCCCTGCGAGAAGGCGGATGCAAAGCCCCGGAGCTGAAGATGCGAGAGGTGCTGGGTGGCTCCGTGCGGCACAGGGTCACAGTCAGAGCCTCTGTCCTGCACAGCCACTTCTTTTCTAATGCAGGTTTCTGATTAAATAATTGATGGTCAGAAAAGCAAAGTGGCATGGCATTAGCTTCGTCTGAATTGCTTGTTAGAAAACACGGTTTATCCTGCGTCAATAGACACCTTAATCCTCAATATTAGCGAATCGGGCTTTTTCGTGCTCATACAAATGCCTTTCAGATCGAGGTTTCTCCCCTTGAACAACCCTTCCGCAACAGTAAAGTCTCCACATATGCACTCTGTTTTCCCCTTTAAATATTCCCTTCTATACAGGTCACTTTTTGGGGTTTTTTGTTTGTTTTTGTTTTTTGGTTTTTTTTTTTAAATGCTGCTTCAGTTTGTTTTCCTAGCAATGTTTTCCATTAATTGCATTCTAATGTGACTTTATTTTTTCTCCCCTCTATTTCAGTCGGGTACTCTGAGTACTGTACGGAATTTTTCCTGGGGTTAATTAGCTTCAGCTGGTCTCTTTCTCTTCAATCTGTAACTACTGAATATTTTAATGAAATTGTGTTGTTATAGAAGGTATTCCAGCTGATTAGCGGACCTCTGGAATTACATTAAGGCTTACATTAACTCTCTGAACATACTTCTTCTAACCCCTCATGCCTAACAATGTATTTTATACAAATATTTCTGCTGTTGATGTGAGTTTTTGAAATACTGTTTCTAACTGCCCATTATGTCCCGTAATGATAGATTCTGTGAATAAATCCCTGCTTTTTTCATCGTTTCTTCTTAACGTGAGTATCAGCTCTGCTGTTAGTACAGTGCCGGTGACATCCGCAGATTCCTTTTTTTGGACCAACACCTCTCCTTGCCTGTTTAGAGTTTTGCATTAATTTTTTGTACAACAAAAATATTGGGGCAAGAAGGACGGGGCCTTCGTGCTGTAGGTGCTGTGGTGGTGGCAGGCTGGTCACCGTGGCGAGGGAACCCCTGTCTGTCGTGGGGGACAGGGCCCCGGCAGCAGCACCCCGGGAGGCCCTGCAGCCTCTGTGAGCCTGTAAAAAGAGGGTTTTTTGCTAATTGTGCTTATACCACATATTTATACTTTTTAATTGGTTTGGTTAACATCTCACAGAGATGTGCAAAGCACGTGATTTTTTTTTTGGGGTGCTAATTGGGATAAAATTTTCTCTCCCTGTTTAATCTATTAATTTAGAGTCTTTGGCTGTAATTGTAATTAACTGTACGGGCGCTATTTTATAAACGACTGAAATCTGTTATGACAAGAAGGATGCCGTCTCGGATCTAAACACCAAGGCCCTTGAGTTTTCCTCCCACTCGCCCACTGATGCAGTGTTTGTCATTGGGCAAGCACCTCAGCTCGCTGCCTCCCGTTCTTGCCTTCCAGGGCCGTCGCGTGAATTAATTCGTGAATGTCTCAGCACATTGGAACTGGAGAGTGCTCCCGAAGTGCCAAGGTATAATTTATTGTTATGAAAGCCGGCGTGCTGGCTGGGAGCGATGCAACCCCAGCAGGGAGGGATGGCGAGGGTGTGGGGGGAGAGCTCCCCTCGCACCTCCAGCCCCTCCTTGCCGTACCCGGCAAGCACCTTCAGCTGGCTCTAGAAACCTCGTGCTGAAGGCAGCACCAGCAGCTGCCTGGTGTGATCCCGGGGATGCAGCCCCCGGCTCAGCTGACCCGTCCCGGTTGCTGGGTCAAGGATGTCGCCTGCACCCCCCAGTCTGTTTTCAGGCCGGTGGTGGTATCTGAAGGAGCAGCGGCCATGTCCTCTGGGAGATTATAGCTCTCCAAATCAGCAAAGCATTTAAGATTAACATTGATAGGTCTGAGGAGTGGCTTAAGGTTAAGCAGCCATGAGGCTGGCTGGGTAAGATTAGCCTGGAGCGGACGCACGTTTTGCTGATGCAGGTTTTCAAAACACGGAGGCCTTGATTCAACAAGACGCTGAAACGTGAGCGGTTCCACTGGAAGCAATGGAAATCGCTGGCTGATCAAAGCCCAGCAGCCGGCTGAAGGAAGAACATTAAGTTACAAACCCGCTCGTTTAGAAACGAGTTTGCTTTGAGGAGCACGTGCGGACAGGGGAGACAGAGCAAACCGGCTGGCCTGCTGCCGCCAGCGCCGCGGAGGGCGCGCGTGAAATAACGCTCCCTCGAGACCCGGCTCTGCTCAGCCGGCTTCCCAGACGCCAGCACACCTATGTGAAAGCAACTTTATTGGATTGTAACGACCTGTCCAAAACACTGCTCGTTATTTGTCGACTCCTGTTTTAATCCCTTGGGCTTGTCATCCCTGAACTCCCCCTCCCCCAGGGGCATTTTAGGACAGCATGGAAAAGCTCTCATGAGACTTCCTATACGTAATCTAGCTGGTCTGTGGAGACCTGTGCACCTATAGCAGCATGTCTTGAGGCCGATGCTCTTAAGTTTTGGGAAAAATGCCACCCTGATGAAGCCCAGGGATGGGAAATCCAGCTGGGGGCTGCAGCTGCCTGGGTGGTGCCACAGGTTGCTGGTGCCAGTGGCCTTACGATATTTTAATGGCATCACTGGGCTCAGTACAGAGGTAAGGGGATGCAGGAGCATGGCTTGGTTTCCTCAGGGCCGGGCAGGTGATGCAGGGCCTTTTCCAGCTTTCGAAGCCCTGAGCTAATGCACCCCAGCGGGGCCAAGGCACAGCTGCAGCAGCGCTGCATGGGGGCTCTCATTTCCCACCCACCATCCCTATTTTGAGTTCTGTTGTAACCTGCCGGGGTCAGGCCCACGGACAGGCATCGCAGAAAATAGTACCCCTGTCTGAAAACTAGGAACGGCCCTTTTACTGCTTTTTCCTGTGATTAAGAGACCAAAAATAAAATGACCTGCACTTATATTCCCAGGCAGGCAGAAAGAATAATTACTTTACAGAGATGGAATTCCTTCATATATTATAGCCATTAAAAAGAGTAAAATTTGAAATTTAGTGTGGCACGGAACGAAAAGGTAGTGCCGTTAGAGATAATGAAATCCTTACTTGCCATTAACGGAAAAATTACTGTTGTTAAAAGACCCCTTCATAAATAATTGAGAAACCAATTATACAGTCTTGGTGACTAATTTATCCAGGAGCAATACGGACCACATTATGCCGTATAATGAATGGCACGCATGCTCCGCTGTATGTCGCTACAGTTCGTGCCTTTATTCAGCTGCTCTGCCAAGAAATAATAATAAAGAAACTAATGCACACAGTATAGCAGAAAATACATTATCTGAAATGAGCAATGGGCATTAATATGTCTTAATTGAAGGTGGTTTTGCAGCCATACAGAGGCCTGAATTGACGCGTCACTTTGTGCCACAAAGGGGAGCGGGCCTGGGGGGCCAGGTTGGGATGACCCAAACCCTATCAGCCTGCAGTTCCTGAGAGCGGGGGGCTGCTGGGCCCGCTGGGAAGGCGGAGGGGACCCTGGAGCTGGGAGGGTCAGCTCCAGGGCCCTGGGGCCTCTCCCGTGCCGCGCTGCCCGGGCAGCCTCTGTGTGTTGCTGTAGAGATGCATTAACGTGTTTATCAATGATCTGGATGAGGGCACTGCGTACATTTGAGTAAGTCCCTCAGTAAGTTGGCAGATGACACTAAGTTGGTGTGGAAGTGTTGATCTGCTCGAGGGTAGGAGAACCCTGCAGAGGGACCTGCACAGGCTGGATCGATGGGCTGAGGTCAACTGCATGAAGTTTAACAAGGCCAAGTGCCAGGTCCTGCATTTAGGTCACAACAACCCCAGGCAGTGCTACAGGCTTGGGGACGAGTGGCTGGAAAGGCAGAAAAGGCCCTGGGGGTGTTGGTCGAGGGCCGGCTGAATGTGAGCCAGCAGTGTGCCCAGGTGGCCCAGAAGGCCAACGGCATCCTGGCCTGTGTCAGGGACATTGTGGCCAGCAGGAGCAGGGCAGGGATTGTGCCCCTGTGCTGGGCACTGGTGAGGCCGCACCTCGAGCCGTGTTCAGTTTTGGGCCCCTCAGTACAAGAAGGACACAGAGAGGCTGGAGCATGTCCAGAGAAGGGCAACAGAGCTGGGGAAGGGTCTGGAGAACAAGTCTGACGAGGAGCGGCTGAGGGAGCTGGGGGTGTTTAGCGTGAAGAGGAGGCTCAGGGGAGACCTGGTCGCTCTCTACAGCTCCCTGAAAGAAGGGTGTCGGGAGGCGGGTGCTGGCCTGTTCTCCTGGGGAACTGGTGATAAGACAAGAGGAAATGGCCTCAAGTTGCATCAGGGGGGGTTTAGATGGGATATTAGGAAGAACTTCTTCACTGGAAGAGTGGCCAGGCACTGGAAGGGGCTGCCCAGGGCGGTGCTGGAGCCACCCTCCCTGGAGGCGTTCAAGGCACGTGCAGATGCGGGGTTTGAGGACATGGTCTGGTGGGTGCGGCAGCGTTGGGGTGATGGTTGGACCGGATGATCATACAGGTCTTTCCCAATCTCAGTGATTCGGTGATTCTTTAAAAAAGAAAGGTCCCCGGTAGTTTGCCACGAACTCCGGGGCCCCCGGTCCCACTCCCCGGCCCGGCACGCGGCGGGGTGAGCCCGCCCGGGCCACAGGCTGGAGCGGCGAGCGGGTTTTGCGACACGCTGAGGTAAAACACGCAGGCTCTGCGGCTCGCCACGGACGATTTACCGTGTAAGCGAAGCCCGGCGCGCAGGGGCCGTGCCGGCGGAACACGGCGGGTCCGCGCCGCCCCGCTGCCGCCAAACCCGGCGGCGGTCCCGGCGCGGGCCGGCAGGCGGCGCTGTGGGCGGGCGGCGCGCGCGGGCGGCCCCTCTTGGCGCGCGGGGAGGCCGCGGCGCCGGCGCACGGCGGGCACCGCCCCCTGCTCGCCTGGCGGCGCGGCGGCGGCGGCGGGCGGGAGCGGCGGCGATGGCGGACAGCGCCAGCGAGAGCGACACGGACGGCGCCGGCGGCAGCGGCGGGGGCGGCGGCGGCGGCGGCCCGTCGGCGGGGCCGCTGGCGTCGGGCGGCCCGTCGGCGGGGCCCGGCTCGGGGGTGGCGGGCGGCGGCTCCGGGGGCAAGGCGGGCGGGATCGTGATCTCGCCGTTCCGGCTGGAGGAGCTGACGAACCGCCTGGCCTCGCTGCAGCAGGAGAACAAGGTGCTGAAGATCGAGCTGGAGACCTACAAGCTCAAGTGCAAGGCGCTGCAGGAGGAGAACCGCGACCTGCGCAAGGCCAGCGTCACCATCGTGAGTGCGGGCGGCGCCGCGCCGGGCCCGGCGGTGGCTGCGGGGGGGGGGTGCCCCGCCGCGGGGGTGTCCACGCAGGGCGGGCCCGGCCGCCGCCGCCGCCGCCCTCCCCTCAGCCCTGCCCCGGTCGCGGCCTTCCCGCCCCGCCGGGCGCCCCCCCCTCTCTTCCCCCTCCAACCCTGTGGCCGCGGTTGAGGCGAGTTTACCTCAGGCTGTCACCGCGGCCTGTCCGCGGGGAGGGGGGGGGGGGGGGGGGGCAGGTGGGGTCACTCCGCGCCCTTCGCGTCGTCCCCGGGCCCTCGGCGAGGAGCAGGGTCCTTGCGGGACGTGGCGGGAGGGGAACCGCGGTGGATCCCCCGCCGCCCCAGACCCGCGTGGCCGGGGAGGCCCCCCCCCTTCCCCCGCGCCGCTGCCCTGCGCCCGGCTGCCCGAGCGGTTGGGCTGGGTGTTGAGGTGAGGAGCAGCCAAGGGCCGCGCAGGGGAAGGGCGATGCTGGCTGTTCCCTTGAAGTTTCTCAAAGTAGAGATTTCCTTGGAGTATAAGTAATCTGCGGAGATTAGGGATTATCTCGGCGGTTGCCACCTCTTCAGGCAGCGTGCGGGAGCGGCGGGTCGCAGGATAGCATCTCAGTCACGGAGCCTTTGATTTATTTGTAGTTTCGTTAGCTGCGGTGTTTCGAGAGGTTATTTAAAAACTTACGTACCATAAACCCCTTAGAAACGATGCGAGTAACGCACCACTCTGTGTCCCGGGAAGAGCTCAGGTACTGGTTTATGAGCACCGAGAGGGTAACTTGGAATTTAACATCACTTTATATGATGCTGTTTGGCATCAATCCTCAGTGAAGCACGTAGGAAAATACAAGAAACATGACATTGTTTTCTTCTCTATGAGCTGGGAGTTTAGGAGGTTTGGGAGTCTTTTTCTAATGCAGTGGTTAGAGTGATGGTTTAGTTGTTGTAATGATTAAGGCCTGTGTGGCAGCAACGTAGGTAACGTGTTAAAGACATACTAAAGGTAGCCCTGATACTTGTATACGCTGTCCTGTACCTCCTTGCCAGCACAGGTAGCGATAGCCTGAGAGAGACCGATCCCACCTGCATGTGCTCGTTTTCTTCTCATCTGTTTTTTCAGCCGGGTTGCTTTACTCCAAGCATAATGGCTGTTTTATCGATACTCGGTTTTTTCGTTGTCAATAGATGTAGCAAAGAGATGGATCTCGTCTAGGCAAACCTCTCCTCTGTTCCCAGTAGTAAGCATTCAGCGTCTAGCAGGATGTGGGCCGGAAGGGTGCATGAAATACAATACAGAAGCAATTTATTCAAGGATGACAAATATAGTGCTAGTGGGGGAAACGGGTGCTTTGTTAGTAATTTACGAGAAGAGAATGTGTCTTAATTAGGTAGCAGCAGAGTGCCTTCTGATGTTGAAAGGGTCTAAGACATCTTGTCAGTCAGACATTTTGCCTGTTAGAAAGGCACAGCATCTTTGTGAACCCCTGTTAGGTGTGCTGTTTGTAAACAACTTGAAAAAAATACTAGTGTGCGTTGAAGTTCTTCAGGCGCTGTCTCTAGGGACTGATTATCTTATGTCTTCATCAGATTTTAATTTACAAAAAGGAAGTATTTTTCTCAAATCTGAAACTCAGTCTGGTTTTGACATCCTGGATAAAGAGAGACAAGGTGTTAGACTTTCATAGCAAACCTGTAGGCAGGCTGGAAAACCGGCATCTTTAGCCGGTGCTCTGTCTTTGGTATGCTAAACTGCGTGCAGAACTGAGTAAACCACTTCTAATTCAGCAAGCGGGGAAATAACGAATGCAAAACGTAACTTTTTTTCAGGCCACGGAGACTTTGTGCTGTGGTTTACATCGTCCGTAATGTAAACACATTTGCAGTCAAAATACTTTGTCGTGTTGCCTTAGTATACAAGTGACTGGAGATGAGCTTCATTGAAACGTGTGTGCCATTTGCATGTAAATGTAATTAAATAGAAAGTTTTCTGATTTTCTCCATTGTGATTCTAAACCTTCGGCAATTTGCTTCTCCACCAGCCAGCTCGAGCTCCCTCTCAGCGTCGCTGTGCTGGCGATGCATACCGGTTTCCTGTTGCAGGCATTGTAATGTCACGAATCCGCTTTGATTTTTATCGAGGGTTGAGGATGAGCTGTGAAGCGCAGATGAAACTGACAGGTAGCCAAAACAGCAGGTGAAATGACTAAACCCATGGGCTGTAGATGAAGGTGACTTCTGGAACCGCGGCTCTTCATCTGCAGGCCTTTGGCTCTCCCTTCTAACGCGAGCAGTTAGAGACCCTTCGCTTTCTTCAGCTCCTGCCATTATTTTCAGTGGGGTTGAGTATTTTCCCTTTAAGGATTACCAGGTGGAAAGTGGTGGTCTTCCTCCGTCCTCTCGTGTCCATGCTGCTGTGTTAGTATGATGTCTTCTTTGTTTCTGCGTGCGCGTAGAATTACTGGTGTCCGTGTGGATCAGTACAATTTGGGAATGTAGTAGCTTGCTGCGTAGGATCCTGTTAGCTGTATTTCATAGTTAACCCTTGTGTCACAGGGTTGAAAGCCAGAACTAAGTGTAGGAGACCTATGTTAAGAAGTTGTACTTGCAAAGTTGTGACTGAGAAGAGGCTTGTACAAAAGACTTGGCAGGCTTGTACGCACACAAAGTTCATATGAATACTCATCTAAACCGTGTAAAAGCAGATGCTGCTTTAATACTGCAGTCTGTAGAACTAGCTTGAACTAAGCGTATGTCCAAAAAGATGTGTGAACTCCACTCCTTCCGCTAGCCTGAAATGCAAATGAAACGGTGCTGTTGCTCGTGTGCAAGACTGAAATTAAGTAAATATGCCATAACTATCTCACCTACTAGTATTGGTAACAAATCGCGGGGAGAACTAGTGTTTGACGTCTTATCTAGCAGTGCAAGGGCATTGCAAGATGCAAAGTTTCAAATGGAGTATTAAGAAATAACTGAGATCACTTGACCCGTTTGCAGAGTTCATTTGTGTGTGTTTAGCAATTTTTAATTGTATGATCTTATGGTATGTTTCTGCAAGATCTCTCTTAGGAAATGGAAAGGACGGTGCTGAGGTTGGGAAAAATCACACACGTAAGCATCTAAGATGTTGTGTTCGTAATGTTAAGTGGTTAGTTTTGGTTATAGTGCTGCGTTTCCAGAAGTGGATTTCCTGTGTGAATTTCCTTTAGTTTTTGGTGGGAAATGTCTTATTTAAGGGACTAAGTCTGGGTACAGCACAACTTCCACAGTTAAATAAGAGTGCATTCAAAACTGGTGGTGGTTGGTGGTGAGGTGGCTGGTTTTTAGAAGATTGTTGTGTGTGACAAAAGCTGAAATGCTTCAGCTGGATGTAGGTGTGTCTTGGCTAGGAGGTTTCTTTTGAAGATGGTAGAACTTGGATTTCTACCTACTTTTTTTCTACTCTTCAGTGTTTGATGTAATGAAGTCATCCTATTTCAGTGAAAGCTATGGAACTTTTAGCTGATACTGAAGCATTTTGGTTTTCTTTACCATTGTTTTGAACTGACAGGCCTCATACAGATGAAGTACTTTTAATCACAAAAAGAGTTTAGTCCCTGGTTACTACAGGTACATACATGCTTACTCTGGGACGGTAGTTCAAGTAATTTAACTCATGTGAATTGGCCTGCTGTAGTCAGGCATCTTCTGTAATGTTAGAAAAATAAAGTATAATAAACCTTACTCTGTTATATATTTTTTAACCGAGATGACAGTTTGAGAAGCCTTGATTTAAAAATGTTCCTGCTCCAGGGTGCTTGATGTAGCAGTTTTAACGCTTTGTAACGTAGATTTTACAAGAACAGGTTCTCGTGTCTTTTCTTCTTCCAGTTTGCTTTGAGAAGGGAATTATTTTAGCAATCCCAACCCGTGGTATTGCGTTCCTCCCCAACAGGATCATCAGTTCAGATGAGACATTCTGATCCAAAACGCTAGCGGCATCAGCGAGACCTGAATGCTGGTTTTTATGGGCTTGCTGTGAGTTCTGACTGTCTGCAGCACTTGCTGGCAAGGGGCACTGGGACGTGGGACTGCTGTATGCCGCTGTGGGTTGCGAGTCGCAGTATTTTACTCGGAGACTTCTGCTGCCCTTGTCTCTGTAGCTAAACCTGAGCCTCTGCACCTTGGCTCTCAGCTTGACTTGTTTTTATTCCCTGAGCACTAGCAGTTGCATCTCCTGGCTTCTCCATCTCCTCTGTGTTTCTGCAGAGCAATGTGAACAGCCTCCTACCAGCCTGGAGAAACAGTGGAAGAAAAAGCCTTACTCAGCTCCTATTTCCTCACCCCTACTTAAAAATCCTGAAGAACTTTGTTGCTTCCGATAACAGCCATCTCCTGAAAACAGACAGCCTTTCTGGGACTTGCAGATTGGATAAATCCTGTCTGGTATCATAAACTTGTTACAGTTTTCTCAATAACCAGATTTAGATGCTGGAAATAAATATGATTTTAGCATTTTGTTCTCAAGGAAGTGTGCGGTGGGATTAGTGTGTGTATGCGTGAGATCCGCTGTTGTGGGTCCTCGTGGAAAATCTCAGGCTGGACAGATAGTTTAGGGAAGTGAATGGGGGTGCTATATTGTCCAAAAATCCCCTGACAAAGTGCTTTTCAACAGCTTTATTTCCTGGAGTTTGCACCAGCATTTCAAAGCAGAATACCTGTTTCAGTACAGAATATGTCTGTTAATAGTAGAAGAAAGGGCAGGATAGGCAAACTGCATCGAAATACGAACCTTTAAAAGGTGTTCTGTTAGGGAGATTAATATTTTAATCATTTATTTTAAAGTAGGTCGTCTTTCTGTGAAAGAGGCTGACTTGCTGTTTGGGAAGGTGTAAGAAAACTTTTGTATCCAGCTGTGTTTGTAACTAGTTTGTAGCCAGATTAAAAGTCTAACTCAAAAATAACTTGTTTTGGAAATGCTTTGCTTACCTGCTTTTTTGAGTAAAGACAACATTGTTGTTCAGATGAGCAAATTCATACACAGTGAAACTCCATCCACAATTTTTCAGGAAGAGCAGGCACACAAGAAGTTAACATCTTGTATTTGAATGTTACGTTTGCCTCAGATTGTCCAGAAGTTTCTGTTGAGCTTCTACAAAACGCCTGTAAAGGAAAAAGAAAGCTTAGTAATGTGCTTTAGCGTTAACTGTTTCGGCCCTAAGGTTGACATGGTAAAAGCCACGCTACTTGCAGTGAACCTGCTGAACGAACTGTAGAAAAGTGCATTATCCTCTGCTTCTGTTTGATAGTTGTGCACTGCCAGTAGCGTGTGGGAGTTCCCAGGGAAAAACAGTGCAGTGGTAACAACAGCACGTTATTACCATTTGGCTGTGGAGCAGGCCTTCTTCAATGCTGGTTGGAAAACAAGCACACAAAAAAAAAACCCAGAGGAAAACTAGTAATGTTTCTGTCCTGTGTAGAACTTGATTCATGTAGTTAGTAAACAAGAACGCTTGAACACAGGTGCTTGTACTTTCAGGGAGTTGGAGGCTTCGGAGGGGCACTAAATCATCTTCTTTGATTTGGGTCACATCTTCATGTTTTTCTGAGTTGTTCCTGCATTGAACATCATAACTTACCTTGAAATGTGTCCTTGGCAAGGGTATCCAGTTCTAATTTGAAGACACTCAGAGGTGAAGAATCTGGTGTTCTTTCCATCAGCTCTATCAAGGCTGAGCTGTTGGTTCCTGCTGTGCCTTTTGGCTAGGTTAATGGGTCTTCTGGATCCTCTGCTTTCTCCTTACGAAGGCACAGGTTGTAACAGGCATCTTCTAGTCTGACAAACTGAACTAAGCTCTCAGGCTCTGAGATGCTGGAAATCTTATGTGCTGGATCAAAATTGCTGCGGGTATATGTTGTGCTGACCTAGTCTAAACACACTTTCCTCCTTCATATTTGCACAAATGTTTCTGCTAGCTTAATTTGGAACTGGCAGGCTGGCTTTTTTTTTTTTCATCCAGTATCAACAGTTGTCTTCTGTGGGCATACTGTTGTGTGCTCTGGCTAATTTGGCAGAAATGCAGTAGCATTCCTGTGCTTCTTCCAGGTCTGATTTGTACTGCTGGGTCATCCAGTAGCACTTGATTTGCTGCTAATAATTGTGGAGTTACAGTCTTCAGAAGGATATTTTCCGTTTTTCTGGGATTTTTTGAGGCTCTCTTCTGTAACCCTTCTGCTTTTCTTTACAAAGAGGTACCAAACCCTAAAGTTCCTCCATCCCCAGTATCAGTTTCACAGATGCTGCGTGCAGAAGTGAAGGTGAGCCATCTCTGTTGGACCTTGGATAGCAGTCTGTTACGGCTTCATGAGTTTTCTTGGTGTTTTCCTCTCCATGTCCATTCTCTGAGAGAAACCTTTGGTTTGTGGGGTTGGTCCTTTTTTCAGAAGCACAGCTTTAGCAGAATTCGGTTTGCTGCAAATGAAACAAAACATGAAGCTATCTGTTCTCTTATTATTTTTTTACAGTCTTGGTACTCCCGGTCTCCCAGGGTTTATCAGAACTGACTTACTGGACAATAATGCTCAGTGAATATTTTGAACAACATCGTGCTTAGTACATGTTGGTGTGAAATGTCTAATGAAATTTCCCACTGACGTGTTTTTTCGATGCTTTGGAAACCATGCTGTACACTTTGATTATTTTATAACCATTTTTAAGCAATGTATGGTGTGTATTACCAAATCCAGAAGTCATACGGCTGCCGTATAAACATCCTCCCCCTTTGCGGTTATTTTTATTACAAATAGTCCTTGGCTGAAAGATGGATTTATCTGCCACTTTTTCTGTATAAAACTGTGCTGAATGTCCCTTTTTATGGTCCTGTCCTTCATACAGGAAATTAATTTGTGTCCAGTATAGCCATTGGGTTGATACCAAACTCTGATAATCACCTATGTCTTGCTTGCCTTTAAATGTAACACAACAGCTCTGCTTTTTTTAAAATCTGTTACTTTACTGATGTTCCCGGGTTTAATAATGGTGGAATGTCTTCAGTCAGTAGGAATACTGGTCTATTACTGTGAATTACTTTGGGGATGGAGCTGAAATAAGAACTGGGATTTTAGAGTACATTTAGGAATTTTTTAATAATGCAGAGCTCTTGGTGTTTCTGTGGGCTTGTTATTCTGCATAGAAAGTAATTTTGCTTTTCTCTTAAGAGAACTTTATCAAGGTTGTATCTCAAATTGTATGTCAGAACTAGTTTATAGTCAGCTTTTATGTTAAGAACTTTTTTAATGTTGTTGAGTCTGAACTGAGGCTAATGGCCATTCTTTCTTAGTGTATCTCTGGTGACTTTAGAACATTTTGAAGGAGAGAGTTGTTCTGGTTTTTTGTGTTGTACTCTAACAGGTTTGCTTTGACTGGAAAAAATATATTAATAGTGTGCTACTGCTGTATATCTGCTAGAATTTTTTAATGATTTTTTTTTTACTAGTATAGTACAGGGCACTCATCCTAATGAGTATTCCCAATACCGAGAGTTTTGCATCATTCACAACTGCTGATTTAAGTGGCAGAGTAAAACGTTAGGTATTTCTGGAGGTTCTAGCGCTGTTGGTAATCCCAGTAAAGCGAGTACAGACAAGACTAGAATAGTTCTGGAATCCTGGAAGTTGTACACTTTGTTTTACTTGTGGTTTTGATTGTAATGGAGTTTGAATTTTACCGCTGATTTCAAAGGATGAAGGAAAGTGATTTTATTTTTTCAATTTTTTTTCCCGTGGAGGTGCATCCTCTGTGGTTTTCTTGCACTTGCTAATTCTGTTTACTCATCCTCATTGCTCGTTTCCTCCTACTGTTGATACTGTAAGATGTGAATCCTTTCTGCCTTACTCTTAATGGGGAAGAAAACCAAAAAGCTGGGAGGAGAATAATAGGGACAAAATGTACAAATTGAGTGTTATTCACAGGATTTGGGATCTAAACAGAATCGATGGCAAAGAGACAAAAGCATATTTTAGGAGAAGCAAAAAAAATACTATATAAAGCAAGTTCCCATGGATCCGTAACAGAAAACATCCCTGTGACATCTTGTTTCCAGCGCAGCAGCCTGGGGATGTCCAGAAGGGAACATGTCAAGTAATGGTTCTTCAGTCAAGTCCTTCTGTCTGACTGAAGAAGTGCCTTAGTTTTTAATTAGGTGGACTGTTATTGTCCCATTTCAACGTATGGGATGAGGGAATTAAGTAAAAGTGAAGGCAAGACGTTTGAGTTGAATTATTCCACAGTAAAGAGGTAAGTGTCTGGGTAGGAAACTCTAGAGCACAGATTACAGATGTAACCTCTCTGTGGAGTGCAGGGGCTCCTGGATGAAAGCTAAAGCAGAATGTTTACAGAAACACTGAGGCAACTTTTAATCCTGACACTTGAGTTTGTAATTTTTTTCAACTTTTCAGTTAAAATACAGACATTGTAGACTAATTGCTGCCTCTAGGGACAATCCTTTCAGCTCCTGAGAGTCCTCTATCCCTTCATGTCTTCCATTGCAGCAATTTTGTTCCTGGAAAAGAGTGTATTCCTTCAACTCATCAGCTAATGCTGTAATTGATGGAGAAACTCTGAGGAAAAAGGCCTTTTCTTCCCCTCTCAACTCTGAATGTGACTTGGTTTGAAATTCCATCTTCTGTGTGTTAATATTACACACGATCTGTTTTTCAGTTTGGGATATGCTTAGTGAGGTAGATGGGTATCTCTTCATCTGTGCTGTGGATCAAAACAGCCTAACAGTGTTTCAGCTATCTGTAAAGTTTCCTCAGATGTTTTAATTCTTTAAACTGCCAAAAAAGCGATGTTTCTTCTTATTACTGTAAAGCTACAGTCTTTTTAGTTCCTTTTGTTGTTGCTGATGCTAATTATATTTAAAACTCCCACCGCATACATAAATAAATTCCACAGTGATATGCTTCAATCTTAAATAAAAGTATAAATGTTTCTTAATGAGTCAGACATGATAAAACCCACCAATGTTTAATGGGCCACAGTATGAAGTTATGCTTCTCTCTGTGCCTTACAGTTTTAATTCCTGCTTTCGGCAGAGCATTTTGAAAGGTTTTTAGTGGTGGGATTTCCACTTTGTTTCCCTTCACTTTCAGATAAACAGCAGAAGCAGTTACTATGAATTTTGCAAAATGTAGGGTTATTTAATCACTGGTTTTCCAAGACCTTTACACAGTATCTGTTTTTTCACATCTATTCACAAACGGAGAGTAGAAATTTTGTCCTGGCTAATGTCCCAGGAATTGATTCGTTAGGCAAAAGCCCTGTCCTCACAAACCCTGAAACCCTGGTTGGGACAAGAGGAGGGACACTTCCAGCGTCCCTTTGAGAGTAAATGTAACCTGAGATGTAGATCTGCAAAAACTCCCCTTTTCTCTGAAAATTGAGATACGTAACTGGAAGTTCTTGCTGTGTGGGTGGAAAGGCGGGTAGGCATTTCCTAAAAATTTCTGTGTTAGACCTACTTCTCCAGTTCTGTATGGGGTGAATATGCAAGGATGATTGTATTCCCCCCACATCCTGCAAACCTGTGCTTGCAGAGATCACATAGAGGGTACAGAGCAAAGGATGTGGTTTTTTTGTATTCCTCATTGTATTTTCCTACACTAAACTGGTAAACTTGTTTCTTGTCTTGAAAACCTGAAAAGACATTGCTCTTTATTCAGAATACTGCGGTATGTACTGTAAGATGTCCAAAGTGTTGAGAAGGCAAACCCCAAACTATTACTCCACTCGCTGACTCCTCGGAAGGGTAAGTAGAAACACTTGTTTGCTGTGATGGTGTTATCGGTCTTATCAGTGGGATGGACAGCTGTGGTGTTTACTTTGTGGATGTGTTGGTCTGGAGCAAGGTATGATTGTAATCAGCAACAAGCTTTGTCTCCAGCACTTGTGGATCACTGAGAAAGTGTTTGTCTAGAAAGCCAATGTGTGTAAGAGGAAATTAGGGGAGATTTTGAAAGGAGCGCTCCTCTTAGGAGGTTAGTTACACTGAGTGACTAGGAGTACCTTGCTAGTGTGGGGTAAAACGTTGCCATCCCTAGTGATTATCTAAGTTGTATTTAAAGTAGTCATTTAAACAAACAAAAACCCAACAACAACAAAATAGGATTTTAAGAAAGTGAGTCGAGAAATTACATCGTGAGCATCTCATGCTATAGTTTGGGAACCCTGGAACTGGGTTTTGATATGGAGGTCCTCCTCCCTAGCTTTAATAAATTCAAAGGAAGGTGGTATCGATGTGGATATACCACAGGTCATACACACCTGCAGGAAGGATCTGCAAGTGCTGAAGGCTACGGATGATGAGCACATGAGCTCCCTGCTTTTGTGTGTGCTTTTTTGCCTTTGAATAGGGAAACAATTGTGACAGCAAAGCTGCTTTTAACAATAGCTTGCTGTGGTTGCTTTGAGCAAAGTTTGTTATTTTAAAACACAGCTCAGTGCCTGGTAGCACCGACATACATACCTCTGTGAACAGAAGCTGTGTAGTAAATTAGTCACCTCACGCTATTCTTCTGCTGAATGGTTTGCTCTTCCTGCTCTGAGACTTGGCTAGTGTGCAATATTGAGTTTGCTAATTGGTCACTCCAGCAAAGTGTATTTTATAGTTAATGTGTGGGTACATCGAAGATAAATGGTGATTTATCAGTGGGCAGGAAACAGGCAGAGAAGTATTTAAAATATGTTGGCTTAAGAAGTGTTTAGGCGTTAGATATGATATTACGCTATGATTTAGATTGATTTGCTGCAGTACTACAGTTCTTGCAGGCTTTAGTACTGAGTAGCGGCATTGCTAAGATTTAAGCTGTTGTTGATTATTGGTTTTTAAGTACCAATGGTGACACAACCAGTTTACGTTAAACCTGAATAGTTTAGATGCAAGTCAAACAAAATGTCAGCATTTTAAAAGGATGGTAATTATAATCATGCAGGGTATAAAAAAGAATACAAAACAGTATGTGCTACAACAGTAGCTATAAGCAGTTTGATTTTTTTTTTCTATATTTCATGTCCAGAAACTTGCACATTCAAAAATTCAGGCAAACTAAATGTAAAATTATAAATCTAGTTATGCATCCTTATTACTTTTTTCAGCAGCTTTTATGTTGAGGCTGAACAAAAGCAAAACCTGTTCCAAGTGCTTCTGTATTCTATTTGTTCTACACTTATTGATTAACTAGCAAACTATTTACAGTACAAAAAATTCACTGATAAAACGGCAGTGTCACTCTTGTCATCAGTAAAGTATTAATGCAGAGGTGTCTGTGTCTGATTTGACAGGGCAATCTTGGTTTTCCGTTGTGTCTGCCTTTGTCAAAGTAAAGCTTCAGTCAGTGTGTGGGGGTACAAACTCGCAAATACAGGGAATACCCTAGGAAAGCACATGTACCTTCACTGGAGCAGTGTTCCCTAACCTTTGTGCTGGGAATGGTCACTTGGCTCTGCGGTGTTTGCACCTGTGGTCGTTAGGGTGGTTCTGAGGAACATTTCACGTGAGTGTTTTGGTTGTACACCATTAACTTGACTTGGAGGAGCTGGGCTCCTTAGTTATATGTGCTGTACTCATTTTACACGTGCGTTGGAAATGGGCTGCTGCTGAAAACAGAGGTAGTGCAGGAAACGTGTAGTTCGTATGCATGCGTAGAGATGAGATGGAGAAACAGCTTCATGAAGCAGAGCCATTTGGAAAGGTCTGTGGGCTAGATTTAATTTTCCTGCTAGGTCATTCCTGCCTTGGCCTGGAACTGCTGTTGGCTCGGGTTACAGCTCTTGCAGCCTGGAAGCAGAGACTTCAGCCCTGATAACTGGGAGCTTGTTCTACCTGCTGATGTTTGAGTGACTGTAAAACAAGTGCTGTAAAGCATATGTCTAATGAATAGTCAGATTGTTAAGGTTGTAATGTCGAGTGCTCGAAATAGGAAATGTTTAAATATAAGCTAGCCTGCGCAACTTTGCCACCTCGCCTTGTGGTGCTTTATTACCATATACTCCTTAATTACATTAAGACTTGCATAACAGTGTGTGGTCATGGTTAAACTGCTAAGTAAGTTATTTGAGGTTGATAAATTATTATTTTATTTCTTTTTTAGAACTTGTCTTGACATTTTATCGTGATGTTTTTTCCATGTGCTACATTTTCATTAACTATTTAATGCCAGTATTCTGATACAATAAAAAACCCTTGAAGAGAGCACATTCTATTTTTTTACCTGTTTTGAAGAAAGGCATTTAGATTATGTAAAAATTATGGAACTATTAATTATGAATTTCATATAGCTTGTTAATAACCAAATGCACTAATTTTATAAATATTTGTTTGTGAAATAAGCCTGTTTTCAAACTTATTCAATTTCCACCACATGTGAGACACAAATGTGTTTCGGTTGTGCAAGACTTGCAGGTAAACATCAAAATGCAGAGACAACAGCTGTGTTAAGTATTTGCAAATCTGAAGTAGAATGGAACTGCATACCATCAATTTACTTCACTGCTGATGCTAAGAGGTTACTTAGCATACAGAAATACTACCGAACTTTTGTGTTTAGGAAGCTGGTCAGTTCTGAGGGCCCTTTTTAGAGTGCTGTTCCTTGTGTGGCTTTCCAGACCACAAGGTGTGTGCACCCATGTCTTGAAGGTAACTGTACTTTTGAGAGAAGGTCTCGTAAGGCTGCATGAGTGATGTTGAGCTGAAAACATCTCATCATGGTTAAAACTGGCTTGGGAGAAAAATGTATGTATCCTGTTGTTTGACTCAGCTTATTTCTCTAGTCAGTCTGTGGCCGCTGCAGGTGCATATGGCAACGTGCTTGGTAGGCGCCGAGTGAAAAACTTGCTGTGACTGGAGTTAGCAGTGGGAGTGTTGTGGCAGAAGCATTTTGACATGTCCAGCCAAAACCTGATGGACCTTTTAAAAAGGAAGAGGAGTGAAGAGGTGAAGGGGGCAGAGAATTCCCAGCTATAAATGGAAATTAAAAGGAACTGTATTTTAACACTAAATAATTGTGTATCATACAGATGTTCTTTTTATTGTAATAAAACCTGGATATCTTATTTCCTCTTACAGCAGGACTCACCTACTGGATACCTGAAATGTAATAGGAATTGCATTTTGAGGCAGTTCTGCATGTGGCTTGAATGTTACACAATAGGTAGTTGAAGTTACCAGGCTGAGGTTCAATACTGACGGGGTTTTTTCCCTTCCCCTCCATTAATGTATTTAGGAAATAACATCTTGTATACCTGTAAGTTGTGGTTTGTTGGTTGTTTTTTTTCCTAAACAAATAAACAAACCCCCTTCCTCATCTACCAGGTTTAAGTTTAAAAAACCAAAAAGCCCAACAACTTGGGGGTTTGAAGGAAACATACCAAGGTATTACTGCTTGTTAGTTTTCAAAAGTATGGGGCTTCTAGGAGATACTGTACACCCGATGACAGAAATGCAGTTTTGTTATTTGCGAAGCTCTGTTTCTGAAAATGCATCTTAAGGGGGGAGAAAAAGTAAAAAAGTACTGTTATGTCAGAACTGGGAAGTGACCCTGGGGTTTGCCATAGATTAAACAGGAAATCGCGCTACAAATTGAACCCCGGACTTGAATTCCAGCTCACTACTTAAACTGCACCCAGCCCATACTGGGACTTCAGCAGACCTTGTCCTTCAGCCCTTACAAACAGAAGCGTGCTGCTGGGCAGTCGTGACAGCTGGCAGTAGCGTGAGCCTTTAGTCTCCGAGTTACTGGTGACTTCTGCTCTCGAGAACTGATTTTTTCCTAGTAAGTTGTGGTGGTGGCGCACATTTCTTTTTGAAATGCACACTGCATGCAGCGTGACTGTTTCAGGTACAGCTGGAAGGTTTGTAGGAAAAAATAGCTCCAGCCTGGGAGAGCTGCATTGTAAAAGTTCCTTCTGCAAGGGAACAGTATCAGCTCGCTGGAATATTGACTGCACTGGTAGACCACTAGTTTTCCATACCGTTTTAAACGGGTGCCAGAAAGTACAGCCAGAGCAGTAACTTGAGTTAGTATTACTAGAGGAGGAGTGTGTACTTCAGATTTTATTTTATGCAAGAACTTCATATTCTAAAATCATGCCATTGTGACTTTCTGCACTTCACGCCCTGTTTACCTCATCATATTTTTGAGTAGGACTTTGGGAAAGGCTCCTTGCTGAAGTGACGGCTTTAGTGCAGTGTAACATGTGCAGCAACTGAGATCATCTCTTCCTGAAGCTGCCCTAACCTTTCAGTCTATATTGAGTAGCAAAGATTGAGTTTCTTGTGTACGACAACCAAATTAAACTGCTCTTCAGCTCCATCTGCAGGCTTCTATTGTCCATAGGGTCCTGTCAACAGAAATTGCACTATAAAAAGATGGATGAATGGTAAAGAGGTCATGGTGGCTCTTGCCTTAAAGATGAGGGACCTTCAAGAGTGGCTTAGATGAAAACAGTGCTTGGTAAGGCACCTCCCCTGAAATCTAGTGTGACCTCTATTCTGGGTGCTACTGGAGATGTGATGCTTTCTCAGCATGCAAGCCAGGCATGTTCCACATCGTGTGAGATCACTGATAATGTTGTTGTGTTAGTACTGACTAAGGAGTAGGTATTAATTGTGACTGTTAAACCTGCTTACTTACTGTGCAGTATCAGGAAGGTTTGTGAAGCTTTTAGAAGAACTAAAAATGGGGGGGGGGGGGGAAGGGAGCATAGAGAGCCGTGTTAATTATTTATTTTATCTTTTTTATGTGGCTGTGTTCAAGCCGATGCCTCATCAGACATACTGGATTTTGCTGCTTCATAAACCAGTGCCACTAGAGCACTGTGGCTGGGGTACAGCCCAGTGGTACTGAAAGTGAGCATCCCACTGAGGCTGCTGCAGGTACCAGGAGCAAGAGGGCAGGGGGAGATGTAGCATCGTGAACTTGACCTGCTAACAGGAAGAAGAAGTGAAAGCAGAAAGGTTTTAACTAGTACTAAACTTCTCACAGTTTATGCTTCTACAGGCAGCAGGTGGAAAAGTGACTTTTAATGAGATTCACTTCCTAACATGATATCCAGTTACTGTATAAAGTTTAGGAGAAATATGTTTCTTAATTCATTTTAAATTACCCCATTGGATTGGAAGCTCACAAGGGCAAGTTTTGACAAAACATTTTGCATCAGCTCTACTAGTGATCAGGATTTCACATGCTACTGCAACAGAAAAAATAGGATTTTTCTTCCTACAAAACAGAAGAGCATTTGTGTGTTATGTGCAAGAGGTGCTTTTCCCTACCTCTTCCTCCTTGACTTCTTGCAAAGTAACATGGTAGTCTTTGCCAGTTATGGCCTTGAACACAATAATTACAAATTTTCCGTGGTGATGCATCCATGAATTGCTCTGAGTTAGCTATATGTGGAGTTTTGAGACACAGGAGACAGGTGGATGCAACTGTGGTTATGCAGAAAATCTGTGGTGGAAGTAGATTGCTTGTTTCCAGAGACTGACTGATCAGGTGTTATCGTTTTATCACACAGCACCTTAGCAATTTACTTTGTAATACGGTACACAGAACATAGTGAATTGCTGTTAGTGTTTGTGGATGTTGAATGTGACACAGGTAATAGAGAAAACCCAATAACTCTGTCCCCTCATAGAAGACCGACTGTCTGTGATTTCCATGCTCTGTTTCCCTATTTGCGCTGATCATATCAGAGCCTCTTTTCAGCTGCAGATAACTAATAAAGGGGCAGATGATCCATATGGAAGCATGTCCAGAAAAATATTACGGTGACAGTGTGTGCAGGAAGTAGTATTACAACTGTTTTCTTTAAAAGGACTGCGTTACAACATTAGTGTGATTATGGACTAAATGAGTAACAGATTTCAAGATTTTAGACAATATTCAGGTAAACATGAATGATTTTATTACTTAGAGATTGTTCAGTTATCTTAAGTAATGAGTAACAAAATGAAGGGAAAGTTTCAGAATGAAAATGTGGTGATGTATCACGTGCTTTTGTACCCAGCCTTAATAACTGTATCATGCTTGTTGACTAAAAAGCTTGCGTTGAAATTGCTGACCCTGGGTAACTTAAATGGACATTCATTGTATTAAATATGATGTATGGATGTCTGGAATGTACATACTCTTAATGTATATATTCTTCATATAGCAGAGGCAGATGTAATTGTACTCAGCTTTTTCTCTGAGCCAGTTGAATGCAAGCCGGTATCCTACACGGTGTAGGCAGAGGGGGGCCTCCACCTATTTAAACAGGTCTAAAATATGGCTGTTCGTTCTTCGTTTCTGTGTGCCAGCACTCTGCTTGTGTGGCACGCCAGTTTAGGAAGCGGATCCAGGAAAGAAAAATGGGAGGAGGAGGGAAAGGATTAGTTCTTGGGTGTTTCCTTCTGCCTGTGCTGGCCTGCTGCCTGGCCACATAAGCACCCGTGTGAGCAGAAAGGAGGGGTGTTGCTGTTTGGCTGGGAGTGGGCTGGGATCTTGGCGGCCCGTGTTCACCTTGGCCTAAGCACCCGTCATTAATGCAACGACAGGATCTGGCTACCAAGTGTTGTGCAGGCTTGGTGCTGTAATAATGTGATCTTTGAGGTTTTGATTGGTGCAAAGCTTGAGCAGAACAAAGCTGTGCAAGTTAGAAAAGGACAGAAATCAAAGTAGAAACACTCTGATTCTTATTGGTTTTTTGAATCAAGTGCTCTCTAATTAAATTTAGGTAAGTTTGTTCTGTGCTACTGTCTCCTGTTGTCTGAACCATTGAAAAGCAAACACGAGTAGAAATCCTGTGTAGTGAAGGCAATGGAGTTGATTTTGGAACAGCATGCATGAATTTTAACGATTTGAGAACAATGGACCCTTGCAATTTGACTTGTTTACTGTGTTCCGAAATGTCTCTGAAGACGTAAGATTGTTAGTAGCTCTAAGTAAAGCCACATCTAGAAAGTGATAGATGATGTTATTGAGATCAATTAGCTTTCTTGAGTTTTAATCCTCTGAAGTGTGACCTGACAGTATAGCATTTCTGCAGAGCTCTTGGACAACTCTACACTGTCTTAATGTGACAAGTCATAATACTGATGCAGAGCGGGCTGGAGCAGCAGTTCTCTGCCATTGAGACGCACAAACACTGAGAGGAGGTGCTGTGCAGGACCTAAGCTCCTAAGCTAATGAACTGTGTCAGGCCTTGCCGCTGCTTTTTTTTTTTCCCCAGGTTGGGTTTGTGCCAGCCTGGCTGGTGATAGGGAGAGGGTAGCTAGTGGCAGATAGTAGGAAAGGGCAAAGTAAAGAAAATGATAGATATGGGAGAAGACACAAGAAGGCAGAGACAAAGATGTGAAAAGAAGGCCTTGATAAGAGGACTCGACTGAGAAGTTTCCAAATCACCACTTTAGATTTTATGATTCTGGCAATATCATGAGGAAAATTTAAAGTTGGTGGAACAATAGGATGATTGTAAAGACATTTATGTTTGTTTAACTTTCCTTGTAGGCATGGAAGGTGTCCCTGTTTAAGTAATTGTCCCTTGGACTACTAGGGAATATATCATTCCAGTTAAAAAAATCACTGACATAATGAAATCTTTTGGGCATTTTCCAGTGCACAGTATGTATAAAGAGGTGGTTATTTTGGCACATTTTGGGCAGCAGGTCATGGAAGTTAAGCTTTTGGTAAAACTGTAGTTATGCTTCTGTTTAAATTCTTAAATTTTCCCCTATCAAATATTACTGAAATAAAACTTACGGAATCTTTACATATTGTGAGGTGGTGGTATCATTTTATTAGAATGAGAGCAGATCACAAATCTGCAGTTCAAGTCACACAGATTTTATTGTAGGGGATGAAAACACTCCTCGGCACTACATTGTCTCACTCATTGAAGGTGATGGCTTGGGAATTCTCTATTTCTGTCATTCTGGGCTCTGTTTGGATTGTGGAATTGATAGTTGGCTCTACCAGTTTGAAGCTGGGATCTTTAATTTGCCCATGTGAAATACCTTTTGTGACCTTTTAGAGCAGACTTGAAAAAAGTAACTTGTGTTCCATTTGTCAAGTTTCTAACATGTATATTAAAAAAAAAGGCAAACACCTGAACAGTAGGGAATGCGAAGGAGCGAGCTCACGGGCTGGCTTTCTGTGGAGCAGCACCCAGATGTTATAGGAGAGCTGAAATGGAAATGGTCTTCTCCTGTGATTCTTCACAGGGAATATTCCCAGTCTGTCTCTCCTCTTGTGAAATTTGGAAATCCTCAGGGTACCACATGGCATTTTTTTGAAGTTTATGCTCTGTGTAGTAAAGTAATATGTTTTCCTGGGCTGGTGGTTGTGTAGAAATCCTCGTGAGATGAGCTGTGCTGCCTGCGGCACAGAAGCAGAGCATGTCTGGGTAAAAGAATAAATGCATTATTTGACTCCTAGGAAGCAGGGCTGCAGTCTGAGGGATCTGGAAAGAAGGCACGGTGCTGAACGCAACAGTCTCAGAGCTGTGCTTCAGCTCATAATGGACAGCATTTAGACAGGAGTTTGGTTTGAGAAATAGGTAAAAGTAGGCATCTGTGAATCAGTAATGCTTTCATAAAGTTTAAAAGGTTGGGGACTTTGTGCATTTGGTGGGGGGGAGGCCACTTTAAAGCACCAGTGTAGTTTCCCAAGTTGCAAGATGGGAAACAAATAAGGAAGAAAGGTGCTATAATGTTAGAAAAGGGGAGGGTAACAGCACTTAGATCCATCCTATTGTTCTTCAGGACCATGGGCAAGATGAAAAAAAAAAAGGGGGGGGGGACTACGACGACAGAATTTAAAGGGGGGTGGAATAATTGTGGCTTTTAATATGGAAACTTGGTCCTTATTTTTCTTAAAACCTATGTCTTTACTTCACAGCAAGCAAGGGCAGAGCAGGAAGAGGAATTCATCAGTAATACTCTCTTTAAGAAGATTCAAGCTCTGCAGAAAGAAAAAGAAACACTTGCAGTAAACTATGAAAAGGAAGAGGAATTTCTCACTAACGAGCTCTCAAGAAAACTAATGCAGGTAATTGTTGCCATCACTGATGTTTCTTCTAGGAGCCTCGGACCAACTGCTGGTTGAACTTTTTTGTTAGTGTGACTGCAGGCAGAGGGATGTGGTCAGGTTGTAGCTGTTGTAAAGCTGAGGCTTGATAAAAGCAAAGTGTAAGAAGTGTAGTGAGTAAGTGTTTAATATGTTGCTTTAAAGTTTGCATCTGCAAACTCCAGTGTTGAGAACCTGAAAGTTTGGATAGCGGTGCAAAGAAATAGATTCAGCTTGAAATAAATGTTAACTGTCTTACAGAAGAGAATTACTGATTAATGTAAAGTGTTAGTGAAACAGACACCTTTTTTTTTTTGGAGTGTTTGATATTTAAAAGGAGTCCTGAAATATTAAACATCATATACAAGAATGTGCAGCGATGCTTGAAGGAGGCTTTTTTCTGTAAGTTTATCCATACTTTTTAACAAAACAGTTACTTCTGTTGAACTAAAACACTTACCTCAGTTGGGTCCTAAAAGTAAGAAGTCAAAGATGCTGGGACAATTTATGCAGAGAAACTTCTTTTCATTAGCCAAGTTGCTAATTTTTGGAAAGTGGGTGAGTATTAGCAGTGTTGTACATGCTTGCCCTGTTGTGTGATAGACTTACTTAAATCTGTGTGTAGGAGATGCTAAGTTAGGTGAATATTTGGTGTGATCCACTGTGTCTTTTTTCAGGCCATTACTTATAAGCTTTGTCATGTAAAACTAGTCAATCTAAAGAACCTAATTTTTATGTTGTAAGCATTTCTTATGTTCTGCAGCTGGGGACTTAAGGCATGTTTAGCCCTGCAGTTAAGAAATACACTGTTTGGAAACAACATTAAAGCTGATACCATCTGACACTTTTGTTACTGAAGACTGGGGTTTCTTTGACTTAGTATATTTGGTGCCTATTATCACATAGTAAGTTAAGTATCAAGATAAAATATACTCTATTACTGTTTCCCCTTGCTGTTCTTGAGGACTGCCGAGAATATTTCTGAATAAGGTGTATGTTTGCTTTCAAAGGAATGTATTTCTGTTGAAAGTAGAGAAGCAGATGGCATAAAAATAGGGGTATCGAGTGTTCTTTTCTGGTAGAAGCAAGATGTAGATATCGCTATAGAAAAAGCTATACTAAAGAGACTAAAGTCTCTTCCAGTAAAGGGAGAAATGGTATGTTGAGCAATGTTGTTTAATTGAAAGGGCTGTGTAAAAATCAGATACAGAGCCAGGTTACCTGGGGCTGTACTATACACTGTGTAGAGCAGAGTAAAACTTAAAAAGTAAAAGCATGAATTTCATTTGATTTGGCTGAAGGATTTTGAACTCCTATAATGACCTTGTGCACAAATTTGTACAGCACAAGTTCTGCAGCAACTAAATTGCTGTATCTAGTAATTGCTTAAAAAGTGCTTAGCTTTATTCCTAGAATTCAACTGAGATTGCTTTAAAGCTGTGTCTTTACCAGTTCTTAAATTACCAGTGTTATGCAAAATAAGTCCACACGTTACAAACAGAAATACAAGCTTCTTGTCAACCTAAAACTATTAGGTTTTATTATTTTCTGCTACAGATTTTTTCTGAAAGCATCCTGTGACTGTTGCCCGAAATTAAGGAAAAAGGTAACAATGTACTGCTCTCAAAATGCCCAAGGAGGGGGGGGTGCCTCGGTGTAAGGTATGACATAATGCAAGGACATTATGCTGTTTGTCCGTTGGAAGGATGTAACTTCATTCCCACTAGTGAGAGGGGGATTCAGAGCAGCACGTATATCTGGAACAGAATACAGGCTTGAAACTGGTGATGTTATTCTCTCCTTTTGTACGGCATCTGGAGAAAATTCTTAGTCTTGGATTCAACATTATCCCGTAAATATTATCCAGCTTTTGGTAGGCAAGCTGCAAGTTTCTGAAAGAAAGTAATTACATAGCCGTAACTACAACAATATGGATGTATAATTCTGGCCACCGCCTGCTTTTATGAAACACTATCTCAGCCTACAGCCTTATACTACGTGTGCCCTTCCTGTAAGTCTCGTTTAGCGTCAGTAAGCATGGTCATGTCAACCAGAAGGTTTTGAAAGGTGACAGTTCTTAAATGCACCTGTGTTCCAAATTGTTAGTCCTAAAACTGTAATTACTCTCAGCATCATTAGGTAGTAGCTTTTATAAGTAAATTATGAGTTTGTCCTCTAGCTAAGTATTAGCCGAGGTTACTTGAAAAAGAGAACAGCTGTCGACATCCTGGCAGTGCTGGTAGTGGTTGTGCCTGTGAAGGGTGAGTGGCGTGGAGTATCTTGCTTACGGATTCACCTGTTAACTGCAGATAAGGGATAAATCGAAGCTGTAGCGCAAAGCGTGTTTTAGCCGTGTCAGAGGAATCTGCCCTGGTAAGGACTACAAAACCTGCTGACATCTGGATGACATTTCCTACCTTTACAGTGGCTCAAGGCTTGCAGACCAGGTCAAGGTCTTGTTTGTTTTGAAGCAAACAGTTTAATCTTAAAACTGTTACTTTGTGTGTGTGCTGAATGCAGATCTCATTTCATGGCTTGATTTTTTTATCTGTGATGTGATAAACTTGCTGTGAAATGCAAAAAATGCATATTAATGTGTTCTCCTAAACACTAGTAACTAGCTCAGTAGCTTATAAACTATGTATAGGAAATGGTCCCTTACCTGTAGAATTAGGAAACACTGGAATATTACAGTATGTTTCCTTGAAAATAAGTTTCTATCTCTATAGCGATCTGGATTTAGTAACTTGATATTAGAGCATTGGTGAGTTGCAGGCAATTTTCTTAAGTAGCAAAGAACTGAAAATATTATTGACATTGATTTTTGTTTTCTGAAAGCTCATCTGGTTGGAAGTTTTGATTCTTCAATCATGAATCCTGGGAATTATATCCATATAGACTGCCTGATGATAAAAATCTGAGAATGGAAACTCCTGATATTACAAATAAAGTTGTTTTCTGGAAGAGAGCATTGTTAGCACAGACACAGTCAACTAAGTATTCATTACAATATCTTTTATAGTTTGGGATACTCTTCCTGCTACACAGCTGTAGTGCTGAATTCCTGGCTAACATTTTTCAGGCACAGAAAGTTAAGATAATGACAATTTACCTTTTCGTTTAGTTTTCTGGTATTTGAGAGTGCCAATACTTACCATTACCTGCTAGAATGTAGCAAAACTGTCTTTATTAGCCGGTGCAAGACTGATAAGGCTAATAATGAGTTAATAAATGCTCACTTCTGGTTTTGGTATCTTTGGAGAGAATTCTAGCTAAATGAAATGCAGACTTTGGATGATTGACTTAACCAGAAATACGGTAATGTCCAGCGGAAGTGTGGGCAGTAATTGGGTGCTCGTGTCCTTTGCTGTGTGGGGTTAAACTCCTCATCTGTGTTTGCCAGGCAACGTTGGTCTGACCTGGAACTGGACTTTCAAAATTCATGCTGTCAGAAACTGTGCATCAAATGGCTTCCTGCTTTTTGTATGACTAAGGGGAAAAAAATTGCATATGAATCTGTTTTGCCTAAGACTTTGCCTTTTGGAACAGAGGGAGGGGTGCACTTCTGGTAAACTGCATATTATTTGTAGTCTCTTAATTTTTCAAGGGTTTACTAGTCTGTGGCTGTGTCAAAATCATTGCCATCTTCTTCAGCTGAAACCCACCTGGCAGAGGGACTTCTTTCATAGTGCCTGCGTGGTTCTGCTTTGTCAGACCGCTTGTTTGTCACGATTGTGGGGCTTATGCGTCGCATTCAGAGTGGCATCTGGAAGGAGCTCCCAGAATGCTAAAACGCTTTAAATGCGACAGCTGACTGCCAGAGCACGAGCGGCAGTGCTCCTCGCTAACAGCCTAACGAGAACTTCCCAGCTGCGCATGGTGTGCATTACTGTTACAGAACAGTCACATCAGGTTTTCAATATTGTAAGAAATTAATTTAGAAACATTTTACTATATGCCAGAATGATTCTAACCATGCACAGTAGCACATAAAAGAAGGTGTTTTCACAGGAATAATACCATCTTCCTGGTGCCGGGCTTTCTGGTGCCATACCATTGCTTGACAACACCTGTTTTTTGCTGTGTGGCATTAGCTTTTACTGCCTCTTCAAGCCCAATAAATAAGTATTTGCTTTTAGTAGTTCAAGTTTCTTTGTTTAGCATAATTTTTTATTTTCTAGGCTGAATGCTGCAGAGATGAAGGGGCACATGCATCTCAACAGAGGTTTTGGAGTAAAGAAAAGCTTTTCTTCGCATAGATTCCTGATAAAGCCTTGCATACATTCACTACATTTTCCCATGTACTGAATCTGATGTATGTTTTTGTCTACCTGACTAAGTCTCTGGAAAGTTTGGAACAGTATTTTTGTAGAGTTCTCAATCCCTGGTCGTTGTAGACTGGTAGTAATATTTTGCAGAGTGTCATTAGAAGTGTTTTGATGTAGGATCTGTTCTTGCAGCTGTTATGGACATAGGCTTGTTGGCTTACTGTTTTGAAATTTAAAGTAGTAAATCTTGAAAATTTGTCTTTTGTGAAACAAGGCTGCTCTAAAGAGTAATTAATCTTTAATATTGTTTGGAATTACCAATTCAATTACTCCATAAATTGTGCAACAGTCGTTTTCGAAATCAAATACAGTTGGTTTTTTTTTCCCCAATACCCTTATTTTTTGAGGCGGAAATTGGACCAAGTATCTGTCCTTGAAAGTAAAATGCTGCAACATACCAAGATAATAATAGCATTATGTGTAGTCAGGCAGATTAAGTAATTGGGAGACTATACAGAACTGTTTCTCATGCAAGTCTAATTCTTGACAATTCTTTCAAAAATTATAAGTCTGTAAACATAAGCTATTACCCTTCCTGCTCTCCAAAATACGATGCGTCAGCGCAAGGATGCAAATGTGATTGTGCGGAATAAACAGAGTCAGCTCATCTGTCATTTAATTGATGAACATCTGGACATAAAGAGGAGGCAAACTGCTGATACAAATTTGTTAATAAATAGGTCTTTCAGGATGCAACAAAGCAGGAATTGGACAACTTTGGAGGGCTGGAGTATTAAAAATAGACTGTTCAGTCCAACGTACAAGGTCATAGTCTGGGGGATAAATGAAGGTTGGTTTTTTGAGGTGGAACTTCATCCATTAGCTACTTAATTTCATAAAAAGAAGTTTTTATGAATTCCATAAATGATGTCCCAGAATAAGCCAGTACAGTAAGGAAGTATGGAAATGTGGTCCTACATTGTATCAGGAAAGTGGTTTCTGTAGAGAGAGGAGGATGATATGTTAGTTGTCTAGGGCTTATCTGAACTAAAGCATGCATTCTTTCTGCTGCTAAGTTTTGTATCTGATAGCCCTGTTCTCACTTCAGGCATTAGCTGTCTCTCTTGCTCCAAACCCATATCTGATCTTGTGTAGCTGAAAATGCCCCAGTGTCTCTCCTACAGTTTTCATATGCAATTCAGCTCTAGGAACGTGTCACCTTATAACACGTTTTTTCCTTCTCTTTAGCTGACAGACTTAGGTGTATCTGTAAACAGTTGTTATTATAATTGCATATAATTAAAACCAGTTTGAAAACACTCCCTTACTTTACTACGTAAAAGAAACATCATCCAGCAGTGGCTTACCAGTGGATATTTTCTCATTGTTAGCAATACTCTTTTTTTCAACGTAGGGTTCCAGCATTAATTGGTTTTTGTTTGTTTTGGTTTGGTTTTGTGATCAAAGCCAATAACAGGGAAATTTACCCAATTATGACACCGTTAATATGTATTTTGGGGTGTGTTATTAGTAATTTTCTCCCACTTTGAATAAAGAAGCCAAAGGATGAGGGGGAGTAGCACAACAAAGTAGGTTCATCAGAATATCTAAGAGGGCTTTCATGTTACAATCCCTTTTAGCACCCAAGGGGAAAGTGTTTATGGGTTTCTTCTTACTCCCAGTTATTTTACTTCCTGGGGTATTTATGTTAAAATCAGAACAGAAGATATTCCTGTAATAGCTCTCTCCCGACTTCAGTTCAGAGCGTTCTGGAACGGTCCTTTGGCGGCAGTGTATTCACACTCCCAAGGTAGGGTTTAGTAGATCCTACACAACAGCCACAGATCCAGCGAGGAAGCCTCATCAGCTCCTGAGTGATGGAAATTCCAGCAAGCTTTAAAAGGAATGATTTGACAAGCAAAAAATTGTGCTATTGCAGCTCAATTTGTTTTAAATAATATGGTAATTGCATTTGCATAAAGCACACAAGAGCAAGAAACAGTATTTGTTGTTACGTTGGTTTGTGGTGCCACCTGATAGGTGTGTGCATGATCTGCCTGATTCCCTGGGCTGTCTGCAACTGCTGGCAGTCCCCAGCCACACGCTTTCTGGTAGCAGCATCTGCCTTCAGGCTGAGTAAGAGAGTCTGGCTATGCACCTTTTCACACAGTTTAATTTGCTAACTAAATATAAGCTGATTACAGCAACTGGCTTTGGTCTCAGTTTGTAGTTCGGTGAAAAAGAAGCGTCTAGCAAAATGCGGATGGCTGAGAGTGCAGCAGGTGCCTTGAGCTAGGTGGTGTTCCGCACGCTGCCTGCTCTTGGGCTCTTTGGCTGTCTTCAGTCTTAAACTGTAGCTGCTGCATAGGGGTGGGGAAGGAAGGGAGGGGGACTTAGGGTTGTACAACCGATGTCCTTTTCATATTAAACCTGTGGGGTTGTTTTCCAACCAAGCTTAACTCCAGTACTGAAGTAAGACACTTTACATTTTTATTAACCAACACAAACAGTATTTAAATTTAAAAGTGTGAATACAAATTTTTCTCCTAATGAAAAGCAGCTCTGCATATTCTGACACAAGAAATGAAATGGCTTTATATCCAGCTAAACGAATTAACAAAATTCCCTAAACATTTGATCAAGAGCTGCTGTGATGGTGTCCGTGATTATCATGTTGGAGTCTAGGTGTCAAGTGCATGGAATTTCCATGGGCGCCAGGGGTTCTGGAAAAATACTGCAATTTAGTAAGTGAAAGGAATAAATCTCAAAATTGATAAGCCTGAAAACACATTTAAACTGCAAACGTCTCCCAAATCTACTTTGCCAAGTAATTATTGTCTGCCTAGTGATCTCTCCACACATCCTTTTTGCTCTGAACCCTTTGCCAGGCTACGCTTCAGAGACCATTTTGTCTCTGTATAGCAGCAAAGTTAACTGAATTAATGAACTAGCAATTTTAGTTTGTTTTAACATCGGAGTATATTCACTGTGGACACAATCCAGCAACCTTGACTTGTGTCCGTGCCTGAGGTGTGTCTCAGTTTCCTCAGATTTTCCCTACCTATTTAAATACTACGAACTTGCGTATTGCTTGGTGATAGCCAGAAGCACTGGCGTAGAGAAATCAGCAGGTGGAAGAGGTACCTGCAGTTGTCACTGGACAGCCAGAGCATGGTGTAATTAATGCATTGTCTTCTGGTGACATTTGCTTTTCCCTAAGTCAAATTCGCCTGTTCATACCATGTGCTTGTCACAGTTTTAGCCATGGGAAGACTTGGATCTGTCTCAATATTAAGTGACTACTCAGAGCCATAATTTATGTTGAAGTGTGGGGGTGGGGGTTTACTTGTTTCCATCAACTTGAGGGCTTTGAGAGTAAAGATTTTTTTTTTTCCATTGGAAATACTAACTGGAAAAAAAAATTCCTTGCGTGTTAAGAAAATTAGTAACATTGGTTTGAAATAACCCGTGGATATGTCGTGATAATCTTTCGATTCGTGCTAGCATAGGAGTAGGAATTGGTTGGTTGGGTTGTTTTTTTACTGTCTTGCACAGCAGTTTCAGAAGTATGACTTCAGTCTTGATTTTAAACTTTCAGCTGCCTGGGAGGAGGAAGTGCTAAAACCCACATTTTATACTTCGTGTGCTCTTGAGATGATGCATTTAGATTAAAATTAATGCTTGTGTGAACATTAGGGTAGATTTTTGACTTTTGAAGTGTCTATTTTATATCCTCTATATAACTTATCTATATTGATTTGATTTTATTAAATATTTGGAAATGTGATTTACATCTATCTGCTTTGTAAATGGAACATAGTATAAAATGTTGCTTTTTGAAGAGCTGTTGGGTGGGTTCTGCATTTTGAAGTCTTTTGAGAAGAATGAACATGTAAATAAATGTATAAATGGTGCTTAATGTTTCATAGTTTTATTTGTGTGTTTAAAGTATTTCCATTTCTTCTAAATTTTTAGCTGCAGCATGAGAAAGCTGAACTGGAGCAGCATTTAGAGCAGGAACAGGAATTTCAAGTGAACAAATTGATGAAGAAGATTAAAAAACTGGAAAACGATACAATTTCAAAGCAGCTCACCCTGGAGCAGGTAACTTGCTTTCAGAATTACATGACTGTAAAACAAGGGATTCTAAAAAAAAAAATAAATAGTTTTAAATTATTAAACTTATTTGACTGTATTTAAAGTATGTAAGAAACTGGGCAATATCAAGAGTATAGAAAAGTCAGTTTGGCTTTCAAAGCAATAAATCACATAATTTGTTACGAGAAACTTTGATTATTCTCTTTTCATGGCCGTTAGAACTTTTAGTAGATTTACTGCAGGCCTTCGCGCCTGCTGGACAGCGAGTTTTGCAAATGCAGCCTGTTTTGTGCGTAATGCTGCTTGTTGCTGTTGATCAGCTTCCACTTTCATGCTGCTAGTGAGAAAAGCTGCCACTTCGGATGTATGTGGTCTAGTTGTGCTCTAGGTCATCTGTTTGTGACAGCTCGGGTAGCACAGGACTCGAACTGTGAGATGTCGGCTGTGACATCTGACAAAGAGTTGGGATGTGGCTACATCTAACTCTCTTTCTCCCTAAAGAGCAATGAAGATGACAGAGATAAAACACCACTTGTTTTGGTCATGTTTGCACTGGAAGTTTAGGCGTTGGGACTTGCTCTTATGTCTAATTTTAGGCATGTGCATCAAAGCATCTCAGTGGCGTTAGTAGAAGTCCTTTTGACTTAAAAGGCAAACCGATGAAACATATAGGCTTGTTCATAAACTTCAGGTTTTCTGGCTTGTGGAAGTCCAATAATTTGGTTGGTGTAAATATAGTACATTATTTCTGTGATTTTTTTTTTTTTTTGCTGATCTCATCAGATGTGGAACTTTTGCTGTTGGTAATCTGAATTTCTACCAGTCTTGTATGACTCTTACTTCAGTTGGCATTGTGGATAAATTAATTAATGGCTATCGTAATGATGAAATGGATTTTCTTGATTCCTGTGCTAACGTTCTGTATGGAGAGATCTATCGAACAAACTGAAAAATGGAAAGGTAGGAAGATGGAGTTGCCAGCACATCCTTTAACCAGCGTGGAAGCTAACGTGAGAGTGAAATAAGTCTCTTAGCCACAAGGTGGTGGTGGCGGACGCTTAAATCAAAATGCAGAGTAGGCTTACATACTAAGCTGGTTTAGTCTTTGAAGCGTTAGTGGGAGCTACAGCTGAAGTTTAGTTTTGTATCCTTTTTCTGGGCACAGACATGTGAAATCACAGAATTTGAAACTTGTTTCTGTATTTGTGTATCAACAATAGATTGTTCAAAAAGCGTGGATGCTCAAAGGTGAATTGCTTGTATTTGGTACTAACAGGTATTTCAAATATCTGACCTTGAAAACTTTCTTTGTTTATGAAGATGTTAAATTTGGCTGTCCTTCGTACTCAGAAATTCCATGTGTATTATATGTAATGCGAGTATACCTTTGTTTTTGCTTACAGTAAGGTATAGTAAATCTCAAGCTTTCTTCTCTTAAATTAAAAAAAAAGCCAATTAACAAGCTGAAGCCACAGCCACTGGGACATGTGCTGTACCTAGCAAGAAGCAACCAAAAGTTGTGAGCAGATGTTGCCTTTATTGTACACACAGGAATTAAGGAAGAGATTGCTACAGCACTTCAACATAACCTTTGGGAGACCTGGGAGACAGGGCTTGGAAGGAGTACTTCAGCAGTGCTTTGAACATAATCTAGGGCTGCGTTACTAGATCCATCCCTGTAACCAGCGAGCAGATAATTGCAATGTATGTTCACTAAACTGTTATTTTTCAAACATGGAACATGAATTACCCATGCTTTGTTCTTCTTCCTTTGCTTTCTCTCATCTGAGCTGCTTATGCCACAGGTGATGGGTAGGTAGGCACTGCGTAGCAGTGATGGATGTGTAGCATGTGATTCCTAAATTACAGATTAAATTGGATTTTAGGGTTCAAGTGTGACCTGACTTAATTTTCTTAAGTTTAGCTTGAAATGGCAGGACATTCTTCTCTGAAGTCTAATGGTGAAGAAATTTGCAACACGTGACTGTTTCATTAACTGAATGTCTCGGTTAAAATGAGCAATAATGTTCTGTGTTATAGTTCAGTGGTTTGATAGGAAATAAATAGCTGTCAGTTAGCCTGCCAAGTCTGTGTAGTCTTGCTGTTACTCCTTTAATTGCTTTTCTGTTTCATACAGTGCAGCGGGTAACTAGAAGTGATGCAGTTGGGACATGAGAAATAAGAACTAAGCTGCTAATAATCATCTCCCGTGTCTGCTTCTTTGAAAGGAGAGGAACATGAAATGTGTAGAATTTTCTGGAAAGATATTCTTGGAGAGCAACCAAGAACTAAAGATGCAAAGAGAGAGGGTCACAGGAGAAGCAGAGAAGTGAAATTTGGGTTAGCGGGCTTAGGCAGAGATGATACTCCACTTTCATTGATTTGGAAGATCGCCGTTTCAGGAGAGAACAGCTCTGCTTCTTAGTAAGTTGGCAAGATGACTGAAGAAGCGGTAATCCAGGAATACACAGACAATGGATATTTTAGCTGCATTTGAAGTAAAGTAAGTGTATGCATGAAAGAGAGAGATGAGAAGAAATACAATTGGATGGTGAGGAAGGGTAAAAGGGATTTTTCTTTTCCTCTGAAGGGAAGATTGAAATCCAAAAAACCAAGCAATACTTCCTTGTTTCCCTTTTGTGATGTTAAAAATTAAATGATGTTTGATTGGAATGTAACTTTGAACCCATGGAGGATGATGCCAGTGTTGACAGAGCAGCTGGCTTCGTCTTGAGATACAATCCCATCCTGCTTATTTTAGTTAAGGATATTATCATGTTCCTAATTCATTGACTAGAGTTCAAGTATGTTTCAAAGTACACCTGAAACCACCTGGTACAAAACCATATTCTCTGAATCCAGGTCAGGGTGCTGCAGTCACTTCTGTACGTTCAATTCGAGGTGTTCATCCTCTAAGTTTTAATATCCTGACACTGGGAAGAACTGAGACAACACTCAAGTTCAGTAAAGGAAGATACTTGTTTCCAGTGTGTTTTCATATTGCTGGAAACGTGGAGTTTTAGATCTGTTTCACCACCCGGTTTCTTTGGTGTTTCATCAGAGCATGCCTGTCAGCCTTCAGGGCACAGCACAAGGCTCAGCGTTACCGATGATTTGACTTTGCCATTGTGCATGCTCACCTACGTGCAGACTTCTAATTAGTGGACTCCACTGCCTTGGTGACGGTTGCTGTAATACTAAATGTAATCTTAGATTTTTCAAACCCATAAATAATTTAGCCTGTCTTCAGTTTCCAGTATCCTTCCTGTCATTAAATGAAACAGATTTCTTTTCACCTCTCTGTGCTGATGGGTTAGTTTGGTGCTAGGTCAGTAACATGGTTGTAAAAAGACTCTGTGAGAGCAGGTGAGTCTAATCCGTGCTGCACTGAAGTGATGGAAAAAACATTGCTGTGGAGGTAGTGATCTGTAGCCAAACCTCTTTCATACGTGTTTATATAGGCAGCTATGCAATGTAGTGAAGACCTGCATGTTGGTAATGCAGGAGCACGGTGTGCAGATTCCCAGAGTGTTTTGTGTACTTTCTCTCCTCGAAATGCTGTCAGCCCTGAGCTTTGGCCAAAATGGCTAGCGAGCAGTGTCCTAAGGCGAAGCGTCCTGTCTCGTCGGGGCTGAGCCCTTTGCCTTTGTGCTGCTCCTGCTGGTGTGGGGAACAAAGCGTTGATCAGGATCCAAATTCTCATCCCTCACATGAAGCTGAGGCATGTTGCTCCCGGCTTTCATTGAAGTGTAAGTTTCCTCAGCTGTTAATGTACATTTGAAAGTCAGGCATGGGAAGATTTACTAAACAGTGTTTCTTTTTCTAATATTCCCTATTAGTCCTCAATATATGACTGTTTTTATTTACAGTAACTAACTCCACTAAGCGTTAAAGAAGCGCTGTTACCTGAAGTGTGTAAAGATAAGCTTTGTTTGGGTATCTCATAATTGACTTAGTGGTTAGCACAGAGCTCTTAGACATTTCGATGCTGTAATGGCACTTCTCCCAGTGATGCAGTAAAATAGGCAAGGAAGTAGCTTAGTATCTGTTTTCGGTGTTTCCATTTTGTACTGTGGGATCGTTTGCCCATCGGGAAGCTGGTGAATGTTAACTAAGGCTTGGCTGGGAAAAATACCTCTGTGCTATTTTCCACCTGTAAAGGGGTTGAGCTATTTCCATGTGTTTCATGATTGCTAACTTCTGGAGTTCAGCAGCCAGTGTCACGGAGTAAGATCTGCTGTGCCTCTCGGTGTTCTGGTGTATTCTTGTTAATATTTGCGTTGTATTCGTACTAAAATGCTAATGATAGATTTGTGTATGTGTGGTTCTACATTACATCTGCTTTTATTAGCTTGTAGTAGAATCAAGAATGTTTGTTCACACAGGAAGTGAATGGGAATAATGTCAAGTGTTTACTTTTATAAAGCCTTTGCTAAGATAGAAATAAGTTTGTTTCTTTATTCTGTATCAATAAGGGTTGATACAGTGACACTTAAGGCAGTTCACATCACTTTTACTTTACTGTTTTTGTTATGTTTCTCCCTTATCTAAGAAGGTAAACATGGCTTTTCTTCTGTTTCTGTCTTACTTAGCTGTGATTCTTCTACTAAAAAAAGATCTAAATTTTTTCAAACGAATAAATGTTGGTGTAGTGGATGGTAAATTTACTTTGAACTTCAGAGATGCATGGAATAGGAAAGACAACAAGTCCTGTGAGAACATTTTCTGTTATGGAGAAGGCAACTGTGCAACTCCCAAATCTCTTGACTTTTCACTGGCTCTGTGACCAGTGTGTTGTGCCTGATTTTCATCTCTTCTTCACCTTCTCCTGGCTGTCATAGAGCATCATGTGAAATGGTGGTGTTATAGCAATAGTCTTTCCTAATGACTGTTCCTTGCAAAAAATGTATTTCCATCATCTTTGATCATTTTTCCTCTCCAGCTAAGACGTGAGAAGATTGACCTTGAAAATACTTTGGAACAAGAACAAGAAGCACTAGTGAATCGTCTCTGGAAGAGGATGGATAAGCTTGAAGCAGAAAAACGGTTTGTCTTGTTGCAGTGTGTTTGATACTGTGGGAGAGAGATCATTTGATACATAATGTTCTGGATTAAACATGGTCATCTCTCCCATAAAAGTTGTTTAATATATGAAAACGTGGTAGTTGAAGCAGTTACAAAGCACCTTGTTTACATGATGCCACATTCTTGATTGCTTAAAGTAGATGAAACTGGATTCATCTTGGATTCTTTAAGCTAAACCATTTCTGGTTTAATTTGTCTCAGGCTGTGTGCCTTCTTACGAGGAGCTGTGGTGAAGTCACACCATGCTTTAGTACCACTCTGTATGGTATGTGTGAATACTGGGCCATGCAGGGAGTTGTGCTTTCATAGTGCTGTCTCTGCTCTTCAGGGCAGAGTAGGATCTGTCCAGTCAGTGTGCTTCTAGTGAACAACAGTTTCATGCTTTCAGGCTGAAAATTACTTAATAGTTTAACTCCAAAAATTGTAATTTAGAACATTTAATAGCTACCATATGCTTATTATAAGAGAAGTTCAGTACTCCTGCATTTACAATCAGTTATTTGAGATACTTGAAACCTTGACTATATGGAATACTTTTCTGTTTGGAGATTTGACCAGAAAACCCCCAACCAAAGTACTATTTGACTGTGTTTCAGAAAATGCCTGTAAAGTTTTCTGTCTTGGTAATGGTGAAATACATACAGAAAGGCTTGTGTTTCGCCATAGGCATACTTTTACTCATCTTGTCATCTGGAATGCATGTTCTTCCTCTAAGAACATAGATATAAAACCTGTTAAGAGATTAAATGAATCTGTTTAGAAATGATTTTGTGGAATAAATAGTGTTTAAGTATAAAATAGAGGTAACTATATATAGTCCAGAATTAATTTTTCCTGAACTGTATGCAGAAATATTTGGGAATGTGTCTGAATATTTTAAAAAAACCCATCTGTGTTTGGACAGCAAATTTTACTTACTTTTTTAAATTGTGAGTTAAAAAAGAAAGGATTATAAATCTTCCCAGAATTCTCTCCCCAAATAAAATGTTGGCATAAAATAAATGCCATTTATTTGCCAACATGGCATGTTGGATTAAAATAAATCTTGTATGCCTGTCAGAATCCTTACAGTGGCTTTCTGGGGTATTTAAGGAGTTTTCTTTCCGTTAGAATTGAAGGTAAAGTTTGAACTGTTTTTCATACAGAATTTTGCAGGAGAAACTAGACCAGCCAGTATCTGCTCCACCATCACCCAGAGACATATCAATGGAGATAGATTCTCCAGAAAATATGATGAGACATATCAGATTTTTAAAAAATGAAGTGGAGAGGTTAAAGAAACAACTGAGGGCTGCGCAGTTACAGCGTGAGTAAACAACTTGTTTTGAATATTTGTAAGTGTGTGTAATGTAAGATTTGTATATGTATTTTCATGAGTTTGAGTTTAAGGTAGAAATGGAAAAACAACAGGGCAGGTTTGGATTAAAACATTTTCATAATGGCAGTATTACTGCTCATTGATGTATTTATTATTTCAACATATAGATCCTTCAAAATGTACTTATGGCCTACTTTGTAAGAGCCTTGTTATAAATTAAGATTTACTCACAGGATCTAACAGCTAGCAAAACAAAGTTCCGTTGTATACAAGAATTCCACTTGTTAAACATTGCAGCTACTTTTAAAGAGTTGTTTGTAGCTGTTTTGGGCTAATTGTTCAGGCAACTCTTTGACTTCACAATGTAGCAGAACAAGTAATCTTACTTTGTTCTTACCTAGGTAAGACAGCTTTGAAAGTGACAGAATAAATAGCTGTGTAGTGCTGTGAAGCAACAGCCTCAGGGTTGTGCCAGGGGAGATTTAGATTGGATATTAGGAAAAATTTCTTCACCAAAAGGGGTGTCAGGCATTGGGACGGGCTGCCCAGGGAAGTGGTTGAGTCACCATCCCTGGAGGTATTTAAAAGATATGTGGATGGAGTGCTTAGGGACATGGTTTGGAGGTGAACTTGGCAGTGTTAGGTTAATGGTTGGACCTGATGATGTTAAAGGTCTTTTCCAACCTGAAGGATTCTATGGACCCTTGACCAGAAGTGGAAAGCCTGGTTTTTGCCCTGCCTTTTGAGAGAAGGGGCTGCAGCTCTGAGCACATGGTCCCAGCTGGCAGGAAGGTCGCATGCCGCTCTCCTGTGATCTTTGCAGTGCCAGTCCTTCATTCCTTCATGTTAATTCTGGAATTTCTGCCTGTTTCATCAGTTCTCCCTTTGTTGACAGCACAGTTCCTAGTCAGTAGCGTTATATTTCAACTGATAGGTAAGTAGGTACTTAACCATACAGACAGAAAAATCTGGGTGACAGGGAAACTGGCCATCTTCTCCCCTCTAGCATGCTGGTCTTGACAGGCTAACTGGAATATTTCAACCCTGGCTTAGAGAAATAGCTTGTCAGAAGCAGCAGCCTTCCTTCAAGGCAGAGATGGTGGGAGAATGCTCTTGTGCAGAAGCCTTGTGCAGAAGTTTGCAGTATAAATAATTTGTGTCAGTTCAAAGCAGATAGGGGTTGCTGATCTTTGTATTTGCCAATTCTGTGCTGCAGCCTTCACTGACTGGGCTTCAGAATGAGAGCAAGGCCTTAGATTTAAAGTGCTCTCTGTACAAATCTAGCCTAATTAATTTCCTGTCAAGTAGTTCATTATTTTAGGTGGTTTCTTTTTGAATGATTGTGATTTACAGTAAAAAATTTAGAAGGATTTAAAGTCAAAATTCCATTGAAAAATGAGATCCTGGTTTAAAAGTACCATTTGTGAACAGATGAAACAGAGCTGCACAGTGAATCGCAATACTGCTAGAAACAGTAGAAGGTGCTGGCCTGCAAGCAGATGAAGAATCCAAAATACAGTTTTCAGTTCAGTGTTTGCAATATGTGATTGTTAGAGTATGTCTCATATTACTCATCAATACTTAATAAAATCTGCTTACGAAATTCTGATATTGGTATTGCATTTTGTATTCCTGAAGCACTTACTTCAGTTTAGGAACTGTTTTAGTATAATAATAGCTTTAAATATAAGTGATACTTACATTTAGAAGTGTTATTTCCACAGCAGAGAGAGAAAGCGCGTATTGTTGATAGTTTGGGAACAGTTTTCTAAAACAGGAGTTTTCTTTGAAGGGGGCTGCATAAAGACGTGATCTCAAAGCATGATGAGTTGTAGTTTTTTTAAATATCAAGGAAACTTGATTAAGTACTTGAAAGCCTCACAAAATACATTGTGTGCCAGAAGTTTTCATCGTATGTTTCACTTTATGTAAATAATCTGCCATCATGCTTTGTAGCATTCTCTAATTTGATTTCATCACTTTAAGTAGCCTGTGATACCAGACCACCTAAGTTATGTTTGCTGAACTTGGTTTAGAATGGAAAACTCAAATTGCCCTTTGATGTAAAGAGTAATCCACTTGTTGGCTTTTAACAAGGCTACGTGTTCCGCTAACCAACCTGTGATAGAGCGTGTAACAGAGAGAAGGCTATAGAATACTTACAACTTAGCAATTTCATACAAGCTGGGGTGTGTTAGGTTTCAGAACTTATGTTGTGCTTCCTCCCTTGAAATGGAAATATACCTTCAAAATAATTTCTTCTGTGTTGCAGTATAATCTTTGTAAACGTGGCACAATATTATTTTATTTCATTTGTATTTCTTCCTTATGGTTTTGGTTTTGTTTTCTTCGTTTTTTTTCCTTTATATTCAGATTTGTTTTGGTAAATACTTACAACTTTTTTTGCTTTTTACCTTTTCCAAATTTTTCCATAATTGCTGTCAACCAGTAATTTATTTTAGTAGCTACTGTTCAGAGTTAGGCTTTGAACTAATGACTTGGGATAATTTCCAGTGATCCATCCGGAGCATTTTCTGCACCCTCATTCGTGGAGTACTGGAGTAAAATTAGACGCAACATATTTGCCTGTATGTGAAATTGAATTTTAATCAAATTTTAACAAAATTCTGAACTTCAGATTCGGAGAAGATGGCACAATATTTAGAAGAGGAGCGACATATGAGAGAAGAAAACTTGAGACTTCAAAGAAAACTACAGAGGGAAATGGAACGTAGGGAAGCACTCTGCAGGCAACTGTCAGAAAGTGAATCCAGCTTAGAAATGGATGATGAAAGGTTTGTATTTTCTAGCCATGCAGATATGTTGGCATTGATCTTATTAATCAATATTCAGACTGCTTTTGGAATATTATAGAATAAGTATTATATAAGAAAAAATGTGTATATAGGTTTATTATACGCATCAAATTTCACCATGGTCCTAACTTGTAGCTAACTTGTCCTTTGCAGAAAGTAAAATATGTTCAGCCAAACACAAAAGAATACTGTGTAAAACCTTAGAGAGAGGAAACATTTCCAGAACTTGGGTTGTTCTTGATGTCCAGAACACTTGAAATTTTTTTTCTCTACTGCAAGCTGCGTTGCTTGCACTGACCTTACAGATAAGTCTTGAGTTTGTCATGGTTTCCTCTGATGTCTGTTAGTGTTTTCTCATGTCATAAAGTGCACTTTGAATCAGAAATTCTTACTCATTATTATTATTTTTGTTACATTATTTTGGATTTCTAGTCCTTAAAAAAACCCCAAGTTACCCTGTGCTGTATATTCTTCTGATACTGAGATGTTTCTTGCATCATCAGTATGTTTGTTGTAAGACATAATTTATCAGAAATTAAATACCAGATATTTTGTTTCAAGGAGCACCCTTTAAGTTCAAGGTAGTGTTTTCATTTTAATGAAATAATAGGCAACTGCTACATTGCAGTAGCATCTGATATTAAGATGTAGTGAATGCTATATAAATTAAATTGTTACAAACACAGGATTCTGGTGTTGGAATCTACTTTTATTAGCCTAGTCTTTTCTGCCAATATTTCTATCGTAATGGAAAAACAGTCAAAATCTAAACCTATGTGAATTACCAGTATTACTCAAACAATGTAGAGTATCCTGATAATGCTTTTTCTTAAATAGTTGTAGGTAGTGGTAATCAATAAAATGCAGGAAAATTTGATGAATTATTCTGTGTTTGCAAGAAATTTCCTTGTGACGTTGATTTTCTTGATACAATGAAGGTATGGTAGAATCACTCCAAAACAGGTGCTTGCAGTGTAAACAATGCAAGTAAAGCGAAGGACAAAGCAGGTATTAGAATATTTAGTTTGAGGAGAACTGTTTAGAAAAAATAATTGTGGAGCTACAGTAATGACTTTAAAATGTAAATTTTTGTCAACTTACATTGTCTTCCTAAAAATGATGGTGGTGATGGATCAGATACCCTTTTTTTTTTTTCCCCGATGCCTTCTGTTATCTGATGGTACTTTTTGTAGACAGGGATAGATGAAGATGTTTTACTGAATGCAAACTCCACAGGTGTCCTAAAACTTCTTCCTCCTGACTAGCAATAGCTTTGTCTTCTCAATCGTCCCTCCTGTTCTCTGGAGTAGTAGGGAAATATCTGAAACCAGGAAGCACACTAACAATTCCATATCACCTGATCCAGGTACTAGGATGACTTACAGAAAATTGTCTATTTAGAATAAAATAAGATGACATCACAAAGACCGCTGCCTTGCTGTAGTACATGTACTGTCCACATTACAAGTTACTGTGTGTTGCAGAGGTGGCCTAGTCAGTTCAGTTTTGCCAACCTTGCTACTGGTAGCTCTTTAGAAAACATATTTAATTAAATTTTGATTTGCCAATTTGTTAATGCTTTGTTCTTTACTGCGACTATTTTTATTACCTGATCTACCCAAATTTAAACCAACTTTGGTATCACTACAGTGTACTGCCTGTGTTAGGTGTTGTGGCTTAGTGACTCTGAATATCCTGCTTAAAAATCATTAATATCCAGTGTCTAAACATGATTCAAACAGTTTACGAGCTGGTTCACAGACCTTGAAGTAGTCATCATTGTGAGTTCCATCAAATAGGAATATTTTTAATGCTGCTCCACATTGTGTTTTTTTTCTCTGTGATCTGGAAATAAATGTAGCTACTAAGAATTTCTGAGTGACACAGTGGTAGAAGAGGAGATGAGTAAGAGTCAAAGGGCTGTTAAGTAGCTAATTTTGCCTGCTACTTTGCTGTGTCCAGTGAGAAAGCACAGGTAAATGTAATATAAACCCAGGTGCACTGATTTGCAACCTTATGTGCAGGAAAAGGTGAGCAGGGGAACCTCTAATCTGGGTAGTGACTGAAAAATCTAGGTGGAGGGTGTATAAGCAAGTCAGCCTGAAAGCTGCCAGCCTAATGCTGTGGAAAAATTAGATAAAATTACTTTTGAGATATAAAAAGTACATGGCAGTAGAAGCAATTGGTATGGTGTTTTTATCTCCTTTTATACAGCACTTGATGGCTGCGAAGAAGCTTCATTGTATTCACAGATTCAGATTCGCAGAGTGGTAGGGGTTGGAAGGGACCTCTAGAGGTCATCTAGTCCAACCCCCCTGCCAGAGCAGGAGGGGGTATTCAGTGAGTAAAGTACAAATAAATACCACTAAAGTTATTACAGGTGGGGAAGAATGCTGGATGATAAGATTTATACCTCTGGCCTTAATATGTACTATTGCAGTCATATACAACTTGTATGGTTTTAACTACAGATGGCTAAGTCAAGTCCAGCTATTTCCATTGAAAGTTAAGCCAGTATCTGAGCCTTCAGCAATGAGGAGTGTTCCTGTCATGACTTCCTAAAGGTGGCTGGTCCTTCATTAATCTAATGTGATTCTTATGGGAATTGAAAAAAAAACCAAAAGAACCACAACACAGTGAAACATTTACATGGCACATTTTAAAAGGTTTAATCTAATTATTCTTTACCTTTTTTTGTTAGATATTTTAATGAGATGTCTGCACAAGGATTAAGACCTCGCACTGTGTCCAGTCCTATCCCTTATACACCCTCACCAAGTTCTAGCAGACCTATATCACCTGGTAAATATTTAACCCAGTTTCTGAAATTATTGTATGCATCACGTAGTAACATGCCCTATTAATATATTGAGGTCAGTAGCCTGTCAAAGCTAGTCTGGGAAAAAAAAATGCATCATAAACGTAAGAATGGTTTTGCCTTCGATGTCATCTAGTGCAGCATGTTTTCGGTTGGTTCTGTTTTACACTGTGAACAGGTATTAAAGATCAGTTAAGTAACTATCACTTGAACTTTTATTTCCTTTTTGCCTTCTATTTTTCTCTCTTACTGTCTCTTTTCTTTTTTCTTTTTTTCCCTCCCCTCCATAGAAGTTGCTCAACAGGATGCATAGGTCTAGAGTTTGGTGATGAACTAGTAATGAGACTGCTGTTGTGCTCTGAATCAAAACTTCTTATAGAAGTCCAATCTTGAACATGTGAAAAAGCAAATTTCCGTTTCTCTTTAGTAGAGAAATGGCTCTTGTACTTCTGCTATTCTCTGTTGTAAACATTAACTATAAAATTAAGAATCTTGCCTCTAGTACTTTGTATAGCAAAGGCAAACTAACCTTTTCTGGGTTTTTAATTACTGAATATATTTTTAAGTCAAAGGAAATGTATTTGTCTTACTAACATTTATTGACTGAAATTCTGAATCTGTTAAAATGACACTTGGACATTCATTAAAAGTTGTTGGCCATGGATGTTATTACACAGGTCTGCTAGAATATCTAAAATGTCTTCAAACTCTTCAATTTTCAAAATCGACTTTAGTTTTTCAGTAGGACTCAAAATAGTTTTCATCCAGGTGCTGCAAAAGAAGTAAGCTGTGGCCAGAAGTTATGTTACAGTGTTAGAGATGAGCATTATGATAGAGTTTTTCTAGAGGTTTCTGGGCTGCTGAAATGAGCCAAAGCACTTGACTTTCAATGTTTTGCAAGGTATGTTACCAAGAAAACAATGTTTGTTTTCTTACCCTTTCTCTGTAACTGGGTGTAGAGAAACGTAGCCATGCTCACAACTGTTCTGGGGTAACTGCTTTGGATGTTTGTGGTTATACATGTGCAGCCTTTGTAATAATGCGATATTCAACTGCACACTGTATCTGCAGCCCGCAGAGTGGTTAGCATTAAAAGGATGTGTAGGGAAGATGATCTGGTAACTTGAGGGTTGCATCCTAGATTACCCAGAAATGTACCCAATGTAGATGCTGATGCGTCAGTGCAGGACTGCTGTCTGGGTTTGTTGTTCCTACACTGGGACTGAAGCGCAGTTCCTGTTCCCTGTGGACTTCATAACCCACCATCAGTTGATACAAGAGTGCTGTGTTTTATTGGGAATGACATCCCACAGACAGGGCATGGTGAAACGTGGGCTGAAGCAGAGTTAAAAGTAGCATAGCTGAAACGATCTTTTCTAACAGAGCTCACAATGCTGGTAATGTTAGTACAGTAAATGTTCCAGGTTAGCGCTTCTGCACAGGCAGCTACGTTACTTTCCTTCACATCTGATAAATTAATATCCGCAGTTGGGAAGCTTCAGACTTCAGAAAAATCAAAGCAGCAGTTTGTCGGAGAACTAATGAGATCAATAGGGAATTTTGTACAGCAGTCTGGTATATATGGATGCAGTAATGAATGCAAACAAATAGTTTTTGAGTGTACCTTATACCTAAATCAGTACAGTAAGACATCGTCAAAAGTATCAACATGGAATAATACAACAGTTGTATTTTTCATCAAGTAATTGTATGGCTTGGCATGTTCTGTTTGGGAAACTGTGTCTGAATTGGTAGAAACAGAATTTGAAACCAGTTAGAAATGCGATAATTTCATATGGGTCAGATTTAATGGGTCAGACTCTGGCTCCTCCCAGTGCCTTTTGTGCTTGCATGGCTTGAGACGCTGCTTTTGAAGACTTGTAAGCTGAGATACTGCTGAGATTTGTAGCACAGTGTATGGAACTTTGAAGATTGTGGAAGTATTCCTACTCCTGGGCAGCTGGGGATTAGCTACTCTAATTACCAGTTAGTGTAGATACTCTTTTATTCTTTGCTTCTGCAGCTAAGCTAGAGATTTTGGGCTGCAGGGATGAGCTACTTGGATGTATGTGCACTACTCTTACTGCTTCTTTGACTGTCATGTAGACCTGCATTTGTAAAACTTTTGGAGCTGGTTTATCCTAAATCAGTCCAAAATTGTAATGTTGCAAAGGTGACTTGAAGTTTATTTTTTTGCCTTTTCTTGGTTTGGGCTCTTGTCTCTGACTTGCAATACTTTGTTACCTACTCGAACATTGACTTGTTTCTGTCCTTGTCCTCACAAAAGCACTTTGTTATGAAACATGCTCTACAGACAGTTAGATTCTGTAGTCAAAAAGCAGATTAATTTTGCTAATCTGCATTGTTTAACTAAAGTAGACAGTGATTCCGTTGGAGTCACTTGTAACTTGCACCAGACGTACGCTGGTGATGCAGCAGTATCAAACTTAGCATTGAAGGAAGCAAGGGGAGTATGTTTTCTTACATGACTTCAGTAGTGATCTGAGGCTTGGTGTTGCCCTGCTTCCCCAAGATCTTGTCTCATCAATTGTAGGCGCAAACACAGATAGATGCGGTTAACGACAAAGCTGGGTGTTGCTGCATGTGTTACCGAAAATTGACAAAGAATACTCTCTAAGCCAAATGATAGTTTAGAAAGCTGACAGTGGTTTGTTGTGGAGCTGGGTGTGTGGGGAATATCGCCTCCTGGCATGCACACCAGACAGAGTTCTTTGTGCCATATTTATACACAAAACTTTCAGGATTAGTAATTTTCCAGTCCACCCCTTTACAGTGATTGGTTTATACAATTATTATACTGCTGACACATTGCTTCCACTGTTACACATGCTCAGGGCAAGGGTCTTCACCTGGGCAAGGGTCTTCTTGACCCATGGGCGTGATTTTTAGTGTTAGAATAAGCCTTTAATGAGCAAAGCTTAGAAAAAGGACAAAATTCCTTAAACATGCACTGATCTACAAAACCACTTCCCATCTTACAAGGACGCTGCCGAGGTACTAATGAGCGTGTGCGCTCCTGCTTTTGATAAGCAGTGGGCCCATCTCTTGTTACCAAACCTTTCTCAGCAGTGTGCGTAGAGAAACACGTTGAAAACCAGGGCATTGTGAAAACAGGTTAACATAGTGCGAGGCAGTGTAATCAGAGGAGCTGAACACCTAAAAACATCATCAGAAAAGAGCTTTGTCAAAACAGCTTGATGGTAGTGAAAACCAGAGTTAAGTCAAACCAGCTAATCCTAACAAAATATTTGATGATAGCTGCTAGCAGCCAATCTCAAAATATTTTAACTTCACAGCCCCAGAGATCTTTGGGTCCCTGCCTATAAACGCTGATGCAGAACAGGAGGGAGCCTGGGTACTGATCTGGTGTGCCTTGGAGGAGCCACCTAGTTTCTTTGTAGAAACCCATAGTGACCCAGTGCTAGATAGCTTCTCCAGGCACAACCTCTCTGCTTCTTCAGACTGTTTTCTTCAGGGAGCCAATTCCGCTGAGGAGAAATGGGAGGCTGGGTGGAAATTACTCATGGACTAAAACTAAGCTGCCAGGGAAGCCTTACGCAGTTTATGTTAAATGAGAAGTTATGTTTAATGTTGTGTAGTGTATGTTTTGAAACATACAGTTGTTTACTACAGGAAAAGAAATTAATTTCACATCATGCTTTTCAGTACAATGAATATTTTTTAGATGTCTAATCTGGTGACAGTTACTGTTTCTTAATCTATCATTGATTAGACCAAAATGTTTTTAAAAACCTCACACTTTAGTTTGTAATACAGACAAGACTGTTGATGTTACCTTGTTTTAACAATTTTTAGGTCTGTCATATGCAAGTCATACAGTTGGTTTCACACCACCAACTTCACTGACTAGAGCTGGAATGTCTTACTACAATTCCCCAGGCCTTCATGTGCAACATATGGGACCATCCCATGGTATTACAGTAAGTATTTAAAACTGTAAATACTTGTTACCAGCATCAGTTTGGTTTTTAAATGTTACGATTGCTTGTCCTTAAGCTTTTTTTACAAAACATTTTTGTAAATGTTTGTTATTGTCTCCTTACTCCAAGATAACCTATTGCTGCTTTCCTCAACCCCAGTTTTCCTCTTCACCCCTCAGAAACTGATTCTTTTTGGAGAGCCTTATTTTCTGCAAAAGAATAGGCTGTATTATCATCTTAAGGACAGTAATAGGTATCATCTTATGGCTCGACAGACAGGGTGTGAGAAGTGATGTTCTAAGCTACTAAGCTTATCCTGGGAAGTAAAAACATTGCTTTCGTTTTTCTCCTAGTCTCCACCATCTGACGGATGAGTCATCTGAGGTTGCTCCAAGCTCAGGTTTTCTTCAGGATGACACACAATGCTACCATCATGTCACTGTAACAGGCAGTTAACTCTTGTTTTCTGTTCTCAATGGCAAAGAAGAAAGTTTATATAAACATTTGTTAGGGCAATTTCTCATATCATTCAACTGGGTTTATCTCCTTCTTTTTAACTGCGTTTTTTGATGCATTTCAACTTAATCATGTTTCATCTAAATATTTGTGGAGTTAAATGAGCAAAGAGTGTCTAAACATCAACCATTTGGCAAAATACCTTGTAGTTGTTGTATCCAGACCATTTTGATTTTTCTCAACAGGTATGGTAGTATGTAAATATCACACAAAGTTGTTGCTAATACTTGTCATTCTCAGATGTGGAAACATGTTTCGATAGGATTCTTAGTAGAAGGCTAAAATATGGCTGCCTGTAAAATCGGTTAGGTGAGCGTGCAGAGGTAATTGTTAATTTAACTGGGCAAAGATTGGTGGAGACGCTATAATCGTGGATAGAGCAGGAGGGAAGCTGGAGCTCGGCAGGAAGGTAGAATCCTAGTCTGGGTTCAGCACACTGCTGTGTGTCACATGAGTCAGTCATAGGATGATCTTTGTTTCTGGAAAACTTGGAACGTAATTTTATAAATTAGTTTTTCTTAGGGAACTTGTTCTGTTCAGTCTCTGTGAAATACTGCTCTCTGAAACTGTAAATTAACTGGTGTCATATTTAGTCACTATGGAAAAGATCATCTCAGGACTAAATACTAATTGTGTTGAGAAAGGTGTTGATACGTAGCTCCTAGCTTGGTCTCCATATATTATTAGATGTACGCAAATGCAATAAATGATTTTAAGTGTTTTGGAGATATCGGTCAGTTTCCAAGAATCCCTTGGCTTTTTGCATAGAGCATTCATCTGTTGTACACAGTTGTGCAGAAAAATACATACTATATACATTATTTGACTAAACTCCAGTTTGATTCTTGACTCTTCATTTTTGATACCTGTTACAGAGTAAATTGACTTTACCTGGTAGAGCACTGCAATCGTGCTTCTACCCAGAGTTGATCACCTGTGGTTGACTGTTAATGGTGGGTGGGTGGTTTGTCATGCCATGAGGTTCTTGGTTAATACTATAACTGGATCGGTAAGTAGCGAGCATTTTGGTTTCAGAGGAGTAGAAGTTAGTGTTGTGCAGTGTAAATTACATTTTTACATTGCTAACATGAAAGAAGGTTTTCTTTTTTGAAGATCAAGTACATTCTAAATATTTGTGTTTAAATGTGCAGGTTGTTGAAATTCTTTGGTTTCTGTTGAGGGGAGCTCTCTAACAACTGTTTCACTCCTGCAGCTCAAATGGTTGTAATCCTTTTTTGTTCTCCGGAAAACAACTTTCAGTATGCTTTGGTCTCACTTCAGTGTGCAGGCTAAGAGTCTTTCAGGAAGCTAGAGATTCTGGGCAGACTCTCCGGCATTCCACCCACATTTCCACCCACACTCAGGTACCACGTAGTCGGACTTCATACACCAGCAGCATGAAGTTGAAGGTTCATCGATACCGACTTGTTGGGCAAACACAACTGGGATGAGCTGCCCTCTACAGCTTCTCTCATTTCTCTTTAGGTTGTTGGGCATCATAGGCAGACTTATCTTCAGGACGTGTCTTGTGTTTGTTTCCTGCAAGCTGACAGGAAGGGATGCATGTTCTGTTTGGCCTCAAAAGTACTTCCCCTTTCCTTTGCTACTCCATTTCAGGGTGTTGTTTGTTTTCTGTGAAAGTTGTGCTTCTTGCAGTGTTTTGAGATGGATTCCTCCTGCGTAACTGTTGAGATTTTTTGGTGGGTTTTGCATTTACTTTGCCAAGCTCAATAAATTGATTAGCGGACTTGCACCTACCATTGTTAAGGAGTGTGTTAAACATAATTTCAATGTTTGTTCTGCAGAGGCCTTCACCACGAAGAAGTAACAGCCCCGACAAATTTAAACGTCCCACTCCTCCTCCTTCTCCAAACACGCAGACCCCAGTGCAGCCACCTCCGCCACCACCTCCGCCACCTGTGCAACCTACGGTCCAGTCCGCAGCGTCGCAGTCAGCCACTTTTCAACATTCAGTGCATCCCTCCTCTCAGCCTTAGTGCATGTGCTCAGCAGTCTGTATGTCAGAAGTGGACTCATAACATGGAGCAGTTTACTAAAAGCCAAAGGCTTTCTTGGCATATTTGGATTTGACTTATTTGCACTGAGGTTATATAGGCTTCACTGTTAATTGTGTTGTAAACGTTTGTATAAAATGCAGCCAGTGTTGTGGGTCTACAACACTAACTTAACAAAGTTTTCCATCAGTGTTTACTTGAACTACATGTATGTCCATTCTCTGGCTGGAACATTTGCTACTCTGTTTGGTAATACGGCATTATGTCGTTTTGCTTGGCTCCAAAGCTTCATTTTCCTGGCTTTTAGGTTTGTAAAATTAAAGGGATATCTTTTTATATTTTTTCATGACAATTTGCAGAAAATTAAAGGCATGATGGGCTGTATGATAAATTCTGAAACGTTACCGTGTTTACCAAGCTTACAGAAAATCAGCACTACATTTCAGTCATTTGAAACAACAGCTTCCAGTGCAAAAGTAAGTCAGACACCCTAATCAGTGCCCAAGACACATACTCTATTGTATTACGTAGTAAATAAGCTTAATTCAGCACACAGACACATCCGTACTTCTCCTGTTTAAAAGCACCTCAAACATATGGTACCGTCTGCATTTTACAGTGAGGGAACTGGCCTGGTGGAGTCTGTGGAATGTACAATTCGTGGACCTTAAGATTTGATGATTTCACTTGACATTTTTGTTAACCTGTAAGCTGCCCATACTGTGTGATCTGTCACAATTAACTTCGGTAAGTGTGGTCCTGCCCACAGGTTACTGATAGCTGATTAAAGTGTGCTCTTTGATTTTATTTTTTTTTTTGCTGCAGAAGGCAACGTGATTGTAGAGAATGGCTGATGATGATTTTTCTCTTGTTAAAATATATTAATTGTGATTCCCCTGAAACAAAGTTTGAACAGGTATTCTAAATATTCAAAAGTCTGTTAGAAAATAAGATATAAGATGAGCATATAGGAGTATATTGGCGTAACAGCCAAAATGTTGTATTGCTTGGTAGAAACAGAGTACAAGAAAGTAGCACAACATGGCACTAATGAATGCTTATTTAGCAGCCTAAGCCGGTACAATGTATGAAGAAATGTATTCTGAATACATTCTTTCCATTCATTTAGCACAAATAAATTGGTTTCACTTTGCAGTGGAACAAAGTGTCACTTCTTGATATTGACATCTTACTTAGTTATATTTTTCCTGAGGTTCCTGTTGAGTACTGAGGTTTATATATTATTGATGATTTTAAGTGGTTTACCTCATATATATGGATATGTGGGCCATGGAAAACGACAAGAGAATGTTTATTTTATGAGAATATGTATCTGGTTATAATCGGAGCAGAACATGAGTAATTTATCTTTTGTTTACAAAAGCTTGTTTGACATACCTAATGCTTTTTTAAGGACATTTTTAGGAAGGAAGTACAGCATTCTGGTAGTATACTAACACCTGTGCATAAAACTTCATGTTCGCCGCTCACCTGTTCAGTAAGAATTGCGAACGGAAAAACCTGTATAAAACTAGTGCTCTAAATCAAAGTAGTAAGTTAAAACAATGTTGTAAAAGGTTCAGCTTAAGGCAAAACTAGAATTTCTTCACTGTAGCTGTGTAGTTTCAGCTCTGACAGAATTTAGAGAAATGCATACGTAGTCTACACTTCCTAAACCATTATGGGATCAAGTGCATTATCCAAATACGTTAGTTGTGGTAGTGACTCTCCGATCAAGTGATTCTCAAGATCGTGGCAGATCTAAAATTTGACCAGTGCTCCCAGCTGAAAACAATTGACTGTAGCAGATGCTCACCTTTCCACCAAGGGAACTCGGCTGTGAGCGTTGTAATTAAACAGAGCTCCTGAGTCACTGGTAGGATTGCATGGGAGAAAGTTAGAGACCGTCAGAGCTGAGACGAAGGTCAAGGTAGGATTGGTTTAGATGCTTGTCCTTTTGTAAACATAAGACGAAGAAAAAAAAATACTATTTTATAAGTAGGATTGCAGCTCAAGTGTACAACTATTTAACATGGTGCCCTCCTTTCTGAAGTGCTTTGAGATTCTTGGACGTATGGATAGATTGTGAGCTCATAGTAGTGGTAGTATTAAATGCAGGGGGGGTGGGGGGGGTGGAAGGGGAAAAGCCTTTGACAGTGTTGTTTCAAGATCTTAAAATGGAAGATTGCCTAGAATGATTTACGTTTGAAGCATATTCCAAAACTGAATTTGTGTAACCCAAGTTCAGCTGCTGTTATAAAGTGTCTTAGTGAACTCTCCTTACTGTTCCAGGGGGACTGTTAGCAGAGGAAACTAAAGAACTGACAAATGTGTACTAAGTCCTGAAAGTGTAACAAGGCGCTAAGTCGACCTTACCTAAGTAAGAACGTTGAACAAACATTTGCTTGCAATCAGAAGTGTTAAACTCTATTTGTAGACTTTTTGAATAAGATAAGGAATTGTGCACAACCATCTCCTAATAAATGTAAATGGATTTTCAGTTTTCCTTGTGAATTATAGTCATGAATTATGATTCTGCAGCTGTGATTTTTATCAGATCTCCTATAGACTGGAGCAACTCACTTGACAGTGAGGTCCCGCTTACCATGAGGGCTTAAGTGCTTGGCTACTTTCTCTCAGAAGCGCCTGGGTGGGTTTCTGCTCTCCTTTTCATTACTAATTCCTGTCAGTTGCACACTGCATCATCACTAGTTCGATAAGGGCACAGAAGCAGTTTTTAGCTGCGATGAACATCTTGTGAGTGTACCCCTCTACAGCTAAGAGGTTAAAAAAAATTTTTTAGCTGTCCTAGCAATGCTTTCCTTTCTGACAATCAGGCAGGTTTCTTTTTACTTTTTCTCTCAAGGGATCTGACTTGGACACTGGAATGCAGCTGATATTCTGTAGAGCATTAAGAGTTTATTTTATCTACGATTTGTTCCAGAGAAGTTCTTTGGAAGAAGAGGTGGGACTGTTCGGAGACAGTCTCCCAGCTGACAGCCAGATAAGATTGTTTTAATTACGTGTACTCCTCTGAGAGCATATTCCCAAGGGCAGAAAGGACTATCAGAGTTTTTCACGAGAGTGTCAGTGCTTTTCTGTTGTCAGTTAATTGCTGCGCTGGAGCTGACCAGAACAGGATTGCTTTCCTGTTCAATTGTTTGCCTTCAGGAATCCATCTGCCTGGGTGGAATCCCAGTTCACTTCGCCTGAATGAAAAATGCAGTCTTGGAGGCAGTGAAAATGAGAAGGCTTCCTGGGATCTGTGAGTTGCACTGCCAACAGGAGACGTTTTAAACTCCGTGTATTTTGTTCAATAAGTGGTAACTAATCACGGAGACAAATGAGAGAGCCTTGCCTACTTTGTCAATCAAGGAACACAGTCTCTCATCCTCAGTATTGATTATTCCGTACTAAGGATGCATCCAGGGACCTTAAGACTTGTAGTGCTTTTTCTAATCCTAATGCTTAGTTTTACAAGCAGTATGAGTTCTAACACTGTTCAACTCTTCTTGATGTTTCCTTTTTGTTTCAGTCATGGCAGTCTGTTTCTTTTTGATCCTTGGGAGTCTACAGAGCATGGACTATGCAGAACGTATGTCTCCAAGCCATCTCATAAGAAACCAGAAAGTTTGAGTGTAAGCTATAAAACCATAATACATGCATATGTTACAACAGCCTTCTTGAGGGGAAAGATCTGTCCTCTTGGAGAGAGAAAACAGAGCCCCAAATTACCAAATGGACTGTATGCATAGAGACAATCTGGTTTCCTCAGTTCCCTGAGGAGATGAATTACTCTCCCAGTGCTTTTTGGATTTGGACTAGAGTTCTTAATCTTTTTTTTTTCCTTTTTTACTTTTTTCCCACAGCTCGCTGTAATAAGTACTCAGGGTATCCTTCATGTTCCTCTGGGTAATAACCACTAGTCCCAGTACGAACAGAGGTTAAGAGTCATTGCCACTTTGGACTGGGGGAAGTTAGTGAATATGCCAGACTGTGGCCTTTATGATGCAGTCATAGTTCAGGTGGGAGTGTGTGCTCATGTCATGATTTTTTTTTTTAAGCAGCTGTTGCTGTTTTTGCATCAGTAGTGTGCCCTGAAGAGGAACTAAAACTATGGAGTTTGGCACAGCATTAACAGACGGCTGCTGTGTTAGGGAGATTAGTGCTTGTTCCTGTTCAACTAGTTAGCCTCCAAAGAAAAGTACTACCTCATCTTTAGGTTGGGATGATGTGGCTGCAGGGTCAGGAGAAATGTTGTAGCTGTGCTAGGTTTTGTTCTGCATGTGTTACGTGGATCGGAGTCTTTCCTCACTGGAACTGGGCAACAGAGGTCACAAGGCTTCTGTACAGGAGGAGTGGGGAGTTAGGACAGATGGTTGAGGGTTGAGTTTGAGGAAACTCTGTGCCCCTATAGTAAATTGCTGTTCAGAGTACCTTTTGGCTAGGCCTGGGAGTTGCCTGTACTAAATTTACAGGTTTTTTTCTGTGTGGTTTCCTTTCAAAAAGTGCTGTGTTGCAGTTCTTTAAGTTCCTGGCATTAGTATCTAATTAAAAACCAAAAAAAGCAATTCCCTTTTCCATAGAAATATTGGAAGTAGTCTTCTACATGAAAAGGTGGGTTTTCTCACGATATAAAGTAATACTGCGTCTATAAATGAAGGTGTTTTATTCTACTGGTAAAACCTAAGCTGTCCAAGGCACTTTAGTTTGTGATTGCTGACTTTTGTTTTGGCAGGTGTTTCAGATGAAATCTAAGCCTCCTGGGGAGGAAGAAAAAAAAAATCACCAGACAGCTGTAGACTGTTCCTTTCCTGCAGAAATACAGCAATTTCCTCAAATGCAAGTAAAAATGGAACAAGCATCCTTGAGCTTTTCTGAAGCTTATATTTAATTTCAGTACCTTTGTGATTGCTCTTGTGTACTTAGAGAATCTACAAAGCCTCATAGGTTGGTTGGGTGTCTAGCTGGTTATTCCGATGTTTTCCTGATCCTAGTGAAGGAAGCCTGTTTAAATTTGGATCAAACTTATAAATCCACTGGTTAACAATGGTCAAAGTGCAGATTTATTGAGCATGAATTCAAGTGATGACTTTAGAAGCATTACACTGCGTTGGTGTGAATTGGAGCTTATCATTGGAAGAACCTCAAGATACAAAGAAGTTTTTTGTTGGTTTTTTTTTTTTATAGCAGGTTACACTTTATTCCTGTATTAGCTGTATTATTGCTTTGTTGTATATCTCAAGGTGTTTACATATATTTGTAATTGTTATGATGTGTCTGTAATCAAGCTCATCTGTGCCTTCATGCAGACTTCCAATAAACACTTGATTTTTTTGTATTTACTTGTATGGAAGACTATGGGGTGGATATATATTTTCTTTTATCTTTCAGCCTGTCATCACTGGGGAAAAAGAGGAAGAAAAAGAGAACTAGGAATCAGAAAAAGATATGTGCTTGTCTTTACTTGATTCTAATTGGGCCATTTCTGGTATTTTCACTTAAATGGCTGAGTGGGGAATCTGGAGATTATGCTGTTTGCATAATTGGTTGGATTAGGTGAATAGTCAAAGTATAATCATGCATGCTTGACTCCATCAGTTTTGCTTCTATCCTGGAAGAATGTAGCTGTTACTGTGGGAAAATTCCAGAGTATCTTTCTCCCCTGAATTAAGCATGTGCATTTAACCTTTTACAGCTGCCTTCCAGTGAGAGTTCAGGCTTTTTTTGCCACAGCAAGAACTGCAGTATCTTTTGGTCTTATGCCTGCTTACCTTGAGAGTACTTTCTGATGGTTAGGAGTAGGAGAACAGAGTTTCACATTTTTCCTAGTCTTTCAAAGCTGAGACTATCTTTGAACAGAGATGTATAAAGGGGATCAGAAGGGACAGAGATGTATATTTGTACAAAGTTACAGGAAAACTCATCTTAGGTTTTGTGAGTCAAAAGCAGCATACAGCAGTACAGCCACTGTTCTAATCTGATACTAAGTCTGAGAGGAGGAGAAGGGCAAAAAAATGTTTTCTTGCCTGTGTTAAGGGCTGTGGTGTATATTTTGTAGTTTAGAAAAGAGGGCTTTGGCTATTTCTCTGTAGTAGTAAAGGTTATGGTGTCTGGTGGTCTCCTTCAGCTTTTCTTGGTTTTCTTTCAAGCAGTTCTAGTATTGATGCATACAGTCATTTTCTAGTGGAGGTTCATCTTAAGAATTCACCATGATTTCTACTGTTTGTCTCTTTTCTTACCAAAGCATTAATCAATTACTAAATGTAATAATATTAAAGCATTAACTAGTCTGAGTTTATGAATTACTGTTAGTTGTAGTAAGTGCTTTCTTGATGCTGGGACATCATATTGGGTAGAAACTGAGGAGAAAAGTAGGCATAGTGTACTGTAACTGAAGTGTTACATCTGAATTGTAAACTTTGTATTTACAGTGAAATTGTAAACTTTAGATGCCTAAAGACAGTGGTATGCATTTGTGAGAGTTCTGTGTGTTCTTTGTTGTGCTGTCCCTTGTGAAGTCTCTGGCTTTGCCACCTTTTTGTTTGGTGTGTTCATTCATCAGTTTAGCCCTCACCCGTGCGGCATACTTTTGTAAGTATTACTTGCTGTACCTGGCTGTATTGCAAGTATCTGGATGTAGGTCTCAGCGTCAGTAGCACTTACCTAAGCTTATCCTATATCATTGTCTGAGTCTTGCTAAACTTATTGGTTGAATCCACTTGTCTTTGTCTTGTTGTTCAGCTGCCACTCAGATGTATCTCTGCGACTTCACGCTCTGCTCTAGTCAGCACAGGCTTCTGCATGCAATGCAAAGCATGCTATTCCATTTAAACTGGTGGCAGTATGACCAGTAAAATCCCTGTATTATCATGGCTGCAAGTTCTTGGGCACCAGGCCATGGAAGTACCTCAGTGAATGCTAATCTAGCTGGTCCCTGTTACTCTGTTCCTAGAACACCTGCAGTATTTCTTAAAATGCCTTTATTGCCCTGTCTCCACTGCTGCGGATGCTGAGCAGTCAGTTTTCTGCTTGTCTCCTTGTGAGTATCCAGCCTAACACTGACACAGCTGGTGGGTCTGTAAACTTGATGTAGTCTGTCTTTGTGCATGTTGTTTGTTTTCTCTCTGACACGTCTGAACAAAAATGAGTTGCTTGAATACTTGCAGAAGACTAGATGAGAAGGGAAAGAGGATGCGACTGGTTTATTTTCAAGTTGCTTCATCCAAGTGATCTCCCCTTTAAGTGGTGGTTCTGTATTTCTTCTAGTGCTTGTACCCCTTTATAAAGAGATGCAAGTTCCCAGCATTACAGGAGTTAACTTAGAAATTCTGGTAAACTGCTGAGAGCAGGAGAAAGAATGATGCATTGCAAAGCAGGCAATTTTAATAAGCCTAATCCTTCCTTTATGTAAAGATGCTGGGCTTGGATATCAGTCTGCTTCCTGTGCTTTTGAGGCCATTCCATACCTTTCAAGATATACGGTATATCCTTCAGCACAGAAGCAAGAAGAAGTTGAAGTCCTGCGTTTCTCAAGTGGAGGCTGAAGGTACGTTAAAAGACCATTAGTTCTCTTGAATGCAGCAAACACTTAGAGGCAACTGCTGGGGTGACTGAGATGGGAACCTTGCTTTTGAGCCCCAGGGCTCTTCATGTACATCAGCTGTGGCTTTTCTCCACTCCTACATGTGGAAAGTCTCTTCATGCTAACCAGTGAATTGGTGGCGGTGACTGCTGTGACAAACGTTTTCTTTAGGTTGATGTGGAGCAGGAGCTGGAGTGCTTTTAGTGAAGAATAAAAAGCGGGAGCCAGATACGGCTGGTGTTGCAGAGTGGAAAAAGTTCAGTTTATATTGGTGAAAAGGCTGTACAGTATGCCCTGAGGTTTTTTCCCTAAGGTTTGAACAAAACCTGGTATGTAGATTTAATGAAACCAGAACTGTGGTCTGTGAGTCTCCTGTATCTGTTGTGTGACCAGCTCCATCCTTCCTAGCGAGGAGGGAAATACTGATGTCTAGTGGGACTGATTTAAACGTCACAGCATGAATGCTTTTCTTTGTCATACTAGAGATGAGCTGGAAAAATTTCAGGCACCTCAGAACATCTGGGTGTAGCCAGCTGTGTTCATGGATTGCAGTACAGTAGAGAGCACTTTCATTGTTTGAGATCCCCTTTATAGTGTACAACGTGGAGTTTTATTTCACCCAGTCAAAATAAGGAATGTATTTTTGGCACTGAACTTCAGAACTATACCTCTCCTACCTCCTTTCTTCCTCACACCCGACTGTCACACTCTGGCCTTTCTCCTGTAACTGAAGGCCCCTTCGGTCCTGTGTGGAAAACCAGCATTGTGAACTGTGCCCTGGCCGTTCTGGGTCTGAGTGCTTTGACAGTTACTGCGGAATGAAACGGGTTATAATTCCATAGTGAAGCTTAACACTCTTGTGGCTGTCAACAGCAAAAGACAAATGGAGAAGAGGTCAATAAGGAGTACTCTTATCTTTCTGCCTGGAGATGGGAATTTAAAATCTGTTCTGACCTGTATTTTTTCCATGTTTCCTAAAAAGTCATCCTGATTTCTCTGGCTCTTCAACACATGCTGTCTACTTTTGCTTGTTTTCTAGCAAGGGGAAGAGGGAGGGTCAGTAATGGGAGGTAATTTTGCAGTTCAGCTGAGATTGGTACCTGAATTCCTTTGGAATGCGCAGATTTCCTAACGTGCATCACCAAATATAGACAAATGGCTTTGGATCTGTTGTATATAAATTTTTGCTGTTGTGATATGAAAAGGCTTGGGTGGTTACTACTTTTTTTTTTAAACTGCTGCCCTCTAGGTGTTGTTATTCTCCTTTCTGTTCAGTCGTCTGCACTGGGACAGTTGCACCGGGCGTTGTTACCCCCAGGTAGACTGATGTCCTCAGGACCTTCTGAGCCTTTAGGTGTCTCGTGCCCTGTGGAGGTGCAGAAGCCATTGGGACAGCAGCGTAACAGCCTTCCTCCGCAATTGTAGCTAAGTATGGAATAAGGTCGGAACGAGTGTGCAGGAAGCACAGGCTGAGGTCACATTGCAGCTCTCGGCACCGCAACAAGTGTGCTCTTAGCCCTGGGTACTCTAAGGGTTGGAGCCCCCTCCCCTTAAGCTTTTGGCAGCTGTCTCTTCAGAACCTGAAACAGCAGGAATTTGCACAGAAAAAGCCAGCTCAGCAGCCCTTTCCCGTGGGCTGGATGTAGCTGTCTGCCACAGCACAGTCTTCCCTGATGACCAAACCCAGCTGCTGAGATGGCCAAAGAAAGCAGCTGCTGATTTGAAAATGGCACTGGACCCAATCCTGGATCCAGAAGTGTCTAATGCAGATGTGTGACGCTGCTGAGCGACTGAAGGAGGGTGTTAGAACATCATGCTGCTCTGTTGAGCAGAATAGATAGACCTGGTTGAAAGGGTATAGTGGCATTTGGGGCTAATAAAGGGGCAGAGAGAAGAATCAGGCAGGTATTCAAGTATCTTTTGACTAGCCCTTTCCTCTCTACCTGGGTAGGACTCCAAAAACAACTCTCTACTGGCTGTGAACAGCCCTAAGCTGAGTAACAGTAACATTTGTTTCTCCTATGCAGCAGTGCTGGCACCAGGAAGTATCAATGCAAACTCCTCTTAGGTCAGAGGAGGAGAGCTGGATGAACTTTGGAGGGACTGACTTGCTGGAAAGCTCGGAGCAGACAGGAGAGTAGAGGGCAGCGCCAGTCCAAGAAGTGTAGAAGGACTTAGCAGTAGGGAAAGGGAGGGAAGGAGCATTGTGGGAATTGCTGGGATGTTCAGTTACTCTAAAGGACTGAAAGCTCCTGGAACTGGTGGTACAGGATCCAGGACATCTTCTCAGTGACACTAAAGGCTGTATGCGTCCCTTGGCAATGAAAGACCCTTCTTTATCTGACACAGGTTATAATTTATGGGTCAGTATATACATGAGCAAATGGGGGAAGAAAAGATTGGCAGTGAGTTTTGGGGTTACTCTCCTGCTGTTGCATGTCTTGTAGATCTAGATCTACCACTTGAACTAATTTGTCAGTTATCTAGTAGAAAAAAACCAGCACAGCCTTGGCAGTAGAGAAATTGAAGTTCCTGAATATGAACAAATCCACAGCTGCGGTGTTACGTATTGGCAAAAATCTTGATTTGCACAGAAACCGTAGCTCGAAATGAGTTTCTGTGGATGGGTGATTAAAGCGATTAAGGCTTTTAAACCTCACACGCTCTTGTGTTCTTTTTGCTAATCAGGACATATTTCTGCATAATTTTAAAATCATCTATTCACTTTCCCAGACCAGAGATTATGCAGCAGATTTAGTGAACTCTGTTGTATGTTTTACTTATTTTCCTGGGTTTTCTTTCCAAAACAAGTGTTAGCCATGACAACATACTAAGGAATTAAACCTGTTAAAACTTACTGCATTCCTCATGCTATTAAGGAACTCTAGGATTAGCCTGGCTGTTGTCTTGAATGTTTAATGAAGGACAATTTTAATGCTGTTAGTTCCTGAAGGTAATTGAGGGTTTTCAAGTTAACCATTTCATATTGTGAAAAGTCACAACGTTTCTTTTTAAAAACTTTCATGCAGACTAAAGCATCTCCTCCTATTTAGTGTATATATATTGACTCGGTTGTGTAACTGAAGTGGATATCTGAATTAAGAAGGGAACCTATCTTTTTAGCTGAAAAACCCCACGAGCTTCCCAGAGATGCTTTGGGAATGCTGTGCCTTGTTCCAATGGTCTCCCTGATTTAAGGGATGATGCATTGCAAGAACAGCTTAGGTGAGTCAAGATTGCACAATAAAGCTTTGACTTTTATTTTATGGTATATTTTAAAAATCCACCTAATTGAAATGATGGCCCTTTGCACTAAAATTCACATTAACTATAATTTCAGCCCAAATCTTAGATTCTTGGAAAAGCGTGGTCTTGACAGGAATAACCCTACTAAGCTTGTCTCAAGCATGATTTTTTGTGTTTTCCTAGAGAGAGATGTTACTAGGGAACTCTCGGTCCATGTACAAACATGGTTATAAATATCATTAATGTCCTGCCAGTTTTAGCACCTATCTCAGCTCTACCCGTCTGCCTGATCTGCAAGAGAAAGACACAACCCCGTTTTAGAGTGAATACTGTAGCTCATTCTTAGCACTGCCGGGGTGCAGGCTGGTGGCTAGTGTGGAGAGTGCTCATTGACAGACAACTAGAACTCTGTTTTTTTCGAAATATTTGGAATATTCTGATACTTTTTCTCAGTTTCAGGTTTCTGTTCAACATAAGAAAGTATCTCCATTTTCCCGGGTTACCTCTTGAAGAAAGCTATGAAAGTAAGCTGGTTTCTTTCCCAAAGAGTCCTAATCATCAGCATCAGGATGTCTGATACTAATAAAATTTGCTCAAGGTTTGCTAAAATCTACTAGGTCAAGCCATTAAATACTGAACAAACTGTATACTGTTAGAACTGATTGTGACTGAGAGTGTCTTTCAGGCTACAAATTCATATCTTGAATAGTTTATACTGGCACAAGCAGCCAGAATTGTATCCTGGTATTTGTGCATGTGTGTGCGCTATAATGAAAATATATTTAAATCTGTTGCTTTCATTGTTGGGTTTGGGTGGTTTTGTTTGTTTGGTTAATATGCTGCCAGGTTTATTTGCCTGCTGCTCGTTTCTCTTGCAAATCTTAACTCTTTGGTCTGTACTGCATTTTAGAAATCTCTGACAGCTGGAGCAGCTTTCCTTTACCACTGCAGAACTATGTTTTAAAGTTTTTTCTTTAATGGTTCAAACATCCTGTAATTTACAGACTATAATGAACCTGCCAAGCTTGACAGTCATGCTATAGTAGCCTCGTCTGCTGCTGACAGTACAACTTCCATATTCTCACATGCTTCTCAGTTACTTCCAATCTTCCAAATTCCTGGTTTTAAAACTGTTTTGGAAAGCAGAGTTTGTAATGGTTTGCTTTTTTTACAGCACTGCCACTTGCATTTATCTATGGCCACCTGATCTTACAAGTCCTTGCATTAATACATTTTAAGTAATCCAGAAAACATCAATGAACCTTTGATTGGTCCCCCAAAATATTAGGCCTTGTTGAGGGCTGAGGTTGGCACATGCCTAGATATTGTGGGCTGCCGTTGTTCACACTGATGAAATAGCTAAAGTGAGGTGATTTTGGACTTAGACAAGCAGAAATGAGAACTCTGGTTGCAAATTCCAAATGGAAGAGCGGGCTTCGAAATTGGTTTTGACGTCTTCTCTACCTTTGTGAAAATTTTACAGTGTTTTCTGAAATGAACGCTCCCTCCAAGCCTCAGATCTCGGAGTTCAGCGAAAGGCACAGCAACGTTATTCCTGCAGGGGCAAAAGGGGCCAGGGCACTGTTCTCTCAGCATTTATGCCCTGATATTAAAGTTGCCCACGTGATGCTCAGGCTTCACTTTCTTCCTCCACAACAAATGCCCCAAAACAGAGCAGACAGTGAAAGCCTGACACTTGCCACAGCTTTCCCATCCAAGTTGGCCTAATGCAGAGGTGGGGGGGAAGTCTCAGCGAAGAGCAAGGATTCAGCAAAGCCTTTTGTGTTTGTTTTCCCCTCCCAAGTGCTCTGCTCAGAGGCAGGGTTCCTGGCTGTGCCTCCTCTGTTTCCAGAGCAGTTACATAATTACTGCAGGACTTCAAAGATAGGTTAGCGGAAGCCATTAAGGATGTTTTTCCATCTCTGGACTGGAGAAACTTAAGGTGGTTTGTCAGCCTGCCCTAAAGCAGAAAACTTCCCTTTAAGGAAAATAATTTTCTGCAAATGCAGCTTTAATTCACTGTTGATCTATTGAAATTTAAAATTCATCTCTTCTTACTTTAACTCTCTTAACTAGGGTAAATCTGCTTTGAGATTATTCTCCTTAGTGATGGATATATAACTAATACTCTTTTAAAAAGCCCATTCTGCAACTTGGAGCAATGGCATTCTCTATGAAGACCCTAGCCCTGTATTTAAGATGCTGTGTAGCTGTGTATGAAGTTTGTGGCAATTGGCCTCTCAGGCTGGTTACAGAGACTTCTTTTAAATACTTTGTGGAGGAAGGGAAAAATGGCAGTGAGGGGGGAAACGGAAGAGGAAATTCATGTGTCAGTTCACACACCTATTGAGTGTATCGGAAAGCTTTGTGTGTTAGAAATAAATTCCTGAGCCTGTGTACAGATATTTAAATTTTCTCCAGTGTCTCAGCTATTGCTAAAACACAAAATTAGCATAGCCAAACAAGGGTAGTGCTTTTTTGTCAAAGGAATGATTTTTTTGTCCTTGTGTGACTCTCAAATCCTTTTAGTGTCCTTGCAGATGATATGCCTCTCTTAGCATAGACTTAGCATTACCTAAAAGTAAGCCACATAAATCAGTGGGGAAAGAACCTTTCTCTGAGGCAAGGCTCCTCCCTAACAGTAGAGAAGAATGCCAAGAGCTCAGTCCAAGCCCAGCCTACCCTTACCTAAATTGCATCCCACTGTGGAACCTTGGCTTCGCCCTCAGCCTCCTGTCGTAGTCGCAGGTCGGACATGTACAGTCCCACAGTTCAAGACAGGACTGCTTCCTTCTTTCTGGAAGCTTTCTAGATTATTCCTGCTGAAGGTCGTTCCTTGTCTTATATTCATGAGTTTGCTTTGGGGGGGAATCTTCTCTAAAGCCTTGTGAATCTGAGGTAGAGACTTCACTGTATCTTAGATGTGATCTAATTTCTAACTGTTCAGACAAAGGCTTTTCAGGTTTTAATAGCCATTGTAAGGGGCAAAATGATCAAAACAGTCTCCAGCCAGAAAGCCTCCAAATGAATTTAGGCTGGACGTGAACATGCTCCAAGATTTCCAAAGTAGACCCGTTTATGCCTGGTAGAGTGCACTTCAGTGTTCTCCAGTGACGTTGTCTGAATGCCAAAACCAGCGCACATGTCTGAATCAATCACTTGGGGCTCTGTTTGTGTATGAAACAGCATTGGGTTTTCTAAGATTGAGGTGAGCGAGCTGGTGGTTTCGCCTCTCCTGATCTCACTGTCACGGTGGGAAGCTTCTGCCTTGGCATTGCCTAGTCTGCAACACACTGGCAGACAGCTTGCCGTTTGATGACTTGCTTGTGTTCATGGTGCACAGCCTGTGTTATCCACCCCTTCTGAGCCCAGAAATTCTGTAGGGTAAAGGAAACTGATGCACAATAGGTGCACTCTGCATTTTATATCTTCGGAGAGGGGTGTTCTCCTGTACCTCATATCTGTCTTTGTCCTGTTGTACCACCAAGTCTTAGAAGCATTCCCTTGTGAAATAAGGATAACAACAACTGTCCAAAACTCAAGTGCTATGAAGAAACTTCTTCTGCCTTGTTCAGAAGTGAATGAATGTTTGTAAACATTGACAGCAGTTATGGAGTGCTGGTTATCTGAATGATTATGGCACTCACGTAATTCTCCTGTTGCTAACAGTAAGCATCTGACACTTGATTTGTACTGGGCAGCAGGTGCTTCATCAGACTGTTAAGATGCCCCAGCCTGACTATGTTGTGTAAGGAGTATTATTTGTGAGAAGTGTCAGGGCTCTTCCTAAAGTGGGGAGGAGCCACAGACAATGGCAGTGGAAAGTAAACAAAGTCCTGATGCTCAGAGAATGATGGAGTACTGTATGGCTTTGGACAGGACTTGCTGCGTGGATGTGTTGCATTGGAAGGGTCACCTGCAGTGCTGAGAAGAATTCTTCCTCGTTCTGTCTTCAGGACAGGAATGAGTATGTAACATGCTCAGTACAGCTGATACATGTAACGTATATTCTACTGATCATTTGGTTTTCTAATTTTTCTGCTTGTTCCACTACTTGCTGTAATGATTATTGGAATACTCATTATGATTATTGGAAGCTGGAATACTCCACCTCAAAGTAGACTGCAAAGGTTTCAAAGATAGGTCTTGTTACATAATTTAGTTGGTAGACAGTGTATCTCAGAGATGAAAGCCCCTCTAGGTTCAGCTATTACACTGAGGTTTGGAACCATCCCAGATGCTGACCCTGCACAACTCTGAATCTGGGTCAGCACAAGAGCACAGCACTGGCAGATCTTGGGCTGCTAACCTACTGAAATACATCATTCCAGTCCTTTCCTCTGGGAACCTTTTCCGTATTCTCTTGAAGTAGCACAGCTCAAAAGCCAGGTGAAGTTTAACGCAGGCAGAGTTGTATGTTTGTCTGGTTTACAGAGAAGGTACAGAGGAGTCACCAAGCTGTTGTAGTGAAGACATACATTTTGTATTTGTACTTTTCTGGTAAGAAAGCTCAAATGGTCAGTAAACAGACAATGGTTTCCAGTTCTTTTTGCAGTCACTGGGGGGATGATTCACATAAACTTGGAGGGAGTATCGCATTGCAGTGGTAGAACACACCGGATATGTTTACGTTGTAGTAGTCAGAGCAAGTACATGTTAAGCTGATTTATTGATGGTAAATTGTCCAAGCTGTTTGCAGATGGGGTGAGATTACCAGTACTTGAGATAGAATGCAGTATTTGTGCTGCAGAATACAAGGATTGATGATTCGGAGGCAGAGCAAGCATTAACAAGTGGAGGGCAGGAGTTAGCAGGAACCCATGGTACAGATGCCAGGATTTCTGAGTGTCAGAACAATAATCCACACCTGCCCAACGCAGGCTGTTTCCTGCCATGTCGAATGTACGCTACTGCAGAAGCTCAAAGAACTTGTCTGAGCGGCCCCTGCTTGCCTGTCCGTAGCAAACCACAGTGAGTTGAAGAGCTGTGCCTGAAAGCTACAGCCCCTTGGTGAGCTTGCCTCTCATCTTGAGAGTGTTTACGGAGCTTCCCGAAGCTTAGATGATGGAGGCGTGATGCCAGCAGGAGGAGGTAAGCTTTTCTTGGTTAATGTTTCTCTTTGGATGCAAAATCTGCTTACAAACTATTTCTTCAGGAATCTGTTACGACAGTTCTCGTGGGCCTGGGTGTGAATGTAAAGCCTGCTTGCCATTGCTGAGTAACTCTGCGTGTGTCGGCACTAAATGCAGACTAAGGGTGTTTACAGTGGACAAATCTATATTTAGACAAGCCCTGGTGGCAGCTTAACACAGGCTTAAAATAAACCTCTTCCATTGTGGGATCTTTCTTTCCCTTTTGTCCCTCTAACTGAATTTGTCCTGGCGGTACAAAATTAAAATTAATGGGCTTTTTGGGACACTTTACAGACACTGGGAGATAAATTATGAGCTGCTTTAGCATATGCTGTATTGCCAACAGATATAACTACAAAACTGCAGTGTAATTTGGGATCGCAGTCTCAGCCTGTGAAGACCCAAGACTAGGCTGAGGGCAGTACTGGAAGTGAGGCCACATCTTAACTGGCAGAACTGCATCATACGGAAAACCACAACGTTTGCATTGAAATGAGATTGCGCTGAGATGAATTTAGGTCGCTGGCTGTTTCATACTGCTACTATTAGCCTCCCCATTTCATTGACAGATTTAACTACATTAAAACACCGAGGAAGGCATTTATTTTCTAAGTGATGGAAAAGCTAACTCAACTCTATTAAGTGAACTTAATACTTGAGCAAGATGCAAAGTGTATGCCTCTACTCTGCAGCCTCACAGGAATGCATGATGCTACTTCCTGCCCTGATGAATGTGTGCCACTAAACTTCAGTATTCTCTGCTGTTAAGAAGTAGATGAATTGTCAGCGGGGAATAAGCAAACTCTACTTCTGAGGAGCCATCTCCAGTATTCATGCTCTACCCGGTGACTATCCCAACAAAAATACTTGCCTCTGGTATGCTGAGGTTGTCATCTTTTGGTTCTGTAGCTGAAGTCATCTACTTGGCCCGTGTTTGCAAAGGCTATTGTACGTAGCTTTTAGTCTTTGCAATAACTATCCACTGGAGGGTAACTGAGGATTCCTAGAGCATCTGACTGACACAGTATTGTACGATCTGAGTCCCCCTGGGAAATGAGCAGGCATGTGATGTGGTTGGTAACAGCCCTCTCCATGTCATGTGTTCAACAGGCAGAAGCTGGAGATAGTTCTGTGTAACAAATGAGTGATTATTTTCTTAAAGGACATTCATTAATGCATTTTTGCCACCTCATCATGCCCTGTGCCACAGCTGGGATTACTGCAGCCATCACCCAGGTGTTTAGCATGGGACTAGAGGGGACATTCTGATACTTGCTTTGTTCTACTTCTTGCCAGCAATACTAAGGATCCAGTTCTTCTCTTTGTTCTGTCCATCCACTGCTGAAGCTAAAAATGTGTTTAACCAATTTGCATCATATTCTTTGCTAAGGATTGTTATGCTGGCCTTTGAAGGCATGAAGCTACTACAAAATAAAACTTGGACAAGAGACCTGAAATTCCAGATTAAAAACAAAAAAGCAGAGGTAGCATCAACCAGTCTGGCTCCCTATAGTTAAGCAAGCACTTTATGTGCCTTACAGACGAGAGCTCAAAAAGGTGCCACGTCTAGAAGGGAGAAAGGTGTTTTATTAAGTTATTTTCTGCAAAAGTAGTTTGACTATTCATGTATTGGGATTTTTTTTTTTAAATACGCTGGTGTTTGCACTGACACCTGGTTCTTTAATGTAAACACCCATATTTGCATACACAAGATTAGCTCCTATATGAGAGAGCTCTGACCCTTGCCTTTCTTCTGTAAGGCATCTTCTGATCTGTAAAGAAAATTGAATCCTTTCCCTAAAACGACGAGTGCATTCTGAGCTATTCTAGTATAATATGCACCATCTTAGCTGGGTTTTAGCATTACTGTGAGTGATGCTTAACAAGATCAATGCCACATGGGATGAGGGGGTTAAACAACAGAAAAGTTGTATCTTGGTAAAAACAAGCACTTGTGGCCTGTGCTGGCACTGATCTTGGTGAAATTACGGCAGACCTACAAGAGACCTGTGCCATAATAAGAATGTACTGCTTTATATTCCCTGAAAGTGGATGCTCTAGAAAAATGGAACTCATTTGCTTGGAGCTGCAGCACTAATTTTATTTCCATTTTACGCTCTTAGCAAATGTGCCTCCTGCTGCCAGCACTTATTTGTCATTTCATGTGCGCTATTGTGTTTTAGATGAGGCATATGTGATTTTAAAAATAGCCTCAAATTATTGCGATTTTCCTTAATGTTCTAATACATAAAACATCCTTATGTAATGAACCCAAATAAATAGTTCCTTTATCAGTTTAGAGAATGCAGATACATGCAGCAGATTCAGAAGATTACATTGTGTAAAAATTGTCATAGTTCCCTAGTTTGTTACAAGTAACTTTTACTAAGCAAGTTTATTTCTGGAATCTTTGTGGGTGCCCCATCCCTGGCTGTCTTCAAGGCCAGGCTGGATGAGGCTTTGAGCAACCTGGTCTGGTGGAGGGTGTCCCTGCCCTTCCAACCCAAACCATTCTGTGATTCTGTGATCTTCAAAAAACATTCCTTACAACGACATTACTTGATTGTGTTGCATAGCAAATGTATTTGAGTGGCAAGATACAATTGCTTTTCTTAGATAACTTTCTCCTGTAATCTTTCCATGTCCTCATTATGCATATGAGTAGTGTAAGAGCAAAAAAACCCAGCTGAACAGTTTGTCAGGCAGTGGTTCGACGGTTGATACAGTCCATCTGAACTTCTTTGCATCCTGCCCATGCTATGGGACCTTTTCAGAAGAGGGGTATGGACGCATTGCACTGCATGTTGGTAGTGACAGACAGACTGGGGGGGAGGCAGTTCTGCCACTAGTTCTGCGCCTCCAGAGACAACATAAGCCAAGGTCCCTGTCAGCGTAGCCATGGCAACACTGGGGCAAGCGGGGTTGTACTCCTTCGTTGGCATCTGGGGAAGTCAGTGTTCTTTGCAGCTTACGCAATCTTATTCCCTCTCACGCAAATCTGAGAGAAGGTACGACGACCTTGCTTAATGTGGTCAACCAGCACTTGACAAACCTCACTCCTGCCTCTCACATGAAGGGTTAAATTACAACAATTATAACTACTGAAGTATTGCTTTTAAAGGCTGCTGAAGGCAAATGAGTGTCCTTTAGACTCTAAGTGCACGGATATTTAATACATCTGCTTAAATTAAACTCTAGTCAAACCACTGATTGCTTTCCTCACCTTTTGTCCTCTTCAATCATTAATGGACATTTTCCACAAGCAAGTTAACAAAACACCTGAGGAGATAATGAACTTTAGACATATTAGCTTGGCCCTTTCATTCCAGAGACTTGCCTCCTACGCAGATTGTGGAAAGACTGCAAAAGTACAAAAGGGATGCTTGTCAATCTGCACCACAGGTTATAGGACAGTAGTTGATCAAATATTTAGAATTGGTTTATGTTTTGAGGTTTTCCTCCATTGCAGATTATGTACCTTCTGTTTTAAAGGCAAACAAACAAACTGACCCCCAAAAAAACCCAGAACCAAAAAAAAAACAAAACCCCACTCCAAAACATTTGCCCTGTCTCCCCCTTATACCCAGGGTGATAACATCTTTTTGGTCAGTTTTGGGGTGTTCAGCACACCAGCTGCATTCCTTGCCGGGAGGAACCCCTGCCAGGATGGTTCTATGAATGTCCCCTAAATTTCCTCTCTGTACCCTCAGGAGCTGCTGCCACCGCACCCTCTGAAGAGAACATTTCTGGATCATCTGCACGTCGATACAGCTGCTGGTGACCTAGAACTGCACATCCTCCAACCATGAGTCACCAAAAATAACGTAACTCTTTAACTAGGTGCTGTTCTCGTTCCATGGCCATGCTATGTGAGTACCTTTATCCTTTGGATTCTTAAACCACAGAGGCTGGAGGAGGGAGGGGTTTATAGGTATTATTCTGTGTTTCCCTTTGTTTTCTGTCTTACAGTCAAAGCTTAAGAATTCTCCTGGTGATGTGTGGGGCAGCAGTGTGGTTAGGAAAGGTGCAGCTGTGGCACCAGTACAATTCACTTGCCTTTGAAGGCCCTGTAGGAAGGGGTTTCTGAAGTGCAGAAGTGGGAAGATTAATCAGTAGTTTGAAATCTAAGCCGAATGGTAGTTGCTAGAGGACTGAGGCTGAGTGAGCAGAAACCTAGAGCTGCAGGGTGGTGCGTCGCTGCTTGTGAAACCAAAGAGCGGGGACTGTTCCCTCTAGCCATTTGTTTCTGTGACTTGTTTTCATGGTTGCGTCTTCTGCCAGCAAGGCTGTCCTCTCAGAATTATGGTATGTGCTTGAGTGGCATGTTCGTATAAAAGGGGAGTTAATTAAAAGTGGAGGACTTGTCATCAGGAGGGCATCCAGAGAAGTTAATGCAGAGAAATAAGGATCAGTATGTATTCATTTGAAGTGCTTTTTAATTTTTGAGTGGGGTTTTTCATTCAGGTCCAATGCTGCCTGTGATCTGAAGTGTGTTTGCATCTGACTAGGACCGCTTCCATACAGATTCGCAGAGTGGTAGGAGTTGGAAGGGACCTCTAGAGATCATCTAGTCCAACCCCCCTGCCAGAGCAGGATCACCTAGAGCAGATCACACAGGAACAAGTCCAGGTGCCTTTGGAAAGTCTCCAGGGAAGGAGACTCCCCCCCTCTCTGGGCAGCCTGTCCCAGTGCTCTGTCACCCTCACAGGGCAGAAGGGTTTCCTCACATTCAGGTTGAACCTTCTGTTTTCCAGTTGATGGCCATTGCCCCTCGTCCTGTCACTGGACAGCACTGAGAAGAGCCTGGCCCCATCCTCCTAACACCCACCCTTTAGATACTGATAAACATTGATAAGATCCCCCCTCAGCCTCCTCTTCTCCAAGCTGAACAGCCCCAGCTCTCTCAGCCTTTCCTCAGATGGAAGATGCTCCAGGCCCTTCATCATCTCAGTGTCCCTGTGCTGGACCCTCTCCAGTAGCTCCTTGTCCTTCCTGAGCTGAGGAGCCCAGAACCGGACATAGCACTCCAGGGGAGGCCTCACCAGTGCAGAGTAGAGGGAGAGGATGACCCCCCTCGACCTGCTGACCACACTCTTCTTAGTGCACCCCTGGGTGCCACTGGCCACCTTGGCCACGAGGGCACACTGTTGGCTCACGGTCAGCCTGTTGTCCACCAGGACTCCAAGGTCCTTTTCCCCAGAGCTGCCCCCCAAGAGAACAGCCCCCAACTTGTACTGCTCCATGGGGCTGTTCTTCCCCAGATGCAGCACTTCACACTTGCCCTTATTGAATTGCATTCGATGTCTCCCTGCCCAGCTCTCCAGCCTGGCCAGGTCACGCTGGATGGCAGCACGGCCTTCTGGCGTGACAGCAACTCCTCCCAGTTTGGTATCGTCAGCAAACTTGCTGAGAGGACATTCCATCCCTTCGTCCAGGTCATTGATGAATATATGATATGATATATGATGAATATATTGAATATTTCCTCTGTGTAAAGATGCACTGTGGTTCCATTGTACACTGGAACTGATAGGCCTTAACTCTTCTGAATGTTCCTGTATAGATAAAGCATTATGACCTCTAAGCTTCTTGTGTGCTGTAGTCTAATGATTACTTGTGAATACAAAAGCAGTTGTCTTCACGTTTTTTTCAGATGCTCATAACCAGTTTTGCTAAAGAGAGGTGTCCTGTGCTGAATTTTAGCCCATGACATTGGTTTTGAAGCTTCTGTACAATTCAAAATGCAAAACACTTATATCAAGCACTGTAATGGGAACTGGAGCTTTATATGTCCTTGTAGGCAAAAAGGTTTTATCATATTTATTGGTGTTGTATTCGAGTGTAGGAAAAGGCACACCTTGAATGGTTGTTTCAGAACTGTTGTTTTCCAGCCATCTCTTATGTGGCTATGGAATGATTTCAGTTAGCCTTTTGATTTCAGCCTGTGTCCTGAAGCCCAAAAAGTGGTCAGAGTAAACAGAGGCTGTTTACTGTCTGGGCAGCTGTCTTCAGTCATTTCTTGTTTCAGCAGCTCAGTGCATGTGTGTCCCTGAAATGCTATGCTCTTCCAAAAAAAATCTCTGCCAGTACCAAGCTAGCCTTGCTTTTCCTAATACCTAAAGCAGTATCTCTTGATGGAGCTTAAGCCTGCTGACCTCTTCTAGCTGTCTAGTGTGTGCAGAACAGCTCATTCCATCCTCTTTGCAGTAACTTCTTATGGTTCTTGAAGAACGTTATGTTTCCCCTCTATCTTCTACCTAGATTAAATACCATTATTTTGGTTGTCCCAGTTTTCTAGAGCTCTGATAGTTCCTGTTTTCTTTTTTTAAATTTTTTTTCTTTTCTGCTGGCTGCCCTTTTTGACATGAGATACCCCAAACTGAACCATATGCTAGCAGAGGCCTCCTCACTTCAGAGATCTCTTAAAAGCGAATCTGGAGTTTGTATCATTCTTCTGTCAGTCCTTCCAGTAGGAAATACTAATACTTGCCTGAACACTGAGACACGCTGAAAGAGACTTGAAGTTCATGAACCTTTGTGAATACTGCATGGAGGAGTAAATCTGTACTGCAGGTCTGAAAGGGGAGATACGCCACACCTGTAGGAACTGCAGTCTGTAAACATCTGATGCTGCGTCATAATTTCGGCTCTAGGAGTATTTAATCTCTCAGAATTTCACTCAACTCTGGGAATGTTCCTATTTCCATCTGCCGTCAACTCACGTGAGCGGACAGCTAACTTGTCATCTGTCTAGCAGTGCTGTACGTGCCACGCACACGGGTCTGGGAGAGGGCTCCACGCACACGGGTCTGGGAGGGCTCCACGCACGCCGGTCTGGGCGAGGGCTCTAAGCGGCGGCGTGGATGCAGGAGTGAGCTAGCTGTCTCTTACCTGCGGTAGCAGCGCTGTGTACGCTGCCTGCATCGTGGTTTGCAGTGCAAGTTTGCGGCCTTGGGGCAACGATGCTGGCGAGGAGCCAGCGCCCATCCCGGTCCTGGAGCGGTCACGCTGCCTTTGGTACCCGCGCAGGTTCAAAGCCGCTGCGGTAATGCCTGAAGGAGCAGCGCTCCTGCTCCTGCCTTCCGGGCTTCACCGGAGCGTGCGAACAGCCGGAGCAGGGGATGGCGGTAGGGGTTTCAGCGTGCCTTGGAGCCAGCCAAGGGCGGTGGGGCTGGCGCTGGGGACGGCCAGGGGCGCCCGGCGGGCGGAGCGGCCCGATACCCGGGTGAGCGCCGCTGCGCGGGCAGCGAGGGCGGCCCCGGCTCCAGGCTGGGGGCGACCCTCGGCCGGGGACCGGCCTCTCCCCGGCCAAGTGGGCTGGAGGCAAGCGGCGAGGCCGGCGTCTGCCCGCGGAGGGTCGGCGATGGAGGTGAGGCCGAGGGGCAGTGGCCGTCCCACGCCTGCCCGGCGGAGCTCCCCCCGCCCGCCGCGGGGCCGCGGGCGGAGGCGGCGGTGGCGGCCCCCGGCGGCTCCTCCCTCCGCCCGAGTTACAACCGGTTCGTGCCGGCACCGGCCGCGCCCCGCCGCGCCGGGGATGCGGGGCTGCCCCGGCTCGCCGGGAGCCGGGCTCCTGCCCCCCGCCCCACCGGCCGGCCGCCGCCGCCGACGCGGGGCGCAGGTAACGGGCACGGTGCCGCCCCGGGGGGAGCCGGGCTTCGGCCGGGCCGCGGGGCGCTCGCGGGCGAGGGGCCGGGCCGGCGGGAGCTGCGGCGGACGGCCAAGCGGGTCCCCCACCGCGACCGCCGCCGCCCGGCCCGGCTTTCCGGCGGGAGGCCTCTCAGGGCCGGCCCGGCCCCGGGTGTCGGTGCCGGGGGCGGCCGGGCCAGGCTGATGGCCCGGAGGGGGTTTGCGGGGGCCTCTGTGACGCCCGGACTTCGGGGGAGGGAGCTGGCTCGTGGCGCCTGGGCACGAAGCCCATCGACGTCCACCCTGAATGGTGGCTGCGGGTCCCCCTGGGTGTCCCATCTGGGTCCCACTTGGCACCAGCGGGCACCCAGCGGTGTCCTGGTGTCGGTGCCCGTCGCGAGCACCTATCGGCATTGGTGCGTCTTACGCGGGTGCCCGTTGGTGCTCGGAGGCCACAGCTGCCCAGGAGCGTCCGGGCCAGCGTGGTGTGGCCCTGGCGCGCCGTGTGTGTGGCATCGGGCCGTCGAGGGCGACCTTCAGTCACCTCTCGGTGCGCATCACTGCGGCTGAGCGTGTCCCGTCGGAACCGGTCTGGAGGTGGATGGTGTCAATGTGTAACGTAGACTTCTGGAGTGTGGGCTGGCTCCCAAGGGTGTGGGGAGAGGCCAGGCAAGCCGGGGGCTATAAGAACCAATCCATCCCCACGGAGGACCTGGCCAAGGGGCGCAGACCGGTTGAGAGAGCGGAAACCCAGGGAAGCCCTCGCCGGTTGGGATGTGTATGGCGGCACGCACCGGGCTTGCCGTGTGCTTGGGAGTTCTCTGGTAAACCGTGTTGGTTGTGGTCTGTAGCAGCGCCGGCGTACCTCTGTCAGCGTGGATGCGTGCTAGTGTCTGACAGGCAGTTACGCTAGCGGTGCGAGGGGGCCTTTCCATCCCCTCTGGGGCAGTGAGGCTCTGGAAACAGGTAAGACTGGTTCTGCTGAGCTGACAGATCTGTACAAAGCTGGCAGGTTTATGTGCTCCCCTGGTTGATGCTTCTTTCTGTGAACTTATTTTGCACAATGGAAAAATGTTGTGGTGTCGGTAAGTTTTGTTCTGGGTTTTTGTTTTGTTTCAAACTCCACTCTTGTTCCCTTGTCAGGCAGAAGTGGAGGGAGATATTTACATGGATGAGCCTCTTGCATGACTTACTTATTAAAGGGAAAGCAGGGGAGCATGAGAAATAGGTAGACCTGCATGCTGATAACTGAGGGGGAAATACATATGTTCAGTGTGAAAGAGCTTAAAGAGAAATATTTAAATGTGGGGAGCTACTGTAGTTAGAACATCAGTTAAAGTCTGATGTCATCAAAGTACAGATGCATCTTTTTCATTTGCATTTAATGCAGTGCTTGTACCATCATGTTGGTACATATGCAGGTGTTTGGATGCCATGAGCACGTTAAAAACAAGTGTAATGCATCATTGCCACTCTAGAGCTCTCCGTGTTGCTTGCAAGCTAAGGGTAGCAGAAACTTCAGATGAGAATTGCGAGAACGTTGCCTGGAAAACAAATAGAAGTTGATGTGAAATCTAATTCAACTTAAAATGAGGGATGTTACCCTTCCGGCTGGTACCGTCTTAATTTGTACCAGTGTCTTACAAAACTGCAACAGCCGAGTGTTAATCACACAGTGATTCTGCTGACATCAGCTCTCTTTGCAGCCATGTGCCGCTCGCAGAAAGCAGCATACTTAACCAGACTCCGGTTGCACAAATAAACTGGAAACAGCCGTATTGCTGTCTTTCTCAAGATTCCCTTTGCCACAAATTAATACAAGTTTCTGTGCTGAGGGCTAATGTTTCAGTTGTACTTGTGTTCTTTAGACCAATTCTTTTTCTGTGCTCCTCTGTCAGCTTTAAGCCAAATTCTAAGATTTATAGTAGAGAGCTCAGTATTGTGATCAAGGTCGTTAGATAAAAAAAATAGTTATGGGCAGACACCTCTCTCTCTCTCCACATTGCAACTGTTGTTGTTCAGTTCATTCTCTACAGTTTCTTTCTGCGGTTCCTAAAGGTTTTCATCAAGCAGCTCTCTTCCTCTGATTCTTATTCGCAGTGAGTACAACTCACTGAAAAGCTTTTTCTGACCAAACTTCAAGTTACCGTTTAATTCTTCATGCTTCGTTTCTCCGTGTCAGTATTTGTGATGGGACACAGTTTCCTGGAATCCGAAACAACATCCTTAGGTTTTGTGAACTGTAAGGTTCATGAAATGATTCCCACCTGAATCTTAAGCCCATGGTTGGTTGTCTTATTTCCAGGATCACACAAGTCTTCCTGGCTGGTTCCTAAAGAAAACAAAATTGTGAAGTGTTCTTTTCTGTATGTGTTTCTGCTTTATTTTTTTTATGATTGTGTGTATCTGTACAGTCTGCATCCTCCTACACAGATAGAAAATAGTAAAAGGCGCTTTGGATCCCTCCCAAGTCAATGCACAGATTTGATGCCCGTGCAGGCAGTGTTGGGGGTAGCATAGGTTTAGTTCCTATTGTTGGCTCTTGTCCGTGTTACTAAGCTTTTATACAGCTGCTTGTTTTCAGGGAAGCATTAAATAATGTACCAATAAAAGGTGTATTGGTATCCACAGTTCCAGCAGCAGCATGGTTGATTGGGGCGTCTTTAGCCATGTATCGTAGCCGAGGGCTCTGGGGAGCAGTCTCCTCACCCAGGGCTGTCAGCTCACGTGCTCTCTTTAGGAGGACGTCGCATCTCTACTTAGAAAATATGCCTTATTTTAGGGAATAGACACACAGCACTGTGAAGTGAAGGAGCAACCTGCAAGAAAGGGAAGGAAAAGCCAGGTCGTGTTGGCTCCTGAAAACAAAACTCTGGGATTTGGAGTTATTTTTTCACTTTGAGGACTGTTTCTAGTGGGGAAAAAATGACAGTGGCTTTCACTTTTGCTTGACAATTGCAGACTGTAAATAGTTTGAAGTGTTTAGAAAGCTGAGATGGTTTGGCTACCTTAAAATCTTGTTATTTAGCTGAAGGATGCAAAAGAAATTTGTGGTGCAAAATAGGCAGAAGCATTGGGATGTAGGAGGTCATAAGGTGGGAGCAGTTGGTTAAAATCAGTAAAGCTGTGCAGATTTGCAGCAGATGAGTTGTGGTTTTAGCCTTCCTATTGGAAAAGACTACATGCCCTAAGAATACAAAACCTTTTCGCCTCCCCTGCCCTCCCTTCCTCCCCATCCAGAGTTTAGAATAGCAGAAGTGAACTCAGAGTTGCCTCTGTGCCAGATTTTAGGGCGTCAAGATAAAAAAAAAAATCAATATAACAGCAAAAAATGTGTTTGCTTTCTAAAGATTACTTTTTAAACAAATATGAGTTGGGATTTTTCACTGTTGTATTTCCATTATTTGTGTGGTTTTCTGTAAACATCCTTGCTTTGTCTCAGTGGAAGTGTCTTTTCTTGAAGCTGTTTGTTATTTCTACCATTTTTACTCCAGTCAGGGACAAAACAAGCCAAGTGATACATAATGCAGGGAAAGATGCATATGTTAGCCCTTCTGGTGACTGCATACACATAATTTAAATACTTTGTGTAGAAATACGGGGATCCTCTTTTGGACATAGGTTATTGTTGTAGGAAAGTACCTACAGCAGCTTTCTAAGGTTTTGATACCTTCTGGTATGGTATGATTTCTGTCTGTCCCAGCTGTCCCCCTTGCATCTGATGCAATCAGGGGACAGGTACCAGACATCTGAGGAAATACATCAGAGCTTGCATTCATAACTGAGACGTGTAACTTTTTCCAGTTACAAATGTTACACACTGTATCTTGAGGGACTGCCAGTATTTTAAAACTGTAAATCACTCCCAAAGGAACTAGAACATCAAAGTTTATTTTACATTAGCAGACAATGTTTTTGTTGTTTTGGAGCTCAAGGCTGCTGTCAGCTGTTAATTAATTGAGGGGGGTCAGTGTTTCTCCACTGAGATTACTTGATTACTTCTGAAGTTCCTCTGAAAAGATATTAAAAAGAAGAACTTCCATGCGAAGACACCAGTTTTTCAGAGTTGCGTTCGCTGTTGCCGCGATACTTGGGCTAAAAAGCTGCTCTTTTTCTGCAGGTGGAGTTGCCACGTGAAGGTGCATTTGTAGGAAGTTGAAGGACAGCTTTGTCATCATCTGTAAGTATGTACCCTCAAAGTAACATATCAGTGTGTCTGTAAACTAAACTGGCCTTTTCCATATCTCTATAGTAACTATTCCTCAAGACTTTACGCTGTAGCTTTCATGTAAGTTTTCCATGCAAATTCCTAAAAACTGCCCGAGCAAAGAGTATGGGGAGCTTGAATGGAAGTTCTGTTATTGTCTGCTTGTTTACACCATTGCTTTCATACAGCAGTAATTTTTTTTCCATCTCCTCTGGGTAGTAAGTCAAAAAGGCATTTATTTTTCCGCTTTGCTTCTTGGGGGTCTCCCAGAGCAGAACCATTACTGCAGCAGTCCTAATGCAAAAGCTGTAGTGAAGATGGTCCTTGAGAGTGTTTCACAAAGAAAATGGGGTAAGAGCTATCTGCTTCTATCTTACGGGGTAAAGGAAATAAAATTGTTGAGAATCGTATGTCTGGTCAGTGACAGAGCCAGGGTTTTTTCATCATCCCTTGGACAGATTTCTCCCACTAGAGAGGGAGGTCAGGTTAGTTGTGTGCACAGGGATTTAGTATCATTTGAGTTATCCAAACTCCAAAGCACTTTAGGCTGGAAACTTCTAAATTCTTTGCTAGATGTTGAAGGCATCAGTCCCTACATTCCCAAACTAGTCTTGAGAAGGTGTGAGGACAGTCAGTTATTCCATAGAGTTATGGCATAGTTATTCCTATGCCATAGATGCATAGGTGATGGATCTCACTATGCCAAGGAATAAGTGGTGCTTAGGGTGTCTGAGAAGTGAGTGCCAGTTTGGGAAAGGGTGATGGGCGCAAACTGTGCAGACACCAGACACTGTAACAGGTTATAGGAGATTTTTGTGTGCATGTTTAATACAGTCGTGTCTTAGCATGTTTTTCAGTCCTGTGCACTTCACTCGGGATGTCTGAGCTGGTGGATGTGTGGTTCTCTTATTCTCGTTGAACTGTGTCAGATATTAATTGCCGAGGTCTTCACAAAGACTATTTATTACTCAGAAAATGAAATGTTTGCCTTGTCTGCAGTACAGTGCTGATGTGTGTACGACTTAATAATGCTTTGCGTACTGGCCCTGTGTTATTCAGAAGAGGTAGAAGTACCAAGTGGTAACTGATTTTATTGCCTGTATGCTGTGCTGCGTGTATTTCTTGAAAGGTGATTGAAATAAGCCTCTGCTTGAATGTGCACTTGTCTGTACAGCTCACTTGTGTTAGCAAACCTAGGTCAGTCACAGTTCTAATGATCTGTTCTCTTCATTTTTTTCTTCACACAGGTTCTGCCTGTACATCTGCCCTCATCTGACAAGATGGTATTTCAGAAACCACCAGATGGTGGCTGGGGCTGGGTGATCGTTGTCGTTTCCTTCTTCACCCAATTCCTGTGTTACGGATCACCGCTGGCGGTGGGAGTCTTGTATTTAGAATGGCTGGACGCTTTTGGAGAAGGGAAAGGCAAGACTGCTTGGGTTGGATCACTAGCAAATGGAATCGGATTGCTTGCCAGTAAGTGTAGCAGTATCTATCTTAAATCAGAACACTTCTTTCTAATAGATGCTTTCTTCTGGGTGTGCTTTTGGAATTACTTTGAAGACGGCTGAAATGATAGAATGAGGATGCTGCATTTTTGTTTTAGGTCAAGATGAGTAATAGGGTCACATTTGTAGTTCCACTATACATAAACTAAATCAGTATAATGGTAAAAGAGCAATAAAAATATTACCCTTAGATAATTCAGAATTATTACGTTTGAATAAACTAGAACAAACAAACTGGGAATTCGAATGGTAATTTTGTTGATGAGACTTTTAATTTTTTTTTAAATGAGGCTTGAAAACTAATGTTTGCATTAGTATCTTTAAAATCAGAGTAAACTGTTAATCTGAAATGGTTCAAGTGATTTAGGGGAAAAAAAGGTCAGTTAATAAACCAGTTAGCTCATTTTTCTGCTCTAGAAGTAAAGCTACCAGTTAGGGTGGGTGAGGGCTCATTTCCACTGTTTGTTTGAGGGGAAAAAAAATAATCTCCCTTTGAAGTCCTGAAAGTTATGGATAGCAGTGGCATGAAATAAAACAACTTTCCTGGAAGCTTTTTTTTAGTAAGACATTGTCACTTGGAGATTAACAGCAGGGTTTTAGGGAAAGAAAACACCCCTTCGAAGGTCCACAGGTCCATTTTGTTGTTCTTGTTTTGATACTGAGCATGGGTGTTGTGGTGGGTAATATCACTCGCTTCTGCTGTTTGAAGATTCACCATGGGAACTATTATCTTTTCGCTGAATCTGGAAAAAATTGCCTGTCAGCAGAGAAATTGCTGCAGGCAAAACCAATTATGTAGCTTAACGGACAAAATGGAGTGCAGGATTCCAGGGAAATCTCTCCTTCAAAGAAAGTTGAAGTTCAAATAGTGAGAGAGACCTGAATGAAGACCTCTGCTTTGTATGACAGTATTGCTGGGCCAAATACCGGTGTCACACTCGTGTTAGGGTTTTATACCACTGGGCAGAACAGAAATGGGCAAAGGCAGGTGGGTCATTAACCACAGAGCGACTGTATTTAGTCCCAGGACGTAAGTGGTCGAAGGACTGTAGGCTGCTCTTCCATCATACGTGGGTTTTATTTTCCTGTTTTAAGGGCATTAGCTCCTACTGTTAACAGGTCAAGACCTAAATGAACTTGAGCGAGAGAATGAAGTGGCGGAAAAGAAGGATAAACAAGATAGTTACTGAAGAAAAACTAGGCAGGAGGGGATTGCAAGAGAAGGGGTGAAGAAAAACCTTTTCCCTGGAGACCAGGAGTCTCTGGCTTGCTCCTTGGATAGGAGCCTCAGCCCTTTTTCTCGTGTCAACAACATGCTAGTTTCCAGATTTCTTAGTGCCCTCTCTCTTGCTACTGTTTGCAATTGTCAGTAGCGTGCTTTATAGCAAATAAAAGCTGCTATTGTAATTGGTTTTGGTATGGAATAATTAAATTACTTGAAAGTTTGACAGGTTAGGAGAAACATTGTCAGTCTACTTTTATTTTTTCAGTTTGGGATTTGGAAGCTTACTAATCATTCCTATTTTTAATGCCTTCAAGGTACAGTGAGGGCCTTGTAATTGCGTTAATGTTATCAGAGTTGATGGATAGCAAAACATATGTCCCCTCCTTTACCTGAAGGGGAAGATCCCACTGTCTTTCAAAGCTGGAATCTGACCTTAATGATACTTCTACTTAAATTAATTGAAGGGACACTGTAAGTTTCATAACCGCTACCTAAAACTAGAATGCTCTTGATGAGTTACAATTTTTCATGCAGTTCTCATAGCAGGCCTTTTTCAGACCTGGTCAGTAGTGTAAAGAACGTATATTTTTTCAGTGCAAAACCATTGAAATAACACATTGCAAAGTTAAGCCCTTTTCATGAATCTAGGAAAAAAGAATGTGCTTCTGTTCTTATTTCTGCTATTGCAGGTTCCAGTGGTATAGGCCAGGTGGGATCGTTGTGTGTTGTAGCCTGTGTTAGGTCAATGACCAGTCTAATGGAATTTTTCTAAATTAGCCTATTTTCATGTATGTGAAGAGGTATTACCTGTAACTTGCTAACAATCTCTCCAAGCAAGCTGATTTCCCTAGCAATATTACATGTGTGAATGCTAGTAACAGGACAGTTTCACCCCGAAGCCTTTCAGTAGTCCCCTTGCCTTCTACTGTTCTTAACAAGATTCTTCTAGTATTTGTTGTTCTTTCCTTTCTCCTCCTTTATTTTTGTTTCCAGTCTCTGATCTAGTTATCCAAAGACATGTTCTGAATATTAGTGATCTTAAAGCCATCCATGTTGCGTGCAGAAAATTCTTTGACTTAGAACATGTTTGATGCGGTGTCTTCTCCATGGCTTATAGCTTGTCTCAGTCATTGATTCCCTCCTGAACAGTATGCTTAGTTTTATTTTTCAGCTCATGAATTGTGTTACCTTTAAGTGGTATATTTTCAGGTGCCCCTGAATTAGCATGGTCTGTCTCTAGAGACTGCAATCAAATTACTTCTACATTTTCTTTAAGCCTCTACCTTGATACAGTCTTTTTGCCATTGATACAACAGCCTTCCGCTCTTTTAATTAAGGCTCTTCTGGAGAGCCATTAAGATTCTTCTATGAGCTGTCTCCAACTTAACGTCACCTTTCTGAAGCTGTAGATGCCAGACTGGACAAAGAATGGCAGTTATGGTAGGTTTGCAGCTACGTACAGGAAATGAGTTAGTGTCCGTTTTCTTAAGGAAGACTTTTCTGATTGATAGCACTGGAAAGCACTTTAGCTAGCTTGTGTAAGGGTGGAAGGTAGGTCCAGTGACTTAGCTATATTAGTACTGTAATTTCACCAAAAAGAAGAAAATGTCCTTACACATATGCCAGCTGGCACAGAAAAAGGTTCTGTGTGTCTTCTCCCTTCCCTCTGTACGTGTAGTCTTAAATATTTTTTGAGGTAGCTGATGCTGCCGAGTCCTTTCACATGTGCTGTGTTGGTATCCTTTCTACAGTGTTTACTTCGGACTTGTACGAGAGCTAAACTTAGACTCAGAGACATAGAAACCCAGTACAGCACCTTGTTTATTGACCTGAATTTCCTGGCTGCTCGGTGTTCGATTTCTGTCCTCTCGCTCACAGCACAGACAGCGTTGCTAAAGGCCAGTGTCCAGCCCTGAGCTGGCTTATTCAGCTCATCAGATGGAAAAGGGAATGGGACAGGGGCCTGGTTGATCTCTTCCTTGCAAGATGGCTTGAGTTATAATTGTCTGTGATGCGACCGTACGGTGTTTTGGAAGAAATGTGCCTAAAACAGTGAAGGCAAAGCATCAGTGTTCTTGTACAAGGCAGCGGTGATGCCTACTCTACAACAGTAGGTGACATAACGCTGCTCAGGCTATAGTAGATAAGGCACATGCCTCCACGGATGATGCAGGGCTTGTTGCGTAGGAAGAAATTTAGTAGGGGGAACATGCTAAGCTCTTCCAACCAGTCTAGAGGAGGATATTTATTACATTGTTGAAGATCGTGGCTTTTTCCTATGCCAAGTGTTCTTAATTTTACATCCATTTCGAGCCTGAAATTAAATTTGATCCATGTTATACTTGTTAAAAGAAAAACAGACAAAGACCTTGGCATCTGTAATTGGCACCACAGCTGTTTATAGTAACAGTTGACTTCACAGCATTTGGCATAGCAGGAGACACCAGCAAATTGTCTCCCATTCCCACTCCCCTTTATTAATGGAGAAAGGACAAAGGGAAGATTCTTCCTTGAAAGGCATGTCTTAAATTAATGGGGTATTTCTGCTGGTCTGAGGCGTTCAGTGTTTAAAAAGCTTCATTTTGTGTTTTCAAGCAATATTTTTCCAACTCTAAAAAAATCTTCTGCAGCACCTACGTATTTTTGGACGAAAGCCTTGCACATGGATAGCCCCCACTGTAAACTATGGAAGGGGTACATGGGTTGTGGGGAGGGGAGAGGGTGTCCCAGAGATTCCTCCGACGAGGAGCCCAGCTCGTTTAATAACTGTATCAGAAAGGAGCAGTCTTTTCAGTCAGCTGGGAGTGGGTTGCTGTCCAGTGTAAAAGGGCATGTTCTGATCTATCTTCTTATCCGAAGTGCAAACTTTTGAACAATATAATAATTTATTATGCCCAGGTTTTAGCAATGCATTTAATACGCAAAAAAATATTCTTGTGTTCTGTCCAGTGGGTTTTACGTGCAGTTCACGGGCTTGCTTCTACTCTACGGTTTCAACAGGCTCGGACAGATACCAACAAGGAGGGTGGGTCAGATTAATGCAGGCGATAAGAAAAAGAACTCAGTTGTCCAGTATTGTTTGTTTAACAAAAGATGTTGTGGCTCTGTGAGGTGAAGGAGGGAGGACCCTCGAGAGTGAAGGAAGGGAGTGCTAGTCTGCAGAATTTTTCTCTTCAGATGCGGAAGAGAGTGCTAGTTCTTGATGTCCGTTAAACAAAGCAACTTTGTACTTGTCAGGAGGACAGATAATTGCGGTAGTTACAAAGTTCCTGTGAGCAGCAGATGGCTTGTTTTCACATCTTGGGAAGGCCTCACTGTCACATCCAGGTCTGAGGGTAAAGTCCTTTATTCAAAACAATCTTAATGAAAATACCAATGTACAAATGATTCCTTCTAGGAGTTCCTCCCCTGGTATCTCTGCATGAAGATCTACTGAGAGCCCATCTTCTTTCTCCTGCGTCTTCACATTTTGTCTAGGGATCCTCTTGACAGCCCCCCTGCAGAGCTGACAGTTTTATCAGTGGCTGCCAAGCCTTGCCAGGTTGTGTGCAGAAGAGCAGTGGCTGTCCCTGTGCTGGCTTCTGAGCCCTTCAGAACAATACAGTTTTCTTCCTAGAATTAACTGTCATTCTCATGGATTGGGCTGGTATCTTTTTTGGATAGAGTTTGGTCCAGTTTTAAGATGCATCATTTGGAAAGAAAAAAGCCACAGGGATTTTATTTGTAAAAGAGGTAAATATTAATGTTTGCAAATATTACTCTAATACCAGTGCTAACCCCTGGAGTTGCTCGGCAAACCGAACGAAATGCTGGCTTAAAAGCTGTTTCCCATGTTTACTACTGAGGATTGACACTGGCATTTTATTTTTGTCGTTCATGTTACGGTGAGACACACGTTATCAGTGGAAGGATCTTTCTGAAAGAGAATCAGCTAACGAAAACCCTTAAACTGCCTGACGAACTGCTCCCTGTGCGGCTGTACGGAGACTCTCGCGTTCTTCAGAATGTCCACTTTGAACGAAATCCACAGGGCAGGAGTTCACAGGGCAAGTCTCAGTCCCACTGCGGGAAAGTTGGATGTTTGACCAGAATTAACTGCCTTGAACCCATTGTGCTTGAATTACTCGTGGAGAATAACATGTTTGTGTACAGTGAACTCCTGTGCAAATACCATGGTAATAACCAAAGGTACTGTGCCTGGTGGGGAAAAAATGCCAGCTCTTAGGGAAACAGAGAAAGAGAAGGAATGTGAGGAGGCAGGGAAAAGAACAACGATGCTGGATCTCATGGGGGCTTTCTTTTGTGACTCTTGTAGCAGTACCATGAGAGGAGTGTGAGAATAGGGCCTAGTGTGAAGGGGAAGATGGAGCTGGTTTTCTTCCCATCCTGAAGATCTATAATAACTATTTCAATGCTTATATTGGCACCCCTCCTTATAAACAGGGTCACTGCTGTGCTGCCAGGTCTCCTGCTGTGTGCGATGACACATTAATACTGAGTGTATTGGAGCAGGTCCTTCAGCTTTGTGCAGGTTGTTTTCTGTGTCAGAGAAAAAGATCTCTTTGTACTTTCTGTTCTCCTTTGGGATTATTTTTCTAAGTAAGTGGGAGAAGCTGGAAGAGCGTCTCCTTGGACCCTGTCAGAGATGCTTTTGATGGTGTTCCAAGGGAGAGTGTCCTTGTCAGATTATGAAGGGACAGAACTGAGGAACATGTCACTTGTTCTGGCTTGGGGTCAGAGGGTCCAGCTTCACCTCTGATCCTCTAGTAGCAATCAGTGCAGTCTATACCAGTGTCACCAGCCCAGGCTGGACAGACACCTCTGAAGGCAGCTCTGTCAAAATATAGACAGCAGGTGGAAGGGAAATGCTGTTTGTTTTAGCAAGGTAGTGGGTGAGAAATAAAGAATAGAAAGAGTGCAAATTCCTCTGCTTAATTGAATTATGTTAGCACTACCTAATGTTTGTGTAGAAGAATTCTTTATGTAATACAGATTCAATCCTTTGTTTATTTTTAAATCCCGTGGTTTTAGGAAACATACCAATCTTAATTTGCCAGTTCTAGTGGTTAATTCTAAGAATCAGCAACGATCTAACACTCTCAGCTTTTGTTCTCGACAAGCTGCTCTGCCCAAGTTATTCTGGCCCACTTTCATTCCCACAGCGTGCTGACTCTTGAGAAGGAACGAGTGCTTACATCTTCCCTTTCCATAGTTTCCAAAATCCAAATACACCCCACTTCCCCAGAAGATTCTTCTCGAGCTGTTTTTGACTCTTTTCCTGGGTAAGCCCCAGTTCAGACTCGTTTCCCTTTACGTTCCCTAGGCAGATAGCTCTTACGTAGGGCAGCAGTTCTGACCTGCCTTGCCTTTGAGGATCGTTTCACCTGCTAACGAATCTGTGCCCTGCCTGCCAGAACTGCTTGTCCCATGGCCGGTAACCACACGAAAACCTTGCCTGCATTCCCAGCTGCTAGCTCCTGTCTGCAAACCTAGGCAAGCACCCTCCTCAGCTCCAACTGTTGTTCACCTCGTATCACCCCTGTGGGCTCACCTCCCATCTGCTGGGAATCTCGGTTATGTGTGAGTCAGGAAGGACCAACCTTAACAAACAGCAGACTCCATAGTTAGCGCTTTTGCAGATTCTATCAACCGTGGAGCGTCTTTGTGTCGCTGCAGAGGTGGTGAGGGGTTGTGGTTTTTTGGTTGGTGTGCAAATAATGTCATTCATCTGTACATCTAACTTCTTATCTCAGAGTTGCTGAGCTTAGGGTCTCAGGGCTAACGCATCGGTCTGTGTGTGAATGTTTGGAACTGCAGGGTTTGCGAAGAGAGATTCTTTTTTGCAAACCAAGTCCCTTGCTGGTTGCTTATTTATGCAGGGCACCAAGCTTGCACGCTACTTCAGGCTGAAAGGTGTATTCCAGGTCACACAACCGAAAATGAGCGCTTGTTCTACAACTTCTCCGAGGGGAACTCGCTGAGCGGAGACAGAGTGCGAATGTTGCCTGCACTTTGTTCTTGTTTTGAAGAACTAACCAACCAAGAAATACTGGGGGAGTAGAGAGAGGGAGAAACCTCTTCCAAACTTCATGAGCACTGCTCTGGACTTTATCAGTAAATGTCTTGTGTTTTCCATAGTTTTGCAGTAGGAACCAAGGAAAGGTAGTAAACAATTATTTGGTAAAATACCGACTAGCCCCTATTTAATTCCCTAGAAAATCAGGGAAGAGTAGGGTTTGGTTTTAGCTGGTATATCAGCAGATATTTCCTCTCCCTGAGCACCAGGTGGCATTCTTACCATGGTTCTGGTCAGAAATTACTGTCTTCCATTTCAGTTTTATAATAAATCTCATCTTATGTCCAGATGAATACAGATACTCTCTCTTCTGAAACAGTTTTTGGGCTCTGTCAAAAATAACCTGCTTGGTTAAAGCCTGGCTGGTGGTCTACCTTGGTTTGGTACCTGACGAAGAAGATTCTTCTCAGACCTTTTGTACAAGTACTTAGGTGTGTAGAGACAGTGTTGCAGTCTAGCATGTATGTGTCCTATGTTTAAAGGATGTTTTGCTCACTCTCTCCCTCCCAACCCTGGTGTCATTTCATGGTCTTGATGTCTGTTTCTCCTTGAGCAAAAACCTTGCAAGCCTGATCTTGTATGTTTTTATAGCCAACTCTTTAAAAGAATCCTGTAAAAATGAGTACTCCTGAATTGTTGTTCAGTGTTATATATTTAAATAATTATTGTAAGAAACACTTCCATAGTCTGAGATTTTTTTAGAAGTTCTTCCTGGTGCTGCTATTTATTAGGAACGTTTTTCCTGCCTTTTTTCTAGGTCCTGTCTGCAGTATATGCGTATCATCTTTTGGAGCAAGACCAGTAACAATCTTCAGTGGCTTTATGGTGGCCGGGGGCCTCATGATGAGCAGTTTTGCACCTAACATATACTTTCTATATATTTCATATGGGATTGTTGTTGGTAAGAAGCATCTCCCCCTTCGTAGAAGACTTAATCTGTTTTATTTTTGAGGCTCGGTTTCTGAATCTGAAGTGGGAAACTGGTTCACAGAGGCGGCGGTAGACTGGGACTTGATTTATCAAAGAATACTTTGAGGCAGGGAGGGCTGTTGCACAGGCAGGCTGTTACCATGTAGTGAAAGATAAAGGCAATGCGTATGTTCACCAGGGTTTGAAGACAGTTTATCCTCTGGCACAATTGTTAGAGCTGGAGAAGCTGAGGTTTTACCTAAGGGGTGGAATCAAGGGGGTCTTCTGCAGGTGTGAAGTGCCAGTCCTAAAGGAGTTAACATCTCTTCAGGAATTTTGTCATGTACTCATTGTAATTTGATAAATTAGGCATCATTAGGGAGCAATGTTGTTCTCCACATAACTGGATTGAACCTAAAAGGCTGTGCTAAAGGCGTGGAAGGGCTGTTCTGGCAGGAAGTGACCTGCCACGCTGTGCTGCAGGGAGCTGCCGTGGGTGGTTTGTCAAATGGCCTGTGCCAGGAGCCCGGGCACCTCGCTGGGTGCGGACCCAGCAGGCACTGGCTTGGGCACAGCCAGGCAGCTGCAGCTCTGCTGTTCTCTGGGGCAGCCCCTGGACTGGAAGCTAGGTAACCCTCCCTTCCGCGCAGCACAGAGCCCGCGCTGGTGAACTCCTCAAACCCAGGCTGCTCCGCGCAGATTCTGCAGCCGGCAGTGGCTGGGGGAGAGGGAGGTGGGACGGTGCAGGCAGCCGAAAGGGCCTGGCAGAATGAGGGTGGTGTGGCTGGTGCTGAGCCGGAGTAAAAAGGTACCTCTGAGCCCAGGGTACCCTACCGTATTATCCGGCCAATAAAAAGGGCATTTGTTTCCCAGAGTAGGCTACATGTTTTATTTATAATGGTTTTTTTCTCAAGGGCTTGGATGTGGCCTTTTGTATACTGCTACCGTTACCATTACTTGCCAGTATTTTGACAAACGCAGAGGCCTTGCACTTGGTCTGATTTCAACAGGTAAGGCTATTAATTGTCATTCTGTCTAACTTTTCAACTCTGACACAGCTACCATTACCCTGGCAATAAAACCCAGGAGATTATATTCTTCTCAGTTGCTTCCTGAAGTACTATTGAAGTGAAAGTGTCAGTAGCAATGAACAGGTAAAATCAGGCGTCAGATCAAATAGTAACAACGCTTGCAGGTGGATGGTATGGGTTATCCATACAGATAAGAAAAGGGTATTCACTAAAGTGAAAGCAGTCTCAGGAGTATCTTGGGCTGTATGCCACTGGTAATAAGGGGAAAAACTTTCCGTAGAGCTCTCTTCTCCCTCTTCTTTCTTACACAAGATTCGAGGTGAGAAAGAGATTGAAGACGCAAGATATGAACGCTGGATCTCCGTAACCTCACGTTAGCTGTATCTTTAAAGGAGCTGAAGTCTGGGTTTACATTTTTAATACTATTTTCATTTTTGGTCTAAAAGGAGACTAAATTCTTCTGAAAGCTCATTCCAGCTTTTTGTCCGTATATGTTAAAGGGGTCCTGGAAAAACAAACCTCTGCTAATACAAGGCAAATTCTCAAGTAGCTGTTAGTGAGGAGAGACCTGGTCAGTACAGTCCATGCTGTGAGGGATTAATGCCAGATCCACACCAGTGGAGTGAAGGGGAACTTATGCAGAAATGTTCCTTGGAATCATTTTCAGCGGCTTTTGTTGGAATTCCAGGTAGTTTGCCTTAAGGCCTGATCTTACTGAGCCCTGGTTAATTTTAGTACCTGGAAGACAAAACAAGTCTGAAGTTTATAATTACTTTTTCCTGTGCTTAGCACTGCATTATATAAATGACCTTAATATAACCCAGAGACAGTCTTCAGCAAATAATTTTAAATTAAAGTTTGTCTTTAAAATGGCTTGGAAAACCAATACACTGCGTTTGTGAGTGAACATTATAATGGATCTATGCTCACTTCAACCAAGAGCTTTTTTAAATTTGTGGGATTGCATAGAATGCTTGAGTTCATAGTAGCTGCTTACACTTCAGTGTTTTTTTCTGAATAGCCAAATTTCTCAAAGGCATGTTTGGCCTTGCAGAGCTTCAGAAAAACCTTTGGAATAAACTCACCCCCTTCTTTAAATGCCAAGCCACCAAGGGCTGTTTCTGGGCGGGCTTCTGGTGAGCCCCTGGTCTGTGTCTGCCTTACAGGAGGAAGGTGACAGTGAGGAGGAGAAAGGGGAAATGTTGGTGTGTGAAATTCTTACTGTGCTCACTCAGAATGATACCTGAAGGGATACATGTAGGTCACTGCATGGCAGAAGGATGGCTTAACAGTTCTTTGATGTTGGTCATGAAATCTGAAGTAGAGATCCTACTTGTTTCTAAAGTGTCTGCTAGTGTTAATCATCATAAACTGTTCAGATATGTTGAAAGGCTTTTTATTTTGTGCATGCTCAATAAAGAAATTGTAACTTCAAGAGGGATGATAACTTGCCAGTTCATTAGACTGGGGAGAGAGGAGCACAAATGACTTACCATTCCTATGGCAGTGTATTTGTAGCTGCTGAAATGTAGAATTTTGTTAGTGTTGAAGAATGTTCTCAGTTCTTCAGTTAACTAATCTTGTTTTCCTTTTATAGGCTCAAGTGTTGGACTCTTTATATACGCAGCGTTGCAAAAAGAGCTTATTGATCTGTATGGACTGGATGGTTGTCTACTAATAGTTGGCGCACTGTCTCTAAATATATTAGCATGTGGCAGCCTGATGAGACCGTTGGAGTCATCTGATTCCCCTCCACCAGAAAAGACATGTGTAGACAAAGTCCCAGATCAATATTTTGTTTACCACGAAAAAGAAAAGACTGTTGAAGAAAATATAAGCATCCTTGAAAAGGGCTACGCTGATGAAAAATGTGCGAACAATATGCCTGATTACAAACAGGATAGCATTTTAAATAAGAATGTATTAAGCTCAATAAATGTAACTGAGAGAGAGACTTACAAACAGAAAGTTGTAGAACGGACAAACTTCTGCAAGCAACTCGCCAAAAGGAAGTGGCAGCTCTATTTGAACTACTGGGAGGAAACAGTGGTGCTTTTTAAAAACAAAGTGTTCTCAGCTCTCTTTGTCACCATCTTGCTCTTTGATATTGGTGGATTTCCTCCTTCTCTGCTCATGGAAGATGTAGCAAGAAGCGCAGACATTAATGAGGATGACTACCATATGCCCCTGATTTCCATTATAGGCATTATGACTGCTGTTGGCAAGCTTACCTTAGGAATACTGGCGGATTTTAAGTGGGTTAACACTTTATATCTGTACGTAACTACCTTACTAATGACAGGAGTGGCCTTGTTTGCAATTCCATTTGCCAAAAGTTACCTTACATTAGCGATGCTTTCTGGGATTTTGGGTTTTCTGACTGGGAACTGGTCGATTTTTCCGTATGTAACAACAAAGACTGTGGGGATTGAGAAGCTGACTCACGCGTATGGGATATTGATGTTCTTTGCTGGACTCGGAAATAGCCTCGGACCACCGATTGTAGGTAAGGTCAGGCGAGATAAACCAAACATAAGCTTGTCTGGACGAGACAGAATTAATTTGCATGCGCCTATTTCTCGTTGGTCCTGCTAACGAAGGAAAGATGAAATCAAAATCTTCAACGGAAATTAAAGCCTGTTTTGCTTGAGCTGGCCAAGCCGATTGTGCTCTGGTTTTGGCTAAGTGGTCAAACCGTGGTTTAGATTTGGCCTTCTGTTGTTGGGGGTTTTTTTTACAGCGTTTCTCTAACTTACAGCACAGTGTTACGCTTAACTCCTCACTGATGCGTTTCTCTCTCTGATTTTCACCCTCAGGTTGGTTTTACGACTGGACGCAGGAGTATGACACTGCATTCTATTTCAGTGGGCTTTGTGTCTTACTGGGTGGATTTCTTCTGCTCTTGGCGGCGTTACCCTGCTGGAATGCCTGTACCGATCAGAGCTCAAAGCTGCCTCCAAATACTTACTCCTACAAAGTTGCATCTAGCGCTTAGGTGACAACTGGAAAACACTCTGTGCTTTTTTTTATATTACATAGCAAAGTATTTTAGTAATTTTCCACTTATTTATGAACCCCTAAAATCCTCTTCCACTAGAAAAATTCCATTGTTGCTGGTTGTTCAGTTCCTTCTTTTATTTCTTTTTTATTTTAAAGAACAGTCTTATTTTGTCTACTATGCGCTGTGTTTTCAGCCTTTGTCTACTGTCATGTCCTTTCACCCTCTGAGCGGTATATTCTGCTGTATTATCAGCTGTACTTCTGGGGATTTTTAAGGGGGGGTGGTGCAGAGGGGTGAAAACTTTGAAGCAAAAATGAAGGCCTGTTCCTTATAGGAGAAGGCTGGTGTTTCTGTCGCCTTTTACAGGTCTCCGAGTTGCACAATCAGACTTGACAAAACAGAAATTTGCCTTATTAGAATGTAATGCTGTGGCAAGGTGCTTATAATATCATGCTTAGATTAACTTCTTGTCTTTTTAAATTTCTCCAATTTACAATGAAGTGCCAACTGGGGGAGGGAGAAGAGGGGGAACAAAACCAACCTTGTGTTGCGTAACTGAAGTGAACTTTATGATGAAAGTCAAGTTTCTTACTACCACTGTAACTAAGAATTATGTTTATAAATATTGCACATTTTGTGAAGTCTGTTTATAAAACTGTTGAACCAAAACCTTTTGAACCAAGGAATAAATATGATTGTTGAAACCATGAAAAGGAATGCTGACTTGGTTATGCAAGTTCATAATCTTCAGATTGGAGGTGAAGATGTGCTTACGGAAGCCCACGGCTGACTGTTTCTAAGCAAGTCACAGTCTGGCAGTATTGGTGGCATCTCTTTTTGCACACGTACAGTTCAGTAAGTTGGACCTGCTGAAAAGAGCTTAGTAGTAGAGCTTTCAACAAGGTGCTGGGAAAGCTGCCTGGCATAAAAGGACCTGGGGTTTACTGGTCGACAACCAGCTGAACATGAGCCAGCAGTGTGCCCAGGTGGCCAAGGCGGCCAATGGTATCCTGGCCTGTACCAGAAGTAGTGTGGCCAGTAGGACTAGGGAAGGGAATATCCCCGTGTACTCGGCGCTGGTGGGGCTGCTGTTAGCTTTTTGCTGTTGTTTAAGCCGAGGCTGGCGTGACTGGGGGGAATGCTGTGTGAGGCTAAAGTGTTCCCCGAGCCAGGCAGGTGCTGCGGCGGAGGCAGGATGACTCTGCCAGCTCTGCGCTATCCTGCGCAATACCTTTTGCTTCCGTAGCTGCTCCCACACCAAAGATGTGTCCGGTTGCTGTTGTGTAGTAGTCACAGACATCTCCTGTCCATCTGTGGCACGTGCTGTGCGCTTTGGCTTCTTGTGGTAGGTTTGAAGTTTGGTGGAGCACGTTGGGAAGCCTTTGGTGAGGCAGTTCTTCGTCCTGAGCTACATCTTGTGTGGCTGCCTGCAAGTGCCCAAGTAGCTCTCAGCAGTACTATGTGCCTCAAACATCTGTGGTGATTCTGGCTCATAAATAACCTTTAAGAGAAAAAACAAGCATATAATGAGCAACCTTTATTGTCAGTGTGCTATGTGCAGTTACTGTGTTTGCACACCTCATTAAGCAAGAGTGGTGTAACCTTTGAGTGGGGCAGATGTTAAGTGCAAGTCATGTTCCCTCTTCTGGTCCAAGGCAGGAAAATCCAGCTTGGCTTCAGAGAGTTTTTGCTGACTGTGTGATTCGTTTATGTTTGCTTACATTTGACAAAAATAAAGATGCAGTTAGTTTCTATCTATTTTTTCCTCCGTTTGTCAGTTGGGTGTAACTACCGTGTAGGGTTTTTTTTTTGGACAGCTTTTGCAGTGCACGTGGAAAAAACCAGCGAGTATTCAATATAGGTATAAAGGCAACTCCAGTTTCAGATGGGAGGCCTGGGTATCTGATGTGGATTTGCGCCCATTTTATGTGCTGTGCGGCGCCATGGTCAGATTTCACCGCCTGCATGTAAAAGTAGCACCATGTTTTGCACATCTTAAACTGTGGTCACATGCTGGGTATGTTCAGGGTTTGTGTGCCACCAGATTAATATCTTTTAAAATCTCTCACTTCCTGCCAACAATACATTCTGAATACTTCAAAGATGAAACTGATGCCTGTTTGAAAAAATTCAGCTGGAATTAATGTTAATGGTTGGGCAATATGTAGCACACTTTTGCAATGGAAATGGGCTCTATTATCAGGCAGCCTGATATGTTTGGAAATATGTCTAGTGGTCTGTGAGAGTTTCCTGAGGTAACCCTACCCATCCGTGAGGGAAGAGCCCTGGCTGTTGAAGAATTTCCTATTGCCACTGCGGGCAAGGTGTGTTAGGACTCCTAGCCAGTTAGGCACTGTGACTGTACTAATCTTGACTTTAATTGATAAACAAGACCTAAGATTTAATGTTTCAGTTTTTGCTTTTTACTCCTCTAGTCTTGCAGGGTTCCTTTCCAAGAAGAGATTTCCAGAAATGCTGTGACTTGAGTATCATCCGAGAGCCTTTCCTCCTTCTGTCGGGCATGCTTCATTCAAATTGGCCCCTGGATTCCAACCTTTTTTCCGAGGTGGCAGGAGAGGTACAATGTGATTATCTGTGCCTCATTTGCTTGAAAAGTAGGTCATCATCATCAACAGGGTGGTAGAGGTAGGTAGGTACACAGTTCTGCCATGTAGAATTCAATTCTGCAGCCTCTTGAGTTTTGTAGTCCCTGACAAACAGATCTGGAACATAAGGGATGAGATGCTTAAATAATTACACAAATGTAGGAAAAAAGAAGTTATTGTTTATTGCATAAATTAACTGGTTACTGTGGAGTCAGTCATGAATAGAACATTTGTCTTATTTGCAGATCTTAAAATGTGTTGTAGTTACCAGAACACAAGACAAATGAAACTGCTAAGTTTTATTAGATTTAAAATCTATTCTGTGCTTTGCTCAGTTGATGGTCTTTATGGTTAGCTGCAAAAACGGATTGCATCCCTTTGGTGGCTGTTAATTTGTCTGCATCATGCTGATACTGGATTCCTGCGTCACGTACTGACATTGTTCAATGTGCTGAGTAAGAGCTACAGATCACATGCCATTAAAATTGGTTGAGATGTGTGCGTAGCATTAAACTGACCCTGAGGTATTTTTTATTTGGAAGATGTTTCACTTAAGGCCTTTCAGGAGGGTAAGTTGGGTGTATACGTAGGGCTGAGCATGAGACTGGTCAGGTTAAAAATGGCAAAAGATCCATCATACAGAAATTGGACAGGTATGTCAACGGAAGTGGCAAATGCTTCTTTGTAGCGTGAAATACAATTCCTCACGTTGGAAGGACTGTTTCAGTGATGTTTTGCTGTAGCCTCAATTAGCTATCTGAAGAGCCCAGTTAAATGCTTGTCAGTGTTCGCGGGAGAAACAGTCTTTAGGGACGTGTCAGCGTGCTCTCTGTTGTCCAAAATCCATTTTGCTTTTTACTTTTTTTTAGGAAAGATATTTGTGCTTTCAAATTGAAACAGTTCTTAGAAGCCCGTACACAGATGTTCATCGTGTACCGTGCTATGTCACATAACGATTTTGTTGCAGGAACAAAATCTTAGAATCATTTTGGGTGGAAGGGACCCGTAAAGGTCATCTAGTCCAAGCCACGACACCCTTTGCCATAACACAGATTTCAAGTTTCTCCAAATGGCTGGTCTGCTTCTGGTTGGTTGTCACTCCCATGGCTGTGTGGGGAAGACCTGGCTCCTCCCTTTAATGCCCTCGTTGTAGGGGCTCCCATGTTCTGCCAGAGCTTCTCATGTTGTTTTTCATTAGGTCCATGGTTTTTTGCAACGACACTGCCGTTCAGCTTTAGCTGTCTCTGACTTGTGGAATATTTGCTTTCTTGGGTTTTGTTTTTCACTAGCACTAAATAATCGCACCAGTACAAATCGACTTTATTAGCCCTGGAATCATTTCATGTTGCCAAAATCTAAAGGCCAAGATGTGTGAAATGAGCAACTGACTGATATTCTCAGCCAGAGCTGCAGAACTGGGATGAAATATGATTAGTGTGATTGCAGGTTACTCAGCTGCTCTGCCTGCAGATGCTCAAGACTTCATTTAATGAGGAATGGGAATCTTGTGCACGTGATAAGGAAGAGTTGAAGACAGGACAAATCTTTTGGCTCCGGGGTCTCACTGCTTTGCTTTCTGCTCTTTGGATCTCCTGTGTCAGGTGCAACTTTTGTGCTGTGCACGCTGCAGTTTGAGCTAGCGTGAGAGAGGGGAGAATCACACGCTTGGAGCATGAGAGTCAACACGCAGGTGCCTCCAATCTCCACACCTAGGATGCAGCATGGAGTACCATGCAACGTTCAGTCCCTGAATACGTACCTCGGGAGTCTTCAGGGGAGCATCCCAGTGCCGCTCCAGAGGGATTAAGTCCAGCGAGTTTTCCAGGTCATAGAGTCAAGTTGTGTTTTCTGCCAGTGGGAGTGTTTGCTTGAGTTAGCACCCCCAATAATGCAGTTGGGTGCGTTGTAAACCCAGACAGGGAACCCCTGGGAATGCTTGTGTTTGTAACTGAGATCAGCTTGTTGTTCTCACCGTGCGGGCTCGTGCGTCACTGCCTGCACAACCGCCGTGGTGTGCCGGAGCGCACGGGTGGGAAGGCACTGGGAGCAATTCCTTGGTAAGCTGCCTTTGCGGTTGTGCCCGTGCGTTGTCCCGCTGCCTTGGGCTCCAAGCTTGATCTTGCTTCTCACAGATAAACTTGCAAAACCATTTTCTTTTAGTTCAAATTGAAGTTGTTCCACGCCCCCCCCACCCCCCACCATTTCTCTCATTGCAGGCTGAAACTCGCTTACCTCCTTCCCTGGTGTCACAGCTCCTGTTGAAGAGTAAACATGTTTTCAGTGATGAACAGCAGTGACTAGGAGGTGTTGCTGAGTAACCAGATGAGTACCTACCCCCTGTTTTGTAAGCGGCCAGTGCTCTGACCAACTCTCTATTTACCGATTATATCTGAATTGTGTGGGGTTTTTGTGGTTTTATCTTGAACATTTGGTATATAACATGTGTATCAAGCTGTATTAGGTCACGCTGCCTTCTTCTGGAATCAAATGGCTTTGCTCTTTAATTAAAATGTCCCTGGGTTAGAGCGGCGGTCTCCCTGCTTTGCATTACTTAGGGGACCATCTTTGCAAATCAGGATAACTGAAATCATCTGGCGTGTCTTGAATTACAATAAATATGTGTATGAGGTTATGCAAGGGTTCATTACAAATGCTTCAATTAATGTTTGCTTCAATTAAAACGGGGTTATGTGGAGGTGCTGCCAGGGAACAAAGGACAAAACAAGTACATTCACGGTACTAGGCTTGCCTGGTGTGATACCAGACTGTCACCATCAGTGACAGGTAACAATTAAGTAGTCATTGTTCTGGATGTATGCGTGACCATTTTGGCTATCAAAAAGATTCCTGGGAGAGGGAGATGGGGAAGAGGGAATTCCCACTGGGCACACCAGATTCCTTGTTGCTTCAGAAATACGAGGCTTGAATTTACGTATGACAGACCAAATTACTGAAAACAGGGCTTCATAATCTCACCTGGAACCGCAAAGCTTGATGGAGCTGCTGCTGCCATCTCAGTTTCTCCTGAGGGAAGATCTTCCTTTTGAGGGTCTTCCACCTTTTTTTGAGTTTTCTCTCATTTTGCTCGAGGAGTATCACAAGACTCCAGAAGGCAGAGTTAGTTGCACATCGTAGACAGGAGCAACTCAGTGGAGACAACGTTGAGTCAGTAAGGACCAAAGGTATTGACATTCTACTCCACCGCAGAAATACAAGTAAGAACCCTCTGCCTGAGTTTTACACAGGGTAGGGCAGTGTCCATGGTGCAAGAAGATGCTGAAGCCTCCACTTACTGTATTATTCCTTTTTTTTTTTTTTTTTATCCCAACCTCAGGTGCTGTGCAAGCTAGAGGCAGAGAGGAGGCAATGACTAACCATGTTTTATTGCTTTACAGCTCTTAAAAGATCTCTTCAAAGAGGTAATCTTGTGTTGGAACTGTACTATTTCTGTGAAATGGCAGTGTACGGTGCCAGAGGTAATTGCTTCAGCTAGAGATTCATAGGCCAAGAGCTGTCTGGAGCTGAAGCTGGAAGCTAAGTATCCAGTCAGCCTTGGGAAGTAGTCAGTAACCGGTGACCAGCTTGTGGATGGAGGCTAATAGGAGATCTGTCTTCTTGGGAGAATGATGGGATGCAGAAACTGGTCTAGGACTTGTAGCTTTTGCTAAAACTAGTCCAACAATTCAACTTCTCTATGAAAATGGGAACAAACCAGGATTACAAAATTTTGTGTTGCTTTATGTTTTGCCTTTCAGCTTCCTGTTTCTTGGAGAAATAAACCTGGGATCGACCAAACTGAAAGAAAATTGTGCTTAGTTGTTATTTCCTGTTTATATTCAGTCAGTCAACCGAGTCATGTTGTCTAACTATTGTTGCTGTAGTGCCTTAGCATAAAATCCAGGTGACCTTAACCATGTATGAACCACGTATTTGGCCTCTGCAGCAGAGTCTAAATATGTCTGGAGTCAGTCTGCACGCCACTGCCATCGCAGTGTTAGAAATACTAAGTTCTGGTGCTGTAACCCACTTGGAATGGGATGCTTCATAAGAGATGTGAACAGGGGATTTTTCTGGTCTTTCTCCTTCAGACTGAAGAAAGTGAGATGAAGCATCCCTGAGCAAGTGGCAAGGAAATCTGCATGGAGAGAAGAATAAATTCTCTTCTCTCACAAATACAAGTTTTCAGCCCAAACTGCTATTCCCATGACTTCCCCCTTTTTTTCCCTTTTTGTGCAAATTGTATCAAGAAGCAGGTTGAGTATTTGCCTTGTGGCAAGGGTGATAAGTCTCTGGGGAGGGAGGATAGTTTTTTCCAGAAGGCAATACACCCTGTATACACTGGCATACGAATTCAAGTAAGGAACAGTGGTCAGAATGTCTGGTTGCAAGAACAGCCCTTGAGCTTGTGCTTAGTTTTTACCAGACAAAGCCTTTACTGGGGGCAGCTATACCTCCAGCTACTTTGAATATATTTTTCCTCTCAAATTTATCCTTTGTGTCAAAGTTTGGAATTTGCTTTCACTCAATGAAGTGTCTGAATAGAGAGTTCAGTTGTCAGCCTTATTCATATGTGGTTTGAACTTCATGATACAGACTGAACTGGGTTTTAAATAAATTGTGAGGCCTGAAAAAGAGTTTTCCTTGCTTCAGTACAATAGTTTTCAGCCCACAGCTCTTTTTGCTGATGTTCTGCTCTTTAGCTGCAACAGCAAGATTGTGCCTTTAGATAACGAAGTGATACTGACTTTTGAATGCTGACTTGTTTTCCCTGGAATGGCATCAAGAAAATTAAGAGGTTTAGGTGCCAGGTGGAGATTAGAGAAGTAAAATGGAGTTGAAAACAGGAAGCAGAGAGGCAGGCTCCATTCAATCTTCATGACATTTCTCTCCAAGAGGAGCAGGGCATTGACAGTTATTGACCTGCCACTTGCCAGTTCCTTTCAGTTCTGCAGAACTGCCAAGGAAGCATGCAGTTTTCTGCACACTTTTCTAAAACCTTTAAAAGAAAAAAATTATGCTAGAGAGTTAAATAAGCTGGGAAGAAAAAGAAACAAGCAGTTTGAACACGTGCCTCCCGCTGTTTCATTGGGCAGTTCTCCACATGCCTGTAATTCAGCTGCCTGGAAATACGCACTGCTGAGCCACGGCAGGACACCAACACATCCATTGCCAGAGATGGGTGCAGATACAGGGAAGCAACTCCAAGCCTGCCAGGCGGGTTAACGTAGTGCTGTGTCTACACTAACGAAGAGCCTTGCTGTGACTCAGGAGATACTTGCTCAGACACAGCACTGGGCTAATGCGGTCCTGGCTGGTGATGAGAGGGGGGCAGTTCCCCTGTGCCTGCCTAGTGCTGGCCTTGGAGACATACCCGTCTTTCTCCCTGGGCATCCACATCCTGAGCAGACCTCCTGATCAGCTGTGAGCAGAAATAAAACCTCATTAGGGAGGATGCTGCTGGCAGTAGACAAGAGCTTGCCTGGCAGGAGGGACCGTGGCCTGTGTACTCTCGCCATAAGCACAGCAAAGAGCAGTGCATGTAGCAGCAGGGGAGAGCTGCTTGCTTGTCAGGACAGCAACTCTTCCTTTCTGATGATTTAGCTTGGTGAGTAGACGTAGCTGGCAGTCAAAATTTTGTGGTGAGGGATACTGTGTCTGCCGTGTCTTTTAGCAGTTAAGATGTGGGAAAACATATACTGGTACAGTAGCGATTAAAATAGAAATAACATTTGTTCGTGCCTCATTTATTACCAGTGATCACCTAACACTAGATATATTTTTCCCCGTCTATACTTCTGTCTTGGTTGGAGCTCATGTGTCCATTTTTTCCTTTTGTTTGAGACTCACTATAGTTTCTCTACCATATGCTTGAAAATGTGCGATTTTTCAGAACTTCTTTTCAGTTTGAAGTGGCTCACAATGAATTGGAATAAAATATACAAATGCTGTGTGTTTAGGGTGGCATTGAAAACCTGCTTCAAAAGCCAGTAATACAGGCTCATCTGGTGGAAGCTCATCCGCATGCATCTGGCTCTGACTCTTTTTTGTGACAATTCAGGGATGCTTCATGGGTAAGCGCACAAGGGCTGTCAAGGCTGAGATGGTGCAATTGTTGCATCATAGTGCATTTAGCAAATGATCGTGCTGTTCCCCAAAGATTAAATAAAGGAAAAAAATACATTCCTGAATGGGACAGTGTTGAGAATTTTGAGCCAAGGAGAAGATAACAGTATTTTTCTGTTTCCTTCTGTTCTGACAAATTGCTAGGGCTTTTTAGTGTTTCCAGTTCTGTTTGCTGAAGCTGTCAGTGTAAGAGGTCAGCACACACACGCACACTTGGCTTGTCATGATGTTTTATCCTATTTTTAAAAAGTCATATAAATTACAGTCAGAGCAATGGTGTTCCTGCTTCCGCCAGTGACTTTTCCCTGAGCTCCCCACCCAAACCAAACTGCTTTTCAAAACTGTTCCGCACGGTGCGTTGGAGTCCTATATCCCCTGCTACAGCATCAGCTTCTTACGTTCTGTGTCTCTTGGTGCCTTCTGCACCTCCCTCAGCTCCCACAGGGTCTATCTGGCCCTCTTTACCCCACACTGTCCCCAGACCCCAGCACAGGTGGGCAAGGGACCACATACTACACTGAGGGTCTTGCAGCTGGGGGGTGATGACCGGGTGCAATGCTGATTTGCCTGTTGGCAAGCTGCAAAAAGCAACACCGTTAGCTGTGAGGTTCTGCGGGGTGCTACCCAGTGTCCTTCTCCTCCGCTGGGCTGGCATTTATTTTGATAAGTGGAAAGAAAAGTTTTTTAAAGCAGCTGAAGTGACATGCAGGTTGATCATGTGAACTTGTAATGCCCAGCGTTCTGGATGCAACACAGGCCGTTTATAATCTTTCTATATCAACAGTGTAATTTAGCAGACTAATTGCAGAGGGTCTGGAGTGTTTACTACAGATGAGACAAATCTAGTGATGTTTTCATGAGCTGATTAATTTGTATTTATGGTGTTCTCTGACCTTCTGACACACTGGAAGGTTTTTCTTCTCTGCACGTGAAAAAAACCAAGAAAAAATTACCTAAACACTAAATACATCAGGGCATCAACACAATTAAAATCAAGGCATCGCCCATCCGGTTTCAGGGTAACGTTAGATGCCAGCAGACAAGCACTGTGACTGAAACGTAGCATTTACGGGTGGACAGTGCTTCATATGAAAAACATACAACCCTGATGAAAAAATCTGTTGCTTTTGAAGTTGTCACTAGATAATGAGAATCTTAGCATGGAGGGGCTGGCTAGCAGTTGTAATTGGGTTGAATTTCCTTGCTTCAAGGTCAAGCTTTATGCATTTATTTATGAACTCCATGGTTTTTTCTGACCCTGAGCATCCAGTCCTCAGAGGCTGCAGTTTGCAAGCTACTTTTCAGTTGGGATCAGCGGGGCTGCTTCCCCCACTGTTTACTTCTAAACCAGAGCCATGGCAGCCTCTCCAGCTGGATCTGGGCCACGGCAGGGCTGCCCATGCCACCCGGCCTCCCTGCGCGCTCGGCTGCTAGGCTCTTGCCCACCAAGAAGGGCTTTCTTTCCTATTTGGCTGGATACTCAGGGTCTCCCAAAACTGAGGCACAGATCACCAGGATAGCAGAACAGGCTGCTTGCAGTTTTGAAGGAAAGCTCTGAAATAAACTGTAAACCCTCAGTTAGTTGTTGTTCCTGCTGATATTTTTACTGCTGCTGACAATGGATTCACCTCTGCCCTCTCTCACAGAGATCCTGTCGTTCCTAATGCTTCTGTAAAAAATCATGTTTTCTAAGGAAGAAAACTAAACTTTCCTGTTTTCCTTTCATGTTTACTTTTGTCTGTGTCCTTTTGAAACACCAGCAAGCCTCCAAAGCAGCCCGTTCTGTATCTGGAGGCCATGCCCAGTGCCCAGTACAGAAGCAGCCCCCGACGCTCACCCAGGCCAGGGCACTGCCATCCCTCACAAGCCTTCCCCTGGGCCACAGGGTGTTGGGAGACCACAAGTTTTGGTTTCAGTTTAGATGCGTCCTCTGAAGTCGGGGTGGCTGCTCAGAGTCCAACACATCCTAATCGTAGAGCTGAAGCCCAGCACGGACTGACTTTGATCCTGAGGTTGTGAAGGAAGGGGTTGAGTTGCGGCCACGTGGTGTGAGCAGTTACATGTTTAAGTTGCGCTGCCTGTGGCCTTCTGCTCTTTGTAGAACAGTGTGAGGAGAAGCCATCACTCTGAACTGTGTAACTTTGTACAAAAGGGAAGTCCTGTCCAGGGCTTGGGTCCCCTTGCTGCGTCTGAAGTGGGGTTTGCAAGCCTCGTGTGCCCTCTAGCTGTTGCAGGCTTTCTGGGAAATTAATGTGTTCATTTTCTATAAGCCTCGCTGAATCTCGCTTTTGGAGCCATCAAGCAGGTCTTGGAAACAAATTCTTCAGTAGTTGCAGTTAGAGAAGCAATAGATACCATCGCAGTTGCTGCTGCCTTGTTTGCCCTGCGATGATCCAATAGAAAAGAATTGTGCTCGCTGCTCGGGCCGGGAATTTGTTGCTTTAAAAGGTTATTGCTTAGAGTTTACATCCTCAGCTGAAGCAGGGGAGAGTGACGTGTCAGCAGGATGATTCCTATGACATCTGGTAAGACGGAGGGTGGAAACGTGCAGTGGGGCAGGGAGCAGTGAGTTAGAGACGCGATTTTTTTTAGATTTGTTTAGGTTTTTTGCACAGGCCTTTTGTGAGATGTTTCTCTGCAAAAAGCAAATTACTGCCAGCCCATAGGCACGGTGAGCTGTGGCAGCTCTGAGCACCCTGTGCTTTTGTCTGTCCCAAGGGGCCCCAGCAGAGGTGGGGGGAGCTGCTCCTGCTCCAGCTGCCTTGCAAACACAGCGACGCAGTATGTGAAGGCATGGAGGCTGGGAAAGCACTCTGGATGGTGGCTGGAGTGCAGGGGCAAGGCAGAGGATTTGAATTCAGCGGGGAGGGGATGTCACACACCAAAACGCCCCCTTGGTCCTCTCAGATATGACCACTGGACAGCATACTGCTGTGACAGAGAAGGGCTGTCACACCATGGGGTATGGGAGGACCAGCACATTTTCTTCTGTTATTTTTAGCTGTCACTTCTGTATGTAGCCCCATCAGCCTTAGCACTGCCTGTGGGCCCAACAGCTTGGAACAGGCTTAGCTGTGACGTGGCTAATGTGGTGAGGGGTCAGGGCAGGGACAGGTTCCTCGAGCAGCTGCAGCTGTGGTGCTGGGCCCAGGTGGAGCATATCTGCAGTGACAGGCCAGGCTGGCCCTGCCCAGGGTGGTGGGGAGGGCTGTGGGCAGGCAGCAGCAAGTAGCCATGGGGTGAGGGGGTCCCCTCTCTTGCTGTCTTGGGAGAGCCTGGGCTGCTGGGTGAGGGAGGGGGCTGTAAGGGAGCTGCGATGGTGAAGAGGGGGCTGAGCTTTGCATGCTACTGGCCAAAATGGGCTAGGGGAGAGCTGACTGTGTGCCGTGACAAAAGGGCTAAATCACCCAGCCTCTTCTGGTGCACAGCAAGGTAAATGTGTGATTTTCTGAGGCTGGAAAGGCGATATGTGGAGCAAGCAGAGGGCAGCAGTGAGGAATTTTTGTCCAGACATGACCCCTACTCTGCAGGGAATTATCCTTGTGCTGGGCACACCTGAGTGGTGGGGGCTGGCTTGCCTTATTGTGATGGTAGGGCCATCACCTGTGTGAGGTCTGCTCTTGTGCCAGGTGGGCAGGAAAGCCTTAAGCCACAGTAGTTCCAGACCTTGTCGTGGGAGCTTGTGGGGAGGTAAGTAGATTAAAAATCTGCACTATTTTTTAAGCGGTGTTCTACTAAGGAAGAGGGAATTGCATCTATCATCTGTCCTGAAAAAAGCAGTCTGGTATGTTGACAGAGTAATGTGTTTTTCTAGTGTTCTACCAAGGGGGTCTGACTCAGCACTTTTTAGATTTCTTTGCCTTGTGTGTCTTGGTTTTGTTCTGTATGTACCTACCAAGTTTGCATTAAGAACGTCTCCCGATTAGATTTAACTGCAACAGTACTTGCTTTGTTGTGGCTTATTTCCTAGGAGAGGCTTTGGATCTGGAAGAATTATAGTAGGAGATGTCAGGCTTAACAGCACCTACATCTGCTGTATCTCAAAGGCTGGACAGATCCTTGTTTGTATGTTCTACCAAAACTACTGTGCAGGTGCTATATAAACATTCATCTATACTATGTATAAGCTCTGGGCCATCTCAAAATATTTTAGTTACAGCTGCTAGCAGGCAGAGTTGACAGCAGGTAGCATTAGAGTATCTGCAAGCCTGTACTGAAAAAGCCCACTCAAAAGTAAATATCAAGCACACAATCAGTGTGCTTCAGGAAGCTGTGCCGTTGTGTGTGTTAGGTGCCATGGAAACCTCTCCTGATGGTAATACATCCCTCAGCTTGTGCAATGTGACTCTGGAGGCGAGCGTTGGCTACGAGGAATACACTTCTACTAGCAGTTCATTTCTACCTGCAACAAAAACTGGAGTGAATCTACTGATTAAGATGATGCTTAGCAACTATGCTGTAGCAAGTTGTTTACAGAGGAACAGCCCAATGGCTGCAGTTAACTGTTGCCAGTCTGCTTGGATTTGAGAGGGGAAGAAAGGTGATGGTGTCTCCTGAGCAGCACAGCTGAAATACTGACTCTCCTGCAGTCTAATATGGGAGCAAGCGCCTCCTTTTCAATTTGTGTAAGTGAACCTAAATCTGTCTTCCTGAGTACTGTCTTGCACCTTTTCTGACTTCTGAGAAGGCTGTGCTCCCCTCCCCTACCCAACTACTGCATCTGAAGAGGGAAAGAGGAGGCATTTAGTATATTATAGATCCGTTATAAGCTTTTTTTTTTAGACATCTCACATCTTGTATATAAAAACGCTGTGAAATATGCTTGGTACGTGCTGGTGTTGGTCGCTTTTAGGTAGCTATTAAGGCTTTAGCATTAACATCACGTTTTAAGCTTTTTGATGTACTGAAATAAGGAAACGGAGCCTGGGCGTTTCAGCGTGTTTGTGCGTGTTCACCGCGGCAGCAGGGCTGGACCAGGCCTCCTCGAGCTCCAGCTTGTGGCTTTACTGAAAGCGTGTGTGTTATGAGCCGGAAAAACAGCTTTCCAAAGCGGTTCCGCTACAAAGGAAAGGCTTTCCTTTTTTCCCCTGAAAATACAGTAATACAAACATTTAAGAAGAGGCTTGTTTTAGACTGTGTTGGGATGGTGCTATGGAAAATTAAAATCTCCCTTTAAAAAGGAATGTAGATACTGTTTAAATGTTCTAGGTGGAAAAGTGGTAAATTTGGGTGTTCTCCGTTTGGACTTCTGCTCTCGTTGTGTGGTGTAAAACACGTGACTTGCTAGAAATGGTTTCTCTCCTTTGTTACTGCAAGCACAGTAGGAAAATGAGGATAAAATGCAGCATGGTGGATCATGTCACCTGCTTTTATAAGGTAAAGCAGGGGGTGGAAAAGGAGGGAAAGAGGATGAGGGAGCAAGGGCTCCCCGCGGCTGGGTGGCATTTCCCCCTCTCGTAAATGCATCCACCTGAGACACCAGTCATGGGGCTGAGGGGCTCAGCAGGCCTGGCCGAGGAACCTTCCAGAACCGCCTGAGGCAGCCCTGGCCTCTCCTCACAGAGCCCCTCAGCCCTGCAGCCGCCCCTGGGTGCCGGCACCCCATGCAATATCCCGCGTACCTTTCAGCCCACATGCTGGGCAGCCTCTCCCTCCTCACAAGAGGAAAAAGCAGCTCCCGAGCGTGGATAGTTCATGGTTTCTTATGTATTTTTCTGCATTGGTTATTGCGGTAAGAAATTTGGAATAAGTAGGCGGGAACCATTTACCAGGCTGGTGCTGTGGCTGCTGCACAAATTCCTCTTCTGTCTCCTCCACGAACCTTGCATATTTCTTCTTCGTGAATTGGGTAGACATTCACAAACTCTGTGGGGTTGGAAGGCTCTGCACCTGTTTCAGCCTTTTTTCCTGGCTGTTGGGGCACTTGTTGAGGAAGGACTTCAGCAACCTGTCCCTGTCCCAAACAGGGCATCTGCCTTGACCTGCAGCCCCACTTCCTCTGAATGTAGGCGTGAATGGGTTTTAGTAGGGTTTACCCCACCGCAGGTCTTGTCTCAGCTCTACAAAAGACAGCTGATACTAGTATTATAAGAATGTGCAGTAGAAGTAAACTCTGTACTAAGATGCTGTAATGAGGACGACAATTTTACCTACCATGTAGACCCTTGAATCTTAAAATAATAAAACCTGGTTTCTGCTTATCACCTGCCTGTTTTATTCCCCAGAAATCATTATCTTCTGTTCGAGTCAGACACACAACAAATAAAGTCTCACCAGATCTACCGTTCAGCAGAGGAAAAAGCACATTTGGTGTTCCTCTGGAAGCCCTCGTAGAGGGTGCGACGCAATGTGGAGTTCCTCTTCTTGTGATACAGATGGTGGAGTACCTGGAAGTATTTGGTAAGTTCATGCTTTCTCTGGTCTCTGAAAACTGTTATTAATTGCTTAAGGTGTACTTTTCAGCTGTAACTGCTGAAAAATCTCTTTTTACGATTATTATGCTCTCTGAGAGGAGCTCTTGCTTTTTGAGATCCAGTTCTCATCGTTCAGGTACAGTAACACAACTGTTGCTTATTGTTTCATATTTCTTGTTAAACAGGTTTGGAGCATGTCGGTATATTTCGAATCAGTGGCTCAGTAAATAAAATAAAGGAATTGAAGCAGAAATACAATCAAGGAGAAAAAGTAGACCTTGTTAATGATGGGGATGTTGATTCTGTGGCCAGCCTCCTGAAACTTTTTCTGAAAGAACTGCCAGTGGCTGTTTTCCCAGACAACATCTGTTCTGGCTTGCTAAAAACTTTCCAAGGTACAGAACGGGCACCTTCCAAGCTTCTGTCCTTTCTCTGACAATGACAGATAATGTGTTCACTGCACCTTCCTATAAGCAAGGATTTAAGTTTCCTTAACCTGAGACTGATGTTTAATTGCTTTTGATGGCCCTGTCTTCCATGAACTTGTCCATAGTCTTTTCTTGAATTCATTAAGTCTCCCCAGTATCCCATGGCAGGGCACTCTGCAGTCCAATCCTGTATTCTTTGGCAAGGTCCCTCTTCTGCAAGCTGTCTTTCTGAACTGAATACCTTGCTGTTACTGAGATAACATTTTTATTTTTAATCTAATCACCATAATAATGCTGATTGTGCCTTGCCACAGCCGCACTTCTCTGTTTTCCAAGCCGAAGCCTCCTCCTCTATTTAACCTTCCCTTGTACAGAGGCCTTTTTGTACATCCCTGCTCCTATTTAGTACTTTTTTCTAGTTTTCTTAGAGTCTTCTCAGACAACAGTGTGTGGAGCAGCACGAAGCGTTCCAAATGCAGAGCCAAGTTGGGTACCTACAGCGATATACTGTCTAGTTCCCTGTTCGTGTCTATAATGGCTAAGGGTATTCAGACGATTCTGCCCAGTGATTTTGAGGGATTCAGGTGCTTGCATACAAAAATGTGGGGTTTGTGGCTTAGATTGCAGGTTGCTTTTGTTCAAACAAAGGGAAAAAAGAGAAAGGGGTAATTTTCATCAACTTTGAAATTATGATGAAAGATCTGCGGTTTTTTTGCAAGCATCTTGTTTCAGCTACCCTGTACAGTCTTTCTGGGTTTATTTCCTTTTTTTTCTGTATCTCATTAATAGGTTGAGCACCATGGGTCTTGGCCTTTATGAAATGTATTTTTAGGGCTACAATTGCCCTTCAGGGCATGATTTGGTATTCACAATGTCAGAGCTACGCAGATGTGTCCTGATGATCTATGGCAAATTTGTGCATTGACTGCCAGTTATTGAGCAGTACTGTCATCTCAGGTCTAATAACCAGGAGACTTTATCATGCTAATTCTGAACTGCTGATGAAATAAGGGTTGTTTGTGAACCCATTTTCTGCCATGTAACTCATCTCTGAAGAACAAGAACCAAGAAAATGTTAAGTATCCCGGATTTAGATTTTTAAGCATCTCTTGTGTAACTAAAGTTGCATATTTATAGAGCAAAAATGTTTTGAGACTGAGAGCTACCAATTAGTCAGGAAATGAAGATGATGTGGGGCTGAAAGGGTACAATTTCTTATTCCTCTTAATGAGAAGCTTACAGCATGTGTAAAAACTCTGGCGACAGTCACGGCTGACAATCCTCTATCATTTTTTAAAGGCCGTTTTAAGGATTCAAGTACATGACTACTGCCTGCAGTTCCATTTTAAAAAAGCAGCAAGGGCTGGATGATTCTGTCGTAACAGGAAGAATAGCAGAAATAGTGTATATAAAACGCAGCATCTGGAAAATCCATGGTATTTAACTATTAATCTGTGAACAATTTAAAATTTTAGTATACAAATGCTTTGTTTAGGATGCTTATTCTTTGCTCTAATGTATTTTAAAAACTTCTCTTTTTCACAGATCTGTAATGTCTATGATGAAATTGTGGTATTATTAGAAATATCTATGGAAGAATTTTTTTTTTCTCCCCCAGAGCACAAAATGCACACAACAGAATGCATAGAGAACCTGAGAGAGTTGCTCGGCTGCCTGCCCAAAGCCCATCAAAACCTTCTTAGGTTCCTGTCTGCTTTCCTGTTAAAGGTCGCTGCGTACAGTGCAGTGAATTTCATGACTCTGGAAAACCTAGCCATTGTGTTCGGACCAGCCCTGTTCAAGTGAGTACTCTCTACTGAGCTGCCTTAAAAAGGGGTACCAAGTCACACTTTACAATGAGGCTTGCTGTCACAGCGGTGTGTCCAGTGGAGCGTTTTGAAAGTTAAACGTTTGTATAGTATATTATGGGCAGGTGTGACAGATTCTGAGCTGGCTGACCACCTTCATCCTGTTGGGCACTGAATGTACAGGTCCAGCCTCAAGTAAGAATCCGTCTGAAGAGAAGAGGCATGAGGGATGGAGAGCTGTTTAATGAGAACTGCTCCTCTTTCTTAGCTGAGTGCTGGATGTGGAGGCTACTTAGTTGTTAGTTTTAGCTGTTCAGAATCAAGGCTATCTTTGACCTTGTAATAGCATTTGATATCAGAGAATCTCCTCTATCAAGAAAGAGTAATAACTCCTTCTGCCCTTGCCACTAAAATGCAAGTTGACATCCAGTCAGAGGCCAGGTGAGCTTGCCAGCAGTGCTTGCTTGGTTGAAGCTAAAGAAGGTGTATTTGGGGTGATGGTGAGTGGATGCATAACTGGATGCTGGAAAAGAAAGGTGGGAGAGCACATGTCATGCACATCAAGGTGGTGAGAGGGAACAGCCTAGAGTGATCTGAGAATGGAGGATTTTCCAGTAAAGCTGGAAGAATTCAGTTCTTTACCCTATACTTCATGTGGACACTAGAAAATGTTAAAATGTTTATACCTGTCTTACAATTTGTAAAGGTGTGGGGGCTTTTTTTGAATTGTAACCATTCCAGCTTAATGTGGACTATAAGCCAATGCCACTTTGTAAAATGTATACATTAACGATTAGGATTTTCTGTGCTGTAAAAAAAAGCATTATTTTTCAGTTTCTTTGTATGGCAAGCCAAGTAAGTTATTAAAAAGATATATTCAACAAAAATTGATACCAAGCATATTAGAAATCACCGACAGGCTTTGTTCTGGGGACTGCACTCTTAGACACAAAGAGACCCATGGAAACAGTAGCAAGGTTTATCTGCTCTGTGGGTCTATCCCCAGATGTACCAGCATATAACGTTTGAAGGTGGTGTGAGTGATAGGACCCTTTAGCAAGAGTACAGCTAGGGAGAAAAATCTAACAACGTGTAGTGTAGTAGGAGTTATGGCATTTGCTCCTGAGAGAATAGGCTTCACCATGGAGGATAGTCAATGAAGGATCAAAGCAGTTCTACAACCAAACCCCAAATTTCTTAATATCCTCATGCTAAAATTAATAAATTAGTGTAGGCAGATGAGGTTTTTTTCCCAGTGCCTGGATTAGTTGTGTAGTGATACTTACAAACAGGTAAAATGCTGATGCCAGAAGGCCTTCACCAAAAATCTATACCTTGACCCCCATGCTAACTCAACAAGGACTGCACTGGCTGTCACTCTCTGCCATCAAGCCCCCTTTGCTATCATGTGGGGCTTCTGTGCATGCACACACATGCAGGAATATTTTATTCCTTTGTCTCTGTTCCCAAATTGTCTGAACGTGTGGGTGTTGATTTCTGTAATCAGAAAGAAAGGCTCTCTTATTGATTGCTGAGCTGTTTCTGTTTTTAAGCATCCCACTCTGCTTTGAGAGAAGGTCCAGCTACTTCTGACCGTGCCCCTCTGTCTGATTTTTCAAGTTGTGTTAGTCTAAACTAAATGCTTGTGGCAATGACCTGTCTGAGAAGCCTTGAAAACGATGAGCATTGGGTTTCCCTGCCAGCGACTTGGCAAGATAACACAGCTACCCTAAATAGAAGTATATCTGCCCTATGACCATTAACTCCAGCTTTTTATAGTCATTCTGATCTCACCAGCCCTGGGAGAGAAACCAGTGAGTCTGGAGCTCATTTTTTGTGACCTGTGTAACTAGTACTGTCCTTGCAGAGTTACCTCCTAGGATTATGAAAAATGACCCTTTTGGTAGTTGGGCAGAGGGGAGAGCCTCACAAATGGTATTTTCTCCTGGTAAGATTGCTGTACCACTACCTGCTGAGTAGTGATCTGAGGTCTCAGTGATTCAGAGTAAACCATTTGTTTATTCTGTGTCTCCTGTGCAGCAGCAAAATTCAAGGTAGTCTAATGTGGCAAACATAGCTGATGATATGGGGGATAAAGTAATAAATATCCTTTATGTTTTTGAGAGCAAGAATTAGTGCAATTAGCTGCCATATTTTGAAACATTTGGCAGCCAGAGTATAGATTGACTGGAAAGTGAGACACGTTGGGTAGTACTTGCTATAGTTGTTCAGTCAGAACATGAAGGTTATGGAAAAAACAACTCTAGATCTAATCTGCAGAAACGTATACCCCGTGTAATTGTTGGAAATAACCTTCTGGATGTAATGTCAGTGCCACTTATGGCACTAATTCATTGCAGGTGTTAAAAATATTTTACATGTATTCTGGCAATCCACATTTTTGTGCAATTATGGCTCCCTCCTTTGACATTAAACAAGTAAACTAGGTTGTTTATAAGCATTTTTACTTTAAAGTTTTGATCTATTTATATTCAAGTGTAAATTCTGTCTATGATTATCACCTGTCTCAATCTGTTGACACTTTTATTTGTGGAAACCTGTCATGCTTACAGTTTCACTGAAGTGACTGAGTTGGAATATTCAGTTGTTGGAACACAGAACACATATGGGCCTTGGGGACACAAAATTGGAATATCAAATTTGCTGCTCATTATACCTTGCAAGCCTAAACTGCTTATACTTCACAATTAGTAACTTTGGTAATTGTATCACAAAAAAATGTAAGCTTTAGCACACATATTATATTGCAAGTCCTAGTTACAGGGTCACAGAAAACTCCTATCATCATCAATTTTAAATGCCAGGAAACTAATATCACGGTTTGTGTGAAACCTGAATGTTAAATGAGCTGTCTCTTCTCTATTTTTAATCTGTTGCAGTCCCTTAATATAATGCTGCTTATATTGAATATTTGACTAAAATCGTCTTCATACTGGAAGAATTGTGTTATATTATTAATATATATGTTTCCTGTCCACGTTCAGGGGGGTGGGACCCAAAGTGGGAAAAAAGAAAAGAAGGTGTATTTCAGAAATAGCATTACTGACTCAAATGTTTCCATTTCACCTTAGTTTCCTTTGCAAACGAGCTCCTTCTCATTTCTTTTACTGGCCTTCTTCCCTCATGCTATTTTTCGCAGGTGAGACTGAGTTAAGCTATCTTGACTGCTGTTAATTTGCTCCACCAGCACCTTCTGTGTGGCTCTTAGATTTTTGACCCAGGCATCTCTTTCTTAGCTTTTGAGACTTCAGTCTTAACATCTGCATGATGCAGCTTTCATGCCTTCAACTCTTTGTAGGCAAGGGTCCCAAAACCATAACTCGTAGGTCGAGTATCAGGCTGGCTGCTACCTAGACTTTCTTTGCTGAGCTCCACTCCTCTGTCAACGTCTACTGTTGGTTTCTTTCTGCTTGTCCTCTGAACTATTTTTCTGTCGCCATTCTTGTGAGCTGTTTCACGTCCTGCTGGTCTCTGTAAATGCCAGGGAGAATGTGTTGCTTTGCTTTTATCAGAGATTCAACTGATGTTTCTTAAATTTCTATGGGTACTTTGCTATGCCTCATCTTGGTAAAGAGACTTCTGCTACTCACCTCAGTAATTCATTCTTGTGTGAGCGCGCAAGGATGCCAGCCAAGCTGCTCTTTGCTTCTGCTCGCTTTGGCTCATTCTTTTGGTAAACTTGCAGCAAGCCTCTGCCGGCAGGGAACCTTGGCAGATATCCTGAAGAAAGCCAAGGGAAGGGACTGTATGGATTTTCTAGCTTGCCCTTTGTGGCAAAGCGACTTTGAAAGGTTTAGACTCAGGGAAACCAATAGCTGATTCCTGATGATCAGGTTTTAATTGTTTCTTATTTGTAGCGAGTCTTCTCCTGTGTTTGATTTGCGCTACAGCTGATTACAGGGCTTTTATGGGGAAGCGCAGAAGATACTTCAGTAGCTGTGCTCTTCCCTAGGAATGTGTTCCTGGATTTAGCAGGGTGTGAACATGGTTCCTCTGTTATCAGCCTGGTAGTATAGTTTCTGCTAGCAGCAGAATAATCTGAAGAGGCAGGAAGTGATTATTTTACACAATTAATTGGAAGTCATTGTGGAAGCTGGCTGCAGAGGAAACTAAAAATGTATTTTCTATATTTGGAATAAGCATCTGTTGCTACCCGTGAATATCTGCAGAGGAGCAGACATAGGTATTTGGAGTCAGCTGTAGGGTCGCATCCCAGAGTACAGCTTAGGTTTGTTTTAAGATGAACTGACAACTGGGCACCCAAAACATAGGCTGCCAGTAAGGGAAAGTGGAACCCAGTAAGTAGGGAGAGAGCTGTTTATCTTCATGAACAACTTGGGGAGTGCTCCTTTCTAGTAAGGAGTTCACAGTTGGTAGAGATGGATTTGGGAACACATATCTAAGCTGGAGAAAGAGGCTGAAAAAGAAGGCAAGGGACTAAAAAGATTGCTTGTGTGGCGTGTGAGTTGAGGGTTTTGATGTTTCGGTAAGCAACGAATAATCTCTTAGGATTGTTGTATGCGGGAAAGGCTGTTGCGCAGTCAACCAGATTTTACATGCAGGCTTGCTTTTTGTGGAGAAACAGAGTCTGTCCTGAGAAGAATAGGAATCCAAGAAGGAGCAATGTTAGCCAGCCCTAAAGAAAGAAGTGGTGATGCAGTAGTTTATCCTGTAATATTGTGCTGGGTAGAAATGAGTTGGTGCAGCCTGGCTGGAGAAACTGGATTAAGGACAGCGACAGCATTTATGTAAATGTCCTCAGAGCTTCCAAATATTCACAGAGGGAATACGCAGTTCCTTCAGGAAGTGAGACTAGAACACCATATAAAGAATCCCTTGAATTCAATTAAATGATTCCAACTTCATCTACTTGCGTGGACAGTACAAGTTCAACTACTATTTATTAAAAAGAGGAAAAAACCCCCACCAACTAAAACCCAAGCTGTCAATGGGAACATCTGGAAGTTCCACTGCATGATATCTGTGATAAATTATTACACTGAAACGCTTTATCACCTATGTGTTTTTTTGGGGAGTTCTGGTAACGAGGCATTCTAACCATCAAAGTTCACCTTTGTAAACTAAGCTAGAACAGAACAACTCTCTTCCAGCACCAATGCCAGCGAGCGATGGAAGATTGCTGGGACTTGTTGTTTTTTTGTCCTCCTAATCCTTGATTTCATGAATTTTGTGTCTGAGTTACTGTCAGGTTCTAGCTGTTCTGCTGTCCTGCTTCAAAGGTTCATTGTGTTGTGAACCGCTGTTGCAAACTGGGGCTCCATCACTGTGAGGTTCCCAGTGTCATGAACCCACCAAATTAAGGTGGTCCCTGTCCCACCAATTGCTTGTTGGAAATGAGACTGGAACATGGTTGCCCAACTGGCTGCTTTCCTGAATTATCTTGGGTACTGAGGGGCTCCCTGTGTGATTTGCCAGCCCCTGATCTGAGAGCCCCTAAACTTAATCGGTCTCCTCTTCCCTTAGGATCCCTGTCAGTCCCTTGGCTCGTGAAGAGCAAACACTTTACAATGGCCTCCTGCTGTTTTTGCTTCAACACCACGAGATGCTTTTTGTTGACCTGAACCCCTTTTTCTCACAGACACAAGCAGATGGCCTTCAGGTAAGAAAGTTACGTTAATTGATTCAGCAAGTAATCAAAAGTGCTTCGTTAGGTTGGCACCTACAAAGGGAAATGTATTTGCTTATACAGTGTAATTAATGACTGTAGCTTGTTGCCAACAATGTAAATATTCATCATATGCATAAACTAGAAGGAAGCATGAGCGTTTAAAATTCTGATTTTGAAGACAATGCAAGTGCAACAGTAAGAAGTGAAGAATAAAATCCCAAGTTGTTCCTCTTTAAATACCTTAATGCTGAGCTTTGTTAGGTCAAAAGCACTGGGTGTTTCCTCGAGTGAAGCACTTTTTATTTTGTCTCTGTGTGTTTGGCTAATATGTTGGTGATGCAGGAAAGCAAAGCCAGGGTGAAACCCCTCCCACCATCTTTCCAGAACTCTGTGTGTACCTTTCAGCCTCTCCTCGGGTGTGTTCTTTTCTAAACATTGTCAGTACTTTTGATTCATTTATTGCCTCTTTTTGTCAAAAACTTCCTGGTGGAAGAAACATGATAGACAAATGCTCATTAGGGAGAGGGTCGATACAAGTCTTATTTTCAGTTTGTGATGTGATGTATCATTGATTTTTAGAAAAAAAAACCCAACTGAAGGAAATGTAGCAAAAGCTACAGTTTAATACCTCACCACGCAGTCACCACACATCCTTGCGTTCATGACTAGACTGATAGCAGCGCACCAGACCAGATGAAGGATTATGGATGAGATTCGTATTGCATGTAATTGTAGATCATGCTGCTTGTGTGTTGACTCCCTGATTTCCTGGCTTCTTTCTCCAAGTACCTGTGTTAAGGAAAACCATCTAAAATAAAGTCAAATTCAGTATTTACAGCATATAGTATATCCCAAATGGAATATTGAGGCTGTAATGCTTTTGGAACCCCTCTTTTAAAATAAATCCTGTACAGCCATAAGCATAGAGAACAGAATACACTTGATACAAGGATGTTTCTGAAATATTCCTGCTCTGTTACAGGACTCAGCCCCAAATCTAAAGCTAGGATTGTTTCATAGAAAGACAGTGTTGGAGCCACAGCTCCCCTTACTCTCTGAAGATGTCCCACGTCACTACCATCTTTGAGAATTCCTGCAACCTGTACTCAAATGAGCATGCAAGATCAAAATATCAGCTATCCTATTATATCTGCTTCTGCTTGCAAAACTAAAAGTGTCAGCAGTTGAAGGAAATTGGAAAGGTATTAGAGAAGCCAGGAAACCTGGCTTTCTATTGCAGTGCTTTTGTTTTAGAAGCAACATCACTCCCTGTAATTCTGGAAAATGTCAGTCTGTCTGGGATTGTGGTGATGTGGGAAAGAATTCTGCTGAAAAGATCCTTTCAAGTTCTTAATAAAACCTCAGACAAGGCATAGCCATGAGGTACTCCTGCTCTGAGGTAAGCTTATGAAAGAAATCCCATCTGTGGGTGAGAAGGGATTTCGGTACTCTGTGGTTGCTCTTGTTTTTGTAATTTCTGGCAGGAAACCCAGCACATTGGATAGGTACCCTTCATCTTTCATAATATAACAATTGCTCAAAGTCCACTAAACTGGAAACATCAAAGTTAGGTTTACAAACTAAACATATTAAAAGTGCGTGTTCTGGTTCCAGCAAAGCAAGCAAAAAGTGAAATGGCAAACCTGGCTCGAATCCCTTGTTGCTTCCTGGAAATGAAACTTGCTTTTATTGGCTGTCTCATCAAATAGCTTAAAGCACTTACACAGATACTTGCATTTGGACTACTTAATTCCTGCTATGTCTTTTGCTGTTGTTGGGGTGTTTTGGTTTTTTTTTTTCACTTCAACATTTTATGTTGCCTTAATTAATTGAACTTTAACAAATTAAAGTTGTACTAATCTTGCAGGCATGTCATACAACTGCCATAGGTTTATCCTTCAGTTTGGTGTTTATAGGCTGAGATGGGCAAGATTGATTGTCCCTGAGCAGAGCTCATAGTATCTTGAAGTGCCAGGAGTCATCCCACTTGAACTGTGTCTGCAGGCTGACTCAGACTGGGAGAGGAATTTGAAGTTTTTGAAAGGCACCAGCCTAATAGTTCAGAACTATTACCCTGGGTTGGATAGTAGACTATACACAGCCACCTATTCCATCTCAAGATAGTGGTTTAAGAGAGATCCAAGTTATTATGTATTTTATCTTGTCCTTTTTCCTGGCCATTGTACATTGTGTATTATTTTTTTTCCTTAAAATAGAGTTGGAAAGCTGTAAAATGCTGCTGCCAGGTGGTTTTTGTTTTGGTGTGGGCTTTTGTGTTGTGGATGGGTTGGTTGGTTTGTTTGTTTTTTAATTTCTTCCGCTGAGAGTTCAGTAGCATTTAAAGCTGTCCTATAACCTTCTGTCCTAGCTTGCAGACTGCACTGGTACTAAACTGATTTTCCTGTTTGGCTTAAATTGCCTTTTGAATAGAGGTCAGATGCTTTGGTGTTTGTTTTGACCCAAGGCCTCTCTAGGTAACTGTGTTTAACCTGAAGTGTATCACTAGCTGTGTTGGAGATGTACAGGATGAGCTTAACTTCTGTGGTGTAATTACATTACGAACTAAATCTTGCCAATAGCAATTTGTCATGCTGTTTGCCCTCATCATTTCTGAATTTTAAGTTCTAGATAAAAGTTGACTGTAATATTTTTTTTTTTTTTTTGCCTCTGGTCCAAGAATGTGTTTTCCATATCTCCTTTTTGTACAGAAGTCATAGGTAAATCCTTCCTGAATTATGCACGCTACCTTTATCTTGAGAACAGAGGCATGACTTTGTGGGTATGTACAAGCCACTGCGTGCATCTCCATCAAAGCATGGGATTCATTAGAAGAAAAGCCTACACCCTGAGGAAATAAGTCACTTCTTTTCTTTTCTTCCTTTGTCCTTTTATGCATGCTTCCCTATATATCCGTAGGACTGCAGGGACTCCCTATTGATTGAATCCCATGTAGATACTCCCTACAATTGTGGAACCCCATTATAAAGAGATTGCAGAAAGCCAGGGGGGGCTGGGAAATTGGAGCTGGCCAGTATCCTGGACCTTCAGGTTGACCACAGATACCTCAGAGTGAATTTCTGAAACTGCGGTGTGGTTTGGAGTTGATATGAACAGTACAACTAAATATTTCATGGAGACTTTATCTACTCAAATTACGGTTTTGTTGCGATGATGTTGTGGTTTAACCCCAGCTAGCAACTAAGCACCACCCAGCTGCTTGATCACTCCCTCCAAGGTGGGCTGGAGGGGCAGAATCAGAAGGGTAAAAGTGAGAAAACTCCTGGGTTGAGACAGAGACAGTTTAATAGGTAAAGCAAAATCTGCACATGCAAGCACAGCAAAACAAGGAATTCGTTCATCACTTCCCGTTGTCAGGCAGTTGTTCAGCCATCCCCAGGAAAGCAGGGCTCCATCACGGTTACTTGAAGACAAATGCCATTAGTCCCACTGTCTTCCCCCTTCTTCCCCCAGCTTTATATGCTGAGCCATGATATCGTGGTATGGAATGTTCCTTGGGTCAGCTGTCCTGACTGGGTCCCCTCCCAGCTTCTTGTGCACTCCCAGCATACTCACTGGTGGGGGTGTGAGGAGCAGAAAAGGCCTTGACTCTGTGTAAGCACTACTCAGCAGTAACTGAAACATCCCTGTGTTACCAGCACTGTTTCCAGCACAAATTCAGAACACAACTCCATACCAGCTACTGTGAAGAAAATTAACTCTATCCCAGCCCAAACCCACCCAGAAGGCTTTTGTAGTCTGGAGAATTTTGTCAATCTTATGTTTTTAGCCCTTTCCCAAAGAGGAGATGAACGTTTTGGCATTAACCCTGTTTAGTGAAAAAAGGCAAAAAAAGTGGTCTCATTCATCTGAAATTGCCATAAAAGAGTATTGTGGTCTCCCAGATGGACTGCCCTCGGTTTGGGGGACAGTACTAATTTAACGGATGTTTTCTTTTGTGAATCTCATGACAATGCTTGTAGAATTAGTTGAAAGCATTCAGAACGAGCAAACAAACAGACTATCTCATGATCTAGTAAACTGAAATTTCCAGATTAGACTAAATTGTCTTGTCAAAATGATTTTTCTTGGGTAGTGGAACATAGTTCTGACTCTTATTTGTGACTCTTACCAGTTTAAATTTAGGAAAAATTGTTATGGGTCTTGATTATTTTCTTTCATTTAGTTGTTTGCTTAGCAGTAGTAACTTGGGTTTAGATGTAAACGTAGCAAATCCTGCATGTACCACGTGAACTGCTGGAGATTTGTCACTGTTTCTGTAGGGATTGCTGTTACATTACAGAAAGACTTTTTTTATATTATTCCCATTCCACATAAAAAGTATTTTCCCTAACCTTTATAGATTTAGCAAAAGCATGGACTCATTAAACATTAAGTTTTAATTTTTTAATTGAGTACTGCCCCAACCAGAAGCCTGCATAACAAATGCAGTACATTTGATCAAAGTGGGATCTAGGTCTCCACGAAATTTGTGGCCAATGGATTGTAAGGATTTTTTTCTTCTGGGTAAACAGTGCAGAATATTTGACTAACTGCTGGCATAAGGATTTGATAAAAAAAACCGCTGTAGCCTAGATAAGTGTAATTTTAAAACAACCAAGGTGCATATGGCTGGAGTACTCATCACTTCTCCTGGGTCTTCAGTGCCAGAGCCTTTCTGCCTGTCAGTGAGGGGAATAGGGCATGGAGAGAGCGAGGGGCGCTTTCTGTGCTGTGCCTCTGATCTGCAGCAGACTGTCCTTTGTGTTGGACGTCTGTAACTTGGAAACGACAAGCGTGCCTGGTCTCCATTTCTAGTGAGCTGCAGGGTGTGGAGGAAACGTCACTGATTTAATGTTCGCTCCAGCGCTGCTGGGGGTTTCTCTTGATTTGCTGTACAAGCGCTCTGGGACTCTGCTGTCGCATTCAAACCCCTTTCTATGGCTTGGTTGCCGCGATCCCTTTTTCTGTCCTCCCTCACCCCATATGTAGGCTTCCACAGTTTAATATTTTGACTGGGGAAGGCTGCACTAGGGAGAGAATATTGGCAAGAGAAGGTGTGCTGTGAAGCACACCGTCAGCTGTGCTTTAACAAGCAGCTTGGGCACACAAGGGGGAAACTGCTCACACTGAAATCCTGTGATTCTTCAAAACAATCAGTAATACAAGAAGAGAGCTCAAGCAATCACCCTGCTTGATTACACTGATCACCGTCTGTCATTCAATAATAGTATATCGTGTGTGAGAGGGGAAGGTCTTTCTAAAGCTGGTCACCGGTGGCGGCCTTTCCTGGCTTGGAAAAGTGTTTTGGGGGCAGTGTGCTGTACAGAACCCAGCGAAACGGAGACTCTCTGTTCCGCTGTGAACAAAGCGTCTCAAAGCCGCTGCCATAGCCAGGCTCACAGAACTTATGCTGACTGCAGATCAAGGAGTTTCGTTGGCAGTTTGTGGAGGGAGAGCCGTACCTGATGTGTTCAGAGCGGCAGCTTTGCTTAAGATCAGCTACACCACAAGGAAGAGGTTTATAACTAATCATCTAGAGTAATGATTAGGATTATGCAGATTTTCACTTCCAGAGGATCTGTGCGGTCTTCCTCTGACGTTTTGGAAGTTTACCTCACCTAAACTGATGACTTGCGGCGCTGAGATTTTCAGACCTCTCGAGGTTGCAATAGGGGATGAAGCTGACAGCGTTTTCTCCCACTTGGTGTCAGCATTGTTCTCTCTCACTCCTGAGCTTACACTTGCTTTGAACAGAACCCTTTAAATATGTTCGGAACACCTATCTTAAAATCAGGTATTAAATTTCTATTTTTGTAACGTATCAGAACATCAGCCTGTTCCTTCCTCAGATAATTACTGATCTCAGAGAGGCATGAAGGAAGGGTATGAATTCACCTCCAAACCATTACGAAATGCAAACCTTTTTTATTTTATGCTCGTGTCACCTTCTCTACCTCAGCAGGACTATCAATAACATCTCTTACCACTTTGCCCGTGCACACCGAAGAAAATGAATACTGATTTGTTTTGTGCTGATGATCAGGGCTTTTTGAAAAAACATCAGAAGTGCCTTTGATAGGAAAATCATCTCTTGGGAAATTAAAAATATTTTTACTGAAAGGGTTGTGATATATAAGCATCAAAATATTTCAGCCTATTTACTTTTTATTGGCTGTAATATTAAGGGGGGAAAAAAGACTATTTTAAACCCTTAGTGGCTTTTCATTTCATGCACGGTTAGGGATGGGAGTGGGAAATGTTTTCAGAAAAGCAGGTGAGAAATGCAGCATAAAATACAAACCCGAAAAAAAAATTCCACTGTCAGAAAAAAAAAATCAAACTAAGAAAATCACATTTTTCATCTGACTGTAGTAAATTGTAATTAGTTTAATGGTAGTTAGTTGCAGAGCTGTGCAACAGAGAATGTAATAGGCATATTCTGAATGCACAGAGTCCCCTCAAGCTGCCTCTCCCCGCTCCATCCCATCTTAGCAATTTCTATGCTGCTTTGTTCCTCTTTAATTGGTTTATTTCACCTATTCTAGTGAAGATGCAAACATGCTGAAAAACAACACGAGTTGAGGGAAGAATTGGACTAGCACTTCTCATAGTTGCTTGCAGAAAGGCTTGGTTGAGTCTTGAAAGCATATAAGTATGTTATAGCGTAAAGCAGTTTCACTCCCACGGTTTATCTGGGGTTTCACTGTCGAGCAGAGTCTGCAGTATTTAGTTTCTTTGCTTCAAGTGAAAAAGGAAATGCATGTTCATGAGTCAGCATTTCTGCTAAATAGTTTCCAGAACTATGAAATTAAATACTGGCTACCTTTTTATTTTGCTATGAAAAAGGAATTGAGTGAAATATGCCTGGAGAAAAATACAAATGCAATTGAGGCAAAAACATGAGAAACAAAAGGAAATGTATGGCAAAGTCATGTGCTGCACCTGTTCCCCAGGGTTCATGGTTAGAAAAGTTTAGTTGAAGGTGTCCTGATTTACTGATAGATTTTTTTTTTTTCCCCTCTCAAAAAAAAAAAAAAAAAAAGAAGTTTGTGGAAAAATGGGGGAGCAGTAAGTGGAAAAAGCCTGTAAGAGTATTATGGAAAACCCATGATGCTGCAGAAAGTTTTAATAAGAGCAAATAAACACACCACCTCCTCAGAATGTGCTTTCTTTTCCCAAGTGCATTTCTAGGAAATTCAAAGACCACTTTTAATTTAAACAAACATTACTGCAGTTTGGCTTTGCACGCACGGGTTGGCTTGTGTGGCTGGTAATTTAGATGGACGCTTGAAGCCGAGGTTCTGTCAACAACCTGAATTCTGACCTTTAAATTTTCACTGACCATCTCCTTTAATTAGCTGTTGCCCTATTCCCAGGGGGCTGCAGATGTGCGTACAAGGATTCTGGCTAGTAGAGAAATAATAGTGTGGGCCTTGGGCTGTTCTTCCCAGCAGTGAGGTAGTCAGCTGTGCCTGGAGATTATCATGTTCAAAGATGCTGATTAGGACTGAATTTTTCTGTAAGCTATTAGGAGGATAAGGAAATACTTTTCATAGGATCATGGAATCTTTTAGGTTGGAAAAGGCCTTTAAGATCATCAAGTCCAACCATTAACCTAACACTGCTAATAATACCACCACTAAACCGTGTCCCTCAGAACCTCCTCCATGCATCTCTCAAATATTTCTAGGGATGGTGTCTCAACTACCTCCCTGGGCAGCCCGTTCCAATGCCTGACAACCTTTTCAGGGAAGAAATTTTTCCTAATATCCAATCTGAACCTACCCTGGCCCAACTTGAGGCCTTTCCTCTTGTCCTATCGCTTGTCACTGGGGAGAAGAGACTGACACCCACCTCCTGCAACCTTCTTTTAGGTAGTTGTACTTGAGGGGCTGCTGCTGTTAAATCCAGCATTGCTTCCAGTATGTGACTGGAGCTTTGCCAGGGAGTTGCTGGTGTCGCTGGCCTGCATGCCAGAGCAGCTTATGATTACTTCGGGAGGCTCATCATGCCAGGGTTAATTCAGGGGGAGCTGGGCAAGGGGGGAGCTGTTTGCCAAATCCACAGGTTAAAACCAGCCTCCCCTCAATCTTGCCCATGGGGTAGCCAAAAGATGCAGCAGTTTCCCATGCAGAGGGCTGCGGGATCTCCGTCTGGCATAGGCAGGAGAGGGGCCTGGGTGTGGGGTTGGGGAGAGGCTGTGTAAACCCTGCAAGCAGGGGAATGGTAAAGCTACACAAGATAAGCATGTGGGTGGAAGTAGAGAAGAACAGGAGGTTCACAGTGTGTCAGGGGTTGGAAGGGACCTCTAGAGATCATCCAGTCCAACCCCCCTGCCAGAGCAGGGTCACCTAGAGCAGATCACACAGGGACAAGTCCAGGTGGCTTTGGAAAGTCTCCAGGGAAGGAGACTCTACCAGGGAGTTCTTTATAGATCCTAAATTCTGTAGCTTTAGGATTTTTGTGTGGTTTATTTATATTCTTATTCACCCCACCTGAAACAGTAAGCTGAATGGAAACACTACACTAAAAGAGAAAAAAAATTAAAGAAGAAAAAACCCCCATCAACCCCCACTTTTCATAGAGTTGGACATCAGGTAAAAAAATCGTGATTTAGAAGTCTTTATCTGATATAATTTTAGTTATTTACTTTCTATTTTTATTTTCAAACCCTCTGGGATTTACATGGACAGCTTTGAGCTTCATAATCATTTTCATTGGTCAATACAAGAGGACCACGAAGCGCTAATAAACAGTGAGCCGAATTTGGATTTATGCAGCGCACTGTAACTTGAAACCATACCGTACTTCTAAAAATCAATTTGTCTTTTGCATATTTTCACTAGGAAAGTATAGCAAGCAATCTACTGCTTAATTGCAAGGAGTGATTCATGAACGGAATATTTCTGTGATACAAATGTGTGATCTGCTCTTTTACTTCTAACTCTTACTTTCACGTCCTGAATGTTTAGTCTAACCAAATTCCTAGCTATTTTGCTAACCATTTATATCTCATAATGCTTTCCACTCTTAAGCAAAATGCAGTTGGGGTAGGAGAAGAGGAAGATGAGCTCTGTTCAAAATTAATATTAAATAGGCTGTAGAGCAGTGCAGAAGAGCTGTATCTATTTATTTACCCTTTGCAACCAACGACGTGTGGTTCATGTCAGAAGCTTAAGCAACTTGTGAATACTGCTGCTGAGAGACCAGCAAGCTGCTGCATCCTAGATAATCAATGAGCTGTGCATGCCTTTCTTGTCACCTGCCCTTAGTAATGTGTGTGTTACAAAGGAAACAGTCTTTCTCCACGCAGATTGTAGAATAAAGATGCTTCTAGCAACTCTCCAGTTGCAGGCAAGTGTGTCAGCTAAACCAAAATCTTCTGGATCTGCCTGAAGTGTGAGTTAGTTATTAGTGGCAGCAAACAGTACTGACTTCTTTTCCAGTGTTCCTTACTCCTTGTATTCACATGGTAACAAAGTCATTGCGCTTTCTGACCATCAAGTAGATTAAATCTAAGTCCAGGTCCATGTAGATGTCATTCCTTATAAGGTCCGTTTGTTTCTAAAGCCTATAGCAAAACAGAGAGGAGATGAACTCATTTGTATGCTAAAAATTCACAGATACAGTGTTTCTGAAAAGTGTGCCTAGGGTTCTCCTAAACCACAATTAATGAAAGCTTTGCAAAGCTTTGTTCTGACTCCTGTGTTTAAACCTTTTGCTAATACCAGAAATACATATTTCTAAATGTGGTTGCTGCATTTTCCTCCAGTTTATCGCTTTAAAGGAGAGAAGTTCATATCAAGTCGAAATCAAAGAAAAACACATACAAACCTTTATGTGCAGAAGAGTAGGGCAGCATTTTTTATATTCTTATTAAGCTGTCTCTCTTGAGGACCTTGGCACTGCCACCGCCACTCTAGAAAAGGAAAAGAAACTCTTCAAAGTGGGATATGGTAACTTCAATTAAAGGACAGGTCAGCTCCTAAGAATACTAAGGGGAATGATGGATCTCTTCAACTTCTTCCCACTTAATAAATTCTACAGTATGTGATGTTTCCTTCTTTGAAATTTTTATATAGCATGGGATTTCTTTTTTAATCGAAATTAACTTCAAAGTTGAAGGGCTGCTGCTGTCCCTGTATGGCCTTCAATTGTGGCTCTTCCATCAGTTGAAAGGGAGAAAAATTAGTAGTGGAAAATAGAAGAATAAATTAATTCTTCGGTATCAACTTACAAATCACTTCAATGAAGACATTGAGAGTGATGTCCTCATCTCAGCCTGTTGCAGCTCTTCCACTCAGAACAAAATATTCCGGAAATTGCCACAAGGTCTTTAAGTATATCCTTGTCCCTTTTTCCTCTCTCTACCAACTTCTTTTTTTTTTTTTTCTTGAAAGTGTATTATATATTTCTTTTAAGCTGTTACAAAGTAGAACAAGCACTTGGTATTAGAGAGATTCTTAATTTCTTGTTCCTTGTTAAATTAAAACCAATAGGAGGAAATTTTCACTACTCCAACCCACTTCACACCTGCTAAACTATTGGCTCTTTGTCTAATGTGACGGTAAAGCAAGGAGAAGTCACCTATCTGTAAATTAGATATTGTGATGGTGGGGTGACGGAAATTGCTCTTCGCAGAGAGAGATGACAAGGTTTCTTCCCTACTTCAGTGCATCTCAGCCTGGTTCTGCAGCTCTTGTTGCAGAGTTTTTTTTCCTAGGAAGAGGAAAATGTTGGAGAAAATTACAGTATATTTCATGCTCTTCATTGGCTGTCAGTTGTTTTGGGAAGAGATTGAAAGCCTTAGTCCAAATGTCGGAAGCCCTCAGTGGTTCATTGCCCACCTGTGCTGCTAAAAAGGTTATTCCTGTATCACTTCTCCTCTGGTTTGTGTAGCAGATGTGGTGGAGCTCCCTGGGTAAAGCCACTTTTGACTCTGAAATGGTCTTGTGGAGAAGAGGGTGTTATTCCTGAGCCAAAGTACTTCCAAGGCATTTTACAAGATGAAATATTTCACTTATGGCAGAGAATGTAGCATGCTCTAGACAAAGAAATATCAGTTTATTGTTTTCTTGTGCTCTGCATGTGCAACAGGCAACCTCGCTCTGTAGCAGAAGCAGAGAACACGTTCCGTTGTGAATAATGCTATGTCAGCCTCGTTACTCTAGGTGGTGCTTAGATATTATCATGGGCAGGTTGGAATGTTTCCAGTCAAGTGGAATGAACATTTTGAATTACATAACAGCTCCTTGAAATTTTCATAGGTTATCTGTATTTTTTCCTCAAACAGGCAACAAGTCCACAAATCCCAACCAAAAAAAAGCTCACCATGCAAGTAAAACCACGTGAGGGTTTGAAGACATGGTTGGGTCGGCCCAAGGGGTTTGTGTTATTTGAGTCAGGTATTCCTCAGAAATCATTGGAACAGATTGTGAATGAACCATGCACTTGGTTTGTTCCCCAATCAGTGCTGGAGTAGGGGTAGTGCTATTTTTCTTTCAGTAGTCCGATGCTAACAGATTGTATGCAGAAGAGCCCAGTGCTGTGCAGAGGTGCTAGTCCTAGCTCGATATTAGTCGGCAGGCTGGATAGGGTAGATCAGTTTGGACTAGTATTGAGCTAATGTACCTGTTTTCAATACCTGTGGTAGTGTCGTCACTATGTGTCTGTTTCCTGGATACATATGTGTTCCTGGATGTCTTACGCATCTATCAATTGTTTTAAAATGAAATAAAACAAGGTCAGAGCAAGTGGCTGCACTAGGGATGTGGCCAGGGCATTTTTTTCATGTACTTTTAATTTATTTGTATGTAAGGTGGACAGGAGTTCAAAAAGGGTGACTGCAGTCTCCACTGAACCTTTGAATAAAAGCATTTGAATGCCAGGAAAAATATTGGATGAGGTTTCTTCAATATTGTCTTTCTTACTGAAGAGGGTATTAAAAAAAGGAAATAAAACCGGTCTCTAGTGCTTACAAAAACTGTTCTTTATCTTGCCCTCGCCGTTTTGATGACTTAAAACCTGATCTGAAGCGTAATCCAGAAAAATACATCAAGAGGATTTGTTCAGAAGCGTACAGTGTGTTGACATCAGCAAACTCTGACTGTCATGTTCCGTATCTTGAAGCTGCATTCTAATCTTCTGACAGCATTCAAGTTCAGTGCCTTTCATTTTGATTGAATTAATTAGTGAAGTTTGGATGATTCCCCAATTCTGAAATTGTTAGAATTTTTCTAACGGGATGTGTTTAAAGGTTATTTTTGCCCTAGTTAATAACAGGTAGGACATCTGACTGCATTTCTGTGTTGTTTATTGCCTATTTAGAAGCAGAGAAAATGGTAAATGAGAGCTATATTTATGTACTTATCTTGCCTTTAAGTTAATCTCCTGTTACTAGTCTTGAGCCTTTCAGGTTGCTATAGAAACTGCCACAGCCTCCAACTGTGCTTCCTCCAAGACTTAATTGCATTCTGAGTTTCATACGCTCTCTATTAACTGCAGCACTGGCAGACACAAGCACATTGCAGAATGAGTTGAATTAATGGTTCAATATGATGTATGCAATTTTTAATATTATGTTTCCATATCCCTTTTTAAATTTTCCTCTACCAGCTGGTTAAACTCTTCTGTATCATGTCGTGATACCACAGGGATGGATTCTCTGTTTGCTGCTGCTGTAATTGATGTTTTCCAGTCTTTGATGCCATTAGGATAACTGCAAGAGACATTAGTCTTACAGACTTTTTTTTCCCTTAGAGAAGTCAAATTATTCATGAACTACCTTAGCTCTGCTGAAGTTTTTCTGAGACTTCTTCACCTCTGTGAAGGAAAACGTGGAAGTGCATACCTGCTGCTGTAAGACTGTGCTGACTCAGTGCTCTTTACCACATGATTTCTGCTTTATCAGTGTGTGTCAAAGATAGGCAGTTTTTCAGCCAGGCCTGTTTTTAGGTGAGAAATATCGATTCATCAAAGTAGAAACTATGTATGGCTGTATGCAAAGTTTGATAAGGCTTTTCTGGAAAGTATTTATTATATCCTTGATGGAATTTCTCATCAAAACTGGTCTGAGAGTGGGCCTTATTCAACTAGTACAATCAAATCTGAGAGATTTGCTTTCCCAGTTGTTTCTCAGCAGGATAATGCTGTCAGTACAAATACATAGTGCTTATTGGTGCCATTCTGCTTTGGTGGGGATCAACATCGGGAACCAATGGTTAACGTCACTTTCCTCTGTATTCAACGAATATAAGTTGAGAACTTCATAATAAAAAAAGCAATCCCCACTCTTCTCTTCTTGCGTAAAAAAGAGAAAATATGTCACAACAGAAAGAGCAAGCAGCATATGTATTTCCATCTCCTGTTTGGCCCTCTGTCTCAGCTTTGCTTGTGTTTCCTGGGCATGAGATGGGGAATAGGACAGATACCCCCTGTGCACTGTTGCTCTCAGACGTGGGATGTTTCCGTGGATGATGTGTTAATGCTGGCCCAAAGGTATATTTCTATCCTCATTCGAAGCATTAGAGACGCCCCACAGCTGGTGAATGGACAAAGCCAGGCTGATGCTGAGAAACATGGCAAAGTGAGAATTTCACCAACGTATTCATGCAGTTTAGGTACTGAACTTCCGAAGACAGCTTGAACATACCCGTTAAACTTTTCAAATATATGTGTTTTTCATGTGGTTCACATTTTTTCCCCCTTTTTGTCATTCTGTGCGTGTGCTATGTTGCTTGAATTATGTATTGATGGTCCCCTATAAAAATCTTTGTAATTAAGCCAAGTAATCCAAGGTAGCTTTTCTGGCCTTAGCCATGCTGCTAGTATCTCTCTCGGAATTTGTGTGGTAATTTTTGTTCTTTTTTTAGCTCTTTTAACAAGAGAGATCAATTAGGACAGGAAGAAATTATAACAATATTGTCAGGATTAATCTGAAAGAGTAGCACTCATTTTCACTCTCTCTCTTCCCTCATATTCTTTTTCATTAGCTACCTATTTTACACTTCTTGCCACAATGCAGTGCACTTCCTGACTCAGAATTTAAATCTCTTCCACAGCATCTCAGCTTTCTTTACGTGCTCTGTAAGCTTGCATGTTAGAGAACTGAATTTCCCTGCCAGCTCTGACTCAAGTTACATCTCCTGGATTGCCCTATAGAATGTCAACATGTATTCTAAAAATCTGTGTGTGCTAGAGACCTTCCTCAAACACTCTAAAAACACTTACTTTAGGATGGGATTCATTTGGGTTTGAATATAAAATAAGTATTGTTTGTTGGGTCCTTCTCATTCTTGAGAGGCCAGATAGTTGCCATGTCTCCAAGTTGTCTGGCTGAGCTATTTTCCAGGAAGTGACAGCCCTTCCTTTACACAAAGCGCAGCTGGCAGTGTCTCCGTTGTGGTTCAGAACAAAGACCTTGCCCATCAGCTGGACAGCCCAGTGGGCGAGATGTGGAGGGCTTCACACCGGTTACGTACGGTTGCTAGCAATCTTAGTAAAGACAAAAGACTCATTAAGTCTGAGAAGTGCCAATAGCAAGTTGTTTCACTCTACTGCAGAGTGCATTGCAACAGCTTTTTTTCACACCCCACAATACATTTTTTTTTTTATGATTTCTGTAGCTTACAGTACTTTTAGGCTGTTCCTATAGTTGGCGGTATGCTCATGGTAGGCTGTTCTATAGGCATATGGCATCTTTAAAGTATAGGCGGCTGGACATTTAGGTTATCTCTGGGGCCAGAGAGGCACTTACCATTGTATTTTGCCTGTCATGACTTGCCAAAACTTGTCTTCAGATACCCATTGTTCATCCTTCCTTCCCTTCTCCATCCCATGGGAGAAAACTGAGTCACAACCAGCTCTTGGGCATTACCCAGAAGTGGGAAAAAAGCAGGGATGTTTCTACATTACGACCTTTGTGCTCTCCCTTTTGTTTGTCAGACCAGATGTAATGCTCCGGGATGTTTGTGATGGAAGCCTTGCTGTTTCTGAGAGCTGGAAAGATAAACCATGCGAGCTTCTGGCAGAAGTCAGGGAGAGGGATTTGAGCCGGGTTGCTTAGTGGACAGTGGAAAGATTAAACCTTGTAATTGACTTTAAGCTTTGATTTCTTCTCCTTCCGTTGTTTCTCAGTATAAGCAAAGAAAAGGTGGAGTGAAACTTGACCATAAAGAGAGTTTTGGATAAGCAAGGGTACTGCCGAAATGGTTCGTACATATTTCAGACAAATATTCCCACTGACATACAGAGAAGCAAAAAGAATAGGGTGTACAGGTGGGGACGGGCTGTTCAGCAGGTCTGCTCGGGTTCTGTATCATCTTTTTTTCTTTAGTACACTAAATACAGCTTTCCTATAGCACACACGGAGCAAGATGGCTGATAACGCTGATAAAATGTGGGTGGAATGTAGGCTCTATAGGGCTAAACTCTTAAAATTCTTGAAATACAGACCTAGGAAGTGCTTCTAATACAACTTCCATCTCTTTACCCCCCACTTGTGCCTCCCAAATCCATCCCCAGTGACATTTCTATTTTCTGTCTTAACCTGTCTTGACCCTGCTCACCTTAGTGGCCGCTTAGCAAAAGGGTTTCACCCATGTATTAACTGAATTGGTCATTTCGTATGTCCTTGCCTGGCATGCAACAGAAATGAGCACGGACTCTATTAATATCTGTTCTTACGTAAACAGAATCCATTTTATTCAGTTCTTCAGCTAATGAAGCACTGTGGGAACAAGACAGACAGAAGCTTGGGAATTACTCTACAAGGAAGAATCTCAGTGTTTCTTGGCAAAAGCTGCTTTACGCTCTAGGCCTGCTTGGTAAGAGCCAACAGTAACAAGGTCTTATTCTGGACAGGAGTTTAAATAAATAGATACTGAATGTTTATGCTTGTCTTTGAAAGCTGATATGCAGAAATCCCAAAGTTTATTTCAATGAAGGCTTAATTTTTATCTAGTTAAAGCCAGGGACACGATTCTGGGGAGGGGATCTAATGAAAGAAAAGAGGAGTTGGGAGTCTGAAATGAGGACTTACCAAAAATTCTCTTTTATTTACTTCCAAATACTGACAAAATGGAAATATTTTTTTTTTCCTCAATTCTTCATCTGTCAATGTCCTTAAAATAAAAAGACAAAACCAAAAGGGATAAGGTGACTGAGGTGACTTACTCAGCAATAATTGGATTTCTAGGATCAGTTGCTATCAAATTTGTGTAAAAGTAGCCATAGGAGCAGCTGACTTGTATATTGTTGTACACAGACTGCCTTTTTGGGTGTTGTTGTTGAAGGCTGTAATGAAGGCATTAGATGGTTTTAGATTTACATCATCATAGCTTTTACAATGTCCTTTACAATTTTTCTTGCATGCTTCTATTGTGTGAGTGTATTAAATGAGAACTTGTGGCTGGATGGTCACTGTCTCCAATGCTCTGTCACGTGCAGGTGATCCCACACCCTCATGCATCTATCTATCGAGGGCTACACCGATGGAGGAAAGTGGGGAGCTGTCTTCCCCAGCAGCTTCTTAGCTGGACTGAACACTGATAACTGTGAATGTGATATTAGCACATTAGTCTCTGTCGGTTAAACTGAAGCCGGCATATATGCCCTGTGATGCTGTCGCTTTGTCTCAGGAGGTGCTACTTCAAAGGTCCCTTCAGTTTCTGAAGACTGCCTCTGCCTGAATATTGGTTTAATATAAAGATAAATATCAGAGATAAACGTAAGCAAAAGATAAATGATCCTGTTTATTCTCGGGTTATTGTTGTTTGTTTTCCCTAGACTGCAGGATATAGTTAAGAAGAATTTCAGAATGTAATCTTGCATCCTAAAAACTGCTGCAGGTTTGGCAGGAGCTAATGCGAGAGAGGGCAGGCCTATGCATTAAATCATTCTCCTTTGTGCATCATTCTTCTCCCTTCGTGAAATCCTGTCTTCAGCCCTCTCTGTCTTTCTGTTTTAACAAAATTATGAACTATGAATTTCAAACTCATGGGAAAAACGTGACCCAATGTATCTTTGCAGTGCAGATGAGGCAGGAGCCTGTTTCTCTTGGCTCGTGTTTTCAAATTGCCAGTTCACAATATATTACCAGCAGCAATGTTAATAGGAAACCAAGGAGTCACTTCGTAATGCACTGGCTTGCACAATTAGTCTTGTTGAAAATAAATCAGGATAGCGACTCAATCTTTTGTATTCAGTACACATTGCAAAAAATTGATGTGCAGCAAGGTCATCTGCCAAGACCTATACACGAATGCCACAGTGCGAGAGATCAATCTCCAGAACAAAACTGCAGGAAATTAGTACCACATGTGCAGCACCAGTGACAAAAACAAGCCATTTATTCCCAAGTCCAAAAGTACATTTATAATTCTCTGTATAAACTGATTTTCCTGAATCCAAACATAGTAAAACACAGACTGTATTTTGTTAACTGCTCAGAATTGCACCTGGCCACCTGAAAGACGTTTATGAGGTCTTGGAAAAGCCTGTGTGAATCTGAAAAGGGCCAAAAAAGCACAAAGAATATTTCAATAATAAAACAATTAAAAAGCCATAAATTTTAAAAATAATTGAGAAAGTATTTAAATTAAGAAATTGTCTCAATTCCTATTTCCCGAGAATGTGCACTGCGCAAGGAAAGAGAAGGTAATTATTCTAAGAACACCTGTGGTAAAATCTTTAATTATAATTCAGGTAGAAGTTAATTAAAAGCACATCTTTAATGTAGCAGAATGGTTTTCCCTACATGCCACCATCTGGGACTGACTCTCTTCTGCCCTCTCTGTTATTTAACTTAAATAGTAACAAATAGCAGTGAATGTAGTTCTAATTTTCTTTCATCAGCTATGTGTTCCAAGAGGGCATTCTGCATAAGGATGAAGTCTTTCATTGTTGCAGGAAAAGTAGTGTCACTCACTCTTTATTGCTATTAAATGAAGTTGCAAGAGTAACGGCAGAACTTGAATTTATATGCTTCTTGGGAGCTGACTTTTGCTCCTGTTTTCAACCACTGAGCGGGTCAAGTGCACTGGGAAGTGTCAATATCCCTGCTGATTGTCTGCTGAGACAACTTGCTCTGTAAGCTGCGGGTGTGGCACTGCACTCACAACAGCTACCACGTGTCCAAAACGCTGTGAGGTGTGATGTTTGACCATGGATATAGTGTGAGGAAACTGGAGGTGGCCAGGGAGACGTAAATGCAGCTGTATGGTTGAAGTCTAGTGATGGTGGTGGTATTTAAAATGCCCAGCAGGTTAAAACTGCTTTTCTTTAAAGGAGGAGGTAGCATCGTCTAACTGCATGGAGAGCACTGACAGGCTCCCATGGCATTTTGGTAAGTAAGTGTGACATATGAAGGACAGCACAGATGACTTCTGGATTCTTTTTCCAGAAGAAGTGTAAGAGTTTCTTAAAGGTGGAAAAGTTGACAGACACTGCAGTACGTTGCAAAATCTGTGGGTTTGGAGCATGCTCCTATTTGACTCTTTTCTGTATGTGATGTCCCCTCCCAAATGCTGTGATTTATTTATTTTTTAAGCAATGAAATTTGTTTCCAAAGAATTTCTGTATCTCCTTCTCAAACTAGGCTGCGTTAGATTATTGCCAACAGGCTTAATGTTTCATTTAGTTACAGCTTTCCAAATTAGAGTTTGATTGATAGTGTTTGAAAACAAATCAGCCCCCACGCTATTGCAGTTGCCCATGATTCACAAAAAACAGACTAGTAATGAAATGCATCCTCTTTCTGCTCCTTGCCCCCAAAAAGTCAGTTGCATTGTGCTCATGAGCACAAGACAAATCAATTCTGAAGCTTATAGGTGAGATATTAGCAAGAACTTTAAAAGAGATTAAGAGGAAAGTGTTGCAACTCCTGTGCCTTCAAAGTATTTGCCTATCTTGCATACAGTGTGCCAGAACGATTGTGCCCTGTGAGGCAATGTGTCAGTTGAAATTTGACTTCCAGGCCAGCTTGAACAGTAACTGAACAGGACAAACACTTCCTCCCTGTACAGGTTTTATTATAAAGCTATTGTGCAGCAGGCATTTGAAAGCTGCTCACTGCAAGTCTATGAAGAGCTAGATGTGCTAGGATGATACAGTCAATGAATCTTACTGGGGAAAGCAAGCCCTCAAGAGATGCTTGCTGAGCACTACAATTAAGTGCCATTGCAGTGTTTCATATTGCAGGTCTGAGTTCAGGTAGGAAGGAACCAAGCCAGTGTCGTAAGGTAATTTACATAGAAACTGAGCTTTTAATATGTATCAAACAGACCAAAATAAATTTGGGGAAATTATTATAGACACATTTAATAAGGGCAATTATGAAGTATTTTTTTTTTTTAGATGTTTAAGGTGTATTATCCTGCTTGCGTGCCTCAGTGCAGAGAAAGGCTAAATTCACAGTTTGATCAGTTTTAAGAGTTACTTGATAATGCAGTGGATGATGCCTGTTTTTTACCAACTCTGAGTGAGGTGTTTAAAGTTGAAAATGACTGCTTCTATTAAATGAAGAAACATTTTAAAATTTTGGCGTGTGTTATGACAAACCTTCTGCCCAATTAAAAATAACTGTATGCCATTAAGTTTTTATCAACTGAGATAAACTCAGGCTGCAGAAAATTGGTATTCTATTATCATTTCAGAAAAGCTAGATTTATCTGTTCTGGCCTTAGGAGGAGAGTAAATATACAGTAAAACCCTAAAATCTCTGCCCCTACTACTTTCTAATATACTGTACGGCAGATCCATTAATCCTTTTTGAGATTAGAACTGAAGACTTAACTGATTCTGATACTGAATACTTAAGTATCTTCCACTTCAAGATATATTTGTACTAACTTGGGTTTTTTTGATAGTTTTATTTTTGTAAAATTCTGTTTTTCAAGATTAATTATATTCCTTAGGGATAAAATCATGGATGTCTCTGCTCAAAATCTCCTAGGTTGTGTTTAAAAAGATAAATTCTCAATAGTGAATGGCACACTAGTACTGCATCCTGATTAAAATGCAGATAGAATATTGCAGTAGAGTAGTAAAGTATGTAGGTTACAGTTGTGAGCTATACCTTACTTTTTTGCCCTACTAAAATAATTCTGTTCAAAGAATCTTGTTGGTGAAGCAGATGATATTACCATGGCTGATTTATTTAGTACATTCTTGAGGTTATATGACCTCAGATCATTAAATGACTATCAAACACACTGATGAAATAGCTTTCAGCGAGAGTGCTGAAACTAAATATCTGTAACAGTTACTGGGCATTACAGTATAATTTCAATTAAAGAAAAAGGGAACTGGTTTATAGAGACTTGTATATTACATATTGGAGAAGATGCATATATTTAAAAATATGCAAATGAATACATATATTGTTGAGCTCTGTTTATATTTTGAATGCAAATCCCAGCTCCTTGTTCTTGGAGGTGTTGGTAGCTGGAGGGTAGCTGGACCAAGCAGTGCCAGTTATTGATTCAGGCTTACTGTACCTGTGAGAAGCCCATTTTGTTTTCTCCCTGTAGCAGGTAATCTTGCAAAAGTTATGTTTTAATAAATTATCACATGGGTTTGCTCAGAGCAGCTCATTCTGCTGTGAATTTTGAGACCCTGTATTCAGTGGGGTACGCAACTTTTTTTTGAGGCTTTGCGTTAGATATTCTCTCCCAACAGTGCTCTTATTGTTACTTAGGAAGCCAGAAAAATGTTTCTTATAGCAAAGTTTAGCAGAACAAATCCGTGACGTTACGACCAAAACACTGTGGGGAAGAGGATGCATTATAAGGGTGCACGTTCTTGAACAGTATTGCATATCTTTAAATATTCCTGCCACTGGAGAGAATGAGTTTGGGGCTACCTTTTGGGGTTTTTGTATTAATAGATTCTGGAGAAATGTGTCCTCAATGGCAACATTCAAAGGAGTAGCATGTTCTCTGCCGGCCTTCTGCTGCGTTGTCAGAAAAGGGAGATGCTTGCTGGGGAAAGGTGCATGGGTGAAGAACGCTTTTACATAGGGCCACTGGTGGGAAACATGCAGAACTGCTGAAGAGAGACACTTTAATTTATAGTACGCTCCCCTGAACCTCTCCAAAATTAAAACTCCTAACACCTTTCAATACTTCTTTCCTTGTGATTGGACAGGGATAGGTAAAGTCATTAGTATACAACTTTCAGATCAAAAATTACCCTGTAGTAGTTATTTAATGACTTGCGTTTCCAAGGGAGCTTGGAATTTTCCCTTGTTTAAGGTTATAGAAAGAGTGAAATTTTTGCTATGTACGATTCAAACTTTGCAATGCAGGTTTTTATTTAAAATAGCCTAAGGTACTGTCAAATGGCGCTTTTTTGGCATATTTTATCTTCCACTCAAATACCAACTTGGTCACATGCAATAGCTTTGTGAAACAATCTGAAGTGTTTTAGCTATTAGTGGAAGAAGCCCAAAAATCTAGAGCCAAAGCCTAACATTAAAATGTAAAAAAAAAAAAAAAAGGTAAAATTCCAATGTGTTTGTGTGCTTTTGTCAGATACACAATGTTACTTATTTTGCAGACCTGTTTTCCTTTGCTGTGGCTCCAGGCTCCTTGGCTGCAAGGGATGCATTTTTAAATTCTTGGAAGAGTTGTTAATTAGAGCAATTTCTTACACTAACTAACAGCAAAGATCCCTGGAGAAATCCTTGTTCTTATGCAGAAATCCATGTGCAATTAGAAAAGTTACATACCGAGAGGTAAACAGTGAAGCTGTGTGTGCTGTGTATTACTCATAGCTGTGCTGCTCCTAAAAAAGGGTTTATTTTTCTTTCTCATATTGTAAAGTTCAGGAAGAAAATGTTTAGCACTGCCCTTGTTGAAAAGGTTCCAGTGAAGACTATGCAGTAAGTAAAATCTGATCACCCTAGAGCGAGATTGATCAAAAACAATGCTGACTCTTTAGCCTAGGGGAACTGCAGAGGAAAAAAGGGCCTTAGGTTCAGTCCCCAAGTATTTCACAAAATATTGGAGCAAGGTCACAATAAAATAAGGCAGCTGCATTGGGTAGGATGAAACGCGCTCACCCACTGGAGTTTGCAGTGGTCTGGCTACACTCGTGGGGCGACAAGGGAATGGAACCTCGCTTTCCCATCCTGAGTACTGCAGCCACAGAGCTTTGGCAACTACCTGGTTTAGGGGTGCAGTTATTCCACAGGGTAGTACAGGCCTCAGGAGCTCCTAGCCATCTGCCCAGCAGTAGCTCATCCTTGTCCCAGAGTGCCTGCAATGTTCAGAGAGGTATATTGGTTAGTAAATGCAGCACACTGCAGTGCTGGAAAGTGAGAACCAATACATCTGGGGATGAAGATTAAGAAACTGCAAACCCTTAGTTGTAGTCAGGGACATTTATAGTGAAACTCGAGATTATATGCATGTATCAGGAGGAGAGCAAAGGAAGAAAATAAAAAGACATGAGGTCCCAGGTTAGCTTTCTCACATACTAAAGAGCTGTATCTGAGAGCTGTTGAGCTCATCACCTTCCTTTTCACCTGGGCATTACTAGTATTAGTAATGTAAATTAATGAAAATTGTGTAGTTCAGTGCCATGCATGAACTTCCTCTTGGCAGGCACTGACTGCTCTGTGTGTGTGCCTAAGATTCAGGTCTTGCTTTATTTAACAAGGCAGTTCAGTGCTTGCCAACCTACTTAGCAAGTGCTTAGCATATTTAAGTTCTTAAAGTTAAGCACACGCCTAAGTGTTTGCCTGACTTGGGGCCTAAATCAGAAGTTTTCCATTTTCATGATAATTATTGTAAAGTTGCTTGACTTAACAGAAGGTTACTTGATCACTTTTTGTGCACGACAAGTTCTTCCTGGGTAACTCTGATAAGGTACGCAGTGGCTGTTTTGTTACTACAGGATAACTACGTGACAGATGTAATTACAAAGGACACTTTTCTGTCTATACTACAAAATGGTAAATATTTTTCATACCCTAATTTTCTAGATTATGGGATAGCACTGAGGCAGGAAAAAGCACAAGGGATGAAAGGATAAAAAGTGAAAAGGGTAGGAAAGGCAGAATAGTTTTTCCAGTTTCCAATTACATTGCTAGGTGTCTGGGATCCAGATCACATGATATTTGATTCAATACTCTAGTATCTCTTAAAATAAATTAAAATAGTACCACTGAGGTCTTTCAAAGCTGAAACTTAATTCAATCTTAAATGGCAAAAGTTCCAGCTGTCTTGGGGAGAGTCTTTTAAATTCCTTCCCACTTGTCTAGTTTGGTGTTTACTGTAGATGCTTCCCATATTCAACCAACAGATTTTATTGTTTTAAATTTATATCTTCTGTTTGCCACAATATTTACCAATTATAGAGTTATCATAGCTCTTAAATTGTGTAAAATCACAGGTAACCTGAGCAGAAAGGAATTTAACATCTGCATTGCATGACACCAATATGAAAAGCTGCAGATCCAACTTACCTTGGGAAGGGGACGTGACTGCACTCAGGCTACAGCAATGTCAGAGTTTGAGCTTGGGAAAGTATTCTTCAGACTCCAAGCTGTCATGTCCCTCTTAGTTTGGATTTATTGCCCAAACAGGATTTTTTTACCTTTTCCCCCTCCTTTATTTTTATCTCATTTCCAAAGAGGTGTTGTGTACAGCTGTCCTTCATAGTCTGGGTACGCTTTTAGTACACTTTGTCTTTCTTTATATTTCTACTGAGTTACTGCTTTATCATACGTAAAGAGTGCTACTAACTTAGTGACCATTAAAAATCATATTCCAACTTCTAAAAAATGTGTTTTTCCCAGCTGTTTCTATTATAGTTGTTTTAATGAGTTTCCTGCTCCTTCACTCGTCTGCAAGCTTAGAAAATGATAGTGTGTGATCTTGACTATGACAGGAAAATTACAAACACCTAAATGAACAAGAAGTGTTTATCCTCCCAAAAATAGACTAGAACAGCACAACTGAGCTGTGGACCAAGCTGGTCTTGAATTGAAATCCAGCCGTGTACATTTTGTTTCTTTTATCTACACAGGAAAACAACACAGAAGATAAAGAAAGAGAGAGACTGATGTTATTAAGGTAGGATGAAAGCACCTGTTATTTAACTGCTTTATGGGAACTTTTGATATCTCGCTACCGATCTGTATAATATACCTGTATAATGTAATGATAGTTATTTTGTTGGATGAATAACCTTAAAAATGAAACTTCTCAAAGTATTAACGCAGAATCAGCTGTAGACAGATAAATGGAGTCCTAGAAGACCAGTGTCACCAGTTGACCCCCAAACAAATGTATTCTTGATTCTTGGTTGGTTGGGTGGGTTTGTTTTTCAGTATTCTAATTTTTTATTCTGCTTATACATACCTATATCATAGGTCACATGTTGGTGTTTCCTAAGCTGCAAGGATGAACTGCCTAGTTTGAAAGTGTTGGGTGGGTTTGCACTGGTGTGGTATTGCACCAGTAGGCAGATACAATCAGGGTAAATGTAACTGTGTGTGCTTACTGCTGGGGAGGGCCGGGGGGACTGGCAGTGAAGTCAGCATCTTGAAAGCTTCCTTCTGGAGTGGGTTGGGGTGTGCAGTGACTGTGCTTCACGCAGATGGCTACATTTTCTAGAAGAAGAAAAGCAGATGTCTAAACAAAACTGAAATCCTTCACTGTGTTTCTGTCAGAAAGATTTGGCTTTTGACTTGTGTTTGTGTGAGCAAACAGTATTATGTTGTCCACCAAGACTGGATTTCCTTGCATAATTTCTCCAGCATTTGACTTGTCTGACCTCAGGACCATGGCTTAGCCAAAAAATTTCTGAAGTGTGTATTTTTACCCATAAGACTTAAAAATACAGCAGTGCGTTCCCACCCCTGTCTGCATTTTGGAGTAGAAATACGTGGACTAAGCTAGTAGCCACTGGAAAATCATGAACTGAACCACCATAATGGAGGCCAAGTTTATTGTGCTCTGCAGTGAAAAAGCCGAGGAAAAGATGTTAGGGTTCAGGGCAGCTTCAAGTATTTCCCAGATATTTTGTAATGCCAGATGCTGCTGAAGAATCTCACTTAATATTCTGCTTGCTTTGCCAGAAATGCAGCAGATTAATAAACCACATTAGTTACGAAATAGCTTTCTGAGAGAACTAGGGAAGATAATTCAAGGTTTTAGACAAAGCTGTTGAAGCAGAGACAAGCTGGCATTTCCCAAAAGCTAATCAAATACTAGTAGAGCAATAAGGGGGTATAATACATCACTTGGGAGACAAAAGTCAGAGGAGAAGATTTCAAAAGAGACTCTTTCTTAGCAGATAGTACCTCCCAATGTTGAGCCTTTTATCAGCATAGATAATTACATAGAAATTACTAAACTCTGTCGGAATAATGGGTCTGTTCTGTGAGAGGGTATCTTCTAAATCATACTGGTTGTTTAGGTCTGGTGGAGGACTTGCATGTAGTCTCAACTTTCTGGATCTGAGATAGACTACTGGGTGTAGTAGATAATGGGAATTCCAAGTATTTTTCTGCATTTTTGATCATAATGGAACAACTGGCATTAGATTTTTTTTTTTTCTAATCACACTGGATTTACATTCTTTCTGTCTTACACATTTGATATGTAATGGTTTGGTGTTCATCTGGGTTATAAACCAGATGAATGTCAGTATCTGCAATGGAGGGGAAAAAAAAGGATGTGTGTCTGAATGTATTGTATAAACACTGGAACATATCAACAGGGAGCCTGGAAATGTTCAGATCCAACCCTACTGTGGAATTAGGGCACTCTTCTCAGGGATTTAAGTTTAAATCCCTTTGGGCACAGGGAAATTAAAGCCAAGTTTTCTATCCTGAGTTCGTGCTATACATTTTGGATTAAAAAAAAAAAATTGTCTCATGCTCAAATATTTTCTGTGAATCCATTTGCCATGATTTAGTCTTGCTAACTGAAATTTCTGCAGAAAATTCAAGCCTAATTTATGTATCCTTGGGACAGCCAGATTTACATTTTTTCTGAGAACTTAGTGTTTACTGTTGTTCATTCTTTTACACCCAAAGTCTGCTGAAGATCAGCAAAAGGCAGTTTTTTTCAGGACATGAATTTGAATGTGCCTGTCTTGGAAGCAGTGCTTGATTATTTGTTTATTAGGTATTAGGTTATGTTTTGTTTACGAATGTTGTTAGTTAATATTCACTTTGCAAACCCTCAGAACAGTCAAAGGTACCAGTTACAGAGCTGCAACCACCGCTCTTTGTTACTGCCGCTCTGTTGGAGTGAAAATAGATAGTAATTTCTTTCTGGTAAAGTAAGATGAACTAACCATTTGACCATGTATTTTGAGTTAGCATGGCACATTCTTGTCTGAGGAAAGAAATTAAGTGACCCAACCTCCAGCAAGCAGGGACACTGCTTGCATTGAGTGATAGTGTTGGTTTAAAAAAATTATCCAGTGTCACAGGAAGGTCACTTCTGAAACTAGCTCTTAGATGTGACAGGCGTGTGCTGCACAAAGACAAATACTCAGGAAATAAATATGTAGAACAGAGCACCGTCGACTCAGTCTGCTGTGATGGGAATAGGCATTGAAGTTAAGAAACCTGCTGGCTACACATTGAAGCTTAGCGATTCAGAGCCAAAGGTTGGTATTTGGTTACCATAAAATCACCTGTCTGTTAAGTCTAAGCACAACTAGGTGCTGCCCGGTTCCTCAGTAAAGAAAGGCATTATCAAGAGCACAGTGACTGGGAAAGGACAGTACATCTACTTTAGCTTTCCAGAATTCACAGCTGGCTCTGAACTGAGAGCAAGATTGATTACCAGGCACCTGTCTTCACATTGCTGACGTTAAATATGTTATTTGTTGTTTAGTATGCCTATATGGAGTTGCTAGTTTCTTTTATAATATAAGCATTCTTAGATAAAACAGGATGATGGTTCACTTTGTTACTTACTGCCTTTTTTCTATCCTGCACTCTTATATTTTGCAACTAAACCTCATCCTGATAATTTAACTTTTATCAAATTCCTTTTATCGTGGAGAAGTGAGGGTGACTCATGCTTTGATTAATAAACGACAGACTTCTGATAATTTTGTGTAACAGGAGTTATATTTTGCTTTGCTGCTTAGTGTTATGCCCTTTTAAAGTAAATCAGTATGATACCACAAGATACCTATTAACTGATTTTCTGTTTCGTTTCATAGAGGCTTAACTTGATTGCATATACAAATCTGTCAGCTCAGGAATCTGATATACAGAAATGTGTTTGATAGATGTCTACCAGTATGCTTCCCCATGTAATTTTAATCCTTTTGAATTAAGTTTGCTATTAAGGGCAAATAAAAGTGCCTATTTTGAGGACAAGACTACTAGTGTGTGTAGGATTCTAGAAAAGCCACAGGATATTTTTCTTTTGGGAACAATTAATTATGGCAGATTCATCCTGTTGGGCTTTGTTGTTGCTACTTCACAAGTAAAAATGAATTGTTCAATATAATTAGATTTACCAACTCTGCTGCTAAATTCAAGGATAACTGCAGCTATCCTTGAACCCCATGGCACCACCCTGTAACCAGGGTAGTGTCACCAGTCTGAGTGTACAAGATGCTAAATAGTGTTGTATCCAGTAGTTGCAAACAGAACTGTTATTGTTATGGGAAACTGGTCTTTTGTCCTGTCTAACTCCATCATACACCTCCCGATGCCAAGATAATGCTGTTCCCTATTCTGAAAAAGATGTGCAGAGTAACCCGGGAGTAACCAGAGTATTAAGTACCAGCAGTACAAAACTGACATACCTTGTCCCACCTATGAAGAAAGTTTTGCTGGAAACTGCCTAGGGACTAACAAACTAGCTAATCCACAAGGAAAAGCTTGGAATGGATGAAGTATGTTTTGAAGGAAGAGATCACAAGGCTGAAGTTTCACTTTCCTCCTTCGCTCTCCTAATACACTTTTCATAAAATATGCAAATGCAATGGCAGTTTACAGTGAAGATCAGAGATGGCTAAAGTGATGAGCAGAGGCAAGTGTGTAATAACTTTCCAGAGTATTTTTTCCAAAGTAGTTTTTCTTGGAGTTTTTTCTGCTTGATATGAGTTAAACCAAAATAAACCTGCTTAAGGGACAGTGCATTCACACAGCCTTTTGTATTAGCTTAACTAAATCAGCTTAATATTACTTTCCCACTGTGTGCCTGTGCACCCTTACTGCAGAGTAATATGTTATGTGGAATGCTACCACTGTTTCAGTTCCCTCACACCCATTTAGAAAGACTTGTTTTCACTGTTGTTACTGCTACTACACCAATTTTTAGGGTTTGGGGTTTGTTTTTTTTTTTTTTACAATGATATTGCTAACACCAATTCTTACAATCTGGCTGGTCAAGAGAAAGCAAGTCCAGTCATTCTGAGCATTGCCTGTAGGATAGATACCTAGGGATGGGTCTGGACTAAGCAGATGCAGGCACATCATCTCTAATAGATCATCATGGATGATTACAGCTAATGTGATCCACTTCCCAGATCCAGCTCAGTTCTGCCACATCCATCCGTGTGTGTGCGCAGTTTTGAGTCCTATATATTGATTTATAGGGTATGCAGCAGGGAATATTTCAAATGGTTTTGGTGAGGAAGCAGACACAAATTATGGAACTACTCTTTCTAAGTAGGTATTGTGCCAAATGTCGAGCTTTCGTATTTAACTTTCACTATTGAAAAAAAAGAAAGTAAGGAATTTTTGAGTGTTTTCCATATGAAAAGAGAATAGTTGTCAACCAGTCTCCAGTAAAATTAAATCCAATAACAACTGACATGTGTGCAACAAAATCCTTGCGAAGTGGCATTGGCAATCATTGTAAATTGTCGTTCAGTAGGTTCATTTTCAGCATTAGGGGTTTGACAGTAGGACTCGACAGAAGTTTTAAGTTACTATGATCTGCAAGTGTAATTCCCTGAATTTTCCTCATTTCCCCTTAAGAGCAGGCATTAAAATTTGCTAACTTTTCATCCATTCTTCAGGGAGCATGACAGGCTGAGGAAATAGCAATTTTCCAGAATTTATGCCAAAGCAAAGTTTTACCTTAATTGCTGTCAAGTAGCTTATTTTTCCCCACAGCTGTAGAGCAGGTGTCTGTATCTCAGTATAACTAGTGCTACAGTAAATTGAAGGAGGCAAGTCCTAATATCCCTGAAAGCTGAAACAACTTTGAGGATCATGAGTCATATCTGCTGCGTGGGTGGAGCTGAAGAAATAGAATTACATGAACTGTTTCCCGGTTGATTTCTTACGAAAACAGAATTTATTGAACTTGATAGCTTTGGGTAGTGTGTGTGAAAAGAGAAGTGAGTCCGGTTTACACTAGGGACAGTACTGAGCTACGAAATTCAGAATTCCTCCCAAGTTGAGGCTTGCTTTACTCCCACTTTACACAGTCTATCTCTCATACTAACAGCAGTGTTTCAATGCTGCCCTAGCTGGGTACCTTTCTGAACTACTCTGGAATAACAGACCTGCATTTCTGATCCAGCTGGTGATGTATCTTGACTGAGATCTGAGTAGGATCACCTTGGGCAGTAGATACTTTCAAGAGTGGAAGGTCTATGAATGACTACAGGGAACCATTTTGTATTATAAAACCAGGTCTTTTCCCTAAGTTGAGGTAGTTGGTAACTGTCTCTCCGTTGAGTGTAACCCACACTGGTATAACTGCTGACTTTATTTCTATTTGGAAATGGTTTATGTTGGCATGTAACTTGCTAAGCTAACGTTGCATTTCCTCTTAGCTCTTGATAGTCATTCTTACGGGATAAAATTCTTTTCCAGAGAAACTGTAAGCCAGTTATGTTGATGAGAGGAAAAAGTGCTGGAGAATGGAGTCAAAAGGCATGTTTTTAAGTCAGGGCTGTTGATGAGAACAGATTTCAAACATATGTTAAATATACTTTAAATTACAGACCTAGGTTCCTCTGTCTGTAACTTCAAATACCTTTAAGCCTTTTTTTTCTTCTAAATTTTTCTCTCTTCAACTGTCTCTGAATCAAACAAAACCTGTCTGTGGTGTGAGAATTGCTAATTGGGCTTTCTAATTACCATAAAATTTGTCAGTGCGTTATGAAGTATGTTACTGTTGTGTGCTGTAGTGATAGTGTAATTAAGGCACATGCAAAATATCTAAATAGACAACTCTTTTTGCATGCACTATTCCTGTCTGTGGACCCGCTCTTGGCTTCAGGGTTAGGGTCATTCTGGTGTTAATGTCCAGTACAAAGGCTAGAGGAACTGGGGGGAGGGAAAGCTGAATGCCTAGTTCTTTATGCACGGGTGCTAGCAGCTATGGTAATGCAGCCTGGTACTAGGCTCTGCTTTTGGAGCCCTCCCTTAGCTTTAGAGGGAGTTAATGAGTAAATCTTTATTCACACAGAAAGGATACGAAAGAAAGTGCCTCGGAGACAATTTTATTTGCTGCTGAATCAAAGTTAGAGAGCAGAACTCTGCAACTAATTGAATTTCTCTTAGCTTCCTACCCTAGCTTCAACACCTTACATTTTTCATGACTCTGACTGTATGGGAAAGGTGGTATACAAAGATATTTTTCATAAAATAAATAGGGAATGTTTTAGGGTTTGTTTTTATTTTTATGGTCAAATAGGTTTTGCACTTTATGTGATCTGGTTTTTTTAGAAATTCTGAAGACCTGTATTGTCCATTGGCTTTGCTACTGTCCTGCAGATATATCTTTGACAGTGGCTGAGCCTGGAAAATAACAGATTATGAATTTCATGAACTCTTTTCTCAGAAATGGCACTTAAGATCTGTGGTTTTCTTCTAGTGTGACATTAATGCTCTGTGGCACAGCAGGACTGTCAAGAGAATTTGAAAATTAGAGGACATGAATCATCGTAAAAACAGTGGTAACATTATTTTCCATGACTGCTGGTCCTGGTCCATGAAGTAACTCTGGATCAGATCTTGCTTTATTACTGAGAACAGAAATTGAGTGAGTTGGGAAAGAAGTTTCCTGATACTCCTTGATGCTTTCTTTGATACCACAAGTAATTTAGCTGTTTAATTTTATTTAATTATTTTGGATTAATTTAGTAATTGAGAGTAATGGCACAAAACCCTGAAAACATCGTCTCTGCACAGGAGAGGAGGAATGCTAGTTATTTATTACATCATATTGCAAAACATTTCCAGGGAGGATGGACATGGCCAGAAAAGATGTTCCTGTTCATTTCTCTCAGATTGCTGAAGAAGGGGTCATTAACCCTTCTAATTAGTTGTCAGGTTTAATGAAATACTCTGAACCTGGAGTTTGAAGGTGCATCTAAACCACTAGCAATATACAAAGCCTCTGATTTTTGTCTTATACCTAATTAAAAAATTATTAATTTGCTCTAGTATTTCAACAACCCTGCATCCCTAGCATATTGGGTTGAAATACTATCTGTTTTGCTTTGATTTTCTTGTGATCTGAAGATTCAGTTATGTTTCACTTCAGTGAAGCAACTAAATTAAGTTTTTGGCTCTTCATGAAGCAGTGAAATAATTTTGGTGGCTAACAGAAATATTATATAGTGTTAGTTTCACTACACAGTCCTGAACCTTTGTGGTAAAATATTTCTGGGGGTAATTAAAAAGATGAAGTCTGTAATTTTTTGATATGACCAATGGGGAATGGTGTGGAGGCTTTTTATAATTAATAATGCAGCCTTTTTCTTTTACCACTTAGGTAGTTTGAAGGCAATGTTTTCATTCTGCAGAGAAGCCTCAGTGAGCTTTTGTTACTAAGTAAACGTCCCAATACCCTCCTGTCATGTGCCACAGGCTTTTGCCTGAAAGGAGTAAGAGAAAGCATTAGTAAAAGTCCAGACTCCCGCTGTAGTGCAAAGGGACCTTTTTCAATATGTGATGTATGCAGTGCAAGATCCGTGTTGTACGACTCCTGGTCAGATGACACAGCTGTGGACAGCAGAAGAGGTCTTGGGCTGTGATATTAATTTAAATCTTCATTTGCTGTTGATATTAATTTAAATCTTAATTTGCTGTTGAGTAGAGGATTAATGTCCCTGGCATCACTATGTGTAGCACCCATGCTTGACACATGGATCTTCTTGCACCATGCCAGGTCCTTGAGTGTGCAGGGGCTTCCCGTTTTGTCCTCTTCATATTGTCTGTAATTCACCTAGACTTCAAAACTCCTCCTTGGTACCCTGGGGCATTGGTTCTCTGCACTCTGGATAAGTGCTGCACCTCCAACATTTTCAGGTACTCCAGGGAACCTCAGTGTGTTCATTGATCAGGAATGTGTGGTCCCTGAAGGAAAGAGCTGAAGAAGGTTGCAAAGCTTCCTTAAAGAATTTTTTTTTTTCATCAGGCGCCTGACCATATAGAACCATCGAACATCTCAAGTTGGAAGTGACCCATAACATTCATCAATTTGAAGTCCCTGCTCCACACAGAACTACCTAAAATTAATCACATGACTAAGAACATCGTGCAGATGCTCCTTGAACTCTGATAGGCAAAAGGAGCCTAAGGATTGTTCCTCTCATTCTTTTTCTCAAAGACACAGCTTCTTAACTGGACCAGAGACTCTTCCATCTGACCTTTGCAGTCAGCTTCCTTCAGCAGAACGACCAGGTCTAGCAGGCAGTAGTCCCCAGCCAATGATGCTTCTTCCTGTCCCCCCTCCCCTTTTGCTCTCTGATTTAAGTTCTACTTCACTGATTATGCTTTAGATTGAAAAAATACAACTATTTCTTCCTCTATTGGGTTTCAGTATTCCTTCTCAAGACAGAAATTCTTTCACTGTCTTGTAGTTAATTCTTAGTTCTCCAAGAGCTTGACTTATTAATGAGAGACTGATTTGTGCTCTGTCTCACAGCAGTTTTATTTTGAGATCACTCTGGGTCATTTTCTTGCCTCGTTATACCAGAGTTCTTAGGCCAAAAGGATCTATTGATAAAAAATTCTCTGAAGACCCATATCTCTCTGCAAAGTGTTCCCTTTCTGATGGTATGGGAAGTTTGGGTGGCACTTCATTGGATTTAGAATGAAAAAGCTTCTATCCAGCTCTTTGCTGGAGGACAAATGCTTTGCAAGTACTACAGCTGATGTTTTAGGTGGCTGTGAACCTCTTCTGGTGTACGGCTGAGGTCAGAAATGCGTTAGTAACTGTAGATACCTTCTACCATCTAAGTTACGCCAGTGCTGCTCTAATTAGAGCTTGCTGTTATATAAAGCTACGCCAGCATAGACCTGCAGTGATGGACTAATATGCTGCAGATATCCTTTCCAGTGTGAGGTTATTTGCAACAGGAAAAAGATTTGGTTTTGTTTTGGAAGTGCAGTTTTGTGCACTGCTTTGATTCTGAAAATGTTTATGTTTAATGGTCGTTTCTTAAACCACATTGCTACTGAGAAAGGAAAGCCTGATGCTGGTTTGTATGCAGTCTTTTAGAGGAAACCTCCACTGCTAGGGAAAGAAAGGAAAATAAAATGTGTCGTCCGTAGTTTTTAGTGCATTGCTTGTTGTTGTTTTATGGAAGGAATAGAAACTCTGGATGTTTCATTTTTCTACTTTCATGGACTACAGACGTCAAAGGTGGCACATGCACTTGCTGCTCTCTACAACTACCTGAAAGGAGGTTGTAGTGAGCTGACAGTCTCTTCTCCCAAGTGACAAGTGATAGGACAAGAGGAAACTGCTTCAAGTTGTGCCAGAGGAGGTTTAGTTTGGATATTAGGGAAAATTTCTTCACTGAAAGGCTGATCAGGCATGAGGGCGGGTTGCCCAGGGAAGTGGTTGAGTCACCGTCAGTGGAGGTGTTTAAAAGACATGTAGATGTGATGCTTAGGGACGTGGCTTAGTGGTGGACTCGGCAGTGCTGGGTCAGGGGTTGGACTTGGTGATCTTAAAGGTCTTTCCCAACCTAAATGATTCTATGATTCTTGTTGAGCAAAGTCAGACAAATCTCATGTTGTGGCTAATGAAAATACTGGACACGTGGATGGTGTATTCAGGCCTTGTGGTCAGGGCAGGAGATGCACCAAGCTCATGGCCGTGCTCTGGCTCAAGCTGGAATTGTGCTGTGTTGGGTAACACTGTGGCGGTCAGCACCAAAAGCCATCAGTGCTCAGGGACGCCGCCTTGGGATTTCAAAAACTTTCCCTAACCTCTGGAGCTGGGGTTTGGTTTAACACCTAGCAGTGCTGTGGGGCCTGTGCTTGGTCTCCTAAGCTTCCTGCCAGTTTCTGCCCTGCGTGCTCCTGCAGCCACGGGCAGTGGTACTGCACAGGTGGGGCAGTTGAGGGAGTGCCTTGTGAGTATTATTCAGGCCTTCAGCAAACTGAAGCCGAGCTGTGTCCTTGCACCAATACCTACGATATTTTGTTCTCATCCTTTTAAGGTAACCACGTTTCATTTCTTCTGCAGACCTTGTGCAACATGGCAGTATTGAATGCTGCTTTGGTCCTTTGTGCCAGTGTTATACTGCCTTAGCAGAGGATTGGTGACTTTGTGTTAATATTGCTATCCGATGCAGTGTGCAACATAACTCATCCACTGGTTACACTCAGCTCAGACAGGTTTGTGCGTGAGTGCCTGAGTAATATATCTTGGTCAAGCTGTGCTGCAATTTCATAGTTATTTTTTTTAGTGACTGTATAATACTTTCTCTGATGTTGATGATTTTTGTATGAAGCGCTGACATTCATTTACCAACTAGTTTTCCAAAGCATTTTCCACTTTCATTCAGGGCTTACCAGAGCTTTGGCATTTTTGCATCATAGATTTTACATATAATTTTTTTCCAAGTGATAGAGGGATATAGTGGCATTAGAGTATCTCTCAAAAGTAATGTTTATTTGCTTTTTATGTCCTATAGCCATGGCTTCAAAAGAAATAACCTCCTTTTTTAAAAATAAAAAAACCCCACGGTATTTTTCCTACTGCTTCACACTATAGCCTTCATAAAAGCAAACTCTCTGAATTTCTTTCTTGGTTTTTTTGTAATATGTTGAAATGGATATGTCAGCAGCAGCTTTTTTTCTTCCTAGATTTGAAGTTCAGTAGTTTTCCATACAAATAGCATATTCCTGAATTAATGGAAAATTCATGCTGAGCTACTTCATATTGGCTGGCTTTGAGTATCACCTCTGATGTTTCTGTTGGCTGGCAAAAAATGGCTGGTATTTTCTGTTTATCAGTTCTTTTGCCTCTTTCTCTGCAAAGCACTAAAGCTAATAGCCTGCAGGTGGAAGACTTCAAATATTAAAAGGAAAAGATGGCTGATTACATTGAAAGCAGGCAAGCCCCCAATCACACTGCTGAAATGGTGTTTTTAAACCAACTGTGATATCTAATTTCTTTGAATTGTTTGATGATCTTAAAGGTCTTTTCCAACCTAAACGAGTCTATGATTCTGAGAAATATTTTTATAACTTTGAGAAGGCTGATACGTAGTTCATTTACTCTTTTAATGCAAGCACAAATGAACGAATGTGTTAGATATTTTTTATCTTGACAGTTCTATGAAGCAAAAAATACATGATACAGGCTTGTTGGGTTTTAGATTCAGCATGAAAAAAGGTAGCTCTCTTGCAGAGAAAGCTCTGAGAGGTCTGCTGCTTACATTTCCAACTTGGTTACAAAACGTAACAGGAAAAACAACATCCTGAATGAAATTCAGACCATAGGTTTATTTTTGCTGTCTTATGACTATATATTCTTCCTTCTCAAAAAAAAAAAAAAAAAAAAAATCTAAGGAAAAGTTTTAGCTAAGACCTTACAATTGGCAGCTTTTATCCTTTGCAGATTAAAAATGTAATTTAGTGACACACAGAATCTCATTAAAACTGCATGCTGCAGATGTTTTCTCATGGATAAATATCTTTCCAGTAAAATCCTCAGTGTGCCAAAATAGTGCATTTTTTTCCCATGCTCCTCCCTTAAGAAAATCAAATTAATGACTCCTTTACCATCTGCCCTGAAGAGAAGCAAATTGATAGAGGTTTTCAGGTCAGTAGCCAGAATGCCCTTCACCCTGCCAGATGTGTTTTGAATTCTGTTTATTGTATTTCTTCTTAATTCTTGGATGCAGAAAGTTTTTAGCATTTTTTTTTTCAATATCAGAGTTTTGTATAAAAAATGCTTCCATTTTCTCATCTGTTTCATCGACTATATCCTTTCGTAGTCCATAGATTCCTGTGGGAATGGTTTGTGTCAGGGTTTCTTGTTTTTCTTGTGTGTTTTATTTTAAGAGATTTGTTCAGAAGAGCAAAGGACTGCCCTGAAAGGTGGTAACAGGGTTTTAAATAAGCTGTATATAACTGAAATGGTAAATTGGAAGATTTTCTGGAATGTTATTTTTTGAGACTATTTTAAACCCTCAGTCTGGTCACATCTGAGCACCTAAGAAGACCGTAGAAGACTTTACGAGACTTGTAAAAGTGGAATATGGCTATGCTGGGAAAGCAGATGGTGCAAGTACAGTGTGGGTGGACTCCTGGATAATATCTGTCTAAAGCATACAGTCTCAGGTGTTACGAAACCCTACAGAAAATACAGTGTAATTTTGCAGTGATGCTGATACGTACCTTTGGGCTGCCAGGTCGGAGGTACCTTTACACCTTGCCCCTGCCAAGGCGGTGGTGTAGTCAAGGAAGGGTTGCATGAGCCAGAGGTACAGTAAGCGTACAGCCTCTGAGCTGCAGGATGGGAGGAGGCACCCTTGTCCTGCAATTTGATATGTGATGGACAGCTTATTTAGCCGCCTTCGGTGGAGCTGGAAGGTGCAAGGGAGGTTAATGAAAATATTATGAAGTGGTCACCCAGAAAATACGTGTTTCTTCCAAATGTTACATCAACATCCCACTTCATTCTCTCTCTTTGAAATAGCTTTGTCAATCCTTTTCAGTCTTTTAAAAATGCATTTGCTCAGATTGATGCCAAAAAAACTTTTATTTTCAAATACACTTTAAAAGCAGTAAAACATTTATTATATATTTAATGAGTGTATCACTGGCTAGATTTACACGGGTTTTCTTTTCCCCTAAAGATTTCTGTTCTATATGTCTGCTTGTTTACTGCTGTCAGGTAGCTGAAATTGCTGTATAATGTAAGCAAAAGGACAGTTCTGGGTCAGCTAACTCAAGTTAGCTGAACTAACATTAGTGTGGCTGCAGAGGCCAATGTAAGTTATAAAAATCAAGTGAGGAGCTGATTAAGTCCTGAGAGAAAGGAGCCCACGCTGAGCTCTGACCTCGTTGCAGCGAAGTAAGAAGTGCCTGTAGCTGAGCTAACTAGCTCAACATTAACTTGGCTTTATCTACGCGGTGTATTACAGGGGCAGCAGGGACCACAACAGATGTGGTTGCATGTTCTCAGGAAAGTTATGCCAGAAATACTTGGAAATAGCCAAATTACAAACCTTTATGTTGATGTTTTGTACTTGTCTATATAAACTGACATTTTGTGTTAGGCTGCAAATATTTTCATAGTGAGTGAAAAGCCAAACATGTACCAGAAACATTACCTACTCTGCTTCACAAAGCTAGTATTATGTTTGAAAGCAGCACCTTGGCAACACTTGAGAGGGTGGCAAAATTTCTTTTGGTGAAAGCTAATGACTTTAATGGGGTTTATTAGCAGAAATCTCTCCTGGTTCAATTTTAACTTGGCAAAACGATTATTAGCTCCTTTATTGTCTGTTTATCAGGCTGAGTTATTTATGCTTATCTTAAAGTGAATACTTCTAGCTATATAATATTCACAGTTACAAATAAATTTTTATGAGAAGACAGCCAGTTTGGTTTAATTTTTGGATAGACATTTGAGATCGCATTCGGTGCCTCTGCTCTTTTCTGCCATCTAGCACGCAGCTGGAATACCCCTTGTGTCCAGCTTACCTACCTGGTTGGTGCAGGCACCTGAGCTGGTCACCAACTGTTTCTTGGGGCTCTGCTTCCAATAAGGATGTTCAGGGATATTTCAAATTCTCATGAGGAGATGGCTTGCTTTATTACTCAATAACCAGATGGTCCAAAATTCAACTAAAACTTTCTTTTTGACTGCAGGAGAGCTTTGGGCTCCTTCTGCAGTCTCCCTTTTATATTGTGGCATAGAGCATAAGGCTAGATTTATCCGTCTACGTCTGTCTTGGGCTTCTTGTTTTGTGAGGTTTTTATGTTGTTAAATCTTGCTAGTCAGGACAGAAACTTTTTGGCAGAGAGACTCTTTACACATTCCTGCTGACAAGGAAGGAACGGTTTCATTAAGGGGTGAGGTGGTTCCATTGTCTGTTTTGCACAATTTGGGAGGTGATATTTCTGAACATTGATCAGTCTTGGCATTTGCTATACAGTCGTTCCTTATGGTAAATTCAGTATTTAGACATAGGTGATACCTTCAATGTATTTCTAGCTTTTTCTTCTGTATGTTAAGGTGGAGATAATGTTTTGCTTCTCAGTGAAGCCTTAAATACTTGTTTAATTGCTCCAGCCACATTTTACTGTAACATTTCTACTAATACTGTTAATATTTTTGTGGTTACCTGAATTTCAAATTCCATTAAGAGCAACTGCAAGTTCACAGCTCAGACACTGTTTTAACCACTCAGGAGATCAGTATATCAATTTACACTGTAAGCATGATCTTGACAGCCAAAAGCTGTGCAACCTTCTCTTTTTTCCCACGTTATTTTCAGAGAGTACAGAAAATGGTGCAGAATGTGACCCTTGGGAGGATAATTGTGCTGTTGAAACACATGCATGAATGCCATTAATTCTACTGGACCACATAAGTAGGTATTAAGGAGCAAACAGTGCATATGTTTTACTGGGGTCAATGTCTTATTCTGCCTGACCATTTCCTATCAGGGAGGATCAAGGTAGTGGTGGGGAAGGCAGTATGGCTTACTTCTTCTATTGGTTGTATTTGGAACACATTGGAAAAGGCAGGAAATAAACATTTTAGAGACGAGGCTTTGAGGGGTTATGGTACCTGGTTCCCAGAGACTGAGCTCCATTTGATGTGTGTTTCTGCTGGGAAACGGTCACTGGTATGAGAAACATAAAGGACAAAAGGAAAAAATTCTGAACATGCCTATTTTTAGGCAATTTCCTATCCAGATTGACGTAATATTTTGTCTAGTTCTCTTAAGAACTAAAAATAATCTCACCAAGACATGGTGCTCCCTCAGCAAAGAGTCTTTCTGAATTGTTCCAAGCCCAAGGAGTTTATAACCTGCTGAAGGTTTTAATGTGATAGCTAAAACTAAAACAATAAAAGAGGTTCTCATTAAAAAAACAGGCATGTAATATCACAGCTGGGTAAGAATATCTGATATAGCTGTCTCCAGACACGCTGCTGTCAATTGTAGGCTGTTAACTCACACTCGATGCAGAAAGATGCTACATATATCTCCCCAAAGTCATTAAATTAATGAGAATCATTTCAGTATCTGATCACACACTCAGAAAATAAGCACTCCTCACTGACACAAGTTGACGAGCGATGGTGATTTACCCACGCACAGGATTCTCTGAATATCTGCCAACGCATTTTCAAGAAATGTTTAGTATTCACTATCAATTACTCTATGTTTGTCTTGCTTAGAAAGGAAATACAGATGCAGTCTTAACTTCACCTATGAAGCGCTTGTCCAAGACAAGAAATGAAAATGACACCCTAGCTTGTAAATAAATAAACAAATAACAGGAGGCTGATGCCACTGCGGGTGTCAACCCTTCCAGAGGGGGCTGCACAAAGGGGTCCATATACCCAGGGTTAGTTATGGGCTGCTAGGCAGACGTGTTGAGATGTCACCGCTGCACTGGTTGGGGTAAGAGCTGCCAGTGCACCATCACTCCCAACACCTGCCCAGCTGGGTTAAGTGCCTGCGTGTCCCCCTCCTTCCCAGAGTCAGGACCCCTGAAACAGAGTGATTTTGGCCCTGCGGTCTGCCTCTCCTTAAAGGCTTAATTCTTGGCGTATTCAATGCAATAAATCTTTTCCACATTGGAAAGAGTGTTTAAGTGGGGTGGGGGGAATTACTTTAGAAGAGCAGTCACCAAAAAAAAAAAAAAGAAGAACCAATTTAGAGAGAATATTCATCTAATGCTCTTTTGTAAAGAATGCCAAGTGCCTTAGTGAGTTTTGGACTGTTGTTTGTGGGAGGATGACATAGGCTAACACTTGCAGTTCTCCAGTGACAAGGCAGACATGACATAAGAACTTCAGCTAATTTCCAAAAGGTAGAATTAGACAGTTGGCAGAAATTTGTGTAGCTCAAACCTATTATGTTCCCAAGATTAATGAATTAAAGGAGAGTACTAGAAAAAGGATTGCTGCCTCAGAAGTCTCTTCTCTGGGCAAAATGAAATGACAGTTTGTATCGATTATTATTTATAATATAGATTTTCCATGGTTGTTTTCATTACAATATTCTAGATGACTTGCCTTTTCACTTGGAAACTGAATTTTATTGAAGATTATACCCTTATTTATGTGACAGGCATAATGTTCTTAAAAACTTGCAGTCCTCAGCTCCTTTGAACAAACTATGAGAAATAGTTTGATAACAAACTACTGAAAATCTTAAGCTTTACATAGAAATATAAAATGCAGTGTAGTTGTTATTAGATATTCCACAAAAACAACATAAACATTTGTGGGAGTCCTTTCTTTCAAGATTACTGGGTTAAAAATTACCATATGAAGGTATTTGTTTATTTGTCCCATAATAAGAAATGATAATAACTAAAAAGATAATCAAAAGAAACAAGCAGGAGAAGGTAAATTTGTATACTTTTCAAAAAGCAAAAATCAGTGCGCTGCAGTGTATTTCAATATTTTGTGTGGAATGTAATAAGCAGATTACTAACCAAGCACTGAGCTAAAATAAACTAACAGCTGTAACTAACATAAATAAAAAGCCCCCAGACTTACAGACTTGAATTCTGTCATACCTAGAATTGCCAAAAAAAATCTGCTACCATATATTTACCTCAGCCAGCTTCAGGTGTACATTAACTGAAAACTCGGTGCCAGGCAAGGGCACTAGCCACCTGCTGTTGTTGACGATGATGTGCCTCAACACTGGATCCCAGAAAGCATTCCGTAATTCATTAGTTCATTTTCCAGCTTTGGGTAACAAGCTGGACTCCAGCTGAGACCGTAAAGATTTTTTTTTTTCCTCAAGTTTTCTGGGAAAAACCTTTGAATTTGAGACAGCTGGCCTTTCAGGAAGCAGGCCAATAGTTACTCTTGGCAAGTCCTTTGCACAGCAGTTCTTACAGTGGGCAACGTCAGATTCGACTTTTTCATAGAAAGCCCAGAAAAAAGTGCCAAATCACTGAGATGGGAAAAAAAATCCTTGAGAGATGATTGTCTAGTAACTTTAGCATACAGAATATTGTGTGCACGCTTTAATTTTTTTAGTGGTTGCTCCTTTGGTTATTTTCTTGATCTGAAAATGAGGCAAATAGAATTACACATTCATGACATACCTCTTTTCTGTTCTCTTTTCCTCAACCTGTTTCTCAGTGCTGCTTTGGGTTATTGGTGTGTGTGGGGGGTATTTTATATGCTAAGCTCACTGTAAATCTCGCTCTTGAGCTGAGACACATTTAAGTTGGCTGAACCACAATTAACGAGCCATAAAATTAATGACCTATAAATTTCTTCTTTACTGTTTGGGATGCAATAAAAAACCAATTTATCTGAGGACTTTAAAATACATATGTAATAAATATAAGGAAAAATGTATACCTGTTCATATGTTCTCCTGACTTGTCTGTAGACAATACATGATTTCTAGTTTTGGTAAAAGCTGTTTCTAAAATAACATCAAGGCATGGGTGGATGATACTGAGAAACACAAGCGCTGGAACTGAACAATGAATAATCCACCTTGGGGATAGTTTCCTTTGTAATTTCATGATCCTTTTCTATCCATTTTTGAACACTGGTGTCTTGCTTAGGTGTATTTCTCACTTAAATACAGCAGTCTGTACAGAGGACTGATGGAGAAGTCAAGGGTGGCAGTGATGGGTTGGGAGAGTCTTTTCCATGGAGACAGTAGGGCCCAACTGCAGTGGGAAATTATATCTGTAGGTGGTACTTTTGCACAAAGAACTCGTGGAAACAAACTGTTTACCAAAAAATGCTTCTATAATTGGTATAAACATATTGCATGTGTTCACCAACATGTCTGTGTTTACATAAAAATGAAAGCGATTGAGGCCCAGAATGTGAATATGTAAAGGTCATATTCAGAAAATGTCAGTTTCCAGAAACTGGAAGGAAGAAGAAATTTCTCAAGTAGTTTAACAAGGTTAGGTTTGCTTAGCAGAGAGATTTGTTTATTGTTTTGCCTCTTGGTAGAATTTCAGTGAGTCTGTAGTTGTATGACAGTCACCATTCTGGCTTCCACTTAAAGCATAAAAAAAAAAAAAAAAAAAAAATCTTGAAGGTAATGGAGAATTATACACTTTTTGAAATTCTTTCAAATTTTAAATACAGTACTGATTTTTCTTCTCTACAAATGAAAATTATTTCTTTCTGGTATTTCATGGTCTCTGGTACAAATATGACCAATAACAAGTTCTTGCATCAGTGGTATATGCAAGACTGTCACCAGGTATCAGTGAAAAGTAAGCAAAGGTTGATTGTATTAGGTAAGCCAGAGAGATTAATGACTCCAGGACAATTGCAAAGGTCTCAACATGTCAATGCTTTTTCCTGTTTCAAACAATGAGAATAGTAAAAGCCCCCCACGATGAACCCAACACCAAATCATAAGAGACAATACTGCTGCAGTTCCAATGATTTTATTTGTCTGTAAGGAAAGGCATTGTGGTAATACTTGAAAATGTGGGAAACCACCATTGGCATGATTCTGGAGGTAGATTTAGACATTTGTGATACTCTGAGAGTCCCAGTATTAGTTTTGCTTTGTTTTAAGGTTGGCACAAACCTTAACATGTGAGCTGTGTGACAACAGGATGTCCTTCATCACTTGGTATGTGTCCCTATTGTTTAGAAAATCTGAATTTGCCACCCATGGTAAGTGTTGATGTATGACAGAGATGACCCTGCTATTCTCCCTATATGGTTTATCTCTGCTGATCAGCAGCACAGTGTGTTCGCAGATCTAATCAAATGCGGTTAGATAGAAAAACGTAGCCTTGTGCCTGAAGACCTCTCCAAGTGCTGATGTGCCAGGAGGGCACTGGTGATCTCTTGAGATCTTTTTGTCAGTGTGCACGAAGTCCATTAAAATGATCCTTTTTTTACTGAGAACATGATGGCCTGCCAGATGTGGTCAATTGTGAGGTATGCTTCCTTGGTGTTACTGCATTCTTGTTTCTGTTTGTAAGTGCTGATGAGTCCCAAATGCTGACAGAAGAGAACAGCAGATGCGGCATTAAGGAAAGTTTCACCATGCTTCAGAGTGGGCAGTGAAATGCTTTGAACTCTTCCAGAGGCGAGCGGGCAGTGAGACCACTGATACACCAAGCCCTTGACCTTTCCAGTGGGAATGCTGGTGGTGCAACACAGGGGTTTGGTGCTGGTGATGTGGGTGTTTGCTCTCAGGATGAGTTAGGGCTCTGGTGTGCATGGTGACAGGTTCTAGGTGATTTCTTTCAGCTTTTTCCAAGGCACTGCTGTATTAAGCGACATGGATAGGTATTTAGGAGCCAAAACCTCAATGACAGATCAATAGATTGAACATCTAGCTCACTCACAAGCTTCTAAAATTTTATACCTAGCTGCTGTGAAGCTCTTTGATCCTAAAGATACTCATTGCTTGCATCATTTTCTATCCTGAAGTCACTTATATGCTTCAGTGATGCAAAACTCACTAAGAAATGCATTTTATTCTGACTGCAGTGATGTAGCACAGCGCCTAGTGGTGGTCATGATAGCTTTTAATGAAAAGTTAGGGAACTAAGCAGAGCAGAACTCTCAAGTTCTGCTTCATCGGTGGGGTTAAAAATTGGAACATCAGAAAGCAGGGAGAATATATCTAAGAAACATATAAATGTATCTCTGTGTATGTGTGCATATATATAAAGCAATCTTTTTGAAACATTTTTATTCGTTCAATAGGGTGCCAAGATACTGTGATGAAATTCCAGAATAGTAATTTTGGTCATTTTCTTGCAGACTCTTAGGAACTTACATTTTGTTCTTCATTTGGTGTTCCACTTTTAGCTTTTTTATTTCATGTTATTGAAAGACTTGCTTTATATTAGTGTCTGTTTAAATGTCATCTTTGTTCCTTTTTAAAAGTGTATATTCTACTTTGTAAGTGTTTCTTCAGCTGTGAAGTATCTGAAGTATTGCTGAAAACCAAGCTGTGCACTATCAACAACAAAATACTCCTGAGAGTTTACCACATATTGGAACAATAGTAGTTGATTGACCTTGTTCATAAATTATTTGCTACATAATCAAAGATTTTAGTTTTAATTAGTGCCTTTAAAAAACAAGTAGAGAAATTTAATCAGAGTACTTAATAGAATCATAGAATGGTTTGGGTTTGAAGGGACCCTAAAGATTATCTAGTTCCAACCCCCTGCCATGGGCAGGGACACCCTCCACTAGCCCAGGTTGCTCCAAGCCTCATCCAGCCTGGCCTTGGACACTTCCAGGGATGGGGCACCCACAGCTGCTCTGGGCAACCTCTTCCAGTGCTTCACCACCCCCTCTGTGAAGAACTTCTTCCTGATATCTAATCTAGATCTCCCCGCTTTCAGTTTAAACCCGTTACCTCTTGTCCTGTCACTAGAGGCCCTTGTAAAAAGTCCCCCTCCAGCTTCCTTGTCAGGTCCTTCAGGTACTGGAAGGCTACAATAAGGTCTCCTGGGAGCCTTCTCTTCTCCAGGCTGAACAAGCTCAATTCTCTCAGCCTTTCTTCATAGCAGAGGTGCTCCAGCCCTCTGATCACCTTCGTGGCCTCCTCTGGACTTTCTCCAACAGGTCTATATCCTTCTTTAGCTGAGGGCTCCAGAGCTGGACACAGCTCTCCAGGTGGGGTCTCACAAGAGTAGAGCAGAGGGGGAGAATCCCCTCCCTTGACCTGCTGGCCACTCTTGTTCTGATATGTAGTAAAGTTTTCACTGGAAAAAAAAAAAAAGGCAAAAAATATCCTCAAAACCATTTTTGCCTTTTACAATATTTATAGAAATAGTGATTGTCCAGATGTAATACTGATCACAGGGACTGCAATCTTGCAACCAAATTTACTGCGGGGGGGTGGGGGTTGGGTGGGAAATTCCAGTAAGTTTTAGAAAGCTTTGAAATTCATGGGAATCAATTGACCTGAGTATTGAATGTGTGCAAATTAGTGAAATGTAATATTCATGCCAATGAAATACAAATTTCATAATAGATTTTGCATCTGTTACTTTGACAAAGCAGCTGCTACTTTGACCTCTGTTGCCCACTCTGAAGCGTGGCAAAACTTTCCTTAATGAAGCATCTGCTGTTCTCTTCTTCCTTCAACATTTGGGACTAATCAGCTCTTGCAAACAGAAACAAAAGTCTAATAATGTAAGGGGAATATTTACTACTGTTCGGTTATGACAGTTCATAATGTTTCAGCCAGGTGCTCACTTTAAAGCCAAAGGAATAAAATACAAGTGCAATCTTGTTTTGTTCTCTGAATTGCTCCCTCAGTATTGTTTACTTCCCTCAATATGTCAGGCTATTTATCTGTTATACCAGCTGTCGTTTACTTTGAGGTGTGGGGTGAAAGAAGAAAAACTGAACTCTAGAAATGCTTTGTCCTGAGGTTTGACTATTACTTTAAAAGCCATACGTTAGGTATGATTGAATGAATAGTTTCAGGGTAAGAAATAATTGTTTTAGCTAAAAACTAAAATGCACAAGGGTTACGATATCAGTTTTGGTCTGCCTGGTCCACAAAGACACTGCCTGTATCTCTGGATTTCTTCCTCACACAGTAATGTGTGATCCTGAAGCATGTCTGCTGTGGATGCCAAAAAAGAAATTGAAAAGCTGTTCTGACCTGGAAATGTTGGGCTGTAAGGAGGTGATAAAAATGGATGCCTGGATGTCATGCTGCTATTACCATCCTTAGCTCTTACTAAGGAGAGTTTACGATGGAAAGCATTATTTTAGTGTGTAGTAGTTGTTTTGAATGGTGACAGGCTTTTGAGAAGGACAGAAGTAGAAGTGCACTAAAGCAGAACAGAACAGAAAAAATGCTTAATATATCAAATGGATAAAGCTCTCCTTCCCACAGGTTTTTGCACAGGTGGTCTTGGGGCAGTGCCAGGAACCTAAAGGTGCAGAAGGCCTTCCCTTAGTCCTCACTCCCTTCAAGGAACTCTCAAACTCACGGCTTCTTGAGCCGTGGAAGTACATTGCTTTTTGCTTCTCTCCAGATGATTTATAAAGGTTTCGCCAGCCAACTAGAAAGATTGCTGCTTGAAATCCTTTAAAACATCTTGTCTTATCTGGTAAGATAGAGCGAGCTGAAGAAAAAAAGTCACGTTTTGGCAAGTCTCAGGACTCTTACTGATGGGTTTTTGCCCTGTGGAAGAAGTAGCTCTGATGTTGCTGTAGTAGCTGCAGTTCTTGAATGTCATCCTGAGAGTTACAAGGGCCGTGAAGGCTACTGAAAAGACACACAGTGATTAATGCCACTATATTTGCAGACTCATAGATCTGAAAGAAACTTCAGGAGGTCATCTAATCCATACTTTTGCCTGAAGGCAAGGTAAACTGCTTAATACATTCCTTACAGACATTTGTCCAACCTGCTCTCATTCAGAGAGGAGGATTGAGCAACATCCCTGGATGATTTACTCCCGCACTTAACTAATTTGTCTCTCTTCTTTGTCTTCAGCTACACAGTGCTTTTTGTCATCTGTCATAGTTCCTTAGCTTTTGTGGTGTGCTTATTTGTGAGGCTTGAACTGAAGGTAAAGTAGGGTGATTCAGACCTCCTAGATTAGCTTAAAATATGAAAGTGAAGAGCAAAAGAAAAGATACAGTTATTTCGCTTAAAGTTAACCAAATGAGTACTGCTTGACTGAGGAATGGGTTAAATAGAACCACTTGGCTTTTAACTACATTTCACTTAAAGAAATATGAGCAAATGCTGCTTCTGAAGCACATCATGCTGAATAATTTAGGGACTCTGGGACTGTTTATTGTACATAAAGGTATCACAGGGGATAATGTATCATTAGTTTGTACAGAGGCTTTATGTAATTTGGAATAGAACATATACTGTATCCTCACAGAAAAAAAATCTATGCTTGATGAAAATTATTTGTGTGAGCATTAGTGGCGTTGTCAAAATAACAGATCAAAAATCCAACGTGAAATCTGTGTTTTAATAAAACTAATGGAACCCATCACTAGGACTTGAGAAAGTAGTTTGATTCTCTGACAGTGTAGTGGCCATAAATTAGCTGGATCAATTTCCCAGAGAATATCTAGACAGGCAAAACAAGTCTGCATTGCAGCATCTGGTAGCCTGAAGTATGCTGGGCACGTTAGAGCCAAGGGGCGTGATAGCAGTTCTGCTCTGGTTACATAGGATACAACTGTTGTATGCAAAGACCTGTGTAGCTTTCGGTACCTGAACACAGTGTCAGTGGGCCTGCAGGTGATTTGAGGCCATGCAGGACCCAGTGGCAGGCCATATCGACCTTGTCATGTCCCACCAGGCTGGTGTGTTGAGCACAGCTTCTGTAACATTAAGTGGCTTCAGACCATGTTGCTTCTGATTTTGCCTTTTTTAAAAAAAAATATTCAGTTAAAAATATTTATAACTCTTGATAAGCAAATAATTATTTTATGTTTCTCTGCGCTTGTTGCTTATGAGTGTGTTACGCTGTTTTTTAGTAGTGGCTGGGAAGATGAGTCAAGGTTTTCCATGAGGGAATATCAAGACACATGTGATTCATCCACCTGATGTGAAATATTAAGTAAAAATGCCTTCAGTACACCAGACAGGAAGAACATCTCATTTAATTCACTGGGAATAATTCATTAACCAACACTTCTGATTTGCCTCAGTCAAAACTAAGCTTCCATCTTGAGCTGGTTCTTGCTTTATGGCCCTTCTATTGCATTTGTGAACGTATGCTGGATTTGACCTTAAACCAGTGTTATGAGGCTGTTCTATGATGCATCTGAGCACTGTTGGTATTCTAATGAATACCATTGCTTGTAAAATGATGTTGGTCCTGAACGTTATTGCAAGGGGTAAGAATATCAAACTCAGTGCCACTGAAATATCTGAGTTCTGGTGCCAATTTTAAATCTCTGATGCCTTTAATGGTGAATATTAGAAACTGAAACTGGATGCATCTACATACATATTTATTTTTGTGACAGTCCTTCCTTTGCCCATGCAATGAACTGACCAGAAGCAATGTGATTGCACTGTTAAACTGAGCTTGTTACTTATTTTTGTGTCATACTACTCTAAATAATTAAGAACTTTTAGTTAGCTCAGATGACAGACTATAACCTAGGATTTCTCTGCATAAATGTCTGTTGAATGGCATTTGGCTTTTTGTTTTGTCTGACAAGGTTGCAGTGGAAAACGATTCGCGCACCTTTTCCTCACCCGCCAGAAGAGTATCTACTTGTTTCGCTGGTGCGTTAAGACTAGGACAGGAGCTCAGGCTGTGACATCCCTTCCCTCAGCTGACGAACAGATTTAACGAGCATGGCCATACATGAGGATGCATTCAGAAAGCAGGAACAGCACCTGAGCTCTTGAACTGCTGTTTCCTGTTGGCTGGCATTATGTCTCAAGTGGGACATAATTAGCGCTGGGATGTTTGAATCAATTTCAGCTCTTCTCCAGCCAGAGGTTGACTTGGCTGTGTTTCTCTTCAGCAGTGTGTCTTTTAGTCAGAGCTTTACTGTGCCTTGTAAATAGAATAATATACTGGCTAAAAAGTGCAGTTTTACACAGGTGGCATTTGGTGGGAAGTTTGGGCCCTAACTTCTCAAGCAGTTTTCTAAGTTCATAGAAACATTTCTATAAATTTTAAGTTTGGGGAATGGGATTCATGTGGGCAATTGGGCGTCACTAAGTGAGGTATCCAAAGTGTTAATCCTCCCTTGTGTTGAGTTAGGGGGCAAACTAGAACTGTTTAACAGAAGAGGACAGATTAATCCTTTGTAGCCCACAGTTTGGGGCAAACTGTTTGAACAGCCAAAGTAAATACCACCCTCCTGGACAGACTGTGGAGCTGTGATTCCCAGTACCATTTATGCATGAATTATGAGCATGGTAGGGGTTGAGAGACTGAGAAAATAAGGACTGGGAAAGGGTAAACATCTCTTTTCTTACTTTTTCTTTGTAAGGCACTCTATGAAACTATTTTTTTTTTCCTTAAAAAAAAAAAGAAGCAAATGGAAATGTTTAATTTTGGATAAAAATAGGTACTGTGTTGGTACTTTACACATCCTTTTTCATCAGTTTGTCACTGATGACTAACTGATGGAGTTCTGAACAAGTGTGGTTTTAGTTTACTTCTAGAAACCCATACAAGGCTTGCTCTTAGGCACTGTATAAATTAGCCGGGCATATTCTGATTTCATGCATTAGCATTTGACAAAAATCAAACATTTTTAAAGAAAAAATTCAATACATTAAGAAGTGTTTGAATCCAGCTGGACGGAATTATTCTAACTGGGGAAAATGTCTCCTTTATGCTCCACTGTTGCAAACATACTAGCTTCCAAATATAAATTGGTACTCAGGTAACATCAAGTTTAATTTATTTCTGTTCCCCAGTCTCATCTGCCCATCTGTCCTATCTGTTTAGCCTTTATCATTGCAGATATGAATGTCTTCCAAACATTGAACATGCCAGAGTTTCTGCTTCTGTTTTAGAGTGAAAAACCTGTATGCACAACATCTGCAAATTAGAGCTGGCAACAGGAGAGAATGAATTAAAATGCAAATCCGCCTGTGGCTGATATAAATCAAAGTATAAATCGTATACTCATCTGACATATTTGTATGTGAAAAAAACATTCACACAATTCTGTTAATTAATTAAAACTTTTTTTTTTTTTTAAGTCAAACTAGCTTTTATCACATCCAGGAAGGAAAATGGGTACAAAAATATTTCTTTTTAATTTTATGGTAATTCTAATTTTAATTTCAATCCAATTTTTTATCAGTCAGTTCTGTAATTATTTCTAATTGTTCCAAACTTACAGAGGTTACGTTATAAACTGTACTCCATAGAATATTTTAAACCCTAGAGTATTAGCAAACTGCCAGAAGATCAACATAGGCACATATAAAAAACTTTTCCCAATATAATTTGCATTTGTTTTATCATGATTTAATGCAAATAAGTATTGCCCACCTCCTTATGCAACCAACTGCTCACTTGCACACACAGAAATCCAGTTCAATGAATACATAAACAAAGGAGAAATGCAGATTGTGCTTTCGTGTTTGCATATGTCGCTGTCTGGGTATCTATTTCACAGACATGGAATCCTGACTATCTGGGGTGCTAAGGTTTAAGAGCAGTCACTTGGCTTGGTTCCATGGCTGGAATTACCACATGGCTTTGTGTGGTCATGTATACTTCTGAGCATGAATTCAATGAAAAAGATAGCGTAGCAACTACAAATTTTTTTGAATGAAATGCAAAATAAAGTAAGCGTAGTTATGCACCCAAACCTTTGCCCTGGATCAATTAGATTTACAAATTTTCAGAGATCCTACTTTTGGATACAGCTGGAAATGATGTCAAGCATGACAATGTCTTTAGAACGCACAGTAGGAATAGGTCACTCACAAGGTGGCTCATCTAAACAGTTTGGTTTGCAGGGTCTTTATTACAGGTTTTGTAAAAATAAAGAAAAAAGGATTTGTGTCTCTCTAAATACAGGAAAGATAAATTACCTTGGCTCTTATCAGTTCTTTTTCTTCTAGTCTAATATTTCTGTTATTGTAATTAATTCTTTCTGTGCTTATGGGAAGCTTATCAAGATCCAGTCTTTTCGATTCTCTGTCTTCCCTTTTTCAAGTTTAACAGGACACTGATTCCCATCTCCTCTGTTTTCTTTCCATGCGATTTCCCACCCTACTTGAACAATTCAGGTTTTGTCAACCTTCTTGACAACCATGAACTGAGATACTTCTACCCTTTTCAGTCTTTTAGTGGGTTTTATTTCTCCTCACCCCCAACAATTCATTAACTTCTTTTTTTTCAGGTGTAAGAGCAGTGCCATTTCTCAGCTTTTTTTACCTTGCGCTGAATCTGGGTTTGATCCCACAAGTCAAAGTATTTTGCATAGGTGCGGGGTGGAACAAGCAGCCTTAGCAGGTTATTGTCTTAGTGTCAGTAAACCCAAGAGCATCAGCAAATCCCTGCCAGGAACTAACTTTTTTGTCCCCTTCAGTTCTCTTGGTCTGATTTTTAAGGAAGCACCAACGTTCTTTTCATCTCTTTGTTTATGGTTCCATACCTTTTAGTTTTGATCTTACTTTAAATAGCCACTGGAAAAGAATATTCAAGCTCATATTCAGTGTCTAGGGATTTAGCAAAGTCATGTTAAAGCCAGTTCAAAGTAGATAATACGAAGCTCCATTCAAACAGTGCCGATATATTGCTAATTTGTATTAGTGTGAGTGATAGTAGGAAGATACTTGGTTATGTAGATGTTGCCTGTGTCTGTATCTGAAATGCATTTACAAGAATGTTTTACTAGATTAATGACAGGTTTTCAGATTCTCAAAACTGTGTCATTGCTTTTAATCTTACAAGTGAGTGGCTTCTCTCTGCTAAGGAATATGTCTTATTGACCTAAGCAATAGCAAAAATTCTATTCTGAAAACTGCACACTGTGGAAACATATGTAGAAGCACAGATGGCTGGATGATGGTTTGAATTATGGGGACTATGTGATTCTTAAGATTCTGAGGATGTTTCATGGCTTAGATGGCTGTTCTGCACCAAGAAATGGATTCTGTTGTCTACACAAATGCTTTAATGACACTTCGAAATGATGGCAGTGGTCCCCAGCTGGAAGCAGACTTGCTGCTTGCTTCCTTATCGCTTATGGAATAATGAAACAGTCTGCTCATATATGAGAAGTTTACAGGTTATTTCCTTAAAATCTTTAATTGCCAAAGAGGCACCTTAAGTAACAACTTCTAAGATTTGTCCTCCTGAGAGCCTGAGGAAGTCAGCAGCTTTGAAAGTGGGAGACAGAGCAGGTGAATAGAATGCAATAAAAATGTAGGAGGTAGCAAGGTTTTTGTAGGGTATCTGTACAGCAAAGCAGAACTTGCTGTTGCATGAGGCTAATCTAGCTGTGCTAATCTCCTGGGAGACCCACACGGAGGAATCTCCCATCTAACATATTAAAAACTTGGTATCTTTCCAGGAAAATACATATATGAGTTTGGAGATGAGTGTTGCTGCATGATTTGGCTATTGTGTGTGCATCTTGGGCCTGCGCTTCGGGAGCAGGGGAACTGCACTGTTACTGATGAGGCGCTGTGTAACTCCCTGTGTGACACAGTGAGAATTAAGCTCAAGGGTAGCTGCTGTGGCTTTTCATTGGCATGTTTTTCAGACTATTACAATACAGCCAGGTAAAAAATGCTTGTCCAGATAGCTGACCGAGATTTGCAGGAATTCCTCAATCTCTCTCTCAAATTTTTGGGAATTCTTTTGTATGTAGGTGATGTTTCGTATGTAGTTTCACTGTCATGGGAGGGACTATGCCCCGACGTTATTCTAGTTGTGTACTTTGTATTGCTGTGTAAACGGGTTGCTACTGTTAATAAATATTTCATTTTGTTAAGAGTACATTTAATATAGGAAAATATCACTATTTTTCAAGACTGAATGAGAGACCTTTTCCCAGTTTTACTGTTTCTTAAAGTTTTCCTGTTAAAGCAGAAAGTTATTTTTTGCACAGATTAGAGGACATTCCAAAAGAAGTTGATGCCTATTCATTTCGAGTGGCAGCAGTGTTGTGACTCACCCTTTTCATGGGCATCATTCCCTACATTCATAATGGATTTTGAAAATTGGAACAGGCTTCTGCCAACAAACGACATATTAATGAAATAGTGTTGCGTAATACAGTTTTTGCATAATGTAATTTTTCCCAGAAAATTAAATGACCACCTCCTAAAAATAAGCTGAGGAAATGCTTTATAGTCTTATTTTGCTGTGAGCCAAAAGGTATTTGGTGAGAGCTTGAATGTGTGTGCATTGGCATATTCATTATTTACAGAGCCCCTGCAGCTTTGATGCGTAAGATGAAACTCATGAAGGTGTATTATATGGTTTATCACGATGACTGCTGCATTAATTGTAGTCAGTTTATCATACTTTTGAGTATGAAACAGTTTCAGATTTGTTGAAAAGTGTACAGTGTGGGTGCTGAGGATTCTGGAAACTAACGAGTTCATCAGCCCACAAGTAAACATTTTCTGACAAATTATCCTGAAATTTTCTCCCCGATAGCAGAGAGGTGCTTTACTGGTCTATGGCCGTTGTTAATCAATCAATCAAATGCTCCCTACAGTATGTTCTTGCTTACAGCACAAACCTTTTGTTCCTTTTCTCATGTTTCTCCTAACTACGTCTCTAAGTAGAGATTCAGATCAAGGCCTTTAGCAACAACTTGGGGGAAGCAACTGGATTTTCAACAGTCAGGGGGAGGGTAATAAATAATAATAAAGCCCATTAATCCTCTTTTCCATTAGTAGCAATGTCAGATAAACCTGCTTAGAGACTCCTGAGAAATGTTACGTGGATGATTTATTGTATGTGTAGTTTTAGATGTAAGTGTAATTTTGAAATGTGTTACCTCTATAGATCCGCCAAATGATAGAGTAGAATAGCAGATGAATTACAGCACCATATAATAGGCAATTTCAGTATGTCTCTCCAGCTGATTTCACAGACGTTTCAGTTAGGGCTGGCTGTGTTGGGTGGAGATGATCATCAGTTGCTGCAAAGGGTGGCAGGACACTTTGTGGTAAGAGTTGAAATTAAAAAGTTTTCTTTGGCGATGCACTTGGAGAATAGGCTTCCTTTTGTCCTGCCTACTTGCTGTTTGACTTTGGCATATGACTATTTGTAAAAATGAACTACTAATAAATTCATTTGCCTGCTCTACCCTGCAGGTGCAAACAGTAGTTACGGTCTTATAAACGTTTTTCAATAGTGGGGATTCATTTTAATGGTGTATCAGGAGGAACGACTACGCTGTGTTGAAGAGTTGGCTAATAATGAATGAACTCTAAACTTTCCTTTCTTTTACAGACTTAATATCCCTGTGGATTTAAAAATGCTAAATGCTTTTTGCCAGAAGATGGCTGTTCCTCAAGCTCTACTTAAAAATCATTGGTGTTCCTGACCTCAGCTGCATTTGCTTCTGAGACAGGACTCAGCTACTTTTTTATTCTGCTTGAAATTCACCGCACAAAACTATAGTGCGACTGAGCAATGAGTTGTAGAGCGCTTGCAGGCAGGGTGCAGGCACCTGATGGCAGGATGGCTCAACCCTCCAGTCTGGCATTCGGTCGTATTTGCCTTACGGTTGACAAAGAAGTAATCTGCTAGATTCCAGACAGATATGCTTTCAGAACGCTTACTTACTATATGTTTTATTTACAATTTTAAGATACATTTATACATCATTGTGATTTGCTTAGAGCTGCACTGTGATTGTGCTTTGGTAATCATTTTAAAATTATGGAATGCAAGGCAATTGAGAAAGAACACTCAGAAATTATTTAAAGGCTGACTTTTTTTGAGAGAGCTATTAAACAGGTTAGTCACAATCATGAGTCATTCAAACTGAGTCATGCTTACTTTTTGGTAGCTATAGATTATCCGTTTTTCCTGTTTCTCCCCTCAGCTATGAGTAATACCTGCATTAAGAGGTATTACTGCTTTGGAGACTGGCTTTTCCCTACTCCGCGTGATGCCCTGTCTGAACGTTTTTGCGTTGGGCGGTTTACAGTGTCATTATTTGGCCCATTCTTTCAAAACACTTGAGTAGCTGGTTGCATAAAACAAGCAATGAAATATGTGCCAAGTGTTGAGTCGAGGAGAGAGACGAGCAAGTAAGGGACCTCGCTATCAATCCATGATTTGCACCACTTCTAGGGGGCGTCAGTAGGGCATACTAATAGCCATCCTGGTTTACTTTAGCCCTTTTGCCACCTACAGTGGCTGAGACAGGAGTTTTGGGGGAGTTACACAGAATGGAGATGATCTGTGAGGAACAGAAAAACCAAGGGTGGGGTGGGCACAGATATGTCTGAGGTGGTAACTGGGTTGATGGCTTAAGGGCTGTTGAAGCTGGGTTTGGATGTGTTGGGGTTTTTTGCTTCTATATTTGTAGTGAGCATGCATCAACACAGCTGTAGTGTTAGGCATAATCTCAGAGCCTTTACAACCATCATTCTAGACACAAAATTAGCATAATATGTATTGGCCAAATGTTTTCAGCTTAGTGGCTACCTAAAATTAGTCTCAAACTGTGTAGGTGCTCAAATGTGGGCTTGGGAGCCTGGATTTGGGTTGGAAAACGTAGGCTGTAGTTCTTCAAGCATCCGCAAAGAGAGGGAAGTTACTGTAGCTCTGAATGTTCCTGAATATGCTTACATTTAGGCTGCAATATTCATTGCTCTTTTTTAATAAGTACTGTCAGCATTTTTGTTAATATAAAGGCAAGACGTCGTTGCCTTGTAATCTTGACAGGAAAAAAAAGCTATTACAGTCACAGCTTCAAGAACTATTTATTATTTTTCACTGGCTCTGCTTCTGAGAAGTTTTCTAAAGACTCTTATTCTCTCCAAAAATGGATAGGTCCCCTAGAAATAAAGCTTTCTTCCATGACTGGTGTCTTGCTGGTTGGTGCTGCATGACTGCTAGATGAAAAACATTATTAAAATTAGAATGAAAACTTCTCTCTTGTTTTAACTTCTCTGATGAATAATGTAAAATCCCAAACAGTTTATGTTATCAAAGAGGTCAGGGGACATACAATTTCAGTTAGAAAATGTGATGATGTCACGAAGAGCACTCAATGTGCTTTACAGCAAAGGATTTAAATGCCTCAAAGGGAGAAGTAATTTTCACTGCCCTTTTGTAACAAAGCTACTGCAATAGATAGCAAAGTGGTAAAGCTGCTTCCTGCATAAACGTCTTTCCTTTCTGCTTCCTTCCAGCAGATATATACAGGAAATACTTGAGTCACAAATAGTTTTCTTTGGGACGAAATTTATGTGAGAAGGGGTCATTTGTTCAGTGTCATCAGTTGTAAAGTTGCACAAGGTCACCCCAGAGAAAATCCTTCCTTTCAAATTCTTTTTGAACCTTAAAAGCAGTTGCCAACCTGGGATGAGAACATATTAAACCCAATAACCAACCAAAAAAGAAACCATGAAATGAATTTGTAGCCAAAGGACTGGCTGCTGTCCCCTGCGTGTGCTACAGCAGTTTACTGAACTAATTCTGGACACCTCTGCGAGATGTTCGAAGTTGGAATGAAAAGACAGCTCTTTTGCAAAGTCTCATTAAGCGAGATTTGTCTTGGTCCTTGCTTGGAAGAGGACCTGACCTCGGGAGCTGGAAATAGCTGCAAAGCTTGGCCCCATGAAAATCGTGGGCTGTTGTAAGGACCTTTCCGTGGTGCCATGAGTGGTAGATCACCTGTGGTCTGGCTACATCAGAACTCGGATCTTGGTATTTGGGGCAAGAAACTCTATTACTTAAGAAATAGTGATACCCCAGTGGCCCTGGTACAGGGCAGGTCTGCAGATATGTTTGAGCTTGGTGCTGTCTCAGGGTATTTCTCACACAGCAAGGGAACCGAGCCAGCTTACGAGATAAAAGCACACGCACTTGAGCAGTACGCAGTGCGGCAGGAGAATAAAACACCAGGAGTACAGATGGTGTGTGGTTATGTAGATACTTCCTCAGCTTTGTAAAGAATTAGGTCCTGTGTTCCCTGTGTTTGAGTGCTTGCCACAGGTTTATCTCTTCCCCAAACAAAAGAATTATACAAAAGAAAATGCGTTTAAGTAATGAGAAGGTAAATTCAAACGTGTATAAGACATCTCTGTGCAATTTATTTACGTTTTCTGTAGGGTTCTGGTTTTATGCCACAGTGCTGAATATTATGTAAGGATTGTATTATTTATTTTCTGTAGACTGCCGAGTCCTCTCCTGGCTAGTCTTCTGTGTTGAAAGACATCATCTGCTGTGGATGTATGTTTGGGTGAAATAGAATTCCTTCTGTCTTTCCCTCAATCTAACAGAAAAAAGAAAAATATTATTCTTACTGGGAAAAACAAAACAAAATGTGCAGGTTTTAGTCAGGAAAGAGTTAACTTTCTTTACAGTGGCTGGTGTGAAGCTGGGTTTCTGAAGTTACCCTGAGGAAAGTACTGATAAGGTGCCTGTTTAGCTGGTGCTGGGGAGTGCTTGCACCAAATTCAAGGTCTTTCTCAGCTTCTGATGCTGCAGCTGCGTTCCCAGCTTTCTCGCTACAAGCAGTATGGGCGGACACACAGTTCAGACAGCCGACCCCAACTGATGCCGTAGTACGTCATGCTTGGTACATAAGCAGGGAGTGCGTTTGGGGGCCGTTACACTTTTTTACACTTTCTAACACTTTTTACACTCTCTCCTTAACACCTTTGCTAACTCTTCTGTTAGCTGCTGTGCTGGCTCCTTCGCTGGCTCATTCATGAGTGGGTTGGTGGGTCTGTTAGTTTTCCCAGCTGTGCTGTTGCTGATAGGCTTTTCTCGGACTCTGCTGCGGTCGCTCTCAAGCTCTCTGACTCTTGCTACTCGGGACCTGGCCGTACACTGGTCAGTGGGTGGTGAGCAATTGTATCATGTTTTATTTTCTATTATTTTAATTATTACTAGTAGTATTTGTATATATTAATTTAGATATATTTTATTAATTTATATTCAATTAGTAAATAGTTCTCATCTCAATTTTACGAGCTTCCTTGTCTTTTCCTCCAATTTTCCCCCTCTGCTGGAGGAAGGGGTTGGGGGGGAGGTGTGAAAGCGGCTTCATGGTATTTTGATGTCCGGAATTAAAGCATGACAGAGTTCAATGTTTTGTCAGATTTCAGAAGAACAAACTTTTATCTGTGCTGAGGAGCGATGCATTGTTTTTCTGTTAAGCTAGAATAGTAGGTGGTAGGACACTAAAACCAATCGTGAGCCTGGATAGAAATGCAGGCGGAATAGAGGAGGGCTATGAGAAGAAATTAAACAAGCCAGGTAGAAGCTGAGCGGGAGTTGACCACTGTCTGTGGCTGCTAGTATTGAGTGGCTTTTATTCATGGCATTTCATTGAAATACAAGTGCAGGGGAATATGCCATAACTGGTGAGACTTTTCTGATTTCAGTGGATCCTAATATTGGAAAAGTTAATGGTCTGAATCAGTGGTTTTCAAATGTCATTGACTATACATTATAGTGAATAAAAATAAAAAAAAAAAAAACCAGCCAGGAAAAAACCTGTTGGGATTCATTACTATGCTTTTTTTGTGGTGGAAATGAGTGAGCAACTGGAGCTTAACAAATCCCTGCAAAAAATAAATGAGCTAATACCCAGTAGAGAGACCTCCCCTGTCTGCCCGTAACAACTGTGTTTTACACAGTGATTGTTTATCTTGTTTGTTGTATTTATTCCGAGTTTGGTTTATGCCAGCCTATTATCTCCTCCAATATCAGTTTGTTCCTTTTGCCTACCACATTCTTTTCTGTCTTTTCTCCCTGTCCAAAACTGTTTGCCATGTGGGTGGCTTTTCCCCTCTATGAAAGGTGAGAAGACTGGGAAGAAATACAATGCTGAATTGACAGCCAGAAGTAAGTTAACTAAATGCAGTTTTCAGTAAGCATTTACCATGGCTCAGAGGGGGCTCCAGAGGGGCTGTGAGAAGTTAAATCTGTCTTGGTTTTATTAGTTATGCGACACATGGAGCAAGTTCAGAAAAGGACACGTAAATAAACACATTACATCAATTTTGACTTCATGACATTAATTTCTCTTCTGACCCTCCTAGGCCCTGAAATTAATAAACATTCAGGAAAGGAGTGACAAGATTTATACATATAAAGACACTGACTGCAGCGAATGGGGTCAGAAGGCTCACAAATATCCTGTGTCTCTTACAGTTGTACCTCGTGTGTGCAAATGGAGATTCCTTGTTTTTTCAGATCTAAGAAGCAGTGTTATCTTTCAGTTTTCTGAGATTTCAAACATGCAGAGTAGTGCGGTGTAAAGCTAAATTCAATCCAAAACATCCAGGTGTTACTGCCCATATTTTCTTTTGTTTCCAAATGAGAAGTAGCTCTGGTTATTTATGGTGCTACACAAGTCTTAACTTACAGTTTATACCGTGGTAACTGCATTTATCACTATATTCTTTCTGAATTTTAGTAGTCACTTTTGGTGTCACATAAACAGTAGTGGTTGTTCAGAATCCTCTGAATATGGTCTAAATTTAGAAATAGAAAGTAGTTTTCTGTTGAAGTTAAGTGACATACAATGGTGTAGTTTTACATTTCATATCTCTGATTATCTTATACATTAATACTTCATATCTGTCTGTACCATTGAGATTTTCCTGCAGTGCAATAAAAACAGAAAGTAGGAAGCAAGCTATGAAAAGAAATATTCAAGGACTTGAAGGATCTGCCTGGCTTTATACGCAAAAAATATTCAGGGTAAACTAGCACAATTTTGCATAGGCCCCTGGTACAGCTGCCCTGCCCTCTGAGACCAGCCTGTTGGTGTTTTCTGCTGGTAGTCAGTGTGCAGAAATACACACATCCACCTTTTGCAAACTAGAAAGGGGCTTAGAGGGGATTCAGTGTGCATCTGTGTTTAATGTTACCTGAACTATCCCACAGACATCAACGGGTCTAGTTAATTGGTTGTCTTGTGATGCACAGTGCATGCTTGGGGAGAAGGTCAGGTGCCCTTAGAAAACACAAAATTGCTGATAATGGAGCTCTTGCCTAAAAAGGTCTTGCCTGTATGTCACTGAGAATAAGCTCTGTCGTTAGGCAGCAGTTCCTCTAAGTTGGTTTGGTCGTGTGACTTCCACACTGCTATAGATTTTGTTGTATATCATTCTGGCTTCTGTGCTGCTGGGAAGGCAAAGCTGCAGGTGAACCGAGGTAGTATCTGCTACTCTGGTAGCTGCATGGAGGATAGTGCACAGCTTTTCCTAAGTACCTCCTAAGTAAATATAATGATACAGACCGATGTGGAAAAAGGCAAATACTGAAGCCTTTCAGGTTTACGGTTCTGTGAATAGATGTTTGGAAGAAGCATAAACATGTTCATACACGCATGCATGTGTATGTGCACGCAGATTACACAACTGAATTCCCAGGTAGTGAGGAAGAGCTCTGCAAAGAGAAATCTGAGAAAAAAGTGTGTGCTTTCTTGTTTATTTTCTTGCTTTCGGAAAACAAGTAGATTACTCAGCCCGATTACTCAGCATTGCTTTAGATGGCGACAGTCATCTCCCCAAGAAACAGCCAAGAATCATGAGAGGACCTTCATTATGTCCTTCTCATGTCTGGGCTTAACAAGAACCAAATTGTGTTGCTCCCCTCATCTACAGGCCCAAGAGGAAAGGGCATTAACCTTTTTTGACTGCATTAGCAACTCTTGGTTTTCCTTTTACTCCCAAATATTCAACCTTTTGAGAATCTGGCTTAGCTCAAGTTCACCTTTCCATTTAATTTTGTCTTGGAAAATGCTGGGAAAACATTAAGGCATTTAAGCCTTAATTTGGCATTCTTGTTCATAATTTACAGTTTGGCCTCTACCCATGTGATCACATTCAGATTGTTCAGCAAGACCTGCATTCTCAGAATGAAAATTAAATTCTTGAATGTTTGGGAGTGAAAGCTATTCCTGGCTGAGCAGTCTAGTTCTCTGCTCTTATCTTCAGATGAAGAAACACAAAGTATGGAACTTCCTAATTCTGGCTTTCCTTAACTTTGATGTTCATGAGATGCTAATTCCTCTTAATAACTTCACTGTATGTAATACTAATTAATACTGTCAATGTTTCCTGTTGGTTTTAGTTGGCCTCTGAAATAATCAGACTGGGAGTTTCAGGGAGGACCATGACTGCAGCATTCCTGCACTATTAGACATCTCGGACAAAAAAAAAGTGGGAACACTGTTTTAAAAAGCCACCGCCATCAAAACAAACCAGCAACAAACCCCATTGCTGCCACTATCTAAACATTCTCCACACATGTTCTGCTCCAGGGAAGTACTGGTTTTTACAACGTGTCTTTGCCTTTATTTGCTTCTCTTTCTACCATCACAAGCAAAAGGAACATGGTGAGCTTGCAGGCACATCAGGCAGATAAATGAATTCAGAGAGGTCATACTTGCAACTCTGTTTTCTTAAGTAAGTAGTGGTAAAGATCAAGGCTTCTTAAGAATGTTTACTTTCAGGTGTCATGATCTGTTGAAGCATTCTGCGCACCTCAGTAGAATTAGGGAGGGGGGGTTGTGTGTTTTTGCTCATTTTGCAGTGCTCAGAGGAAAAACTGGTTTTGACTTAGTGCTGTGTTGAGTCTTGCCTGACTTTGGTGTAAACTTGCTGGAAATAGTTTTGTATTCTGCAGCAGGATTAAATTATCTGCAGGGGATGACTGCAGTCAGGCAAGTTTTAGTGCCTATGATGGCTCCGTCACTAGCACCAGTTTGACTGGTACCGTTGGGTTTATCGTGCCACCTAGTGCATGCTGGATAATGATGCTTGCGCATCTCTACAGAGGTTTTCAGCAGAGGTGGTGGGATTGTATAAAGCAGCCTGTTCTTTAACAACACAATTAGAGGCACAGTTCTGTATTTCCAGTTTAGCACACTTACACAAGTCAGCAGACCTATACAAAGTAGGCCCATGCTAATTAACCAGGGCACCAGTAGCAGCTTCCAGCAGGGAGCTTAGTGTGGGCTCCCTGCCCCAGCTGATTACCCGTGATTTTGGGCCGTTTCTCCATTGGCAGGATTAGTGCTTGCTGAGGTACGTGCACTTGAGCTGCAGAAATGTAACCCACGTCACGACCGAAGTGGCTCACAAACCCAGATTTCCAGGCTGCAGAAAAATGTGTGTTTCCATGATATTTTTCCCTTTAAAAGAGTAGGGATCTGACTGATGTGTATCTGTGGCTTTTGAGCTACAGGGTAGACATACCTCCCCTAGTGCAAACTTGGGTGTTTATGGGGTTCATGGGCCTACTGCTTGGAAGGCTTGAGTAAGGAAGTGTGTGCAGTTTGATTGCTCACTGAGATATCTTCAGAAAGAGTAACCCTGAAGGTCTGTGCAGTTGCAGAAAGATTTATCCAACCCAACATATATAGGTCTGATGGAATTGCCCTGGATTAGATTTTGACTGTGCCTGCACCTACGCTCAGCTTGAGTCTGTTCCTGCGTGAGCTTGTCTGTGCATTTTAAGACATACAGCAAGATCAGCTGAATGCTTTTTCCCCCTCCAGGTCCATTCACTCAGATGATGTGCTAATTGGGTCACTGAAAAAATCAAAGGTACAGAAACTGGATTGAGTGCTCACCAATCGGCTCTTACATGTAATTGGTGTATTTTAGTTTAACTTGTCTTAAGACGTTTTCTGATGTCTCTGAGAATGTTACCCATAAAAAGGCAGGCTGCTGCACGTCGGGAAAGCGTCAGCGAACACATGAATATTTTGAGCTGCAAAGTGTAGCATTCAGTATTTAACACTACAGCAGAGAGGCATGTGACTTCTCTCTCACATGGCAGCTCCTTGGTTTATGCGTTACTGATTGGAAAATAGCAAAAGTATCCTGCAGAATCACTTTTGAAGAAAGGGCAAGGCACTGAAATGATCCACAGTGCTAATATTTTGCTGCAGAATGATCCCTGCTGTTATCCCATAAAAAAGTCCTGTGTGTTGGAAGAGAACGGACTTGCTGACGGCAGAGATGAGTTTCTGCAGGGTCCCTCTGTTTTCTGCTTAAATAGAAGTGCTCTGTCACAGGTGCGACGTCAGAAGCAACAGTGTGACCTGACAACCAAGCACATTTAATCTGTTCTTTGGTGGACCTGAATGTATTTTGTCTGTGAAAGCAACTACTGTGTACGCACACAGGTAGGAGTGAGTGCGTCTGTGTCGGTACAGTTGGAGAGGGAGATGAAGGACTGCTGGAGCACTTGAGGGTATTGCTTCCTGGCAGGAACACACGTACTCCAAGGCAAACAAATTTGCTCAATATTTTTATGAGTCTCTGAGCTCAGCTGGCTTTGGCAGGGATGACTTGACTTCATCCAGAGAGGCAATAGCGGGGAGACCATTCCCTTTATTTGGGTAGTGGAACATGAGTAACTTCTTCCCGTAGCTGGAGGGAGCTGCCTTGGGCTCCTCATCATGCAGAGTGTGTGATACTGCCTCTCTCGTGGCCCTCCAGAGCTCTCGTGCAGCTCCCTTGTACGGCCTAACCGCACTGCAATATGCAATTGCCTCTGCTGCCGCAGTTTCGGCACGAGCACTTTGGACTCTGTGAAGTAACAAGTAATACTAAAGAAAACAGTCTTGCAATAAACGCTAATCACACCCTATAGGATTGCACTGAATCTGTCATTAGATAGTAGGTAAGAAATGCAGAAATACTAACTTCCCCAGAACCTTAGAGAGGTTAGAGTTCTTTGTCAATAGGTAGTTCTTCTAAACATGCAGTTTATTTCCCAATACAAATTCTTCATTATTCTGTAGTTCAGGATGAAAGGCCTCATCATTTACCTGAGACAGAAATGCCCTTCAGAGAACACAGTCATTTACTGGGATGAGGAAATTCTGGAAATAGAGGCAAAGGTTCTGTTCTGCAGGTGCAACCAAGCTGCCACAAAGTCTTAAGGGGGCTGGCTGTGCGTCGATGACCATTTAGACAACCGTAGCTTGGCAAGCTTCACTAGTCCTCCTATTTTTCTGGCCTTCTGATATCGATTGTTGCACTTCTGTTCTCCTGAAGCCAGAACTACTTCTGCCCACTTTTGTCTCTCTACCTCTCTCTTCTTTTGTGGTCTTCTGCAACCGGACCGTACTGTCTGTCCGAAGCATTCACTGCCTGATACATGTCTATGGTGCCAACTAATGCCGTTCTGAGTTTATGAATTTATCATTTATATTGAGTATGTGTCTCTATGACATGAAAAACTGAGCTGGAGGTTAAGTGATTCCTGTTTCAATCTTCCTCCTGACCTAGCAATAATTCTCTTGATGATACAAACCGAATAAAGAATGGAATTTCTATGCCAATCTGTTTGTCAGCCATAAACAGGCAGTATATTAGTCAACCTTTCAGAAGTCAACAGCAACATATTTCTGAATCCTGGTATCTCCAAAATATACGTAGATGTTTGCTCTGGAGTTTTCCGGTATTTTTGTTGTCAGCTGAGAGCTGGTATGCGATATTTATGTTGGCTTGATCAGCATTTGGCAAAAGAGGGTAAGAACAAAACTGGGTATAAAATGGGAAGCTTTCTAACAGAGAAAGTGTCTTTCCATAGATATGATATTGCAGAAACATGAATCACTTAAGCTGTTCAGCATAAATAAGGAAAAACTGATTTAAAGCCTTTATTTTCAGAGTCTCAGAAAGATGTATTTTAATGAATTCAAAATATAAAGTCCTTAAAACTGTATCTGCTGCTCAGTGGTGAAGTCCTAAGCTTATTTCACATACAGGGGTAGCATTATTTTCATCGAGACTTTGGGATGATGGGAGACCTGACATGTCATCTGCATGTGATGATGAAATATGTCTGTCACTGAGAATTTCAGTGTTTTGAAGAGTGATGATTTATAGCATTACAGACCTAATCCACTCTAAGGTCATTATTGAAAATGAGGCGGTAACAGCAGTATTGTGTTTTCCCTGCACCTGGGACTCAGAAGGAAAGAGAATCAAGCATCTTTGGCTCTCCCTTGTAAGGCCAGGGACTCTTTGCCTGCTCTCGTCCCATGCAGAGCACAAGAATAGGAAGCAGATGGAAGGAAGTGGGGTCAGCCAATAGACTCAAGCCAACATCATTGCTGAAATAAGCTTTTGCCCCTAATGAGAAATTACTTCCCTCTGTGAGGAAGTTATTGTGAGTCTATGTAGTTCCTCCCTTGGGTTCCCCCAGCAGCAAGATGGCTTCATCTATGTGATTGTGAGATTAGCTCTGAAACAGGATCCTCCGTTCTGTTGGCCTTTACTTTGATGTATTTATTCTGTTCTGTTTTACATGAAACTTGTTTTCTGTGGAATGCTTTCACAACCTTGCAAGAAGAGACTATTCAACAACACTGGTCAAGCACCATCTTTAAAACAGAGGGAAGTTTGTGTGTGACCTGAAATAAATGTGAAGTGCCTGCCTACAAGAGATTTAGCAACAGCTGTATAGCACTGAAGTTCAGACAAACAATGGAGAAGTGATGACTTTTTAAACGTGGTCTTGCTCTGAAGCATCCCTCTTTTACAAACTGATCTTCAGTCACATGCTGTTACTAGTAATAGCAACAAAGCCCTGCAGTATGTTTGTGCAGGGCATGAATTAGCAGAGAACTTGACCTTCACTTTTGCACGTAGGAAGGGAGAAGTTATGTTTACAAGAGCATTCTGCGTTCGCTCCCTTTCTGCTGTGCGTGTACGGAGGGGAGTGGGGATAACTACCCGGTCTCTCTAAGCTCTACTCAAACCAAGCTGCGATGCTTATCAATGTGATTTTGTGATTAAAAGTTGTGATTCCTCCTTTACACACTTGAAATGCTAGCTGTAAACCTAACCTAACCATTACAAATCAAGAGCCAAGCACTTAAGCTTTCTGAAATATATTTATTAAAATAATTATCAGATTTTTTTTTTAAAGGCGCTCTACTTTTTGGGCGTGTAAATTGAGTTTTTGATTGCCGGAACAGCTAGAAACATACCTTTTGCTCAGGTGCTCTCCTGCAAATAGAAAAACAATAAAGAAGACCCAAGAACCTGGAAACAAAATGGAAAGAAAATTGAAATTTTAGGTCTAAGACAAGATTTAAATGCTAACCATGAAATTTAGCTATTCCGTTCACCCTTCTCTCATAAAACCTGCTACTCTGTGGGGCAGAAGTCCCTAGACTGGCTGTGATATTCTGACCCCCAGGTAATTTGTGCCATTATATAAATTGACATATATATATATATGTACACAAACATGGGAAAGAAAAGAGCAAAATAGTGTGTGCAAGCAGGTAGGAAGGCTGGGAAGTGGTGAAAATCAGATACGCCGTTGTCGCTGTTGGTGAGAGAAGGGAAGTTGTCACGGCTGTGGCTCCTGGCTGCTGCTGCCTGGAAATGTGTGTCAGCACCACGCAGCGGCACAAGCTGCTGCGGGAGGAGGATGCTGCACCTCCCTGTATCCTCGCTCTGCGTGGTGCTGTCGCCCGAGAGGTGCTGTTGTCACAAACAGGAGTGCTCGTAAGATGCTTTGGTGTGCATTGCCTTCTCCCCCCTACCCAAACAAACAAAAAAATCACAGCTCTGGTATGTAGCAGTGAGATTTGTGTATATATATATATATATATGTATAATTTTCTTGTTGCTATAAGATTTCAGGATGATCCAACAGTGTGCTTACTGGATTGAGGGGTGTTGTTTGAGGGGGAATTCCAGCGCTGCCTCAAACCCAGCAGTTTACGGTATCCTGAGCTGACCCCTGCTGAATGTATTACATCAAGTCTGAAACATTTTGTGGCAGGAGCAGAGCAGCCTATTCCTTTCATAGGAATGGCTTCATCTATTGCTTGCTCTTAGCTTAAGAACCTTTTGGTACTCAAACTGTCCTTTCTGCCAGATTTTTTTTTTTCATAGGTTCCCCTGGGGTTTGGCCATGAGCTGAGTGTGTAAGAGACCACTAAACAAGAAGAAAAAAATCCTCTGGGGATCTTAGCTGAGCAACCCTATTTAATAAAAACAACTGTGTGTGATGAGCCAGTTCCATAGCGCAAACGTTCAGAGGACAGAATGCCAAGCGCTTGTTTGTAAACCTAAGCTTTTATTAGCAGCACTGTTATAAAACAATTACGATCCCTTTCCGAGACTCACAGGCTACCTGCATCCCTGTAGTAATTCAGAGCGCTGCTGGATGGGCTTTGTGAGTGTTGTAGGACTAATCCCTCTGGTTCCTTGATTATGAGCATGTGCAGAGCAGCTGAAGGTACAGTCGTGCATGTAGAGCTAACACACAGAGACTTGCCTTGCAATGCCATGTTTGTGCATGTGTTCCTACAACTGAGACGGATACAGGGAGCCTGCCTGCCTTGCTGCCTTGTCTGATGTTTTCTTGTTTCTGTTTCAGCATTCAGGATAATTCCTTCAACACGACAGCTTTAGCAGAGTAAGTGAACATTTTAAAGATGTCCTTATTTTTCAGTAAGAATGATGAGTTTAGCTAGTGTAGAGAATAATTGTAGGTAGCATGTGAGAAGTCCCGAGCTATCTGTCATATATTTTGATTCAGTTTTCTGTAGTCTGTTATTGACTGTATGGGAAGGATTGTGTGAAACAGCTACTTTTACATGCTTTGTGACCATTTAGCAGTGAAATATCTTTCTGGGAGCATGTGTGTTTGATGTGCATCACACGTGTTTAAATGCACGATATGCATTTAATGAATAAATCTCCTGTGGACATATCGTTCATGTCTGTTGCTGGTGATCTTGACAAACACAAGTGTGTCAGTTTTCTAAGAACACATGGTCTGTACTTCCTGGAAACGTTATTAGAAAAAAAACCCCAATTTGCAAATATTTTTTTAAAAATAACCATACATTATTTAGGCCAAGCGCCAAATACATTATTTCTTGGTAAACAATTCCATAAACTTATTAGAAGGCCTTTCATATATATCATGATAATAAGGATGTTTATGTTGATTTTTTGTTGTTTTACAGGCACAATAGAACAGGACAAGGGAGAACATTAGAAAGTTAGAAAGGCAAAAGCGTTAGGAATTATTACAAATGAAATGGTCTTTGTTTTATTTTAGTCTAAGACACTTCAGACTGGATGTTTCCTACATAATTTTGCATGCTTTTGATAGTTTCAAAAGCTTTTTGGAAGGAAGACTCTTCAGCAGCTTTGTGCCAAGCAGTTTCTCAGGAAGGAAATTATTTATAGATTTGTTTGTGTGTTAGGTGAGTTTTACACTGCTAAAATGCCCATAATTTAAAAACCCTAGCTGGTCAGTGAGCTGCTTACCTAAGTGTTGTGGGGACAGGATACATTCAGAAGGCAGGCCAAGCTGTAATTGTCTGAGCCATCCCAAAGTGTTACCAAAATCACTACAGGAGAAGTAACATAGAGTTCCAAATAATTTCCCTTTCATACATTGCTTCATTTTCTTTGCTTACATTGCATTGCTTTATTTAATATTTTAACTTAATCACTCTTTTTGTGTGATTGTGGCAGATACGGAAAAATTTAACTAACAGGGACACAGGAAAATAATAAAAAATGACCTAATGATCTATTAGCTTCTGTTAGGTGGTGAATTGTGGTCTGTAAAATTCTGGGAGGCTCCCCCTTCACAGAAGAATAACCAGATTAGCGATAGAACATTTTCTGTATTTTTTCTTCCTTCTCTTTCCCCTGTCCCTAAGCACATTCATTGTTTCCCATAGAAATTACCCTGTGTCTGCTTCACCCTTGAGGCCTCTTGGACTTGAAGGTGATGGCTTTCTCTGTGGTGCTTTGTGTGACCATCCAGGCAAGGGCCAGGATGGCATAAAAGCTGAGTGTGTGTTGTCAGCACTGCCCCTGGGGACAGATGGAGCTGTGCCGAGCTGAGAGGCAGCCGCATGGCAGAGGCCGGGCCAGCTGTTGCCCGAAGGGTGAATCTCCCTCACTTGAGTAGCTGTTTGTTCTGTTTCAAGGGCTTGAATTTTTAATCTTATCCTCCCAAACGTAGAAGGAGAAACATGCTTTTAGAAAACAAAGCAAGCAAACAGTGACATCTGAAAAGCTTCGTCCAAATGCAAAAACTTGATTTCCAGAACTGATTTCCCTAAATCCTGTTTAGATCTTCCCGCGAAGCCTGATATTTGAGAACTGCTGAGGATACACAATTCATACTGATTTCAGCACTAGTTGTTTGTGCTGGCCGTATCTGAAAATAGGTTACTTGCATTTAGCAGAATAAAGAGAGAGCTTGCCGTGCAACTTTAGACATCCTCATTTGACAATTTATTATCATTACTGGCGGCAAAGTCAAAATCAAGGCTTCCTGAATGATATAAAAACTGGTGATACAATACTTTCAGGAACATTTCGCCAGACAAGGCAAGTGCCTGGGGCTGCTGAGCTTCCAGCAAGCCATGCATGCAGCCTGGTTTAGAAGTTGTTCATGTGAACATCTTAAAGGTCAAGCCAGCAAAAGGGAGCAGTTTTCAATTTGGCTCCTATGGAAAGGTGAAAATGGAAGAAAGTTAAAAAAGCTAATCCCATTAAACCATCCGTGGAGGAAACATACGGAGGCAGTACTGAAAAGAGTCAGAGCAGCAGTCCACCTAGACCGGGATCCCATCTCTGTCCTGAGCCTGGCCAGTGCCGTAAGATAGGTAGGGGGATATACTTACTTACTTTTAAGAGACACACCTGGCAGTCAGTAGTTACTTCGGGCACTGAAGGAAAAGGATTCCCATCACTGGTTTTGTCAAAAGACACACTTTCTGCCCAGTGTAAGATTCAACCCATATAGATTTATGCCTTGAAGCTGTCTGGCATATTCTTTGATGGTTTAGGAATGAGTGAGATGCTGCTCCAATTTTTGAGTTGTTGGGAAATTTCTGTACTACATGGCCACAAGCTTTCACAAAACTTAGCAAACTTTGGAATATCCCTCAATTTGTTAACTGAAGCTAAAGTTGGACAACAAGATTTACAAGTTACTGGTGAAAGGAGGGGAGTTGTGTGCATGTCCCTGTTGATATGTACAGACAAGTGTCATGAACATATAAGCTGCATTTCTTAAAGAAGCCAAGGTAAAACCACTCTGTTTAGTGATGGATATTTGCATTACATAACGTATTCATGTTTTTAATAGTACTGCTATGATCTTAGCCTCAAGCACTGTCTTGTGTGAGTGAGCTTTGTTGGTTAATATTTATTCTTACAAAGAGAAAAATTTCTGTTAACAATTTTAGAGTGTGTTGCTTCTGAACTTCCTCACAATCTTTTTATTACATGATGGACATGGCCTTCAATTCATTATTGCTTATCTTTCCTGCCTACTGCTATCTGGTTATTCAAATACATTTTGTCATGCCCACTTAATGTTGTTTAAAAGTTCTGTCTTGTTTTACAGCTTTTATCAGGTGCTGGTTGCTAAGGTAGGATCTCTACTTCTCAAGGCCCATTTATTACAGCAGCTCTGGGAAAGCAACCCCCAGGCCACTTCCCCAAGTTAAGGAGTATGCACACGTAGACTTGGCTGATGGACCTGCGCTCAGTCATCCATCATCCTTCCAGAGAGTGTGCCCTGTCACCACAATGGTTTTTCAGAACTGAAGGCTGCCGAGTGTGGCAACTGGTGAGAAGGGAGGGAGTGAAACCGGTAGCAGAGCTGCTTCTTCCCACCTCCTGTTCCTGTGACAGAGGGGGAAAGGATTCGTCCCTGTAGAGGGTCCCTGGGCTTTGTTGGCTGTGGCTTGGCCTATGGTGCACAGCATGCCTGGTGGCCTTACCCTACTTTCTTGTCTGCGCTGGGACCTCTGTCCATCCACCTCTGACCTTGGCAGTCTCCTCACAGTGTATTTCCTTGCCGTGTTTTAATTCCTCTGAAATTTTCCATCGTGTTTCCCATCCAGGTTCCTGGTTGCTTTCCTACTGGGCTTCCCCAGTCATGCCCTCCGGTATGTCCTCTCGCACACCTTGCTGTGTCAGAGACCCCTAAGGTGGTAGGGGGTAAACCAGAGGGGAAGGTGTGGCTGGCATCCCGAGGCAAAGGCAACTACTTTTCCACAGTGAATCTACCCATTTTGTACACCAGCCCCCTGCCTTCCTCTTGCCATCCCACTCTGCCCTCGGGGTGAACTACACTGGTTGCAGGAATATCCTGTGAGATTAGGAGGGATCTGCAACTGTAGTTACATGTTCCAGTCTGAGCAGCAAAAGCTTTCATCCGTATGCTGATGTATTCAGGAAGTGTAAGCACTTGAGTGCCCCTTTAAATATTTTCTGCTGCAGTCTGGCTTTTGACAAAGATACTAGCAGAGGACTGGTGGGAAAGAGGAATACATTAAAAACCTTGCCATCAAATTGCAACGCGGAGCTATGAATTTATCACCTAATGCGCTCTGTCTGAAGCGGGGCAGCTCATCTGAAAATTTAACAAATCGGCGCAAGTGCAGGCTGCTTCCCCCATCATGAAGAGGTTCCTCTGCCGGCAAACTTCAGGTGATCCGGGCCTGCTTAGGGTCTGTGCCCTGTGAGTATGAACAGAGGGTGAGGAGAGGGCCCCGACTCGTCCCCAGAAATAGTACCTAGAAAGGGTGCATGCGTATTTGTTAGGAGTGTATGCATATCTATGTACGTTTATTTGAAGAACGACTGCTCGTGGGCTTTGCAGTTATCCCATTCTGCTGCACACTGTAGTGTTCAACACTGAGCGGTTAGCGTGTTCGTCCAGACTTCTCTCTTGGTTAGGCAGCCTTATGACAATTCTGTTGTTTGTAACTTTAGGGGATGTAATCGATTGTGGTTCTTCAGGCATCTTAAAAAATTCTCCTAGTTCGCTTTTTAAGACTAATGATCACTTTTATTTTGGGGATTTATTTTTCCGCTTCACAAGGAATGACTGCGCTACTACAGTTCATATTTTTATAAGTCTAGGAAGAAAAAAACCTTTTAGCTAACTGTTTCTATTTTTTTTTTTTTTTCAACTGCGAAGTATACTACAAGCACTTCAAATAGAGAATTAATTGTACTTTTCTGTAATTGTTACAGTAACATCTGAATTATTTGTCATTATTTCCATCTGGCTCAAAATGATATAGCAACCTGTGTACACATCTCAAATCCTTTCTCTCTCTGAGATTTAGACTATTGTGGAGCAGCTATGGCATTAAATGACTCCAGCTAAGGTGTGAGAAGGAGAAACGTGTTTGTACTTTGAGCCACAGTGTCATGTCATTAAAAGCTAAATTTCTGCAGCTGGCAGAAAAATCAGCAATTGTTTTGTCTCCATTTTCAAGGTGTGACGGAGATTCAGACTCTGTACATGAAGATCAAACAGCCAGTTCCAGCCCCAGGTATTCTACTGCAAATTCTGTCTGAAATCTGCTGGCAACAAATAGCGCCATCAGCGAGCTTCTGTTAAACCATCAGAAAGGCATGCTTATTCTCAAGAGAATGCAGGATTTCTGGGGCATTAATTGCTAAGGCTGTTAGTATTTCTGGGGAATGCGTATTTGTCTTGTATACCTATGTGTAAACAATATCAAGTTTAATTACTGTTGTTATTAGGTGAGTAAACGTAGTCTGTGTTCTTAACTTCACATCAGACTACTTTCATTCAGATGCATCTCTGGTGCTAATACGTTGAATTTTACTGTACAGCAGCTGGTACAAAGTAGTAGTAAGTGGAGTTTTGCGACTGTGCAAGGATATGCTTATTGATGAGTATCTGAAAAAAAAATCCTTCAAATTCTAATTTAACTGAAGTATTCTGGAGGCATGTGTTTCTCATGGCTATGTTAGTATATATTGATTACTAGAATGCTAGAGAATTCAGAAACGTTTTTAAATCAGATGATGCCTTAAAATTAGCACCAACACTTGTGCATATTCTTGAAATGCCTGTAGGACATAAAGCACCTTACCCTGTAACTATAACAACTGCCGTGGAGCACACTTGCAGAAGGGATGGGCAGCAATGGTGTTTAACTCCATAGGCACCCTGCGAGCATCCATCTGGACGCTGATGGGACACAGATGGAAAGTGAGTTTGGCAGCTCAGAATCCTTAGGAGAAAACACTGAATTAGCAAGTTAGGCTTTCTAAAAAAATCTCAGGGGTTTAATGCAATAGTCTTTGGCTCCCTTGGTTGTGGAAGTTTCACACCAGGAGAGAGGCCATGTCTCAGCTAACCATTAAGATTTTGCTGGCTGAAGATAACATCTGAAATTCCCCCTGCAAACTAAGCATCAGCCACGGATTTCAGACCAGTAACGCCGATCTGCGCATTCTGCCAGCTAAGCGGGCAGCCTTGCATTCTGCATTGCGGTACCTTTCTGGATGGTGCCAGGTGGAGACGCTCCCAGTGGAAGGCATTAGACCAGTCTAAGGTTGGAATGGTTGGGTGTGGGTAAGACTAGGACTTCTTAGGACAGGTTGCACTCTGTAGGCCAGGTGGAGATTGGAAGCAGCTGTCCCAGATTCAGTGGTTAACTGAGCATTCATGAGCAATAGTGTCTCTTTAAACCACTAGATGTGGTGTTACGCAGGAAGGCCTTTCCTCCAAACTGGGAGGATACTTGTCCCTTCCACCCAAACACACCACTGGCTGTTCACACCCTGCTTTGTATGCCTACCTCCCTCACTTTGTCCAAACCCCCTCAACAACAGAGACTGTGAGAAGGGAAGTGTGACTATAGGGAGGAATTCTTGTACGTAATGCCATTTTTGTGAGATTATAACCCAGTGTGAGTTACTGGATGGGGCAAAGTCTTCTGCACGAAAAAGGCAGTTTCAGATTTTGTTTGGGGAATGTGAACTACGGGGCTGAGGCCAAACAGTGCCTCTAAAACTGGTCTCATTTAAATGGCTCCACAGTTGTATTCATAGTAATACAGTAGTTTAGCTTGTGGTTTCACTATAAATGGTAGTTTCTCAGATTCATTTTACTAACATATGCAGTGTTTGGTGTGTAGACTACTCAACTCGGTAAAAATTAAAATGCCATGAATAGCAAAGAACTTGCTGCTGTTCTTCCTTCATAATGTTTTGACAGGTGTCTGAAGTCCTGCCTGATGCATTTCAATTTTATTTTCTTGCAGAGATGATGATAACAAAGAAAATTATCCGAACAACGCTGCTGTGTTAGAGGAAAGGCAGCTGCCTCTGCAAGATACTCAACAGCACAAGCAGCAGGCTGTCATCGACTACGCCCTGAAGTCTGAAATGGGCAACTTAAAGCTAAGAAAACCGAAGCCCATTGCAAAGCTAGAAAATGGAAAAAGCCACGAGGAAAGTCAGGTAAATAACTAAACTTACCAAGGGTAGGTTTATTGCAGTGCGTGAGCAAACATATAATCTGAAATGCAAAGTGGGACTCCCTGGAAATCCGTGATGTGACTGAGACTTCCCAATAATCTACTTCAATTTTCAGGGACAGAGTCCTGGAACCCTTCTGTAAAGACAGTTTATTTCAGCCAGGGAATTGCAGAGAGGGGTGTGTTGTAACTGCTGTCAGAAATGAGTGGAGAGCATAGCTGAACATGTGCAAATATCTCTCGTTAGATTTCCTCTGACTGCTTGCACAAAATATAAAAATCCTGGTAGCTGCAGTACTTGATGAGACTTTTTCTGTGTTGTTTATTCAACTGAGGATCTCCTCTGCTGGTATTCTGGCTGCCAATGGAGAGACTTCATACTTTATCTTACTTTCTGGTTTTTTCTCATCTTTAAATAATAAATCTATTCCAATGCAGATTCTGGTACTGTGCTCTTGCCCACAGGCTTCCCCAGGTTAGACTGAGGGGAGCAGAACTTTTAACTTTTCTAAAGGCTATAAAGGAAGACTAGAAACGAAGAAGCTGCTGTCTGTGGAGGTACGTTTCTACATAGGTTCCAGAGTTACCACTTCCCAGCAGCTGCTGGAAGTGCTTCTGTTCCCCGCCCCACCCCGGTGCTTTCCAAGTCGTGTGCAGTGTAAGGGGTAGAGATCTGCTCCAGGTTTAACCGCCCAGCTAGAAAAAGTTTCATAACCAAGATGGTTGATGTTAACATTGGTAGGTTGTTGGCCTCTGGTAGGCACAAGGCCTGAGAGGTGCCTGTATTTACATCTCTTTTTTCATACATAATGTATTTGGCTATTTTCCGTCTCTCCTCTCTTCTTGTTTGTGGATAGAAATTTTCAGAGCACTTTCTGAAATGCTTTGAACCCATCATAGACCAGGAATGATTTTGGTTCATGTTTTTCAAATTTAGAATAGGAATTCATCATTTTGGATGGCATGTCTTACCTTCTAAGCGAGGAACATCCTTTTGAATCCCAGAAGAAAACATAAAAACAAATGGCATCCCAATGGTATTATCGCAGTCTCTTTCAAAATATCAGTGTGAGCTCTTGTCCTAATCTTCTTAGCTGTTTGTGCTGGAGTTCGTCCCTGAGATGAAGTAATAACTGCTGGTTTTTTGGTAACTGTATTGCATTACTAGGAGCTGTTATTTAGGCTGTGGGGAGGTGAGGTGGGTCTGTTTATCAGCAGATAAGAGAAAACGTAGGAAATACTGTCCTAAGAAGAGCAAGTGGAGGCGTATCAGGAAGAGGAGTCATGAAGGAGTCATAAGCAGAGCAAGATTGGTCTCACAGATCATCTTGCTCTTTCAGCTGCTTCCGAGTCTCCTGTCTGCCTGCTCCCTGTGGTGCCCGTGTCTCTTGCCCAACGAAAGCTAACACCGCACAGATTTGCTGCTCTGTGCTATTTTACGTGGCCTGAAGTGGTTAACTGAAAATGTCGATATTCTGTCATGGGAAAGTTTTCGAGTATATAATTAGACTGCCATGAAATACCAGTGCAACTTAGATATGCAGCCTCTGGAAGGAAAAACACTGTCAGGCAGATAATTGTCACATGACTCCAGGGCTTGAATTAGGAAGGACAAATGTGGTCGCGGCCCCCCTCCCACTACCCATTGCTCCCGTCTCTGGCATACTGGAAGAGGTAAGATGTGTAGGCACTATTTTATCTGACCTTTGATTTGATGAGAATACTTGAGGGACAAGAGCTAGTGTGGAGCCTTGAGTGTTATACAGACCATAAACACAAAGCAGACTTCCCTCTGTAACAGGAGATCCACTCACTGATAGAGGGGATTGTATCCTAGTAGTGTGAAAGACTTTTCAATGGGTATCCTGTAGCTATAGGATAGGAACCTCCTATAACTGAGTTCAGAGGTGCTTGCTGGAGAGGAAGGAGTTTGCCTCTTGGATGGTTTGCAGAAGGAAGCTGTTTTGAAGAAGGCATCGACCAAGACCCTTATTTCACACAGCCTTCATTCCCATTAGTGAGATGTGCCTGCTTCTTGCCCGTGAGAGCCCTCCTTGCTGCCTCTGCAGCTGGCTCGAGGGCTTTTGTTCTTAAAGAAGCAAGCGTCTGACTCCTGGCTTTGGTAAAGGTGTGTATGAAAAACAAAGCTCTGCTTGCAGAAGAGCTCAGCGAAGGGTTTTTTTTCTGTGTGCAGGTTCTCACTGGGATCCCTGACGTGTTCTGACCTCCCAAACCCCGTTGCATCTGTCTGTTAGCAGCCCTAGTCGTGAACCGGTAGCAACTGCTTCTCTCTGTTTCGAAGCTGAAAGCAAAGTGCTGCTGTGTTTATAGTAGCTGTTGTTTATATTTATATGGCAGGTTGTTATTATCTGGAAAAGTGGGCCAGACTGATGCTCTGAAACACTGCGCCACTACATATAGCTGCCTTTTATGAAACATCTTGCCACCAAGCCGCTCAATGAGATAAATTACGTACTGACAAGCAGCTGATGTTGAGCTGACAGACAGCAATATCTGAGTACCTGCATTTATGAAAGAAAAGCATGATGCACTGCACATGGTGATTAAACTGTTCATCCTCGTCGTCCTGAGCTTATGGGTAGAGTGCTTTTACAACAGTCTCCTCACTTCCCCAACCTGACTTCTCTGTGGCATCAGAAAGAACCATTGACAATCTTGCAGTGAGACTCTCAAGGGTGTTACTCTGATAAGCCAAGGAAATGTTTGCTACTCGCTCCTACGTGTTATAAGCCCATGGGTTGCTTTTTTAGCAAGTGCTGCCTTTAAAATCAGAATGGGCTATTGGGAGATAAGTGTGCTGTATGTGTTGGAAGGATTAAAGTCTGTCTGGTTGGGAACCAGTTTTGTGTTGCTACTAGTGAGAATCGAGGGGATTTCCACTGTAGGAAGGTCACTGAGAGGGAACAGGCCTGTGTTTAAGTAGAGGAGAGATGGCCAACTTGGGGATTGTGAGCTCGACGAGGCTGTCAGTCTGTCTGTGATTCCTGTGCCTCTGGTCTTTTTGAAACAAGTGTAGTACTGTGGTCATGTACCCTGCGTCTTGATGAAGAAAAGGTTATTAAATTTACTGTGACGATTGACAGGACCAAGTCTAATAAAAGTGCAGTACCAAGTGACTGCACTGGGCCACTTATCAGCTGATAAAATGTCACTGGAGTAAAACTGTACCTTGGCTATTACATGCAGTTATTTCTTTGGGGGCAGGAGTAGGGTATGGGGGCAGCTGTCACCTTTCCAAAGTGTGGGAAGAGAGGCAGGCTGCTGGAACATGATTACACTGCTGTACTCCAGCTACTTGGTATCATCTTTCCTATGGTTTCATGAGCTTCTTTAGAAATCCTGCAATGTTCATCTATATAAAATCAAATAATTAGGGTCTATTTGACTTTAAGAATTGAGGAAGAATGTGCTCAGAACATACTCCGGGGAGTCAGAGTGAGAGCAGATGGTGAGGAGTGGAAAGACTGCTTTCCTTGCCTAATCCTTTCTCCTGTCACTCACCTTTGATAGTCATGAATACAGATTATTAAATGACTCAGTCTCAAACTTCTTATTGATACTGTGACATATTTATAGCACTAGACATGCTAGCTAGTAAGTAGAGACAGTAAAAGTTAGTTTTAAAAGTCATATTATCAAGGTAAATGACTATAAAAATGAAATGGTGGCTTGACCATGCCTAGAAATTGGAATGCTGAAAACTGCTGTGTGAAAGTTTGTATTTTGAGTATAACTTAAGTGCTCAAGTTGCATGAATTTCAAAGAACTTCCAGTAATATGACATTAAAATTGTGGCTGTAAATGCACCGGGATAAAAACCATACAGAGCTGATGTTAACACATTAGCTACACAAACACATGAGCATGTCAGGCAGTGTGCAAGTTCTTCAGTTTTTCGGTATACTCTGTTTATGTTTAAACCAAGTTGAGATTAAATCTGCTCAGTTCAATACCCATTAAACATAGCTGCTTATTTTCTTGCATGGACTGGAATTTTCAGGAGGGGTAGGAGGCACTTCTGCTTGGGACTTCAGTCCTGGCTGTTTCCTGCTCCGACACAGCACCGTGAGGTGTGCTGGTACAATATTTGCATGGTGCTTGCATTTGAAGAGAGACAGAAGTGTTTGTGTGTTGGATAAAGCATGGGAAGGGTCCAGGGCACTTTCTGGAGTTCAAGAGCAGCTTAGGCTGCTGCGTAAGCACAGCGAAGGCTGGTATGCCTGTACTGTAATTCAGATGCTCTGACAGGGGTGCGTTATGACATGCTGTGATTTTTGTAAGGAAAACAGATTTAAAAAAAAAATTTAGCATGTGAAGCAGAAGCTGATTTATCTCAACACATCTCCATGATGGTAGTTTCTGGCTGCTTCCAAATCCATGTGTTATTTTGCGTACAAAGCAAGTATCGTGGTAGTACTTACACAGCACTGAGCCTTTTCAGCAATGCCAGGAGTTTTCCCCCTTCACAGGCTGCTTACAAGATGCAGAAGCTTGACTCTCTGTAGTGAGGAAGAAACACAAATACAGTAGAAGTCAGCACTGTACAGTTGGATGCCTTTGACACATGAGGGATGGATTTCCTTGCTCTTAAGAAACAGAGGTTCCATCAAAGGTGTTTAACACCCTGATGATGTAACTTTTGAACAACAACAAAGAAAAAAAATAAAAGGAAAGAAATAACCCAAACCCACCCAAATCCTCACACATTAACTCACATAAGTGAGTGCTTATCGCCAGTAGGTATTGCTGTCCTCAGCTTTCACCTAGCAGAAAGCATCTGGAAATGCCATGTTCTCTCTGCTGATACTGGAAAGGGCTACTTGTTGCCTAAGATGCTTCTGCTGAAGCAAGTTTACCACTTTAATACGGGTTTGGTTTTGCACCTTAGCTGGGCTGACTGGCAGGTTGGCTGGTGTGACTGTGTTTGCCTGCCCTGCCTTTCACTCCTCCTGCAGTAATACTCTATTCATAAAAGCTACGCATGTGCCAGGGAAGGGAAAGAGCACAAGGAAACTGGTTAAACCTTACAAATCTTATTTAGGTTAACTGCATTTGCTGTTAGCCAGCATTTTTCTGATGATGCCCGAGTAATAAAATACTACTGACATGTGAGTAACTGATTTCACGTGAAATGTGAATGTATACATAAGCGAAAAAATACTGAATTCTGTGTATAGCACCTCTTAGCTCAAAAGCTGACATCTGTTATCTAACTAATAACCAGAAAATGGGTTGCAGTCTGCTTTGGTTTCAAAAAAATGTTTTACAACGAAAGGAGATGCTGCTTTGTTTAGAACCTTTTTTTAGCCTGGGTTTTCCAGTTGTTTCCAGATTATTACCAAAAAATAACAAAGAACCGCAATCAGCATCCGGTCTCGTGGAGCTCTTTTTTTCTTAAAGCAAAATATTCCACCAATCCTGATTGGTACTGACAGGGCATTCAAGTATTTTTTTTCTTTGTGTAGGAGCTGGAAAGTGCATTGCCGGGCCACTCAGAGTGGCAGGGGAAGGCTGGATCCTCAGCTCATGACTATGCACAGAATGTGGCTTTCAGGTGCCAGGGAGCAGTCGTGAGATTTCAGCCCAGGTAAGCCTTGAGATATGACGATGCGTTTCGCTTCTGATTATCTGTAGGGAAGGCTAATTCATTTGCTGCACTTTGTATGAAATATTCAGAGTCCTGGCTCCCACTGGCAGTTGTATTCTGTATTTATATGCCTAGAACTGTTCAGGGAAAGTGAAAGGGGTGAAGATAAGAATGCAAATTTCATCATTTTTGAAGCCCTTACATTTCAAGCAGGAAGAACATCCTCAGTTCAGAAACTTCAATTCCTCTGTGCCAAGTTTCAAAAATATCTCGGCACTTACTTCCTTTCTCGCCCAGTGCTGACTTGCCTCTCTCTTTCTCAGAGCTGAGAAATGGAAAGCCGCACACCTGCTTTTAGCATGGGTATGCATTTGTGTGCAGGTTAGACCTTGGGTGCTGTGGTACCTGTGCTTGTTCCAGTGCTGTGAAGGGTAGGGGGTGTTCAGGTCAGGCGTTAGCCTGATGGCCGATAATGCAACCGATCGTGCAGTAATTCAGCTCTGGTAGCTATTGGAAGTCACAGTTCCTCCTTCCATCCTTCAGGGGTGTGCAAAAGGCTTGAAATCGCATTGCAACTTGCCCAACTGACCTAACCTACTGGTGAGAGTGTGTCCTAAGGGTAAGATTTACCGATAGGCTAGGACTGTGTAAATAATATCATGCTCTTCACAGCCATCTGTTTTCTGGGCACTACTTTACAAATTTCCCACGCTCGGGTACTGATTTGGCCCTGCTTTGCTGTGCACACAGAGTTCCAGGCAGGTGAGCCAGCTCTCTGCTCTTTGTTCTCTGCCCAAGGTGCACGACAGCCTCGGTGCTGTGTGGCAGGAGCTCTGGCTGTTTTGGGAGTGACTGGAGCAGCAGCTGTACATCCCAGGGATGCTCGGTGGGTCTGGGCACAGGCATACAGAAGTCACTGCCTCAAGTCAGGAGTAGGCTAGTAGAGACAGTTGCCCTCCAACAGCAGTTTGTTGCTGTATGTGAAACAAATGGGTTGCCTCCACCACAGCTTTTAGTAGGCGACGTTGTAAATGATATTAATTTGTGCGCTCAAACGAAGCTTTGGCATCATGACCAAGCATTTAATTAGCTCTCACAAAGAACTGCTTTCACCTTCCAATGCTTGCATCTGCAACTGAGACACTGCAAAGTTCTGCGTCTCGTAAAGTGTTCCCAATTAGCCCCAGCCTAGGAAGCTTGCCTTCTCTATTTCCGGCATTCTTTATGCTAGGAAAAAATCACATGGATCTCTCGCAAAGAGAACCGTAGCAAGTTCGGTGTCAGGGAGTTAGACCTACCTAGTGGCTCTGCTGGTAGAGGGTCTGTGTATGGGTAGGTAATGAAATAACATTGGTTAATTTTGGTTGAGGAAAGGAAGATGGGCATGAAAGTTAAGAATCAGAGCAGAGTGTGCACGAACAAAACAGCACCCGCAGCAAGGTCCCCCTGTCTGCTTCAGTTTGCCTGGTGTTAAACCATTGTTCACCATGCTATTTATCGCTGTTTAACACCGGGGAAGCTCCTTAGGAAGCCTGCTACCCACAAGTGCTGAATCTGTTAAACAATGGCAGCTGGATTTACTGTGCTAAGAGCTGTGAAAGAATCATGATCAAACCTCAGCTCTGGCCACGTCTTAATTTGATTACATTACAACGAAACGTAGGTGACTCCACTCTCAAATAAGGAGCTTCAGAGTTGGAGCAAGCAAGCATTAACTCACGGTCCCTGGCCTCACACACACACTTTTTTTACTTTAACTGTCTTAATTGTCCTTGGAAAAAACATTCCCACCAGGCAGCTGGGGCGGGGGACTTTGAATTATATAGGTGGAAGTTACCACTTCCAGTTTCACTGTCTTCCACCCTGTTCTCGCTGGGTTACTGGTAGGAGCAGCAATGCTTTGGAACACTGCGTCTGCCTAGGATCCCCAACTCAGACCAAAAGCTTTCTGGTCTTTTGGAGGAGGTGGCCACACCGCTGCAGGGGTGCCCTGGGCAGGCTCCTCTGTCTGTCAGATGTGTGTGGGGAGGAGAGGAGGAGGAGGATGTACTTGTGTCTCATAATAAAAGGCAAAGTTGATTATTTCTACTGTGGCTTGCTGTTACTTCTGCTTTAATTCAGTTTCTGCAGCCTGCTACAGCTCTGCCATTGAAGTTTAAAGGTGTAGATGCCTCTGAACTGTGCAGGGTCTTTTGTTCTAGTGAGTGCGGGGCAGCTATTGTCTAAATATGGATTAAAAACTACTGAGGTATGAAAAGCTTTTCTTTACAGTCCCTGTTAAGCAGAGCAATCTAAAATTCAGGGTCACCTGACAAGGGGTGTTCATAAACAGGTACGTGACAGAGAAGAAGAGAACAGGCAACGTAAGGGAAACAGTCTACAGAAAAAGACTCTCATGTGTGGTTTTATTTTGTTTTGGTGGGTGTGTACTTTCATTTTGTGATGACCACTGAAACAGTGAAGGAAAAGTTTTAGTGGGATTTGAGGGAAATGGAAGAGCAGACTTGGTGAAGAGGTTTACAGCCAGACGAATGACGGAATACTGTCTCGTTCTTGGCTAAGCTATACCTGACCCATGAATCAAGGATTTTAATTTCAAGGGGTGTTTATCATGTATGATTTATGCACATCAGCATCAATTTAGAATACAAAATGCAATCTGCAGGGAAAGGAACCTTTACGTTTTATTACAAGAACATGAATTTCTCATACTATTGCTAGTGATCGCATTGGAGACTGCTACAGTCATTCTGTGCGGTGGGTTTAGTTAAGAGTGAAACATAATCTGCACCTTTGGGAGACAAAAGTTATATGCAGGCTCCGGGAACAAATGTTACAATAAAGAGAATTGCCTTTTTTTAACAGAGAATAGGAAAGCTAGTGTGGAACAATACGTATGATTGCAAAAAGCTGCTCCTACCGATTGCCTTCGCAAAGGCAATCAGCAAACTCACGGGGGCTGCAGAGCTGGGTCTGCTGTTACCTGAATGGAGGACCGTGTTTTCTGATGCCCGTTACACACAGGGAGGCTGAAACGTGGGACTCCCGGGCAGTGGGAATGTCAGTGTTTCAGAGAAGGTTGATGTGTTGGGTTTGTGTGGTGGGGTTTTGGTAGCTGGGGACCTGCTCCTGTGAGAAGCTGCTAGAACCTTTCCTGGCTCCAAGTCGGGTACACCTCTGGCCATGGCCGAGCCAATTAATGCCTCTGTGATTAACAAATTTAGGAGGGGAAATCAGAGAGGACCTGCAGCAGTGGGAAGTGGGAGAGACAACCCAGCTCAGTGGAGAAAGGTGGGAGCAGAGGTTCCCCATCAGCCCCTGGTGAGAGGACAGGCTGTGACCCTGCAGCCATGGAGGGTCACAGGGGAGCAGAGAGCCCCCTGCAGCCCAGGGAGGGCCCCACGCTGGAGCAGGGGGATGTGCCTGAAGGAGGCACATGGGGACCCAGGCTGGAGCAGGCTGCTCCTGAAGGATGGTACCCTGTAGGAGGGACCCATGCCAGAGCAGTTGGTGAAGAACTGCAGCCATGGGAAGGACTCACATTGGAGAAGTTGGTGGAGGACTGTCTCCCATGGGGGGGCACTCCACGCTGGAGCAGGGGCAGAGTGTGAGGATCCTCCCCTGAGGACGAAGGAGCAGAAGAGGACACATGATGGACTGACCACAACCCCCATTCCCAGCACGGCTTGGGTGGAAGAGGAAGAGAAATTGGGAGCAAAGCTGAGCCTGTGAAAGTGGGGGGGTGGGGGCGGGGGAGGAAATGTGTTTTTAAGGTCTGGTTTTATCTTTTATTATCCCGCTCTGATTGGTAACTAATTGAATTGATTTTTCTTCTCCAAGTCAAGTCTGTGTTGTCAGTGACTGTAACTGGTGAGGGACCCCTCCCTGTCCTTGTCTTGACCCATGAGCTTTCCCTTATATTTTCTCCTCGCCATCCCACCGTGGGGAGGAATGAACAAGCAGCCACATGGAGCTTAGTTGCTGTCTAAGATTAAACCACGACAGTTGCATTCCAAGTCAGTGTGGGACCTACACTTTGGGGTCAAGTTTTCTGCCAAAGAAAACTTCCTGAAAGTTCTCCATTCTCCAGATTAAATGGGAGTGGAGTGGTTTCATTTAGAAGGACTCAGCTGGTCCCTGGGTTGGTCCCTAATTTCTGCAGAGGCTGTAGGATAGCAGTTGCTGGCAGGCATATGACTGTTCTCCAGAAAAACTGGAAATGCTGAGCCCTGGGCTGCCCTGGACCTTGGGCTCAGCCAGAGTCTCCCAGGATGTCTGTGCTCCCCTGAGGAGGATCAAGCTCTAGTGAGGCGTTCAGTAGTTAAGTTCCAAGGCAGATAGCTTCTGAGAGTGCAGTTCAGGTGGGGATTGCCGTCGTTTCCATGCTTTCTGCTGAGCAGCTACAATTCAGGGATGCGTGGGAGGGAGCAAGGAAGCTGCAGAAGCGCTGATGTCCCCGCGCCATATGGCGTGCCCGCGCGGGTGAGGCACAGCTTGCGAGGCTGTGTTCCCGCACAGGCGGCCAGGTGAGCAGGGAGAAACCTTGGCCAGATTCCCTCCAAGTCCTGCCGCAGACCTGGCAAAAACGCATCACGACCAGTATGCGCCTGCGAACGGCGTGCTCTCAGCAAAGCAGGCTTTGCTGATGAAACATTGCTTTGCTGGGAAAGGATTGACCAGTTCCTAAGAACAGTTCTTTGGGAATCCTGATACTAAAATATTGGCGCTTACGGTTACAATAATACTTCTTGTACCAAAGCATGGAAAGTCCCTGAGCAGGCGCTTGGGTTGCAATACACTTAAAGAAAAAAAACCCCAAACATAAAAGGTGGGGTGGGGAGAGCACAGAGGGGCAAAAAAAAAAAAACCAAACACATCCTACTGTAGCCCAAATAAGGACCGTGCCTGGCGAATAGGAGAGGCACTCATCAGAAAAACAAGCGTGGTTGCCCACAGCCAGCCTTTACGTAACTGCTGGGATTGATGAGACAGGCACTGCTGTGCTGGCTCTCTGTCTGGCTGCTTATTCCAGCGTTCAGGGACTGCCCAGGGAGCAGCCTAGGATGTATCCAGCCAGCCCTGGTGCTTAGGAGTCCTGTTTCACCATGCTACGTTCATTCAGAAGCCTGTCACAGTTCTGTGAGGCTTTGTAAGGACTCAGAGGCTTTTGAAACCTTCACCTGCTGCCCCGTCCCAAGGTGGTGGCTGTGTTTGCGTTTCCAAATGCTTTTTGCCACCTGCGGGGGTCTCGAAAAAGGCCTTTTTGTTTTCCTGGCACTGAGGTGTGTCGGTTGTGGGGTCTGCCTTTCTGTGAACTTGTGTAATGTATCCTCTGGTTAGGCGGAGTCAGGCTGGTACGGTACCGAGCCCACCCTTCCCGAGCCCTCAACCTGGCTGGCCACCCTGGCAGTGGGATTGCTAGACTGGAGACAGGGAAGGAGTCTTGGCCAGCGCAGACTGAAAGTGAACCTGGAAAAGGGGATTCATCCCACAGCACAGCGTGTGGTGTGCTTGTCGAGATTTGTCCTGGCATCAGTAACGCGCGAGTTGGCCCGAGACACTGAGCACATGTGGCATTGTGGTGCATAAACACGCGAGTCCCCTGAGGGTGGAGTTAGTGTAACCCAGGGTTGGACGGGATGGAGACTGGCAAATTGCAAAGTGTAATGCCCCTTTCTGGGTTTAATCTGGGAAATAAGAAGTGAGTTTGCTTAGGTTATCTTTAAACATTTTTTCCTAGCTTTTAAAATGATGTGGTTTTATTTTAATTTTATGCGAGTTTAGAAGCGACATGCATAATTCAATAATTCACATGTTGTGGTCTGTTTTTTAAACAGCTCACTGCTCATGCAAATTGATCTTCCCCTTGAAGTCTGGTAGGAGCTCTGTCATGATAATCAGGGCTTTTTTTAATGTCCAAAAGCTTCAAATGTACATGTTACTTGTTTGCGTCTTTGTCATCTGTGCCATGCGAGACAGGAGAATTCTGCCGAAGCCAGCGCTGACAGTCTATAGGGACGGCGAGAGATCAGGCCTTTCATATTTTATACAGAACGATGTAACGTATATTTGAGTAGCAGCCACAGACATAATTCCATTTTCATTATTTTACATGATGTAAATTATACAAAATAAGGGTTGCCTGCAATTATTCAAAATTTCAGCTAAGGCTTAAAATAATTTTAATGTACTCAGCACACTGGAAAATTAGGTCTTGCTCCTGCTGCTTTTGAAGTTAATGGGTATTTTGTGATTGACTTTTAATGAGAGTAGGATCCAACTTGTAGTTATTAAATTGTAAGCCCTTTGCTGCCTGGTGACAATCAGATAACCTGCATTTGCCGAGCAGAACAGTTAATCTTGGTGAAACCAAAAAAGCACACCCCAAAACTCTCTGTATAGAGTAAGATCAGCTCAGCATACATACCGGACTGTCAATGTAAAGGGTCTTCACACAAAAATGGTTACTCACCTTAGTGATTTCAGGCTCTCCAGAATCTAAAGAATGCAAAACTAAGAGCAACTTACTCCTGTATTTTTAGTAAAAAAGAAATACTAAAATGTAAGACTTTTGCATCCCTAAAGCAGCAGGCAAGAACAACATCCTGAACGAGAGAGAGGTGGTACTTCAGGAGTGCTGTAAACATTTTACTCTGGACTGCAAGACTCATGAGTGATACAGCTGTGGATGATGTAGAACTTCCTCTACCACCTGTAAGAACTGCTGCTAGCATTTAGGGGGTTGGTTGGTTGTCTTTAAGGAGAGTTCGCATTTGCTGTGTGTTACGCACCCTGAAAGGAGTCATCCAAACGAATACCAGAAGTGTACAAATCTGACACGTGTCCTTTTCATCCTTTTCTTTATGTCTAGCTCTGGTTCAATGCAATAAATCACCCTAAATAATTTTTTCTTCATTAGTGAATTAATTCTTCAGCTGTCTGCAGCCTTTCACGTCCTTCCTTACATGTTATCACACCAAACTGTAAATATTTCACTCTTTCATATTAAATTAGTCCTTTTGCTGTCCCCATGCTTTTCCTCAGTTTTCTCTGCTGCCTCATACTGTCCTCCCTGCTGCCTGAAAGCTAGAGATTGGTCAGGCATTAACGTTTTTGCTTCTGTAGTGCCGTTTTCCTTACGTTCTCTTCACGTTACGGAGACATTTGCTACTCGTTTTCAGGCGAGATGGCAGAGAGAATATATATGTGGAGAGCTACAAAGAGATGTAGATAGGTGCTCGTACAAGGGTCAGCCGAGGCACCTTGCTGCTTAAGTATCTCCCAGACATCACTCGCTTCTGAGCATGTACCTGTGTGTCACGAGGGAGGTGCGGGCTGGCTGCCCTGCGAGACCTCCCAGTCCGGGGCTAGGTGGACCACCACCAAAACGACTCGGTTTTGCTCCTACTCAACTGCACGCCTTGGGATCCTGTTTGGAAGCAAGGAAGGAAAGTGGCATATCCACCATTTCAGCCTTTAAATGCGTCATAAATCTATGAAGAACTACTCCAAAGGCCTGCGCATCTGTCTGTACCATTTTTTGGGGGCCCAGAGACTTCTAAAACTCTTTGGTTTTGCTGGGATGACTCTGAGCACAATAGGTTGAAAAATGTGAATTATTGTGTCCAAAGGAATCTGGGGTTTGTTTTAGTTTTGATCCTGTCTGCGGGTGAGTCTCGCAGGGGGCAGCAAACGTTCCCTCCTTTGCAGCAGTGGGCAATCTCATTCTCTGGGGCAGCCGTAGTTCTCCTCCTTCAGCTGAACTGGAGTCAGCTTGGCTTTGAAGCCGAGTGTGGAAAGGCTCTGTTTTGGGGGGAAGGACTGAGCTGTGGTATGGGCTATTCAGGTTGCTCATCTAACTTCTGGGGGTGTTTTGTTAGGCTTGGTAGGGAGAATTTGAAGCTGGTGGGTGTGTGGAGCCCTAGGCCACGACCACGTCTGCCTGGATGGGGAATGGCTGTCTCATTAGTCGTAGTCAGAGGGACTTGCTGCTCCGGGACTTTCCTTTGCTGTCCCGGGACAGAGGGGAAACCAAAGGTGTGGACATCTCTGATGGCTGCAAAGCACACTCATTAGAAAACATGGAAATCTCTCTCACTCCAAGGATTTCCGGCTCTCCATGAGAGTCCCTTGGGTCTTTGTGAAATTTGCAAACCAGAACTTACGCAGGAGGTTGAAAACTGGGATCCTGAAATACCATCAAGTTTAAATATGGAAAGATTTATTCTTTGTGGCTCTGAGACAGGAAAACTCTTGTTCCTGACTTAAAGCATGTGGGACAAATCGTGCTTAGATTTAAACATACATCTGAGCTTTTTCTGAGCTTTAACCCTATTAGTTCACCGAGACCAAGAGCTAATCTTGCTTCTGTAGGACTCTGTGTGACAGAGGGAGCTCAGCTTTCAACGTCATGGTTTCCAGAACCTCATTCACAATTTAAATGTATTATTTAGGATTCTGGTAAAATCACTGTGGTTGTGAATGAGTTATAAAATACACATGTAACTTTCATAGAAATGATGGGGGTTTTTAATTAAACAGCTTTATCCCATAACTTGTAATTTGTGAACAGACATGATGAAAAGTTTGATATATTTGCAGCACGGATAAGCAATCTATTGAGTGAAAATTCTTGGTTTGTTTTGTAGGGTAGATCAGAACACATGCATTTCGCCAAAAGAAGCGACCGAGCAGTTTAACAGCTTAAATCAGGTAAGCTTAACCGAAAGATGAAATAGGCTATTACAAATTTTGAATTAGATGTTTGGGTTTTGTTAATTCTAAGGTTTTGGAATAATGGGATCACTTGAGAATCTCAGGTTAGGTTTTTAATGAATCATTCTAGTCATGTTTTTGGAGAAAAGCGTGAAGATGTGATATGAGACTGCTGTAATAGTTTAAAAGCCAGAAGCAAGAGATTTAAAAACCATTTTAAACCAATTTTATGCTGCTTTCCGTTCGTGCACAGGAAAGAATTAAACATTCAATATTGACTGAGTGAAATGCCATCTTTTAAGAACATTTGATTTTTTTTTTCCTCGTATTACAGCTCGAATGTGTTCAGCTATCAGTTATGTTTTGTTTAAAAATAAGGGGTTCTCAAGGTTGCTGCATCCTGCATGAATAAACTACGAACAGCACACTGTAATCTAAAATTTACTCTCTGAGGCTACAGAATGGGAGGAGGGGAGCGCTGCAGAGGGGAAGCAAGGAAAGCCAAATAACACCTGCGACACTTGAAATGAGCTGTTTTCGCAGGGATTATGGCAGGAGGATGGTGGGAGAGTAGAGCACAAAGCAGCCTGTGTGATCATGGCAAACAATGGATGAGCCTGGGCTAGATTCTTACAATCAGCAATATACAGGAGGCCAAAGCCAAGCTTTGCAATTATCCAAAGTGGGAAACCTTACAAAGCCTCTCCCGCAAACAAGGGCATCTGCATGCTAGCGTGGAGCGTGCTTACGTACCACAAGGGCAGCGAACAATATGGGACTTAAGGAGCAGATGGTATTTTGAAGTATAGACCAAGACAACAAAGCAACAGAAGGGGGTGGGGAGGGGAAGGGAAGCCCATTCCTGTCAAACCATGGAAAAAACAGTTTTGTTTCCATAATGAGCCAAAGAACATCTATGTCTATTAATAGATGCCTGACTTTCATTAGGGGAAAACCACGATGTGTCCTTTTAAAGGAATTCAGACTTAATCTTCTCCTTACAATGAATTATTTCCTGTGCATTTGTGTCATTGTGCAGCTCGCTCTTGAAAACCTCAGTGCTAATTAGTAAGGCACATTCCGTGACCGGTGCAAGGGAATATACTCATCCTCTGCCTAGCCAATTAAGGCCTTGGGAGAAATCAAGGTGGTGTTTCTTTTGAGAAGCCCCATTGCATATAATCACCAAAGCTTCCACTTAGCTTCCATTTAAAATTCTTGCAAAGGCTTCCTTAAAGGTTAAGATAAAATAATATAATAAATAAAATCAGTGTAACATATTAAACCAGATAATTAGATCAGAAATTACCATAAATTGCTAATAATTTATGGGGAATGATCAAGGGTTACATTCCGGTGCTTTCTTTTGCAAAAGCTTGGGTTGTATTGTGTCTCAAGTCTACTGCAAGCTCAACCGAACGCGTGTCATAAGAAAATAACTTCCCTTCTTGGATTAGAGCAAGCGGTGTGTCTCCTCTCTGCTCACCCCTGGCATTATACAGACCCAGGGCATATCTTGTTCTATCTTACTGTTGCTTGTTTGTTTCCTATAAAGGAAGTTCTGAATGGAACTCATATGCCTCAAGACACCAATATTGCCATAGCAGATACCGCAGAGGCTTGTTTATGTTCACGTGAAAGGTGCCTATCTTATTTTAACCTGAACCCTCAGATTAAAAAGCAAGGGAGATGCTTTTATACGTCACTGTTCTAATGTGGAATCTAATTTCCTTAGAGTGAAGAAATTGAACAGGTTGATATTTGCCCAGTTTCTTTTCCGTATGAATCTCTTCAAAGGCCATTAAATACTGAAAGCTCGGATTATTCTTCTCCTCTGCCTCAGCCGATTTAATAAATCCAGTAAATCCATCAATAAACTGGGTATAACAGAAGAGCTGCCCTCCTGTCCTGGGGGGCTGAAGCAAGGCCCAGGGGCAGGGTGCAGGCACCCGTAATGTTCAGAAACACCCTGTGTGGGGCAGGTTGCCGTTTACACAGAAAGCCCCAGGTCTGGGCTTTCTCCTTCCTTCTCCGTGTCAGCCTCCAGGCTGAGCCTGGGCAGGGTCCACGGGAGGGGCAGACCTATTCCCTTTCCCTCACCCCTCGGTTCTTAAATTTGCCTGACCTCAGGATGTCCGCAGGGATGAAACAAAGGATGCTGATCACAGTACTGCTTTTCCAGGGACAGAAATTCTTTCTAACAGCAGTGAGTCTCCTTTGGCCATCGTTAGCTGTCTGCTTCCTCTGCAGCTCCCACACTGCTGTGGCTCTTGGTGCAACGAGGGAGAGCGCGGGGCTGTGAGGCTCCGTTTGGCACGTTGTCTCCCATCAGGCTACAGCCCCCGGGCCATGCTGACCAACATGTCACACAGTGCTGGTCCTGCTGGGCCCGTGCAGGGGCCTCCAGCTGGAGATGGAGCTGCAGATGGCCACCTACCAAGGCAAAGTTCAGCAGCTATTTCGGGGCACTCCCACTCATGGCCACAGCATTTTGATGATGATAAATGGGAAGTGTCCCACTCCCCAGAGGGATTTAGCAGTGTGACTGTAGGTGTATGGTATTTATCTCTAGATGTGAGAGGCAGGTTATCTATCACCTCAATAATTTCTTGCCCTGAGGCCTCAACCCTTGATTTTCAATAATCATTGGGTGGAAAGAGAGATGGTCGGTGGGGTACAGCCTGCAGCCTTTCTTGTTCGTAGAGATGGTGTCTTTACTACAGGCCGAACTTCCTCTGCAGATGACAATCCTTTTGTGCAGTGTTTTCTCCAGCAGGCAAAAGTATGGTACTTTAATGATTACATTTTCTTAAAGCATTGGCAAAACTCACAAATAAGAGAGAAATTCCACACTGTGTCTGTTTTCCTCAGACTTCCTGTAAATATCTTTATTTTTCCATTGTCTTTGATCTGGAATAATGCAGAATGTTTTTAATTTGTCTAGTGGAATTGGCATAGCTCAACTTCTTTGAATTATCAGTTGCTTCTCTGCCTCTCTCATGTCCTCCTAAAAGTCTTTTTCCAAGACAATTATAATTGCTTCTTTTTCAAACTTGCTAATTATTATTAAGAGACAACAGTATGGTTATTTTTTCCAAAGAAACTTAAGGATCCATTTTAAATATGAATATGTCCTTTCATTTTTTTCATTAGCATGGATCAGGAATTACTGCCTCAGAAACACTGGTGTTAGGCACCAGAGCAAAGCCGGAATGAGCATCAAATCTGAAGAACTTTAACAGAGATCGCTAGCTGATGTAATATGCCGTAGCTTAAATTACTTCAGTGGTATTGGTTTCCCATAGAAGAGTTTACTGACCTTTATGGTGGTACCCACCATGAGCTAACCTTTCCCTCCTTATGTATTTTAGCTGTTTCTATTTGCTTTTAATGTATTTTGCAACTTCTTTCAATTGGCCAAGTGCAGAAATGGCCTAGTTGAGCCTCGGGGACTGGTCTGGGCCATGAGAGATTTGTAGGTGGCATGAGCACTGGCTGGCTCATCTCCAGATCTGATGTGCTGCTGAGTGTGTGCGGCGCAGAAGAGGACACGTCCCCACCGCTGTGGCAGGATGCCTGCAGTCACATCAGGGCTGTGCAGGTATTGGGAAGTACTGGAGAGTTAAGGGGAAGTTGGAAGCGGTCAGTAAGGTTTCAAATGAACTTGGGAGATTTGAGAAGATGAAGACAGAGCTCAGACTTTATTTTTCTCTCCTCTTGCTTGCCTTTTGGCAGCAGTTGGTAGCTTGTTGGTCTGCCCTCTGCTAGCCTAAGGAGGGAGGACTCTCTGCCAGTTGCTGACATATGGCCATGTCCCCTCCCAGAGCTCCTTTCTGCTCTGCTTGGGCTGCAGTTGCAGGAACAGGGGGATGCACTGCTCCGGTCACAGAGAGGGAGGTCCGCTGCCAGGATCCGACCCGGCTGCTCTGGCATTGCCGGTACTTCAGGCAGCCCTCTGAAAGGGGCAGGACAGGACAAGCGGCAGCACAGGCAGCAAAGTACCTACCCTAGAATGCTTCTGTTGCCCATGAGCTGGTGACCCTGGGCAGCTTTGTGCTTGGCCTTTGTTTAAAGCGATGTCTCCTTGCACACGTTCCCATAAATACGTGTTGGCTTTCCACGTGCAGTGTGCTCCGGCAGTGCCGTAGTACTCCGCTGTGGTTTAGGAGTAAGGTGAGGTTGATGGCACACTCCAGATCCATCATCTCCCTGCTAACATCAGAATGGTCAAAGCTGCTTACTCCTTTTCTCCCTACATTAAATCCCTGTCAAGGGCATAATCGTGAAATCATATCAGGAAATTCTATTATCATTACTATTATATGATGTTTTTTAGTATTTGGCAGTGACTGAAGATTTGCCATCCGCCCACCTCCTACAGATGGGTGAAAAATGCCATTTAGAGCTGAATATAAACCAGCTGGTGAATTCCAGCATAAGCATTGCCAAAATGCAACGTTTAACGATGTAGACTGTGGGAACGCTTTTATACTGAACTTGCCATAAATATTAACATATCATAAAAAACCAGCGATCCAAAGTGGATGTATTTTCTTGACATGGGAATTTTTTTGTCAAATGCTTGAAGTAACAGCCTGTGAAGGTCAGTTATTCATCTATTTCACGTAATATACATAAAATATTGGTCATAGCAGTGTTAGTGAGCGACAAGGAAAAGACCCCAGTCATTCAGGAGTCCTGGAGAAGATGAGGTGTGAGGGTGAGGCACTGCTGGTTCAAGATGGGTGAATTATCCTTACAAATGGCAGCTGGGTCAGAGGGTGGTTGGGTGTTAATGCAACCTGTACCCGGGAATACTGAAACTATCTTCTGCCGCAGATCATAGAAACCAGCTCTGTATCATGCCGTGTTTTAAAAGATTTGTATTACATTTAAGCATTCCAGTATGAATCAGTGCTTGATCCTGTGATCACTGGCTTTCCTGGTATCATAGGATGAGATGTCAAAATGTATCCTGACAACAGATGAGAGGGACTGAATTCTAAAATAAATGTATAACACAAGCCATTTCTTTGCTCACACATCGCTAGTATCAAGCTGCTCCTCACAGGAGTGGCCAGAGCTCCTCTTTGCTCTGGGACCAGGAGAAGGGAAGGTGTTCCTGGATTTCCTTTTTGACCTAAGCAGAAGCCAAAGTCCAAGGATTTGGTTGTAACCTAACCTGTTTTGTGGAATGGGATAGGGATTTTGAAGCACCCCTGCCGTCACACAGAGGGTTGCAGGATCTAGTTATGGTGATCTCGTGCTTTTTTGAGACTTCCCTATTTTGAGGTATTCCTAGAAAGAGCTACTTTCTGCTCCCTTTTCACTGCTTTAATTCTATAAAAGGAGTGAAAGGATTGAGGCTGAAATCTTCCCTGCTGTTTTCAGCTAAATTGGTTTCTTTTTTTTTTAGTTTTTGGGTTTGGGGCTTGGTTTTATTTTTACCTAAAAGCACTGGCATCCTTGGGTTTATAAAAGGGCTGTATTACGCTACAAGTAACGCAAAGACATGCTAAACTTATTAAACTCCTCACTACATAGGTGATACGTTGTTACACAAAGGAAATCATTCCAATAAATACATTTGTTATTTCATCCAATGAATCAATAAATTGGTTTCAGGTCTTTGACAGAGCGGGGAAAGGAACTTTTCGGCGTATAAACTTGCAGAACTCTTTCTGTTGCAACAAAGATTTTGTTTCATAAATTGCTCTTCAGAAATTTGTACCTTTGGAGTGACTTGACGTTTTATGTATAATATTGTGCGCCAGCCGTGCCATTATTAAGACCGCCTTGTGCGATTCTGTTTAGTGTCGCAAGCCGTGTTTCCCTGGAGAGAGGGGAACCGAATGCGTGGGGAATGGGTAGTGACTCATTTTGCCCACTCAGATGGTGATTAGGGCTTTCACTGCGTTTACATCACAGCGAGATGCTCGTGTCAGATTGCACAGCTGAACACTGCACGCAGCATCAACCTTTAAAATGAGGAATGGACGTAGCGTGACACAGAAGCTGGAAGTGATGTTACAGATAACTGGCCTTGTCCTCATGGATCTGTCTGCAGCAAGTGACAACGGTCTGTCCGTTTTACCTCTGCAGTGGATAGGAAATGATCTGCTTGCCCTCTAGAAGCAGCAGCAGCCTACATAAAAGCCACGTCTACGTAAAGAAGTACCTCTAAAAAAGCCAATTAAAAATCTCTCTTCCAAGAACCCCACGAGGGAGCGTGTTCTCAGTAACTCTTTGTTCACTGCCGCGTACTGCACAATAGGCTGGAGAGGGAGATTTGGTTTTTTATGAATGGTAAATGGGGAGGGACATAATGTCATCAGATCGTGATGTCAGCCCAGTGAATGAAATACTGCCTTAGTGTATCGCTTCAAGACCAAGAAAAGGGACACCATCTCAGTTTGGCTTCCTAGAATAAATCGTCTTTTGCTGACGAAGTCGTCTTTCCCACGTGTCATGAATAATCTATGTAAATGGGGACTTAAATAACCAGAAGTCAAGAAACTCGTGGAATAGTGCACGTTTGTTCCCTTGCCCGTCCTCCCAGAGCTGCTAGCGGAACACCCCTTTGCAGGCGCTGCTAATGGGCTCCGTGAGTTGAAGAGCTACCGCTGCATTCTGCTGTTCTCTATCTAGCCCAATGTTCTGCTTCTGTCTGCAGAATTCTTTGTTGAAGCTGCAAGCCCTTGAATCCGATCTGTGCTCTGCGTTTCTGCCGACCCAGGAAGAAACTACTCAGCTGCCGGCACCCAAGGATCCAGCCCCTTCCTCAGCCCAAACCAGCGTGCAGGCTGATGGAGCCGGTTGTGGGGGTAAGCGATCATGCCGTGATGTGTTCTCATTTGCAATTATAAAAAAGCCTTGTGACTTGCAGTTTAATATCAGATTTGCAGACTCTAGGAAGCAGTGCCGAGCTAAAGCAACGCACCGTTTCCTGATGCAAATGCTGTGTAATGGGAAAAGGGGCGATACCTGCTAAAAGAATGGAAATTAATGGCTACAGCGTTCTGTTTTTCTCAGTCTTGCTTTTCAGACAGGGTTTAAGAATCCTGATTCTTTCATTTTCAGTTTTAATCTGTGTGGTTTTATGTTCAAGTAAATCTATGCTCTTTACTTCCTATGTCTGTGTTGTGTGAGATCACCTGCCATATCATGTAATTCTATTTTTGTCATTCTTTTTGTCAGAGCAATATCACTTCATTTCTCCTATTATTGATTTTAATTTAATGCATCAGCAGAGAGATAGCGAAGGTGAGTTTTTACAGCATGTGGATTTTAATCATTCATGGACCTGTATTATTACCCCTCTGGGCAAACTGTGGTGTGTTCTCTCTCCCTCTTGCCTCAATATGGAAACCAGTCCTTGCAAATAAATAGCCCCAAGGCTCGGCACTATTTTTGTCAATTCACAGCTCGTAGTCACAGGGCTGGCAGAGTCGTGATGCTCAGCAGAAGAGGAATTTCACGCTGTTCGTGAAAAATAGGTCAAAGGCAATATGACTAATAGATCTCACAGACCAGCGACACGAACGCACAAATACTGAAACGGTTCGCCATGTATGGTCCAGATTAAGGCAGATAGGTCAGTAACCCCCTTGCAATTATGTTTTATGTCAGAATAAAGGCTGGGTTTGGAAGAACTTATTTCAGAAGCTTGTTTGTGCAGAATTTGCAGCAAGAAATAACAGTGTTATTTACCTAAAAAAAAAATAAATCACAAATGATAATGTTCCAATTAAGAAATTCTAAAGTTTGAGGTTTGCAATGCACAATTAAGGAAAAAGGCATGTAGAGTCCAAATTATTGTAAGGGTGAAGGAATGTGGAAAAAATACTAAATATTCTGGTGTTTAGCTAAAAAAAATGGATGCTTCAGCCCAACTAGGCAAATACCTTAGCAGCTCTTGGCTGCAGGCATGGAACTTGCACTGGGGCTAGTCCCTTGGCATGGATCTGGGGCACAGAGCGGTCTCATACCTGTGCTGCACAGGCAGAGACATTTTGCAGTCCACCCAAAATCTGCACTGACTCTTTTCCTGTATGGCAGGGTGGGGTTTTCCTTCTTTTCCAGTAGTTTACTGAATTATTTTGTTCTGGTAGTTTCATAATTCATCATTAGGATGGTTCATAATTGTTTCCTTTACTTATTTTTGCTGTTCTGATGGGAGTTTAATTCATACCGTTAGTGACCCCTACTTCTGCTACCCTCTCTAGCTCCTATCTCCAGCGAGACAGGCAAATGTTGGATGATGTAGCATTTCTCCCACACAGCTCAGAGCATGCTCTGTCACTCCAGCGGTTCACACTTGTGCTTTAACTAAAGCTTACCTGTGTCATGGATTGTAATGTACGCTCATTCCCACTAACATCTGCTTTGTGGTTTGTGGTTTTTTTTAATAACTTGCCATTTTGCATAGATAGAGCTAATGCTAATTCTGCCTCTTAAATTACTACTGAAATCTTGCGATACGTTCAATTTAGGGACAGTTTTCACATGGCACTGTTGGTTATTTCAGCTTGAACTTGGATGGAAGTGCAGAGATTTGTACCAGGCTAGGAACAGGGTTTTTAGTGGATGTGTCCTGCACACTATGTCTCTAGCCTTTGCTCAGTGAATCAGGCAATAAAAATGTTCATATTAACAATGTACAAATGTGTTCTTTAAAAAAACTCCCATGATTGTGTAGTCTGTTGAATTTCTGTTCACATCCCAGTCAGCAAAAACTATGAAGAAATACATTATATGTGTGGTGAGTGAAGCCAGAACAGTCTAGTAAAGTGGCAGGGTATTTCAGGATGCAAATTTTAAGGGGTGAACAGTAATTATAATCCCTGAGCAAAGTCAACGATTCCAGTTTACCTTTGATTATGAAAAAATTAGAGCTGGCAAAATGAGATTATAAAGAATTATAAGGGAGTATTAAGGTAGGTTTTTTGAAAGGGGAAAAGAAAAAGTTATTTTTATAGCTTTTGGATATGGGTATACATCAAATATGAGACTTCAGCTGACCAAAAGCTACAGGATGTTCTAAACATCTAAATTAACAATCATGATACTATCTTTCATGGACGTAACCTGTTGAGGGATGAATAAATTTCAGCGTATTTTTACTTCAGGAACATCACCTGCAGGAACAGAGACTTGTACCATATGACTTGTTGCCATATGATTGAGTTCCCCATGATGAAGCATGCTGCATATTGCAGGATACTAGGTCTTGGCTTTACATCCCGCGGTGAACTCTGGTCAGTGCTAAACTGGACTGAGTAGATGGGCTGGAGGAGATGCGGACTAAGGGGCAACTTGCTGGCCTGGCTAGGGGTAGCTTTAGTTCTCAGTTTTGGCAAAAGTAGAGGCTAAAATTAGATGAGACACATGAACACAGGTAGATATTTGGTCAGTTCGTGGGCTGCTCTCAGGATAATGCTTAGGGTCTTGTTTAGGATCTACGCAGAGCAGAACGGGAATCAGGATGACGGGCCTAAGTTGTGATTAACAACGGGGTTGGTTATAATTTGACAACATCCTGAGGTGTTCCACTGTTACGGTAACTGGGCCACGTAAATGAATCAGTTTGAATGACTTGCTGACCGCTTGTGGACAGTAGGTAGTAATTTAATGTGTCTGTGGTAGGGGTGGGACTAAAACCTTTCTCGGAGCCCTAATGAAGTTGTGCCAGATTGTGAGCTTTAGCGGAGCAATGGTGTCGGGAAGCCCTGGTGCCACGGAAATGGAAGAGCCCTAGCCTTTGGGAAATCCTCTCCAACTGGCATGCAGGTTGTCTCCCTTTCATTTGCTGATGGAATAAACAAACGTCCTTGCACTCTCTGCAGCCCTGTGTGGTTTTACACTGGGTTTGCTCCAGCCACTACTTGTCCTTTGCATTTATCTTCCAGGAGTCGTTAGTCTTGAACATGGACTTTTCTTCCATTTCTGAGATGAGTTGGGCCTAGTAAAATTGCCTGGTTGTGAAGGTGAAGATGAGTCCACGTCTGCGGCCATATCATCAGAGTCTGAATGGTGGAAACTTTTCCTGCACCCATCATACACAGACCTATTAAAGTTTTTAATAATGTCATTTTCCTTTCACAGTGAAGAGACTGCTACTTAATATGACTATAAAAAATGTATTCCTTTCAATAACAGAGCATGGGAAATACGTTTCTTGAAGCTGAAGGATGGTGAAATAAAAGGAAGGAAGCCAGTTTCTTCTCATTGACAGTATTGTTTTTCATAAGTTAAAAAAACCCTATAAAAACAAACCTACCAAAAGTAGTAATTTTTTAAAATTTTACAGGATATGAAAAGATTACTTGCCAGAAAGAGACACTGTTGTTAGCAGGAGAACATTTATTCCAGCCTTTATCACTGTCTGTTGTCTCTGTACATTATTTCCCATGACTGTACAATGCTCTACCTTTGCTTCTCCCAGATGCCTTCCCGGATCTCTCTATGGGAGGATTTGAATCTCATACATGTTTTAGAAGTTTTGGGTGTTGCTCTTGTACCTTGGGTAGTTGAATTTGACTTACAGAGCATGAAGTACTTAGAGGAAAGATGCTAGGTTAGAACCAATCAACTACATTGTCTCATTGGGAAGATGCTTAGCGTAATTACAGTTGATGGTGCTGTTAGATGAGCTTAGAGATACAGAAGTCATGTCTAACTTCTGCATGACAGACTGAACTGTCATTATACAATACAGAGTTGGATTCTTTCTTGTCTGTAAAGCAAAAACAATTGGCTAGTGCCTGATAAAATGGTGTTTCAGGCCATTGTAGCTATTATTTTTCAAAGCAACAGTTGCTATGAAGGGTGCCGTTCAGAGCTGGTTTGTCCTCACTATCCCAGTGCAGCAACTGGGATTTGTAGCTTCAGTATCTGTTGGGCAGAGGTCAAATCAAATGCAAAAAAAATGGGAAGCAAGTGACAGAACTTTTCTAAACCTGCCTGCTCTTCTGTGAGTAAATCCATGTGCGGTTGTTTTTCTGTGCTGTTTTAGGCTTTCCTTGAATAAAAGGGCCCCGTGAAATGTTTTAGAATGCATGCTGTATTGCAAATATAATACCAGTTAGAAAGAACATGCATGCTGCCTGGAAATGTAAACTAATTGGTATGAATTCAAAGGCTATATATATTTATATGGTTTTAGAGGGGAAAAAAGCCCTGTAGCTGGTGCAAAATACTACCAACTACAGAAAATTATATAGGGGAACCTGGAACAGAGCACATTCTTTGTTTTAACCTATAATAACTGGTTTTTGAGTGAGAGTTTTTATGAGACTGTGGAGTTTCGTCCTAGAAGTAGAATCTGCTTTAAAGCACAATAATCTGACAGCAAAAATGTTGACTAGGCGAGATCATCCTCACCCATTGCGCCCACTGGGGGTGCGGAAGAAGATTCAATGGTTTTAATGTACACAGGGTACAGCACAGGAACAATCTCTTGGTATTCCCTGGGGGTAGGCTCTGTGATGTGCCCGTTATTTTCCATGTTACTCATAAACAGAACCAGCGTGATGAGGTGCAGTTCCTACTTTTTCTGTCCAGAATAAATCATTCTGACTTCTCGCTTCACCATCTCTGTATAACAGATTTTACCTTTTGGGGCGAGGTTTCCATTTACAGTCAAAGACCATACTAAGAGTATCATAAGGCTGACTCCTCCAGGTAGCAGTCACTGCACGCTCCCTTGAATAAGTGCCTCGACTGTTACTGGCTGTTGTTGTTATTTGCATACCTTGTGTTCTTTAGGCCCAAGTCTGTGTTGTTTCAAACCTTCATGAAATTCCGCAGGGTACTGCAAGGAACGCTGGAGGTTCTTAGCATCAGGACACACTGTATTTTGGTCTGCCTTCCTCTTGACCAAAGGACTAAATGCTGAATCACAAAATTAAACTTGTTTTGTACGTTTGTCGTCACCTGAAGGAATGTGGCTTTCAACAGCAAACAGATCTATGAAAATATAATTGATGCTACTATCCTGGGAAACTCTCCATCTTTGTTATACTGCACCGTTTACAAACACACCCACCCACCTTCTCCCGTGGAACTCAAAAGTGCTTTATATTAAACCAGTGACTGTCCTTTCTATTCCCCATCCTCAGTTTTAAGTTCATCCTGCATGTGATACTTTGCTGGACTATTAGCTGTTTACTTGGAATACTTCTGCTTTGCATAATTTTGTCAGTCTAGATAAAGATCTCCTGAGCAACCCTGGGCCCATATGGGTTTCTGCTTTCTTTCCAGAGCCTGTGCCAGCCCGCAGAGACTGGCAGAATGACACGGACAGCAGCCCACAAGAACATCACTCCCTAGGGACCAGTCGACTGCTGTATCACATTACGGATGGAGACAACCCTCTTTTGTCGCCACGCTGCTCTATCTTTAGCCAAAGCCAGAGATTTAATCTAGACACCGAGTCTGCCCCTTCTCCACCAAGTGCTCAACCTTTCATGATGTAAGGAAATAGATTTTCATTCTTAGGTATTTTAAATAATTTTTGTACAATCCATGATCTTTGACACTTCATGGTTTTTTCAGTTACTGTTATGTCATAAAAAGGAAATTTTCATATGTTAGCATATTTTGGCATGGTTAATTTGCAATATCAGAAATAGGACCCAGCATTTTTTCAGTAGTAACACAGTACAATAGTGTTTGAAGTCTTTGTTAATTATAGTGAGCAAGGGTAGTTTTAAATGTTAGTAATTATAATTAGCCTGAGTGAACATAAGGTAGAGAAGGGCTATCAAGGGAGAATAGCACAAATTTCTGCTGTAATAGAACTGTAGCTTGAGTCACTCACTAGAAAGGAGAGCGTCATAGAGCGTACGAACAGTCCATATGTGGGATCTCCAGAATCCGAGCTGTGCATTTCAGACAGAAACCAATCTTTCTTAACCGCTTACCTACATAGCTGTCAGCTGCGTACGAATAATAATCAGATCTATTGACTTGCAATTGTAAAAAGTTAGACACTAAACTGCCTTCAAAATTATAATGTTTATGGCCAGTAATAACAAACCTCCCTGAGCTTACTTTTACAAATTCTGTCGTTACAGTCTCCCGTTACAGTTGGAAGATTTGTGAAGTAAGATATATGTATGATAAGATATATGTGAGATATGTAAGATAAGATATATGTGTTAAATATAAATACTGGATCGGCTTGTGACCTACTAGATTAAACTTTTGACAAATATTCAGAAATACCACAATTAATTTAAAAAAAAAAGAGTGAAGAACAGATGATGAACTTATTAGTATACCCTGGGGGCACCTTCAAGCAAAAGCAATTATTTTGTGCTTACTTTGTAAAACTAAACTAAGTCTGTCCTGAGAAAGAACCCAGCTGCAAATTCTGATGTGCTAGGAAAGCGTTGTGTGCCTGAAACAAGACGTGGTCCGCTATAGCCAGGTCTTTGATCCAGCTAGTGTGCTTCCGGCTTTTGCAGGCCAAGAAGTTCTTCCAGATGTAACTGTGAAGAGTGCAAGGAACCACAAACCGTAGCACAACTTACCAAACATCTTCAGAGTCTCAAGAGAAAAATTAGGAAGTATGAAGAAAAGTTTGAGCAAGAAAAAAAATACCTGGTAAGATAATAATGAAAAGATAAAGGGAAATGCTACAAGAGGCAAGCAAGCATCCTGGGGTATTTAAACTTCTGCCAAACAGTAGGAAAAAGGGTATTTTGGGTAACACGAAAGATGGAAATAATCAGAGGGAATATCTTTTTATCACCTTTCAGTGTACGCGGTAGTTCCGAGACTCTAATCTGCATTTTCTTTGGATTACCTTTTTTTGCACGATGTCCATCTTCTAGAAGCGTGAGTCAGTGAAATGCAGCTGACCGGCTTGTGAACCGAGTGATTCAAAAAACGAAAAGCCACCTGTTTACGTGGTAGAAGTCATTTGCTTGGGAACGGTTGCTCTGCCGTGCGGGTGCCTTCAGTCAGGCAGACCCCGGTACACCCCCAAAGCGTAGGGCTCGACAGAAGCTGATGGCAGAAGTTAGAGAACTAAACGCTGTGGCGTGTTGCTGGGGGGGTGGGCTGTTGGGGGTCAATGGCGTGCTCTCGTACCGAGCTAGTGGGTGTCATGTGAGGTGTGCCGTATAAACGTATCAAAATGTCTGCGATGTGTGCAATAGGAAGCGTCAAAATGAGAATTCAGTGACTTGTGTGTTTCCTTGTAATCTCACCGACGACTGCAAACTTAAACGCACAGTTTTGAATTGCGCTGCCCTATGGTCGTTGTACGTTCTTAGGAGTAAAATTTCATACTTAGTCATCACACAGTGACCACAAAATAATTTATTTCCATGGTTTAGTTTTGCAAAACTGTTTTGCCATTTCAAATATCTGAGTTTTGAAGACCTGGTATAAATTGATTTTAAGTTGAAGGCAATTTCTACACGCAAAGAAAGAATGAAGATAGAAAACTTCTGTTGTTTGTTGCTTTTGAAATCACTCTGTTGGCCAGGAGTTTTTCACTTGACTAGTTAAGCAGCTCAGTTGAAATGTTTAAAGTGCTGTTTTCCAAGAGAATCCCTGTCTTAAAGCAGTAAGGGTGTATCCCTGCAAGGGACAGTGCGCTTCAGTGCCTGGAAATGGCTTGGGAACTTGACTAACAATAGGTATTTGATCAGTCCTTTTGAAGTCACTGAGATTACTTACCCAATCAGTCAAGGACTTACATGTTATTTTAAGGATCAGAGCCAAAATACTCAGGTCCATGCAACACCGTGCCACAACGGGGAGAGATGAGGCATGATAAATTACTACCGTCATCAAGTCAAATGCTCTGCGTGACACTGATACAGTGCGGTTGGAACGAGGATGCGGTGTGTGGATGGGTTTTTATCTGCTTGATTGTATAGCCATCAATTCCTCCTTTTGTATACGTCCTTTTTTCTTTACGTTCAGCCTTCACACGGTGACAAGACTTCCAACCCCGAAGTGCTGAAGTGGATGAATGATTTGGCCAAAGGTCGTAAGCAGCTCAAAGGTACAGAATAGCATGTCGTTTCACTTTATTGCTGAAGCTTTCGGAAGTACGAGTGTACCCGGAATATTTTAGAGTTAGTTTTCTAACCTCAGTGCTCTGCTTATTTTTCACCTGTGCGTGGCAATGTCTCCCAGTGACAACAAAGATATTAGGTGATGTGACTTGCCTTGATTCCTGAAAGCAGGGATTACAGTAAGCCATTCGACCCTCATAGCGAGGCTGAGAAGGGGAAGAGGAAAGCGACATCATCTCTCCCTCATAACGAAGTATTCATGCAAAAGGCAGGGTTCGTCTGCGTATTCTGATGTCTGAAATACAAAGTTAAAAGTGTCCTTGTAATAGTACCAATGTAGGTGCAGATTGTTTCCTTGGGACTGAGGTTACACAACTCTAAAGTTTTAATTTTTCGATCATAAAGAGCAATTTTTCCCATATACTAGATTTGGTCCTGAGGGTCAAATTTTGCCCTGACTGTCTGCATACCCCTCCACCAACAGCAGCGTATTGGTGTATCACAAGCTTGCCCTCAGGGAGAACGTAGCCAGGACTGGTTGATTTGGGTTTTTCTAAAGGTTCTTTATAATTTATCTGAATCTTTACGTCTCTGTTATGAATGGATTCTCACTGCTAATTAAATTGTGGTATTAAGTTTCATCTCTTGCTTTGGAAATATTTAAGAATGTAGATATAGAGGGTGTGACTATGGTAAGTAAAGAATTAGAAACTCATCTTTCAGGAATCTTCTGGAAATTTCTCCCTTAGATACTACACTGCATAATTACTAGATTTTAAAATTCTTTTCCCGTGAACTTCCAGGAAGGGCAAATGAAAGGAAATGGCCAAACTGCGTAGTTAACTTTCTCTCTGACTCAACCATTGCTTCAGCTAGCCAGGGGGTCTGGCTGGCATAGATCCGCCCCACCTTCACACCCCAGATGCCTTGATCCTGTGAACAGTCTTGATTTTACTATCCTGAATAATGACACTGCTTGTAAGGGAAGCAAGATTCATGATTCATGGTGTAATTGAAATAGAAAAGCACTCAAGTGCTTGTAGGTCTTTCTTCAAGTTTATATGGCTTGTCCATCTTTCCTAGCTCTATGAATTTAGTAAAAATTGCTATTTTTCCCTACCAGCCTGGCCTGCGTCCTCAGACTGTCACAACTAAAAATTTTGTTACTGTTTCTTCATAGAATTCAATAAAATTAACACATTTGGAGCCATCAATCTCCTGCCTTGCCCAAGGTCCTTCGCCAGCCAGGCATACTCTAGGAACAAAGCCTGGTTTTGCAGGAGCTGATTCAGACCTTAATTCAACTTCCTTGTTGCTCTGTGCAGGTCCCTAGAGCTCCAGGGTCTTTGGCATGCTGTCAAGCTAATACACTTACGCTTTATCGCATCCAGGCAGGTTGCTGACTGTGATGCTCGCACACTGTAACCTGCATGCCTTCTGCTGGCTTGCTCAGCTGCTTTTCTGCAAGGGAAGTCGTTTAAGCAAAGGGGCTGATTCTCCTTGTGAGGACCAGCTCAGTAGCCTGGCTGGGATGGCACTGCAGCCTCTGGAAGGGAGGGTAGGGCTTAAATTGCGCTAGAGAAGAGGGAGGTTGGCTAAGCAGGCCTGGAGTAGATGGCTGCAGCATCCTGGCAGCAGGCATGGTGGGCTCTGTAGTGCAGATCAGACTCCCCAGCCCTTCTGCGGGGGGGCCTTCGCTCTCCTCCTCACTTGCAGAGCAGCACAGGAGGGCAGGCAGGCACGGCTGGGTGAGTGGGGCAGGTGGCTGTGGAGACACTGCTCCCTGCCCAGGAAGGCATCTGTGAAGGACTGCGTCCTTAGACTGCAATCCCCACAGCAGGCTTGGGCACGTTCTTACTTACCCAGACGTCCGATCAATTGGGAGCGCGTGGGTTTAGTGAGGAGAAGGGGGGGAGAGAGCTCTGCTTCCATATCCCAACCACACCAAACCTCCCCTACAAATACTCCGCAGTGCTGTTTGTCCTTTTACTCCCCTTTCCTAACTTCACTCCCGCTGAAAACCTGCGCTGATTCCTGCGCAGGCCCCGCTCTAACCGGGTGCCTCTTCAGCCCTCACCCGCGGTGCACCTTTTGTGTCAAAGATGGGCTCGGGGGAAGAGAGCCGTGCGCACGTGCTGTAAGCCTCATTGGCCTGGCCACATCTCGTCCCTTGGCCGCTGGATTTGGTTTTAACCAGGCAAAAGGTGAAGCGAAGCGGAGTTACGGTCCTACACGACTACGACAATAATTGTAGGCAGGAAGTAAGGATGGGTTTTTCTTGTTGTGCCGGAAACCTCTTTTCAAATATTTCTAGTCTATTTACTCGCCAACTAAATTCCCCTTTCAGAGCTGAAACTCAGAATGTCGGAAGAGCAAAACTGTACCTCTAGAGCGCCCCAAAGGAACGAGCGTTGCGAAAGCACTGGGACCTCCAAGGAAGCTGGGACACAGGAGGCTGCAAGCACAGAACCAGCTCCCGCAGTAGAAGAAGCCATGGATAGCGTATTGAGACGATTAAAGGAGAAAAGACAACACTTTAACCTTCCTGAGACTATTAAGGTATTTGACAAGCGGGGCTGTTTCTTTCAGAACTTTACCATCTAGGGCAGATATTAATTAGCGCGGAGCCGTCTCGGGGAAGGCTGGTGGGTGTGCATCCTGTGCCTTCCGGCACTGCAGCGTGCTTTCGCCGGAGCCCTAGTGCTCTTTCTGAAGGGAGTTTTCTGTGAAGAGTAGCACAGAAAAAGAGGCACGGAAGGAGGTTTCAGATAGCGCTGAGTGCGTTTTGCTCAGAGGTGCATGTGTAAAACCGCCAGGCGCTGCCAAAACCTGCCTACCTGAGGTTGTGTGCGCAGGGTATTGAAGATGGTGACAGCAAGGGCGACCCTGAGTCCACAGAAACTGTGCGACTGAAATGTTCCTGAAGTTATTTTGACAGCGAAGGTCCCCTCTCACCCGAGAAATGCTGAAAGCCTTTGCCCAGACCACAAGGGTGGCACGGCCATGCAGGCTGCTTTGCCCTTCTGATCTCACACGGTTACTTGTGCTGATACTGCCCCTGCTCTTCCACGCTCTCAGACGCTCTTCTGAATTCAGGAGCAACATTCCGTGAAACATGCTGGCTTGGCTGGGCAACTTCTTTTTGCTTTTAAACAAGTATACATTTTAAAATTGTGCTGTACCTTCACACTACTAATGCGTTACGGGGACTGTCTGAAGCTGTTGTTCTGCGGTACGTATTGTCCATAAAAATACTCCTTAAGGGGCTGCTTTGGCTGCCAGATGGTGTTGCCATACAGTCAAACAAGACAATAAATCCTGTCCTCAAATGTACCTAAAATCTAATTGTTGACAGTAACATTTAGTCTGGCTGATGTATGAAAAAGGGGAGGGGGTGAAGAACTAAGAAATGATTCTGGGTGGATTTCAGTAGCAGAAAGTACCCAACAGAGATAATTTTTTTGGTTGTATTTTTGTCCCTCTTAGTTCTTAAACAACTAGGTACTGTATAAAAGCGAGAACTGTGCATAATGATGCTGTGCGTCCAAGATCTTGAGCTCTTCATACATGGCTGACTAATTGTTTCTTTTTATAAATTACTTTTTTAAAAATCTGAAATGGAAAATGTGTTTCATAACCAGAACTCCTTTGTAAGAAAACAAAGGATGACAGCAAAGCCATGCTGTTCTGTAGAGAGTCCTAAAATCCCAACAGTGCAGCCTGGTTGATGATATTTTCAGTTGTTAAATTTTTTTGTTATTATGCAAGGAGTGAGGTCAGATGGCACCAAAGCAGATGTCAGTCAGGAAATCCTGGCCAGAAAGAAGTCGGGGGTGGGTCTCTGTTCCACTCCTTTTTCTATCAACTGGGCTTTGGATTTTCCAAGAGAGAACCTCCTAAATCTGTGTGATGGCAGTCAATTCTGTCATGTAAATTAAATATTTGCGCAAGTCAGTATTTTCAAATATTTTTTTAGAGATTTTTGTTGCTTTCTTCTTGCATTTTTATAGCGAGAACTTGTGTTGAGAGAACTATCCGTTTGTTAGCAAAGGTGTTTGATAACTGTTAATACAAAACTGCTACGGAACAGGGGCTTGAAAAGGACTAATATGAAATCAAATTGATCTATTCAGAAGTTATATATTTTATTAGATCCTTAAGTATAACATTAAAAATGATTGGGTTTTTGATGATGAGTCATCCTGGACTTTTGGGGGGAGAATGCGGTTTATAGCACTGATGCTGTAAAATGAGTCAAGGGTGTCTGCTGGCTGCCAGCAAAGATCAAAGGCTGCGTTTCAGCTGTGTGCAACTTCGGTGTTACTGTAGATACTTGTTATGTGCAGCATTGTATTTGGTATACAACATTTAGATCCTGTACCCGACTCTGAGCGAGATTAACAGTGAGCTAATAGCGGCTAAATGTTTCTGTGCCCAAGATTTAGTTATTCTGGGCAAGGAGAGTGTTTCCACAAAAACTGGCTGAGTTCTCCCCTGAAGTACGAGTGTGGAAAAGCCTCTAAGGCCCTGCTGAAACACAAGTGAGAGAATGGGTGTTCTTGGGAGAGGTGCAGAGTAAAATCCTGAACCACCCAGTGTGTATAAAAGGCCAAACCAGAAGGTCTGAATATGAGAGCAGAACATGGTTCTCAGAGAAAGAAACCTCTCCCGCAGAAAAGTCCGTGAGTGAAGTTACTGAGGGAGAAGACAATTGGGACTGGCCTGTGAATGATGCCGTAACCCAAGAAGGGATGGCCGCCTGTGACTGTTTGTATTTGAATCCTGTCACTCCAAAAACGCGAACTCAGATCCCAACTCCTGCCTTTCAAAGCAGGCTGGGGGTGCCACTGCTGCCCCAGCGAGGAGGAGCAGCAGCCCTGTGGTGCTCAGCTGCGGTTCATCGGCAAGCGTGGCCTTTCGCAGTGAGGCTGCAGTCAGGCTTGCCCTGACGCTCCGCTGCAGTAAACCGGCATCATCCTGTGGATGTGTCACATTGCTCGCTGCCTTCCTTTAGATGTTTTTCATAGTGTTTTTGTGTTGAATGCCACTTTGTAAGGAGCCACCACACGTGTCCTGGTGGCAGGCTCAGTGGGCCCTGGGAACTTGGACTCATGGCCCCAGGCTGGCCCAGTCCTCACCACCTCCGAGTTTGCATCTTCTGTCTGGAAAACCAACAGCGAGCTCAGAAGGCGTTAAGATTCAGGAACTGACTAGAGAGCAAGACAGTGTATGCAGTATTTCGTGCGCCTTTGTCCCAAGCTGTGAAATCCAAACTACTACCTTAGCTTCACGTGTAGCCTCTTTCTGCTTTCCTTACACGCAACCTACAACTTTTGCCCTATATTTAGTTTGAAGAATTGCAGTCTGTCCCCCAAGGCTTTTCTCAGAGCGGTTACCTTTATGTGTCTGTCCTCTCATTATTGACCCGCTTCAGTTCATCTTTTCCTTGGCTGGGAAGCAGGGGGTTTATTTAATTAGCATCGAATTGCATGCTGCTTTATGCAGCCTGCGGTCCTAAGATGTCTCAGGCAATTCTGCAGTTGTGATTCCACCTGCCTTTTCTGATTTTGAAATGATCAGCCATTTCGAACTTAGCCGAATACAAACCCATCCTGAGATTGCCAATAAAATGAGCTAATGAAATAGGCCCAAATGCTAAACCCTCTTGAGATTGTTTCTCATGTGTAAGATCAATATTAATGATCACTCCCTGTTCCCTCCTAACCATTCAGCTGCTCCAGGCTTAATGGTTTTTGAAAGAACTAACCTTGTATTAATTGCAGAACTAGCAATAAGTAAACCAATTAGCTACTTTATAGTACTCCTACATTCCAGTTAGCAGCTCTTCTTAGTGTGAATGACAGATAATTTTGGAGCGATTAATTCAAGCAGACCTTTGAGGCAAAATGTGATTAGCCTGTTTCTGCATTTGGGCAGCACACAAAAAGGGTTTGCTCCCGCTGAAGTGAATAGCAAGGCACTCTTTTGATATTTGAAGAGCATTGCTTCCTCAGGTCTTCCTATATTTTCGAAAAGTAGAGGCTAATCATTAAAAATACTCCAAGTTGTCAATAAAAAACCCTAGTCATCGACTTCCTGCAGAAGGACACCCTGCCCCCCCAGCTCCATCGTACGCAACTTCACTGTGGTGGCCCAGCTCTCCTCCAAACCTCCCAACGCTCGGCCCTAATTCGTGCCCATCTGTCGTGATCTGGCCAAGGCTGTGGAAAAGTACATTAGCTGCACGTGCCCCTTGCTGTTCCGACCCAGGTGGAAATACGCATGCGTCAGGAGCAGATCTTCTTGGGAAGAGGGGGAAAGGGAGGGGAGAAGTACCAGTTAAACCCTGTGCCCCCAGCAGCAGACACCCATGCGTGTATCGGTGCATCGCCAACGCTGCCAAATCTCACTGTGGAAAAATCAGCATTCATCTTTCTGGAACCAGTGGATTCTGGCACAGAATTCATTATTAATGTTTATCTGGGGAGAATAGCTTATTAAACAGATACCTACCAGTACCCTTGTCATGAAATCCTGACTCATGATCTTATAAATAACTTTTTAAAATAGGATATGACAAAAGAGCAAATGGCTTTGGAAAAAATCAATCTTCAGAAATGTCTGCTATATTTTGAGAGTATTCACGGACGACCTGTAAGTATGCCGTGGACAGATAAGTAAACTAAAAATTATCTAACTTCACTAACATATTTTTGGACTCATATATCAAATATCTTTAGATGAATTTTACATGATTAACATAATTTTAATTATTTCAAATGAATATTCAGCTATAACTTTTATTGCCTGATACTGATGAATTTAGTTTATATTTTTAAAAATAAAAAGGCAGGTTTCTAGTTGGCCCTGGATCACTCCTCATGATTGGAAGCTGCAGGTTCCGATGACCAAGGTGGAAGTTTTGTACCCACCGCAGACTTGGCTCATGCATTCTGTAGCTGTGCTATGGTGTGTGAAAGGTTAGACTGCTTAGCAGCTGAGCTACCACCTGAGACACGAAACACACAACTGGCGTGACCTGTCATCTGTGGTTTCCTTTATTTCACAGCAGCCCTTAAAACTATTAATTGAAATCCTTTCAAGGGACATCACTGCTGAACGTAGGTACAGAACAAAAAATTGCCAGCATTGGCGAGATGACAGTTTGAAAATTTGCCTATACACAACTGAGGAATTTCTGTTTGATGTCTGTCGCTCTATTCTTACGACTGTCGCTGTTTCTGGCTAGTAATTGTTGTGGTAGAGGAACAGGGGGAGTGACACCAGCACATGTCCAAAAATATGCCAGCTCTTAAAATTATTACGATCTGAATGTGCTCTTTCTGCATCGTGGATAAAATCATTTTTGTCCATCTTCTTTGGGCTTGGAATGAGAACTGAGGGATGGAGAGAATATATAGGAAGGTTATGAAGACATTCTATTTCCTAAGAAGGCGAACAAAAACCAGAATTGAGTTATTAGAGCTATATAGAGGTGACAGAGGCTTGAAGATTCAAAGACAAAGAGGATGATAGGGCATGCTTGGTAGCATGGGATACAGAGAGGGTGTTTCTTCTTAAGGTTGAAGCAGCTCTATAACCAGCTAAGAGGATGCTAATGGCATAAGGAAGGAGGTGATCAGCGATACTAAGCAGCCATGAGGGAATCCTAGATCTGCCAAACAGCTCTGACTTCAGCTCACAGAAAGGTCAGGGACTTTTGGGGTTTGTTTTTTTCTTTTTAAGCAAAGAGCAAAATTCAGTTCTAGACGATGTTGCCGTTATTGAAGAAACCCTTGAGACTACAGAGAGAACCCATCAGAAGCAGTTATCAAGTTGCTGCATATTCAGATTACTATGAACGCAGCAGCCTTGACACACAGCGGGGAGCGCTGGTGACGATGTCTGCCCTGCTGATGTATGGTGTGGGTGAGCACCGATTCTATCCAGGCTTCACACACAGAGGGCTCGGACTAGGGTTAAAACAGAAAAAGATCTATTCTGGCTTGTTTGGCATTCCTGGAGCTCCTATGTGTTGCCATCAAATGGAACACGGAGACTGGGGAAGAGCCGTGGATAGCCTGACGTTCTGCAGCGGCGCACGCCTCTAGAAATACTCCCCTAACTGCTCCCTCAGCCAGACGTATGTGGTGTCATCGACACGTGTTTGTCTGCTGTCACCCTTACCGGGCACTTGTCTGTTTCTGAGCAGCTCTGGGCGCTGTCCGTACTGTTAGCCAGCCCGTGCCTCTTCCAACTGCCATGTGCTCGCCCAGCCGCACGGTGTAGCTGGGCTTCAGTGGAGCAGCGGGGCTGCAGTGCCAAAAGAGGGTGAAACTGGACCCAGCGGGCGCTGAGAGGCACGTGCGTTCAGGAGCAGAGGCTGAGGGTGGGCTCGTTGGCAAATGGCTCTATTTTGATATTGAATCACTGACAAACAAGTTGTTTTTCTGCTTTTGTGATGGGGTTTTTTTGTTGTTTCGTTTGTTTTTCTTGTGGGATTTGCTCTTTTTTTTCCTTAATATATTAAGTTGCCCTAGGGCACGGATACTCACCATAACCTTTACATTTGTGTTTACAAACATTTGTGGTTGGAACAGGCTATTAGTACCTGACTTAAAATAATATCCTCCTCCAAATCAATGCTCTTAGTGCTCATAAAAGAGCAAGACCAAAATAAATGAACAGGTGGTTAATCCCGCGTGTGGAAGGCTGTTCCAGGGAGGGATGCACAGAGCGATCCTGCATGGAGCCAGCTTCCCTCACGGAGGCTGCAAAGCTGTGTTCTCAGTCCTCTCCGTCCCACCGGGCCGCTGAGTGTATTGGGCCAGGCAGACTGCACGTCCCTGTGGCCAGCCTCTGGCCGTTATTAGAGTTAAGTGAGAGCGATACCAGTGCAATGCACCGTAGACACGTAGCACCACGCCTACAGCCGGCAGGAAGAGGAGAGAATAGTTTACCCTCTGCCTGGGCGGCGTGGCTCAAGGAAGTGAGGAATCTGCATTGGGTATTCTCCCTTAGAAAACAGATTGCCATTTTCCTTTTTAGAAATTGTATGGATTAAAGCACAGTTGCCATGGAATACCTAAGGAAGCAGAACACACATCAGGCCACGCTCTTCTGATACCTTTCTCAGCTTTGCAGAAGCAAATGAGAAGTTTTTGTATTTATTTTTTATTTTGGAGGAGTTTATTTTGCTGTGATTTCTCTTCAGGTAACTAAGCAAGAAAAGAGTCTCATGAAACCACTTTACGACAGATACAGAATTATCAAGAAGCTTCTCGCAGCTCCATCTTTGATCACAACAATTGTAAGTTGGAAAGAATTCATACTCATTGACAAGAAAACACTAAACTCTGTGTTTGATCTGAACCTGCCAATTCCTTTGTCTGTCTTAGGAGCTTTGCTCCATGCAGTTTTTACGTTTAAGCCTTAGTTTCAAAAGCTCAACCTTTCTTCTGAGGATGATGGAACATGGGAAAGACCAGGACAACACTATTTTGGTAGTTAACAGTTGTAGCTATAAAGCTTTGGAATCTCTAACTCTCGTTACAGTCAGAATTCCTGGATATAATACAAACAGTAGATGATACATAAGACGAGTACAAGTTCCAGCAAGACTGCACTGCTTAAAAAATTACAGAATGTGCTTTAAGACTTTGCTACTTACATAGGCTTTTGAGTAAACAGAAATAAATTGCAGGCTGGAGATACTCAGAAGCAGGGCCAACTTGTGATCTACGTAGTCATGGCGGACAACACACAGTAGTAACTCAGGGGGCCCCAGGAGACTGCTCCCGAACGGGCTTGGGTAGACCTGGGTAAAGCTTTCAAAATGTGTAATATGTTTCAATGAATACGTCCAGGACGTCAGAGCCTCATTCTTTACGTTGTCATCTGATTAATCGTTAGCATTTTAATATAAACAACTAATTTAATAATGCTTTACATTTTACAAGCAGGAGGAGGAAGACTCAGATGAAGGCCATTCTCAAAGCAGCCACGAGTTATCATCCGGTCCAATATCTTGCCTCCCTGTTGAAGAGCACCTGTGTTACTCTCAGGAGGAGAGTGAGCCCGCTTATGTTTCACCTCTGGACGAAAAGAAAGTGTTCAGGCAAACAGCTTTGTCTATGTCCAATTTACATGAAGCAACAATGTAAGTTCGGTCTGGTTTGTTCTTTTTCTTGAACGTTTTAAGATATTTCATGTAGACTTTGTACGTGAAGCATGCTCTGTGCTTACTGATGGGAATAATCTGTACCAAAGAAGTGATTCAGTGTTTTCTTACGGGAGAAAAGCGGCAGAGGATAGTTGTTGTTCGGGCAGCATACCTGTGGTTTGAGCTGTTTGGGCAAAAACCCACTGAAGTCCATGCAGAGAAAGGTGAAGGATTGTAAGCAGATAGGAGGAATAACTACATGTGCGGGGTGGCAGATACAACACAATGCATAGGAAAGCTATGCAGACCTACCTATAGTTGCTGCAAAATTTTTAGTTGTCTAATTACTCATGGTCTTACAAAGCGGTCATAAAACAAAGCACAGTTCGGCCAAGCAGGACAGTCTGGTGCTGTGTCTGTGTCCTGGGACTGACTGTGTGTGTGGTGTAAAGACAGGCACACAAAGAGCAACAGCTGAGCTGAGTAACACGCAATACATGGTCACATGGGAGGCCTAGTTGATTAGGCCCTACCAACACTGAGAGTAAATAGTGATGGTTTGGTTTTCTGCGTAACTCAACTGTGTATGCAATAGTTTGCTCACAACTGCTGTGAGGATATTTCTGACCTTTTTTTATTTTTATGGGGAAAAAAATACCAGCTGGTATGCCATAGCAGAATCCTTTCTCAGTTTAAAAGCCTTTTTCCCCAAATACCAGCTAAAACATGATCTCCAAAAATGTTGATTCTGGGTACCACTAGCGTTTCTACTGCATCACTGTAATGTTTGGTAACAGCTGCTTTTAGGACCAGGGATCGGATTTTGACTTTATTAATTCAGTTGCAGAGCTGCAAAGCAGTTCCTGTGAGATGCTGAGCCCTGTCAACGCCATTAACGCCACACACAATTAAGACCGCTAGCAAGGCTCAGTCCTGAAAGCTTCTCCTCCCATGCTGGCCACACAGGCTCTGCCTTCTCTTTATTAGAAGGGTGAGAACCGTGGTCAAGGGGAAGGAGCATGACTGTTTGTCGTGTGTGGTGGTACAGCCAGTCATGTCCGTAGTTGGAGGGCTGTGGTGGAATGTCTCGGGGCACTGAGAGCAGTGCCTGCCTTAGGCCGCTTATTACCCAAAGGCACGGCTTTTGCAGTACTTCCAAGCACACGGGCTTTCATGTTGTCTCTGTTTTACAGGCCGGTTCTGCTTGAACATCTCCGAGAAACAAGAGCAGATAAGAAAAGGCTTCGCAAAGCTCTGAGAGAGTTTGAGGAACAGTTCTACAAACAGACAGGAAGGTAAGTAAGTGGCCAGCTCAACAAGAGCCCACACCTCCTCCCTTCGGGCTCCTGTGCGGACGTATTTCTGCTAAGGGGGGATACTTGTAGGTGAGCAGGCCAAAGAAGCTGCAGCTAGGGAGCGGAAGATCCCATGGAGGTGTCTGGTCTCTGTGGAGATGCCCGTCTCCCTGCTTAGTTCCCCCAGGATGTGGGCATGCCTGAGGACGGTCTGGATGTGGGGATCTTCCGGGACATGCCTGCAATGGGTACAAACCCCACCTCAGCACAGGACCTCTCCTGGGCTGAAGGGAGGCTGCTGAGGAGTGTTTCCAAGGATGTCAGTCTGCAGGGATTGCACCTGGCAGTTGGGCCTTTTTTAAAAGTAGAGATTTAAAACCAGAAGCCATTCTTTCTTCCAGACGTAGCTAAATACTGGCTACTTCTTGCTCTGTTTATCCTCCTCCATTCAGCAAACCTGGCTGCTGAGAACTGCGGAGGACATGGGCAGGCAGCATTCTGGTAACAGTTTTCAGGGCACTTTCAATAACTCCTGTGTGATCTACTCTGGGTGACCCTGCTCTGGCAGGGGGGCTGGACTAGATCTCTAGAGGTCCCTTCCAACCCCTACCACTCTGTGAATCTGTAAACTTCTCTGCATAACTGAGAATGAAGTAGCTGTGCCTGCATAGCTGACAGGAAATAAAATTACCTGGTATATGAAAATTCAGGATTTTATTATTTCATTTCTGTCTAGGAGTTCTTTTATCTTTAGTCACCTACAGTTAGAAGAAAAAAAAAATCCAACCCAATCCTCATTAGTTATTGCAGAATTAATTTTAAAGACTGTTTCTCCTCTTACTCATGAAAGTGATGGCACTTTCATTTGCTTTTCGTAGAAGTCCTCAAAAAGAAGATCGGGTGCCAATGTCTGAGGAATACTCGGAATACAAGCACACAAAAGCCAAAATCAGGCTCTTGGAGGTCCTCATCAGTAAGCATGATATTTCCAAAACAATTTGAAGGGAATGCAGTGCTGTGCTATTGTCCTCTAGCAAGAAACCAAGCAAACGAATAGGTATAAAAAAGAGGAAGTAATTTTACAGGTCTTGTTGTTCTGCACAATTATTTGACGCACCGAGAGTTTTGATGCACTTTACCAATTACACTGGCTGGGATGAGTGAGGACAGCAATATGGAAGAATGTCAAGCACGGGTGAGTGGACTAGAGTATATATTTTTTCCTTTTGAAAAGCGCCTTGAAGTGCACTGTGAGAATGTTAGAAATTAAAAGGACGTTGAAATATTGCAGATCCTCAGCTGGGTCTGTCCTTAAAAAGTGTGAGGAAACGCTCTCCAGGTTTTCAGTACATCTTAGTACACGGAACGTACCACCCATTTCTTTCCAGAATTAACATGCGCTCTAACTAACTATTCATGTTGGTTCTCAGTGTGCTGACTGACTAGACTAAAAGAAACATGAGCTTAAAAGAAATGAAGGAAAAAAACTGGTGAACGTACTGTCTCAAGACAGAGTTCCCGATCAATTCCGGTAGCTGCAAAGGTAGGTGCGTGCAAAGAACCAGTGCCAAGATTTGGTTTAAAATTCTGGGAGGAGCGCAAAGTGATGCTGCCTATGCAAAAAAAGGACAGAAAGTGACTGCTAAATGGAATGATCAGGTGTTGTTCTAGAAATAAATAAGAGGAATTGTTTGGCAAAATGGAATAGAGACGGTTTCCTGGGAAGAGACAAAACAAACGTACTGTCCTTTTCACTAGGGTTCACAGGGCCTGGCTCACGGTACTTAAAAGTCAGTAAATAATAGATCAACTATGTGCTGATTTTTATTTCTGTATTAAACTTTGCACTTTATTTTGCCTGACGCTATAACATTTGCTTCTCTAACGACCAAAGCTCGTGTAGACGCATGCACTTTGTAAAACGTCCAAGTATTTCTTGTGTTCTACATTGCCACATATATATTAAAGCAAGACTAGAATATTGCGTTATGCTAAGATATTTTGGATAGATAAAGTACATGGTATATAATTGGGTGTGTCAGTTGTCCAATGAGGAATGCTAGACTTCCTGTTTACTGCAAATAAGACTATAAAAGAGATATTTTTCCATTGGAATTATGCATCTTTCTTAACTTTTAGAGCACCACACTTTGTAATATTAAGGAGATTTTTTTTTTTTTCACTATTTGTGATAAAGCAGACTATTAACAGATTGTGGGTTTTGTACTGGAAATGAAAAGCAGGGAGTCTGGGAAATACCTCACCCAGACATAAAGGAAGGAAGAAATAAAAAATAACAAACCCAAACCACGGGACTTGAATAAGTAGAATCATGTTTAGTGTTTTGCTTTAACTGTCATTTTGTATTGACCACGTAGTATAAGCAACCTGTTTTCTATCTTGGTAAGAAGATTTTCCTTTTATAAAGCCTATTGTGTACCAACCCTGTTAGTACTTCCCTTGTACGTAACGGCTCGGCATGGTTCTGAAGATGTACTCCTTTTCAAGTAGTTTGGAGGAAAGGTATGAACGCTAAAAAAGGAATTTTTTATTTCTTGGAGGTTTGTTGTTTCAGTGTACTGACTTAATAATTTGTAACTTTTATGAATCAGAAATGGTCTCCTTCGTAAATCTGTTTTAATTAAAGTCATCTAGAGCAACAGGAACAGATACAGAGCTATTTGAAGTTTACAAACTACATCTTTGATAAGGGAAAATGATTTCATGACATGTATACAATTGATATTAAAATGTAATCTATATATTCTATATGATTGTATAATATTTTATACAACAGTACAAATAAAATATTTTTCTATTATATTTATTATGTCGAGACACAGTTTCTGTTTTCAGTTAGCTAATATAAATAACATAAATAACACTGTCAAACAACACGTTGGAAGTGCTGACATTTCTAGGCTCTGAAATTTAAATCATGCTGCAATTACAACCTTTCATGCTGTTTGGAGTTACCCCAGTATTTGTTCAGTAGTTAAAATGAACGCGCATTTAAACACCATTTAGAAGCTGTTATTTTGATTTTGCTAAAGCAGTTTATATAGGATTTTGTTATGTTTGGCAAGAAACAGAAAACATTTTTTGCAGCATCTAGGTATAAATGGTTGCCAGAAAGAAATCCAGGACTTCTAATCATTTAAAGCGTCGGGGGAACAGAAGGGAAAGAGGGAGAGAAGAAATACTAAAAGAGCCGTGTTTGCTTTTGGTGGCAGCGGCATGGGCATGCTTCTGACAAAAACGTCTGACTATGGAGATGGGCAACAGAGGTTCGAAGGCTCCTAAGTCACGAGGGAAGTTTTAACGTCCAACACTGATATTGCAGGTCTTGCAGCTGGGATCTTTCTTTGCGTTTGCGGTAGACAAGCTCATTAGTTGGTGACCGGTAATTTCCGCAACTGTGCCGAGGGAGAGATCCACAGGATCAGTGTAAATTACTTCCAAAATAACATCCTGGGCGTGATGGTAAACCATGACACCGTCTTCCTCATCGCAGGTCAGGAATTTATTATCTTTAATATTTAGTTGAGGAAGGCGCTGCTTACAGAACTCGTCTCCTGGCGATCCAAGGGGGGCGACAACCAGAATGACGTAGTGGTAGGCTGTGTACATGCAGTAGAAGTCTCCAAAGTACAAGTTAGTATTTGGGTTGAAGAGTTTTTCAGCTGCAATCTCAAACCTGTATCTTCCGTACGGTGAATCTTGCGGTGGCTTCCCAGTGTTAAACTCGGTGTTGCAGCTAAAGAAGATGCCTTCCAGCTTCCCGCTGATCGGAGAGCCATGGCTGCCACTGTTATCCTTAACAGAGGGCTGCATAGCATTCCCGTGATGCTCTCTACAAATGAATGACTGGCATTGTTTAGTTTGTAACACACGCTGGAGAAAAAGTGGAAGGTTAGGAACATCACGCTGCTTGGTAACAGTATTGAAGGGACAGAAAGGAAAACTATTACACTGCAAACCGGTTAGTGTCACGATCCCAGGACCGCGGAAATCAAGTGATGCCAGACTTAGAAAGATCTAGAATAACTCCTGCTCAAGGGGGAAAAACCTGCTTTTCCAGTCTGGCTTCTCTATGCCTGCATGTACCCACACAGTTCACAAAGGAAACAATAGCACAAACCAAAAAAGCCCCCAGACGACCCATATCTTTAATTAGCTGATTTGTTCAGCCTTCCACTACAATTCTAACAATAAACATGTTTTAGTTTAATCACATGTTGAAAATTGCAAGGCAGTCTCAATATGCTGAATACACCGTTTGTTAATGCACATTTTTTGTATAGGCAGTGTGTATTCCATGTAGAAAATACACCTGTGAAATACCTGCCTGTGAAAGTTATTTCTAAAAGATGTTTTTCGGAGGGCTTATAGGAAGGAATGTACTCTCTGCCTAGGGTTTTTTTTTTTTCCCCTGAAATGATAATTTCAGGTCTAATGTGTCTACTGCTGACTTCAATCACAGCCAAGCTGGGCACAGGGTATTAGGCAATTTGGTTAGTTTCCACTTTGGCTGGTATCCAGCTTCTGCAGTCACTAGTCCTAAGGGGGAAGATGTACAAAGCTAACTCTTGTTTTGTTGCAAGCTGAGCTTCATTTGGTTCCAGTGAAAAGAAACATTCAATTTTTAAACCCCTCGATCCCAAATTGCACTCGGCAGCATTAGGCTGCTAAATTTAGGAGAACAGCCCAAACCACCCCATCTAACAGTCCTTAGCACCTGAGGTTTTCTGTCTAGCAGGACATTCCCGGACCCTGTGCCCCACGCCTCTCTGGAGGTGCTGCAGTGACAGCTACGGCTCCCTGCACCCACTACCACGTGCTGCCAGAAAGGGAGACCGTCCCTTTGGTAGGTCCTGCGAAACAGCGGATTTACTAGGAAGCCTTGGAAAATGCCTCCATATGCCTTGATGCACGATTAAAAACTCATGAGGCCATAGGGCTGGAGGGTCTTACATCCCCTCTTGCTCTACTGTTACCCAAAACGAGAGAGGAAAGGAGAGTAACAGAGGGCTGTTCTCGCTCTGCTCTGACCTTGCAACAGCTCCAGGTAGAATGGTGCTGGTGCAGGAGAAGACTGTACTCGGTTAAAGCAGGAAGTACCACTCGGAGTAAACAAATTCCGTGTACACATACAAAACTGCTCTACATCAACCCGGTGATGTCTCCAACTGTGATTTTCCCGTTATTTCTGATCTCCTCAGCAGCGTACCTTAAGGTGATGCTAAGACAGATTGCGTTAGCTTTCTGGGCCACCCAAATAGCGCACAGTGACTGCCTGAAGCCCTGCTCACAAGACATTGATTGGGGCGGGGGATACAAGTGGTGACTGAAGCCATCACTGGGGATGGGGGAAATGAGCTTGAACTGAGAGAAGCCAGGCTGCTCGCGGTTCCGTTTCTGTGGCAAGACACTGACATCCAGTGGCCAATTAGGCTAATTATAGGTCATTCCTCCCGGGGCTCTGAGCTGCTTTGTGGCGCTCCCAGCCGGGGCGACACGAGCGCTACTTACAAGCGCACACGTCCACCCCTCCGGTCGGGGGTTGGAGCTCCAGCCCCGTGGCAGCTGCTCGTTTGCCCCAGTGCTACCGGAGCCACTCTGTCGGCTTTTCCAGGCCTGTTGACTAGTCGTGACTCCCAAGGTACTGTTCCTAAAAGGAGGCATGCAGTTGGGGTTTTTAGCATCGCATCAGACGGGAGCACGGTGGAAGGACCAGCCCCTGTGATTGTACTTAGTATTAGCGCGTTTCCCATCAGAAAAGGCGACCACCAGCCAGTCCCAGCTATTCCAGCTTCCTACGGACCTGGTAAAACACAGTTCTACCTCGCTAACAGGAAACAAACCAGTCCATTTGTATCGAGCCAAGAAAGCACGGAACAGGAGGAAGGGGGAGATCCAGTGCAATCAGTCAGAGTCACATTTGGCAGAACAAGGCCAAACCCACAGCTACAAATGCACCTCAGCAGCAATTTTCAAAGCTCTGTGAACACAGAGGCAGGTGCACTATGACATACGAGAATCAGAACCCCCACTGGCGATTCCTGTCCGAGGTATCTAGTCCGGGATGGCAGCAGAGATTTACGAGGTCCTCAAAGCACCTCAACAACTGCAATTCCTTCTGTACCTCCACTGAGTCTTGCAGGTTTGTCACTATGCGCAATAGAATAGTTCTTCCAAAACACAGAAGGGGAAAGGCAGACCCCATGCTCTGGAATATACACGACACTCCTGGAACTGAGCAGAGACTCCTGACTACAAAGTGCGAACGCTTCCAAGGGTGGTACAAGTCTGCTCAGGAGCTGGAGTCCCTCAAGTATTCTCTTTCTCCACCAGTTTTAAAAAAACCTTTGAGTTCCAGACAGGTACTAGTGTGACACCCACCTAAAACGGGACTATGTGGCACAGCACCAGTCCCACCTCTCCATGGGGCGTATTAAAGCAGCACGGTCAGCGCTGTCACCCTTCTGACACACCGCTTACCTCTCATCCACGTTCTTCTAAGGGTGGAAGGTGACCTCTGCATGGTGGCTGCTCCTGCCCAGTCAGTACGTGAGCTTGGACTCCTCCTATTGGAAAGCCTTCCTCCTTGTCTAGCGTAACCATCCGGTTGTGTGTGCGAAGGCACACTGGCTCTCCAACAGGAATAAGGAACCTGCCTCCAGCTATCCCATTTATTCATTCTGACTGAAGCAGAGTGTTGTAAAATCATCTAATCACCATCCCCTCTCCCTCCCCACATCATCTGTAAATTAACATTCAGATTGCAGAGCCCCAGTTACCACATTTGGGCACAGAAATGGGGTGGTTGTATGGGACAACAAATATTTGAGATGGAACTCTTCTGTGCAGGCACTCTTGCATGCTACACACTCCGACTCATAGGCATCTTGCTCTGAATTTCTTAGTACAATAGAAGTATTTGGCTACCAAACACTCTGTTATGATAACAGACACTTTAATCAGGCTGGACACCCTGTGAGTACTTCAGTTTCTGCTTCAAAGCACAAACTTTTATTGCCTAATGGAACTGCTGAGGTAAGCAAGGCCGAAGAAATGAGTTATATTTTATTTCTTCCCTTCTGAACTGGCAGTAAAGCATACCGACATCCTGCTCTGGCTGTATAGCACCGCTGCTTCCATTTACTTATTTTCCTTACTCCCTTAATTTGCCAAATAATTCTGTGTATGTTTACTTTCTTACCTGATATAATCGAAGTATTCTTTGTGCTGATTCCGATAAAACACAGACAGTTTAAGCATACGGCCTGCAATCACTTCAGCTTTTTCCAATAGCTGTGTTAGGTGAACCTTTGAATAATCTGGAAAGAAAAGACAACCTGCTAGTACCGTGAGGGAGGACAGGAAAAACCACGATACTGTCCAGAAGCTACACAGACCCAAAATTGGGAACAGCATTGCAGTAACACATCGTCTCGCCTCATGCCCAGCACCAGGTCCCAACAGTAGCCACAGACAAATGGCAGGAACATGCGTGCTTGGCTCCCCCCACTCCATGAATACTCTACACCAACTTTCAGCTTTCCTGCAGATTTTCTGCGTTAAGAGCTTGCTGCCTTGCATTTAGGACAGCAGAGGAGCTGAGAACTGCCCTCCCTGGCTTATGGCCTTTGATAAAGTGTTTGCTACAACGTAGCTGGTTGTGAGCCAGTAACAATTCACCTCACTATGGAAACTGGCTTAAGACCCAGCCTAAACGGCATCTCAACCAAGATGGTATTCACAGGGAGCTCGCTCCAGCGCTCCGCTTTCACACGGGCAAGCACACTGGCACCAGGTGATGAACACGCAAAGGAAGAGACTTTTAAATCCGTGACAGGCTAAACTGAGCTTTGAGACGGGGTGTTGGTGGTGCTCAGGCTCTGTGGCAGGCAGGAGGAGGGAGAGCAGCAGAACGTCTTCAGCAAGCTGTCTGTCAGGGAGCTGCCTCTCTGTCTTTTCTCCTCGGGCACAGCAGGTTGCGGCAGCTACGCTACGGCAGGACCAGGAGCTCTCGCAAACGTGCCAAACCTGATCACTGACAAAGCCTAAAGTTAGAATTCCAGTTTCCAGGCGTGACGTGTGACTGTCAGCCTAGCTGGCACGGGCAGATGGCTAACCCGCTCTGGCAGCAAAGCTTGCATTAATTGCATCCGTCCTGTGGCGCGTGTTTCCCCGGCAATATTACCTGCTGTGCAAAACTCAATGATTTCACTCCACTCAGAAACCACGTAATCGCCATCAACTTGCTTTGATGCTGTCTGCACTGCCACCGTGTATTCCGTCCTTGGGCTCAGGAACCAGTGCCCGCGGACCGTCATAGGCAAAGGAACGGCTTTGGCCACCAATTTAGTGGGTACATCCTGATGGAAACAGACAAAACAACACACAAGTCAGCAGTGCAACCAAACCAATCCATCGCCTCTTCCTTGGTTGGTTTTGCCATGTAATCCCCAGCCCCTTGGCTCTTCCGTGGAACCCTTAGTTACTTCTCAGAGCCCAGTGGTGCAGCAGAGCTGACAGGCTGGCCAAGGACAGCGGTTTAAGGTCTGGTCTGAGAGCTACAGTGACAACTTGCGCGTACGAGTTCATTATTGGCTCCAAGTGACTGCAGACTGATACTGTTATATACAGCCCAAATACATAGAATTCAGAGTAGGGCCATTTGTGCTGAAGCATGCAGAGAAAGACACATTACTGAGCACAAGAATATCTTAATTGAACAGCTTGTGGTCCTCTCATCGCCACTGTTTTCTTTCAGTTATTGTAGCCAAATTCCTCCTGCCGTCAATCAGCCCACCGACGTTGCTGTGGATGTCTTCCACGCCAACTTTCAACAGAGAAAAGCAAACACGTTGCAGAGTAAGTTTGTGTGTTTTACATGTATCAAAATGCCCTCATGTACAGGAAGGGTCAGAACAAGCCAAACTTAGCTAGGTAGTTTGTGCCTGTCCTCGCAGCTCTTGCTTCCCGCCCCGCCACCACTGCAGATGCTCCGTTTTGCTCTCCCAGTGCATCGCGCCACAGTGCAACAACAAAGAATAGCTGCTGCTTGTTGTTGTCGAAATACCCAATTCCTGCAGTACCAAAGGCTGCAGCACAGCCCACCAAGGGGGAGAATTAATGGAAGTGCTGGACAGTTTATGCCAGAACTGAGGGTGAAGGGACTCACGGTGGAGCTGAACGGTTCTCTGCACCGTGTACCCAGGGGCTGTGATAGAGGCATTTACTGCTGAACAGTTATCAGTAATCACAGATTACTAAGATGGCTGCCACACGAAAAGTGGGCATTTTCCATAACATCCATAGCTGTCCACCTCTAAATACCAGTCCATAGTCATCCCCTATAAATACTAGCACAGTCATCCCTTAAGGAAAAAACAAATAGAAGGGAGACATTTTCTGTTCATAATCTGTAAGCAAGACCTGAAAGATGGGTTTTTTGCTTGTCTTCTATTAAGATATTCTACTAAAAATATCTTTCTTTTATTGTTTTTCTGTCAGCAAGAAATATTCTTCAGCTCCTGTACTAAGAAACTGTAAAATTAGCAGCTCATGATAGTACAAGAACTGAAATGTGATTGGTAATCAGGGGTAAGATTTTGTTGGCATGATTTCTTTTTTGCTAATTCTTATTTAAATCAAGTAACAGGAGGAACCTTTCTCTGTAAAGGATTCAGCTGTGCACTCTAAAATATATAAAAGATAGAGAAAAAGCCACAAGGAAAACCACAAGGAACCCCAACTGACATTTAAAGCTGCCACCCTGGAACTGTGCTGCAAAGGCAGCCCCACTGGACTGAGTCTGCTGCTGCTAATGCGGTCAGCAGCTGCGGCGGTTACGCTCATTACTCTTCCTGCCATCTTTCCTTTGGCTACTGTGGAACCTGCTCCACCTGGGTCAGATCGCTGTCCCCACAACCCGGTGGGGGTTTTGGCCCCCATTAATTTTGTCAGTTTTCATGTACCATTAAAAGCCTCGTTGCCCCCGGGGCATCGACGCCTTACCTTCCAGCTGCGTGCGGGGAAACGGTACCGAAAAAGGGCACACTGCCTAAACCCACATTAAATAGGGGGGTTCTCTCTTGCACAGCCGGGGAGGAGGGGCAGATAACGATGCTTTTCATAACTCTAGTGTTCTTTTTCTAAGCAAACTTTTTTCTTTTTTAAGGTCACTATATACTGACCTCAGGGAAAAATGTTCAAATGTTCACACTGAAATTTCTCCGGGGAATCTCTATTTCTCCCTTTCATCTCTCTCTTTTCTGCTCAGCTCTCATTCCTGGCTGAGCCCTCAAAGAAGTGCAAAGGAGGTTATATGCCAGCTCAAGGACAGCCAGGATTCTGGAGTGGCAGATGGCTGCTCCGCCACCAGACAACTCTAAAGGTACTGGATGGCAGCGATTTCCAAGAACAACCTGGAAAGACTGAGTAACTAAGCAGCAAGGTATACGAGTCACACTACCTCTCTCTCTCCTTTTTGGGAAAAGATGCCTGCTTTGCATTCCCTTTTCATTGCCAACGCAGCAGCTTTCAATTTTCAGCTTTCTCCCATTTCATCTTATCCTTCCCTTGAAGGGACCTCAGCACACCCAGGTTCTAGTCTCAGTTTTGAGAAATATCTGAGCCTCATTCCCTATTCCATGGGAATAATCGTATTTCCATATCTTGAAAAAAGAGGGGAGGTACGCAAATTGCATCAAGAAAGAGTCTTATTAGAATTCTAGTCTTTGCATACTACTACCAACACGACCTCCTTCTTCACAGGTAGGATGACAATAGTCATACACGGTAAAACTGTATGTACCCTAAATATGCTGAACGTACTTTATATATTTGCCAACAGAGGAAATACCGAAAGGATGAACCATTCCTGTATGGTCTCCTGGGTACACAAGGAAACAAACAGCCCCTTTCCCTGAGGTACAGCACCTACCTGTCAGGCTATATCCCAAGTCACTTGCTCACAGCCTGTGAGCAAACAGACTTCACACTAACTCCCTACAGAATAGAAAAATCGTGTAAACTGGCCATCTGGGTTTATCACCTGTGAGAGACAGGCGCTTGCAGACAGCGACTTTTGAACTGGAGCAATTTTTTAATTTCTCAATGAAAGCTCATTCTAGGCAGCATGTTAACAATCCCTTAGTACTAAGGATGCATGAAAGCAAACACACCTGCTCTTGCACGGATAATTGTATTCAGTCTGTGCCATTCTCTTGCCCACCCTGTCTGCTGTCTGGATTTCCATCATTCTGCCTGGGGCGGGGGAGGGGCGAACAAAACCCAAACCCAACAAACAAACAGACCCAACAACAACAAAACCCCAAACAAAAACAAAAGCAGCTTTACCAAGACACTAACACAGTACCAAGAAATTTTATGATCATTCTGACAAGACATCCAACTTATTTATCATTTTAATTGATAGACTTTAGCCTCCTGTTCTTACAGAACCAATTACCTCTCTCCTTTGACTAAACACTTCGTCACTGTAAAAAGCTAGGGAATTGATGAGAAAAAGCAAAATAAATCTAATGGCTTATCTTTATCACACTACCAATGTTCTTTTTGTTTTCCTCTCTATTTTAACACTAGTCTTATCACTGTGACCAACTTCTGAAGCGTCTAGTGTTTGATCTGCTAGGGTGGCTCTACCTTTTAAAAAACTAAATTTTACAACTTTACACTGGTTTGTACATGTAGAAAAACCCATGTGGATTAATAAAATGAAAGAAATATGGAAGAATACATTCCAGGAAGCATTTCTGTAAGAACGTATATGTACTCCTGCAGTATCAAGTGGGAATTCAAAGGCTGTCAGTCCAAAAGTAGTAACAGTAAGAAAAAACAAACATAATCTACTTTATTTGCTATTAAAATTAAAAAATGGGTCATAATAAATGCCTATAACACCATCAAATTTGGTAGTGCTTCACACACTGGTTCCTAACAACTGCACTGTCTTGGCCAAACATGTAAAACGCTTGACTGCGAGCACTAGTAAGTGATTTTTTCATTATACTTCATGCATGTGTTACTTCCAACCATATTAGGAAGAAAAAATCAAATAAGGAAATGTGAAAATTATACACCTGCTATTAACAAAAAAATCACAGGGAAAATACTCTCACAATGAAAAGGCTCAGAGAAATCGGTGGAAATATATCCTGATTATCCCACTGGCTTATAAACCAATGGCAATTTAGGTGCACAGAATTAAAGCTCTGATATATGCCTGGATGCTCATGTACACACGAATACATTTGTTTCATAGAGAGCTGAACATTACCTGTTCTGTTTCACTTGAAAACAGCTTTGGAAGCAGTACAATGTGTTACAAGACAGACATTTTTATTCCTGACTAGTTCTTAATCATTATTTAAACACCTTACGTATTCTGTGCCTGTCCTTGTTCAGTGTCAGACTCAGGAGAGCAACACATGTCATTTCAACAGAAGAGTCACAAATTCTAATGCACTTCTAGGAAGGCTTCCAGCAATTTTAGTTTGCAGCATTCAGCACTGTGACCTGAATATTCATCTGGCCTCTTTCCTCAAGCCACTGATGCAGGGACGTACCGAATGCATTGCAGAATCTGTACTTATCAAATCCAGAAAAATTTGCTTTGACCTCAGAATAGCTGAAGGACTGAGATGACTAGAGAAACGTGGAATGTGATAGAAGATTAAACACCACAATCACCTGCAAACTGAAAAACAATGTTGGCAATATCTCTAAAAGATAAGGTCTGGTGAGCACAAATAAGCTAGAGATGGAGAAGGTATTCTGAGTAAAAACAAAAACAGGCAATCAGATGAATCAAACCCCACCTTCGCTGGATGTCCAACACCCGTTTTCCCATGGTCTGGCTTTGAAAGGTCAATAAACCACCGAGAACCATCTATTTAAAATCAAATTTTTCCACCTGATTTTTAAATGAAAATTACCTTGTGTTTAAATTTGTTGGAATTCTTGTTTTCTTTCTTGTTGAGATCGATGAAGTAATGAGTAATACGGTCCTTGGATTTAGAATCCATGTCCCAAGAAATCTTGAAGGAATCACATGTGATGTTACTTATTTTGATGTTGTGAGGGACTGGAAGTTCCTCCATCTCTGCGATCCCACTATCTTGTGATTTATTCCCTGCAAAAAAACCAAGCAGGATGCCATCAGTTAAAGGCCTTTAGATACCCGTTTTCTGTGTTCCAGTACAACCACATCTCTGAGCAGCCTTTCACAAGGTCTCACGGGTGGTACTCAGAAGGAACTATGAGGTACGATTATGCAAGTCTCAATGTCAGTGGTGGGAAGGGATGAAAATTCCTCATGGGAATAAGCACTAATAAGAAGTAAGGAGGCCGCATAAACCGGCTGGAATTACAACTGTGTGCCGTGGCAGTTTGAGCGTAAGAATCATCTGAAGCTCTCTGGTACTACAACGTGTAGCTAAATGCCAGCAATGTCCATAGTTAACATAGTGGCCCTAGCCATACCTGTCAGTGAAATACATACAAACAGAAATAATACTCGTCCTAAATCTATTTACCAAGCACAAAATAAAACCAATCTCAAGGTTAATAGATGGTGTATGTACATACACATGCATAAGATACTGTCTCCTTCGCAATGAAACAACAGTGATCGCTTTGCTGAGCCACGGTGAAAGGGACATGCACACCAATTCCATTTTCCCATCTTTATTCTCTCTATTCTATTGGCCCAGTTGAGACCCTGCAGTTTTCTCAGGAAGCTTTTCCTAATATCACTAAGTGCACAGGGTAGATGAACAAATGACCATTGACCCCCAAAAGCATTACAGGTTCTATAATTAAGTCTTCCCTTAGTTCCCAAGGCAACCTTGTAGTAGAGCAGTCTGTGACCATTAAAACTCAGACACGTTAGGTGATCTTGCACTACATAAGACACAAGTCAAAAGAGAACAAATGGTGAAAAAAAGCAGAAAGATGAGGAAAAATGAGTTGGCAAAACAGAAAAAATAGAGAAGGTGATGTAAGAGGAGTAAAGAAACAGAACATAAAAAAATAAAAATCAAACCAAGATAAGAAACAAAGGAGAAAAACAAGGCTAGTGTCTGGGCAAGAAAGAGAAAAGCTCCCAAATACCCTCCAGACGAGGAAGATCAGAAACCCTTGCAGAGATGTGATGCAACACATTGTCAGAATTATCTTTTGTCATATCTAATTAGTAGAAAACCCCCAGTATTTATACTTTCATCACAAGTGGTAAAAAGATGGAGGCAGAAGGTGAGTCTAGTCAGTAATTATAACAAAAAGTTGACTTGGAAAACACCAGGGACATTTCAACCTCTCAACATTGGCTGTCAAAGAATTATACCTTGGTGTGAGAATATTAAGGTTGGTCTGATTGTTCCAAATTCTCCTCATGGATATGTGAAATTCAGAGTCTGAAAAATCCATAGTATTCTGAATAAAGTCGGTTCACTGACGTTTCCAAGAACCAATAATAACGCTTTCCTACTTCTGTTCCATTGTGTGCATTTACATCCAATAGGTTTCTATTCTTCAAACATCCTATTGCTTTTTTTTTTTTTTCCCCCCACATTTTCAACTCATATCGAAGTCAGATGGTGCATGGCCTTGCTCAAAATGCTACCCTATTTGTGCCATCCACAATGAAATTTTCAACAGCTGCACTGGCTGCAAAAGACTCAGAAATACGAGTCATTACGGAGAGCTTGCTGTTCACGTGAAATACATGGTAAGTGCTTTTCCCAACAGGAGCTTTCAGAAAGCCAGCAGGGAGAAAATGGTGTTTCTTTTGTAAGCATTTGGTATTTGAAAAATGACTGAAAGCTCTACCAGGTACACTGAAAGGGTTACATATGATCGCTCTCCCTGGAGCAAGGCTCTGCGTTTCCAGGAGTGATGCTGCTGAGGTTCTCAGACCTCCTGAAGAGCTGGACAGACTCAGGTCCCAGCACACTGAATAAAGACCTGGACAGACATGCAGTCAGGAAATCCAAGCCATACATATCCAGAATACATTAATGTACAACTTCTTTGCTGCAAAAGCGAGCTTCTATACTCCACACCTGCGGGCCTTCGCCATGTTACAAACAGCCAGGTAGTTTAAGCTTAGGAGACGTGCGAAGCAGTAATGGCCACTGACAAAAGTAACTGAGATGAAACAAGATTCTGGAGCAAACCAATGACAGGCAAAGAGAAGTGCTTCTGTAAAGGGGTCTTGTTCTCTGTACAGTTCTTGGAATTAATGGCTGGCATACATCTTTAGATGTCTGTGCTCTTGATCCTTTTAATTTCATTGCTTAACAAGTGAATAAACAGTTTAAGTAAATGTCTAGCAGAAAATCTCCAGGTAATTTTTAGCAACACTTTAATATAAGTCTGAGAAAAAGAAACCACTTACATTAGTAAATATTAAGCTGTCCTTTTTTCATGAGGGAAGAAAATCCAAAATAAACACTTTCTGAAATCTTTAAAGCTCTTAGAAAGTGGGAAAAAATATATTTTGAAATACAAACAGAATATGAAATAAGTAAAATACCCAACCACCACCAGCAAGCCATACTCCAGTTCCCCTTGTATTTAGAATATGAAGTACCTGCGATGTTCATTATCCATACTTATAAACCATTACATATTTGTGTAGTACTGAACGTCAAAGTCCGTTCAGCTGACAGGCGTAAGAGGAACCTGCTAGTGATATATAGTATTAATGAGGAGGAGGATGAGTCAGTGAGTATTGGTAAATGGTGACCTTTGAAGAGCAATCAGTGTGCCATTGCATGAGAACAAGGAAAAAAAGGACAGAGCATGAAAAGCATGCTCCTGCTCTCAGATTTGACTGATCCGAGGAACCAAACATGCAGGTGAGCAGCTCTGCCCACACAGCAGACACCCTAGCCTAGCACTCACATCCCCAAGAAATTTCGAAGAAGCATTCTCTTGTGAAGCATAAACTCTAACTCAGAATCTAGGTCCAGCGAAACAGTGTTTTCCCATGTTAGGAACAGCACTCTGTCCTGAGACATACTGGAATATGACATAAAAATGTGAGATGCTGTGCTTGGCATCACTACACCATAATTAACTAGAAAGAAATTGAGATGACGGGATAGCACAGAAGGAGAGTGCAAATATCCTATCCAGTCTCGTAATGTACGCACATCACTTAGAACAACTACAAAACGTGGAATATTTCCATTAGAGTCTATCAATATTCTAAAAGCATTACAACTACTATAATACATAGTTTTATAAGGCAAAACAGTAAGAATGGGCAGAATTTCCAATAGCAGGAAGGTAACTTTGAGCTAAACTTGGAAATCATTTAAGATAATAGTACTAACTGCTGTTAAAGTGGGGGTTCAACTAGGGTCTGATAACATTGTCAACCAAAGCACTTAGAAATACTGGCTGCTACAAAAGGCTGCTTAGCATCCCAACTGCTAGTTAAAACCAGAAACTTCAGGTGTCTAGTGAAATATCTGTGTCATGGAGATCACCAACTGACAGATAGAACTGACCAAAACGGTAACACATTTGCATCTTGCCTTTTTAATACTTGTGCTTTGGTGAGTAGTTTGAATTAGCTTTCATCCTGAAAAGTATGTCCACTGCAAGCCACTTCTTTATACCAGATCAACTTAGGGGATACATCAACATCAGGAAATAGGATGTCTGCTAAAAGCAGGAACATCCTTACTCAAAACCAGCACAGAGATGCCCTAAAGCACTCCAAAACTCCAGTTGAAAGGAAGTCACTGCTGTTACAGATGTGAAAATAGGTAGAGATTAGAACTGGCTGATGTCACGTTAGTCACTTTGCTACTTCACCGAGGCTAAACCGATCTTTCTTTGATGAAGCATCAATACAGATGTACTGGGTTTGCGTGGCAAGGTTTGGTAGGGGGGACTACAGAAGCCTCCCCTATGTCCAACAGAGCCAATTCCAGCGGCTACAAGACAGACCCACTGCTGGCCAAGGCTGAGCCCATCAGCGATGGTGGTAGCGCCCCTGGGATGATGTGGTTATGAAGGGAAAAAAGGAAAAAAAAAAACAACAAAATGGGGGGGGGGGGGGGGGGGGGGGCATGGGGAAAATTGCAGCAAAGAGAGGAACAACTCTACAGACCCCCAGCTCAGTGGAGAAAGGCAGGAGGAGGTGCCCGGAGCAGAGGTTCCCCATCAGCCCCTGGTGAGAGGACAGGCTGTGCCCCTGCAGCCATGGAGGGTCACGAGGGAGCAGAAACCCCCCTGCAGCCCAGGGGGGTGCCCACGCCAGAGCAGGAGGATATGCCCAAAGGAAGCCCACACTGGAGCAAGCTCCTGGCAGGACTTGTGGCTCCATGAAGAGAGAAGCCTGGGCTGGAGCAGGTTTGCTGCCAGGACTGGTGATGCCGGCGGGAACCCATGCCAGAGCAGTTGGTGAAGAACTGCAGCCCAAGCGAAGGACTCACTTTGGAGAAGTTGGTGGAGGACTGTCTCCTGTGGGAGGGACCCCACGCTGGAGCAGAGGCAGAGTGTGAGGATCCTCCCCAGAGAAGGAAGGAGCGGTAGAGACAATGTGTGATGGACTGACCACAACCCCCATTCCCCATCCCCCTGGACTACTGGTTGGGAGGAGGTAGTGAAATGGGGAGCAAAGCTGAGCCCACGAAGAAGGGAGAGGGGGGATGAAGGGTTTTGGGTTTAGTTCTCTGTTACTCTGATTTGCTTGGTAAAATATTCATTACATTTTCCCCAAGTTGAGTCTGTTTTACCCAAGACAGTGACTGAGGAATGACCCCCTCCCTGTCTTTATCTCAACCCACGAGCCTTTCCTTACATTCTCTCTCCCCTGCCCAGCTGAGGAGGGCAGTGACTGAGCAGCTTTGGTGGGCACCTGGCCTCCAGCCAGGGTCAACCCACCACAACAGACAAAACCTGACAATGAAAGTAGCATAGGCAATGTTGCTCTGAACAGCTTCATATCAAACTAAAATGATCAGCTCCCAAGTAAAATGTCTACTTCATTTTGCACATTCCTGTGGCTTCGACACTGGAAGCCACTGTGGGACTGAACAGAAACACTGCTTTCAGGTCTCTTTTGGGCTGAAACTTACAGGAGAGCCAGTAACCAAACAAACTTGGTCTCCCTTGCCAATAAAACCAGGCAGGTCAGCCCTGTGTACTGCAAAACCACCTCTGTTTTAACAAAAAACAGTTCACTTTCAGAACAAGCAAAAGGGACCAGTGATTCTTGACCCATGTAATAAGAAGTCAAAAGACCACTCGTGCGTGCATAGGTCACACTGGAAGCATAAGACTTTATGTTTCTTCAAAGCCAAAGAATAAATACGATGCGCCGGCTTTACTGAGATCAGCTGGAGAACTGCAAGATTAATGCGCTATGCTCCTATTCACAGGCTTATCTCTCTCTGCCACATCCAGAGTTAAATTTCAAGTTAAATTGTCTAATCAATTTTAAAGCAGTTATGATACTCACTGCTGCAGCTGAGCCAAAATGCTGGCAAGTGGATAACAAACCAGTTTTATTTATATACGCAGACACACTTAATTTAGTATCGTCATTATATCTTCAACTTACATAAATTATCTCTGAATGGGCAAAAATGGCTGCAAATTCCCATTGAACATTCATGGCTTTCATCTGTCACTATTGGAGACAAATGATAAGACTTGGAAATTGATAAATTCACACTGAAAAGATTAGGAAGAGGATTATTAAAAAACATTTGCTTCATCACTCCAGACAAGCCGAACCATTACATCTGCAGCAGTGGAAGGATGGTGGAAAAGAACCTCAACACAACCTTTGATTGGTAGTTACTGAGCATTCACAATCACTGAATTTTTATGATTTTAGAATACTTAATCTTTTTTTTTTTTTCCTTAGTTCTAAAAATGCAGAGCTTCACAGCAGGGCACGGGAGTACGTGCCTACTGATTTTTCATTTCGCAGACAAACTCTTTGTGTTATCCACAAAAGAAGTCCTGAAAGGGCTAATTTGTAATCCACCTCTAAGCACACTTACAACACATGGAAGTGAACTTTATGAAACAAAACCAATAAAATAATATATTTCTGGGTTCCTGCAGCTTTGCTCATAGACGTTTTGACTCTGATATTATCTTGGCAAATATATTCCTGCTATTAAGCATTATCAATGGAAACAATTAACAGAAGCAGTATGATACACCTTCATTAAAGATAGAAAATGCCTATACGTACATCTGTATCTCCCACAGTTTGATGTAATTCATCATTTGGAAACATTAAAAAGGCTGATTTGTGCTCAAAGGTTGTATGCCAGACACACTGCCGTAAAAGTCCTAAGTATTCAGAGCTCATGCGATTTGTATTCGGCAATCAAATCACGCTCCGTCCACAACGCTAATACGCCACCTTTCACAGCATTAACTAAGGAGCTCGCTGCACTATGCAAGCATGAAGTTATCCAGCCGTCAAGACACAAATCCACAGAAAACAGAACCTGCAAATGACTGAATATGATGACATAACAGCCATCCATCAACAGAGAAAAAGCTGCAAATATTGCAGCCATAATGAGTGCGATTGCTTGTACTCAGTGTGAAGTAAACTCGTGAAATATTCATTCAACTGCAACGATGTCCATTAAATCTGGAGAAATTAGAAGGCGGCAGGGCCAGGTGAAATCTTCTGCTGGAGTCGTGAAAGTATCCCTTCAGTAATCATGGATGACAAAATATAGCTGTAAAATATTACTATATATCTGCAATTTAGACTTGGATACTAGGAGGAATGACCATCAAAAGCAGAAGGCTCTTCAGATTGCCATTTCCCTGTCATGAGGTTTAGAATCACCAAGGCAGGGATTTGTCCAACATCTGGACAAAAAAAAAAAAATAATCTTTATTCATTTTATATGTAGAAAAAATATAAATATCTAAAGCAAGTTGGGAATAAAAGGTGGAACTGTTTGAACTATCACTCGACCAAATTCAGAGCTGCCTTAAGTAGTGGTGGAAAGTTACAAATCCCTGACGGGATGTAAATGCGCTTTACGTCACAGAGTCCAAACTTGCCAGGAGAACAACCAACAGAAAAGAGAAGCAAGCCATAAAATGGTTTTCCCTTGCATTTCTTTAAAATCTTGTCGACTGTGTTTCCTGCTCAGGCTTTGTCCTTCTGTCCCTCAAGATGCAAATTACATCAGCTTAATGAAGTGTAACTTACATTTTCATTTAAACCCATTATGAACCCCCCTCAACACGTATAAATAGATTTGCCTCTTTTGGCATCACACTGGAAAACCTCCAGTGGTACGGACAAAGACAAATCATCTGGTTCTAAGCTTCTTTGTACTCAGGGGAAAATCTTCAGTGTCTTTAGAGTCATGTTGTGGGAAACACGGACTTCTGATGCTTTCAGAGCAGACATTCAAAAATCACTATTATGCCTCTCCTAAGCTGCCAGCACCATTGCCATGGATCTCTGAAAACACGTTCCCAAAGGCTTTGTAAACAACATTAAAGCATTTTGGGCTGTCAGTTTGTACTCTGTAACTCATGCTTGTCCTTGCATCTGAAATGGTGGCTATCAAGAAGTTTCTTTAACGGAGGATGAAACTCTTTGCATTTAATACAGTCTAGATTTACAACAAAACACAAACAGTGGAATGCTTGTTAAGGATGGCTATTTCCAGCCACAACCCTGTCTTGTCCAGCTGTAAGTTACACTGGAACATCCTAAGAGCTCACTAGTCTAGCTACCACATTCTCAGCCAAGGAGGTAACAGCTAAGTACTTTAGGACAGAAGTTTCTTAAACTTTGACTTCACAATGATTTGCAAAAATCTGTTCAAAACTCTAGATTAATTTTCCAGACGACATGCATAAATTCAGAGATTTCACATAAACAACATGTTAAAAGTCATACGGTCTAATAATTCCCAAAGAATTCAATTGAACATACAGAAACATCACTATTTCTTAAGGTATTCATTTAAGGGTCAATTAAAACTTGATGGATGAACAGCAAAGTAAATAACAGGTCATACTCAAATTCTCTCTGAAGACTGGCTGTTCTCTGAATTTACCTCTAGCAGCAACACAGAAGAAAACAGGTCAAGACACTTTCCAAAAACAAGATCTTTTGACATTTATATGATGAAAAAAGGCTTTGTGATAGGAAAAAAAAAAAAAATTGAAAACTAGGTGATAAAACACATATTTTAGGGGGACTATACAGTCAATAAAGAAAACTAAGCCTACATAACATGCCAAGCTCCTGAAGAACCTCCACCTCTAGCACTGACTTGTGGCCCGTGATTGAAACTTTGCTACAAAAAAGAACGCCTAGATACAGCGGTAACTGTTCCATTCCTCCAAACTGTGGCTGTCCCTGCTGAAGCAACCCAAAGCAGCCTCCAGCTTGCTGCAATTTTTTACAGCAGATAAGACACCCAGAAGCTGCTGAGCTAACTGGGAATGCCAAAAACACAAGGAAGCCCTGGTGATATCCCACAACCAGCAACTGGGTGGAAAGCCAATGGAACAGTCATCACGCCACTTCTGTGTCACCACAATGCCCTCGCACCCTGACAGAATTTCACTCATCTGGTTCACGTGGTCTGGGGTTAATCTGGCCTGCTGTCCTGCAGAAGACAGTGCGCTGTGTGCTGTGCCGCACTGTCTTTAGAAAGACCCACAAGATACTGACCCCTGCGGGTACTTCTGTGAAGTGTCAGTTCCATGAAAACCTAGGCATTTGATAAAGGAAATGTGACCAAGGTTTGTGAGCCAGCAAGTAAGCAAGGTGAGACTGTACCCACACAGCACGAAACTAAAAGCTAACGCTGGATCCTTAATACATTCTGGGAAGAGGTCTGAAAATCAAGAGATACGTAGGTGAGGATGAGAGGCATAGGGGAATAAATAATAAGGTGAAGCAGTTTCTAAGACCCTGAAAGATCAGGTTTACATTATACACAGAAACCAACAGCACATGTAGTAAACACACCAGAAGCCAAACTAAATCTTATAATACAAATCACATTTTTAAAATGTCATCTCTTTCAGACCTTAAGATACATCCGTTGTGGAAAGCAAAGTGTTTTTCTCAAGTTAATATTTTCAATACAATGAGAGACATTGGCTATGACCTTTTGAAGCAGAAATGTTTGATGAAAGGGGATCAGCTTCATAAAGAGCACCTAGGTACCGTGGCATAAGAAGTCCCCTTACTAGATACTGATACTAACCACTGAAAACGACTCATGTGGAAACAGTAACTCACAGAAAACAGAGACACCTTTACACCTTCTGAAATGGAAAAATGTCTACCTTCCTTGTCCTCATAATTCAGCTGATTGGTTATTTATCAGCTCTATAAAGGTAAAATATTAACTTTGTAATTCTAGAAAACTGATACAGACTGACAATATTGGAGTGCTATAATTCAGGCTGAATTCTCCAACTTACTGTGGAGATAATTTATTTCCTCAAAAATTCAACAGGAGGGAGAATTCTTCTTTCTGTACAACCATCAAAAATGACAGTAAAGTGCCAGGAAATTACATATTAGCTGCATACTTTAACTAAGCAAAAATACAGTATCATATTTTTCTCCTGAGCTCTGGAATGAATGGGTCCCTGTCCAACTGCTAGCTATATAAAGTTGTTTTACAGGACCAGAACAATATGTCCCTACCAAGCAAATAATTAATCTGACTATCAAGAATTTCAATGTTCATTGCAACACCCTGATCAAGAGAAACAGTGAAATCATACAGAGGAAATAGAAATACAACAACATTTAGAAAATCATCAAACCAAGGTTGTTATTTGTTAGGCCATTAAGTGGCACTTCTCCAGGACAGCTATTGTATTTCAAAGTTTAACTTGCAGTCCATAACCACGTAACATTAATGCTTTATTCATGCTGCTTTTCATGTACAAAAGAAGAGTGAATAGTCTCCAATTCTTAAATGTCTCTCTCTCTCCTTTTCTCAGCCAGAATCCTGGTAAACTACCTCCCAATGCAGATTTCTATATTCATGTAAACATATTTAAGGATATTTTCTAAATAAGTATCCTTGTAAAACCAATTCCTACATTGGATAAAGAGAGGATGCCTGACTCTTTAAATCCTGTTAGAGGGATAAACCCCTCTACACCTCATTTCCTCCCCATGTCTGATACTACTGTTGTTCATCTTCTAGAAAGGTAATGTGCACACTGTCCAAAATTTTAAAAAACAGTTTTGAAAATAAAGCATTACTTATTTATAACACGTGTATCTGTAATTACTGAGTAGTTTTTAAATGGTCATATCCATTCAGATTCTTTTGTTACTTGGTTTTAGCTCAAGGCTTAATGTAGCTGTTTCCTACTAACCTACACCCTTGACTTCAGCAGGAATATTTCACATTGCAGAACAATGAGCACACAACTCTGTGAGCACAATTGTGCCTTTAGTAGAGCCATCTTCTACAGCAGAGAGGGTACCCCAAAACTGTGCTAAAGTACCGAGCAATCCAGATTGTCTAGTTTCTGTATTAAAGAATTTCTCTCAGCCTCTTACAAAGGATTCAATTCTTCCTCCATGTCACAAGGAGAACAAATGTACTCTACAAGTGGTCCCATGATTCAAATCAGGAGCAGCTCAATATCTCAATCCTGCCACTGGCAGAACTAATGTGCAGGCTCTTAGTTCCCACCAAGCAGCACCTCGCTCTCCCACAGGCCTCGTTTCTCACGGCCTGCTGCCAACGACAGGACTGAAACCTTGTTCTGCAAGCAGCCTCTCATGTCACGAAGGTGGCTGAGACTCAGTTGCTGCCTGACAGGAGGTGTAGCACAGCAGCTGAAGGACAGTGGATAATGAAAGAAGTTTTGCCATTTGCTTGAATACTAACTCAACTGATGCTCATCTGCCCTTAGCAAAAGCATTTCACTATCATGTATTTTGAGACCTTGTGCGGATGGGACGTTAGGGGCTTAGTTTCCTCAAGTATATTTTCCACTAACACCAATGGGAATACACAAGTGTGGCAAACCTGCCAGCTAGTAGTAGCAAACGAAGAGTTACACTGCTATACTCTGGAATACGATTATGCCATTGGATGTGTAGGACTTTGGTTCACAGCTCAAGCATTCTCTCAGTGGACACTGAATGCAACATTAGGTTCAACAGGAAATTAAGTGTGTCTGTACAGAGATGGTTACCCTAATTAGTAAGCAGAAAGCAAACAGTCCCATTGTAACATTTCTGTGGAATATGAATTTTGGCTTAGATACAAAATTCTCAAGAGTGGATTTGTTGGGCTGCATGTACTCCTTCAAAGTTAAATAAAAGCCAAACATTTATTTGCTTCTTAAACACGACAGTAAATACAGTAACAAGGGAAAAGCAGGAACAAAATTCACTCCTGTGGTAAGACCACAGATGTCTGCGGAATAAATTTTATACAAAAGATGCATCCTCTAATTCAAAAGCAAAGGCTACTGTCCAAAAGATTTTATACAGGTGACTTGCAATGACGTTCAGGTGCAATACTGACACGATGTACTGCTGTGAAAAGATCTAATACTCTTACTGTGCTAAGAAAGAAGAAAATACTAACAGAGACCAACATCAGCCTTGGGCGGTGAGTCTCCTCAGGCTCCCTTTCCATTCAGTGAAGAAAGGCAGTTTCCTAAATTGGATAATCTGAGCACATACAGTTAGCTCTCACAGTTAACTTTGCCCTAGAGGAGTCTAGTTCTTTTCAGAGACTAGAGAGGGAGGTCACAGAAGAGCTAACCGAAGTTACCCTTTGTAATTTTTCCTAAACTACATTCATTAGTTCTCATGATTCTCATGATGCAACAGCAACCTCTGATAATTTACAAAATTCCTGCCAAAGAGAAACAAGAAAAAAAACCCCCATGGGGTAGAAAAGTAAGTATTTCACTGCAGCCCATTTCTGAACTCCCACAGTAAAAGAATCTACATCTCACTGACTCAGAAATACCCTCTGGACTGATACTTTAACAGGGATAAACTTTACAAGAATAATTTATCTGAATTTCTGTGTCAAATACTTCACTATATTTTCACCACTATACTTTTTCTGAAAGCACTAATAGGATCAAACATCTCAGGACCATTTAAGCTTGACTGTGGATGAATTTATAGCTGCAATTATAGCTAAATTATTTAATAACTGCAATTTAATTTTAATTAAAAATAAATAATACATTCAATTGCATCATTAAACTAAGTTCTCAAAATACATATTTCCTCTTTAGTTATTGTAATAAAGAAAATTCAGGTACATCACTGTGAATTGTCACCCGCTGTCAGCCAATTATTCTAAGTCAGTGCCAATTCTTCCTTCGATTTTTGACCCACCCACACTTGAAGCAAAAAAATCTAAGTAACATTTGGCAACACCTTCAGAAGTACCTAAATGATTTAGAAGAGTCTTAGTGAAATCAGTGGGATTTAAGGTGAGTTACTTGAGAGGTTCGGAAAACTTGAGCGCAAATACCTAAGCATTCATAGCTATGGCTGAAAGTGAATTGTGGAGACACGAGAGTTTCACAGACTCAGAGCGCAAGACAAAACCTCACTGAAAATCTGACCAATGGCTAATAGGGCTAGGCTGACCTTATTCTTTCACTAAAATTAACTTCTTATTGGGTATCCTGATGTCTTGGGAGTATTTAGTATTTATACTCATTCAAAACTAAACCACATTTCCAGACTGTCGATAGCAGTCAAACCCCTAAACTTTAGACTGAGTATTAAAATGGAAATAAAGTCTCTGTTGACACAATTACACCTTTTTTGAGTTTCCCTTACTCCTTATGGATATTTTTTAAAGAATTTTTAAATTAAAACTGGATGCCTCTGCTTCTATGAAGCACTTGCTGTTGCAGAAAGCTGGGCCGCTATTACCCAATTTTTCCTCTTTTCCTTTCGCATTTTTACTACACTTAAATTGAGGAGCGCTAACCCAGTAAAATGCTAAGTTTAACACACACGTGTGCACACAAAATTTAATTTTCACTGTGTTAAAAAATATATGAGGAAATAGTAAAAAAGCAGGAATTTCATTATCAGATAAAAATATACAACTGGAAGGTTGTGAATAATCGTGCAGGTACGCATTTCTTCGCTAGCAATTGGGAAAACTGTAAGACACTAAAAAAACCACCTAGCCCAGATTAAATTGACATGCCATCATGCCTACTTTTCCCCTTATCTGAGGCAGATCTACTCATCCTACCACACCCTGAGGACTGACCAAAGCATTGTGGTAGAGAGCTGAGGAGAAGTGGTGGGATCTCCTTTTATGACCCATTAATACCAAAACCAACTAAACTGAATTGGCCAGGTAAGCTGAGCCCGAGTGCAAACAGCACCGAAGACCAGCACCTTGTTCCTCATCCTGTCTGCTGAGTGACTCACATACGCAGAAAGGTTTATACTGAGATACTGTTCCCACCACAGTTCTCTTAGACTGCTTGTGCTAAAGAAGTGGGTTTATTTTGTACTGTACCTTGTAATGTTGAAGCTAAACAAGTTTCTCTGCAACCTCCTATGGAATGAGAATGGCAGTATGGCAGAAACAGCCTCAGCTGCACAACTCCTACTGGCACACCAGCAGTTTTCAAGCCTCTGACCATCGGAGTTAGGCTAGTGTAACTCTACCTTCCTGAAATCAAACAGGACATTATAGGAGACCACAAACACTAAGCCACCACAGGATTTACTGCTAATTAATGCTCCCGTTTTGTTCAGCACAGCAAGCTTACAGAACATGGGCCGTAAGTTACTCTTCTCAGCGTGCACTGACTACAAGATGCATTTTAAAAACAAATTTTAATTAAAACGAGCATTTCTTAGCTGCTGAAGGGAAAGAAAGTAGTAAGGGATGTAAAAGGCTCTAAACCATCTTCTAGCTTAATTTAAGTGACATTTGAAAATTAAAATGAACTTTACAGCCACTTACATATACTAGAATTTGCGTAGAATGCATACCTTCAGCTACACGGAAGTCCAGATTTTGAAAGTAACTACGTCAGAAACCCTACTATAAAAGCAGCCCAATTTATCACAGGTACTTTATTCATTTAGAAGGAGAAGCCTGCATTGTTGGGTATCTATGCATCCTCGTAAAATTCTGACCATACTTCAGGCTGCACTCAGACCCATTTTGTGGTGTATTTTCAGAAGGATGCTATCTCAGTACCGTTTCACTGAAAAACAGGGAGACTATCAACAGACTCCCACCTTGCAGAATATTAAAGGGGCAGATTTTAGAGCAGGAAGGATCAGGAGCTTCTAATGGCATGAGGTTTTTCTGTTCTGATGAATAACCAAGTACAGCTGCCTCTGAGACTGTGGAACTGCCTATGTCTCCAAGACCAACAACGAAAGAAAACAGATCTCACAGATGAAGGCACTGACTGTATGACCCTGGACAAGTTGCTGGGGGCCAGATTCCAATCCAAGTTACACTGCTCTGGGTCACTGGCCTAACTGCCCCAGTGCTCTTCATCTAACACAGTGTAACTGAGGGCAAAGCATTGACCTTAATCTTCTACTGCTTTTAATATCAACTGCATATTAGAGCAGTGAGTGGCCTTTTGTGATTTGTGCTTTCACGTGTCTCTAAACAAGAGAGACAAACACACACTTTCATTTTAGTTTATTACTATGAACCTCACGCTCATGCTTGTTTACCTCAGCCTTATTTGGCTGGCAACAACTTGTGCTGTTTACTGCAGCTGTGTCTTAATAAAAACCAAAAATGTGTTCTCTACTTCAAGTTAAGTCATGTGAGTTCAAATCTAGCAAGGAGAGGTGGCCTTGTATTCACATGAGCTTTAATTTGACCTGCCAGCTTGTCTGAAAACTGCAACTGCCTTGATCGCACAAGGATTTTCATTTAAGACCCACTTCTCATTCAAGCAAAGAGAAGCCCAGGGAGAAAGGCACAACTCGTCCTGTGAAGGGCAGCAGAGAGAACTCAGGGCTGGGGAACACAATTTTACTAAGCATTTTCCTTGAGAAAGTAGGGTGCTCAGCATGAGTGGGCTTTTGTAACCCACTGGGTACCCTGGCAGCCTGCAGCATCAGTGAGCATTCCTTCACTGCACTGGTAATGGCTGTGTGCTTTACACACGGATTGCTTGTAAGGAATAGGATTTGGCTCTGGTTTACACCAGTTTATGCTTTTTAACTGTGACTTGAAATGTATTACATTAGTCCAGGAAATCCTACTCTGTAACTTGTACTGGGTTTTTTTAATTTTATTTTTACAAAGGTTTCAGATATTCTCTCAGGCCATGGAAAAAGGATATAAGGGGTTTGAATGTCTTTGTTTCAGGAACAGGCATGGTTCTGTTTTGTTTCATTTTTAGCTGGTTTCCTAGGGCAACAAAGATAGTCAAGGTCTTTGGAAGTGGGTCTACCACTGGTTGACTGCTACTAACTTTTGAACCTGATGAGAGTATCTATCACATAGATAACTTAGGTTGCTGCCAGTTTCCTTAAGGTTGACAAGCATGAAGAAACAAGAAAGGACGCTGTGAAATACTCCCTATCAAGGGGAAGGCTACAATGAGTTCAAGCTTTTCACAGACACTAGAATATACAAAAGACACAGCTATGAATACTGTGGTCAAAAGAAAACTTTAAGCAGTTTTCACCACATTAGAATTCAGTCATCACTCGGACATGGTATAGCATATAGACTGTGTGGGCTTATTGAAAGCTTTGAGTCCAGCTCATAATTTTCCTGTCCTGACAGCATTTGTAACAGAGCTCTCATGCAGAATCTCTAATGAAGATTGTCTAATGAAGAGAAGAAAGTTCAAACTGAAGTTTTGATGTAATTAAAAGACATTTATAACAAATCTGAACCATCAGATTCAAATCCATTGGAATGCCATGGTCCTCAAGAGTTCCACAACTATTTAAAAGCACAGCTCAGTTGGATACTTTAAATAGTGTTGCAAAGTCTTCTGTACTCTTATCATTCAGGCTATCAGACAGTTATTGGATTCTATCAAGTGATCAATCATGATCACAGTAAGACAAAATTGAATTATTACCTACAGAGGAATAGCTGCACAACCTATGACAAATTCACTAAGCCAACCAAGTCCCCTTGGGTGTGTTACTTAGAAAAAAAATCATATTTAGATTAATTTTTCATCTTTTGGATTTACAGCATTTAAAAGCATCTCAAGTAAGCTTTCCAACTCACACTCTCTATGAGCTAAATATAACAAGCGTACTAAGATAGACTGAAGAATTTAGTTTCACTGTATGGCTTCCATCTCAAGCAGTGCACACTTGCATTAGGGCTGACAGCCTCACCAGACAGCCTAGGTAGTTTGCTGATGGCTTACTCAAGGAAGATACCCAGAAACCAGATGAGCGCTAGAGAATGCATAAAAATAGAAGAAGAATCAGTATTTCATTTTTCACCTACAGGACCTGACTGTCTTCCCTGCACTTGTACAGTTATGAGAAAGCACAGACCACTGGACATACTCCTACTACACAGGTCATGTCAGGGCAACTGGCTACCTGATGTGTCATGAAACTTGAAATTAAACTCTCATACTCTAGAAAGGCTGCTGTTCTCAGATCCCTGTAAATCAAATATGATTTAAGAACTCCATGATACCTAAACAGAGTGACAAAGTGAAATACAGAAGCAACATATTCAATAGGTTGGGGTTCCAAAGCATGGTATAAAGCAGTTCACAGGAGTTTCAGGTGCCTCCATATAGTGGGGAAGAGGAAGTAAGCTCTATGCTTGGGCAGAGGTGAGACAATGCCAATTAACTGCATGTGAAGTCTTACTGCTCAAATCTGTCCTTTCATGAAGGGTAAAGCAGTAGCTTTACATCAGAGCACAGGTAACTGGCTAAAATTCCAGTATGTTCCACACAAAAGGGACAGAACTTCTCTATGATGTAATGGATTCAGCAAGCAGATAAGCTTGGGGATTTTCAATTCCTGTGATTAGAGATATGACTTGACATTACACTGAAAGTCTAAAGGCTAGAAATTCGTCAGAAACATCAGCACTCTGAAAGCCACATGTTCACTACTGAGCATTTATATGAAATTACCCGCATAAATTCCATCATAAAAATAAGTGCATAATACTTTATATCATCAGATGCACCTCAGTAGCATTAAAATACAATCTACTGCACACACTGTTCTCAGTTTTATTCCTTAGTTTATATAAACTCATGTATAATTTCCCTTTAATAAATAGGATTAAAAGGACCAACGACACAGCATGAATCACTCCACTGATACTTGCATACTAGTACTTATGGCTGGCCAAGATTGAAAGAGCCTTTTAAAATCTTTTTTATCCTGCTGATTTTGAAGTCCGTACATCTTCAACTATGAGTACACAGAGAACTGAACAGCAAAAAAAACCACCCCAGAATCATCTTTTAAAAATGTTATTTCTAGCCCAACACTAAAGACAGACAAAATCCAGACAAACTGCAACTTGAAGAGAGAAATTCCAGATTAGATGCCTATCCGTACAAAATAGGGTGGAATACACACAACAGAAGTTAGGAAAATACAGCAGTTGTAAGATCTTAATCATGCTGCCTTACAAACACCAGTTTGTTTTTACACACAGTCTCATTGAAGCCAATGGAACAGCTCAGGGAATAAATTTACGAGATGCTTCTGACAATTGCAAACTGCAGTGTTCTCCTAACGAGCGTGCATTGATACACAAAGCTTAACCCAAGAATTTCTCAAGCTATGCTTCTCCTGGAGCAGCCAGCTGTGTCTGACTTAGCAGTATTGGAGAAATAAACTCCAGATGCCTCTCCATACTTGGAACTAAGAAAGAGTGCAACTCTGATAATACTTTCTGTTATTCTGCAGGAATGAAAGAGTAACACCAAACTAGTTTTAACGTTTCCCCTTTCTGGCAGCAGCTAGACCTGTCAAGTCTCAGAGAAACTGCTGTTAGGTTACAAAAACAGTAGAGCTAATAATTGTTTTTGAAAACATCCGTGCAAAACAGCTTGTTCATTCAAGCATAAATAAAACAAGAACACTCTGTGAAAACAATAAAATAAAATTGATTAATGATTCAACTACAAACACCACTGTGAAAATTGATCCAGCTACACACACTACAACAAACTCTAACCAAACCTTCCCTGCTGAAGGAAACGTTTCCAAGGTCAAATAAAGGATGCTCCACTGTATCACAAAAGCTAGTGTGGAAGCCACAGGAAATGATGGTGGAGCAGAGCTTTCTTTAGTTCCAATGTCATAACATCCTATTTGTTCACATTGTCCCATAGCTGTGACATATTTTATACATGTATCATGTATTGGCAATATTCGTACTATTTTTTCATCCCTATTTATAAATTCTGGAAGAAAGTAGTCTGAAAGTAAAACGTTTGTAACTTCTATCAAGAGAGAAAAGGAAACATAGTGGATGATTCTGGGCTGTGTGCAGCCAGAATTAAATATAGCCTTCCAGGTCACAAAAAGCACAAAAGGCCACGCATGCTGGCAGCACAGCAGACGTACCTACTGTACCAAGTGGACTCAGAAAAACAAACCCAGGCTGCAAGGACTTTTAAGGGTTACCTCCTCAGCTGGGGTTAAAGGTGCTGGCACTACTTCAGCAGCACAAATGGAAGCGAAAACTACCTTATTCGGAAAAGCGGGTGGCTCCAAACCTGCTACGTAGAGGCCACGGGTAGTAAGACGTGGAGGAAATTACAAGGAATGGGTGAAGGAGGAGATCTTTCTAGATTTTGGAGAAAAAAATGGAAAATTAATGAGGCAGAGAAGTCCCAGAAGAAAAACCCAAGGTCAGAAAGATAAGCTTCAGCAGGCCTCTGGAGACAATTGAACACAACAATGACTGACTGGAACCCATTCAAAAATGAAACATTAAATACTAGAGAACTCTAAATAAGACTGTGATACAGTCTCTCCTCCCTCTGCCTCACACGACAAAAGCAATATTCTGCTTGTTCTAGAAGCTATGGCTCTGGGATCAAGGACCTCACTGTAAAAACAAAGCTGCTGTAAAAGCTGGAGTGGCCTGTAGGGCAGACTCTGGTCTAGGTTATACAGGCATGGTTGCAGGGTAAACAGCGAATTTGGAGAAGCAAGTTCAGAGCAAAGCTTACCAGAGGTGGTAGAGTCATCAGATTAGTAGGCTGCTGCATCTAGTTTAAGGCGGAAGATGAAACAGATGAAGAGGATACTAATGGCTTAACTCTTACAAAAAACAGGTTTTGTCTTTGAGAGTTGCAGAAGATATATGAAATTTTAAGTGAGAGGTTGGCTTGGCATTCCTGCTTGTCAGATGCTGGAGGGAGTAGATTTTCCCTTCCCTAAATGATTCCTCCTGCCATTGCACTTACTAAGAACTGCTGATCTGCAGTGCACACTGACCGCTGGCTGGCAGAGATGAGATAGATACATGGCAAAACAGCTAAGCAGTTCAGGTGTCTACTGGGCTACCATAAAGCTGGTGGCTACTTCCAGGCTAAATAAGCACCTTTATGAATGATCTGGAAAGAGAGATCACATTTTTGTATTGCAGACAACACTGAAATAGAAGGAGCTGCAAGCACAAGATGGCTTAGAAACATTGGCAGAAAATGATAAAATGGATTCTGTTTCAGAAAAAAAGAATGTGCCTAGGAAATATAATCTGTAAAAAATTCAAAGAAGAAGGGCGATACATGGGAGACAGTAATGTTTAAAAAGTCTTAATTGTAACAATGAGTAGAAATGAACTACAAAACCGACATAGGGGTTGGACTAGATGATCTTTAAAGGTCCCTTCCAACCCAAACCGTTCTATGATTATATATTTGAGTTTCAACCTAGCAATACCAGCATACAGCACTGGGAGGGAGCAGTGCTTCTGTATGTGAATCTGGTGTAATTACACATCAAACACTGCAGTTGCTTCCTAAAGAATCTGGAAAAGTTTCAGTGAAGAATAATTGAGTCAATAGGAGCACAAATAGAATACCAGGCAAGATTTAAATAGCTAATAATATATAACTTGGTAATTGCCTGTCAAAATAGTTAATAATCAATTGTACATATTTGAGTGGCATAAAGCTCTAAAAGGAGATGAGGAGAGACAAAGAAGGAAGGGAAATAACTCTAAAAAAGAATATAAAAGAAGAATGGGGATGACTACATTTCGTGACACACATGTTGAACAGTCAGTTTGTAGCAAAGCCTCACTAGTTATAGTGGGCCTCATTGTTTATGATATGAAACAAGACAGAATAAAATACTTGCAATGGTGAGCTGAAGTGAAAGACATAAGCAAATCGTTGGTTTTCTTCTCTTCCACAATTCTCAAGATCATCTGTGAAGACTTTAAAATACCTACTTGGCTCCCTTTACTACTTTTCTGTGTCTCAACAGCAAGGAATATTACAAGTGAAAATCCTTGTCTCTGGAAAGGAATAAAAAACCCCAATAAACATGCCTCTGAATTTTGTGTCCTATCAAAATATCATAGTTAGCACCTCTCTAGTATGCTGGATACAAAAAATATGAACTGTTTATTCCTGTGCTCAGAAGGCTCATAGTTTTTTAAAAAAATAAACAATTACACAAATCCAGCAATTCAGGACACCAGGAGTAACTGTGAAATTGGAATCTCTCAGGTGTCCTTCCTGTGGGAGTATACCCAGAAATTAATTTTTCCCCTGTCTCTGAGACTTATAGGATAACGCTTCAGAAATAGCAGTGATACTGCTCCAAAATGTCAAAAAAGGGAATTGCAGAAAGCATCTAGAACCTGGAGGATGCCCCTTTATCTCTTCTGTTTGAAAGGCAAATGTGTACATGATATAGCCATGAAAACTCCCATTGGCAAACCCTATAAACATCTTTCAGAACGCTCCAATAAATCCAGTATAATAATAAATTACTGAAATAAATAAGAAAACATGAAACATGCTCAAATAACATGGAAAGTCAAAGATGCAAGTTGTTTACGTAAGACAGAAAGGACATCTCAGCTTGTATGATGTAATGCTTTTATACAAGCTTGTTAGACTAAACAATTTGGATGGTGCCAAGTGTTTAGAAGCTGAAGAAGTTGATTTATGCAACTGAAACCAGCCAAGACACCAATTCCAGTTCTGATACACAAATAGTATCTTCAAACATATGAAGTGAATAAAAAAATTAAATAATTTAAAAAAAAACCCTTTAAAAGCACTTTAGTGAGATTGTATAGTTCAAGCCATCAACAGAAAATATCAGAATGAAGCATACTTGAATAATCTTAAATTGGTCCCTTTGTTCAGAATATGATATGGTCTTTAACTGCATGATTACACACTATCTTTTCCATATAAATTCTGACCCATTCAGCATACATAATGAATAGTGCTTACATAATGAACTATTTTTCTTGTAACAGCTATTCGCTATTGTTCAGTGTGTAGTCCCAGGACGTGTTTGCTACACATTATTCATATTCTGCTCTGAAGACAAAATTATGAATTTCATCGTGGGTTTTTCCATGCACCTCATGGGTTTTCCAGGCTACTACAGCGCCTGGCTGCTTAACAAACATTCATTAATTTATTTTGAAAACATCTCTGTGCAGGGAAGCAACAATACAGCTTCCATTTTACACATGGAAAACTGAGGCACATAGAAGTTAAAAGATGATTACTAACTTTCTGTGACTATTTAAGTTGGTTAACATCTCTTTTCTCAAAGTATTTAGCAGTGTGCTTTGTATTTTCAAAGTCCTGCTCTCACCAAAGTCAGCTGCAGCTGTTGCCACTCGGTACCCCCGAAGCCCTGATACCATGATACCATTCCTTGCTGGCAAATGAACAAGGAGAACTTGGTATCCTGGGGCTGTGTGTGGCTTTGGAAGGTGACATGTGCTGATACACACTGGCCTTCCTCTGACTGACACACCAAAACATGGCCAATTCTGCCTTGTCCCTTGAACTTCTTCCCGTACCACCACTTCCTCTACACCCCAGTCACTCTTCAAAAGCCCTGTTCTTCATTCCTAAGGCTGTTCTTTCCATCCCAGTCCACATTTGTGCACCTTGTTTCTTCTTTGCAGACAGGTCTCCAGGTTTACTCTTCACAGGTTCTCAATCCTCATTCCACCCTCATTCACCTAATCTGGGTGAACACCCCCTCATCTTTTTTCCCCAGTTTTACTTCCCTGGACACCCTGCTTGAACTTGGATTACTGCCCTTGCTCCTTCATCTTCTCTTCCCGTTCCCATTCAGAGTCATTCTTCCTACTTCTCCCTTCCCATTTAATCTAATCCTCACAAACATCCCCGGCTTTGAAGGCTTTCCTGCTCTTCCACCCTTGACTAGCCACTGCCTCAGTCGCTACCGGCACGTTCTGGGCCAGTTTTCTTGCCCCTCTCCCCAGCCTCTCCCAAGTTCCAACATCCTCGCTGAAGGGTGGCTGCTCTGCTATTCCCCTCTGCGTTTTGACAGGCATCTTCCATTTTCCAGCAGCCTGTGCCACCCGTAAGAGCACAGAAAGCACAGGACAGGTCACTGCTCTCACTCTGGCAGGACCCCAGCAGTTAGGCTCAGTATCTGCAGAGGGAGATACACTGCGCAACCACAATGTGGAGCTTCAGGACATTAGGCTGCTAAAACCTGAGACTGTTCTACCAAGTCTCTGAAAAGCAGAGTTTTTTCAAAGGCTTATGATTTTCTGAAGTTAGACATATTTTCATAGAATGGGCCTGCTCGTGACACAAAGGCCATCCATCTACTAAAGGTTTAATCCCTAGGTAAAGCTAATACCAGAATTTTTAGCACAGATTAAACATTCTTCCCTGGCCTAAATTTACAGAATTATGACTGTTCAAATACAGCAAAGGAAAATAACAAATGATACACTATTTCCTCTGCACAAAGTGAGTTCAGGAGAGTGCTAAGAAACTACCTATTAGCCTATTGCACAGTCTATGTTGTGCTAGTAGATGCACCTAACGCAATAAGAAAAAATAACTCAAGATGCAAATAATAGAGGATGCTGAAAATAAGAACTGATAATTGGCTTTGTAATGTTGCTTTCACTTTAAACAAAATCTTACCAAAAGTTTTTATTTAAAAAATATTCTCCAACATGCATATAATCATTTTCTTTTGACATTTGTAAGTTTTCTAAATGGTCCTGATTCCTTAAGAGAGATACCAATGCTTGCTAAAAAAAGAAAAAAAAGAAAACAGAAAAACACCCTAAAAATACATGAATTGTTGTGTTATTATTAATTGTTCACTCCAGTTCCTGGATTTCTGGCTCGTGTATACACCTCCATATGAGGTATAACCCAGTTTTCTGAATACAAAATGTTTCAACATTAATTCCCTCACCTTAGAAAACATGTATTTGGCCATCTGCATAAATATTCTGTTATTGCTTATGTTTATACTGCAGCATTGCCTACAGTTCCAAACTATGTCTGCTGCAGAATTTATGACAGTTGGATATGTAACGTTATAATTTCATTGGTTGCCTTTACAGTTACTACAACTTAGGGATCAAGGACATTACCAGAATATTAAAATCTAACATATTTTTCATTTACCATGGGTAATATAGTGATATTTATCCCAACACTTTGATTAACCTCAGTGGTACCAACATATCACGTGAAGAACTATATCTTTTACAACAAAGATACCCTAAAATAAATCATAAGTATTTATAATATAAATGCACTAACTAAACTTGTGTTCACAATCATGGATCTAAACATGTTGCACGTACGTTTGCATGCTCACCTAGAAAGATTATTGTCTTAACCTTTGCTTGCTTGTCTTTGTGTTCCCATCAAAACAAGCTTTTTGATACATAAGTGCCACCTGTAGGAGATACAGAAGTATGCCCAAGTGCAGTCTTCTGCCAAATTAGGCACAGAGTTGCACATCTTACGTGCCCAATATAGGTGCCTCCTTCAAAAATTCAACCGTGTACAGTAGGAACCAATGACCCTGCATGATTATGGTTTGCTTGATGAAAATTAGGTTTTAAAGCCAGATCTACAAGGAAGTTGCTGTTTTCCAGTGAAGACTATTCAAAAGGGAATTTAAATTAAAAATACTATGTTTTCCCACTTGGTTGTTTGTCTGACACTATTCCATAGAACTCGAGCAGTCCTTAACTACGGGATGTTGAACCAAATAGAGTCTGCAATGATTAACATGGAGTATTTCAACTACAGTTACCTGGGGTAGACAAAGATGAAAGGTTACACAATTTATCTATTTTCATTTCTCCAGTATTAATAAAAAGAAATAGACATGAAAAAGTGTTTTAACAAAAGAATGGTCTAGCCTCTACTGCTATAAAGGTAGTTCTGTTTCTCTGGGCATGAGTGGATAGAAGTGCACATTGTATTATATCTTAGGTCAAATATCAAAAAATTCAAAGAATTTCTAATGAAGCTATAAAAACAATTACTGAAAAGACTTTCCAATGCCTTTTCAATTTCTTGAATATTTCAAGAAAACTGAAGAGCTTACAAAAATCCAGCATTTAAAATACTGTCTAGGTCAAAAAGTGAAGTGCTTCATCTTCAACTAATTTGTAAAAAAACAACCAAGAAGGCTGGACTGACTCTTTCTATAACCACCACCTATTACAGTTATGCTCCACTAATACAGTCACAACAAGGAAATACTTTAATTCAGCTGTACCATTCACTGTCACCCTATCTCCCTTCCTCGGTATGTTTGCCAGGTAACACATATTCCACACTCAAAGCACATCTTGCATCAAAAAATAAGAAGTATTTTTTGATAGTCCAACGTCAAATGATAAAATAAGAATAATGGGGTATATGAACACAAATTATGTACCACTCTACAAGAAAATACTTTCTCATCGCTTAACTATCCGTTTCTCTGTTTGGTTTTGACAGTCATAGTTGTGCACAAACGGTATTACTCTCTTGTACCACAGTCAGCTTTCAGCACGTCCATTTGTTTTGGCTGTCCCTCATCACCACCTTACATGTATCTTCGACCCAGATAACCTTTGATAGCCGCACCTGCAACTCTAAAACCAAAGTTCGACGGTCTGGCTGCGCCTGCCGGGGGAAGGACTGCCGCTGTCTCCAGGGCACTGCGGCCTCCCGCGGCTGGGCCGCCCGGCACGGCTCGGCTCGGCTCGGCACCGCACGCCCGGGCACGTCGCCGGCGCGCTGCTGTCCGCGGTGCTGAACCACCGGCCCCGCCGCCTGACCCCGAGTCCCGGTGTCGGTCAGCTCCCCGTCTCGCACAAGTGACCGGCAACAAGTTTCGCCATTAGCCCCCGCCAGCCAGCAGATTCGCCCGTGGGTTTTAAGCACAAGGACCTGCCCTACGATACAAAGGAGTTTGGAGGTGACGGGTAACAAAAAAACCCACCAGGGCCACTACCCCGGTCCCTAGATCCGGACTCTCCGCAGCGCCCGCTCCAGCGCTCCTTTACCGCCTCTCCCAGCATGAGCCCCAGCGCCCATTCCTGGCAGGGGCAGGGCTGTGCACCAGGCTCGCCCAGGGGTAAACGCACCGCAACGCAAGGGATGTCTTAGGGAGCGGCGGGTTTCCCTCCCTTCCCCCCGGCAAGGTGCAACCTTCTCTTTTTTCTTTTGTTCTCAACGGCAGGAGGGTGGCGGCGGCGGGAGGGGAACGCTCGCACCTACAAATACATGGGGGATAACAAAGGACCATACGCCGCGGGGATTAATTTGCATTAGCATCCATGAGGGCAGCAGCATCTTGCGTCTGCAGGGATTAGCCGTGTCGAGCCCGGACTCACCGTCCCTGTCGCAGAGCTGAATCGCCTCCAGGCTCAGGTTCTTGATCACCTCCTCGCAGGGGCTAGTGGGGCTGTTCATGGTGTGCGCCAGGCGCGGAGCCTCCATCGCGCCCCTCGCCGCTCCCTGCTGTCGCGCCGCCGGGGCTAGGGCTGGCCGGCTCGGCGGCGGGCGGGCGGTGCAGAGCCGCGCGGCAGCGCTTCCCGGCGCCGCCCGGCTCGGCGGAGAGCGGATTTGTCACTGCAGTGAGGCGGGGAGGGGGCAGCAGAGAGGCGCGCACCCCGCGCACCCCAGGCTCCGCGTTTAAAGGGGCCGCCGCGGCAAAACGGCTCCCCTCCCCCAGCCCGCCTTATGTAACGGCGGCGGGGAGCGGCGCGCCGGCTCGCCCAGTTCCCCCCTGCCCGCCGCCGCCAGCCTCGTCCGGCCCTTTCCCCGGTCCCGCCAGCCACCCCTCGCAGCCCGGGACGCGCCCGAGATCCCGGGGGGCTGCCAGCCGCCGGGTGAGGCGCCGCCGGCTACCGGGAGCCCCGCTCCGCGGCACGGTGCGTGTCGAGGGGTGTTTTCCAACAGCGCAAAGCCCCCAACGGCCCACGGTTGTTGATTTTCCCTTCCCTGAGCACACAGCACGCCACAAGGGCTGTACATACATCACCCTGAACTGCAAGGGCTGCGTGCATTCGCTTTGATCCTTCAACCAGGCAAGAATTTGAAGAAAGAAATACTATGTGTTGGTACACTGATGAAACAAGAAGCAGGCAGAAGGTCACAGACAGCAGGACAGGCTACAGGAACGAGTCGTTTCTGGCTATGTGCCCTGCACACTTCCCTCCCGCTCTTCCTGTGGCAAGGAGAAACAACCCACGGCATACCGCTATTTCTACCAAGCTTCTGTGAAAAGAAAGATTTTTTTTTTTTTTTAATCAGGAAGAAATAATTCCATCTAACAATTCCAGGAACAAGAACCGGGCTGGAAAAGGAGAAAATTTAAGTAAATTAAAGTTTGTGCATCACCAGCGTGGAGGGAGGAGCAGCCTGTGGGCCTCGGGGCCCTTTCTCCAGTTTACAGATCAACTTTGGGGTCAAGCACATTCTGCAGGGATGGGATCACCAGTGCCATAAAGCGATAAAGTGGTTTCAGCCCATCTCCCACCACACATTACAATAAGCATTCCTTGCACCTGTCTGCTGTTTCACTAAACTGAAATTGGCACCATTTAGCCATCGATTTTGAGACACCAGCACCGGCTGCTTTGAGAAACACCAGTTTGTTGCACAGAGGCCCCCAACAAGCTTTAGGCCATAATGTTTCTTGGCCCACATCGCATGCCGGGAAGTCCAAAGTACCTCTAAAGCACCCAGTTCCCATTTTGGAGTCCCTAGAGCCACCCAGTCTCTTCTCCCAGTCCTCATTGGTCCGACATGGTAGCAAGCTCTGCACACTGCCAGATGTTTGTCACTCAGAGGTGGCTTTCGGGATTATTCTATTCTTTAGGATGATTTCTAGGGACACCAATCTTAGGAAATCAGCTCTGACATTACCTTTCCACAAAGCCACTGCAAAGTGCTGTTGTCTGGGAGAAAGGAACGGGCTTTAGGAACCCTGACTGCTTCAAAGATTTGTAGCTTGGGAAGCAAGTACGATGCTGAGCACCCTTCCTGCACTGTCTCCTCTTCACCCCCTCCCTTCCTTGCTTGTCTTCTATTTTTTGCTCCTCTCTCTGCTTTTTTTTTTTTTCAGTACAAAGGAAAAATGTGTGCAGAAGGGTCAGGCAAAGGAGAAATGGAATGAGTGGGAAGGAAGCCTAAAGGAAGAGAAAATGAAAAGGAAGTGATAACAAACAGGGAGGGAGAGTGTGAGTCAATGGGAGGTGGGAAGGGAGAGGACTATATGAATGAATGTACAGACAGAATGAGGACAAATGTAGAATCTGAGAGGGAAGAAATGAAAGTGGGTGAGACTGCATTCATCAGGTTTTAATTTTGGCTCTGACAGGCATTCATTCCTTGCACAGAAGCAAAACCTTTCTCCTCGAGATTGCAACTGTTCTTAGCACACAGTCATCTCCTACATAAGGCTGGAAAATTTCTCTCTCCGAAGATGGTGTATTTAGTCTCTCAGCCTTATGTTCCACATTCATTCCTCTCCACAATGTGGCAGACACTTCAGCAGCTCACACAGTCTTATTACTTCTTTGCCACAACATTATGTAAAGTCCATTTGAAGCAGACCCTGTTCTTGAATACTGAAAGAATCCCCATTTTATTCTCTCTGCCTGTATTTTATACACCTTTCTTTCCTCTACAACTGTAATCAGGTTTTTAAGAATTGATAGATTTTGCATAGCTCTTTGAAAGCAGCTAGTTTTAGGGGTGTTCCCATTCCTCCAAGTCCTCTCATTTCTCAGCTGCCTTATATTAATACCCCCTGGCTGACCTATATCTATTTATCTCCCCACACCATTACACTATTATTTGGAAGAAAAGACTGGTTAGTCCACACATACTGAGAGAGTTATGTGGGAAAGTAGAGCAGAGAAACCTTTTCCACAGCTCTGCTTTTCTGAAGCATGAAACAAGCTAGACCTGCCTGAGACAGCATTTTGCAGAGTCACACTTCAGACTTCATGCTTCCTTCAGCCCGCTGCTACTCCCATCACCTGGGCTAGGGCTCAACATGGTTTTTTAAAGCTCAGATTACTCTGAGATGTGATTCTGTGCAATCATTCTGTGGTGAATTTAGTCCTAGGTATTTCAGTCTTAGAGCACACAGTACTCTCTTGGTGTTTTTCTTACCCGAAAGAATTATACTCTGCTTGTCTTAACAAGGAATAGCATTGTCTGAGGCACAAAAGTTATGTTTCTGCTAAGGGATGATAGTCTTAGCGTATAATCAGAAAGTTTATTCTGTGATGGATTATCCCTGACAGTGTTTAGCAAAAAATGTCACATATAACAAATATAGGTCAACATTATGTAATGGGAAGTCTGCCAATAGCAGCACAACTCGAGACAACAGAGCATCATGTGTTCAGAACTGCAAAAGCTTGCAAAGAATTTGCCACAACAGCAGCCCTTAGCACTTTCAACATCCGAGTATTACCAGTTTCTGTAGTTCAACAAGAAAGGGTCTGTTATTACTGTAACCTCCTGTAAGGAGAGCGAAGCGTCATTTTCCAGCACAACACACGCACCAGGAAACGTGAGCTGTGGCACACACCTCTTGCATGGCTAGCTTCAACAGTGCCTTGCCTGGCCTTCACAGGCCCCCAGGTAGGTCACCAACATCTTGCTGCAGGGCTGCCACTCTGCAGCAGGCAGGCAGAGCAGCAGCCAACCCGCCAGCGAGGTGCGTGGCTTCCTTCCTAAAAGCCACAACCTCGTTCAAAGCCACGAAAGCGAGAGGAAAAGGTGCTGTGTGCGCCTCTCCTCCCCACAAACCAACCCACACACCATTGCAAAGTTCTGCCCCGCCAGTCCTGCTCTCCATTTTGCAAAAACTGTTCCGCAGCAGCGTACAGCACAGAGCTGTAAGGCAACCCCATTCTTCCTACTGGAAAACACTTTTGTGTTTCACACTAGCAGGTTTTTTTATTTGCAAGTTATAAAAGAAACCTCCTTTCTCAGACTTCAGCAAGACTCAGAGTTCCAGCCTTCCCTTCCCACTTGGGAATAAAAAAGACTTGTGTTATTGCTCAGTGGACTATGCAAGCAGAAGGCAGAAAGGCTGCAAACAGTTTTCAGGAAAGAAAAATAAGGGAGGAAATAAATACAGTCTTTTTTCTTTTTTTCTTTTCCCTATTAATATGTCAGTTTTAAGGAGAAAAGCAAAATATTAAAGGACAGATAGAAGGGTCAAAACCAGTATCCAGCATTTTGGGTGAGTCCTAAAAGGAGCATTGACTGAGCTTAGCAACTAACTTTGAAGTTTCATGGAAAAAACCACTTTGCAATTTCACAGTCATTCTTAGTCTTTAGTGGACATGTCAAGAGTTTCAAGCGTGCGAAGGCACACACTTGCAAAGGACTGTGGGCAAGATATTCTTGAACTAGCATAGGGCTGAGGTAAAATCCACACATGGGTGACAGGAAGACAAAAAAAGATTGAAGACCCTAAGTGAAAGCCGTGCCTGTGTACAGTTAATGTGCAGTGTGACACAGCTTCCTTTTCTACACGGAGACAGACACTGATGTATGACACTTTAGAGTGCTAAGCATGGTGTCTCACTGGGAACCTCTCGGTTTTTTTCCTCAGCAAAGCAAGAGCCTCCTCAAATGCTCAAAACACGGAGGATGGTGGCACAGGTCCCCTTTTTTCTTTAGGAAAATCCAAGGCAGAGCAGCAGTGCTTAGTCTTAGCTCTGGAGCGAGCCTCTCTCCCTCTTTCTCCCACTCTCTGCAAAGGCAAGAACTGCAGCCAGGCACCCTGACACGAAGCCCAGCAGTGAGGCTGCAGCTCTCCGGGGAAGGGATCTGTCTGCTGTTTTCTGCTTTGATATTGCTTGTGATGCTGGGAAGCCCTCACTATTCCCGGGAACTCTCCAGTGAGACGTGTGCAGTAGTTCATACATCTCAAAACATCTCTCCTACCCCTGTTAGAAAGACCTCATTTCAGCAGTTGTATTTAGGCTTTTCTTGCGAGGCCATAAAGCATACTTTATAGTGTCAAAGATACAATACCGAGTTAATCCTGCGACTTCTGGTGCCAGGGGACCTACTCATGAATCTGTAGGTTTTTGTACAGTATGATGTGAAAATGGCTTCTGTATGAGAAAAAGCTCAGATAAAAAGATAATCAATCTGTGAAAAGGCAACCGAGGGGATACGTGAGATTCACTAAGGCACACAAAGCGCAAACAGGGTAGCCAAAGTCAGACTTTGACAAGCCTCCCAGTACACGAGTTAGAGGGTGCCAGATGCAGTTAATAGCAAACAGCTTCAAAATAAACAGAAGGAGGTGATAATTGATGCAATTGGTGTGAGACTTGTAAGCGTAAAGGATAGTGTCACTGCTGGAAGTTTACATTGGTTCAATGAGAGGCTGGAAAAGTTCACGGAAAAGAAATCCTTTAGAGTTACTAAACCCACGAGTGGTTCAGAGTCCCTAAGCTGCAAATTAATAGAGTCAGGGGAAGAGTTACTGAAGACTGTTACATGTGCTTGTCCTGCTAATCATCTTCTATAAACATCCATTTTCAGCCACTGCTAAAGAGACTGCACAGGGCTAGGCAGGTCTCTGGCCTCACCTAGCACAATCAAGGAAGTGCCCTGGTATCTAAGCTTTCATTCCTTACCACCCACCGCCATGACCACCATAGAATCATGGAATGGTTTGGGTTGGAAGGGACCTTACAGATCATCCAGTTCCAACCCCCCTGCCATGGGCAGGGACACCCTCCACTAGCCCAGGTTGCTCCAAGCCTCATCCTGGCATTGGACACTTCCAGGGATGGGGCATCCACAGCTTCTCTGGGCAACCTGTGCCAGTGCCTCCACACCCTCTCCGTGGAGAACTTCTTCCTGATATCTAATCTAAATCTCCCCGCTTTCAATTTAAACATGTTACCCCTTGTCCTGTCACTACAGCGCCCCCACCCCCACCCCACCAAGCTTCCGTGTAGGCCCCCTTCAGACACTGGAAGGCTGTCATCCTCATTTGTAATTAGTGTGGAGTCCCCCAGCTGTATCGTCTGCATTTGTTAACTCCCAACCTACTCGGAGCAGCATAAACAAAAAGCAATGTTCCTCACAGCTAAACAGAAAGACATCAAGCAAATTATTGTTTTATTAGTGCCATTAATGCAGCTGCTTTTCAAATTTCAGCTTTCTGATCAGCTTTGTAAAACCTGAATAAGCATTTAATAAAGACAAATTCTTTCAGAGACAAAAATTATGTATTTGTAGCTTCATGAAATTTATTTATTGCCTAATGGGCACAAAGTGCTGTCAATGCTTAGCATTATCATTTATTAATTTGCTTTTCTTTTAAGTTTAGCCTCACTTTATTAGATCCATAGTGTCCCTAGAGAACAACTAGAACCTTCTATATTTCCTCTGTGCTGTTAATCATTCTTCCCACTTAAGCATCATTTCCACATTTAATTAGTGCTTTATCCTCCAGATGTTGGACCATATCTTGACCTTTAAAGGATACTACTGGCTGCTTACACTTGACAATGCTGACTGCTACACAGATTTACTTTCTAAGTTCAGTGGCCAGCCTGTAATACCTTTAAGTGAATTTTAGCCCAAGCTGACTTGTTTTGGTAAGTCCCTTAAAGAGCATCAAATGCCTTTGTACGGTATTGATGCTATTCTGCACTTTACTAATCTTCTTACCTCATCTGAAAAAAGTGGAGGGCTGAATGTTTTAATTTGTCTGGCTTGGTTTATTGTAGTACACCTGTGTCATACCTGGGTCTTATTATACTATTCACCTCCATATGAATACATATTCTCTTTGTGCTTTAATATTTATACTATTTATTTCAATTTGGAGCCACGCCCATAAGACAATAGTTTCCACAGTTACTCTTAATTCAATTTTTAAAGGCTTGTGACATGCTGACAGTTTATTAGTCTTCTGATACTTCCTCAACTCTCTGTGGGGCTTTTTAGCAACTAGTTGTTCCATCAGTTCTATAAATTCCCAAAGGGACACCTCAGATGCATTTGTTCAAGTGATGATACTTTGTTATGTATTTCTTGGTTACTTTTTCCCAGCCATCCAGGATTACATCAATGATTTCTAAACCAAGCCATTATTCAAAGTTTAATCCCCTTCCCAATAAACATCAGGGCAAAAGTCCAGTTAGTTTTAGTGGGAATAAGAACTGGTCTCAAAATTTATCTCAGTATTACAAATTAATTACAATTAATATTTTCTTGGTCAAGTCGTTTTGTGTTATTGTGCCTTCAGGACTTATAACAGCCTCTTCATCTTATCTTTAACCTCTTGGCAACTGTTTCAGTATACCCTCATGCTGTCCCTGTTTTTCTTGTGTGCACTGAAATTGGAATATAAAAGGCTGTTTTGGTGGCCCTCCAGTTTTCTGTTTCCAGTGCAGTTCATATTTACTTTTACTCACTAAGTAGCCCACAGTGACCCATTCTATCCTCACTATTTCCCATTTGCATTGGAACAAGACACGTTTCTGCTGGCTTTCCATCACAATATTTTCTAGTTTTTCCTAGTGCCTTTCCCCTTTCCACAAAGGCTTTTCTTAAACTCTCCCAGCTGATCCCATGCATTAGTTTTTCCTCATAATACTACATCCTTTCAGTGAATGCATCAAAACAGTATCAAATAGACAGTCAAGAAGGAGGTACAGTTCAGTTACACATAAAGATAATAAAGTTGAAGCGACTAGTTCCTCAGTGTCATCTAATGATCTAGATTTCTTGTAACTACAGAGCTTTAAGCTTCTTCTATAAGCACAGAAGGTAGTCATTCTAGATTAATGTTGCTGCATGCCAGCTTTTGTACCATCAAGAGCTGGTATGACTGAAGTGACACAGCAAGCCAGGAAAGACACCATTGTCTTATCCCCCACTGCTACCTAATTAGCTGCTAAGGAGACAGAAGGAAAACTATGTTAACTGAGTGAGAGGAGGAACATCCAGACATTACCTCTCCTTGGCTCAGAGCCTGGATATGTAGTGAGATTAGTCTTAAATTTCACTCACTTGACTCATAGGTGATTACTACAAGCTCTTACAGAGTCTTTCAGATCTATGATTATTTAAATATGTGACCTGCTATTAGAATTTCACAAGGAAATACATCAGAAACAGCAATTAAGAGCTGCGTTTTACATGTTTTTGCTCTGGTAAGAACGTGTGCCCACTTAGCACCCACATGCAGGCAGATGAGATGGGGTACACGGACAGACAATAAATTGGCTGCTAGTTTATAGTGCTGCCTTGTTAATAACATCCACAAGCATTTTAATTAAACCATGTTCTCCTCTGAATGATGCTGTATCACCGTTACTTGCACTCTGAATATATGGCGGCCCTGCAATGTGTTATTGATTGATATTACAGCAATCCTTACAGTTTCCCAGTTGCTGTATACAAGCAGTGCCCCGGTGTGCTTAAAGTCGGTGGAGGAATTGTGGCATTCTGTGAGCCTTGAAAATCATAAAACTGACTCCAAAATCTGTTAGTGACTGATTCACTGCTCCTGGTTCTTAAATCAGGCTGCAGAGGAGGATAGGCTAAAGGTGGCCTTTGCAACTGGCGTTAGGATCTTTCCACAGCCAGTGGGGAGGGCTAAAAGCCTCAGCACTGTCTCCATGAGAGCTCACTGTAGATGCTGCTCCGAGTTGCCCCAGAGGAAATGCTTTCTCTTGATTCTGCAGGAGGCTGGGGGACAAAAGCATCCTGAGGCTAAATGCAGTCTTTGTGAATGCCCCCAAATTATTCTTATATGTGTTTGCAACAGCTGTCTCTGATAATCTGCAATGTATTCTGGAATGAGAAATGAGACCATCAAGCAAATACAGCAAAAACCTCTCTCCTAGGCTAACGGTAGCCCCTCACCTCCTTGTTCAGAGTTCAGGGGGCTTAATCTGCACTGCATGCTCAGAGGGACAGAACTGGCTGCAGTGCAGAACAAGCAGTCATTTATCCAGGCACAGCTGCTGCCTGACGACAGGGTCTGACAGTGGCTCCTGTGTAATGGAACCTGGGTCTTGTCTGATCTCTGCTTATCTCCGACCTGCTGAACTTGCATCAAAGCCCATCATCTCGGAAGTGTTTTTTTTCTAATTTCCTCCCTTTCTTCCATGCGAACTGCTAACCTAATCTCTTACATGAGCTTTTAAAACCAAATTTACTAGTTATTTCTCTATTTTTTCCTTTTAATACCAGTATTTTTCTTCTTTTTAATTCTCTCTATTCTTGTTCTCCATTTTTAGTCTAAACTCATCTACTCCCATCTGTCTCAATGCCAGATACTGATTAATATATCTCCACATAAATTCCATTGAGCCACTGATAGTCCTTTTTTAGGTTTGACCACATGACATCCACCTGGTCATTTCTGGGACAAGGAGGGGAAATGAGATAGGGAATAGCAAAAAAAAGCAATAAATTGCTTTCTGCGTTGAAGTGGTTGGTTTTATTTAGTGAAATTAAGTTTCCTGGTGTCTTGTCCTTAGCATAACTATTTACAGTAGCTGCAGCTAGACAGGAATGCTGTCTTCATGGATTTTATCAGTCTCATGACCTATTCTTTGTCATGCTGCAGAAACATGAATTTGTGCAGATAAGCGACAGAGAAGTTTTACAAAAGCAGATCCAGCACAGCACCAAAAGTAATGGGGTAAGGTGGAGCTATACAGAGTTTTGTACTTTAAGTGCTAGGCATCTAGATTAGTCCTACTGTATCGCATGGGATGTAACTACACTGCTACAGTTAGTTTCCTTAAAGTTTTAGAACACTCACTACCCTTTTAAACATATAACTGTAGCTCCATCAAATGAATTTAGAGTTGCACCCATCTAATGTGATATAGCTAATGTCATACAAAAACTGAGCACAAACCCCTCTTAATTCTGTACCACTGAACAGCTCCTGCCAGGAATGAGCTAGCCCTGGTATTCTATTTTTGGAGTAGAGCCAAATGTTCATTTATAGTAAAAACTCTAGAAACTTATTACTACATCTGTATTTATGCTCATAAAATTTATTCAAGCTAAGTTATTCAGGAAAGGCAGATATGGCACAGAGCCTAACGAGAGAGAAAATAAATTCTTTAGTACTGACCAAGGACTATTCACATTTATCTAATAATGCAACAGAAGTATCAGCGACACTAAATTATATCCAAGTCACCTGCTCTCTGCAGAGTTTGAGGCCTGAGCAAAAATGCTCCACGACCACTTCTTTGTCATCTAGCCTGTGATTTTGTTCTTTCTTGAAGCTGAGTAATACATCGCTATAAACTAGAGGGAGCAAATGAAACATAAATCAAGCTAAGTCCGAGGGTTAATGAGATTAGCAGCTATCAGACCCATAGGCTATCTATAGCCTGATCACTAAGTCTTAGTCTTGCTGCCCTCACGAGTTAATAACAGGGCTATCACACTAAAAATGCACGTGACTGGCCTCTATCTGAATTGCAAGCAAACCTTCCAGCTTCCAGGACAGGAGCAGTGATGTCTGATAAAAATATGACAGCAAACAAGTCACAAAGAAAACACAGGACTGTGCTCCAAGATGTTTTCAGGGCTTCTTCCCATGCTTAGGAGGGATAAGGGATGCTTACTGACAAGTGAGAGACACATTGGCAAGCCCAACTGTGAAAACAGAGGTTTGTCCCCCCACCTCTCACCAGGTAGTTCAAAACTACCTTATTTAAAACTTGCAAAAAAAGGTCTAAAGTAAAAAAAAATATATATATATATATGTATATGCAGTGAACACAATGCCTAACCTGGCGAAATCCAAGCTACCTGGGTCTTGGTTTTACTTTGGTGCAGAATGCTTCAGCATTTGAAACCATGCCATCTAGAACTTACGAGAAAAGTTGTTATCAGCAAGCACTGTTAAATAGCAGACAGTCTGGGCAAAGATGCTCACTCTCAATGTGCGGCTGTTCGGTTGCAGAAGACAAATGCTTGGGAGGTGCCAAGAGTGTCAATACAAAAATAGGAGCAAGCGGTGGGATTAGACTGCAGTTGGTTTGGGGTTTTCAGCACTCATTAAAATGACTGCCTGCCAGCACTGTCTAAATGGAAATATTACGCAAGCTTTATGCAAACGGTGAATTCATCTTGGAGTCAAACCTCCTTCCTAAATCTTGCTGGGAAGCACATTTTGCGGACAAATATACTCAGATCGAAATAGATCACGCAACCAGTTTTAGAGAGAACTTATGGTCTTATCCCTGTTTTCTCCTTTTGGATTTTTCCACCCTCCCTAGGGATGGTGGTCTGAACTCCTCATACTGTCAAACTCCCGCTGACCTCAACAGAAAATTGCTCATCTCAAAACACAGCTGAGCAGGGCAGCCAGCTGCCTCTCCTTCAGCCGGTTGTTCCCAACCCCAGGTTGCAATCCCACGTGCAGCTGCAAGGCCAGCAACTGAGAGCAGGGTCAGTTCTTCCATCTATTATGTGGTGGTTCCACAGGCTGTGGAAGCAAAAGCTTTGCTACAACAATGATCGTGGGTATCTTCTTTCATTGCTTTTAAATTGTTTTCTCCTCTTCCTCCTTCTCAACTAGCCATGGAGTCTTATTACTGCTTGATCCATCTGAACCCTAAGGCAAAGTTTTCAGCACTGGGCACGCTCCTGCCGAGAGAGTTTTGTACGAATTATAAAGTCAGGGCATTCAAATAGTACATCAATGCCCTTCCCGCAGGCTGTCTTCATGAACACTTATTCATCTTGAAATGGTGGTACGCTAACAAGTCACTTAAGCTCTTAAGCTTCCCTGATCTCACGTCACAACTTCAAGAACAACCAAAAAGGGAGAAGGAGAATGCTCAGAAAAGCATAAAACCAAAACCTGTAGTCAGAAACATTTCTGTTGCTGCAACTGCTGTTAAAGAAAGAGATTGCTCCCTGCACAGATAAAGCATAGCAGTGTGTTCTGCTATATAGCTCATAACAAACTTTGATTCAGTCCAACATTTTTGTCACCAAGAGATTGTTGCTGCAGTGTCCTCCTTGTTTAGGGAAAGTAGGCAAACAGATAGGAAGCCCCTCTGCACACACCCTTCTAGAGACTGTAAAGCAGGAGAAGCAAATCAGAGAGATACCCAGCCATCTCCATTGTGGGAGGACCGTTGGCTCTGTCTGACAAAGAGAGTATCATTATTGACAGGGACAGATCTTAAAAATTATTTTTTCCTGTCATTACATTCAGCAGTATTGGTAGCCGTTACAAAGCACTCTTGTATTTCAAAGGTAACATTACCACATGAATGCTAGCTGTGCACTTCCAAAAAGGCTAAGCAACACATTTCTTACAGCTTTAAATCACATCTTCCAGGCCTGCTGGAGATCAGAGGGGTATGCACATGGGAGCGACTAAGTGCAAGTCACTTGTGATGTTCTACCTGCTAACTAACGAGCAGACACACACTGGCAGGCTGGGCTGGAGCTGCGGGCACACAACGCTTGCTGTGCCTCATTTCAGGAGTACAGCCTTGCTTCCCTTTCTCTCATGCTCTCTGCCACATGCCAGCAAGCAAACGGGAGCATGGGAGCAGCTGACTGCTTCGGATGCCAAGGCACTGTATGTGGTGGACTGTAACAGCCTGTGCTCGCCAGCACTTCTCAAAGGAAAGGGGAAGGCATTGTTCTTCTCAAGCCTTGGGGGGGCAGGGGGTTAGGAGGGGAAAGGAAGCCACTCTCTGTACTCTTTATCCTCTCATGGGAGCTAAGCAGAGGAAGCCAAATTTCAGCACACACATGAATATGAGTCCATGGCAGGTTGTCCCTGTCCACACATCACAGCAATTGCCAGGACGCCAGGTCTCAGTGCCGCGTTCACACGGTTTGGGAAAACAAACAAGACGGAGGCACAGGAGCCCCTCTGCACTCCGATGCTGTTTTGTCCCTTTCCAGGGCACAGTGCAGTGGCTGGGACAGCCAAAGAAGAACACGTGGGCAGAGGAGCTCACAAAACCTCTTTGCCCTTCTCCTCCCCAAAGTGCTTTCTCCTCCGCACCCTCTTTGCTTTCCAGTGGTTTCTGGGGGAAAAAGAAAAAGGGAGAACAACAAGGGGGGGACTATAACTTGCCATTTCCAGAGCTGACACAGCATTGCTGCAGGGATCGGCACACACATGCTGGCTGTGCTCCCCTCCACAAGGACAGATCAGCAACACACAGAGAAACCGTAACTCTTAGGGGTGAGGAGGCTTTAGGCTGACATGTACATCCCAGCTGAGGACCCCATCCCCACACTGCCCTAGCTCTGGGTCTGCAGGCTCCCCAAGCGGCAGGAGACTGGTGGAGACACTGGACTCCACACATTTGAGACAATTTATCAATTGTTTGAGGACCTGTCCAGGTCGAGTTTGATTCTATTTCCAGAGCTGCGTAATGACTGTTGATGACATCTGCCCATGACTGGCAGCAAGCATTGATGAGGACTGTAAACAACGGGTTTCTAAATGTGCAGCCACGTGCCTCCTTCCTGCTCCAGGCAGCTGATAAAGATCCATTGATGGCAGTTGCTGTTTAATATGGTAAATGATTTTGGAAATTACAGTCTTCTCTTATGTAATCTCCTTATGTAAGAACTGAGACAGAAGACATGTAAAGAGCAGAATTCGAAAGGCAAAACAGGGGATCTGTAGCTCAACACAGGTACTGCCATTTTGAAAGCCTTTTCTGAACATCCAAAGCTAATAAAAAGCCAACAGAAATAAAATTCACCCTCTTTTAAATATACACAACAAACAAATTAAGAGTCGCACCTTACTGCAGAATGCTGTGTGATAATCCACTGCCTGGTGTTTAGCTAATCAGGTGTTCAGTGAATGAAAGGGGAGGTGACCAAGCAAGAAAGTTTTATTCCTAAGTAAACCCAACCCAAAACTGAACAAAAACCTCCAAAACCTGGAACCTGGAGATTGCAAATGGGTTGTTCAGGTTGAAGGGAAACAAGTTGTTCTTCCTAACAAGCTACCACGTGGCAACACACCATGTCAGACGTTTTGTGCAGGCTGATTTATGGACCTGTGCCATGCTACGCCGTTCAGAGCCTCCTCGTGCGCTGTGTCAGCAGCCTCTGCTGTAAGCATATTGCTTGTTGCTCCTAAGGAAGAGTGCATTCATTCATTATTGCTCATTCCTCACAACTCCTGCTCAGAGTGGAGAAAGACAGGGGGAATAGCTTAAAATTTTAAAATCTTGATGTCAGAGAGCAGAGAAGGTAAAACAAAAGATAGAAGGCAGAAGAAGCAAGAGTAGCAGAACAGATGGAAAATGCAGAGAGGCTCTATTGCCCTTTTCATTCATATTTATTACTGTCTGCTCTGTTCCTTTCTTTATCTTCCTTTGCTATATCATGTGTCATACTGCAAGCTTTAAGAACATTGTGCTCAGATAAAATGGCAGAAAGCCAACACATGCAAGACCTGAACATACCAGAGAGATTAACAACGTTCATGGGTGGAGGCTGTTTGGAGTAATGTGAGAATACCTCAACAAGTTTCATACCTACAGAAAAAAGGTCAAAATCAGGAGGGGGTCTGTCCTCTTTTCTGAGCACGAGGTATAGAATCCTGGCTTACAAAATTCAGTAAGTGATGGAGGTTTTTCACTGCTTTTAGATGAAATTTGAATCGGTTCTTAAGAGAGCTGAGAAAATACTGGAACAAATCCACCAGCATTTGCTCAAACTTTTTTATGAATTCAGTTCAGCTGTGTTCAGTTCCTTCGATGTTCGTCCTTCATATACATTCGAATGAACGAATTTGCTGGTGATGAGACCCACAGAAGTTGAAATCATTATGCAAATTATTCAGTGAAGGATACGGAATAATGTGTTGGTAAAGACTGGGTTCTTAAAGATACAAGCAACTAAGGAAGTTTCACCTCCACCCCATCGCTACACCAGTTATAAACAAAAGGGCTTCCACAATTCAAAAGCTGTAATTCTGAATTTAGTTAACTTTAGAGTGTTTTTCATGTTGGACTTCATCAACCTCTCAAAGGCAAAACACAGCCTAAACATGCATATTTTATCAAGAACTTGTAAATTTATTTTCTGTTTGCATTTTTTTCCTTAAAATGCAAAACATTGACTGATGTGCATTTCCTTGGGAGAAAGGCCAAACGAGGAGAAAAAGGTTAAAGCTCCTGACACTGGCTTCATTTACAATGAAATATCACAGGCAGACTAAATCCACACACAGTACTAGCACCTGTCTTAAGCCCTACAGAATAGCTCTGAAATATAAGGTAGAGAAAATGTCTAAAAAGAGGGACAGTAAGGAAAAAAAAAAAAATTGGGGAAAGATATAATGCACATTCAAGATTCATGGGGGAAAACCAGTGACATACTGATCACCTGACTAGATCTGGTCTATTAACAAATGAGACTTTCACATATTTATTCCTGAATGACTAAGCGTGAGCAGGCGTGTGGCCACCGTGGCTGGTGATGTTAGCCCTTCTGAGCTCTCCGGCTCTGTTGCTCGGTGCTGTCGTTGCACGCCCCAGCGCTGCGGGTCTCCTGCTCTGCTGTTCTGTGCCCAGCAAGTTAATCTGCGTCTCTCACAGATTGCAGCCGAGTTCCTCACACTTTAGACAGACTCACTGAGACAGCTCTGGAGAGCTGGTAACACAGTGTGCAGCTGCATACTTGACCAAAATTTCTAAACTATTTTGCTATCATCACACTAACACAGACACATGGGGAGGAAAACTTAACTTTCTGGCCAAAAATGTTTTTTCTGTTAACACTTTTCTTTAAACTATCCCTGCAAATTTTATACTATTCTGACAGTGCTGTTCCTCCTTCCATTTACTGTGTTGTTTTCCATCACGAGCAGGAAGTTGGCTGTCTGGATCTCTTCATTCACTGTGACATTAGGTACTTAAGCCTAAGGCGCCAATGACTTTCAAAAGGTTGCACAGGGTGGCAACGCTTTGGTTCTGAAGATGAAATGCATCCAGGCACTAATTTCTGTACTTCAATTATTTCTTGACCTCTGCTGATAATTTGCACTCTTTTTTTCTCTCCACTCCTTCCAGGAGAGAGACATTCAGTTATCCAAATATTTCTTTTGGAGGCAAGTATAGCTTAGTTGCAAAAATAACTGAATATGTAAAAATGGCAGACCTTATTCGTAACTGCTCTGTTTCATGTGTGATTGATAGCCTCCAGTAAGGATACTTAAATGTAGCCGAGTTATTTGTGTTGGAGGCAGTGGCTGCAGGGCAGTATCATTTGGCAGTCACCAGATAGCTGAGCTTTCTTAGTGCTCCTCTGTACGTGCCCCAGCAGACATTATTATTTTAAAAGTCACTATTACTGCTTATTAGGATTCTGAAGTAACAGTTTTTCTCTGCTTCTGCAAACTTTTTACTTTTCCTTCTACACTAAAGTCACTGTTTTTGTTCTCCCCTTCTCAACCCTCCTTTGCAGAGTTGCCTTTTTAATTAATTCATCCAATAACATTGCATGTGCAATATATATAAATGCAAAAATATTTATAACACCTATATATTTGTCAAATAAGGCATAGAGAGTAAGGAAAATTGTAAGAATAAAATCTCTCTTATGAAATCCCCTAAGACAAAGATTGTTCTCTCTTCCCAGAGTGATAGCAAGAAGGAAGTTCACCGACTTCGACACAGGGGTTGAACAGAAGGATCCAGCCCAATTAGCCTCAGTGGAACAGCACAAAAGGATTTTCACAGGAAGACTTTCTAAAATGACACCTGGGACTTGTGGCTCTGTATTTCAACGTTGATTAGAATGATTAGTTAATACCTGTTATGACACTATCTCAAGTAATTGAAATATAATATGCCCTCAAACTATAAACAAATAATTTGGCAATGATCTGGAGGAAAGCTTTTTGTGAATATATATAGTAAAGGAGTGACGTTATCAGAGAGTCTGAGCACAGAAGCCCCGCTGCTTCAAGGGATGTACATGTGGATGTTTATTTCCAGACTTTGCCTATAAACTATCAAATGTGTCCCTAAACCAACAATACACCAAAACCCAGACTGGGTCAGAAGGGACTGCTGACAAAGACCACTGCAACACAAAGACCTTTCTGGTTTCTACTTAAGAGCAAATAGTCCCACGCAGCCGTGAGTATGTAACTAGAACTGCTGAAAGGATTAATTATAGCCTGCTCATGTTTCATCTCGCCAATAAATGTCCTACTGAGAATAATATAATCCATTGCTATCTGATATTTTAACATCAGGAGTTTTAAAAGCGTTCAAACAGTGACAGTGCAGAAGAACCCCTCTCGACTCCGTACGCAAACTCCAGACAAGAATAGTACTCCTGGTATTTTGGCAAGATGTTGGCGTGTCACTTAGGTATATTTTGATATTCTGTATTTCTATTTCAAGATATCAAAGTGGCCATTGAGTTTTGAAAGGATGTACATCAAAAGCTGCAGGGTTTTTCCCTCACATTTTGACGATCGACACCACCACAGTATGATCTTTGCACGTTGTGTGCAGTTTCTGTACTGACCTAAACAGTATGTCCCCCAGCAGGCACTGAGAAACCCCCTCCTTGGGTAGGGCGAGAGGTAGGGCCTGTGTGACTGCAGGAAGGCTTCTGCTCCATTACAGCTGTAGTAAGAGTTCTCTGCCATATGTACTATACACAAGTGCTTATTTTAATTAAGGTTTAATCTTCTCAATCTCTGCGTTAATCCTCAGTTCTCTTTCATAATATTCCCACAGACCACTCCAGGGTATCTTCTGGCATTGAAACGGTCTTAACTTTGCTGGGTTTGGTCTGGTTTGACAGTCTCCCGTGTATCCATCGTCATCTTTTATTTTCTGACTGAAATCTGCGAGGCAGGAAAAAAAACCACACCAGTGGTTGAGCATTCATTGGATGAGAATGGCAATTTGTGGATTTGAAGAATAGCAAAGGTGTCACTAGAGTGCGTAAGTGGGCAGCTGGCATAGTAGCTTTCGCCAGCATTTGCGTCAACGTGGGAGTACAGCAATATGGTAGCTGTTAACATGGTGCTCAATAAATATCTCGTTGTATGTGAAGATAGGACTAGCCTTTTGGAGGAAGAAGCTGAGTATTCTCTGCATCCGTGGCGGGATTTTTTGAGTAATCCCAGCAAATGTCAGCAGGCCTTCATGGGTGCTTAAATACTGTATACATAAAATTGCTTTCTTGAAATCTAGTGTATAGGGAAACAGTGAAATAAGAGTGAAATACTTCTCACATTGAATTATCCCAAGAAAAACAGTGCAATGCTCAGCACGGCACTTTCCTCAGCTGACTCAAGCTTTAAGGAAAAATACACAGGCCTGCTGTTGTCAAGTGCACGTGACAAATAATTTTACTACGAGACTTGGTTTCTATGTGCCATATATATGTGCATCCGTAAAAGGGAAGTACTTAAGTTATTTCCAACATTTTTTGTTGTTGCTGTTAGACATGGGAAGGATGTTAAAATTCTTGGGTTTGACCAACCAAGGAAGTTGGTTTTGTTTAACATGAATTTGATACATTACATAACTATTGGAATTAAACAGCAAAGACGATACTGCAGATAAGATTGGCACTAGACCACAGTGGCGTACGTTTCTACAACTATTTCTTGCCGTGAGGTTTCCTCCTGTGGATTTCTTACAACCCATACACCAAGATTTGCTACATTCTTCTATTAAGAAAAAAATCTGGTGCTAGGTTTGTCTTCTAGTCATGTTCTATTTTCATTTTGCCATGACATTTCTCTCCGCGAGGATTGTGCCTACCCTTCTTTTCTGTGCCTCAGCCCACCACCGCTAGTCTTCAGAGTGTCATCCCTACACGACTACTAATTTTGAATGACTCCCAGAGCCCAATGCTCTATCCTTATGCCACATACGTTCCCTTAGTAGAAAGTTCTCTATAATAAACATCCATCATGACATCAACAACTGAAACATCACCATTTTGAAGAGCCAAAACCAGAGATTTTCAAGAAATAATGTCTGTGAAGCTTCAGAAGGATTGATTTACAGACACAAATAGCAACAAACAAAACTGGAGCAAACTCAAAATATAAATTATAACACTTGGCTTGATCTTTTAGTCCATTTCATTGAAAATAAACACACTAGATATAATTAGGTGATATACAAACAATTATTCTCAGGACCTATGAAAACACCCTAAAGTATATCAGTTCCTCATTTTTATTTCTTTCTACGTTGCCCACTAGTATCTTGCTGCTAGCATGTACATGAACCACACAGTAAGCATGTTTTTTAACACCGAGAAATTCTAAAATAAATGCAACAAAATGTCCTATCAAGCCACTAGTAAAACTAGCTGGTTACTCACGTAAAGAACATTTTCCATTCAGTAATAATGGAGGGCTTATCCACTCTTTAAACCAGCTTCCAAAATGAGGATTCTACCCACAGAGCATCACCCATGTTTTTATTTTACATTCACAACATCATACACTGTGTTTTATGAAAAAATTTGGGAATGTAAGCAGTGGAGGAAAAAATGACAGTACTAAATGACAGTGCTATTTCAAACTAAAACAACTTGTGAAAGTGCTTCGTTTACTGTGATGGACAAAAATGCTCTTATATGCGTAGGAAATTAAGTTTTATAGTTTCACATGTAACTATAAGAGGGGCCATTTGCACTTTCTTGCTAAGAAGTTGGTGACTTGCACATTCCCTAATAAAGTACTTTCAATAAGCCTCATTAATGTAGCTATTTACATTCACAGTTATTGTCACAAGCATAGAAAAGGAAGATACTTTTCCCCATCCTCTCCCTTAAGCCTAAAAGCTTGAAATGTGTATCTGTAGAGAAATATCAAACTGCAACATTCCCTCATGCCAAAAATCGAAACACAAAATTGCACTTTCTGAATGACAGTGAAGATTCTGAAATGCTGCTCTGGACAGTGAGATACCAGCAGACTAAGTTTAGCAGCAGGCAGCCCAAAAGGTCTATGGCAGAGGTGGGTACAATTTTTTACTGCCAGTGTGGGGTGAGCAAACTGCATGAGAGGAGTGAAGAGCTCATGGGGACGGGCCAGCATTGGGAAGGACAAAGGAGCAGAGAGTCCGACCACCTCTGCAAAGTCACCGCTTCTCTTCCAGTTGGAGACTGAGGCTGTACTTTAAGCTGCCTCATTTGTGTTTACCAAAGAGGTGAAAGAAGAGCCTCATGCAACCATCACCAGTCTGGCTGGACAGCAAAGGCGGCGAGGGATGAATCTACTACTTGTTCTCTCCCAGGGTGTTTCGGGTGTCCCAAGGACACAGGAGGGCCTCATCAGCCTGGATGTGTACACTCACACATCTGCTGTTCCCAGCTCCGATATCTCTTCTCGAGCAGATACTACCTACGAGTTAAGTCTGGCTTGTAGCCACTCCACCGATAGAAATCCTACCCTGTACATGGTGCTGTATGTTTTGTGCATTTGGTAATGACAGGATAAGGCTTAAGCCATGGCCGTACTGGCCAGCTGCCTCCAGCATGCTTTCCAAGTATCAAACAAGTCTTAAGAGAAAGGTCAATAAGGGAATTCTGTAAAATAACATTTTGTATAGAAAGTACTCTGCCACGACATATACAGTGTTATTTCAGACAAGTTTTCCTAATCAAGCAGTAAACAATCTTGTATGAAAATAAGGACAGCTGGAACTTAATGCCATACATAACTAGCTTTCCAATAAGAATTTAAATATGGGGGTGTGTGCAATCAGTAAATCCAAGTATGCTGACCCATGTGACATTCATCAAAATGGAAAGTTATATGCCACTGAGTGTGGCAAGCGTTCAGAAATTTATAAAACAAGTACTATTCACTCTTTGTTTTGCAGTGAACCACTACTCCAGTGGGTTTTACAATCCTGGGAGGACTTGAAGCAAAACCACTTCAGCTGCACAGTAAGAGCACCTATTTCCCAAACTAGACACCAAAATAAATAGTGTGACAACCCAACCAGTAGAATAGATCGTTCTGCACATACATAAATAAATAAAACTCCACTAAAAAACAAAACAAAACAAAAACCAAAAAAAAACCCCTAAAAAACAACACAACAAAACCTTTATCCTTGAGCATCTGGGATCCAAAGGCATTCAAGTCCAAGAGAGTAAATCATATTTGAGTTTTATCACTTGCTAAATAACAGGTTTAACCATCCCTTCAGAAGAGTACACAATGTCTTACATCTTATTCCCAAATCACATACTCCTCCAAAACAAATAAATAAAAAAGGAAATATATTAATTTTGTGGAAGCAGCTGTAACCTTTTGGACGGATGGGAAACGTGATGGACTGAAATGCAGCGAATCCCTTACTTCCTGATTTCAGGAGGGGAAACTTTTGGGTTTGGAAGTTGGTTTTAGACAGTTTTCAGACTTCATGGCTTAGGAGAAGGATCAGCAATGTAAAGGAATACAGTTTTATATTGTTTAACTCAGGAGGCGCGAGAACCAAGCAAAAATACGTAGTGCTAGCAGAGTAAAAACAAAGAAAAATGCGCATCAGATTTGCCTGTATAAACGTGGATATTCCCACTCAAATCCCTCAGTCATTGCATAGTCAGAATTGCATCAAGCCCTTAATTCTACAATAATTTCTCCTTCTGCTCACTATTCCCTACTTTCCGCTTATCTGAACTCCTCACTGTATCTCATTTTCCCTGCAGGCAGTGGGGGTCATGTTCTTTGAAGCCTCTCCATCCTGGTTTCTCCGCTCTCTTCACCACTTTCCTCTCCTAGTTGCTCAACTCTTCTCTAGCTCCCTTTCCTCCCTCTTTCCAGTCTCCCTCTGCCCCAGGACTGCCATACCTTGTGCACAGGGTGACTGACTGGGATCCTTGATGAGGAGCCGCTCACGCTGGAGATGGCAACTTCTCCGTGGGCCCTTCCCCTCACAGCGGTCTCCGCACTGCCCTCCCAGGGCTCCTCCCCCTGCTCCCGCCAGTCCCCCCATGTGGGTGCAGAGAAGAGAGGTTTTGTTGAAAGATGTGTTGAGGCCTCACACAGGCAATGGTCCAGCCCACTTTGGCCACCGGCCAGACACCAGGGCCACCTGAAGTGCAGGGTCAGTAAGGGACCTGGGATACGAGGAGTCTGATCCCAAAAATCACACAGGTGTGAACTTGAGCTCTGAGGGCAGCCTACCTCCCCAGATCCCTCTGGGGTCAGCGCTCCTTGCGACCTCCCTCTCAGTATGTATGCTCTCCGGGTACCAGAACTGGGGAGGGCGAGCAGGGGAGAGGAGTGGGGGTGGCTGCACACCCAGGCTTCCCCTGCCGCCACCGCCATCGTATTTGCATTGCGGGGAGATGATCTGGCTGCCTTTGTGGGGCCCTTTGGCAGGAGCCCAACAGCCTTTCTGTGCCACTGCTCACATTGTACTGCAGGAGCATAAACACGGGCTTGTCCACAGCTCTCTCGACAGCTCTGGAGGAAATCCATGATCGCCCAGTGTCAAATAGGCCAGAGAAGCTGGGCTACTTTCTGTACACCAGCTAAAGTCCGCATCCTAATTCCCTATCTCTTGTAGGAGCATGAAAGTTTGCTGTTATCAGAGAAACAGGGCAAGGGAACACGATGGGACTGGGATAAATATTCTCACCCTGAGTTTAACATTACAAAATTGTTTTTAATGCTCAATTGTTTCTAAAGACACAGACTGGACAATGTTTTAACATTTCTCAGGACGATGCCAAGGTGCCACAGAGATAAATAAATAAGGCAGAAAATACATACTGTTTGAGAAGGAAAAAAAAGAGTTACTAGTGTGAGGAGAAAAATTATTGCAAAACCAGAAAAGACCATCTCAACCAATCCTCTCTCTACCCTACAAATATTCAAAAGCATACAGGATAGTATCAAATCTCTACTCCCTCCTGTCTAATCTCTCTTTGACAGGGATGATAATCCTGGAAAGCTTGAAGACAAGATCTTTCATCTACTTACAAGTCTTAATACCCTACTGCTAGGCACTCCATATGAGCTACCAGAGTGTTACGCTGACTTTGCACAGATGTGAGTGACCACACAAACTTCAAGGCCTGAGACCACAAGAAATAGATTAGAAAAACATCAGCAAGGTTGGCCCTCTCCAACGTTTGAGATCTCTACACCTGAAAAATTTGCTGTTATTTTCTGAACTTAATGCATGGGCTTGAAACCCTCTGGCTGCTTTTGCTGAGCTTTCTGCCTCCCACAGCCATAACGCAGGAACTGGTTTAGTCTTCTACAACTACTAAATGCCAAACATCCATTAGGCCCCACCACGTACAGACCAAGAGCTGAGGTTGCACCTACAGTATACTCTGGGAAAATTCCAGTGGCTTTAACAGAAGCTGGTGTATGTGTTACAGACTCACACTATTGTTATTTTCGTTTCCCCTGTTACCACTTAGGCTGAGTTGCTTTGCTTTCAAGGAAAGCCCTTCCTGCATGCAGAACCTAAAATCCAGGGAAGCATAGGTGTGAAAGGAGGACCTCCATCTGCTCTCCTCTGCCCATCCTGCAATGGAGCAGGCAGAGGGGTGAAGCACACATGTTAACGCCCAGTAAGACAGTGCTTTAGCCGTCTGTAAAACAGAACATCGTGCTTCATGAATAACCCCTTTTCCACAAAGACAAAAAGCAGGATTCTCCTGCCAGCTTCCCCATTGCTGCAGTGATCAGCTGATTAAAACTCTTGAAGACTGCATTTGGAAGCTGACGTAAATTATCTTTATTCCACTGTTTCAATGAAGGCAAATTTATACCCACTGAGAAACGAATCCATACAGATCACTGCAGTAGCATACTACTGTACAAAGGAATGTAGTTACAAACCTGCAATGTAAATATGGATATGAAAAGAAAAAGAATCATTCTCTTTCCTAAAAGCTGTTACCCCGCTAGATTTCTACAGTACCATAAAAGCCCAGACTACAGACTTTATTCTACCTTTCCTCTAAAATTAACGTTGTTTTAAACAAATCCAACCTTTATAATTTTTTTCCTATCCCAAATCTGTTACTATTTCCTGTTCTGCATTTAATTTTTAATAAGGAATTAAATATGTACTCTGATCAAAAAATCAATTTCCTTTTGAATTACCCAAATGTTAAAACCGCACTTCTGTGGCAAAGAGATGGCGCTCTGAAGAACAGAGCCATCTACAGACATCTTTTTGATAATGGTGTCCTTCTTTCAAATCCAAACATTTCCTTGATGTAGAATACAAATTGAGCTCTAGTGTATAAGTCAGCTAGGATTTCAAAGTTGGCCTTTATACTTTGCCATTAATTAATTCCGTCCAAGAAATTTAAACAAAGATACAAACAAAAAAGTTCTCTAAATACGTTACATAAGGCATTCAGAATATTCCGATTCATTCCCCTCCAGGAACACAGCAGAGTCAAAGAATGGTGTACAAAGCATGTTTAGACTGTATAAAAAGCACTAGAAACCGTAAGAATAGTTTAAACCCCATTTATTTAAAGCTCTCCATTATAAGAGCTATTGTAGAGTATTTGCTAATCAATCAACACTTCTGAGTTCTGAACAACTGCAGGCTTAATGAAGTGTACTTTTCTTCACTTTCAGATGCAGGAACAAAGAGTTTCCTATTAAAGGGGAGGAAATGAAAGCAGAAGGCAGAAGACCTCTTCCAAAGACTACTAGAGCTTCTGAGCGATTTAAATATTGAATAGAAAGTCAAACTTATTTGGGATCTCTTTTTTAGGGGGCGGGGGGGGGGGGGGGAAATCCAAGAAAGAGAATTTCTTTCCCAATACACCCCATGTACAGCTTTAAATCAGGTAGGGTGGGTATTTTCTGATACGATGAGAAAAGCCTCCCAAAATCTGGCAGGGAAAACACATACAACTTACTTCAACTGTTTTAAAATCTCATTTTGTTGCAACTATCACAACGTAAGTAAAACAGACGTTGAGAATTGGGGTCAGTGGTCAGTCAGTACAGAGACTTCTTTCAAGCTGAGTAATCAAAATATTTTTTTGCTGTGGTCTAAGCAACACAGCGTGGAGTAAGAACACATAATGTCTGCTCAAGCTGAAAGTAAATTAAGAGTTTTCTTTTTCTCACGATTTACTTAGTTCAGCTTGCATAGAAACACAAGGGAAGTTTATCCCCTAACATCTTTGACATAAAACTTTGTAGTATTCATTCGCCTGAAAACCAGGTCTGGTAGACAGGGGAGGAGGCAGAGTCACAAATGCTATGTCAGACCAAAAACCAAAGTGAAAATTGACTTTGTTCAGTGTTCCCCACTACTGCACAACGCACAGGTGCCATCTCCCCCCATGTCACTCCTGGGGTGTGGTGACATTGTTTATAAGAGGCCACAAGGCAGAGTTGATACCGCGCAGTGCTACAAGCACTGTTAACTTCTGAGATTTTCCAAGCCCATTAGCTCCTGCACTTAGCTGTTTATTCTTTGCAGCCCAGCTCACAGAGAACCAATTTCTGGCAGCTCTTTATTTGTCCTAGGATCTTACACAATCACCATCTGTGTGTAGCCCATTTGATTATTTTCTTGTAATTTTATTTACTGTGCAGCGAGAACTAGGAGAGTCCCGCACTGAACTGTATAATTTATAACTTCATTTCTAACACTCGATAGCAAACATGCAGCATGAGAAAGGAGGTATTTGCCATTCTTTTGGCTTTTTATTCAGAGGTAAGCTTACAATAATGGACAACCTTAATATGTTACAAGGACTTGTAGCATTTCCTGGGACTGTTTCAGAAGATATACCTATATGTGGCACAGAGATTAACTGGGCATAGAAGAACATATACTTTTCCATTTTTCTTTTGTCATTTTTATGGTGGCTAAGGCTTATGAATCATTGTGTTTCCATCATGCAAATTTTGAGGTTTTTTGGTTTTGTTTTTAACATACATCCTGGTCAGTGCAATCTGTTTAAATATTCATTGACACCCCTTAGGAATTGAACTACCTGCACTGAAAGGCATAGAAAAAAATTCACTTACATATTGTAGGAATCAGCTACTGAGAACTCTCTGAACCCAAGTCAAGAAAAGATCAACGATTTCCCTCTTTTCTCCCTGTAATAAATTCCAAATGCCCTGATTCAGCCATTCATTCTATTCCACCTGTAAACTGAAGATACAACCAACTAAAACCATACTGGGAGACATGCTCGAACGTATTGACCCCTTCACTTCAATACACCATATCCAAAGTAAACTGATACTTGTGTTCTCATAGCTTATCTCTCTGAAAAGCTTTGCGGTCTCTCATTCAAGAATTTGGACTTTTTTTTTTCGGGGGCATATGGCTTAGAAATTAAGCAGACACAATATAAACCCTTTTGTTATGTAATTACATTATTTCATCTCATCTTTCCTATAAATACAAAACCTCTCTGCTACTTCTGCCTCTCCCACTCAGTCCAAATATCGCGGTCATGTTGTATCTTTGCAATGGGTTACACTGCCTATACTTTGCACTTGATAAAAACAAGAAGTTGTTGCCTGACTTACTGTCTGGAAATTTGCTACCGTGTCTCTTTGTATTTATTGTCTGGAAAAAGACAAATTACTTGAGCAAATATAACTACTAACCACAAGGATTTTGTGAAGGATAAACAAAACCACCTGTGAGTAGCAACGAAATGTTGATTTTGAAGGGCCACGATCAAGTAGGAGCTGGTACCCCAGGTCAGCAGCAAGCTAAAAAGCATTCATGAAACCATAGCAGCTTTTGATATTAACATGGGTTGCAGAGGAAATTCCAGTTTTCTTAAGGAAACAAAGTCCATCTGATCCCACGTACCTTTGCAACGCATAGATACTCAGGCATGAAAAGCAGGCTGCACCATTTGTCCACGAGAAGCAGTATCACGCGAGGACAGTCTGTGTTTTTATTGTGACTACAACATATAGGCTACAAAGCGTAGTGTGGTGAGAGATGAATACTTCTGCAGCATAGTGCGAGATGATTGCCCATTACGCTGAGGGCTCTGTAAGGAAGGTTTCCATGACAGCATTCTGTGTACCACTGGTATTTTGGAAATAACATTCAGTTTGATCTCTGACTTCTACAGATTTTGCTGTTCCCATGAAACATTATATTCGAGTGGAAAAAAGCCAGGGCTAGCACGCATATTTTACATGCGGCCAGGAATGCCTGGAAGTGATATTCCTGTGATAAACCACAGAGCTGTTTGATACAGGCACCTATCAAACACCTTTAATTACCTTTCTTACTCTGGCCAGCAACCATTCTGTCTCGGGACTTATTCTGATGTTTTATACTGTTGAACAGGTTCAGACACAGCTGATATTTCCAGTCTGCTGTCTACATTAAAATATAGACCTTTTCTTGAAAAATAACCCTAACTCAAAGCCCAAGAGAAGTTCGTTTCAATCCTGGGCCAAAAAAGAAAGCTTTTCTGTACATTAAAATATGATGGCTTTTGAAGCACAGCATCCTGATCCACAGAGCTGAGGATGCATTTAGTGCTGAATGACAGAGGAGAGCTGGGACAGGAAGGGCGTTGAAAATACTTCACATTCGGATGTTCACAAAAGTTGTTCCAACTAAGTTTTTAATTCATTTTGCAGCTGTCTTATTCCTCCATGTTCAGCAGGGATTTTCCAAGGGACCTGAAAGAGCTAGCTGCCCAGTTCCTATTGAATTTCAGTAGCATTCCACCTCTTAACTCCGACATGCTGCTCTGAAGGCTATTAGACATGAAACATAGCCTCCGTACATGAGTTTAAACTGACGCTGAGTATCTGGTTTTTCAAGAACAAGGCCATCATACAAATCTGCAGTGGAGGGAGGGGGCGTGTGTAACTGTCTGCTAGTTTGGAACTGGGGACTTTTTTAAATCCACCTATGACTCTGATAAAGCAAACTACACTATCACATTATGCATATCTGTCTGTAGGCATGTATGGACAATTTACATACAATAAAATATCTAACTAGTTGCAATCTCCTTAAGGAGCTTTTCTCGTAATCCATTTGAATTTCAAAGCGTAGCTAAAATTGCAGGAGGATTTTAATTGTATAAAAGATTTGAGCTTGGATAAGTGATCTGTATGGATTCTTAATCTTTTGTGGGCAGCCAGTACTACTTAATCACTGTGAAAAAGAATTCAGTAATAAACACAAAGAAAGAGTGATGTTAAAAAAGCATGCATTTTCTAGTATGTTTGGAGATACGACACATAAAATTCCCTCTGATAAGGGAAGGAAGATGCACTGTTTCCAAAGCACAACTTCCATTAATTGATTTACCCACATTTCTTACAGGATTATGAGAAAAACCGGAAGACGTGGTGAATGAACAGTATAGCATTCCTCAGCTACTCTCAGGGACAGAAGAGACTGACCCCCACACTCCGTTCCCAGAGTGAAATCACAGGGTGTTTTGCTGTACAAATGTCAGTCAGGAGCATTAGCCACTGGTGTCCCACTTTCACGCACTGTTTCAGGAAAGCAGTTTTCCTGGGACATGGCACAGAAATGAGCCTTTTTCTCCCGTTCTGAGGAATTCACAGATTTAACTTGTGAAAAGCTTGCGTGCAAAGGATGACCTGATACCCTTTGATAACATATAACATGAAATTAGAGCTTCAACTGGAATCAGCAAGAGGAAGATGCACCGGTGGCACCGCAGATAACCCAGAGCAGCACTTTGCACTGAGCTATGGTACTGTCTAATGATTAACACAATAAGAATTTATCTGACAGACCGGGACTAAGAGAGAGTCTAAGGCCCGTGGCACAGCCCTAGCCATGAGGGTACTACACGTGATTGTAATTTGTCTGTCTCTCTAAATTTACAGCAAGATTAGGGGTGAGAGAAAGTCCTGCACCTTGTACAAGCCCTGGGAAGAAAATCAAATAGAAACCTACAGTCAAGGGCAAAGTAACACCACGCCAACAGCAAGTTTTGACGATAAAGCGTTCCCAACCGGGACTACCTGGATATATGTCATGTTAAAGCCAAAGACACAAATAAAAATGAAGTATGAATTAATAAGCTGTGAAGGAAGCCAAAGAGGATTTTGGACTTTCTGCCCTTCTGGATATCCTGGCACTTGACAAGCTTTTGAGCTGGAGGAGGCTGCCTTCTGTACACTGGCTCTCCTGCACAGGGAAGGCTGAAGGAAGGCTGCAGAGGACAGGTAGAGCTAGTATCCACGGGCAAAAAGAGCAGAGCATTTCAGCAAATTAGTGCATGTAAATGTGCAAAGCATTTAGATACCTTATTTTAAAAATTAGTTGTCACAGAAAAGTGAAGAAAAGATCTATCTTGGGAAGACTTTTACTTCTCCTCAAAGGATGTTGGTACCATAGGCCCTGCTATTGCATACTTAGCAAGTTTCCCTAAAATCAAAACCTTAAATGAACTGCAACGTGTGCCAATTTTTCCCCAGCTCAGAGATACAATTCCCTTCTATTTTTTTCTTCTTACCAGTGAAAAGTACAACGAATACTTGAGCTGTAGAAAATTCACTGTAAAACCCCAGCTTCCAAACAGACACCATTTTACAGAAGCTGGTGAAGTCCTACGGCTCTCTACTTGTTTTGGCTCCTCTGACTGCAATGGGAGCTAGCTATGTAATAGCTGATGCCTACAATTCACTTAGCAGCAGCTATTCTGCTTTTTTTCGAAAGAGAATACCATGCAACTCTGATTAGAGTTGATGTAGATCAATATGAGCCTTTACTTTTGTTATATTTAAAGAGACACATGATTTATTGATTTGTGTATCAAATTTTAGCACACGTATATTCTGTTTTGTCTGCAGTCAATCTGCTCTAACACACAGTGGATCTGTAGATCCAAATGTCATTCAGTACAAAATAATTCCAATAAGATGATTAAGCAACTATATTGGCATAAGACGCATTTGTTTTACGTTGTCTTCAGATTTGTACAATGTAGGAATCTTTACTTGAACACAATGAAATAAGCTAGGGCCCTGCAAAAATCATTAAATCTGGATGGCCTTGTTTTCAAGGGTTTTATAACATGGTTGTTTACTGAACTTAAACATGATGTGCTCTTTCTTGATATTTAAAAATACTTTAAAATTAAAAGCTAATTTACCTTGTGGTGTTGATAACTACTTGAAACCAACAAAAGCTAGTTAAAAAAACCTGAAGTCCACGATACTATGCTGCCATATATCCTTTGCTTAATACGCCTCTCTCTCCTTGTATTTTTTTAAACAACGTGGTCTGATTATACGTCTGACATGAGCTGATCTCTAGAGCGAGGAGTCAGGTAGGATTCAGCTCACGCATAGACGTGTATATATTAGAGATTTAGTCTAACAACTACCTAGGTTCCCTCTGCAATCAAGGCAGCAGGATGGCATCTCATTCTATCCCATCCCAATCTTGGGATCCTCTTCAGTGACCCTCTCCATCTCACCTTGGCTACATACCCAAAATTCATACAGCCAAATACAGAAGATATGAATCCTAATTGCAGTGAAAGCTGTTGATTTTAATTAAAATCAACTTTGCTTAATTTCACAGGTTTGACTCAGCCCCAATACCTCACTTTGGCGATGCATTACAGCTAATTTCCGTGCGATTAGTGCATTCTTACAGTCAGGACAAATGCAAAAGGGACGTGCTGAATCATGCTCTCGGTCAAAAAGAATAGGCCAGTGTTCACTTGTTAAAGCTTGTATAAATCATACGCCATCCTTAACAGGATTAACACAGTATTAAGGGTAAAGACCAAATCTACAGCTGTAATGCCCCTAACATAGAGCAGGTGCTTTTAGCACCTCTGATCTTTCCTACTCCCAGCTGAAGTGCAGAAATCTCACTCAGATTTATGTCCACTTGGAAACAAGGAAAAGGAACATGAAGAGTAAGTTAATACTAATGAATGACAGAGTGATTGCCCACTATGGAGGTGTCATTACCCACTAAAAATTCATTTTTTCCAGGTCCTAAATCACATTCATTACATGCATTCTGCATATTAGCAATGCTGGAGCTGGGAGCAGAGAACACTGGTTTTACCTTTGCTGTGTGAATAAAAACATGATCCTGTGTGACTGACACTGCTGCTGTGTAAGCTTGTAAGCATCTCTGCATGAAAGATGAAGGCATTTTAGATGAGCCCACTTGAATCAGTGCTGTCCTCTCAAGCTTGAGAACATTGTTCTGAAGAAGACAGGCTTGAAATGCAACAAGATTTAGGCTAATGTGTTACTGCAAAATAAAACCACCGAAGATCAGCTAAGAAGTTTTCTTTACTTAAATACACAATTCAGCTGGCCATGGAAATGCCTCTGGCTAGGATTTCTTTGACTCCTGTGATGCAGCATTCCTGAGGGCAGGTGTGGTCACTCTAAACTCATTTTAGGGAAGTGGTAGGTCTGAAATGTACACCAAAGGGCAGCTTCATGGCAATATTTTAAGTAGTTGTTTCAACAATAACAGATCAATCAATTTCTTAAAGAGAAACCTTTTTTTTTCAGCCTGAACTTAACCTGTCAGGGATGAAGTGTGCTCATATGAATCCTCCCTCACCACCACAGCCCAGCACTGCTGCTTTGACTTGCTGTCAGCATCTGGGTGCACTGCCACTGCTCCTGTCCTCTGCTCAGCTGCATCCCCTGCTGGGGCTGCTGGGGAGGAGAGAAGCTGCCCTGGGAGCCCAGAGATGCCCTGCATGCCAGACCCTTTGCTCCGAGATCCCCCTCTGCTCTCTGTGGCTACTGGCCATGCCCCCACATATGGCCTGATGCAGCTAGAGGAGCTGCCTGGCTCGCAGGGTGCTTTGCCTTGGGGTAGGTGGTGTGCCGTGAGCCTGGGAAGTGGAGAGGTCTGAGGGAGTCCCATTTGTAAGAACTGATAAACTGATACGTACCCTTGTCACAAGACTGAAAGCACATATGACCTTTATCAACCTGGGGCTATTATTTCTGGTGAGAGTCTTGTCTCTCACCAATCCTGGAAGCCACGTTAGGTACTGCACAGATTTCAGCAATCACACGCAAACAGGAAAAATCTTGCAAAAAAATTATCATCTTATGTATGCAGTCACGCCTCAGAGACGACACAAGAAAGACAAGAAAATCGAGAGACAAGACTCGTCTAACAGGCCCCTGTTCTTCAGTCATCCAGGACAATGTGTTTCTCTGTTGGCTTTGCTTCCCTGGGCAACCGCGCCGAAGCCGGAACGCTTCCTTCATGCAGCCCAAACGCTGGTTTCCATTTTGTAGAGCTACACGATTCGATTTGCTTCAGTGGTTCAAAAGTTCAATGGGGAAGAGCTCCCGCAGAGAGGAGAGCGGGAGCAGCTCGCGCTGACAAATGGGTGCTTGCCTCGGAAAACAGCACATGTCTGTTCGCATGCATCCAAACTGCAGGCTGCTAAAGCATCCCACCGAGAGCGAGCCTGGCAGGGGAAGCAACTTTACAGCCCTTTGAGCACCAGGAGTAACAAAAACAGGAGCCAGAAAAAGCATTTTGCTATTTAAAAGGAAATCATTATATAGTGCTTGATAAAGTTTATTGTACCAATTCGTGGAATCAGGAGGGAAAACAGTACCCAGTTGTATGAGGAAAGCACTGAGATGTAAAATCTGATCTCAGCTCTGTGTTTGTTGTTGTGACAGACAGAGACACAAAAGGATACACAAAACCTGTAGCTGCTAAGAAAGGGAAAAGAAAAGCTGGTAGCTGAAAGAATCCCAGCCGCTGCGTAAGGACAGTCACAGCGTGCAAGTCTGAAGGGAATCACCCATGACCAAGCCCCCGTCCAGGGCAGGAACGCAGAATGGGAAGGCAGTGTGCAAATCCGCATCGCCTGGCAAGCAATGTTGTCCTTGGTGCTATATATTCCACCTGCCCACTCAGAGGTACACCAAAACCCAGCTACCCATAAGACTTTTCTGAAGCGTCTCTCCCTGCACGTGGTTTATAGAAGAACTGCACAGGACTTACGTCATGGGGCACCACGTTGTGCATAAGCTATCGAAGAAGCTGCACAGCCTGCTGAGCTTGAGCAGACCCAAAGAAATGACTTAGACCTAAAGTTACCCGTAGGGCACACCCAGCCCCTTTGAGCCCTGTGCTTAGAATGTCTGTTTATGATCTCTTATTTTCCCCCAACATGAGATAAGTTGAAGGATGAAGCCAGACACTGGTAGAGGGCATTGTGGGTTCAAAATGTTTTATACATTGTGGTTGGGGGGGGGAAGGCAGTTACTAAATTCTGTGGTTTACACAAAGTGCTCAGTGTTATTTTTTAAAGGCACACCAGTCCTAGAAATATTCAAGTTGGGTGGTCAGTATTTTTATTTCAGTCTCAAGCAACTGGTGGAAAATCAGAACAGACAAGCCATGAAAGCTTAAGTCTACTTTTGGCTGCTTTTCTGGCAAGAAATCACTGCTCAGCCTGAAAATTATGCCATGGTCTACAAGAAGAAAACTGTGGATGAAAAGGTATCTCAAAGTACATGTCAGTTTTAATGTATGAGACCTTTATCATCAGGCAGAACTAAGATAAAAGTCCCAAACCACTGAGGGCATTGTGGCTTTTTTTTTTTTCCCCTGACAGTAACAGAACTCCTGCATGTTGCTATTTGTGGTTTATTATGTGTTTGTGCATCATGAGCATGTGAATTTTGAATTGTAATGGTTCAGACACAGGACAGGAAACCTGAGCCAAGGATAAGCTTTATTTCTGCTCTGAAACTGCCTTTTTTGCTGGCCTGAGATAGTTGAGGAATGACCCTCAAATCCTGGAATGATGCTTTGTGTTCTCATATCAAACAAGCTGCAGATACACTAAGAGGAAAATTATGTCAGAAGCAACCTTCAGCCACTTTACTCACTTTGAGCCTCTGCCCCCACCACTTTGCAAATGAAAAAAATAAAAATGTTTCTAACAGTAAGGATAGCAAAGCCCTTGAGAAACTGCCCAGGAAAGAAGTTCTGCAGTGTTTAAAGAGAAGCTTAAACAAACACGTATCAGAAATGAGTTTAAAGCTGCGGGAGCTCAGCGCGAGCCGTTACTTTGCAGCTGGGGAGACTGGGGACTGCTGTAAGAGCTGTCAGGGCAGCACTTGAAGGTGAAAGAGCCCCAGGTCTCCTCTTCGACCTTTGACAAGGCAGCAGCTTTGGCTTATGTACTGGGGGAAGTCCCAGAACTGACAGCCCCTAACCAGCCAAACCTGAAGACATCTCTACAGAGATGTATTTTGCTCATTATAACAATAAAAAGCCTGAGGGAGATTAAGAGGGGAAGAAATACCCCTCAGCATTGGTCGTGGAGTGTTCAATTAGGTTCAAACCAACGTTTAGCCACTTCACTGGCAAAATAGGTTTTCCTGCTTTCTTGTTTTGAGTATTTGTACTCCAGTTGCACCTCAATTACATGTCTGAATAGCGTGCCATCTCCCTTCATGGTCATGTCCCTAGACAAACAAAGATTGCACACGGGAAGAACTAAAGAGCTCTACCTTGTCCTCCAGATCTTTCACCTGAAGACTTGACTGCATGTAAGTAGCCCCTAAGGCACGTGGGCTGCACTCACAAACAGCTGTAGCTGCTCAGCTTCTGGAGTTCGGCTGTGATCGATTCGTTGTAAATACTGCTAAGTTCCTTCCTCTGCCTGCAAAGGGACAGCTCTGTCTTCTCATTTTCACTGTCAGGATGCTTTTGAAAAACTCCTCGTTATTTAGTACTTTGAAAGCATGCTGTCTCTTCAAGCATAAAATGTTGGTACTGTGGGGTTTTATGCAGTAAATTGATCAGATTATTTTGTTTAAAACTATTGTTCTAAACACAATCAGAGTTTTCTGGCTCTTGGATTATGTTCATTTTGGCCTCATCACAGCTGAAATTCTGCTTGAAGCCCATATAAATATTTTGCCATTTTAGCATTTATTTTTGACTCTAATCATATTCAGAGAGTTTGATTGTTTGTTTGGGTTTTTTTTTTTTTTAAGAGGAAAAGTACTCATACATCAGACTAAACAGATCACTGCTACACAGTTTTGTATCTCTGCCCTGCAGAGCAAGATATTATTGCCAGATTTTTCCTGCAACCTCTGTAAACATTTACTTTTCTGTCCTATAATTGCTCTAACATATTTTTGTGCACAAGCTAACTATTCTCCATTAGTTTTATTAGCAGGAAGGTGCCGCATAATGTTCAAACTCCATAAAGTTGTACACTCATTCTCGTTTACTTAAATACCCCAATCAATCTCTGCCAATTCAGTACTTCAAACAGGCTAACCGCCATCTATCAAAGTGAGCCTTGTCATGAAACACTAACAAGTCATCGGAGTGCACCCCGAGAAAAGATCCGTTCCAGCCTTTAAGCACATGCCTCTCTGACACTGATTTATCCAGAAGTAGTGCTTACATGCTCACATCTGGGGGCAGATTTTGGCTTCAGATTTCAATTAGATGAATGGTTGGTAAATTAATATGTCTGGTTTATGAAAAGCAAGGTCATGCTTTTCTGAACTAAACCAAAATTCATCTGTGGATCAACTTCAGCTTGTGGACGCTCTCCCCACATCCCACGTGTGCTTTGGCAAACGTGTTTTGTAGCGAACTAACCCAGGACAAAAACACGGAACCTTTTAACTCAGTGTTGCTGGTTCAGATTAATAATTTTTCAGTGTGTTCATAGTGGCAGGCATTCTCTTTTCACAGTGTATATAGCAAAAGTTAGCATTTAACACGATGTGAAGCCTACACATGGCAGTGCTGTAGCATTTCCTTGCAAAGGCAAGGGAGGGGAAGGGCCAGCAAGCACCAGGAAAGTCCCAGCCTGCGGCGAGATGTAGCTCCCAATCTGCATGCACCATGTGTGGCTTGTGTAAGGTGGAGCATGTTGGTTGAAACCAACTTATTTTAAAATATTGACACAGAAATTTATCACAATTACAATGAATTACTGCCTGCCTTGACAGTTTCTGCAACAGTCAGTGTATGGTTCTGAAACTATAAAAATAGTCTCAGTGCAATGGATGGTTTATTGTGGTCAGGACTGAAACACTGGCAAACCTACAGTATTGCTAATTCAGTGCAGCTGCCTGAGAAAGCACACAGGATTTCGGTAACCTGGCTTTGGGCTTGAAAACGGGGCCTTTCAGAAGGCAAATCCCAAAAATGAAATTTGAGAACTGACGGGACACGTATCTTTTGCCATACGGCACACATGCATCAAGAGCTATCTGAGATTCTCCCCCCTTACCATATCGCTCAAAACTCTCTTCAGGGTCTTCGCTTTGAAAATACTTAAAACCCAAAAAATCGAAGTATACATTTTCAAAAGATACCTCATTTTTACCAGAGCTTTGATGGAATTTATCAAAAGAATATTTAAAGCTTCAGAAATTTTTCTAACTTTACAACTTATTTGTTTTTCCAGAAAATAAAAATCATGCTTCAGCCAGTTCAACTTATTATACAGTAACAGAATGTGCTGGAGTTCATCATTATACCCAAATAGTGAAGTTCCTAGTGTTCTTTACTCAACATACAGGTGTATCTATTCTAGAAATACACTAATAGAGGGCCAGAAGGAAAACAAGGAGATCTTGCAGCCAGACCTGCTTATTAAAGGCTCCAGAACTGAACCCAGTGACCTTTTGTCAGACCAAAGCATGGATCGCCGAAAGGCAGTCAGTAAGGAACAGGATACTTCAGCAGAATATTCCTTTCTTTGAGATCTTGTTCCAATTGTAAATCACTGCCAAACATTGCTGTTTTACTATTTGCACTCATCTGTCTGCAGCTTCCAGCTGATGATCCTCCTCATGCCTTTCTTGGCTAGATTCAAGAGCCCGTTAGAACCCATTAAAGTATTTATATGCTGTAATCAAGTCACCCCTCAAGCCTCTTCCTGATAAACTAAACAGATTGAGCTCCTTAAGCCTCTCCATGGGAGGCATTATCTCTAGCCCTCAAATCAGTTTGGGAATTCTTACCACACTGCTGTTTCCTAGCTGCTGCCTTTTTTTCCACCCCTGCTCCATTATTTTTTTTAAAGCATAATCAGATCAGCTTCCCCGATACCAATTTGCCCAAGGTATACAAAACAGCATCACCCCATTTTTCCTATTTACTACGCCACCTTTAGCCTTCCGTGGATTTTTTTTACCTAGTGCTGAATACATACACATTGGGAGTTGCACATAGAATATTGTCTTAGTTGCCTGCCATATTCAGCAACAGGTAGAGCACCCTTTTCCATACATGTAGCTGGGCAGTCCTTGTTCCTAAAGAAGTATTCTTTGAATGAACCAGTTATTCAGTTTAGCAAGTGGCTGGGATGTCTCCAGTACCCTGCTTCTCCTGTTACTTAATATCGTAGCACTCACAGTGTTATCCCATTTTTAACGCTTACCCTCAGATTACTGAGAAACTACCATTTAGCCTGTTCATCATTCACTGAAATGCACTTTACAGGTTCGGTGTTGCAATGCTAAGCGATAAAAAAATACATCTCAGTCAAAAAGCAACTTTACCTCAGAGGCTGAAATCAGGTTTGTCTGAGCACATTAATTACACTCTTAGTCTTCAGTTCTCTCTGTCAGAAATGTTTTTCCTAAGATTTTTCTTGCCTTTCTCTACAAAATGAGAACAAGTCAATTTCTTGGAAATGTCACCAAGCAAGTTCCCTACTCTTGCAGAATGATGGTGATATTCTTGAGCTTTTCTGCTCCAGTTTTGAGTTTCAAAACTTTTAACATATGCTGTTTGATTTCCCTCCACTTCTTAAATTCTATAATTCTAATTCCTTACTTTATTTTCCCCTAAAGCAGGATATGTTTTTAGCCAAAACTGTATTTCCACACTGGAAAGGAATATTGGCTTTTTGGCCACCTAGAAAAATGTTACAGATCTTTGAGATTTCTTTGGCATCTTTTCTGCGTGTGTGTACACATACACACACGTCATATTTGTCCTTACTTTTCTTCACCTCCGATAAAGCAGACCTTGGGAATCAGTCACCATAGACAACAGTGGTTGGGACTGGTCCTCTTTCTATCCATTATTGGTGTAATCAGGACACAATCACCAGATCCTGTGTAAACACTGATTTCTGACCCACCAACCAACCGCCTTCCTCCTTAGAAATTAGGCTCACAATGCAGCTAATATAGAAAGAGCAGGAAATTTTGAAATAGAAAATTTGGCTTTACGGTTAAGTACTTTAATGATGCTCCACATGGGGTACCTAATAACTTCAACACACGAGATAAAGGCTCAAACTGACCTTTGCCCACAAACCCTAATTTTTATTTCACCACCTTTTGGAGAAGGATTTAGGAAATTGTGTGCTATGTTCTCATTATTTTTTATGATCCACAAAAGGTTCCCTGCCAGTGTCTCCTGATGGGCTTTGCAGCCCATCATTTGAATGCATTTAAATCAGAATGAATCTGTCCTTATTCACAAATTTAATTAATACAAGCAAAGGTTTCTACAATATTCCAGTTGTGTCACATGCATCATCAGAAAGAAAGCTAATTCAGATCCATCCCCTTTCAGGTTCTTAATTTTCCCTAAATATTATCTGAATTCTGTGCAGACCGAAGCCTTTTGATAAACTTGGGAAATCAAATGGTTCCAGTTACCTTAATACAGATTGTTCCATTCTTTATGGCTTAAAATCCTATCTGTAAAATCTGTATGACTTAGAAGCGCTGTCATAGAAGAATAAGCTGCTTACGATAGTTTGAAAGTCATATTAGATTACAGTAGAATTTAACGGTTTTCCTGGGGGAAATCTGTGTGTGTGTCAATTGTAGCAGCTAGAATTGGGTCTCCTGGTTATTTTTGGAGCTGGGTTAAAGACAAAATCCCTTGCTGAAGCTGAGAGGGTTGCTGCCCAATCTCCCAGCACCAGCCCTCCCTGGCCTGCACAGCACTCTGCTGTGCTTCTGTCCTTCTCCCAACTAGGCTCAGTGCTTTTTCCACAAGAGAAGCACAACCGCAAAGCTGCTAAACCAAAACCTCCAGCCCAGGGCATTTTTTTCTTAATATGCCATGCCTAGTTGCAAAGCCGTGTAGTTTGTTTTATGAATGACTAATACATTGTGTGACTATTCCTATTGTTATTCCTTGTTTCAACCGACAGATTATATAAACGTGTTGCTACAGTTTTACTTACAGCACAAGAAAACTGAGTTTTTCAAGGTTAATCTGGAGGCTCAGCAAAGCAAACAGTGACAGCAGAGAACAGATAACATGAAGAGGAGAACGAGGCTCAGATCAGTGTGTAGAGGTAAGACCAGGAGACAACATGGTTTGTTATGTTAGCTATGTCATTTTTGCCTGTAATTGCCCTCTCTCATTCTCAACACCAAGTGCCAGTAAGTGTAGGGAGAGACCTGATAAACATGAGATGGAATAGAGAAGGGAATACAAGGTTTACCTAAGCGCCAAGGCCCTGGCAAACAAGATAGGACTATTAAAAGCAACAGCCTTCGCAATCCCAGTCGATTGCATCTGGCCAATACTTTTCCTGATACAGTGCTGGCAGGTACCGGCACTGACACGCGGGAGGAATATTTTGATCACCACACAATGGGGTGGTAACGCACAGCTCCATCAGTCTGCTTCAAACACCAGCTTCTCCCCTGCGCTCCCAAGGTCAACGCTGGAGAACAGAAACCATTTCACAGCCTGGAGGAAGCAGTTTTGTGTCTAAAAGATACGGAGCTCACGGCTTCTTTACGTTGTCAACTGCCAGCATAAAATGACTGGGTAATTATTGGTCACAGTCCTGCTTTCCCGCAAGTAGACCCCAGCCCAATAACTCGGGAGTGCACTGAACACTAAAGAAGGATGCTTAGCAAAAATTGGTGGGTGCTTAGGAACGCTGCAGCCTGGTGAGTACAGTGAAGCACAGGGAGTGCTTTTGTGTTTGAAAGCAGCTTTGTGCGTAAAAGCAGAAAACGTGCACTGAAAATGACCTCCTGTTTAAGCGAGACAGGTAGTAGGGGCACACGCAAACCACGCCGTACATTGCTTGTTTTTCCAGAGACTGCATCAACTGGGAAATTACTTCAGAACATCTGATCTAATCAGAGAGCTCCCATCAGGCTTTCAGACATCAAGCCAAGCCTTGGGATCATCGCCAGTGGTTAAATCGACAGTGTAAAAAGGAAAGAAAGATGAAGAATGAGTGGAACACCCGTAATAAAAACATTCTAGTGGACAGATAATAAAGAAATTTTATTGTAGCTAACAATGAACAGGAACCAGCATCTGCACTGAAGCAGAAAAAGCAGTGAGCAAACGCAAGACCAGTGACTGTGACTGCAGACTTGCTGAACTCATTAAAAGCCATGACAAGAAAGGTATAGGCACCTTATGCAAGATTTATGAAGCAGCCTGCAGGAGAAGGTTTGAAGCAAACACTGCCAAAGGAAGCAAGAGAGAATTAAAATGATATTACTTAAAACGTGTGTAAACAAAGTACATTGGCAAAGAAAGAAGCCCTGGGAATACCATAGGAAGTATCCTAGACATTGGGTCAGAAAACACTGTGTCAGCACTTTGCCCTACACTGGGAATCATGAGGAAAGGACAAACAACTGCATGCCTGGTCAAGTAAATCAAATTCTCTACTTGCGAACGTCACAGAAAGCTGCAGCGAAGAAGCTCTTGTGTATTTTTCACTCTGCTGTGCTGTCTGTATTTTAACTGAGAAACCACAGTTCGGCACAGAAAGGTAAAAATGTGAACCACTCGTGCCAAAGTAACAAATCGGAAGGTCTGAGAAATAAGGTTCAGAAAATACATGGGCTGGAGCAGACAGACAACTGATTTGATTTTTAAACCCCCTGTTTTCCCAAGCCTTATTTATATATTAGCAAGAGAGAAGACATAAGGTGTTATTATTTTTCTGTCAAAATATGCTCTAATCAAAAACTCAGATGAAATTTCTGTGCTGTAATTGGCACTACTCAAGGCGTATTTCCTTTTTGAAGTCAGTGACTAGTTGAAATATTACTCTTCTCTGTGGCCTGCAGTCACTCTCTGAAACAACCACCTACACATGTTGTTTCCAAGGCCTGTTGTTACTGTTGGCTGTTGCAGAAATTTCTCACCCTTGGTTTTTCAAATTGAACGGGACACTGAACAACTGACATGACAAACTTTCGGCACGGTGTCTCGAATCCCCATCTCCTCCAGCCCTCATGCTGTCTGAAGAATTACCATGACCAGAAAAGGCTGATTTCCCTGCAATGAGCTACAGGCATGGCAAGCCAGGACTGATTGCAAGGAACAGGAACAAACTCCTGCTCACAGGCTAGTTCCTGATGGACAGCAGAAAAGGACTTTCTGCAAAGGCTGCCTATTACACTAGAGTGAAAAAAATAGCTGGGCTAGTAACACAAATAAATTTATTCCACACCCACGAGGGAAAGAAAATGGTATTTGCACATCTCTTGACAGTGTTCTGGAAAATGCCTTGCCCCCCACATCACTGCTATTCTATCCTCTTACATCCTGTTTTAGCGGTTCTCTGCAGCGCATTGGTGCTACCCCCCTGCTCTGTCTGTGAATGACAACTTGTTTTAGTGGGGTGCAACCAGCTGGTCAACTGGCAAGCACTCGCAAAGACTCCAATCCAAAAAGCCAATCTCTTCCTGGCTCCAAATCTGCAAGGCTTTAATGAGGTCTTGTGGAGAAGCAGCAGTTATCAGAGATTCATTAAAGATGAGGGCATCCTCGCATAGCTACTAATTGCTCTAACTCACTAGCTTGTGTTGTTTGTGCGAACTGGAGCCTGCCAAGCGATGCTCTCAAATTGTTGCAGTGCTTTGTGTCTGCTCTGGTACTTTCCCACTCCGCCCATGAGTCAAAGCAGATTTATTTTCTTTTTCATCGTGACAGAAGAGACTTGCTCTGCTGGGGTCTGTGCATACCCTTGTCTAGATAAGTAGGCACCTACTGAAAGCTATGCTACTGTAAACTTGCTGAGGAATAATTACAAAGGTATCATCAATAGTACGTTCTTGTGTAGTGTTTAACTACTGGACTACACCCTTTCTAAACATCAATGTGCCAAATATTTTGCTGCTGCAGGTCTGATTAAAATCAGAGTGAAAGCCTAGCCTTTTAAAAAGGGATGTGGCAAATTGCTACTTGATGAAAATCTATTTCCTCAGTGAAGTCAGAAAGCCTCTGGCATATATTGGGTTTGATCTTATTTTTAAAAGAATCCCTTTTCATTCATCTGCTCATGCTTTTTCCACATGCAATAACTTCCAGTTTACCCAGATAGATGTATCAGAGCTGTTGGTACCACTCATTTTCCCTAGAAATACACGTTAGAATCAAGTCAGTAGGTTTTGTGTCAAGCGTTGGTAAATTATCTCTCAAGCTGCATTTCTACAGACAGATAACAACCTGAGAAACTGAAGCTTAGGTAACTCCATTAGAAGCATTTAGGGGTAATATTGACTGAGAGTTTTGTAAATTAAACACCACAGGAGATTTTAGATCACAGAGGGGCATTTTCAGAACAGAAAAATGGCAAGAGATGCCCAGCTGCATCTGCCAGCTAAGCACAGGTGACACTTTACCTGTGCATATTTACCTCCAGTCCTCTGCTGGCTTGGGCAGCAGATGGGACATGCACCCGACCTGACAGGCAGAGGACTAATCAGCGTTGCTTTTTTCCTTGGGTTGGGTTTTTTCCCATGGGAGTATTTGTCAATATGAATTGACACCCCAACCAGCTTTTTTCTAATTTCAGTCTTATTGTAAGAGCAGACTTGCAGGAGTGGCAGATTCCCAGCAATGAAGATCTGAAGGAGGAGAGGGGCTTTGCTCCAGAGCATGGATTTTCCTTGGAACGTTCCACAGGGCCATCTGTAGCCTCTGCTCTGAAACTGAAGGTGCTTTTGAAATAGCAGCTACATAGATGCCCCACTCTGATTCTTGAGAGTCTGTATTGGTGTCACTGTTTCTAGATAAACAGCTCAAAGCTCATCCTGGCTGAAAGACTGTTCAATGTCCTCGAGGGAATGATCATGGTTAACAGCTTTGCGCTATCGAGGGTCAAACTTTGGCCAAAATGATAAAATTTACCTGATCAGAAAACAGTTTGTTGTGTCATGGCTATGAAATAGTCCTTTTTTCCCCATGCAGCAGACATCAGAAACCTCATACCCTGCTTGGAAACATGTGAGATAAACATCTATGTGGCTATAAAAAAAGCAAAAAAGGAAGACAAATATTCTGAAACGTGGTTATAAAATTCTGAACTACAGCTCATAAAGGTCAGACTGCCCATGTATTGAACAGAAAGCCCAGGAGACTTGCACATGTTGCTATGGTGGCACCGGCTCAGCATTTCACATTGGCCACTCACCAAACTACTGTGAGGTGATGGGTTGCTGCATCCCCAGGCAGCTGTGTCCCAGCTCAGGCACCCACTATGCTTTAACACCCTTTTCCCACTGGAGAATGACTTTGGTTTCCAGCCAAATCATCAGAACATTTGTAATAGCTGTGAACTAAAATACTTTTCATGGCATTTTGAATATGTCATGGCTTTTACTGAAGGAGTAGAGTGACAGGTCATCACAGAAACAACACTCTGGAAAAGCAATGGTTATTACTAACTCTGCTTTCCTTTCCTGGTCCCCGAGGGTCTGACAGTCTTAAGGAAATCAGGATTTCCTTTGACTCTCTGGGTTTCTCACTGAGCTGCTGGAAATAGCCTGACAGCGCAAAAGCCACAGTTGCTTTCGCAAAAACCCATTGCTGCTCTGCAAGAGCTCCCTGATGAGCTCTCATCAGCCATCCTCAGCAGGTACCTGCAAGCAGCGTTGCCAGGGTGACCTCCTCCCCAGCAGCCTCCTGTCTGCTGGGAGAGCCAAGGTTTAGCTCTCGCTGGTTACAGCAATTACATTTTGACAGTATAGCACTCAGCCAACAACTCCATACTGCAAGTCTTCAGTAAGCTCCCTGAGCAATGCAAAGCAAGGAGCAGCCTCTCCGTCAAAATGGAGCTGTCAGTCCAATGGGAAGGCAGGCAGAGCTCCCAGGTTTAGAGGCACTGTAAACCACGCATGGACACAGCTGAGATGCAGAAGCACCTAAAGGTGAATGAGCAGCACAGAGTTCCTCAGAAATCTAATGGGAAAATCTGTTTGCACAAGGCATTCATTCAGGAACTGAACAACAAACGCATTTGCAAAAATCAGTGTACAACTTGCAAAGCAGGAGAAAGAACGGTGTTTCCCCAAGTGTAGTGTGTAGTGTTTTCCTTCACATTTACTAAATTAGTTCAACAACCATTATTTTAGATAGTCTTCTATTCTACTTGAAATGGCATTACCCCTTCTAAATATCCAGCAAGACACAGACCTGTCTTCTGCATCACAGGAAGGACTGCACAGTCCCTCTAGATACAGGGCTGGGTGCAGGGCTTCAGTGCAAGCTTTAAACGAAGGGCAGTTTGTTGTATAAAAGTAGGTGACAGGCAAGAAAACACATCTGCTTCCAGAAACTATAAGGTGCAATAAGGCAAAACCAAAACCCACTGCGTTTGCAAGAGGGTTCATAAAGTGAAAACAAAACAGAAAACTCCACCCTGTAAGAGAGAAACGGTACACAAGCAAGAGTAGCATAGGGCTGTTTCTGGAAAGTACTTTAACACAGCAGTCATGATGTAAAACTCATTCGAACCAGTGCGGAGAGGATCAAAACAGAATTGAGGCAAAGAGGAGAAATGTGGTGAGGTGAGTTAAGGGAATTAACATAGCTAATAGGAAGTACACAGAATCAATTAGCTACGATACCTAATTTATCTTCAACAAACACATTTATATATAGGCTTACACGAACGAATCAGATGAGCAGATTTTAACTCTCTGCAGGTAAATATTCTCCGATTTGCATTCACACTGGTTCTCGTGCTGCTAAATCTACATGAAATTATAAAGAGGATGACAAGTCCTTTTCCTCAGCAGCACTGCAGAAGGAAAGGAGTTCTGTCCAGTCAGATATAGTGAACAAGCTGTATTGCTCAGGGCAAGTCACTCAGCTCTGCGTGAGAGTCAGGAGCCCTCACCCCCGGAGAAAACGAGTACAACTCCACTACAGGTTGGAGGCAGGAGATGCAAAAGTCCTTAAGACAGAGATAAGCGTTTGAAGAACTCTAAGGTGAGGCAGGGGAAAGGGAATATTCCTCCTTGTTTCATTCCTTAAACATTTTGTGACCACGGGTTTTCATATTCTTCCCCTGCAATGGGACTAAAGCACAGGCTAAGGGGCTGTAGCAGGGAGGGTTTTCCTTCTTGAACCAGGCTCCAGGTGTGCTTAGAACATGGTGCAGGAACCAGAATAATCATCATAAACATCTCAAAATGCTTCTGTATAAACCAAAGGAGAATCCCTTTTGATGACAACAAGCCCTTCCAACCCTCCAAAGGGAATTTGGTGTTCAAAATGAGTATTCTGCCATTACAGTGGATGAGCACTTGAGTGCACTTCCTTCAGTATTTGAGATGCCATCTGCTATTTTGCTGCTATTTTTCTCTTCTCTCTCTCTTTTTAAAGAATTCTGGTTAACAATATGTCACATTATATCAGTGTCTGTGGCTGACTATATGGTGTACCCAGTGTACATGAGCTGCAGGGAGCAATTCCACCTCAAAACAACCCTTGAAAGCGCCATGTCCCGCAGACGTCACCCACTCAGCAGCACATACATCACCTTGCAGAGAGATGATTAAGTCTTTGCCCACCAGAGGCAGAGTCTGGCCCCAGATAACAACAAATTAAAAAGGCAGAGCAATACCTAGAGATACTATATGACTTAGACACCTCCTGTGGATTTACAGCAATAACAACTTATTTATTGGACAGATGTGAAGGTGCTGCAGTTTTCAAAGAGCTAACCTGTGCCTGCTCTCCAGAAGACAGCTCTGTTTCACAGCTGAAAAGCATATGTGGGCTGTCAGTGATCACCAGCTTCGCATGGAAACCAGGCTAAATAAATGGTTCATGAACATCACGTCGCGCTCATGTGAATTCACTGTAGCTACGTGTTTTATCTGCTGTACCATTTAGTATCATCCTCCCTGCATGGTAAATAATTTACTGATCTCTTTTCAAAGAGGGCTTCCTGTAGTACAGAACACATGGAAAATTATCAAGACTGAGAAAAATCTAGCCTGTGAAAGAGTTCTTGCACTTCTGAACTATGAATAAGTTATACCAAGTTCCTGTGAACAGGACATAACTACAATATTTAGCTGCCATCGCATTCAGTATCATCTTGCCTACACAGTAAATAATTTATCTGTTTATTTCCGCAGGGGACAGCATATGAGTGAACTTGAATGGCAGTTCATTACATACACAGAACGTACAGCCCAAGAAACAGCCATGTGACGGGAGTCCTGGTTACTGCTGCAGAACGGCGGCGAAGCGAACACCCTGTGTATTGATAAGCTCTCCTTAGGGGAGCATCTACGCATAGATGTGCCTGTGAGAGCACACCAGCTAGCTTTAGTGGCTTCCCACTCGATGGGTCTTCTTGGTGTTTCAGAGGAGCCAGTTAGGGAGGGACTAACAAGTCCTCACTAAGGGTAGAGTTTGGTCATACCTTACTCATCTTTCAAAGGCACCTTAAGGCTCCTCAAGGGAACATTAACAAGCCATTCAGATGTCCCTATGGCATTAGAAATTTTAATTAATTTATTTTTTTTTAGACTAGTAAAATATCAGTTAAGTAAACTTTCCCTCCTCAATAATTTTCATGCATAATACGATAGAAATACCACAAGGAATGATCAGGACTCCTTGAGTTAGGAAACTGAACCGCAAGGCAAAATTTCTCATAGCCACCAAGAATCAAATACTTGCGAGGACTAACCGCTATTTTACAAGGAATATCCTCAAGCCTTTCAGGTTCTTGGGGTTTTCAGCTCCTAGTTTCCATTTTGCCACTAAGCGTATGACCCTAAACAAGCAACTGTCCCTGACACGATTCTATTTCCTCACTCCTCAAGGAGACCGCAAGTCTGAACTAGTGTTTTTAAAACACTCTGAAGGAAAGTTTATAGCTGCAGCTTACAGAATTGCCTGCTACTCCTTTTTCATTTGACCAATAATACATTTTGTGCATCATTTTGCTGTGTTGGCTTTCACTGAGAACTGTTTTACCCCAGAAAGTCTCCCTGAAAGCAATGGACTGGGTCCACATGCAAAGCTGGCTTACCCAAAGGATCAGGTCCCAGCTGCATGCTTTATGCCTTAAGTGCTCCCAAAAAAAGCCCATGCAGCAGTGCATAGGCTAATGTGTATCTCAGAATTAAGAGCTCTGGATTCTGTTACTAGATGAGAAAATTCATCTAATTTCTAAACTTCACACATCTCTCCTGCTTATGGAACATCATGCAAAACTGCACGGTTGAATTAGCAGCTTATTAATGGGCACAAAATGAGGATTTGTCACCAATGTAATGCAACTCTCGAACTTCTATAAGAACTCACAACATTCAGCACTTTGTATAGCTTCCGAGTGTCCTGGTTTTGTTTTTAAAGCATTAATTTGGACAGACAATGAGAATTCAATGAGATCTACTTTCTTCTCACAGCAGTTATTCAGTTCAACTGAATTCAATTAAGCTACAACTGTTTATGCCAGTGTAGTTAGGAGGAGAATCTAGCCTGATAAGGTACAACATGACTTTAAGATGTAGTGCTTAGGCTGCACTGTAAAATATGGTTGCAGCATGAGGTGCAGGTAGCATTGCTTTCCCAGCCTGCCAATCTTGCCAACTCTGAACAGCCAAGAAAAAAAAAAAAATACAATTGTTTGAAGACTTCAGAATTCCTTATTGACCTCCATAATCAGCAAAACTGGATTTTATACCAGAATGGAAATTAACGGTCCTGCCAACTTTATTTTATTGATGTTCTATGCTTTTGCACAATACACGGGTCCCCACTGGCCTGGAAAATTCTGGTGGCTTCTTACTGAAAGCAGGCTCCATTTATATTAAAACTACAAAGACATATGCCACTGCATGCACTTGGGAAGATGTTGTGTTGCATATATTATTAGCTTCAGAACCATACCATGAAAATTTTGCCTTACAACAACAGGAATTACACTTAGGATAACTAAAACCATGCAGTTTGAAAACAGCATGTTTCTCTTGTTGCTTGAGCAATAAATTACTCCTGGAACCTGGGCACAAGTTTGCCCAGAGGTACTAATCAAAACGGATTCTGTGCAGAAGTTATGCCAGAGTGCCACAGGAAGAAAATTTTATTTCTAGAAGAAGCTAACAGAAGAATAAAAAGGAGAGCAGTTTTGATGTTTGTCTGGTCAGGTAATTTGAAATGTTTTGTTCCACCAGAAACAGAACATTAAGCTTTCATTCCCTATCAGATCTTTCCTTGCCTTACATATAAAATGGATTTTTATAGTTCTTTTAGGGAATCATTTAAATGAATAGTTGCAGTCCCTACCCCCACTTACATGTGTTTTCCCAAAGTTTCTGCTCATCAAATCTAAACATGGAGACAGCTTTGGTTATGCACAAATGGGTTTTTTCTGACCCCAATTTCAAAAGTCTACTCTCTAGGGAAAAAGTTTCATCTGCTATGAATCCTTTAATATACTTGTGCAGATTGTGAAGATGACCAGCTATTAGTGGTGACACTAATTTGTCACACTGTAGGTAGGCAAGCAAAGATGAGCACTTATTATTGGACAGTAAGATTATTTTGTTAAAACCCGAATAGACAAAAAGGGAGACTCCATCCCAAAATTCTTAGTCTGATAAACAAAATGGAAACAAGGAAAAAGGATTATTTTATATGGGGAACTGATCTCAGTAAACTTGCACATTGCAGAGGGCCAGATTCACGGTGCAGCCAGAAACTCCCCAAGATCCAGCTTAGTGTTTCAGCCAAGTCTCTCTGTTCACTATGGTCTAAAGACCAACTTAGCATATAAGTTTACATCATACAATTTATGGGTTTTGCCAGCAGTAAACCAATTTCTCGTAGATTCACCTCTGAAAGAAAAATTACATAATGTATCCTTGGAATTCCTCCTTTCTCATACAACCTTAAAAACAAATATTGACACTGAAAGCAAAGTTTAGCCCAGTTTCCTTAATGTTTTTATAGGCTTTTCCCATGAGACTCAATTCTCCCTGCTTTGCCCTCCCCTGGAGAAGTTCTTCAAATAACCTGGGGCAGAAAAGGAAAAAACCCATCCTAACTGTGAGATGTTGCTTCACAAACTAGCTGTTGTAACTGTGTAGCTCTGAAAAGCCACTCCAATACATGCTTATGGTTACCTCAGACAGCAGAGTTTAGAAAGAAATGAGCTCTTTGCCAACACATTTCCCATTCAAAGCATTTCACAAGTATTAGCTAAACAACCCTTCTAACGTGCCCACAAGACAAGTCATAAATGGTCTTTGCAGACAGAGGTAGGAGACAGGATCTATCTGACTTGCCAGGGGCCCCTAGGAAAACAAGCTTCAAACCCCGACATAAACTCCACATTTCCCGTTTCCATTCAACAGGACCCCATTAGTAATTTCTTTAGACTTACAAAAGATTCATATATTTTTTGGTGGGTTAGCAGGGGATTAAGGTATGACAATCAATACACAGAGACCACCTCTCATCCACGTTTTGGTAACACAGTTCTCACTCAAACATCCTCGCCCCGGCCCAGGCAGGGTGGTCGCACTCCCACTCGGCCTGCCGAAACCGGCCAGCCTGGCCCAGGCACACACACGCAAACCCAGGCGAGATGTCACCTGATGGCTCAGCACAGTTTTGAGATACACCGTGGTGGTAGCGTTAACACAGCACAGAGGCACTTACAAATCCAGCCGCTTTAGGGCGGTTTTTAGGTGTGTTTATTCCAGCCCTGAATTACGCAAAGCCTGCATCACAGCCCAGATTCCTTTGAGAGTCAGCGGTCAGGTTCAGAGGCTGAACTTGCAGGCAAATCGTGCTCGTCTTTGTAGAAGCAATTATTCTGCATTGACAGACACAAATTTTCAATTATGGGGGTTGAAATTATGGCACGGCCCCCACTGGGCTTACGACAGTTCCATACTGTCTCATTGCAAGAATTGAAATTTATAGAGAAGACAGAAATAAAAGGTGACAAAGACTGCACATTTTCCCTTAAAATATAAATTATTCAGTAATACTAAAAACACATGAGCAGCAGTCCAGGTTCCCACAATTCTGTGGCACTCTGGTCTTTGGCAGTTTCCATTGAATTCAATGACAAGAGGCTAAAAAGTCTTCCTGACAGTCTGCTGGTTTGTTTGGGGTTTTACTCTTTTTTTTTTTTGGTGTGTGAGATGGTTGTTGCTTTAATAAAAAATGCAACAGTCAAGCAAATGTGAAAAACTAACCGCACAATAGCACAGAACACATTAAAAATGGAAAAAAAAAAAAAAATCAATTTTTTGTTTTACAACAGCGTGTCTTGGGAACACTAATAATAGGTGCCTCTTTTCTCTCCGAGAATGACTTTTTCCCTTCATCGCACATGACCTGATGCAGGGCTTGTCTAACTGCAGTATCTAAATTCAAAGCAAGTAAGAAAAGGGACCTTTGTCTGCTGTTTTAAAAGCAGGAATTCTGACTGGAGAAGGGATGATTAAAATGCTCTGTGTGGCAACGATAGACAAGTGACCGTCTCCCTGACAACAACGATAATGCTCATATGAATAAAATCCTGTGTTTACACAAAAGTCTGGAGGTTCAGGTCCTAGAAATGTCAAAAGCAGCTGAGCCTGGCATATCATATAGTATTGTTATTGATTTCTTAATTATCAGGCATAAAACACATTGATATTTGGTTTATTCTATTTATAGTTGAGTTTTCTCTTTTTCTGTTGCTATCTCAGAGAAATACACTTCTAGAACTGTGGCTCTCACAGCATCATTTTTTCCAGTACGTGCTGTTAAATTCACGTTCTGATACAGATATTGCTTTGCAATTTCTTAACCGATTCATTACATTAAGGAAGAATATTATTTGGTTTTCTTTATTGCCACAGGGTATATTTATATCAATTAATTGCATTAGATGTTCATATAATTTCCTCTCATTTCTGGAAAAAACATACAAAGTTAATGTTGCGTAACTTTGGGGAAACGATGCCATTAGGCCCTTTTGAAGAACTCCGACAGGAAAGGTGCTTCGTTTCTGTGGAAATATGGGCTTAGGCTTCACAGCAAATTGCTTTTTTCAAACTTTAAATCAAACAGCAAGCATCCGTAGCTTCCTTATGGCAAAGAAAGTACATGCTTGTGAGCTGTAATCAATAGATCAGCACCGGTTCCCTGAACTGAAATATATCAATTTCAGATGAACTGCAATCCAGAGGCTTCCCAGGCTTCATGGCCCCCATCCATCTCTCACATCTACTGTGCATGCGCTGAGGATGATGAAATTATCCGGTGTTTCAGGGTGAGTGTAGGGGGTGGCCCCATTGCAGTGGGCAGGTATTCATGAAAGAGAATGCATGGGGCTGGGCAGCTGCAGCCTGCTGAGCACTGGATAGCAACATGTCCTGCAAAGCTAAGATGTCAAGCAGCTGGAGCAAGGTCTCCCATTTCTTCCAAGAGTAGCCTAACCACTGCGGAGAGTCAGGCTCTCTTTACAGCTTGGCTTGCATCTCCCTGTAGTTTTTATAAAAATCAGAAACAACAACGCAGAAAACATTTTTTCTCCCCTGAGTCTCCCCACACGCTGCACTGACTGATAAGATGCAAGCCAGATGCTGTGCGGAGACTCCCCCAGGACCAAGCACAGACAGAGGGACTCTCTCTAATCCCACCACTTTGACAGTTCCTGCTCCCATCCCTACCTCTGCCAGCCTACCTGCGGCGATAAGCAGCACGACACCCAACTCCCATAGTGAAATGAGCAGGAGACCTTACTGTACGGTAGAGTCATAACCGGTTTCCGCAGCCTAGCTTTCAGGAGCGTGCCCAGGGCAAGACAAGCAGCCGCAGGGCTGGCATAGCTGCCCTTGCAGCAGGCACAGTGCTGCCGGCACAGCTGCGAGGCTGCTCCCAGCGCCGCTCGACCCAGGCGATTTCTGGGAGCTCTGCAGTGCCGTGAGACCGGGCAGCCCTCAGGGCACTGCGCTGAGCCCGGGACAGTGTTGACATGTGCAGAACTGCACGGAAAAAGGTCTTCATCTTTGTATAGGCAAGGTGGATGTAAACCAGGCTTACGTAACATGATGTACAACAAGCTACCCCAATCTTTCTTCTTGCTTTTACAAATCAGATGTCAGCAAACTGTTCCTAGAGGCCAGCGTCTTGCTTGTGAAATCACACATCATTTTCTTCCATCCACAACGGCGTTTGTTATATACACACAAACTCAAAAGCCGAGGCAGAAGCAGCCTGACTCAAGATCACATGCACGAGGACTTCCCATACACTCATGCCACCAAAACCCCCAGCACAGAAAATGACCTAAGCGGGAGGGTTGGCCAATGTCAGCTACAAGTGCTGGCTGCACAACGGTGCTGGGGGCTGCAGGGCAGCCACTGCTGGACACTCGCTGCCGCCCAGACCTGTTCTCCACGCCTCGCATGCAGGCAAGTTCGCTGCCCTTACAAAAGTGCCTGCATCTCCAGTCCCCCAGCGGCTGGCGACAGCGCAGAGGAAGTTATTCATATGGCATCGACTGTCATTTTAACAGGCCACTTATCACAGCCGTGCTACTCGTGTCTGCTCTAGTAGCATTCCTGTGCATAACTGTTGTGAGCACTGAGCACAGGAAAGGTGACTCCCTACACGCAAATCATCTTTCACAAATTACGGTCTATTTTCCTTTAGTTACAGCGTGATGAAAGGAACCCCCGCATCTGCAAACACACTGCTCAATTTTCAGATACAGCTTTGATAGCAAAAGAAAAGTAATTAGTAGTGTGGTCCCTGGCAACCTGACAATAACCATTTGAGAGGTTTAATTTGAATACTTGCTTCCAGAGTATCTATTCAGAAAACACTAGTTTAATTTCTAGGGGATTACCAGAAGATAGCAAGCTAAACAGTTTCCTGCCTTTGTTATGGAAAGGCAGTCCAATTAAGAAAGAACTTTTAGTAAGAATAACAGATCATACTTTAAATAAAGTTCAGTTTTAAAATATTTGATAGAAGCAACAGTAATATATAATAATTGAATGAAATGAAGTTAAAACTTACAGTAGCATAACAGACTATATCAAAAGATATTTATAGCATATGTTTGCTCTTGTAGCTGATATTTTCAATTGATTTTAGGATAACTACTACTGCTTTTAAATCTGTGCATAACTGGGCTTTACACCGGGCTTTGGCAATGCATCAGTGCAACTTGCTATAGGAATCTCTTTCCCAAAAAGCTGGAAATGGAGACCACAATGCTTTCAACATTTGTCTCTTCTACCTTTGGGCTATAAATTGCAGCATCACTTTCTAGTCCTCTAGCCTTCCCACCCAGGAAGCAGGCTCATCTCACTGGGATGGACAGTCAAGACAAAGCCAAAGCAAATGCTTCAGGCTGGATTTTTTTTTTTTTCATAAAAGCATTTATCAAGTAATTTTGAAGGCTGAATTCATTATAACCACCTGTTCAGAGATAATTCGCAATAAACAGAGGAAAACAAGTCTAATGGATTGTTTACTATGAATTGTTTGCCAGGTTGCGGGCACACTCGCAGCAGTCCTTGCGTGTTTGCCTGTGCTGAGTGCTTTGTGAAATGCAGCCAGGGCTGCAGAGTTGACAGGGGTGGATGCTGTGTTGCCTAATTTCACAGCAAAGGGCTACTGAAGTACAGCCACTGGAAGTTTTCCCATGTATTTCAAAGGCTGGCAGGGCTGTTACTCAGTGTGAACCGTGACACAACCAAAGGCTGTACTGCTGCAGACCTATTAACATTAAGTAGATTGGTCCCTTGAGCATAAAAGGTTCTTCAGTAAGCAATGAACGTTTTTCAAACACAAGAACTGCTGCACCTACCCATCCTTTAAAAGAAAAAAATAAAGTCCTCAATTTTTCTAAGCCGTGAATAGCCATCAAGTTTTATCCCATTATGCTCCTTGTTCCGCAGCTGACAAACACTTCATTTAAAATTATCATTTGCCCAACATTTTTTAATTTATTATTTTTGTGAAGGTTAGAAATTGTGATTTTATTTCCATTTTAGATTTGTAACTACTTTATACCTATGTTTTCCTCATTACAGCTTTTTTTTGTGAATGAAGATAGTTTTCCATAGTGTTTCTTTCCCTAATTCATCTAACGGAAAGTGATCACAGATGAAGATGTTTTATTTTGGCAGGGAAGGATTTGCTCAGTCTATTTGTCTTAATATTGGATGTAGGGTTTAAGCATTGGTAAAAGGCCGTCTTTTTTTGAGCCAAAGAGCAAACGTCATTTCAGGGAATTAAACATCTCTGTTAGAGGCTATGAAGACACCATGACCAAATATGTAGACTGGATCTACATCTTTCTACATTCCTTTGCATTTCTCACGAGCAGCATATTTAGATTCTGTCCCTCTTTCCAGGCAACAAAAAGGATGACAGTGAAAGATCAGCCTCTCATCACCACTAACATTCCATTTCCAAACATTCTTGGTTAAGACTGCTCTTTTCAAATCAGGTTTTTGCAGAGTGACAGAGAATTGCTCTATTTTCTCTGCTCCAGTGAAGAACAGGCCTGTGTTAATTTATCTGGAATAAACACGCACACAGCCCACATTGTCCTCTGATAACGCTGTTTACAGTTGTTGGCCCCGTCCGCGGTGCCGTAGATGTGGACTGACAGATGTATGGAGTGTTAGAAAGGACTATCTTGGCTAGCAGCATGAAGTAGCTATCACTCTTTGTCTCAGTGCTACTTTCATTAGGTCTTATTCATGTGCCCCTGAGAGTGAGAGAGTCAAAGTCATCTGCCCACTGGTTATTATACTGTTGCACAAAGGGGTTCTTCAGCCTAGAACAGGAGACTGAAAACAAGCCTGCTGATAAATTATTGTGACCCCTCCTATTCCTATTTAGAATTCCTGCAGCTGTCTGAAGCTGAAGTTAACACCCCCATCTGCACATACCCAGGGTGTTTTTACGCCCGTAAACAGAACACAAGCTGCATGCATGGAGATCACATATCAAGAAATTCAAGCAAGTCCTAAGCTATCTCAAATAGCTTCTTCAAGTACTGAAAATTTCTTTTAACCACATGTAAAACAGTAGTACATGTTAGGCACAGTTTCTCCCCCCAGGTTGGTATCACAAGGCTGAACACATTATTGGGCTCAAGTTTTTATGTTAGCGGAAGATTATGTCAGAACAGATACAGAAAAGTACTTTAGTTAATTGTCATCAATGGGAAGACACTGTTAATCAGCATACATCTTGCCTCACGGACTTTTCCTGTATGCCTCAAACCCTAGAATTACTGTACCAATAGATGCACAACATCTCCTATGGTCTGGAATATAAATATAGTCACCTTCAGATGTGTACTAGGAACAGCAGGAAATCAGTAGCTTCCTGGTTAACAGAAAATGAGTATCTACTGCAGTTATTAATATTTGTTAGAAACAAAAATACATAACACCCACCAAATGGAAATACTTCCACTGTTATTGGAGCAGCTACCACAGAGTAACCGACTGTTATATTAGAAACTACATTGACTTTCAAAGTAATATTTGCTGCTGATATAAATCTTTCCTGTTTGACATGATTCGAAATGTTTTCTCACATGCAGATCCCTTCAGCGAGGAAGGCAAAAATCAAACACGCATTACAACGTCAGTGATAACTAGTCAGGCACAGCAACGCTGATGAACAGCGGGCAGGTTTCACAGGCTGCATTAATAAAGCAGGCAATTATTCCTTTCTCGTCAATGCTGGTAAATGCCTCCGTTGGAATAATGAGTATGGTCTGGAGCCCGATACTCACTTTTTTTTCCTTGGAGGTTGGGGAAATCTTTGTGGAAAGCTTTAAATGAGGTCACGTGAATGTTTCTCAGGGGTGAAACAGATGAACTTGGTCTTGCCTGAGAGCTGGACTGAAGATTTTCCAGAGGTCCCTCCCAGTCCTATATAACACTACTTCTGTCTGTGAATATTAAGGATAGTGCTCCTGGTTAAAAATATAACAATAATAATTGTAAGAGAGAATGCCAAAATTAAACCAGAAAGCTGCTGCTGCTGCACTAATGGATTTTTGTGCATTGACTTAATGCTGGTATTAATGACTACGTTAAGCCTTTTTCCAAAAATTTGTGTTTTACAATTTATAAATGGCCTAAACATGCTTAAATGTTCTTAGATTTTCAGATCAAAAAAACCTGTCTCCTCACTACAACCTCCATCTAATGATGCAGATAATTTTCCAGACCTTAATTATGAGATGACAGCCACATCCTTCCTGAAAACAAAGGACTTTCAGAGGAAAAGAGCAAACATCTTGCTTATCCCACTGGTGTTTTATCTCTGCACTAAGGGCCCTTCTCTTTAGAGCTAATTGCATATAAATGGTTTTGGCAGAAATGGATGCTCTCTCTACCTTGGGAGAGAACGATTTCTACAGGAGTTTACGCACTAGCAGAGAGCAAGTTTGCCAGCGTAACCAGAAATGGGGGCTGACAGCTCTGCATCCCAGGGAGCACACGACCTCACGCACGCAGGCCTGCTGACGGCTTTTCTGGGTCCTAGGAGAGCCCCAGCTTGCCCTGCTCTGATCATGCTGCAGCATCGGAGCAGAAGCCAGGCTGAAAGCACCTTTGCTGAACAGACCTTGACACTGGAGCAGCTGTAAGCGGTGAAGATGATTCATATCTTGCCTTCGGGGTTTTACAGACACAGCTCCAGCACTCAGCCAGGGCAGTACAGGCACAAACCAAGCTCTGACGATGTCTAAATGCACCCTCCCTGCCAGCACCTCAGCCTGATCCAATTAACAGGTATAGGACACACTGAGTCTAATTTCCTTACGCAGATCTGTCATCCAGCTCCTCATAAACAAGCTCCCCTTTAAAGTGGCATTAACTCAGCCCACGCATCATTAGACTTGGAGTTATAGCCCACGAGCACTGGCGAGTACTTTATTTTCCACGTTGACCTACGTGTGGGTTTCAGGCTATCAGGTACCAAACCCAAAGCAGCATAAGGAGTATACAGTTATTCAAACCTATTAATCTCAGCAAGCAGTGCTAATTACCTACAGAGGAAATGAATAGTCTAAGAAATTTTACAGTCTAAGGACCTTGCCTTTGGGATCTCTTTAACTACCTTTACCTGTCAGTTTTTCCCTGATGCAACATCAACTTCAAACAGAAAAGTAAACACACAGAATGGAGACAAATATGTGTGGATACAGGCTGTGGTTTACTCCTGGAAAGCAAGTGTGCCTTGCTGAGACACAGGCTCTTGGCTGCACCTCCTGCTTCAGGAAGGACCCATAGTTGGCAAGAGGCAGGAGGACAACAGATCTCGTCTTAGGGGCGAAGTGGTATCAGCCACAGGACAGAGGAATGACTCCTACAAGGCAATATAAGTCAGGACCTGTGAACACCCAGCCTAAACAAAGTACACAGTGTGCCCCGCAGCTGAGCAGCGGAGGGAAGAGGCTGGGCTGCCTTGGAGGAAAGGTGGCTCATCCTTGCCCTCACAGCAGCACCAACAGAGTTCCAATTTCTCAGCAACGAGGCTGCAGAGAGCTCAGCCTCCCTGCGCCTGTACAGTGTGTGTGGCCACAGTGTCTGCACAGGTGCTCCTTGGAGGAGACGAGGTATGCTTGAGGTCCCTTAGACCATGAGCCAAAACAATTCTTCTGGCTCATATCTGTGATCCCTCCTGCATCCAGAGTCCTACAAACAAACCAGAGATGCACCTGCTCACGTTGGCTGCCCTGCTTCCCAGGGCTGTGGGCAGGCTGCTCGTTTCACAGGGGAGCTTGCACAGAGGTCTAAGATCTCTGGCTATGAAATCATCCATATTAAAATTCTACCAGTAGAAAAAAGCTGAGTGGGAGGCTTGCTATCACACATTTATCAAGAGGAGAGGTTTGAAATGAAATAAAAGGAAATTTCTGGATAAAGCAAAAGACATCACCATCTTCTAGGAGGTCGGAAAGTACAGTATGTAGTGACCAAGTGGAAAGGACTCCACTGATTCTGTTGCACTTATTGCTCAGCTTCTGAAATCCTAAAACAGTTTTAATGGAGCTTTCCTCCAGCTGATGGCCATCCTGCCTAAAGGACAAAGCAGATTTCACCTTCTTTACCACACCCAGCACCCATTTGCCAGAGGAAAGTCTCTACTGTACTTCCCCTGCAAAGAGCTGTGGCAGTGCTGGGTGCACCTGCCCCACCACAGTGGCCTGGGGTGGTCCCCCTTCATCTGAAACACAAACACAGAGAATATGAGATGGGGTGGATGAAACCTGCAGGAGGAAAAAGGCTCAGGAAGATGAGGGGTCCTACAGCACAGTTTGTACCTAGCAAAGTCTGCACCCCAGAAATGCTGCTAGCTTTTCTTTCCACCAGCCCTCAGGGGAGGGCTGGCCAGGGGCAGCTCAGCTGCAGACGTTAAAGGATGAGATTTCCCACCCCTCTGTCCCTTCTCCAGAAGGGGCAAGGATGCTTTGTAGACATGATGAATACAGCGAGCTTTGCTAGCCACTGCTCCAGCCTGAAAATTAAACCAAACTTTTATTATCTACCAGGAAAGATAAAATCCATCAAGGCTGGCAAATGATATGCTGAAGTAGGGGGAGGTTTTTGTTAGAATCCAGCGCGCACTACCACAGCCCTCCTAGTGCCCACTGAGCAGAAGTGGCCTAAGATATTCCAGATACTTTTTTCAAAAGCCTGCTATGCTCAGTGTGAGAGATTTCTGCTTATAAAGAACCCAAAATCCAGCATTTCCTATATAAAAGCAATGAAGAGCACAAATTCCAATTCTTCGTACTATTTTTCTGGACCTGCAGCTGCTTTGACACTGTTGCTGGGAGGTGTAATTCACAGTCATCCCAGACCAAAAAAAATGAGCCCAAACCTCACGAATCAATAGTGATGCCTTGATGCTCTACACCTTTCTAGGTGTTTCACAGGGATCCCTACATGAAACAGCAAAAAGGCGAAACGTACAGTTAATACATCCCCCGTGAAGTGTGGCCCAGGCTACAGCTTTGGGGAGTTATGATGATTGCAGCAATCGAGCTCAGTGAAGGCTTTCGTGTTGAGCACGCTGCATCTTCTCCAGGGAGCTTCCTTTACAACACTTATAAATGAGAAAACAAGATAACTTTAGACTGCACAGCTGCAGGGTGCAGGAGGAAAGCGATAAAATAACACTGAATTAATCCATTCATTCAAAGGCCACTGAATTGTAATGCATGGATTTAATGAGGTTGGACTCTAAATAGCTAACAAGTGAAAAAAAAACCTTATTACCCCTTCACACCCCATACCCAGCCCCCTCTGCTAATCTCCCAGCAACATTTGCAGGCAAGGCTTCCCACTTTATGTAGGTCAGCGCCTACTCTAAAATTCATCTGTCTTAGTGAAAATAGAGGGCAGGCACTGGAGACACATACCCTTACCCCAGCTCTTCAGAACCACATAGCTCAAGATTGTTTTGGTTTTTTCCTGGTGCTCTGCATTTTGCGCCCCCTCCCCCCTGAAGCTGGAGTGCGGCTGCACTACGCAGGTCAGCTAATGCTCAGCCTGAAAGCCATGCACAGGTTCTTACAGCCACGCTGCAGCACTTTAGGGATGCTGGGATGAACTGGGAACTCACAGACATATAATCATAAAAAAATATTAGCAGTGCATATGTTGTAACCTTAATCAGGTAAAGAGTAGCACACCATATTTTACTAAGACACTGATGTACAGTAATATTTTCAGGTACTGGGAGAACATTGAATGGAGTCAATTTTTAGGTAATAACATCCCATTCCTGCCACAAACTCCTGGATGCAGGCTGTGGTTAACTTTGCCCCCGGCCAGGTACGCAGCAGCCGCTGGGGACCCGCAGAGCCAGAGGCACCTCAGATCCAGCCATTCCTCCCCACCCGCAGTCATACTCCTCCTCACCTGCCTGGGCAGAAAGCATCTGTTCCCGCAAAAATCCAAGGTGGTCTCCCTCCCTGAGGAAGGGGAGGACCATCACAGGTGACAAATAGGTGACATGACATTTATAGCATGAGGCACTAATTTTTCAGGCTGATCAACTGGGGATAAGAAACTAAACAGAAAGTGGGAGAATAAACTTGATTTTGTTGCACAAAGGATTTGGTATTATCACACTTCAGGTCACAGACACGTCTCACAAGACTGCTAAAGCTACTGCATCAGGATAGATGCGCAGCGGTTGCACAGAGTGCAGACAGGGGCTCTTCATCATGTCGCTGCACTGCTGAGTCAAAGCCGGAGCTTTGATTCACCACAATGCACTCGTGCAGTGCTGGCACTGGCTGCTCTCAAGCAACAAAACTCTGCAGGAAAAGCTATAGCAACATACAGTGCTCTGGACAGGTTTCTGAGTAATTGCAATTCCCCTGGCTTTTCAAACAGATCATTTAATCTTCATTTTTGTCTTGTGCAGGCTTATAAAGGTAGCTGATTTCAGTTTGAGCACAGTGACTTTCACACAAAGTGAAGCACCTATAATCTGCTGACATGAAAAACGTTGATATAAACAGATGATTCCATGCATACAGTGAGTTTATTTAGATAAGAATTGGTACTCATATATATATCATGATATGATAGTTTTCTCTACTGGCAGTACGATTCTTTCCAAGTTTATTGGGTTTGCATGACAAGGTTTTGGGTAGCCAGGGCGCCACATGAGTGGCTTCTTTGTGAAGCTGCCAGAAGCCTCCCCTAGGTCCAACAGAGCCAATGCCAGCCAGCTCCAAGACAGACCCACCACTGACCACGGCTGAGTCCATCAGCGATGATGGTAGCGCCTCTGGGATAACATAGTTCAGCGGAGGGTGGGGAACTGCGCAACAGCAACTTCAGCAGGACAGAGGAGCAAGAATATGTGAGAGGGGCAGGAGCTGTGGCCCCATGGAGAGAGGAGCCCAGGCTGGAGCAGGTTTGCTGGCAGGACTTCTGACCCCGGGGGGACCCAGGCTGCAGCAGGCTGCTCCTGAAGGACAGCACCCCGTGGGAGGAACTTACATTGGAGAAGTCCATGGAGAACTGTCTCCTGTGGGAGGAACCCCACGCTGGAGCAGGGGGGCAGAGTGTGAGGATCCTCCCCTGAGGATGAAGGAGCAGCAGAGACAGCATGTGATGGACTGACCATAACCCCCATTTCCCTGTCCCCCAGCATCACTGGAGGGGAGTAGGTTAAAATGCGGAGTGAAACTGTGCCTGGGAAGAAGTGGAGGGTGTGTGTGAAGGTGTTTTAAGATTTGGGTTTAGTTCCCTTTTACTCTGATTTATTGGTAATAAAATAAACTGATTTCCCCCAAGTTGAGTCTAGTTTGTCCATGACAGTAACTGATGAATGATCCCTCCCTGTCCTTATCTCAACCCACGGGCCTTTGGTTACATTCTCTCTCCCCTGCCCAGCTGAGTAGAGCAGTGATAGAGCAGCTTTGGTGGGCACCTGGCCTCCAGCCAGGGTCAACCCACCACACCATGCCAAGAGGAATTTAGAGTGAGAAAGAGGTGCACCACAGGGGGTCCCATTCCAGTCTTCTGACCTGCAGTATAATTTAGGGAATGGCAGTAGTCCTGAATTTTGGAAACTTCTGCAGGCTGAGCACTACTTATAAAACCTCCAGTGCCATGTTGACACATACCTACACACTCGGTACAGCACTCTGCCCCACACCATCCCTGTGAAAGGGCTTGCGGGGACAGAGACACCCCCTTCTTCTAGGGAAGCTCTCAAGCTGCTTCACACGTCAGCCCCGCCAGAGGAGCCTCTTGGGCCCGGTGCTCGTGCTTTTGGATATGCGTAATGCCACCAAAGTCTCCCACAACAGCCTCTGCCAAAGTTTTGGCATGAAGGACCAAGTCCTTAGGTTAGGCTGGATTTCAAACACTGGGTAACATCCCACAATGCAAAATGCCTCACATGCAAAACAACTTGCTGCGAACTTTGTCACTGCCCAGAGCAAAATGCTGCACAGACCATCTCAGGGAACCAAACCTCATGTTGTTCATCCCAAATGCATAGCTTTCCAATAATTTGTCACTTGTATAATCTACTGCTCTAAGAAGGATTATTTATAATCCCTGGGGACATTTTGTGAATTCCCAAGGAGCAGGCAAGGACACAGAGCATCCCAGAGAGGTGTGGGCAGGCTGTGAGTGACCTGAATTATCCAGGATACCATAGCACCACATGACAACGTAAAAACCTAAAAACATGTTGAAGGGATATAGTTAAAATAACTAGATCAGTAGAAACCACGTAGAATATTTCTTCCATCAACTGAACAAAGCTGAATAAGTCTTCAAAACCTGGAGCTGGAGGTAACTCAGAGCTGGGGTTTCAAAAATCAGAAGTTCCCCATTTTCATAAATTTATTCCTAGTTCAGCTGGCTGGGGTATTTCTGGTAGCACAGTCTGAGTGTATGAGGCTTTCAGTCCATGCAGCTAAGACACCTTTACAGTCAGCTGCACCTTAGCCCAGCGTGTTGCACCAGCCCTATGCTCGCAGCAGAAACAACCCATAATATAATGGCAGTCCCCCTCTGATTTCAAAACACAGTTCAACTCTCCTGCAGACTCAAGATATTTTTTGATCTTCCTTACAGAGGTTAACATCGCTTCAGTGCAGACTGCTTTAAAAAAATATAAATCCACACACGGAGGTAAACACACTCAGTGTAGGTGCCTCTCTCTCTCCATTAAAAAAACGTGCTCACTGGGCCGCAAAGAGCAAAATTAATTCTGCATGAAAAGCCTCTTATTTGTGTGGTTTTGGCAACAAAACCTCTCAGATAGATGGGAAAGGTGTTATTAGCACTGTGTTATTCCAACGCCATCACACCCATATCCCAAACAACCTCCCTCTTTACTCCCCCTGTCGCTGCAGGTGCAGTTGCTGTCACCAGTGTAGCTTGACAAATCCCCAAAGCCAACCTCACAAATGCCAGGTTTAGCCACATGAAAGAAAGCAGAAAACTGCTTTAAAATCCACTGCATGACCCGTCCATGGTACGGAGAGCACAGCCCCAAGAGTGATGCAGGGAGACCAGACGGAGCGTACAGAATACAACTACCCCCCGTGTGTGACCGACGGGGCTGTGGAGAGACCCGAGGAGCTGCTCCCATGCCCCATGGGGACCCAGAGCGCACAGACCATGGCCAACCCCATAAACCCAGCCATTCCTCTGCCATCAACACCTCTAAATCATATGATTCCCCCCACCCTTTTTTTTTTTTTTTTTTAAAAAAAACCAAACCAACCAACCACCAAACAATTACGAGTTTGGGTTCTCCCCAGCTGGGAAGTACCATAGTTTGTGTTCACATGCTACTGGGTACGGGTCGGCAAGATCTGTGAAACACAGAAAACACGGAAATGGTGTTTAACTCACATGACCCTCAACTCCCCAGCATGGTTACTAATGACAAGCAATAATGCTGCGGGGGGGAGTGTTTGTTTTTAAATGGGGCATGGTTTATACTTTCTAGCAGCAGGCAGGATTTCCACCAAGCACTGTATTCATAGTTTACTTGAGAGCACACACAGGTTTATCTCAAATCTACATCTTTCGGAAGGTAGCATATTTATCCCAGTACTTCTGTGAAATCTCTCTGATTGAGTCATTTCCAAGACAGGCTAAAGTTTCATTTCGATATTGCCTGCAGGCTAATCAAAATAACAGAAATCCCAGTCTTACAAGGAAAGAATGAGACAAGAGATGGAGAGAGCAGTTGAACACACTTCATTTACAGAAAACAAAGATAGTTTTGTTTTGTACAGTATTGCACAGTGATTAGTGCTATCTTCATCCTGAACCATTCATCCTCTCCTCTTCAGCATCTCACATCTATTTCCATCTACAGGCTAGAACTCCCAGACGGAGACACAAGGAGCTTCTAGCCTCCAGGTGATGCAACCACCTGCTGTACGCTGCTGGCAGAGCAGCGAAGGCTGCTGTGGCCTGAAAGGGTTTGGGTTTGTTTTAAAAATATCTCATATGCTAATGATAGATTAAAGGAATAACCATAGGCTTCTGAGCACGTGGTCATGTGATCCATTACCAAATGGCTGTGTTGCTCAGGGGAACACACTGTTTCCCCCAGTGAATTTTCAGGAATTGCCCAAATTCTCCATTTCTGGAGACCCTCGGGGCTCATGGCTCCGTGCAGCAGAGGACCTGAGAGGTTTGCTCTCCAGATGACGGGAGATTATCAAGCTGCTCCTCGGCAGCAGCAGAGAAGTACATCGAGCAACGTGTGGCTCTGCAAAGGGGAGCCAGCCCCACTGTCCTTAATCAGCGGGGCAGAGAGGCTGCTTTTATAGCAAGACCCTTTCTTCCTTTGTACTCCTGCCCAAGCTGCTGCCAGCAGATACTGGCAGGCATTTCAGTGTCTGTTTTGAATCAGTGCCTGGCAAAGGCACAGGCAGGTTGAGCCTGAACATCCTCTAAGGAGCTGCACTGAGGTTTCAGCATATTCCTGGTCCAGCCAGGCCCACAGCCAGAGCTGCACTTTCCCATGCTTAAGAGATAAGGGAGCATGAAGAATACTTAAGCTGTATGTGTATTCCCTGCCCATTGCTCTCCCCACGGGGACCTCCTTCCATTGTTGCCACAATCATGGCCAGAGCTGTCCACATGTGCTTCTGCTCTGCACCCCGCTGTCCTGGAGCTGTCTACTGGAACACCAACCAACAGCTTTATTTCCCTTTCCGACTGGGACTGCATTTCCCTCAGATCCTGAGGAGAGGGACTGCTTTGCACCAGATTGCACTACCTCGGAGGAGCTAAGACCAGGTTAATAACATCACCACTGCTCTTGAGAAGTGTCACTGGCAGCTAGTAAAAACAAGGAATTTCACACCCTGAACACTGACCTTTCTCCCAAGGAAGTCCCTGTGGTTTGCCGCCCTCTCACAAAAAGGCTTGAATTTTTGCTGGCTGTGGGAAGTAGGGAGTGGGGAGGTGGCAGCAGCTCAGCCTCAGCTCCTTCCCATTCCAGAGGAAAACACTTCAGTTGCTTCTTCTCCCCACTGACACCACAGAGTGTGGTGCAGGTGGGAAAGAGGTGAAAAATCCTTTTATGCTCTTTCATGTGTCAACACTGGGGTTTATTGTGCTTTGACCATGCAAACGCCACATCCACGACTGCAGGGCAGCCCCAGCACCCATTTCCCGTGACAGGGCGAAAGCATACAGTGCAGCTCCGTTTTCCTGTGCTGCCGCAGGGAACTCTTGCGAGAGACAAAGAACTATGTCCCCACAGGCACTGATTTCAACTGAATTGGGATGTATCCAGAATCAGGGCAAGAGTTGTGGCAGTAACATTAGCATTACTTGGTGACAAAATAGTGGCCAGTCCTTTCTAGGAGCAACTGCTGGGGCCGCACAGGAGCTGGGAGGAGATGAGAGGCTCCCTGCCTGAGTGCAGAATAGGAAAAGAACAAAGGCAGAAGGAAAATAAAACACCCAGGAGGATTGGAAAAAAACTGGCAGCAGACTACAAAACCAAATGGGTGACTGTCTACATCCATGGGAATTTGTTATTCCCTAAAGCAGCACATCAAGGGCTGGATCAGAGCGGCAGGGAGCCAGGCCCCCAGGCAGCCCCAGCATGCAGCTGCCCACCCGCTGCATGACTGGCCCCAGCTGAGTCACTGGAGAGCCCCTGGCTCCTTTCAGAAAAGGGCACCCAGTGGCATGGGCTGTGCTGCCCTGTGACACTACCTTCTCAAAACCCTGCAGGACCGACTCACTGGGAGCACTGGCATTGCTTAAAATGCTCAACCCCCCCATTTTCTTTCCCGTGCAAGGTATAGTCTCAAACAACAGTTTAAAGCCTCAGTTTCTCAAACCACAGGTACATTCATCTAAAGAGCATCACTATTAGCTGTTGTGCACCCCTCAGTGCTTAATAAGCCAGGCAAACACATGACAGGATGAGAAGTGCCACAGCTTCCTCACTCGGACAGCTAACACTGACCTGCCTTTTCCACCCCCCTAAATGAAGGCCAAGATTAATTACTCTCTTCCCTGGACCTCCTCAGCCAGCCACCTCCTCACGCTGTTCCTCCAGCCTACCTTGAGAGCCAGCCTGAGATCGGTGCCAGCGGTTCAGACCTTTCAAATTTGTGCCAGCCAAGGCAAAATATTTTCCTTCGTATTGTCTTTATATTTGTAATAAGTGGCTTTTGTGGTTATTAAATGCTTCCATGATGTGCTGACATTTAACCATCCCTACAAGGTGTTTAGTTTACATTACAGACTGTACGCTTTTTAGTACGACATTATCTTTTAATGAATCGTGTGGGTTTTGTAGAAACAGTTGTAAAGGGCCAGTATGATTAACGGCTCAGTTTAGTACAAAATTTAAGGACAGTACAGAGAAGACCATATTATTAAAAAAAAAAAATAAATAGGCAGTTTGGTTACTGCTTCCAATTTTGAGCTGAGCTCCTACCACCTATTTTCTTCTGTTTCTCTTTGACTTTGCCAGGAGCTCACATGCTTGGAGGCTGCATCCTGCACACATGCCTGGCAAGCACCCCCAAGACCCCGCTCCTTCCTGCCACCCATCACCTGTGCAAATACACAGTTTCTCTGCCTTCCTGCTTCCCAAAGCATGCAGGCCAGGTATTCCTCACATACTGGAGGCTGCACAGTCAACTTGAGCCTAGGCTCAGCCAGAGAGGACAAACATGGCTGCAGGAGACAGCCAGTGGAAACGTGTACACAGCCTAGGAAATGCTGGGCCCAGCCCCACACACCTGGAGCAATTTCAGCTCTTTCCAAGCACAGCTCAGTAAAGTTACCCAGAGGATGCGGTGCAAATTAATTAAGTAGTGCAGGTACTTTGATGGTGCCATAACACTTGGTAGAGATAATTAGTACGCTTCTCTGTGGATAAACTGCCAAAGCTTTGTATTCCCACTGCAAGAGTCAAGTGGAGCAAGTTCTTAGTTTGCAAACCACCTTACACCGAATCCTCAGGAAACTTCCCGAGTTTAACAGCAGGGTTAGGATGCAGCACAGCATGCTTGGCTGCCCGTGTAAGCTGCCCTGCACCAACACCCCACAACCTGGAGTGTGCAGTGGGGCAACCAGGTACAAAAAGGGTAAGTATTTTGATGACAAAAGCAAAGATATCACAAGACACAGAAAAACCTGCCACAAAATCATGAGAGCAGCCAGTCTGCAAGAGTTTAGGTTATCTGTGATGCCCAGCATATGAGCAGGGGAAAAAATTGGACTTACAGAATCCCTGCAGGATATTCGGAATGGGAAAGCCACACTCTCTCCCAAGAGCACCAACCCACACCCTTTGGCCCTTGGCAGGTGAAGAGTCATGAGGAGGTGGCAGATTTTGGGAGACGTGAAATTCTGACTGTTTCGCCAGGCTGTGCCACGCAATACCACTGTCGTATTGGCTGGATTATAGAGCGTCCCTGTTCAGCCTGCAGCTGTGTGCGTTACTGATGTAATTGCAAGCCAAGCCAGAAAGAAGATAAAAGAAGAAGGAAAAAAAAGAAAAAAGAGAGAGAAAACAACACATTTTAGTTTTGGCCTATGACACTCAGGACATTTTACATCAGAACAAGTGGGCATTTGTCTGGGGTAGGTCTGTAAAGACACACCAGCAGAGATGTATTTATTATTTATCCAAGCTCTGGGCCTAGAGAAAGCAAAAGGCTTATGTAAACCCCCAGTTGGGATTTCTACATCCTCACTTAGACATTTGCTGTACCAGCTTTGCGTCGAGACAGTCCGCTTAATTAGGGAGAGTGCGCAAAAAGGATTCCTCCGTTGGAGAGTGGGCACCATTAAGCGCATGACTTTGAGCTGCTCTCGCAAGAGCTGAACTGTAATTTTCCTCAAAGAGGGCAGGGGAAGAGCCCAACTGCCTACTGCTGAAAGGAAACTGCAGGTGCTACCTCTGCCAATACAAAGCTTGTCCAAGGCCGAGCAGCTCAGCTCTCTGCTCCTAGCAGGAGGGAAGGAAGAAGGATGCCTCTTCCCACCCAGGGCAGTTGCCCTGGCAAGGAGAGTGGACAGAAGGGCTGCCCAAGGTGGACAGGGGCATCCCTTTCCCTTGCCTGTCGCTAGGAGGTGACAGTCACAAATCCTGCATCAAAATTAATAGTGAAATGAAGTCACATCAGCCTGACTATTTACATTTGGGTCCCTCACTTTTATTTTCGGGCACAATCATTCTGTAGGACTGCTTGGTATTGGACTGATAACGCCATGTAGTGATACACCCCAGACAAGTCCCACAGCCCAAATATTGACCTTTTGCTGGTAGTCAGCCTGACAAGGCAGAGGTTGGCGAGATGAAGATGCACGTTTTTTGCTCTGTGTATGGTAAGTTTTAGAGAGCAGTGGTGTCTCGGAGCTCAGTAACGGTCATACGCAGCATCACAATATTTTGATACGTAGCTCTGTAAATGTTAACTCACAGGAATTCAACCATATCTCAATAATTAAAAGGCTTTTGCTAATAACATTGGCTATAAAAGAGTAGGCAGCCAAATGAGGCTCACATTGTGTATCAAAGGTCAAAGAAGCAAATAATTTTTAATTGAATATGCAAATTGTACAAACTGTCTAGATGTCAAGAAGTTTGAATGCAAAGACGTGAACTTGCTAAGTCATTCCAGAAATCAAATGAGATAAATGAATCCTTTAATTAATTGATTGCAGTTAGAGAGCTCTCAAAAGCAACAGGGGGACCATTCCCAACTGCATGGGGAATTGCAGCCTAACCAACAGGGAGATGGCAAGAAACTATAAATTTACACTTCCAGACTGAAGATAGTTTGGGCTTTGAAGGTACACCACTGTTTACTACAGATTCAGCCATCTTCAGTTTTCAGATAGCTTCAGGCACCACTCTACTTCATTCCAACTCTTTATTTTGTGATTTTAGTCCTTATGGTTTCCTCCATTAACTCTCACCACAAATGCGTAAAAATCCCACAAAACCAAAATCTGACAGGCCACACAAGGGGAACAGCAAAGCTGCCTATACGCAATGTGTTGAGAAATGCAATGAACTAAACAAACAGAAAAGCAGGTGGTGTATTTTCTTAATTTGTTTCATCTACCTTGGGTGTTGCTTGGAACAGCATCAGGTCAGCATTTGCTAACAACCACGTGCATTTGCAGCAGATGGTCCTCCACTAAAAATGAGATCTCAGGCAGAGAGCTCTGGGGTGTCCTTGGGGGACTGAATAACCTGTCAGTCATGTATTTACACCTCTCTCCAGAATTCAGCCTGTGAAGCCAGCCCGAGTGAGCCATATACCCAAATGAGAAGGATAAGCAATTCTGCCCTGTCTCTCTCCTACCAAAGTACTAATCCATTACGTGGAGTATGTGCTCTGCAGCTTTTTTCTTTAACCAATAGTTGCAAAAGGATGGTGACTAGCAGTAGCCAAGCTCAGTGGTAGCTCCTGCACTGCCCAAAGAGCAGTCATAAATAAATCAAGGCAATAGACAAATAGGTTCTGGACAAAGAGCATAAAATACAAGCTAAGGCTGTAATGACGACATTTCTATTACACGTCAGTGCCCAGGGAAAGCTGGGCTGTGATTGTGTCTCACCTCTTAGATTTCCCTACGCTGGCTCATGGATGAATTTTTAAAACCTTATTTTGACGCAGTATCTTTGAACCTCAGCTCCATCAGACGTGGTGGGAAGCTGACAGACATCCTCTAACTCCACAAAAGGGCTTTTTATGGTTTAGGGTACAGAGTAACCCTAGCTTGTCTGGAAAAGTAAGAGTGCAGAAGGCGCCTTGTGCACATTGCCAAGCGTGAAACCTAGTTTGAAGGTGAGAAAGTGGTTTGCAGCGCCATCACTGTGGTGCGACTGGAAACGCAGCCTGACTTGCTGGGATGCCAGAGCAGCCTCCAGTTTTACAGCCTGCTGCTTAAGCCTTTGCCCCCTCCCACACTGCTTCCTCCAGTGCTATCACCAGCACCTTCACTCACCCCATGGTCACCCCTCCAGCACAACAGAAGGAAACCCAAAACTACTCTAAAAGATCAAAGCAGGGGATATTGATGCTCATCTAGCTTTCAGCCAGAGCACTGCTTATTTTAAGGGATTTAGTGGTGCAACCTGCCATGCCAATAGTTGCATGTCAGGAGATGAAGACTCAATACACTCTAGAAGATTTTCCAAGCATAGAATCAGGGCAGATGCCCTGGAGAAGGTTTGCCTCTTCCTCCTGCCACTGAAGTGTCTGGGGAATACGTATTTATCCCATTTAAAGTCGATTCACAGGTTGGGGTGGGGAGGAGAGGCTCTTTTCCTGTGTGCATGAACACACACTCTGCGTTTCCTCATATTTAAGATTGAAATAATCCTACTTATATCCTCTGTGAATCATTTTAAAATCTGTGGATAAAAATGCAACAGCAGATGACCTTATGAAATAGAAAGATTACCTGTATTCCATGGCACAGAAAAGATTTGCTGTTACCCAAGCACCTCGGCTCCCTTGAGCACACACTGCATTGCTGTTCCCATACCAGGGCTTTCTCAATTCGTGAGGAGCCAAGGCCTAAAGTTTCCCTTATGGAAGCATTTCTATAAATCAAAAGGGGAAAACTTCTGCAAATCATCCATCCCCAAGCACACTGTCGTACATGATAGAGACTTCTCCCAGCCAAAGGCAGGGAAGTAAAGGACCCTGTAAAATTTCCTCAATTAATCGAGTTTAGAGTCCTAGTTGCAAATCTGCTTAAACATAAGCTGTCTTCCTAAACAGCTAACTGATGTCACCCAAAGGATGATTGTAACTGTTGCTCACAGGCATCTTTCCTTAATACCTCTGTCTTCCAGACTCCCATCCAAAGACATTATTTCTCTGATAAAGCACCAAAAAAAAAAAAAAAAAATCATCACACAACTGCTGCAAAAACATTTAGCTCTTCAGTTGCTTGGTGGTGATATTTGAAAGGATATAAACACTCATCCATATTTTTGGCTAAGCTATTTACAGTAGCTGCAAGTGCCAAAAAGATGCAGGTGTGCTTATTTAAGCATACTCCTGTGGCTTCTTTCTGAGCTGATGTGCATTTTGGGTAACTGAGCTTTCAGAAAAGCACCCATCAGCTCTGACAAGGTCCATCACCACGAGTGCTGCAGGGCGCAGGGAGAATGAAGCCCAGGTCCCGTGCAGACCCTGCATCTCATAGAGGCTGTCAGGGAGAGGTGGGAACAGAATGCTGCATGGACTTGGTCATGCTAGCGTGAAGGTAACTTCTCATGGAACGGCTCATTCCCCTCCTGCGCAGGTAGAAGTGTGTGTTTTTATAGCTGCTATCACACTGCGGTGGTTGCACCGCTTTAAATATCCTTCCCAAAATAGTACAGCAATATCTTTAGAGAAATAAAGCTGCTTTCCAAAGTTATATTTTCCATAGAAAGTCTGGAAAACTTTACACACCTTAGCAGAAGGCACATCTGCTCTGGAAGTAGCGCTGCATAAAGAAAGTTGTTATTGAATTACTGTGACATTGAGCCTGAAGCACTGCATCAGGCTGCAATCCCATCAGTCACACCCTGAGGCAAGGAAAATCATCCCTGTGACCTGCACTCTGCCTTTTTTGTTGTTGTTAACTGCCTCTTTAGGTAACATTACCCAGTCATCAATCACCTTGTGGGTTTACAGCTTTGGGTAATCCAAAATGGACTATAACCAGCCTCACTGCTCTCTTCGAAGAAAAAGATTCACTGTGTCCTAGAGTGTTTGCTTTAAATCAAAATGCTCTAATGGTTGAGAATCGATACTCTCTCTGTTTGGGGCAAAAGATCTTTAATACCCAACTTCGAAATATTCTTGTGCCTACCAAATCTTCTCAAGCTCATCCTATGAATTACCCCGCCCCATGACCACCAGTCTCCTACCTGCGGGTCCATCAGACCCAGGGTCACCATACAGCTGTCCCTTCTGCCACTCCGTGCAGAAATCCTTTCCTCATGAAAAAGCCAATGGCTTAGCAGCAGCAATTGCTTTGTGTTCTTGCCTTGAACCTGATGTGAGCTCTCAGATGTCCAGATGGTTTCACAGCTTCGAGAGCTCCCTGTTCAGCAATCTGTTGAAATATTTGTGCCTTCTCCACATTTCCTTTGTGAAGCTGAGGGCTGTGCACAGGGGCTAGATGTGGGGCAAACACTCACTGGTCCCAAGGAGCAACCCTTCTGCTGCCCCACACCACAGAAACCTTTCAAAGTGGGGGACACTGGTAAAGGTCAGGTTTGCAGAGTACCTCCCCAAAAGCGCACCAGGTCCCAGCGTGCCTCAGCAGAGCCTGGATCTTTGCAGAGGAGCGGCGGCGAGTCGTTGCCAAAGAGGGGGGCAACGTCTGAGTCATCACCACGCACCTCTTGCAGATAACAGGCTTGATATGCTTCATTACTATCAAGAGCTCCAGCCTGGCTGCCAGCATCCATTTTGCAACCCCAAATGTAAATACAATTTCCCCATCTAGTGGTCCAGCAGAGAAAAGAGGCCCCTTTTTCTCCTCCAGCTGATGGGGAGTCACATCTGGAAGGGACACCTCCCAGCTGAGTGCTCATCCATCCCCAGCTCTGCTCATCCCAGCAGCTAGCATGGGAAAAATGGAGATAAGCCCCACAGCAGGCTGCAGACCTGCTCAAAGAAAGGTTTAAAAAAGCAGACAAAGCAAACAAGCAAAGTTACTTTGCATGCTCCAATGAAAAGGGTGTATAAAGACGTGTATTCCTTCAGCCCAGTGCATTTTGAAACTATCAAGAAACTGGTCTCCTGAAATACCAGAATTGCCTTGGAAACTCTGACAAGCCATTAGCTGTGACAGCAACAAAACAGCTTCCTAGAGCTCAAATCCTCATTCACCGAATACAGGCCTGACAGCCAGCGTTATTGGAGCAACACGCAGAAATAATAAACTAAATCCCCTCGGTGAGGCAGCTTTCAGCTGCAGTGAATTACATGTTTCCTTAGGCCATTTGTTGCTGTGATTCTCCTTGCTGTGACAGGATTAAGGCAGAGTGATGGGGCAGTAGTGCCTGGCCTCTGTCACCTCCTTCACTGCCAGCTGGACTTCCCAGAGGCTTTCAGAGAGCAAAGGATGGGTGGGGCAAAAGCAGCCCCCATCCAAGGTGATGCAGGGAGAGCTGTGCCCAGGCACCTCCCTTACTCCCTTCCTGCAATGAGGATACAGGGTGGTGGTGGCCACCCTCACGGTGCTTCCCAACACATTATCTTTGCAGCAACGAAGGTGGGAAACTGACTTTTGGCGCTACTGAAGAAGCAGAAATACCCCCCTCACAGCACAGTCCCAAGCAGCGAGACCCCAGCCCAGGCTCCTGCTTGCCTCCAGCCACTCTCCTTTTCCCCGTGACTGGTCCTCACAGCACTGAAACTAAACCCCACGCCCGAGACGTGCCACCCCTTTCCAGTCTAACCCCAAACCACACTCTGTTCCCTTTGTTTTCCACTTCGAGTAATTGCCCAAACCCAGTTTGAAATGGATACTCTGTGACATTCACGATTAAAGCTACTTATGGCCAAGAGAACTTAATATCACACGTAATACAGCCAAACTCCCTGGATGCAAAGCTGGATCGAGAAGCCCAAACTGACCCCATTGCTATGCAGAATTTCTGACTTGTTCAGTTTTCTTTTGGAAAGAGTAATCAGGGAGATATTTTTGCTTGACCCATTATAATGCAGAAACTTCCTCCTCTCTGTCATTTTCCATCAGCAGCAGAGAATTAGTTTCTTAATTCCCATTTTGTTTTAGGGATTTTCCATAGAGAGCATCCAGTGCATGAAAGAATGATACACACCCACTTCTGTTATATAAAACAATCCACTTCTTTTAGACATACTGCAACTTATCTGTTCCATGCGGTTTATATGTAGTGTTTGGTCTGTTCATGAAAAGAAATAACTTACAGCTTTACAGAGAATGAGATATTCCCATAAATATCACATTTCATTTTAAGAGAGAAAGTCCAGTTAAGCTCGTAAGAGAAAAAGGAAGGAATTGGCCAACTGGATCCTGTCTATTCAGAGCTTTTGTTTGGGGCTTTCTTGACGGCTCACATTAATGTAACAGACGGCGTTTCTTCATAACAGCCTTTGGTTCAGACTGGCCATAGCTGGGAAATAGTTTGATACTCCAACTTAAGCCATGCAAAATATTTTGCTGGCGACTTCAACAAGGGAAAAACCCCTTGGGGTGATCTGGTCTGCGCAGCCTGGGGAGGGGGGCCAGGGGGAGATGAAGCTGCTTCTGGCCTGTGACTTCAGATGACTCTGGGCTTGGAGAATGTGAAACGCACATGAGACAGAGGTGGGGAGCACGGGGCATCAAAGGGAAAAAATGTCCCTGGCCAGCACATGCTCCCCTGAGCTGATCCTTATCCCAGTGATCAGCTGTGCTCATCCCTCACAGGGAGGAGAAAGGGAGAGCTGCCAGATATCTGAAGGGAAAAGCACAGCTAAATCCACATCCATTTTGTTGTAGTTGTAAAGAGGACAAGACAAGCCTTTTCAGGTTTTATTATTATTGGAAGCAGCAAAGTTTGAGGACTCGGGGAGTGCAAGGATGTGGTGGTGGACTTCACATACAGGAAGCTAGGAATGTTTAGGAATTTTTTTTTTCCTTAAAAAAAAAAATTGTATAAACACCACAGCAGAGAAATTAGGAGTCCATTATTCATATCCAGGGCAAACAGCACAGCAGGCTCAGCTGTAGGAAGCTCATGACCAGATAAGAAGCAGCACCCAGCTAAGCACACACATGAGTTCAGGGTGCTGGGAGTCCCATCATTAGCCAGTCTGGAAAGTGCCTTGAGAAAAGGCAGGTTTCATGCCACCCAACTTTTAGGGACCCCCAGATTCTGTCTCTGTGTAGTTCCCAGCACCCTCAGTATTCGTTGTCTAAGGAGGAGCAGGAGGTATAAGCCCTGGGAAGAAATACTGCTCTGACAGCCTGGAACCTGGACCACACCAGGCGGTTTGCACATTTTTAAGTACAATGTAGCTCTGAGTTCCTCCCAATGTTTTCCTGGTCTAGTGCTAACTGTCAGATGAAGTTTTGTATGATGCTTTTCTGGAAAGTGCTGTCAAAGGGCCATCACCTTACGCCTCTGAAACCACCAGGTTCTCATTGCTTTGCCCTTGAAGAGGAGGCTTTCTTTTTTCCTTTCCCTAAACAGATGAATAAGTCCTTCTCAAACATGCAGTTGGATTCAGGGGACCCAAACCACTCTCTCCACAGAACATAAACAACTTCGAGAGCAGCCTGAAAACTTTCCCACACTGAGGTTGTCACCTTCTCCCCTCCCTTTAGGGGGATCACTCAAACCAGGACAGTAATTTGGTTTTCTGGCTCTCTCCCTTTTCACTCCTTCATTCAGTGTTAACAAAAACATGACCGTAAGCCAAACACAGAGCAACATCTGTGGAGAGGAGATGCATCTGGGATGGACGAAAGCAGGAGCTGCAGCTCATCTTGCACGGGCCACCTCAGAGGGCAAAACTCTCCCTGGGCCACTGAGCCTGGCCAAACCCCTGCTGCATGCAAGGGCAAAGCATTCCAGCAGCAATGCCATGAGAACTTCAGGTCATCTACAAACACTGATACCAACCACCAGCAAGCAAACGGGGCAGGGGGGGGAAGACTATGCAGCAAAGCCCAACCCGCCAGATGAAGCCTGCCCATCAGTCAGCTGCCACAGGCTGATGCCGCTCAGGACTGGCAGCATCAACCCAGCCCAAATCAGGCACCTGCCCCTCCTGGCCTCCATCCTTGCTTTTCAGTTTGTCCTCCAAGAAGCGTAGTAGTCACTTGGTGCTAAGGGTCGCCAAGATAACTTTCTCTCAAGAACTGAAATGTCAAGGAGAGAGACACAAGAAAGCCTGAGCTGGAGCCTTTCGCAACAGGAAGGAGGTTGTTACAGCAGTAATTTACTGTGGTAGGTTTTGCAGCATGATTGCAACATATCATTACACCAGTTTTATCCTTTTCCATTTGGCAGACGCCGATTCCTTCCCCCTGTTTCTTATAGAGAACAAGCCAATGTGGCTGCATTTCAAATGGCTTCAAACTCTGCCAATGGCAATAAAAAAACCCATAGCTGAAAAGTTCTCACAATTGCATTAACTTACCCAAAACTAATACATACTTATATACACACATATAAGTAAAAAATATACACAGTTCAGCCAACTGGAAAGGGTGGTGCCAGAGAAATGGTGGGGCTGGTCTCCTCTCCCAGTAGGTAAAACAAACAAAAGATGGGTTAAGTAGGAGCCAGAAATGAGATGGGCTGCGCAGGTCTCCAGACAGATAAACTCTTGCTTACTTGCTATCCTACTGCCTCAGCTGCATTAGGTACTTTCCCAGCACAAAGAGAGACCACGTGTTCTCTTTGCAAGATTTCTGTGCACTGTAAAACATGGAGTCAAAAGTCAGAGCCCACAGAGACAGGGGATCAATGTTGTGTTGGTACCATGGGGAGTGAGCATTCATGGTACAAAACATCTGGTGACATTTCTCCGCCTGCCCCCAGGCTCATCTTCGCTCTTCCAGTAGAGTCCAACAGTAGAAAGTACACAGCGGTTCATTACAAGACTTTCTTTGGGATGCTAAAAGGAGTATTTTTGTTGCTGAGCCCTTTACTGACACCAATGGAAATAATAAATAGCTCCTATTAAGTCACCAAAGTTTGAGTAGGGCAAAGTTGAGGAGAAAGGGGACCACTCAGTCTCTAGGGAGTTCCACAGCGCTGCTGCAGTGGGACTGAACACCTCCGTGCAAGAACCTGAAGCTGTGAGCAGAGAAAGCGAGCTGGGAGGGAAACAGAGCTGTCACTGCCTCCACGAGCAGCGTGACGAGAGTGGGATTTATTATACATAATTTTGTACTTCTACGGCATTTCTTCTCCTTTGTTTTAAGCTTTGGGATGGCAAGATGTTTCTGCTGATGCATCTCCGTTCACGTCCAACTGCTTTTTGCAAGGAACAACTTTATTGCCAATCATCGTGACCTTGCAGGAACTGCTGTTCCTTTCTCTGAACGAACTGCCAATTCAGGAGCTGGCAGCACACAGCACAGGTGAGGAAGAAGCTGAGAAACAGACTGAGGTTGGGAAGTGCATCCCTCCTCGCGCTTGGCAAAACAGGGGGCTTCACAATGGGGTCACAGACCCACCACCTACAAGGACCTCTGTTGTTTGTACAGCAAACCTGCAGGGAAAGGAATTTTACTTCCTCGCTATGTTTTCTGGAGCCAGCAGGCAATGGGGGCAATATTTGGGAATATCTCAGATGGAGAAAGATGCACTGGATGGCATGAAAGTCTAAGTTCTCCTATTTGATCCTATTTAAAGTCCTATGACTTGATTCCTACTTGAAAGCAAGGCATTATATTAATCTTCCCATCTCAGTGATAGGGAAAGAGAAATTGAGTATCAGCTCAGCTCAGCTCTCACCTAATGGAGGATACTCCTGAGATGTTTTCAGAGGATGTTAAAATAAGACAATATATCACTTTAATTAAAGGAAAATAAATTGCTTCAGGGTACTGAGCTTATCTTTCTGAGGAGCTGTCTGTAATTCAACTGAAACAGTGTGATTCTCAGAAGTATTTACACACTCTGGCAAGCATCTTCATTTAAAAAGATATTAAAGAAAATAGTTGTGACTGTTGCAATGAGTCTTCAGCTTAGGACTAAGTAATTAGCAATTAACATATAGTGATAATTCTCTATCTGTGTTCTAGATTTGAAACTTTGGTTAAGCTCCAATGCAATCAAGAAACACTTGTTTCTAAAATATCTTATTTACAACTTGATTCACAGTTGTGCCAGACTTGAAAGGGATGGCAGGAAGAAGAAAGGAACAGAGAAGCAGCCACTACTCTTTCTTCCAAATTAAATTCTTGTTTATGATTTCAGTAGTGTGGCATGAAGTAACCACGAGCAATGAAATAATTTGTATTTTCTTATTTAAGAATGTGAGGTTTAGAAAGAATATTTTCCTTAAAAAACAGACTTTAATATCTTGTTGGAACAATAAAGCCATTCTTTAAAAGGTCAGCTATTACACCTCCTATGAAAAAAACGATAATTTTATTAATCCTGAGTGACTTCTTCAAATGAAACAATAGATGACTTATTTCTTCCCGTCTTCCTGCATATATTATCAGCAAAGCATTAATGAAAAGGAACTCTGGTGAAAAGCCCTCTGAAGGTTTTCTAAAATGCAGATCAGCTCAGTACAGAATAGCAAACGCGTATGTGTGGTAAACGGAGTGAACAAATTTGCAGGAAACAAATCTGCTGAATGAGCATCTCAGCAGTAAGAGGGTAAAGCTTGTACATTGTATTATATTTCAGTATGAAACACACTTGAATATGAATACTTCTATATGCAGATAGACCCTCCAACCATGAAAAACTGTTTTACAGTTCATTTTGCTGCTTGAATTTCATAAGGCAAACAATCTACTCCCTCATGCTTTCTGCACTGTGGTGGGCCCCACTTCTCAGGCACCTGGTCAGCTGCTCTTGGGCACGAATCCCAAAAGCAGTTCCCTGAGGAGATAAATTTCACCCGCCCAGCAGTTTGGGTTAGCAAACGCAAGCTTGAATGTGTGGGGAGTGAATTTCACTCTGTGTGTAATTATCCAGTAAAGGAAGATAGAGATTTACCATGTTTGGATTATTTTCCTATACAATTACCAACGTGTTGAATGCAAGAGATTCTTCTGCAATAGCTTCTGCTCTGGTCAGCAATCTAAACACGATTTAAATGTTCATGTCTGTATTACATACTGCAAAACACTAAAATGTATTTGTTAAAAAATTAAATAAAGGATGAAAGTCACCAGGGAGATTTCAAGAGGGTTTTATACCAGAAGGTTCTTGTCTGATTATTTAGCAGAAGCTCATTTTTAAACACTGTGCAGTCAACCTCTGAAGGAAAGCTCGTAAAGACCTAATCCTTCAGAAATTAAACTTTTACAAAATCAGTTTACTGTTCTTATTAAATAACTGTTTCTACTATAATTCTGAAAGCACATCCAAGCCCACTAGTGTCAAGAGAAAACTGAGCAAACAGAAGAAGCTGTGAATATCTACTATAGATAACTAGTGCCTATAAAACAAAAAGAAAAATTCTTTCAAGAAAATCTACAAATACCACCAAGTCTGCAAACTATAGATTCACCTCAATGGTATGAAATCCTCACCAGTGCTAGATCCCCATTGACTTAAGTAAATCCCGGATGTAGAGGAAGTGAAGGTTCCCAACACTAAGAAAACTCTATACAAGCTAATTCAAAGAAAATTCTGACAAAAACCTTCTGAGAAAATTCAGAGCAAAACCTTTACACTAGAAACCAGGCTGGATCCAAACCAAGGTAGCATGTTGTAAAATAGGAACACGCACACACACACACTCCCAAATGTGAGAGGATTAATTGGGAAGTGAAAGGGATGGATAATGCACTTCATTTACTTCACACTTAATAGGAGGATCCGTTACTTGAAATGAGAGTCATAAGGCAAACCCTACCTGTTGGTCACCAGGGAAGAACACTTCACTGGATATATTCATTAGTGGCACTGAGCAGGCATTTTGAGACCAGTTTCCATAACAACCTTACCAACTCTTTCCTCAAGAGGCAGTAGCTCGTTTGGAGCCCATCCCTGGGTTAGCGCTGCTGGGGCTGTTTCCTACTGCTTTTAAATGTAAAATTCAGTCTCTGTCAATACAAAGTCCCTGCCTTTTTCCTATCTAGTTGCTCAGGACTGCAAGAGCCACCTTCAATAATCCCAAGTAACATCTGCTTAAACCATTCCAAATGATTTGGCATCTTCAGCAAACTTTGTCACTCACTGGTCACCTGTCTTCCCACATAGCTCTGAGTTCATTCCATAATGGAGCGCTCTGGATTCTCAATGGAGACCTTCTTCCCATGTGAAGACTGGCCATTTGCTCCTCCCTTTTTTTCTGCTTCATATGTGTTTATTAATCCACTAAAATAAAACAAAAATCCTTCTTACCCTGCAACGGCTTGGTATCTATAGGAACATGTGCTGAATCACTGATAACAACTTTTCTACACATCCAAAGGCACTAGATAAAGTAGGATGTTCTGTTCCTGACAACACCTTAAAGAAATGATAGTTTGGTAAGTACGCCTTCTCATGGTGGGAGCTGCCATGCCTGTGCAATTTGTTTCTTTTTATTACAGCATCCCACCTCTACAAGCTTTTAACAGATCTTTTATAGTGATATCCTGACAGAAACCAGGCATTTCTTTTCATGCACTGTACTTGGTTTTTGTTTAGATCTGCAGCATTCGTGCATAAAATGAGTCCACATTTGTTTCTTGTCTGTGTTTATGTGCTGTGATTATCAGATTGTAATAGTCTATTATTTCTTCTCAGATTTTATTACACTCTACAATTTTTATTCCTGGATTACAGGATTTTCATTATTTCATCTGCTTGTGATGTGTCACCCATACTTGTGCAGTCTTCCATGCACAGTGGCTTTCCCAGTTTGGGGGGGGAAAGCATAAACCACTTGGTGATGCATAGTGCCACCAGAATAACTGTGACCAACCTTGGCTCATGTGAAGCCCATCTTTCTTGTGTACACTAACTTCAACACCTGTCCTACTTTTAAGACACCTAAACTCTGCATCCTAGTGCTACCTTTTCAACTAGGTATCCCCCTTTACTTCTTCGCCTTAGCTTTACAGTTGGTCACATCCTCAACATGATGATGCAGCCTTCAACATGACCTGTACGCCCAGCCCTTCTCTCTCCCTGTCACCTCAGCAGCACAATTTTCACAGTTGGAAATGGAAACACAATCAAACCCTTTGATGTTTTTGTAGCTGTGAGGTAAAAAAAAAAAAAAAAAAAAGATGAAGCCTCCCTGATCTAGGAAACTGCTGGCATAGCAACAGCAGAGAGGAAAATTGGAGCAGAATATTTTTCAGCAGTAAACCATTATTTTTAAGGACTCTAAGGGTAACCCTTCCCTGTTTAGCAGGCTCTTTGACAAAGGGCTGTCTGTGAGGAAGGAGAAAAAAAATGGTTATTTGCAATTTGGGATTGAAATTTCCAGAGTCTCACACAAAAAAGTGATTTTTCAACAGATGCTGTGGCTTCTTCTTCATTACTGAGCATGAAATGCTAATTGAAAACAAGGTCAAGGTGAGTCACGTCTTGATCAAACAACATATGTTCATTAAAGGAAAATATTGCCAAACAAGCTTGATTGTCTCCAAATCATTTCTTTAGTCTTTAGCTTTTTCAGTTTCTTTTAAGATACAATTTAATGTTTATGGATTTCAGTAAGGAATCTGATATACTGTTGTTTGATATCCTGAGGGAAGCCATTAATTAAGTTGGCTTGCTCTGAAATGCAGTTAAATTGATAGAAAACAGGCCACAGAGCTTCAGGAAAAAAGGCTAATTGTAAACCAGACTCCTCCTAGCATCTACCAGAACTTCCATGGGGCAAGGTTAGGTCCTTCTGACCCAGCATAAGGGACCTGAAAAGGCAAGCTGGGACAAGCTTCTCCCTTCAAGCAGAGTTGGTGCTAAATAGTTAAGGAGCTGCAGAAAATGAGGGAGAGAGCTCGAGATGGCAGAGCTAATGAAGCAAGGTTTGTGTGGGACACTGCCTACACTAATGTGTCTGGGAAACAGGGAATCTAACTGATACGCTGTCAATCATCAAAACCACTGACAGCTAAGACAACCTGGCTGTCAGAATCTGGCTCTGACAGCAGAGAGCAAATTGCATCCCAGTGCACAGGGCGACACTGCAGCCGAGTAACTCGGAAAATGGTCAGCTACCGTTGCCTTATTTAATGACTTGTGCATCGAAGGTCACCTGCTAACGTGGCTGAATTTTACTTTCTTGTGTATCCAAGGTCTAACGCTTTTTCTATTACATGCACACACGTCTCTGACAAATGGATTTCTGAGTTCGAGCCCGTGTAGCTGTCATCGACCTCACCAGCGGCAGTCAGGTTGCCAGTATTCAGCTGTCTGTCAAAGAACACTTTGCAGCCCAAAAGGCATATAATTGGAGAACAAAAGAGCGAACTCAGCTATTAGTACCAGCCCCAAACATCTGGATACTGGCTTTAGTTCCACAATAAACCAAGTCGGTGCTTAAGCTGGATATGGATTGGCAAGTCCTTGACAACAGGTTTCCTATGAGTTGCAGAACTTCTGTTTTGTGGTCATAGAAGAAACAAGGGGGGCGGGGAGGGGGTGGCGAAATTATGTTTTTCATTTGGAGGCTTTATTTTCCAGTTCAAAGAAAATGAGGAAATACAGATAAATGGGAAATTAATATTATGTTTCCCCCCAAATTTAAAATGTATTTGTTATGGTTGTGGTCACTTATACTCCATTTGTGCTTTAGGGGCTTAACATGCATGTAATAAAAAGATTTTTCCTGAGTGAAGGAAGTCATACAATTCTGCTCTCAAGGACAGGTTGTGTGTTCCTGACCTACACTCCAAAGCCTTTGACACCTGATTCACATCACATCAGCAGCACAACAGGAATTTGCAGCACCTTCAGCACAGAAACACAGATGGCAAAAGCCCTCTCCCCTTTCCCAGACCTCATCCAGTCACCTGTAGGGCACCTCCTTCTCACCCAGATGAAACCTTGGCTGGATGTTATCACTCTGGACCACCGTAGCCTTCCACCTCCCAGACATATCAGTGCTGCGCCATACCCACAGAGTCCAAAGCCACAGGGGTCTTTGGGCAAGTTTCAGGGAAAGGGCCCTTCTGTAAAGGGCAGCACTTCTGCCCTGTGCAAGTGCTATAGTGGGGCTTTTTCACTTTGAAGGTGAAAAACAAACTGTCTGGCCTGCAGAACTGTCCAGATCCCTGTGGCTGCCAGAGGGGATGACCACAAAAGCCAAGTTCACCCTCCTGGGAGGGTTTTCCCCAATAGCCCTGACCTGCAAGGAGAAGGCAGGCAAAGCAGCTCCCTCTGGGCAGCCACAGCCTCCCTGGCCTCCTCCACCAAGGACGTGGCAGCCACCAAGGTTGTGGCCATCAACTCCCTCCACTGAGGGAATTGTACCTTGCCAAGCTTGGTGCTGATTGCAAGATCAATTTCATGCACCACTAAGGATTTAAATACTGTATGTAAACCAGAACACTTTGAAGTGTTCAAAACTTCAATACCTCTAAAGGGTTTTCATCAGAACAGAGAAGCAACTGCTATGAAGACATCTGTGAATAGCTTATTCCTCATCCTAGAGATACAATTTCTTCCTAGTGCATGCAGGAATGTGGCATCAGGTCCCTGAAAGCTCCCCAACATACATGGAAAGCTGGATAAAACCTGAATGGACCAGAAACCTTTTGTGCGTGTGAAAAAGGGTTTGTACAATATTCACATTTACCTTTTATTTCCAGAGGTTTGGGATTTTTTTCTTTTTTTTTTTTTTAAAAACAGACTTGTGCAATTTCAATTATTCAGAGTATTTCAAAGGATGAAAAACGCACTACAGAAACTTATACCAAATTTCTGATGGAACACAGCATTTTGCGCTCTCATCTGTACCATGAATGACAATAAAACTGTCCTGGCTGATAACATGGGAATTTAATCCATCTTTGACATCATTTCTGGAAGTGCGGCAAGTTTCCTTCAAAGACAAACATCTTTTCATTGTTAACAGTAAATATTTTTAGAAGCTGTGAGACAGGCACATTACTACAGTTCCCAAAAATCTCAACCAAGAAGAGACCTCATTCCCTGCATCCTTACTCTGTAGGTCCAAAACACCCTTTCAGAACTTGCTGTGTCTTTAGAGGCCCTAGCGTCTTTAAAGTGCTTCTGCAAGGAACAAGTAGTTCCCGTTAATCAAGCTGTTATTTATCTAAGTGACTCAGCTTGAACAGTGAATGACAATATTTTGAAGATATTGCTTCTCAGGCAAAAATCTGCCAAGTATTATGAGCCCATTCCCACGTCATACACAGACAGAAACTAGCAAAGAGACATTTGGTAGAGAATTTAAGCAGAGAAAAGCTTCTCTGTGCCCCAGTTCCCAAGTTTTGTTTCATTTTAATTTCAAAACAATGTGTGTTTGCATGCATGCTGACTTGAAGCCTCCGTGGGAAAAAAAAGCCACCACAAACACAAAGCACCAGTCATAGTTCTGCAATGTCTATTAGATCAAAATCATCCTGTGAACAGCAGCAACGTAGAGGGTTGCTGAAACTTCGTATCAATGGCTTAGTCAAGATGTCATTCTCCAAACATGCACTGAACAAACTGTTTTGGGAATGGACACAGGGGCGTTCAGACTGAGCTGAAGGGGGGGGGGGTGTAGGGGTGTGGTGGAAGATAAAAAAAATTAAGCCACTCTTGGATTTACTGGGTGTGGTTTGTTTCAGTTTTCAGGATTTGTTTTTGTTTGGTTGGTTGTTTTTCTATATGTAAATACTTTTGGTAGGTTATTAAACACATCAATTTATAACACTAAATTTCATTCAGTTGCCTCTTCAGTTACTTTATGATAAGGATTCCTAAAGCAATGCAAATGCCCGCTTGGAAGAGAAAACCCTCTTATCTTACAGCACCAACATCTTCTAACAAAAAAGCGAGTTCATTACTGTGGAGACAAATCCCACTTTTCCCTGGGAATTAAGCACCTACACAGTTTGAAAGCCGTCTGGCAAGTTTCACACCTAAGCAGAGGAACTGAGAACAGATTTTGATTCTTTTCTTTCTTTCCTGCTTTACAGGAAAAGAATCTCATCCTTACAGCCATTAGTAACACAGTTTGTCTCTTATTTTCAGGCAAATTCACATTGTAAGGCAGCCACCAGGAAGGTGAGGGAAACAGTGGTGTAAGTGGCACAGGAGATCCATATATAAAAAACCAAACCCAATACTTTTGATGTGTGTTCCCGGGACTTGAACTAATTTGCTTTTTATTGTATAGGGACCCTGATCTGTTGCAATAGGGATGTAAGAAGGAAGCAAGCACACATTTAACTTGTGTTGGAAAGACTTGAATAGGTCCCAGTTTTTACTCTTCAAGCTGTAAATGCTGGAAGGGAATCCATTGCAGAACGGGATTTAAAAAGCACCGGAGGACGCACCCCGCTCCCAGGCGAACAGCGGCTGCGTGGTCCCTGGCAGCCTCTGTGCCTTTATGGAGCACCCAGACCCTGTAACAACAACTCTGCCTCGCGCTGCGGCTGTGAGAGCACACAGCAAGGGCTCAAGGAAAGGAGGAGAGCAGCAGGCCAAGTCTTGTATTTTTGACCTTACCTTTACCACAACATCTTCCCAGGAGAACTTTGCTGGGAACACAGAGGCACTGGCAAGCTCTTGCCTGAACCTCAGTTACTTGCTGTAAGGTACAAAGCCTGCAGGAACGGCCCTTGTGGCTGCACTATCCATGAGTCGCAGCTTCCATTTGGGGTCAAACTGTTCAGAAACAGCGTGCTTTATGATGTGCCAAACAATTCATTTCTGCTTTGTCTTTATTTGGGGGCTGAACAAACCCAGCCACTGTTGTGTATTGCAGCAGCAGAGTATTTTTCTTGGAGCAGACTGAGAAACAGCGTACGTTTTCTCAGATTCTGAAAACTCCAAGCTTCTGCGGTCAGAGGCCAAGACAGCCCCACTGATAAACCCAGAAGCATGGTTTTACCCACCACTCGACGGAAGCTGCCCTCCCCCTCTCGCACCAGCCCTCTCACCCTGTGCTTTGGGACTGGGAGGACACAGATGCGCAGCTCTGCAGCGTGGGGGCTCAGCTCTCCCCCACGGATGGGCTGACCCTGCAAACACAACACCTCGCTCACCTTTTGCAATGCTGTCAGAAATCAATGCCAAGCAATGCTGTGCCTGCAGCCCTGTGATGGAAAAATAATTCAGGGAAAAACCCTCAACCCGAAAATCAATAGTCTAAGAGACCCTGGCCAGTCCCAGTCTGCTGGAGAACGGGGTGGAGAGAGCTAAAGCACTGGGGAGCCACGGTGCAAAACCTACACATTTCCAGTGAGCAGAGCAGCAGGCTGGCTCAGCAAGAAGCCTTGATTTTAGGAAAGGCCAAACATCGACAGATTTTCTCAGCACCCACCACAGATGAGCACTGCTGAGGAGGAGCATGATGGAGCCTTTTCCCCAAGGCAGGAGCAGCCCTGCTGAGCTTATGGGAACACGCTCAAGATCCTGCGCCTCTCAGCTGGCTACAATAATGTCTGCTTTACCGACAGGACTTTAGAGAGGCACCGAAGGCAAATATTAAGATATAAAAGTACCTAATAAAACAAAGCATTAGAGCTTAAATTGAATTGGGACTCTGCTTGGCTCCCTCACAAGAGCCAACACATGCCAGGACCAGTTTCATTGGTGAGGAAAGGTTAACACCCTAACAATTAAAATTTTTCCCATGCTGATATTTTCCATTTGTTCCTTAACAGTGGAAATAACTGATTTTTCATCTAGAGCATAGGAGCAAGAGGTCACATGCTGTCCCTCCTCAGAGACGTCATGATGATTGTCTGGAAAGGCTCATGGCCCCCAGGGGCTGAACAGGCCCGGATGGGCAGTAGCTGGGACCCCACAGGCTCCTCTCTTGCCGGGCCAGCAAACCAATGCCAGAATTCACAGCCCTCTTCCAGAGCTGGGGTAAAGCTTTGCTCTTTCTGCGGCGAGAGAGCGCAGCTCTGCTGACGGTTGCGGTCAACATCCTCTCGAGGAGCTGCTGTATTTTCTCCTGTGTCCAAAGTCATCTATTTATTTTGAAACAGTGACAAAGCCTCTGCTGCTCTCCAGACAACACCACTGCCGTGTCAGTACAAAACATCCCCCCCCTCTGCCTCTGTCTGGCCACCCCTCCCTGCATCTGCCTGCTTGCGTGTGACGGGTGGGAGGAAAGCAATTTCCTTTTGCTAAATTATCCCTCTAAAAACTTACCTCAGTTGTTTCTGGACAAGCCTAAAATTGTGTACCTCTCCCAGCCACTCGCCTCTGCTGCTTTCTGAGCCACAGCTTCCTTTTCTGGTCCGCGAGCCTAACTCTGGAGCGCAACGCGCTGCCTGTGCCATCCTGACCGTTCAACATCAACCAGGTGTTTGGGCTGGGGAGAGTTTCTTCGGCTGTTCCTCCAGCATGCACAAAAAGGACCATGGTGAAGGTCAATGAAGTGGTATGCTACATGAATATTTTTTCTTTAGGTTCCTAAATCACTCTGTATACCAGGAAAAAACCCCCAAACCCTGGCACGAAAGCAACTTCAGTCCGTTACGTTTCCAGAGCTGAATCTGTGGTTGTTTTACCAAGACATAGATCATTCCCAGAGAAGAGCTGCCAAGCTCTGTAAGAAACTGCAAATGCGCAAACAAGATTACTGTTAAATTTTTCAAATGTCACAGAGCTGGAAAATAGACTATTTAAATGACTTGGAAAAGGTAAAGTAATGAAGATTCCTGTCTGAGCAGAGCCAACGTGAAAAATCCTCCCGAAGAGCCAGAGCACATCATTCGCAGTCTCTTTTGGATATTACATCACAGGGCATGCATTGTTCTATTCTTCATCACATACCATACTTGTATTTAAATGATAAAAGCGAAGCAATGCTAAAGCTCAAGCAAAAGATTACAGCAGTTGCACACCTTTATTGGCCAGTGCGATGGGGCGTGCGGAGTCCCTCCAGAACTAAACACTAAGCTGGGCCAGAGCACAAGGGCCGAGTATGGGACCGTCCTGGGCAACCGCACATCCCACAGGCGCATACTGCTGACGTGGGATTTACGTAGACCGCTTTACACCCCACTCCCTAAATCACCCTCACTGGAAGGAGGCAGCACTGCTGTTACCCAGACTCTAGGCAGAAAATGGCAAAACGTGTGCGTCTCAGTGGAGTCACTTTTCATAGCAGACATTTTTCAAATATTTAATCCTAGCAGAGAATGACATCAAGGGTTTTTTAGGGATGGGGCGGCTTTCAGGCACCAGTGTCCTGACTGCTGTCATCATCCTCTTCCCACAACAGTCCCAGAAGGGCTGTTTGAAACACGATTTTCACATGGCAAGCGTTTCTCCCAGTTGCACGCAGGTACCCAGGGACAAAGGGATTACGCCCTCTCAAGGGCACGCAGCCCTGGAAAACACGCAGGGCAGTCGGGCCGGACTTGAACTGCCTTCCCTAGCACAGTGCAGCCCATCCTCCCCTCGGCAATGGCAGCAGAAGAGAGAAATCCAACCCCGAGAAATGCTAAACCCCAGCCAGAAACAAAAGCCAACGGAGCAGGCGGCCAGCAGGGTCATGTAAGCATGCGATGCGTGACAGCGTGCTGCGTTTTATTAAACGGCAAGCACCTCTCAACAGAAGATCAGTCTCCAAAACGTTAATTTTCCTGCAGTTGATTATCTGTCCAGCATCCAGACTCACATTACCTCTGAGACCGAGCACGCGTAGGAGGGAAACTGGCAGCAGCCACGGGGAGCAAGTGCCAGTGGGTGATTGTGAAGTGCTCTCACACCATGTTTGGGATTATTGCATTCCTCAGGGAGATGCCAAATACTCCCCACCCCAGTTTTTCACTTTTTCAGTGGATGGGGATCAGGATGAGAGAAGTCGGTGACTGCTTGTTTTTGAGTCGGACGCTCCTGCCCCAATCCTTTCAGGTAGACTGGCAGGTACAGACATACCACCTCCCTCCCTGAAGGCTTGCACACAAGGCTCTCAGGCGGCTGCAATCACCTCTTTTTAACAGAGGTGATGCCTCTTCAAAGCTGCCTTGCCATGCATGTTAACTCAAGGCCCCTCTCAGACAACAGCAATGTGCTGTTGCTGTTGGTTTAACTCTGCAAACACGAAGGGGACTGAGCCGTCCCCATCGTCCAGAGCATGTGGCTGCCACACACAAACATCAGCCCGTTTCCAAAGGCCAGCCCGGAGCAACAGGAACGATCTTGTTCCCGTAAGTCAGCAAACAATGTTTAGAAAGGTCTGTGCTGTGGGAGGATTTCCTAACGTAACACAAGTCATCAGACCTAAAACACATGCCTGCTCTGGCGAAGTTAATAAAGCAACAAGGCTGCGTAGGAACACAGATACAGGAAAACAAGAACTTTCTCCTGATGACTTCATCCCACAGGGGTCAACTGCAAATCTAGGGCAGCACTGGTTGGGAAGGGGAAGCTCTGGAGACTTCTTGGAGAACTTGAAAGGAAGCTTGTCGTGTTTAATAACAAACCAAACATTTCTCTTCTAAAGAAATAAAAATTCCTGTTTTCCCAGCATTGTACCATGAGCGCATCACTCACAGGGAGAGTGTTGCAACCTGTATAACCAAGAAATGAGCTTGTCTCAAGCCACTAAAGAGTTTGGTTTTGCCCCTTTTTTACTGTGTGGGCAGAGGAACACATGGACAACATTGCCTACCCCTCCACCACTACATTCATCCATGTATTTTACTCAGGCAGTAATAGGGTAGATCAAAAAGTGAAGTTAATGCTTTTAAAGATAAAAAAACCCCAACTCCCAAAATCCCAAGAAGTCACAATTTTGCCCAAGAGGAAATCCTAGGGAACATTCATGGCTCTCAGCAGCACAGTCCTGGATGGGACAGACCTTCACCTACGCTAGCGCCGCCGTTCCCAGGTATGCCATTGTCTGCCTCGACCAAGCAGCACTTTACAAAGTTGCCTTTTTTTTTTTTAGCACATACAGCTGAAGTACTTGGGCAGCACACTGCAGTTATACAAGTCTTACCTCTCCTCTTTCCATTGCTCAGGCACCACAAATATGTTTCGCATTTATTACCAGGAATATCTTCCTCTCTGCCACTTCAGGACCTCTGAAGATGAACCATCAGCTAATCTCCCAGTTTAAAACAAGACAAGAAGTAGCATGTTGTAGAAATCTGCATTAAAATCCCACATTTACAGATCCATGCAAAAAAATACCTTTCTCTGTATAAAAATAAAAAAAAGAAAGAAACTTGCACATGCTCCTCTTAACTCCTGCAATCAGCTTTTGCCAAAACACTTAATCTACTTTAAGATTTTGGAAAAAACACAGGAGACTCACTAAATCTCCCATTTCCAGTACTCCATTTGATTCAATATTAACCACTGAAAAGAGTAGGGATAAATATACACAGAACACGATCACCACCAACTCCCTGCAACCTCTCAAAAAGCAGCTACCCAAAATTTAACATTATCTAAAATACAACACAACATTCACAGAAATACCACATCAGTCATTGGCTCCCTAACCTCAAGTCTTTTACCTGCCTTCCTGAAGTTACATAAATCATGTGCCCAAATAACAAAAAAAAAAAAAAAAAAATAGATGCAGAAGTTACTGCAATTAATCATAGAAATACAAATTCCATACATCCTATAAAATATGGAGACATGTAGTACTGAAATGTCTAAACAACATTTAACTGGTTTTCTTCTCTTTGGTTAAAAAGCAAGAAAGTAATAGCCAAAGTACATCCCTGTTGTTGACTACAGAATTCAGGGGATGGAAGAAAGTTCAATAAGCACTAGGTACTTTCCCTCAGACTTCACTAGCTATAAGGCCTGTAAGCATGTCACATTTTTATGTAATCTTGTAAAAGTATGTTTTAAATTCTTTAGCATGTGTAGCTATACTGACCTAACGAAGTTTATCATTTCAGCCAGACCCATGTTTTGTGAGGCTATTACCCAGCCAGTTTCCAGACTCTTATGAAATACAGCTGCTTCATGATTCCTGACGAACCCAGACGGTGCCTCTGGGCACCTCAAAGCTCAGTGGCAGATTTTAAAATACAAATCACAGGTCACTGTCCTCAGAAAAAGCTTTGGCTAGATAAAAGCATATTGTGCTAACAACCCACCGAATGCAATTTTAACCTACTGCAACTTCACGTGCAAAGGAATAAAAATCCTTCGCTTTAATGATTAATCCACAACACTTGCAGGGAAGTTTCTTTTATTGCTCCTGACCCAAATTTGAGCTGCAACCACCCTTGTGCTCCTTTCGGACACCAGAAACTCTTTAGCCTCCCATATACCAGTCTAACAGCACAGTGGATGCGCACTTCTCACCGCACCACACTAGAGCAACCGTGAAGTCTCAGCACACCTCTCTAACGCTGCACTAGGAGACTCACATCTGTCCCATATTCCAGCCCCACAGACACCTGAAGAGACACTTTTTATTTCCACAAGCTGATAGCAAAGCCTGAGAAGCAAAGAAGAAAATGTTATAAACGGTTTCCCTTCAAACACATTCATTATTCAGCAATCCAATCAATTAACAACTCCTTAAACCCCCTCAATTTTTAAAGTAATTTATTTCAGAGTCTTTTAATTTGTGCTTCTTAGTTGTTAAGGTACCTTCAAACTCAAATCATACTATGATATCCTTCAACAATCAGCTAGTCCAACCCCACTGCAACAAGCAGGGGCATCTTCAGCTAGATCAGGATGGCATTTTACAGCCCATAAAAAAAAAAAAACAACCCCGAGTCAACACAAGCCCAACACTGCAGATTTCACATACTGATCTGACCACCGGAACTGCAGTTTCATTTATCAGCTCTACAGAGATTGCTTATAAAGAGATGGTGAAGTTTCATCGTTTTGGATGGGTTAACTGAAAACAAGTTGCAAGGAAACATCATGAGGTGAATTAACTCACAATATTAAATTAGAACAAACATAGAATCTTTCATAAAACTCATTTTCTGTGAGCTGTAAAAAAAAAAAATCAAAGTTGTAGCAGAAGAAAGGTCAGTTCATATTCTAACAGAATTCAACGTTATTTTCAATACTTCTGATAGCAAGTGCAGATGACAGCAATTTTCTGAACGTTGTGCTCAGACATTTAAGTTTGACTTGTCCCAGAAACAACTGAAAGGTTTTGAAGGTTCTGAACGTTTTGCAGGTGCTTACAAAACGCTGAAATGCCTCTGCATGTGCACAGGTTGGTGGAAAGACACAATGCTTATATTTTACCCTAGAGAAAGTCATCAGAGGTCAAAGCAAGTAAAACCTCAAAACACCATTAGGAGTTCTGCTGCATTTCTAGGGTGCCTTTGGCATCCACTTTCTGAGCGCGTGTTACTGTTCCCCCAGCGGGCTCAGCTCGGCCAAGCCTGGCTCCCCCAGCAAAGCCCATCTTTCGAAGCACTGTGCACTATAAAAGTAATGCCCTCCCTCTTGCCAACCTCGCCATCTGCTACCACAGCAGGGGTGTTGGGAAAGCTCGGCTTAGATGTCACACTGCCTGTTGCTGGAAATTTTTGCCATCTGCTATAGCTTTTCCTCCCGTGCCTCACAAAAATATTAGTGACTCTAAATGGAAAGCAATTCCTTTATCAGATGTTTAAAAATATTCTTAATTTGAATCATGACTGCCTTCTGATTGCTCTTATATTCATACAAACATAACAAACCAGCACAGATTAAGGAATAAAGAAGCAAAGTCAGATTTGTATAGATATTCAATAACTAAATATACTCAGTCTACCCCAAACTCATTTCTTGCAACAATTTTTTTTGTAAACTGGGATGTAGATGATATTTGACCCGTGCGAATAACACACATTTCTCTCCCAAAGCCAAGACTTAAATTCATCACACAACTTATCCCACTGGAATGCAATTTAAATTAAAACCATGCCATGTGATACACAGAGACACATTAGCTCTGCCCCTGCAGCACCCAGAGCTAGAGAGCGAGCACGCAGCGGTGGAGGGGACCTTCCTCAGCGTGCTACTACTAGATTTAACGTGTTTACACCTACCCCTGACTAACAAAGCCCTGGATGAGGCTAGACATGCAGTTCAAAACGTGTCTAGCTGCAAAAAAGCATTTTAGAACAAGGAAAAACAAGCCTTTGGAGACTAACGCAGCCTCTACAATCCTGTGATCCAAACGCAGGCGTGGACACTCAGCCATGCAGCCACTGACCCAGCACGTGGACAACACATCGCTCACAGGGATGGCAGACCCAAGCCCTGCTACGTAGCACCCTATCACACAGGTAACAGCAAGGAGAAGCCACACACAGCCCAAACTCAGCTGTGCCACAGGCAGCTTTACAATCAATTTACTACTTCAATGCAATTCTGAGAGGACTTACCTTTGTGGGTGCTCCTGGTGCACAGCTCCTCCTGCCTTGTCTCCCTCCTCTCTGCTTGCTAGGGCCAGTATTCCTCATTTCAGGACAACTCAAGCAGGAACTTGGAGCCACAAAGGCATCTGCTTCCCACGTTGCTGACAACCTCAACCCACAGCACTGAGGGTGCGACAAGGGCAGGAAAGGCGGGCTCTGAGGGCAGCTCATCAACAGCAATGGCTGCCACCTGGACCTGGGGCAGCTGGTAGCCCCTCCAGGTGCACCTCATTGTGCACCAAAACCACCCCTCCCAAATGGCTCCCACAGCTGGAACCCCTTTCTCCTTGTGTGTTAAACCAGCGCAACCGGCTGCAGCTCCCTGGCCTGCAGGTGCTGAGGTGAGGGGGAGAGACAGCTGCAGGCCTCATCTCTTGTCGCTCGAAAGCGGCGCCATGAGCTGTGGCAGCCTCTTCCACCTCAGAGCTGGCCGGGGCTGCTTCCAAACCCACCCCAGGGAGAGGGAGGGATCGGGGGCAGAAACAGGTGCCCTCTCCCCAGGGGGTCTCTGTGAGGAGAGGTTGGTCTGCCTCAGGTGAGACGTGGCCAGTTACGCCCAGTTTGGGTGGTCCCACTGAGCCCCTCAGGTGGTGCCTGAGGGGGACTGAGGCGAGAGGTGGGACCCAAAGAGGGAGGCTGAGGCAGGGAAACCGGGTGGTGGCAGGGTTAATTCATCTTTGCTCTCACCATCCAAACCTGTTTTAATTGTCAAGAGATGAAATCAATTATCCCACAGTTGAGCCTGTTTCTCCCGTGACAATAATTGGTAAGGGATGTCCCTGTTCTTATCTCCACCTGGGGGCTTTTTCACCTTGTTCTCCCCTCTGCCCTGCTGAGGTGGGGGAGAGAGAGAGCAGCTGGGTGGGCACCCAGCATCTGGCCCCCCACGGGGGCTCAGGGTGCCTCCTGGCCTCTTTGTACCAACTGAAGCAATAAAACCACCGTGTCAGCTATCCAGCTTGGGACTGTGGCCTGCCCAGATTATTTGGGAGCACCAAGAAGCCCAAGTGGTGAGACAGGAGGTAAATCAGCCAACCAGGAGCTCCCTGGTGATGCTGGGAGAGAGCTCCTCTGGCACCTACACAGGTAAATAGCGAAAGGCATGGAGCTGGCTGAATGTCTTGTAGAAAACAGCTGCTGTTTTCCCAGGGAGGTGCCGTGATCTGTCTGGGGCCCTCAGTGCCTGCTCCCCCAGCACTGCTCAGGGTAGCCGGCCCCCACAGCACAGCAGTGCTGGGCAGGGGCACCACTGCCACGTGGCCGTGAAGGCACCCACCTATACAGCAAAGGGTAGAAATCTGGGATCAAGTATCCCTGTGCCACTGCCTAGAGTATTGCTGTTCTCTTAGGTACTGCCTGTGTTGCTGAAGCAATAACATGCCCATGCCTGGTGCTCCCCTTTCAGAAGGGATGCTGAAGAACTAAATGGCAGCACACGGAAAAGGATGGAGAACGGGTTATGGAAATGCAAAAACCCTTTGGTAAAAGATATGATGAACTCCACCCAACTAACTTGCAGGGGCAAAAATCAAAGAACAACCATTGCAACCAAGTATCTCCTTCTGGAAATTTGAGGTATGATTTCATTTAATTTATATAACAAATGTTAAGAAGTGAGGGAAAACAGATTCTGATTTTATCTAGATTTAAAGCAAGCTTAGAGATGTTGCTTAGAAGGGAAACCACCCATTCAAACACCTGCTAAAGATTGGAAAATCATTGAAAAGGACAAGAGTGGGGGTTGTTGTTGTTGTCATTAACTGACATCTTCCAAACACTTTCTCAGTAGAGGTATGAACCCACATTTCTCAAAAATAGGCTCAGAGCTTAAAGTTGAGATACTGAAAACATTCACAAAACATAAATCGCAGCAGTGATTTGGTGATGTCTCTTAAAAGGTGGATCATATTTCAAAGCAGATGCTCTCTTTGCCCATTTTCACTTAAGCTAAGGCTCCTGAAAGTGCACAGTGCACCGCACAGTTGGTTTCCTCCTCTTATCGCTGATCATTAACCACTCCAGCTAATAACAGTACAGCAAAGGTTCGCAATACTTTATGTTCCTTCAAGACCTGTCGCAGCCACTCTTCCCGAAGTCAAACGTGGACACTTTCATGCAGTGTTCCTAATAGCTGTTCACGTTAACCGTTGACCATCTAACTCCTCATTTAATTTATAACATGGCAATATTACACCTTGCAAAGAAGAAAATTGTGCTGGAAGAGGTTTCCGTTAGGCTGTTGTGAATGCTGCAAAACGATAATAAACTGTTAAGCTGACGTTTGCCATTGTTTAAGTTATGAGTCCCCATGGAGTAAAACTCATTTTAATGTGGACTTGAGTAGCTGCAGGAAGATAGACCATAACGTTTGTTTTGACAAATAACTACCTAACAGGGCAGTCCACTTCATTCAACCGGAATTGAAAGAACGCTACTTTCACAGAAGCGGCTTAGCCAGGCAGATTGTATGGGAAAAGGAAGACCTGAAAATTTACACCACCTTAGAGCTCTGCCTTCTCATACTTGAGCATGAAACATGGACATAAATTGGTTCCTGTGGGAATTCTGAAACTCAGAGCCTGTTTATCATGGAGCACAGCCTCTCATCTCTGAGTAGGTGAACACTTAGCAGCTAGACACTTCTTACAACATATTACCAGGTCTAGAAGCCTGGAGCCCTTGTTTTCAAAAAATGTAGGCAAGATCACAGCACGCACAGAGGAAGGAAGTACTGCTCTGCTGTGGATTTCTTTTCTGTGCTTAAACACAGAACAAATTCGCTAGATTCAAGCAAAAGTTGACCTGGTGAAGAGTTAAAGGTCAAGCAAGAAAGCTTTCAACATCTTTTTGATATTTCTGCACACCTCCCATGTTGAACCGCACATGAAAACACACCAGAATGTTTATTAGCAAATTATTTGCCTTCTGGAACCATAAAAAAATTAATTTGAATCCTGCCAAATGTTGTGAGCTTGGAAAATCTTAAAAAAAAAAAAAAGTTTTATGTAATTAAGATGAAACACTGAGCTGTTAGTTGGTTTTGGGAACTGAGGTGGAAGGGACAGAGTCTCAGCGCTTCTTTGTCCTAACAGTCTGGGTTTTTGTGTGTACACACAAACTCTGAAATGTCCATAAAATTTCACTTACACTCCAAACAGACCAAGGGTACAAAGCCCCTCCAACACTCAATGTCTACTACAGCCTTGAAAAGACAATGCATCTTCATCCAGTATTTGATTTAATGCCCACTTTATCCCGGATAGTAAAATAACCAAAAAAATGAACACTTGAAAGTGATTTGACAAACAGAACCAGATGTAAAACATCTTGAAGCTTACGAATTCATCACATAATGCTTAAGCAGAGAGAGGACTTGAAAATACTGGATTTCAAAGCTTTCAGCAGACCGACCTATCCGTTCCGTCCAGAAATTCTCTAGTGTCTCCTGCCATGTTTACGCAGTGAGAAGATGCACTAGGAACTTGGTCGTAAGGTCATAAGCAATTCTGTTTTCAGGCTTTCATTGGCTTGTCTCTGCAGCAGCTCCAGGGCAGAGAATCACCACAGTTTAATACGCAGCTGAAGAGCATCGGGGCACTGGCCACTGGCCCCAGCAGAAGCAGTACGGACAGATGGGAAGCAAGGAAGAAAGGGGCTGTTATACTCCAGGAACTCATGTTAAAAAGGAAAAGGGCGGACATTAAAGAATACTTCTGTCTATGAATAATTGCTTATTTATGAAGGGCCCAGTGTAGCCACTTTGCACAATCATTTAAAAACGGTAATAAGAACACCATGCAAAAGGACAGATGATCCTTTCTGTGAGTGTACATATAAAGAACTAAACAAGTAAACGAATGTTTCCTTTATTTATTCTTCATGAACAACCGCCCATCTGAAGAAATTATGCCCTCATCTAAATTTGCCTTGTAATCACAATGTACTGTTTATGTTGTGTTTACGGATTTCATTCCTCACACTGGCCAACGATGACCATTAGCATCTGTACCTTCACTGCCACAGCTTTGAAGTCCAACTCAAAAAGCAAAGGAAACCCAAGTCTGCCTGGAATCTAAAATGCTTCAAAACTTCCCAATAGTATTTGTTTGAAACTTGACTGCTCACCAGGAGAGAGGAGAAACTAGGGCCAAGCACGGGAAAGCCAAGATCTAGGAGAGGTGAGCAGACACCATCAGCCGCCAAGAAAGGCAGCAGTGCCAGAAGCGTTGTTTCCAGTCATGACTTTTAAATCTCTTCATAAAAATCCTTCAAAGCTCTCATCCACACTAGCGGTTCTGGATACGCTCCACCTCAATCGCTCCTAGGAAAAGAAGTGCATGTTGTGCTTGTGCAAGCAAAAAGCTTATGAAGCTGCAAGTAATATTTAAAAAACTAGCCCCTTCTAGCATTCAGACTCCAAAAGTACAACGGAAAGAAAGCACCGAGTCAACAGTGGGGCATCTGCAACCACTTCCAGTGAAGATGGAAGATAAACCAGTGCTGGAGGCATGCTCAGGAGAAGCCTTCCTACGTGACAGACGCCTTCAGCATTCCAGCCTGCTGGCCATTGTCACTGTGTGGTGCAAGAAGAAACACTGCTGAGACAAAGCTAATTTTAATATAGCTGAACAAAAATAGCTATTGGCTTACGGGGACTAGTTGGCTAGTTGTCTCCCATCCAGCTTCCAAACAAGATACAAATCTGGCCGCAGTTTCGTCTCATTTACCATGTTAGCTTTGTTTGTACTAATTTCTAGATGCTGGACTACATTAAAAGTATCAGTATCACAAGGATCAGCATTTTCAGCACTGAGCTGTCACTACTAAGCATCCAATCCTGCATTCAAGTTATTTCAGAGTACGGATCTTTTTGGTACCACGCAATAGCAACTGCACGCTGAGGTGTGCTTAGGAATGACAATAGAGGCTTACTCTGGGGAAACAAAAACCTGTCCTGCTACACTTTGGAAAGCCGCCTGCTAGAGGAAAAGGTTGTGAATGTTTCATTGTATCTGAACAACTTCTTTGGCTTAAAATTAGATTCGTTCTTGGGTTCTATCTTCCTTGTCCCTTAGTACATTCACATGTCACGTATGGCAAGATTTGCCGTCTACTGAAGCTCTCTCAGTTTATCCTTCCCCAAAAAAGTCTTACCTCTTTTCTACTTCTTTTCTATATGGTCTATATACAGCATTTTCCATAGACGGTTTTAATATTGGGAACCACAACCTAGTGGCACGTGCATTTCAGGCCTCTTCAAATCTTCTGCTCTTCGTAGGTGACAAACGGATTTCTATCACAGCAAAAAAGTGTAACCACATCCCTATCAATTCACGGTCCCCGGGTTCGTACATTAGCGGCAACATTATCCTTACAACATTCATCACCCATTGTTACAAGTGACAAATTTTTACTTCATTATGTAATTGGTCCTTTTCCTCATATTATGTTTTGCTTTTTCCATCTGTCTGTTTCCATGAAGTTTCAACACAGTTTTGGCACAAACGAGGTAATTTCCATCACGATGTATTAATCTTCATATTTTTATCGAACATCTGGAACCGTTCTGCATTTCTCAGTAGAGCAAATATTGCCCCAATCTTACTCCTTACAAGAGTGGAGAAACTTGACGCTAGATGATGATGCTTTGACTAGCACATAAGTTCCTGCATTTTCACAACCAAGTATTTTCATTTCCCAACATAATTCATATCTCCTCTGATTCCATTCAATGTCAAAAGAAATTAAGAGAATACTTCTCATGATTGTAGCTCAAGATATTCTAAAGACTTCTGGGAATATACTTACATGTAACTCCAAGAATTTCAGACTATTTTCTGGACTATTTATTAAAAAAACCAACAACTTGGGAATTTGCAAATAACTTTTTTTCCTTCAAGGCTAAAAACATACTTTTGAGAAGAAGACATTATTTTTGGAGGGTTTTTTCCCCTTTTCCTTATGGTTGTTTTGCTATTATACCTTAATATAGTATTTCGTTAACATTTGAATCAGTTCTTTAATGGTGTACTTCCTTCAAAATGACAGGAAAAAATAATCTAATTAACCTCTAGCTCCTCCTCATAGTTGTGTCAATATTTAAAAATGGCAAGTCTGACTGTTTAACAACTTTATTTGGATTTACAGAATAGAATATTTCAGGTGGAAGGGACCTATAGTGGTCACCTAGTCCAACTGCCTGACCAACTCAGGGCTGACCAAAAGTTAAAGCATGTTATTAAGGGCATTGTCCAAACGCCTCTTAAACGCTGACAGGCCTGGGGCATCAACCACCTGTGGTCGAAACTCTGGGAGCCAGAACTGCACGCTGTAGTCAAGGTGAGGCCACACCAAGGCTAAATACAACGGGATGATCGCCTCCTTTGATCAGCTGTTACACTGTTTGATGCACCCCAAGATGTGGTTTGCCCTTGTGGCTGACGGGGCACACTGCTGACTCCTGCTGAGCCTGCATAATTTATAAAATACACAAAAACTTTATGATTTGCTTTGTTGATTCATGAAATCATGTAACATGAAAATCAGGAACACTGGAATACTATAAACAGAAACTTCTGTAATGTCTGTAGCACAGAAAACAAAGATAAACCCCAAATGTTCCTTAATACAATGGCAAACCATAATCTGCAAAAAGCTTCTTGTAATTTTTGGATTTAGTTTTCAGCTGTAGAAATGTCCCAGATAATATCTTAAGCCAGAAGAAAAATAAAGGAAATTCATACCAAAAGCATGAGTATATTGTGTGGTGCTTGTCAGGTTTCAGGATTTCCTCAGTTAACCACTACCCCTCAATTCAAAACCAGAGCTCAGTTATCCTGTAACCGTGTTCAGGTGTTGTGTGAACACTTTCCCTGGCTGCCTACATCTCTTGGCAGTTCTCCATTTCCAGAGATGCAGTCAAAAATACAGTAGACACCAATGATGCACACAGCAAAAACTCGTAGAAGTCCATTTGCTTTTCCATCTTCTGAAATCCTCAAGAACTTCACAGCAATTCCAAATAAAAGCCAAGCCTTTCTTTTGCTCGGATGTCTGAGACATAAGGCAAGCTGGTTCTTCAAGTACAGAAAGGTAGCTCCAGCAGTGTCCAGACTCATCTGGAATCAAATACCTCTTGCCTTACCTCACGGTACAAGCAACATTGCTGAATATCCTTGTCTACCCCACCTTTCCTGGCCAGCCTGCATCAGTACTTGTACAGTGTTTGGAACCATGTTTTCCAGGGCTTTGGAAAAGTTAAGTCTCCTCCACCAAGTGTTTGATTGGAGTGGAGTCAAACAGCAGGACAGATGTCTCACCGTTAACCTTGACACAGCTTGAAGAATCCATCTCTCTTCTCCTGTGTATTGGCAACCGTTCCTAGTAGACATCTTCCTCTTCAGACTGGAAATCACCAGTTTTGATCTTCTGACTGGTAGCAGAGAGGGGTGATGAGCATCTGGACCGCGAAGCCTGTCGTTCAGGGAGCAGTCCTGTTCATGTCGTGCCAGATGCTGGGAGCACTGCTCGCACCGCAAGGACAGCGACCATGTAGCTCTGATCCTTCATCACCGTTTCTCCTCTGTCTCGCATCATCTTTACCACTCTGCTGACTGAAGCCTCACAGTGGTCCAGTTAGAAGCAATATCCCCAAATAAACGGCCCGCAGAGGAAACAAGGCAGTTTCAGACGTCTGTAGTTCACTACTGCTCAGGCAACGCTGTGCAATTTGCCAAGTCACCTGCTTGGGCGATTTCCAGGTAGTTTATGCCAATGCCTTGTGAGTTGGTATTCAGCACCATACCCGCCCCCCGTCCTCAATGGAAGGGTTTGTTGATCTGTTCTCTTCCCAGACTCATTCCCACATCTGACATTCCCGGTACGTGTTCAGAAAAATAACTCAGATTTTTTTTTTTTTTTTAAATGTCAGTGAGCCAGGAATACAGGAACTGAAGTGGAGAGCTGTGTGTATAAAAGAGTTCACCAAGAACTGCATTAGGCTGGAATAATGCAATGCCTGAACACAGAGTGAGGTACGTAATATTAAACTTGTAGTACTACATGTCAAGCAAACAGACAAGACTGATGTAATGTTATATACGTATTACCTCAGTTTGAAAGCGATGCCTCTCGCTACATTCTGACTGGTTGCGTGGCCAGCATCCCAATTAAAAGAATCCCTGTTGGTTTTTTCCTGCTGCTACACTGGAAGCGATAATATGACCATCATGAAAGAGAACGTACACCTGTCCTGCTCACAAAAACATATACAATCATTAAAATGGGAAGACCAAAGAAAGAATAACACTCACGTAAGTCAAGCTATTAAAACGTGCTATGAATTGAACCCGAGGTAATTTAACTCCTTTCATATTCATTTTTAAGGAGAGGTATCTCAAAAAAAGCACTGTCATTTAAAAGCAGACAAACACACTGGCTGTGATATAAAAAGAACAGTAAAACACACGGAGCGTTAGCACATGAAAGAAACGTGTTGCAATTGTGTCAAATAGTGCTTTTTATATTTTATTAACAAGCAAGCATCCCTGGAACTGGGTCTATATAAAAAAATATTCATTAACCAATCAGAATACAAGGGAGTTATATAAATTTATTTTATGCAACATTGATTAGTTTTGAAAATTCCCATTTTTAATGTTTTAATTTCATATTTTAAAAAAAATCACTAAAGGACACAACCCACAAAAATACAATCTGTATCTGCTCTATATTTACAGATATTGGTCACTATTAAGGCACAGATTTAAAACTAACATTTTTATGTAGCAAGTCAAATATTTGTGCATAACATAACACTAACAATACGGTACACTGTACTGTCGTATTTCCTTTGTGGAATCAAAATAAGGTGAGAAGTTTTTTTCTTCCAGTGTGTTCTTTTTTGTGTGTGTGTGTGTGTGTGTGAAGCCCTATTGAAAAACTAATTTTGTTAATGGGAAATCCTTCCCTTTGGTGTAGATGATAAGCACTGCTCAGCAGCTGACCACATCAACTTAATACTGTAATAAAATCAGTTTGAGTACAGTACTATCTAGATACAAAGTATGTACTTACGAAAGACTAAAAAATCTAGGAGTGTGAAGTCTTTTTGATGCTTGGAAGTTCAGGCAAAGTAAGCAAGAAGGGGTTGAAGAAAATTCTGTAAAGTGTTGCTGAATATTTATTTCATTAAAACTATGCTATAAAATTAAAATGACTGAGTACAATTTGATTTGCAAACACCGGTCTTGCAAATGCAAACACTAAAATGACAGCTTCTCTGTAAGCACGTAAGTAGTCCCTGTGAACAGATCTACCTACATGCTTAGAAGAAAGGACAAGTATAAATAGTTTTAGAAGTCGTGGCTTCCACAAGGGTTTCCAGGAAGTTGCTCTGGCCCGTGCAACACACACACACAGGTGTCTCAGATAAGTGGATACTGACTTTTGGCATTTGAGCACAGTAACTGGGATGCGAACAACTGCGTGTGTACAAGATGCAGTTTTATCTGTTCGGATCTCTAGTACAACTTTAAAACCAGAGGAAGCTAACTGCTACTTGATCTACAGGGCAAGTCACCCAGCTATACACCATTAAGTAGATATGGCTGAAATGAGTACTGAGCAGTTATTTTTTGCTAACACTAGTCTTCATATTATTGCTTGATCATCTGTGCCCTCACTAATAGTTTCCTCAAATTCCCTTTTGTGTGTGCAAACTTCTCTATACATCATTTTGGCGTTCTCACCTTAAAAGAATTATCCATGGAAAGTGTCAAAACCATCTCTCACCCACTTTTGCATAAAAACCAACTACTGTAAATGTTACTCTAATGCCTTCTGTTAAGAGCACTTGACAGTGGTTTATGTCCATCCCAAAAGGCTTGTACGCTGAACATAAATAATGCATTACAGTAGAGGTAATTCACAATATTTCTTATGGGAATGCTTTTCAAGAAATTAATGCTTGGAAACTTTGTATTGCATTGCAGAAAGAGGCACTTCATGAATTCCTTCATTATATCAGAACCCTTCATAAACCCATAACAAGACATCTGTAAAGACAGAGGAATAACATTGCCAAATTATTTGGACTTTCACAGTGTAAGAATGCAATAGCTAGCTCTAGCCACTTATAATATGGACTCTTTCTGTTGAACATAACTTGTTTCAGAAATAGTTCATCTCCAGAGTTTCAAACACTTCTGCAGCTGACAATTACAAATCTAGATCGAACAAAACAGATGCTATTACACCTATTTTATGTAGGTCGCTTAATTGCTGCATGCATAGTCATGTAAGTAATATGCGTCACTTATTAAATGGCAACAGTGCTGTCTTGTCAAATTAGATGAGTTGTCTGTTTAATCAAACTGACAGCCCAGAGCTCTAGTTTGATGAATGCCTTCCATTCTCTACCATCAATCCGCAGTAGATCAGTTTTATCTGTTACGTATCGTAGGTGTACAGAACCTAAAAATAAAAGTCTGATATAAATAAGTGTCCTTTAGTGGCAGGGCACTAAAAGTAGCCCTTTGCTTTTGAGACAACCATTAAAAACAGTTTTAGCATAACAGGCAGCAGTTAAATATGATGACTGCAAAGGGTTAATATTGCAAGGTCCATTTCGGTCTTTCATTGCATCTGTTACAGTGAGCGAGCATTACTGCAAGCAGCATTAGACTGCTGCGTAAGAGCGTCATAGGACTGTTCCAAAATCAAGCCGCTTGGTAGCGGACCAATCTCTTCAGATAACTACTGGGGAGACAGAGAGAGAGGGGGAAATCCGCATAAGAATCAGTTTCTAGTACCATTATCGTGAGATGTGACTTAATGCAGGAACACCTGAAAACAATTTGATTAGTGCCAATATAAAAATTGATATGGAAATGAAAGAGAAATAAATTTCCACAGGACAAGAAATCAGAACATGTAAAGTGCAGAAAGACCTCAATAATTATTTTAAGCAGTACCAGAAAAATCCATCTTGATCAAAATCTATGCTCTCTGGCATCCCAGCTCTTCATTCTTCCTTCATTCAACAAAGTAAAAATTCAGTGCATACATTATAGTTATAGGTAATAAAATACTAAACGAAGAACCCTATATTATTATTATTATTGCAAATTCTGTCCAATGTACACGAGTAAAACGTAACCCACGTTTGGTGCTTTGAAAGACAACAGACAGAATGTGTTTTCTCTTTTTTTTTGGCACGGTATTGTGCAGACAAAAAGGCTTTGGTCCTTGACACCCAAACTCCCAAAGTGCAGAGGGTGGTGTGCAGTGAAGGCTGTCCACAGAATCGCCACGTCCATCTGTACAGCTGACTCGGAGCCACAGCTCACTGCTACCAGCGCCCGCTGACGCTAGCAATGTCCGAATGATACTGGCGCGGCAGTCTTCCACTAGCTCCACCCTCCAGGAATGAGGCGCGTATGTTTGATGGGTCAAAGAGCTTTCTTCGGTTTTTATTCAGTTCTATAAAGGTCACCAAAAACATCTCTCATCAGAAATTCATTTTCGTATTTTGATCTACACCAAAAGCAAACCCTTTTAGGCAAACAAAGTATTTGAGACAGGACGGTTCAATGGGACAGGGAGAGTGCCAGGTTAAGACCCACAGAGATGCTCGGGACGCAGGCATCTCTTTGGTGCGATTCTTAAATCGGCACTGCTCCGGTGTGGTGCAGATAACACTCGGCAGTATTGGTTTAGATCACACTGACACGGCTGAAACACTTCAGAAAGGTTCTGTTAGGGTACATAAAGGCTGCAGTCTTCCTGAAGGTACATGCGCGCAGAACGTACGGCTGCAGCACGACCACGCAATGTAAACTGAGGTGGCGGAAAAAGCTCATCAGCAACGTGATCATTTCTCAATGCACAGTTATTTTAAACAGTATTTTAATAAGGGTTTTTAGAAATACCAGATGCTCACCCCTCATTCAAACATGCACCCTAAGCTTGTATTAGCAAATGCTCATCCAAATGTTTTTTTCCTTTTCCCACTTTTCTATTCTTGTAAGCAAACTCCATGACAGATAGAAATCACTGAAAGATTACACAGATTCTCACAACTGCTACTGGACTACGTACATTGCATTTCTACCCTCTTTATGCCATCATTTTAAATTCATAAAGAAATCCAGTAATGGCATCAGCAGAAGGGATGCAACTGGGAGGAAAATGATCTAGCGTTACAATGAAGCATCTGAAGAAAACTCTTCCTCTGGTATAGATTCATTGCCTAGACAATGCGATATAAAATCTCATGCTATTTATTACAATCAGAAAAAATCCAGTTAGGCATTATACACTACAACATACTGTAAAAAATTATATTTGGCTTTTGTTTTGGAGCATGTAGGGTACAAGACAGCCTTTTAAAGTGGGTGGGAAAAATTCCAAATAACAATCGTGTTTCTTTTCAAAGCAGAAACAACTGGCCATAGGAAAAAACCAACCAAACCAACCAACCAAAACCAAAGCTGCCCAAAAGCCAGGTGTTTTTTCCCCAGGAGGATGACTGCTATTGCTCTACTGATCAATAAAGTGGATGACAAGGAACCAAGAGCCTGAAAATGCCAATTCCAACCAGTACGTAGTGCCATTCAGACTCTGCAGAGCCTGTAATCCCCGAGCTTCTAGAACCCCACAGTTGTGGGGCATAAGACGAAGTTCACAAACTCCATCAAGCTCCAGCGTTACAAGGGGACACAGGACTATGCAACTGAAATCCTAATCTGCAAAGTGAAAGCTCCATAAAGCCTGGTTTCAAGCGCCTGCTAGTGAGGGGCAAGCCAATATGACCTCTGTGGACTAGACTCTTACTTTTCAGTCCTGCCAAGATCCTTTGTTAGCTACAAAGCCACAACTGAAGGGAGAACACCACAAACAATACTTAAAATGAGCAAGTGATAATCTGTGTTACGTACCTGAGATTGCAAGCAGCATTTTTCTTCTGGCACCAAAAGTGGTAATTCCTAACTCTTTCAAGTCTTGATCAGTAAGAGTAAGGAATGTCTGCAGATCAATCTAGAGTAAAAAGAAACGAGAAAATTATGCAAAACAAGTCTCTCCCCAAAAGTATTAAGCCATAAATGGGGTGCAGAACAGCTTCACTTTTTTTTTTTCCTTACTGCATTGTACAGTTACTCTGCCAACCTATTCTTTGCATGTAAACAGCAATCACTGCTTTCCAATGGCTCTTCACAGTTTCTTAATTTGCTACTCTGCATATTTGACAGATAAACCAAAAAGCAAGCAGTTTTAGAAAAGCACAGAAGATCCATTAATATTACTTATTTGTGACTAATGAGATTTTGAGTATTTACCACAGTCGGTACAATGCACTTGGGGACAGGTATGTATGTCCATAGATAAAGCTCTTTTCCACCCAAAACGATTCTAAGATCACCAAATCCAACCCTTGACCCAGCACTGCCAAGTCCACCACTAAACCCTGTCCCTGAGCACCACATCTACATGTCTCTTAAATACCCCCAAGGATGGTGACTCCATCACTTCCCTGGGCAGCCTGTTCCAATGGCTGACCACCTTTTTGGTGAAAAATTTTTTCCTAACACAATCTAAATCTCCCCTGGCACTTCAGACCATTTCCTCTTGTCCCACCAGTTGTTACCTTGGGAGGAGGGACCAACCCTCACCTCTCTGCAACCTTGCTCTCCTAGCTGTGGAGAGCAATAAAAGTCTCCCCTGAGCCTCCTTTTTTCCAGGCTAAACAGCCCCAGTACCCTCCAGCCACTATTCCCAGGACTTGGTCTCCACTCCTGCTGGTCACACTATTCCTGATGCAGGCCAGGATGCCACTGGCCTTCCTAGGCACACTGCTGGCCCATATTCATCCTTCTGTCAACCAACAACCCCATGTCCTTTTCTGCCAGGCAGCTTTCCAGACACTTATCCCCAAGCCTGTAGCACTGCATGATAGATACAGTAGGTGCCTCAGACTACAGCAGGTCAGCAGAGGATGATTGCCCTACTACTGGTGACGCATCTGAGTTAAAACACTACTTCATGGTATTCCAAAGTGTGTGCAACCATGTCCATCTGGTTTTTTTGCTCCTAATACAATTCACAGAAACAGTGTAAAGATGGTTCGTTTTCATACTGGCCGAACTACTTGGCTCATCTCACACCTAACTCTACTAACACTAACCTAACTAACCAACACTAACCTCTTGCTGTTGGAATACGTCTGTGTATTTGCCCAAACCAAGTTTGCTGAACAGCTCAGGCAGATCAGACCCCTTAAACAAACTGTTCAGGTTACAGCTGTTGCTTCCTGTCAGCGAGGAGATGCAGTCCATGTAGTTACTGCTACTGAGATAGTGTTCGGCTGAAAGGGAAGAAGCACACTTTTTAGTCACGTCACCAAAGTGCAGTGTTTTCTGTCATAGCAACATTGTATTTGGTTAAATCATGAACAACATTAAGATCTCTCAGACCACTGAAGCGCATGAACAGCATAAAGCAAATATTTTGGTCCCAGTGTTTGTTTTCTATAGGAAGAATAAAATCACATTATGTGAACTGTTCATACAAGTCAGCAATTCATACTGGGGAAAGACCTGCAAGGCTCATTGCTTTTCCTCCTTTTACACCTTCTCCAATTTTCTTCAGCGAATAGTTTGGAAAGCACCACTGCACACAACTGCAACCAGCCCTTTTTGGCCTGGACAGTGAAAGAACTATGCTGGAACAATTCCTGGTAAAAGAACTACCTAGTAGCCACATGATTTGGCTATTATTTTGGTAAGATACAGACAAAAAAAATGCAATAGTTTTTAAAAGACCAAAACTGGAAATACATTCCCTATACGATTTTAAATTACATCCCTAAAAGGTATATATTTAAAAAGTTTTCAGGGAAAAGTTATTAAAACCCCCAAGAAAACTGATGTAGCACCACAATCCCTTTCCTCTGTGTGTGCATACTGATAGTATGTAATCACATAGCTCATAATTATTTTTCCTCATGCTGCTTAAGAAAAGGCTAACTCCCAGGGACTGCATCAGGCATTTGCATAAATGGGGCCATTGTGAGCGCCCCCTCCCCTGTTACAGACTCGGGGAAACACAACAGTGATGCACAAGAGGCTTGCAGGAGGTAAAGAAAACTTCCCCAGGTGAGTAAAACTCAGATTGCCTCAGAGACTGATGCTATGGCCTTCACTACAGAATGCCAATAGGATGTGAAAACTGCCCTTTTTCACCACTGGCGACGCTACATTTCTTATTTTCTGGGCACAGACTTGTTGGAAGCGTTTGGGATTGGACTGACGGAGTTGGAGAATTTTTATCAACCTCAGCTCCGTTCTGGAAAAGAGTTTTAGAATAAACAGTTCAACGTGGAAAATGTGAATATTGGGTATTGCTTCATTTGTCAAATTTAGGTTGATTTTTTTAGACGTCAAAAAGCAGCGCCTCGATTTCTTCCCTATCAGAATAAGAAAACACTAAAAATACCCAATCAGAAATTCCCAATCCTACACTCTGGGCAGATGATGCAAGGCTGTGTACTGAAAACTGAATATTAAGAAATACTTCTTACTGGTGCAGTCAGGAACCGTTACCTTACACAAAGAAGAAATTCAACACCACTATGCAATTGTGTCAGTGAAGATTTACACTGCAGTACTCTGGCGCCTGTACATGTAGGTGGATACATTTGTCCAGCCAACTCCAAAGTACATCCTTCATCCTTCCTCCCCACATTTCATTCTCTGGGAGAGCTACAGCTGCTATAGTACAGCTTCCCCAGCACCAGTGTATCCACAATCCTAATTTTCTTCTTATGCCTATGTAAATACATTTTGAATTCTTATTTTGATGAACCTAGAGCTTCCATTTTTGTTCAATTAACTTGGAAACATCAATGGCTTGATTTCAAAGATAAACTTTTCATCTCATGTTCTGTGAGCACTTAGAATATGGTATGCAGCCATTCACAGCTGAACTAATATGCTTTCTAAAATCATAAATAATGACAAGTGTACCAACAATTAATATTTTCTCTAATGGAAGCTGTCCTTTCTTACGATGTTTAAGTTCACAATCTCTGGGATTCAGGTTTTATTCACCTTTATAAGAAAAATGCAACCAAAAAAGTATAAACAGCCATAGTAGTTATTTCCCTGTAACACAGTTAGTATGGATCAGTATTCTCTACCTCCATTATTAGCTCTTTTAAAAAGCTATATATTAAGTTACTTAAAAAAAAAAAAGGTTTCAACAGGTTCAACTGAAGTAAAATTTTAGTTTATAAGTTATAAAACATTGTTTAAAAAGTAATTACAAAATTTATGCCCTATATCCACAGAAAACAGTTTCTGAAGTCATGTGCTAGGCCATGCCAAACATATGGACAGTCTTATTTTATTACCATAAAGAAACTCACGCTTTAAAATTCGAGATCAGCACAGATTATGACTTGTCCACAGGAAGCAAACAGCCCAAGAAAGACCTGGCTGCTGTTGCATCAGTAACAGAGCAGAATGACCGTGGTGTAGAAATAGGCTTTTATAGGTCTGTTTTCAGTACACCTTGAGAAATTCCTTCTACGAGAGCAAAAAGGTTTCAGCCAGAATGCCTTGCACGTTAAACAAAGTCCTTAAAAGTTTTCCTTTTGGACCATTATTCGTGTATCATGTTGCACAATCTTGTATATGCTTTCACTTTTCAATTCGTAAAACAAGTTTACTTTACAGATGGTGGCAATTTAAATCCCTAGTGATGTCAGGAAACATTTGTCTTAAAATAAATATTCCTTGATATCAACATGATTTTTTTTTTGTCTAAATCAGATCTTAAGAAATTATTAACCTGATTTGTTTTGTTTCCGTTTGGGGCTGCCAATTGAGGAGACAAATTCATTATGAGCTGTGGGTCCAAGCCCATTACGATCTCTCCAGTTGTCAGATTCACTGCCACTTCCCAGGTGCTCCCGGCTGTTGGACCGTGAGAGGGACATTGAGGAACCCTGCAAACCAAAAAAAAGAAAGTTTGAGCAGAAAACACAACTTTCCCTGTGACTCGGATGTTTTCTTTGAGGCAGCCTGGTTAAAAGGCAGCTTTTAATGCTCGCAAACATTCTTTTGGCAGTTGATCAACAGTCAAATAATTGCAAAATGGACACAACACCGGCAGGTGGGCTTAAAACATATGTAGTTTACAGATGTCAAGCTAAAGTTATTTAAAGATTGTGCTTCAAAATAAATTGCTCAGTATTTCCAAGTTTGTTTCCAAAATGTTCCATGGTGGCAAATTCCGACACAAATTCTGGATAAAGCAGTCCATCGACTATATCCCTTCACAAGGAAGGGAACACATCAGAACATCTATCTGAAGATAAGTGGGTCAAGTACCCAGTGCTTGACAACAACATGGTACTCAATACAACAATTCTGAGGTGGTTTATGACTTTGCAGATTTTTTTTTAAATAGTATTGTAGAGGAACATGAAAATCTAATTATCAACTGTCATCACTGTGGGTCAGAATGTTCCAAAGTAAGGCAAAAGCATTCTCTGAAAGCAGCAGTTAACTATGGAATTGGGTGGGGATGTATGGAAAAAAAAAAAAAAAAGATGGACTTTGATACCAAATGCTTACATGAACTAAAAACTGTGGAACCAAATGAACAATTCTATTATACACACGTGCAAATTCCAACTGAAAAGCGTAACTTAGGAGGCAGCTGTCTTTTCAGCTATTCGTTGACAACGCTACAGAAAAAAGGCTAAAACTCCTTGTCATCGGCAAAATCGGGAAGGCTGAGCTATGGTTAGTATGACTCAAACAATGAAGCAAGGTAGGAACTGACTTCAAGTCTTGCAGAAAAGCAAGAGACAGGGCCTCTACATTAAGTCAGATCGTAGCGATTGCAAAGGGATATGAAGTAAAGATGCCATCCAGTGTTGCTGGAAAACTGTATGCACAGTCAAGTATCACAGTCAGGATGAAACATGGAGCTTATTTTGCGAATCAAGTTCTCAGACGTTAGACTGAAATACCGCTGCTACGTCTGCTCAGAGACTTCAACACATGACGCTCAAATGCGCACATGTACGGAGGAAGCGTGACGGTACTGCCTCTAACACCAACGATGTTGAAGGCAGCTAAACAGAAGAAGGATACATGGCATCCCAATTTTTTATTTTCCCCAGATGTTTCCACAATAGCTCACATCAACCAATGGAAACAGGAGTCCTAACACGCTATCATCTCACTGGAAGGAGCGAAGCTGTGGTTTGCACATGGGCAGACTCCGAGTGACCAACATAGTGTTCTCGGTTAGAATGAGATGGCTGCTTAGAGACTTTCAGCGGTGCGTCATCGTTTGGGGGAAAGCCCCGTCCCAGCTCAATCAGTTTGGAAAAGTACGTAAAAAAGTTCAGATTCTGGTTGTAGCCTTTTCTCTCCCCCTGGTTACTACTGCAAGCTCATTACATCTCTCCAAACCTATTACGTGGAGCTGAACGATACAAAAGTTGACAGGTCAAGTGGGGAACACCACAGCACATTTTTAGCATGGCTGAGTATTTATTTTCCCCTTAAAAGCTAGCTGTATGAAGTCCCAGTCCTGAAGAAACATACCACTTAGATTTTATGTAAGTAGGACAGAAATAAAGAAAAGATGTCTCTATTGAAGTTGGTAAAGACTACAGCAAGGAAACACACTATAAAGCAACTTCGGAATGCCTTTGAAAAGAAAGGAATGTAAACTCCCTGCAAGATTGCCATGGTGGGACTCTGAAGAGACTTGCTGGACCCTACGGTTGCCCTCTCTCTGGGAAATTTCTGGGCCCAGTGAAGAGGGCAAATAGAGCAAGCTCTTCCAGTCCTTCAGCTCTGTCAACAGAAGATGAGCTGCAGCCATTTCTTGTTCTGACATTCTGCTCCACCGTGCACCGATTAATATTACACAGTTCATCTGTTATTTACACATTGTTTTAATTAGGTTACAAAACTCCTACCACTTGTTTGCAGTACTGAGACATGTGGTCCCATCAGTTGTTTTACGTTTCTTTAAACAAATATATTTTCAGGAGCAGACTTCTATAAAGCTAGAGTAAGATTTATAAAGAGGATATGATTGTGTGTGTTGGGCTGAATGTGTTCCATATGCCTTAATCTTTACATGAGAAAGATTTTTCACAATTAAAAAATATTTAGAACCCTAAAAGGATAGCTAAAAATTTTATCTCCAAGACTTCTTTTTACAAAAGTTAGACATTTCTCACGAGAAACAACTGTATCATTCAGAAGAAATAAAATTTCCATTACAGTATAGTTTTTTATACCTCATACGTAGTTGTCATAGATGGCTTGTACGATACAGGATTAGCTCTTCTTAGTTCCTTGATGGTTTCTGCAGGCATAGATTTAGAGAACCCCAAACCACTCCACGTATTCGTTGGAGTTCTTACTTCCGTTACAACTGGCTTCTTTAACATGGCTGAAGAGAGACAAAACAGTAAATCTCAACCTTAGTAAATGTACTGAGGTGATAATCCTGAAGTCACGTATGCTAATAGACGTCAACCCACCAAACGGTACATTCTAAACACTTCCACTTGCTACACAGCTTGAATCCTGGCCCTCCTTAAGGCAATTTACTCTGAAGATAATTAAACACCACAGGGCTGCTAGGAAGCCAAAAGAATCATATCTGTTTCAAAAAAGTGTTTCTGGTTTTCTTTTTGTGTAAGAGGAATATGGTTTATTTCTAACAGGGTCAAAGATACGGTTAAGTCCCTTATCAATTTTGTAACTTAATTTATCTCTGAAATACGGACAAACTTTGCCAACATGATAAACATCTTAAGGTTTAATTTGCATCCAAATAAAATCAAGTATTACAGCTGCGATGTCTCTGAAAACAACATGGATCATTCGCATGTGGATACACTCACACAGGGTATCCCATCTGAAATTCGTTTATATGGTATTTCATACTGTCTTGGTATCAAGAAGTTTTTGGAACATGAAGACTAATACACAGATGTTACATTATTGGCTTTATATGGATTAAAAATCAAATTACAAAACTGATTCTTTTCTTCTGAAAATTCTTTCAGCCGTGTACTAACAAACTTCTCAGGAGTCAATGTTTATCCACATACCTTTGGTTGCCAGTAGCTTCTTCTGTTCGTAGTCAAATGCCTAAAAATTAAACATGTAGAAGAAGCTTGTAATTGCCATTCTAGCTGAATGTCTTTGCAGTACTCAGCTCTTTGTAAAATCAAAGGTTTTGCAAGTGGCCAGTGAACACATCTAGGAGAAACCTGAAGTACTGCACAGTAATTTGACAGTAGTCCAGTTAGAGCCTTAGTTACTCCAAATGCTCACTCAAACACGGATAACAAACACTTCAAATATCTATCCGATATCCACTGGAGTGAGGCTGCAGCAGTGTTTACAAACTGCTTAGATAGAATTTTTCTTTAATAAAACGTTTTCTTTTCAAGCATAGTTTTTTTTGCCTTGATCTTAATTGTTCTTCACATGTTTACCTGCATGTTTACGTATGACGGCTGCGGAGCTAGACGTGCTCTTTCAGAATTCTGCTGTGCAGCTGCTGCACGCTCTGCTGCCCGTTCACTTCCAGGAGCCTTTTTGTCGGCCATGGGACTTTCAGAAGCACTTAACTCTGCATCTGAGAGCAGCCTCTCTGCGGTACTGTGGGAGCAAAGTCAGTATTAACTCCAGCTGCCTTTTTCCACAAGCAGCAAACACTCACTACAATTCTGATAATTGAGCTTTATCCTGAGAAGTTTGGCACCAAAATCCAAGAAATGCCAGTAGGCAAACATCTCGGCATTTTCAGCAATATTTCCAGAGTCACAGCTTGCTTTTACCTGGTTCTCTCTCAGTGAAACAAAGCATGTACTGCTGCTTTCTGCATTACCAGTGTGAGGCATAGTTTATAGATTCCCATTTGAGCTGTCTGGTGTCCAGAATTATCACATGCAATCCCCACACAGTCTGACTTTATACCGTTCAGCCTTGCTCGAGCCAGGAGCTCAGCAGTTCTAACAGATGGACAGTGGTAGGATAGAGAGAGATGCCTAATAGGGACTAAGAAAGTTAACATGAGTCCTACTTCTAGGTTAGATTCTAGGAAGAAATTCTTCACAGAGAGGGTGGGGAGGCACTGGAACAGGTTGCCCAGAGAAGCTGTGGATGCCTCATCCCTGGGAGTGTCCAAGGCCAGGCTGGATGAGGCTCTGAGCAACCTGGTCTAGTGGAGGGTGTCCCTGCCCATGGCAGGGGGTTGGAACTAGATGAGCTCTAAGGTCCCTTCCAACCAAAACCAGCCTATGATGATAATGATACTTGCTTTTATAGCTTCCATAATTGCAGTCCGACATGCCAAAGCACATCTTAATGTAATCCTTTCTAAGAGTCAGCCACATTTTATGCCTACTCGAGAGGAGAATAAACTCTGACTTCAGTGCAAAGTGACCATGTTTTAGGTGCTGTAGACTACCCCAGAAAAATGCCCTAAGGAAACTGAACCATGTATCCTCAACAAAAAGAACAAGACATTCAAACAACCAAGTGCCATACCAACAACTGAGTCTGGTTAGCAGGAATCCTTGGATTTCTAAACTATGACAGCAGTATTAATGAAATACACATTGTAGCTTTAACATTCTAAATAAATCAGGTAAGAGAAAATATGCATCTCAAGAGAGTGATGATAAACAGTTCCCAAAAGGAATGGCAAAAACACTCCTCAGAGTAGATTGGACAAAACATTGTGTTAAGCACAAATTCTGCATTGCCAAGATATGTTATGACTCAAAAGAGCCTTTCCCACTGCTGGCTCATTTAAAAAAAACACAAACAAAAAAATCATTAAGACAAGTGTTTGAGAACATGCTGCTATGCCCTGAATACAGTTTTTTTAAGAAGAAAACAGCCTCAAGTCTGGTCAAAAGGAAAAAGGCTGTCGGTTAGGAATTGTTCTCAAAGCAATCAATAAAAAAAAAGGAAAGTGCGAAAATGTATCCTTTAGAAGTAATTAATTAGAGTCACATTGAAAAAAAATCCCCACTGTTCTGGAAGAGGAATCAAATCTACTTTTTTCAGCCCCAAGAAAAATACATAGGAAGTACAACGATCGATGTGCTTAAAAATCACGCCAAATTTAAATGAGCTCTGAGTATTTCATCACCGAACCACCCCTTCTACCTACAAAACCATGTTAACTATCTTTGCATGGTGAAAGTTCCATTAACCGGTATTTGCACATTTAAACTTACTGTAAATGAGAGTTTTTGGTGCCTTGCAGTAGCTCAACCGTTTGCCTCTTAGAACAGGACTGCTTGGAAGAGCTCATCATCTGCTTCAGATCACTGGTATTTGCTGAATGGGATGGACTTCTTGGCATGCCCACTTCGACAAAAGCATCATTGCAACCTACAAGAGCAATAAAGGCACTAGTTAAACAAAACCCCTCTTAAGCTCTAGTGAACTTACTGAAGGACTGACAACTACAGAACAAAACCTACTCTTTCTCCTTACGGAATTATTCTCATCTTCATGGATAAGAACTTGGTCAAGGTGAAGAAGTCAGAAATTTAAGTTCAAATGCACAAAAAAGGTGTTAGTATTAACATACATAGTAGACACCAAGTATTTTCTTCTTTAAAAAACTATTTTACGTAATATTAGTTAATATTAAATCTGAAGACTGACAATCAGAAGTGACTAAGTATTCCAAACCAATTGGATTTTTTATCCAGCATTAACAAACCTTGCCAGATGCTCAGATAACTTTTGCTGGAATAAAAGCTTCCCACTTAACGTTCAAGTATCTTTAGAATGTGTTTTTACAAATATTTATCACCTTAATTGGGCAATGTACCCTTTACTCAAACCAGCATTCCAAATGACTACAGCCCTTAATAAATGAGCATCTCTTTATTCATCAGTACTTGCAACGGAAACAAGGCCTTTACACATATTTGGTCAAGTCTGAAGTGAAACTGGCTTTCCCCAGCCCCAGAAATGACCGGAACAGTTCGTTAGGTCCTTTAGCTCCTAAAAGGCAGCGTAACTGAAATGTTATGAAACATGCAAATCAATTCTGTTTGCAAGTGTCACCTAGGTTTGATCGACACATCGTTTGCTGCAATAACCTTCTCAGAGGCGTTTCATTAAGAAGAAAAAAATACAGTATCATTTAAACCAGCAGAGATTGTTTTAAGCAATGAAAAGCTGTAAAACATACTAACATTTTCATGGGTTATTTCCCTCTGCTCTTACGGAATAAATAATGTCACAAGTGCGTTTACATTGACTCAAGGTGTTCCTATCAACAGCACAGCTTAGATACTACAACTTCAGTTTATCTGACTACAAATCTGGGAGATGCAGCAATATCTTCCTTTAACATGGCTGCAAAATCAGTGTACAGGAAATATTTACATGTTTGTTTCACTAACTGTACAAAGACTGCACGTACAATACCAGACAAAAGAAGAAAACGTCAAAACGTTACCTTCTGCAGTATTTGACTTGGCAGCTACTTGTTCTGAGGCACCATGAGTACTCGGTTGTCTTACCGGATCACTGTGGGTTGTGCTCAACACATTTTCTCCTAGTGACGTGGCAGACAGTGCAGCATACTTGATATTTGAGGTCTGAAACGATTGTCAAAAATCACTGAAGTGACTGTTGTGCTTATGGAAACATGGAAAGAATTTCCCTTTTCTATCTGTACAGCAGGACAAGAAATTCATTCCTAATAGAACAATACCCTTGGAATGTTCCATTTTCCAATCTAAGTTGTATTTTGAAGACACCACTGTTCTATTTCTATACTTAGTAGCTCTAAGAATGCACTGGTGTAGCTCGTTTTCTCTTTCAGCTTGTCATAGTAGGAGTTTATTACAAACTGCTCTAGTTCTCCCGAGGTATCACCACTTACCTTTACATGACCATTTAAAGAAGGTGAGCCTTTTTTACTCTCTGACTGCATGCCATTGACATGGACTTCAACAGGAGTCAAGCCTGGTGGTGGAGATGGAGTGTTCTGGCCATAACTAGGTACTCCAGACAACAGAATACTCGTTAAAGTTGCTTGGGCAGTAGACGGTATCATTAGGTGTGGAATAGCAGAAAAACCTGTAACAAAATCTGATTAAGTTCCTCATTTAACTTCCTCCAGCACTACAGAACTTCATATAAATCTGTGTGGCTTTGATACATCACTAAACAGGTTTCCACTGAAACGGATGCCAAAACCATAATGCTTAATGTCATCCTTACTCTGTAGGCTAACATAGTTTCCTATACAAAACAGACCAAAACACTGCATGTGACAGCATCTCCTAAGTTTATATTAAGTTACAAATTTAAGTCTGTATATTTATTAATCTGTGCTAAGAAAAACAAGAATTAAGGCTCTAAAGAATGAACAATTCTGGACTTTTCAGCTGTCATTCTAACAACTTACTGTTACACAACTCATTTAATTTACATTTAAGTTCCACGAACCTGTGGCATTCGTGTTCGCAAGAGATGTTGCCCATAACGTGGGACTAGGCGTGCCTGAACTTGGACTCTGTAAGGGACTCACAGAGCTATTAAGGGCATTCAGCAGAGAATTTGGAGCTGTTGAGGTGTTGACTGACAGGGCTGTTGGACCTAAAAGGCCTGCAGAAAGTTACACAAGTGAATATTTAGGTAAGACATACACAAAAACGTTTTTATAAAAGTACCAATTAAGAACAAGCAAAACTCCACTAAATTGCACCAGCATGTATTTTACAAATGAATTTTACCATTAAACCTGCTGCTAATTTTATGCAGAGGACACGTTAAGAACAAGCATTCTTACCCTGGAACATCTGTCTAAGAAGAATTGTACCATCTCTTATGTCCATCTACTGGACCCTATTGTCAGAACAGTCTCTGTTGGCTGCTTCTCAGCCCCACCATCCCTTTGTATCCCCTTCATTGCTTCTGTCAGTTTGTTCTAAGAGGCATCACTTAGAGAACAAGAAAGCGCCTACACTTCACAAGCTTCCTTTCATTTCAGACAATAACCTTGTCCTCAGAAGCTCATATGAACAAACCACTACTCCTACACTACTTAATTCTGTTTTGCACCTTCACCACTGACCGCAAATCATCCCCCACTGCTTGTTCCCAAAGCATTCCCTCAAACCAGCTCTTCACATAAGAACATTCCCAAGCAAGTCCAGTGCTACGCTCTACAGAGGTAAAAACACAACCCCACAGTGCAGGCATGACAAGAACGGTAACAAAAGCAGCATCACAATCCACAGTCAAATGGCACAAACACTTGTGTGAACCCCAAGAAAGCATCTGACATCGACCTACGCAGCGCAGCACTCCTGGGTGGCAGGTCGCAAGGGAGCATGGCGGTTACGTGAGAAGTCTGAGTTTCAAGAACCGGTGTCAAGATATGTCACCAAGTTCTTCTGGGACTGCTGTGCTATGTGCTTCTTCCATAAAATTACATTAAGACAGAAAACGTACAGTTCTGTCCTAAATGTCATACTGGTAAGAAAGACCTAAACTAGCAGCACGTGTGTCCCTCAATCACAGCGAGATGCAGCCAGAACTGAAATGGGGTGTCAGCCACGTTAACTTCCACAGTACTGCTGCCAGGCTTCGGTACCTACCCGGGCTCAGGACAGCCTGAGAAATCACACTGTTACCAAAGAAGAAAAGTCACTTCAAAGACTTCTGGAAGTTGTAAAAACAACGTCCTGTTTCACCTGCACTTCCCTCCCTTTCACTTCCAGATGAGTGGCGTGTCAGCTTCCAGAGGATATTCTGCAGAGGTGACTCACAGGGCTGATTACGAAAGCCTCGGAGGAAGTTTTGCAATGAGCAGCCCTTGAAAGGCCAGACGCTTTTGGAATTCCCTAATGCTCTAACACTATTCCTCATGCAAAACACACATCTGGTCTTTTTTTCCTAGTACAAGTGAATTAAGTTTCAAACAAACATATATCTACTAAAAAAAGAGAGATATACATATATATAGAGAGAGAACAGAACACATACCAAGCCCAGTGAGACCTAGTCCTGCTGAGGACAGGATATCCAAACCAGGACACGACAGACCAACAGGGCAGGAGACAGTAGAGGGATTTGATGCTATGGTAACTCCACTACTTTCAAGTCCCAAGAGACATTTCCGTGCCTCATACATATTTAAGGCATTTCGTTCAACACTTTTTACAATCACAGACTGTAGGGAAAGAAAGCAAAACACCATAAAAAAGGAAAATCAATGAGTAACACAGCTACCTAACATGGATCTGCAGCACAGGCAACTCTTCATGATACTCCGGCATGGTTCTCAGTAACAGCAGTCAGAGACAGCATGAGATAATGTCCATTAATTAGCAACTATGCAAATGCAGTGGCATTGATGGTAAGTTTAGGGATTTTGTTTGCACTTGACAGTGAGAATGATGAAAGCCTTTTCTGTCTAAGAAAAACAATATTGTTGTACCTTGGTGCTATTTGGTATACCAAATCTTAAGTGCCCAGGATCTAGAGAAGTGAGCCAGTAACTGAAACCTTATCTTCTCTTTTATCTGAGGTCTGTACCTCAAAATGGACAAAAAAGTTGTTCATATTCAATTCAGCTATTAAATTCATAGATGTCTGAGAATAAAGTAAAAAATGCCTGGAAAATTACACAGCAAAACCCATTATTTGTTACTTGTATGTTCTCTATCTGATGCTGCTTTGTACTGATTGTGTATCTCCCCACACAGAGAGGCTCACTTATTGACACATTTCATATTTTGAAATCTTTGTTATATCATTATGTACAACAATGCGGATAACTGAGTGCCCTAGCCCTACTTGCCTGAGAATTTTACAGTGAAACTATTCCATTAGAAGTATTTTGTTGTTCTGTTTCTTGTGGTTCTTTCCAACATCTTGTGTAGAACAGTCAGACTTTTCTCACAGTCATATTATTTGGTTTTGGGGTTGGGGTGTTTTTTTTGTTTTGTTTAATTCTGATTGCTAAACACTACTGCAGTTATGTGGGGGAGCAGCAATTTAAGACAGATTTCTTTAAAAACAAATTAAGAGTAGTTCTAGTCAGATCCAATTTATCTCCTCATACTTTATTTCCTTTATCAGTATCTCCATACAAAAGCTAATCTCCGGATTCTCAAGTATTTAATGAAAAAGTCGTATTACCATAAAGGAAAGAGAGCTGTTCTAACATTTAAATTGATATTTCAAGCAGAAAATATATATGCCTTTCACAAGTTCATGATCCATTAAGTTAGGGAGGAGTAGACATGTCATCTCATCAGCTCTGAAAAGTTGTCATGAAAGCCTAAAAAGCATCCATCAGCTTTTCACCAACCTTGTTTGGTTGCTTTGGCTTCGGCTTAATGCTTATGAAGACATCTAACTGCTCCATTAGCTGCGTTATAAACTGTGGTTCTACTTCAATTTCTTCCTTCATATCAAACATGAGCACAAGAGGAAGGCAACCCTGAAAAGACAAGACGCAACAATTCATAAAACTTGTAAGAGATCCCTTCCCCGAAGACGTTAGCAATAATCGGCAATATAGAGCTTGTAACACATGTACAGCATGACACGGTAAGCTGAGAAAAATAGCAAGGATGAAATTTAAGTCAAGCCATTCCCTTGTACGCAAGCATAGAGGTCTATCTTCCCACCCTGGGATTCTGAACAAACAGCTTGGTGGTATAAAGGGGCAGTGATGTGTTGAAAACTTGACATTCCAGTCAGCACTGCCCCCCCCCCCCAGCATTAGCTATTGATACAGACTCAGAGGCGCCTGGAGGACTCAAATTCAGAAACTACTATTATCTATTAAATCAGAACAAAATATTGTCAGGAACTGATGGCAGCACTCTCGTGTACTCAAATGGCCCATGTTAAACTATGAGATAAGGAAACACTATTTTGGAAAAATTTCTCTGTAAGTCAGCATTGCTTAAGTCTTAACGTTTACGTTCCTTTTCCCCTGCCCTGGATCACTAGAGCAGCTCTGTAAGTATTTTCCAGCAATATGGATGACATCTCTGAAGCACTTAAAATACCCAAACTTAAAACACCCACAACAGCACCCCTAAAAAAAAGCCCAGACCTGAAAAACAACAACAAAATCAATTGTCACAGGATATCTCGAAATTATTAGACTGTTATTTCTCATAAAGTAACAAAAATGGAGGGTAGAAAGTCAGTGAAAACCAAATACTACTTGTGAATTTAGGTTCACAAATTAAGTAAACGTGGTATTGTATATATGTGGGGAAAAAGCCACAGTCAGGTATATTCAAGGAAGGGTTCTTAATTAGTTTCCTGCTTTTGCTTCAGAATGAAAAGCAGCAAATTAGCGTATTTATTCTTTACATCACTAGTTCAATATAATTTCATATTTTAGTAGCACTTCTCAGCAATGCCACCTATAGCTACATGATACTTCTCAAACCTAAATTAAAATAATTTTAACTTAAGGGAAATCAAAGCAAGGCATCTTGACTATTTTGACTTCAGGAAGACTGACAAACACAGCTTCACTCCACAAAGTGAACTTATCTGAAAAGATCCATTTCTAATAAAGCCTACTGAAAAAACACTAAAAATCAATAATCAAGGATTTTATGGTAACAGAACTGCTAGGAGCATTTCGTATTTGGATTTTCCAATTTAAAAAAAAAAAAAGTTACAGAAATAAGTATCAGAAGGTCTCACCAACAGCCTGATGAATGAAAACACAACTACAAGTTAACAGGAAAAACAAACTTAAAAACGGACATGTCAGATTTTGATAAGCACATTAAAAGGCTTGCTTTTTACACTACCATTTTGTTACTGTACATTAAGGCACCTACACGATGGTATTGAGAGGAACAGGAATAGCGCTCTGACAGAAAGCGAGTGAACAAAACGAAGTTGTCAATACGTCTTCTGTAATTAAATATAGGACAGTCCTCATTATTATATGCAAAATTAACAAAAAGTCAGCCAATATTTTTTAGTGATGATCAAAACAGAGATGAAACCAAAGGGTTTGGGATAAGGAGAAGATACAGAACATTTTAAACACAACTCCAAATCCCTCTTGCTTAGGTAAGTATTTAATTTCAAATTATTATGTATTCTTCCTTTAACAGTTCTCCCTCATCACTATAACGAGTAGTGTCTTCACCATCACATTAAATATATTCTTGCAAGAAGCATGCTGATGTTTTTCTGTTTCATGAGAAAAAGATTTGCAACGCCTGTCGGAGGTGCAGGATAGTCACTATTTATGCACCATGGAACGTACACCCTCCTCAATGAAATGGGTTACCAGCTGATATTAAAGTTTCCATTTAGACACAGCAATTTTTAAAGATGGCACCAATACATTACTTATGTCCTACCCTAAGTTGTCTGTGCACTGCATTGCGTTTTCTGTTGATTACTGTAAACTCTGCCTCAGATTCAGTGTCTGATGAGAATTACGGTTCACAACAATTTAACAGTTCAGAAAAACATTATGGTATTTCTTTTCTTGGTGTTGATGTTCAGATGCTTCTGGACAGTTAGTCCTAGAGCTCTGCAGAGATCACATCACTATTTTTAAAAGGCCTCTCCAATTCCGTAGGACACCTGTGCTGCCGAGCTGTGAAACAGCACTGCTGCTGTTCTGACTGAATCAGAGGAGCTGGCAGGAGGCAGCAACCGTGCTGACCACGGCAAGGCCAGCACGCAGTCACACCTTGCAGGAAATCACAGCATGCAAATCTCATCCCACTGAGCAATGCCCAAGAAAAATCAAGTGAAGTTTACTTCAAACGCAGCTGAGAATGACTGCGGTTATCGGTAGGTAGGTATCAGCATGGCTGGCGTATTTCAGTGTTTTTACCTGAGGCTGAAAAATGCTGTTCTTACTAAGTTTGGAATTGGAGGTCAGTTGGATGTGATTGGGATATTGATTTGTACTGTTGCATTTGGAATTACTAAATCAAACTTCAGTATTTCAAATTACAGCCCTCACAGAAATCTAAGTTTCTAGATAAAGGTATGTTTTGATGTCATACGATAGCTTGTTTGCATTTCCTTCTACTTCATGAACCCCCAGAAAAGTACCACTTAAACCTCACCGAAGAAACACGAAGGGATAGCTTTATCCTGTGTATTTACAATGATATCCTAGAATATAATAATCATGAATACAACTGTATGAACAGAAAGGCACCATGCTTTTCTTTTCTACTACACAGCAAGGCCGAGTGCAATGTACGAAAGATGCACACTTCTGCAATTTAAGGGTATCATGGTTTACCCTGACAGCAGCTTTGAATTAGATTTGAATCCAATCCTCTCATGTGTTCTTCATAAATACCCATATACAGAAAAATCTGTGTACAAACATTAGTACTAAGAACAATGCCTAAAGGCTTCTGTGAAGCTTAAAGAGCAATGTAACAAGACCTGTGCAAATAATAATATTAATCAGCAGAGCTATAAGGCCTTTTATAAAATAGTACTGAGGTTATGGGACAAAAAGGAGTGTAAGACAGAATAAGTATTTCCTATGGTTCCCCAGACTGCTTGAAAACCCACCTAGAGAGACAGTAAGGAATGCATCCTCACACTTCCCCCCAAAAGGAACCTGCTTATCTGACAAATGTGGAAAAGGAAGGTTGGCAAAAACCAACCGAACAACCCAGTACCCACAACAAAACCTTCCAAAAATCTGCTTTCTACTCAGAAGCATATTGTTGTTGTAAGTTCAAACCACTTGTGTTGCATTAATATTGCCAAGGTTATTTCTCAAATCATGACACCAGAGAATACACGCTTCAGATAACTATAGACACTCACGAGACACTGGCACAACTAGAGCACTCAATCAGCCTTTTGCAACGTGAGTAGCAATCCTCCCTCTCAAAGGCTAATTTACATTTGACCAATAAATGCATGCCAAAGGAGCACATTTTCTATAATCTGGCCTGTTTTTCAAGCACATTTCACTGAAAGTATTTACCATGAGATATTGCCTGGCAAGACAGACAGACTCAATTGTGCCCTGGAGGTAGACAGTGGATTTCTTCTGTGGGTTACTAGGGTCAGGGAAGTGGATCTGAGCACCAGTCCTCTGCATGATATGTTTGATGTTACTGCCGTTTCGACCCATCATAAAGAGATGATGCTGCGCTGCAATGTCTAGCTGTGTGCTCACAGGGATCGCAGAGGCCAGGCTCCCAGCTAGGTGTTCTAATAGCATGGCTGTTCCTTCCTGTGGGGGAAAGGCAAGAAATCGGTGAAACAGTGCTCACAGGCATACAAAACGACATTTCAGACTCTTTCCTTACTTGTCATGCATTCTACATTTAAGATAAAGAAAATTCTGTCTTGTTTAAAAACCCGGTTCATTTGGTAAAGGTAACAGATGGAGTAACTCTATTTACTATGCCCATTTTATGACCAAATGCAGTGTTTAATTGGTGTGATGAAAGGCAGTAAGATGATGTTGAATGCTTTGGTCCCAATAAACCTTCTGCACCCACAAACAGCAGTAAGAAAGTCAGAGATTTTTTGGGTAGCTATACTTGCAAAATTTGTCTTTCAATTTTGGCCTAAAATGTTCTTACTGGCTTGAGATACACCCATCTGAGACCTTATCGATCTGTCTTCACTGCCAGCTGTTAGCCAGGAAACTTTCATATTTTATCAAGACAAATAGGCTCAGGGCAGTTCCCTCACTAGACTGAAATTCACACCTCCCAGGCCCAGTGTTACTGTCAGGGCAGCTTTCAAGGTTCTATATCTGAGTGCACGTTGAGAAGATGAAAGCACGAAGAAGTCTTGATCAGGGTTTGTTTTGTGTGGGTTTTTAAAAATTTTTATTTGGGTGGGTGGGTTGGGTTTTTTGTTTAATTAAAAATGGGTAAGATTAGCACATATTCCAGAACTGCTGGAAACCCAAACATGTGTGAAAGAGATGAAAAATAGATTGAAAGATTAACAGAAACAATGCTAACTCCTAAAACTAATTTTTATGCCTTTTAAACCTCACCTTTACCAGTCAAGTTTAAAAAAAAAAACCCAACCCTCTGGATTCAAAACAATAACATAATAACATACAACAGCAACATGCGCTGATGAGGCAGGATAAAACATTAATATAGTCCAAGCGTCTAAATTGTGACGATATTTATGATACGCAGAAGCCGAGGTAAGACGACACGTTACCTTCACAGCACTAGTGTTATTCTGTGATCCTCTTACAATGACTGTAGCACCATACATTCGAGAGCGTTGTTTAAAGGAAACTGAAATATTATACATCTGAGAGATATGCTGAATTGAGGGAGAATTAGGATCTGGGATTGGTTGGAGAATTCCAGCAATAGGCAATTCAAACATCAGTACCAACGGAAGCAGCTCCTACAACAACATTGAAGAGCAAAGATTGAAAGGCGAAATCATACTCACTAAAGCTACACATTTATTACTGAATCGTAATGTACTGGTCAGTGAGGATTAAACTGACAATACATCCTCTGCCCAGGGTTCACTGATAAAAATATTATCACATCTCGAGTTGGAAAAAGGCACCAATCTTTTTCCAGGCACACAATGCGTTCGTGGTTCGATAGGCTTTTTTGTTTGTGTTTTTTTCCCCTAAAGTAACAAGATCTTTTGCAACTATGTAGCAACAGCAAAGCGGGTAATTTCCCCTACTTATCCATGCATACCTACAAACAGGGCAGTATTTGTAATCTTCCTGGAGAAATCTTTCCTGTCATGGATTAATGGGAACTCTGAAGTCAGCTACGAACCCACGTTAACATCAGCCTCTTTCATGACTGTCGAGACCAAGGTTGTGGAAGTGACAAACCCGACTACAGTAACTGCAGCAGAGGTTTAATAAGTTACTAGATTTGTAAGTACCCATGCCAGAATACACACACAAATCCAAAGTAGAATGTAAAGAGAGAAGAATGCTATGAGTGGAGAATGGAACTGAATTCCACCAAATTATTTACACAAATTATACATGGAAATGGTTACAATTTTAAAAGGCAGCAATCATCTTTCCTAAGCCATAGATCCACACAGGATGCCTGAGCTTCGACATGCCATCTGTGGAGGGTAATTTATGATGCGATTTTAAACACAGTATGGCATACTTTACATCTTGCTTATACTGTAGACTTCATGTTCAAGGTCACAGAATGGTTGGAAGGGACCTTTAAAAATCATCTAGTCCAACCCCCCTGTGATGAGCAGGGACACCTTCAACTAGAGCAGGTTGCTCAGAGCCCCGGCCAACCTCACCTTGGATGTTTCTAGGGATGGGGCTTCTACCACCTCTGGGCAACCTGTGCCAGTGTTTCACCACCCTCACTGTAAAAAAATTCTTCCTAATATCTAGTCTAAACCTCCCCTCTTTTAGCTTACAACCATTACCCCTTGTCCTGTCACTACAGGCCCTATAAAAAAGTTTGCCCCCATCATTCTTATAGGCCCCCTCCCTTCAGGTACTGAAGGGCCGCAATAAGGTCTCCCTGGAGCCTTCTCTTCTCCAGGCTGAACAAGCCCAACTCTCTCAGCCTCTCTCCATAGGAGAGGTGCTCCAGCCCTCTGATCCTTTTTGTGGCCTCCTCTGGACCTCCTCCAGCAGGTCCATGTTTTTCTTGTACTGAGGGCTCCAGAGCTGGACACAGCACTCCAGGTGGGGTCTCACCAGAGCACAGCAGAGGGGGAGAATCCCTTCCCTTGACCTGCTGGCCACACTTCCTTTGATGCAGCCCAGGATAAGGTTCGCCTTGGGCTACTTAACAGTTTGTCCAGATGAGAATCACTGTTGTTATAACACCTTTTGCATGTTACTCTTGTGGATTCTGACATTTGTTCCTCTATTTCTGCTGTCATAAGACACAGGCAGACAATCCTAGGGTTCTCAAAGCTATATATTTTTTTCCCCTTGCAAGTGTTTGAGAGAACGTTATACTGAAATAGACTATTACCCGAATTCTAACTCTTGCGGACTCCACTCCGGCTGGCTGCCCTGCAATAGACACCTGAAAGAGCAAGAACACAGAAAACATAGCATCACATTTTCAAAGGAGGCACTGGAAAAGTTATTCCTATACCTGTGGTGTTCTTTTTTTAAAAAAAAATCAACACTTATTTCACACCTGGTAACATCTCAAGTCTTCTCTGAAGAGCAGCTGAAAACTAAAACCAGTTAAAAAAATTACTTATGAGTATTAGAGCATCTTAGTTTACACAGGTTTAAGCAACTAGAAAAAAATGACAGATCAAACAATACAGCAGTTCGGATCAAAGAATGGAATTACTACTATATACGTGTGCTCAGTGCTAATATTCAACAGTGGGTTTTCTTGGAACGTTTTGAAATCATGGTGCGTTGCACAGCAGCCACTAGGATGCACAAGAGGGAAGTCTAAATACAGTGATTAAAGACTTGAAAGTAAACATTCCAGTAATATTAGCACTACAACAGATGTTCGATTCAGGTTCAATGACTTACCCTAATGAAGTTAAACTCTTACAACGAGACATTAATTGCTGCTAGCTATGCACCAAGTTTAGTTTTCAACTAAGTTACACCATTAGCCAAAAGCACCAAGAAATTAATCAGTATGTTAAATAAATGAGGTGTTGAACAGGAAAAAAGTACAAGAGCAGTGCTCTTCAAACTAAGTTGTTGACTTCTGTATGCTCAAAATAATTTTAGTTTTAAAAAATTGAAGTGATTCATGAGCCATCACAAATTGTTTCCATCTGTTTTTATAGATTTGCTCACTTAGGAAGTCCCGTGCTTTCCACAGAGTGTAAATACCAAAAATCAGTTTCCCCCGAACATGAACTCACCGTACCCAACAAACCCAAACTGATGAAAGTAGTTTAGAAATGTTTTGTACTCTCAGGAATTACAGTATAAATGCGTTAAATATTAAGCAATACTTACTTGGTTGCTTTTCTCTGCTTGATTATTCCTATTGGAGTCTGGAAAATGGATGTGGCATCCTGTTTCCTCCATCACCTTTTTAATATTATTGCCACCTTTACCTATCACATGAGAATGTTCTGTATGTGAAACGTCCATCTTCAAGGTTACCCGATTGCGCTGGGAAAAAAACCACCCACGATTAGATTTGTTCACAACAGAGCCCAAATATTTTAGAGTAACGTAGTTTCAAAAGTGACAGTCAAAATTTTACATCCAAAGTATTTTTGCTGTGCCTTAACTGGCTTAACTTCTACTCAAAACGTTTTTAATATGGACCATAGTCAGATGCTAAACCATTCACATTTTCTTTCCAATGAGGAAATAACATGGAAATAAATACCCCAAAGATACATATTCAAAAATTGTCTAAGGCTTTTAAAACAAGCCCTAGCCTTTATCAACTGTGACTTAAATGTCCTTTTGCCATCCATTCCATTAATAACTGACATCATTAAACATCCATCCAATTAAACATCCATCCAATAATTCCATTATTTTAACTCTGTGCTCTTCAGTTGTAGTCGCACATCCCTATCTGACCTGAAAGGATCATATGGTGAAGACTTTGGCAAATCATAAAGCCATGGGACCTAAAATAACAGGATTTTTATCTCCTTTAGTTTTTCTGGTACGTAAAATTTCAAAATATACAAGCACTGCCTTCAGCTGTTCGTAAAAGGTATATTGTTAACAGTCCTTCATAGTATTGTTAATAGTTGTCCAAAAAACTGCGCTTATCACCGGAATGTTCCTTTTGGCAACCTATTTAGAGAATCAAGAAGTTGGCATACAGCAACACAGAAGCCATACAGACTGTGCCAAAAGACTTGCTATTGGATGGAAAGAAAGTCTGATGAACATCCGAGACCCCTGACTAAAATGTCGACATTTTAGAAATTCTGCTCCTAATGTTTAAGAAAGCAGTAACAGTTAAAAGTAGAACTGCATAAATGCTCCTCATACTGAATTTCAAACAAACCCAAAATTTCAGGTTCACTGAAGTGGCCGTATAATCTACTGTTTGCTGTGAAGCTGTATGTCAGATTTTAAAGTGAAAAAACCCAATCCAATCAACAAGCTACATGTGCTTTTAGCCATACGGATGGAAATACTACTTCTGTACAGGTCAGATCTAGGAAAAAGTGCTTTAAGCAAGTATCGTTGCATGTTTAAATATGTGTGTACACGCCAAATACCAACATTCAGAAGAAATATATTGGAGGCTTTGCTTCGGAGCATTCACAAAAACTTCCTGTTTAAATGAGCCCAGTTAAAGAGATCAATGTCACCACAAAATCAGGGGCTAAGGTGTCATTCTCAATATGTGCTTTCTTACTTTTGTGTCCAAGACAGACATGATTTTCTCTTTTGCTTCTTTAACATTTTCCTTTTTTCCAGAGACTTTAATATGGGGATCTAGGAAAGAAATTAAAAGACTTGTAAGAAAAATACAGTGAAATATCTGTTAAAAAATTCTTCACTGCTTAAATAAATTGGAATCTATTCTTTATAGTTCCGCAATAAACTGTATCACCAAGGTTTGGAATTTAGCTAAAACCCAATTGTATCATTCCATCCCTTCAGCCCCACAGTTTGCATTACCAGATGAGTTCATTAAATACGATAATCAACTTCAAATTAAAAGAAACCACGTCAAACTCACATTACAGTATTAAAAACTGCCTGCAACGCAATTACACAGCTAAGTCACCATGTCTTCTCAAACAAATATTAACCGAGGACAACTAAGAGCTTTTTCCACAGCCTTACTCAAGCTTAACACATTGTCTAGAAAAAAAAACCCACCCTCAAACCCAAACCCATCCTCACCATCACTTAGTCACATTTAAGTAGCCCCTAGAACTGTCTTTTGCAGTTTTAAGCTGGCAATAAGGCCTCTACCAGAACTTTTCTGATTGAAGTTATCAAATTAAAGTATCACCTACGTAATAAATTAAGTCTCTGAAGCTTCTAGTAGATAAATTAAGATTTGCTCCCACGTTAGGTCTCACTGGACAACAGCTGGTGTATATCAAACACTGAATCGACAACAGTCTGCATTATAATTTTCAGATCACTGTCCCTAAACAGCAGGGGGTGCCAGACTGAGCTACCGGGTACAGTTCTGCATGCTGGAATATACACCTGGCCAGCAAGGAAAGAACTGAGTTGGGAACTAGTTTAAGTGTCACTCAAACAAGTGTGAAAGTCACACATTCGATAGTTTAGCAGCACCATCTGGTGTCCAGAAGCACAAAGTGCCACGATGCAAAATTACTGTCAAAACATTAAATGTAGGTTCAATTAAATCATACAAAAAAATTCCCCAATCCAAATTTGTAAATATTAGAAACAAGGATATGATTTTGTAGGTGGTGCCTTTTTCCTCTGTCCCTATTTTTCAAGCCCTGTGCCCTTTTGCAGTCTGACAGTGTTTTGTCTTCTGTGATGGGTTCAGCTGTTCCCCACCCCAAAATTCTAAACCCTCTTCTGGCTAATGAACTAATCTAATTCATTATGCTCGACACGTACATCTTAGGGTAAATAAAAGTAAATATGTTCTCAGTGGCAGGAGAAAACATCGCCAACAACACAACATATCTGCCTTTCCCATCATCTCAGCGATTGGAATCACTTCACGACTAAAGAAAATGCCAAACTTCAGATTGTAAACCTGTTGTAGTCAATTGAAAATTGGAACTGTTTTAGTCATCTCTGGATACCCTTTTTCATTCCAATAATAAAGAACCTCTAGTCTACCACTGGGAAGTTCTGAGCACATTCAGCTGGGGACATAGAAATCCTCAAGGAACACCGGATTCACTGCCAAGTTTCATGAAAGTCAAGAAAAATGCAGCATTTTGAGTTCTGAGAAACAGACATATTTCATTTTTAAAAATGGAAAAACTGTAGTCATAAGAACATGGTATGCACATAGAATTTACAGAAGCTACAAAAATCTGCTGCTTCAGCCTTTTCACAATGGAGCAAAGCAAGAAAAATAAAAAACACACAAAACCCAAAACAAAATAGTCATAAGAGCAATTTTTCTTTCTTTTTTTTTTTTTTTTTAAGTTGACAGTAAGCCATGTGGTTCTAATGTGTTTAAGCTGTGAATGATATTTGAAGTGGATGTTGCAGGCAGAAATTCCCAGAAGCAGATTCTAGCACACTATGTATGCTCCAAGTGCTCTTTAGAGGCAACCAGGAAAAACAAAAACCCAGGCCACCACCACTTTGGGGTTGATATTCACATACTTGTAAACATTGTATTTTAATACACATTTGGTCACAAGTATGAAAAACATCTGAAATAAGCCTGGCATCCTCTTAGTCCTAAAGATTACTACCATTCCATAATACTATCTGGTTAGCCATGGGCGAAAATACATTGTACGTGGGCAAACAGCTATTTCTTCCATTTCTCACCTCAGCTGGACTCTTCTTTCTTTGTTGGTACTGACAGCTTCAGCAAAAAATCCCCTATTTCTACATTTAACCTTTCTTTGTTCTTTTTTAGAGGAAAAAAGCTCAATTACTCACTTCAAAAACAAAAGCAAAGAAGAATCCACAAAGCAAGAAAGAATCCACTGACGCCAGTGACAATTCTAAAATATGCTATGAAATCTTTCAAAATCCATCTTAAGTACCCTCTCCTTACTTGACTTCTTCTCAATGACACAGTGGTTGGTAATGGATATGAAGCAACTTGTTTTTAAGTTAACAAAATTCTTCTTTTGAGACTCACTCACTATTTCCTTCAAAGACGCACAATTTAGATAGGATAGCCACATCAAAATTTTGCATGGAAAGAGTTACTTGCAACTAATAGAGTGTGAATTATTTGAACTGATTTTGCAAGAGTTGAAAGTATACTGAAATTATGTATGATCTGCAGGAAAACCAACAGGTACCCAAATAATATTGAATCAAGAAACAAACTGATGACTTCAGGAATTACTTAAAAATTCAGAGGGGCAATTAGACCATATAATCTGATTTCCTGTATATTACTAACTCTTACATTTCTCAAACATACCTCTATACGGAATCACTCAGCTTGTTTGCATTGCAGTTCCTCTGGAAAATGCGGAAGAGTAGAAAATTGTCTTCCCTAATGGTTCATCCGTTTCGGCCTCCCAGATCTGTGCTTGATTTGTGATATGGTTTGTAGTTGGGGTCACTGGTTCTTGTTCTATGTTCCCCCCCAGCACCTGCCCTTGAGATTAAAAAGCCTCAGGGTTCAATAGTGTCTTCCAGTGAACGTCCATACATGCTAGGCACATCACCTATCATTACATCAACTCTTTCTGAGCCCAACCCTAAATAGTCTAATTGGACCCATCAGTAAGAAAAATGAGCTAGAGCTGCCATCTGTTTTTTTCCTGGCTACATTATATACTTCAAAGTAAATAAACACTTCGGTTTCTGCTTTTTGACACTATACCATGGCTGGATTTACCAGAAGATAATCAAAAGGAAAGCTGCTCCCAAACTTCTTGGAAGCCCAGTGCAGATCAGGCTGCATTTGGCTTCAACTGTCTGCTGAACAGAGAAAACCTGTCACTAATGGAATCAGCATTTAACCAGAAAGCTGAAACTGGACGTCATCTGAACTATTTTGTGGAAAAGACTGAAACTGGATAGTATTCAAAAATTGCTTTTAGGATTTCTGTCCGAGTAGGCTCGACTATGTAAGGACTTTACGTATCAACACAAAGGACTGATTAAAACAGGTGCCTTAAGCTTTCTAAACGTTCCCTGAAGCTGTTGCCTCCAATAAGGAGTCAAATACATTAAAAATTATTCCAGGGCATTTGTTACTTCTTGGCACCGTAAGGTTAGGGTGTTCAGCACTTGTGTACTGTTACTGTTAGCCAACAGCGCTGTCTGTCTGCTGTTGTATTTACCTTAGACTAGGCTGAACATAACATTTTTCCCTGCCACCCGCTTTCCAGGTGCAACTATTTGTTCCATGGATTTAGTTACATTTTTTAACTGAGCAAAAAATTACTACCCTGCCTTAGTACTAAAACCAAAACATTTGTTGGCTAAAGCTCTACATTTAATATTTGAAATACCTACAGGGTGTGACTGTAGCCATGCATTCTCAGTGAAGTCCAAATCAGGATAATTAGCACTCTCAAAAGTCTGAAGAGGATAGTCAGGCATAAAAGTACAGCAGGTGCGATGTACGTAGAGTGCTGTCAGCACAGATACACGTAAGACCACCCTCCAGTAAGCATCTAGATGAACCCGACTGACCACAGCACCTGCAGAGTCATTAAGTGGAACGAGACCACCCATCGAACAAGACCAACCGATTCCCACTGAAAGGGCTCTTGGCAATGCTGGTTTTGTCCCGCTGGGAACTGCATCAGATCACCAAGATCTTATGCCCGTCTCCATCCCTGATGAACCGTGGTTTTGGTATTTATTTTTACTGGTGGAGGGAAAAAACCCATCCTATTCCCCTGTTGGGTTTTTTTAAGCTTTCACACAACCTTAAGTATATTTAAAATAAAACTAGAGTTACAGCAAAGACCAGATGCCTACCATGGAAGAAGAAATGAGACACCAAAGCTTTGCATGCCATTTGCAAACACTGCTTCAGCAGAAGTCTGCATGGTAAAAGCGTGTAAGGTTCTAATGCTCTAAATACAAGTGCAGCATCAGAAAATGGAAAAAAGTTTAACTCAAAAAAGCAACATGATTAGTGACTTCCAAAATATAAAAACAACCTTGTAATCTACCTTCTAACCGATTTTGATGGGCAGTATCTTTTTCCCCCAAGAATGGAAATGAAATTAAACATTAACAGATTCCTTCCCACCCCCTGCTTCTCAAGAACGGGGGAATATTTACATGAAATAGCCAAAGTTACACAACAGAAAACACTGGAAATTTTTCTCAAGAGTCGTCATTTTGCCAGACTCCTGCCTTGAAGTGGCCTTTTATTGCTCCTATCCTCCAATTCCTCGCTCCACACTTTGGCAGAGTTTCCACCTCCTCGGTCTTTGTCTGCAGCTATAGCAGCGAGCCTCCAGCTCTTTTGCTACTATTGTGTACAGCGTGTCAGTAAACAAAGTAAAATTCCTCCAAGCAAAAAATACATTTGTGCCAATGCAAGCGCATCTACACTAACTTTTGCCAAGCAAGAAGTATTTCGGATAATTCAGACATTGAACTGTGTAGGCCTCTCCTGCAAGCCAGACGTTACATTTAACATCTGGGCAAGCTCTTCAGACCACAGCTACGCATCCAGCTTGTTTACAGGATGAACAGACTTGACTTAAGTTACAGAAATGCCACCAGTCTAAAAATAGCTAGACAACTGGGCAACACCAGGGCAGATGACAGTCATTCTTAATAAGGAGCTGATTAAGAGCTGATTAGCCCATGAGTATGAAAATATCTGCCCCAAAATTACTAGCAAAAACACACTAAGCTATGAGAGAAGTTAAAAAGACAAAGCCAAATGAACACGTGCAAGGTTGTGTGCTCTCAACTGAAAGAGCGAGCACATAATTCATGCTACAACAATAAGATGAAACACAGGTCTATAAAACAAGTGGATTTATTAAAAAGGTCAAGCAGGACTTCCTATTAATATGGGAAAATGGATAATTGAATTGAAATTATTTACTTAATGCTCATCAATAAATTAGGAAATACTGTGTGTACAGTTGTTAGAGTGAATATTCACTAACCAAACTAGATGGATTAATGACAGCCAAGATAGACTTGAAATAGGCTCAATCTATTCCCATGGGGAATAAACATTAAGGCTAAAAGCATGCAGCAAATGCTCATGATTAAGGGCATATGCAAAGTAACTCGATTGAATACGAAAGGAAATTTGTCACTTGGGCACTTCTTGCTGTTGGTTTATCACATTAAAGGAATTCTGACCCTCCCTCATGCACCTCACTGCACTTACTTCACCTCCCAGTATCTAAACCACAGAAGAAAAAAAGCTGCTCATGTATTAAGGCAGAATGCAATGGGTCACTTACTACTGCAGACTCTGTGCATCTTTGGATGTTTTTGGTTTGCATTTTGCTGTGAGTTTGTGTTGGGTTTTTTTTTTTTTTTTTTTAGTTTATATTAGACTGCATCATCATTGTCTCTGAACAACACTTCAACTATCTGACTCGGGCCTGATCAAAAGCCTACCCAAAGCATCACAATACTCAACATGGGCTGCGAGCAATTAATAGTGTCTTCACAGTAGACATATCCTGAGGGTCTGGGCATTCTAGGGGATGTTTGTTGTGGACAAACTGCTGATTATGGAGCCACTGCCTATACGTGCACACACATCTGAAAGACTTGGTGGTCTTCTCGGAACCTTTTCAATCATAACTTTCCCCCTTAATGGCATCTAACTCCAAACCATCTTTAAGAATTTCTGCGGAGTATATTGCACTCTTTTGCCACAGCTGCAGGGAAAGCAGTTTACAGGCAAGCCTTTGCTTTTTCACATTTTGGTTGCTGATACGTAGTCACCTGAGGAACATTAAATCCCAGAGCATTGCTTTTCAACCCTGCGCTGTAACAACCACACGATGGTGATGCCTACTTAGCCCCTCCTTACTCTCCCCACTATTTATAAAAATACACGTACACATACAGACACATACACACAGATATTCATGAAGCAGAGACTGGGTAAAACACTAACCTTCGACACACAGGCACAAAACTGAAGGAACAGTGTGCAACATCTGGCAGAGCACAGAAAAGGCTCGTTTCTCAAAGGTTACAGAGTGTAGTTCAAAACAAACTTCAAAACCTCTAACAGGCTACTTTAACTAAAATGCCCAAAGTGAAATAGGTGTTTGATGTAGCCTTCCAAAAGAAAACAAGTAAGATGAGGTGCATTTCTACATCAGCTCATAGCTGAATCCCACATTGGTGTCTCTTAGCAGCCTTGAAACATCTCAGCAGAGCCCCAAAAATTACTCTTCAGAATGTCTAGACTTGAGAGAAAATGAGCCAGAAATATCAGATAAGCTTTAAAAAAATAGATTACCTGTACAACTTATTATTTTTGGAGAAATAAACAACAGATGACTGGATTTCGGACCCAGTGACAGAGGAAATGGAAGTTGAAAGACTTCTCTTAAAGCAGAAGCAAAGAGGTAAGACAAGGAAGAAGTAAGAGAACATATGGCAACTTAAACAGAAAAGTGACCATATTTGAAGGGAGAAGGGGAAGGCCAAGGTGGAGAAGAAGAAAACCTGAAAAGAAGAAATGAGAATGAATTAATTGTAAGTCACCAAGAGACTCCATTTCAGTTACACAATTTGAGTTTCTTACAACTATAATTAGTGGAAATGTCTTATTTTACTTTTTCTTAAAAAGGTCATTAGCAACATTTTATAAACGCATTCGATCGCTAAAAGGCACGTGCCACGCTGCAACTGTCCTGCCACTTGGGCAGTTGTTCTTCGTCCTTTAGCCTGAGCAGCCACCCAAGGCAAGGCGAGGTCCTAGCAGGACGCAGTCTGTTTTGTCTTATTTTTTTCATCATGAAACCAAAGAATTCACGGTTCATTACTTAAATGTCTGTTACCACTGTATCTCAAAGCACAAACATAGAACCACAATGCCTGGGAAGGAAAATAATAAACAGAGAGAAGAAAAAAGCTGTAGTGTAAGATCAACTTAATAGAGGACTTAACCCCAACTTTCCTATCAAAAATAACCCCATTATATCTTCACTGCACACAGACCCATATTCAGGGGTACCATTTCCATGCATAAGCCTCAAGATCATTTTAATTTCTTACACACACATTTGCAAAACAGCCATTGCAGCTTTGTTTTGCTGAATAAAAAGCACCGTAACATCTGACTCGTGAGCCTAAATTCATGCCTCAGGCTCAACCTTCTTGGCAAATTCTCCCACCTCCAAATTCAACCACATTTACTTGATTCTCATGCTCTGTGATTACTGCTGCCTGTCAAGATCTTATTGCTCTGGGTGACTGTACTCCACTGCACGAGCTGATTTTTGTACAGCCATGGGAAAGTATTAATATCCTGTGGGTGGAACAGGAGGATGCAGCCAGCCTTCGGCAAAGGCTAGTGAGCTGGATACACCTGAGCGAACACAACAAACCCCAGTGTCCTCTTCAGAACCAGTCTGAAATGCAGTGTTAGAAAGATGGAAGGGGCTGGCTCGTGATGGAACAGCAGACACCTGCTGACTAAAGCCAAGCACAGCTAAACATCCTAGTTTTACTAACGATTGTAAATACTCTTATTACTGTCTCTGCTTTAGTATCCCACTTCTACTGAATGAAATGGATTCTCCACATAAATGTTTCCCTTTCCTGAATGATTACATTTTCAGATATTCTTATTTCAACTGCTTCTGATGAACATTGTGAAATTTTTGTTTTGGTTCAGGTTTTTTCAGAGTTGCTTTTTCTTTCCATTTGCTTCTTTTTAAGTAAAGAGACAAATAAAAAGTCCAATAAAGTAACATCTGTACAATCTTCTTGAGAGCTAACCAAGTAGCAACAGCTACATGAAGTAGACTAAAATTACTCTGATTTCAGGTTACAGCAAAGCATACTCTGATCATGCATTATGAGTGTAGCTGCCTTTCAAACAGTACCTCTGAGCTTCCCACCCCAACCCAAACTGAAGGGCTATAAATGCACAACATCAAACACTTAAACAGCTGCCAAGTCAAGACCTGAGGTGCAAGGAACATAGTGCAAAGGTGCAACACCCCACAGAGGAGCAAAGCATCCCAGTGAGGAAATGCCCACCAGCAAACAGCCTCTGCAAGAGCAGGAGATTACAGGCAGGTTTCCATGAGCTAATACTGGAGGCAGAGCAACAAATAGCTCAAAAGCTAGAACAGGAGGTCTGAGAAACACACTGGTGCCCGCTGAGGCTGCAAGTCCAACAGCGGAATAGTTACAATCAGGGAATATTAATGGTAATGTATGAGCAATTCACAGAATCACAGACTGGTTTGGGTTGGAAGGGACCTTAAAAGCCCATCTAGTTCCAACCCTCCTGCCATGGGCAGGGACACCTTCCACTAGACCTGGTTGCTCCAAGCCTCATCCAGTTGGTAGAGTGGTTTCTGGCCACTGCACTGTCACAGCAAGATCTGAGTATATATTGCCAACACCAAGCATAAGAAGCCCCATTAGACAGCTTTACTATTTGCATTACAGTGTGTTCTAACAGACCTGTTGTTACTTATCTTGAACACACATATTTACAGTACTTCCCTTTTCTTACACTAAAAACAACACCTGCATATTTTGAAGAGTCATGGGCTTATTGATTGTAAATCCTAGTGCATGACGTAGCCACATCAGCTACCTGTGTGGTGGCGGTACACGGAGCACACAGACACAGGCACGATAAGGACTCAGCAGCACAGCACAGGGGTTTTCTTACCACGCTGACAATCCAGTAGAACTCTCTAGTCTAACAGTTCACAGTCTAATAATGATTTATTGGCTTAGTAGTCTCTTACGAAAGAGAACTCAAGTGCAGCAGATCACCACTGCCTACTTGGTCATCTACCAGATACAAATAACATGGCTTACAATAGACAGGTACTATGGAAAACACACCCTCAACTAGCACAGTCATTTAGATTCACAGATTCAGAGTGCTAGGAGTTGGAAGGGACCTCCAGTGATCATCTAGTCCAACCCCCCTGCCACAGCAGGGTCACCAAGAACAGATCACACAGGAACAAGTCCAGGCAGCTTTGGAAAGTCTCCAGAGAAGGAGACTCCCCCCCTCTCTGGGCAGCCTGTCCCAATGCTCTGGCACCCCCACAGGGAAGAAGGGTTTCCTCACACTCAGTTTGACCCTTCAGTTGATGGCCATTGCCCCTTGTCCTGTCACTGGACAGCACTGAGAAGAGCCTGGCCCCATCCTCCTGTCACCCACCCTTTAGATATTGATAAGATCCCCCGTCAGCCTCCTCTTCTCCCAGCTGAACAGCCCCATCTCTCTCAGACTAGATCATTGTCACATACATGAAATTTCTACATCTTGGGTTTGAAATGAGATGTTAGATATTAATGCATATTTCGAAGTTATGATAATATTAAATGCATGAAATTTGACTCAACTGCTGTGATGGTTGTCAACTAGTTTCTTCATTCATTGAAAAAGATTATTTGTTCTTTTTTTTTAAAAGCACGAAGCACATATTTTTTACAGCCAGCACAGCAAAGTAATAGTTTTTCCCATGCATTGCAGTTGTGCAGGCTGTAGTCTCCAGGAATAAAAAAAAAGCAAATAGGCAGACAGGAAAAGTAGTTTCCATCTTTCTTCTAATCCCATTTGTGATTGACCTAATCACGACAAAAATTAGTCATCTGGTGGAAATTATGACTGTTGACAACTTCAGGATGCTTTTATACAAGCAACTTTTGATGTGAATACTGAATTACACATTTTAATCATAAATAATATACCATTTCTTGGCTTTTAACACAGTAATATTCATCTGGCACTGTAACAGTCATATAACTTACATTAAAAGGTTACTCTTCACAAATAGTAAATTATTTTCTCCAGAACAACAGGCAGTTTGAAGCCGATCTGAGTGACCTTCACCTCCTGAAGACCACTGGCCTACTTAAAAGCTTCTGCTTTTCTTTCATGGGAGAGGTTCACAGTGAGTAAACACCACACTACACGCTGTTCTTCTGTAATTTCTTTGTGATAAACTTTAAAAAAAACCCCAAACCCCACAACTGAAAGACGGTTAAGTGTTGCCTTTTACATTTCTGAGCTGCTCTGAGATGGATTTTCTCTGGACCTCTTCTGTCCACCTGGTTGTCTCCAGTATTAGACCAATAGCCAAACTCACCTCTCGAGCACCAACTGCATGTCGAGCATCTGTCATGCAGATTTCGGCTGTCTGACAAACTGCTTTTTGTGTCCCCCAAAACTGAGTTTAAATAGAAGGATGGGGCTCACTGAGTGGAAGACGATGTCAGTTTCTAGTTTACATGTAAGCAAGGTAGCTGCTAATGGCTATACGCTCCTAAAAATCCCAGAGCAATACATCAGCTAATTCCAGTTTTTGCTGAGAGATTGTGACAAATTTGTACTCCAAGTAATTACAACAAGAATTTATATGACTACATTCCAGAGCCTGAAATTTCAGTTTTTACTGCAATTACTGCCAAGCACTCTCGCTGGATGCTGAGCCTCTTGATCATTCCTTTCACACTTACAACAATGTTTGTATTCTGGCTCTTCCTTATCTGAGTATAAGCAAATTGCTGTTCTGTATGGCAAGTACAGCAAGCCCTAATCCAAGGGAGCACAATGCTGTGCTCCTGCTCTTACAGGAGTGAACACAGTTTAACCACTGCTGTAAATTTACTTCAAGTACCTGCTGGCACCTTTGCTACGCAGATTTTGTTCCTTAAATCACTCAGAAACGTGACCGTAAATGATCATATCCCTCTCTGAGCTGATTCAAATTCATGATTTCACATGGTTTGCATAAAACCAGCAGAGAAGAATCGACAAGCTAACTGCAAACAAGAGGCTCAAGCAAACGTGTCTGTGAAAGCTCTCTCAGCTGTCACCTACGCTGCACGCGAGGCGGGACAGTAACTGAGCTGGCTGGTTTCTGAAAGGGTAGCCATGTGGGGGCTCATTTAAATTACTCCAGTAAATGAAGTATTTGCTGCCAGCTGCTGGCACGAGGGATGCTGTGGATTTGTGCACATCCAACTGCTCAGATCGAAGAGCATCAACATGAACTCATGAATAAGTTTCAAATGGCCTGGGACAGTCCTCTGCCCGTTTATTTGTTGCAAAACAGGGAGGAGTCATCTGTGCTTGGGTCAGCTCCTCCAGAAACAAAAGAAATAAAGCAACTTGTGATCGAAACGCAAGGATTCTTTAAGTTTTAAAGTACACAGTTATAGGGCTTGGGGAATTTTTCTTCAGAGTATGAGAAACAGTATGCATTGACAGTTTCTCATTTACAGAGAAAGTTAACAAAAAGCAGATGTAGCTCATAATACAGCGACTCCAATACATGCTGTAATTAATCTGGCATTCCAGACAATAAACACAATGTCAGCAAGAGACTCGCTTTAAATCTCAAAGCCAATTACGTATTGATGTCCTTAGCAACACACTACAGACAATACTTACCATCGACAAAGCGGGGTTAAGATAAGCAAAAGTTAAAAACCTGCAGCAGCTACGTCTGTAGGTTAATTCAGAAATTTAGCGGTGAGTACCTATGGTGAATATCTGGACAACAATTAAAACTAAAGATTCCTTTCTTCAATATATTCATAAGTCAAACATCATGAGCACAAGAAACAGCTGACCTTTTCCAGCTTTTTACGTCCACCCGAGGAGAGCAGCCACTCACAAGAGACTAGGTATTCTGTGTGCGTGCATGCATTTCAGACTGCAACATACACAAATGTTGTCAATCTTGGCAAGTTATAGAAAAACTAGAATAGAAAATAGTGAGGTATATGAAATCTGGGGCTTCAGGTAGAGAATGTGACTGCTTAGAGAAAAGGTGGCAGTGAGATGCTGAGAAACTGCAAAAGTCATCTTTCTTTCAAGTTCTATATTCAGTTTAACGTAAAAAAACCCATTCTCAGTGTTAGCTTTCCACTAATTGTTTCTCTAGAGAAAAAAAAAATAAATTACAGCCCCTTTCCAGCATCTCCTACAAATCCGTCACATCCCATCAATTTAAACCAGGGAAACACAGAGCAATAGCTGTGGACAAAGAACCTAAGACAGCTGAAAGTTGTCCCCAGAGTTTAGCTATCTAAGTATTTGTGGGAGAACACAAATTTTCCATTACATATAGAAAAGTTGAGGTCAAGCTCCAGACCACTACTTTAAAAACGAGTAGAAATTGATAATTCAAACCATAATAAATTTATGCCATATTCAAAAAGTTGCCTTCAACTGATTTTACTCTGACAAATTTCAACCAGAACTCAACAAAATTTTTGCAAATACTTGTTTTTGTTCACTGCTACTACCAGGCATGAGTCCCTCCAATGATTACCTGCCAACACCAGGCTTACAAAATAAAGATGCTGCTTGAAAAAAAGCTCAAAAATACCCCCTAGCACTCCCCAGGCGCTACCATGCCAGTTTAACTCCTGCATGCCAGTGCTGGGCAGAGGGTTGTCAGTATTTTAACTAACAGCTATGGTCTTACATACTCACTGAAAGTAGAGGTTTACAGCATTTTTAGAACAAACGCTCTTCAGTGGCATAAACTCCCCCAGAAGTCCCAATTTACTCACCCAACCCTCTGGAGTCCCACCTACACATATACCTACACACTGCTAACAGCAGAATCCCTGTTGTGAAATCATACAGCTACGCATGGCTGGGGCAGGAAAAGGAACCTGAAATAAGTCAAAACATTCTGCAGGGTCCCACCCATGAGGAACGCTACCCCCCAGCACTCACTGTGCCCAGCTCCGCGCTCAGGTCTTGCCCCTGCCAGCAGACGAGAACAGAGCAGCCAAGGGCACCGCTTGTACATGCACATTTAGGAACCTAAATTTAGGCACTCAAATGTAAGTTACCAGGCATTCATTTTCAGCTGCTGCCAAAGTCAGCGATAACTGTGGTTCAAGTTTTAGTTACTAAGGTGACAAAAGAGGAAGAAGTAAAAGACATGCAAAAAAATCCCTGTTGGTCACTGGGAGTGGGGAGGGTCTGGGGAGAAAATTCATTGCCAAGAGCCTTGCTTCTTGACAATAACTTCCTTTGGGCTGATTTTATTATACCGAGTCAGCTGATTAAAAGCATAATCCATTTTATCATAAGCTCATAGACTTCATTATCTCTTTTGTCCAGCATTTTACAATAATTTATGCTACAAATTTCCTTGTCTACAGCAACTTCTTTTGGTTTATTTTTCTTCTAACTCCCTCACTCTGGAACAAACCCCATCTTGACTTAAAGAACCCAAAATTCTGCTCCCCTCCATCAACCACAGAGCATGCTGTCATGGCTGTTCTACCATGGATTCCTTCTTGCAGTTTCCTCCAGTAAGCATCTAAACAGAGATCAGTTCTTTTAAAAAAGATCTCCGAAGTCAAGGACTGAAGTACCGGAGGAGGTAATTTAAGCCACCTTTGTGGCAGGATCTAGTACACTAGAACACTGTTGGTAGTTGTTTAACCTGTCCAGAAAAGTGTCCGCTAGTAAGGATCCCAAAGCCTATGAAACGCATGACAATAATTAGCTATCCTTGTCCTCCCTAACATCCAAGTGAAATGTGTATGACAAATGTTTGCTTTTAACCCTGTCCTAAGTAGACACCAGGAACAATCCCCTTTTTCCTATTCCCACATAGCCTTCATGGATTTTAAATTATATATAACATTACATTTTTTAAAACTCTGCCCAATTCTTGTTTTCAAAGCATCTCCTTTGCTTTCCCCTGGGTTTTCTTCAAACTCTCCAAACTCTGAAGGTGAGCACTGGTAACTGGCACAATTTCACAGGTGAAATCTCAGCAGCACTAAGTTGCACAAAATAAATATTTCTTTTATTTACACTGAGCCTGAACATACATCCCAGTTTGCTTTATTCTGGGATACAGCATCACAGTCCAGTGCCTGTTTAAGCTGTGGTACACAGTAACATCTGAACCCCTTTCTACAATGCTGTGCACCTGCTGCTCTTCTCCAGCCTGTGCTGAGCTACCATTACCGGATTGTTGCTGATTTTGCACCATTTCTCAATTTACGTTGAGTGTGAATTATGTTCTGGGTCAACTTGACGCCCATTGCAATTGGCATCAAATTGACTTATTTTCAATACTTACTATCCCATCAATTACTGATCAATGAAAACACTGCCCAGTATGGCACTCCCAGAAAGCGTATACTCATTCTGAACATCTGGATTTCTTTGAAGTGACTACATGTATGTCTATAAGCAGGTCAACTCATGTTTGCAACTCTCCACGTGACAGGCAGAAAAACAAACGATTCCAACTTCTCACTGCACTCCATCACAACAGAAACAGGAGATGAGAAACATACACAGGAATGTGTTTGGCACATGTATAGCTTAATAAGTTGCTAAAAACATTGGTGGGAAGAGTTTGGCACTGCAATATTCTAAGCATGTTCCACAAAAGAGCTTGCCTTTTCCTGAAGCCCAAGATTTTCTCAGCTTACTCTTGGCTGTTGTTTTCCTCCAGCACTGCTAAACCAAGCAGTGTACATTATTTGACATTGCACCGGACACGAATCCAGTTGCAGTCAGATTTAATCCTGTTTATTGCCGTCTTGTTTTACTCACACTCATTCTAATACTGTTTTCTGATTTTTAACAGAAAGTGCCAATATCCTCAACTCCCATGGAATGGAAATGAATGTTTTGCATTCCCAGTATTTTAAATCATACATATGTTTTGATGCAAGACGACACATCTGTTAAATATTTTTAACAAATTGAAATTGCAGTCATCTAAATTGCATCTTCATGGAAGTGGCACAAAGATGTTAGAGATGAAAATAGTGACATGAGATATTTAATCACTGGTCAAGGACAGTAATGTAAGCCTGCATCCATACAGTGGTGTTTACCAGCTTTTCCCTGGGTTATTCATCAAATTGAAGCTTCAGAATTGTGTCTTATCACATTTCTAAGGCTCAGATATGTACTGGAAATCCACACCAGACATCTATGAACACTGGGCTGTAATCCTCATCTCTACTTCTTGGTATATACGTTTTCACTCTGTCCTTCCCCAACATCTTCCTCTTTTCACCTCCCATCTGGTTTCCCTTTATCTTTATGCTATCTTTGTCTTTTGCTCTATTATTCCACTCTTTCCAAAGCCTCACTTCTTTAAGAGTACCGCTAACCTCATGTTTGCTGCCACTCATTTGCTGAATCACATCTACCTCTTTCCAACTGCCTTCAGTCTCTCCATCACTCTCTCATTTCCTCTCCATGTCTCTCACTTGCCCCACTTCATTCCCAGCTTTTTCCTTTCCCACAGCTTTCCAGCCATTAACAAGACATCCTTTGCCTTTTCCTTTCATAGGATTAATACAGAGAGGATACTTTGCCAGTACCCACAGTGACTAGTCTTGGTTGATAAACACTGCCAGATCGAGGGCGGGGATTCTCCCCCTCTACTCTGCTCTCGTGAGACCCCACCTGGAGTGCTGTGTCCAGCTCTGGAGCCCTCAGCATAAGAAGGACATAGACCAGTTGGAGCAAGTCCAGAGGAGGCCACAAAGATGCTCAGAGGGCTGGAGTACCTCTCCTGTGAAGAAAGGCTGAGAGAACTGGGCTTGTTCAGCCTGGAAAAAGAGAAGGCTCCAGGGAGACCTTATTGCACCTCCCAGTACCTAAAGGGGGCCTGCAAGGAAACTGGGGAAGTGCTTTTACAAGGGCCTGTAGGGACAGGACAAGGGGTAATGGGTTTAAATTGAAAGCGGGGAGATTTAGATTAGATATCAGGAAGAAGTTATCCATGGAGGGGGTGGGGAGGCACTGGGACAGGTTGCCCAGAGAAGCTGTGGATGCCCCATCCCTGGAAGTGTCCAAGGCCAGGCTGGATGAGGCTTGGAGCAACCTGGGCTAGTGAGGGGTGTCCCTGCCCATGGCAGGGGGGTTGGAACTGGATGAGCTTTAAGGTCCCTTCCAACCCAAACCAGCCTATGATACTATGGTATCAGTCTCACTAGTTAAACTACACCAATTCAGCAGCTTCAGTTGCTGCCACACAGCCAAGACTACGGGCTACTGGAGTTCTCAACAAGCATTTATCATAAAAGAACAATTACTTTGTAACTGCTAAAAAACTGGTAAAAGACCCCCAAACCATCCAATCCCAAGAACACTACTTATGCCCTGGATTTTATTCTCTTTAAGTCTGACTTGCTTTACAGGAAATGTTAGCCTTGCCAAATAACCAAGGCACAAAGTGACTATCACTGTTTATACAAAGTTAGGTTTGTACAGATGAAAAGCTTAAAATTCTGAAAACCATATTATAGTTATTTTTCAGATATTCCCTCCTACTGCTACTCCAGAAAAATCATATGATTCAAATTATAGTTTCCAGAGGAAGTCATTAAAAAGACTTTCTATCAATGATGGGTTTGTATGTTTGTACTTGGTCTTTGGCACAGGCTCAGTCTATGTTTAGAATGCACACTAGAAAGAATGTTGGAAACCAAAGCAATTTAAATAAAATAATCAGAATTTCATTCATAATACAACGGTTTGCAGAGACAGGATGATTCTCACTTACACTGTAACTCTAGACAGTTCCTAGGAGCTGCACCGGTTTGCAGAGGGGAACGCAGCAGCCAGCCCCACCTGCAAGTGCTGCTGTCAGCAGAAAAGGCTGGAGCATCCGGAGAGGCACTGGTTTTCTTTGGAAAGTTTGGTCTTTGGGTGGCAGTTATAGAAATGCAGTATTAAGAAACTGGAAAGACTATCAAAATATTTTATCAGCTACAGAATATCACACATTAAGTATTATTCCTTCAGAGTATAAAAATGTGGTGTTCTCCCCAGCAATACTGGCGGGCACATGATTTTTTTTTTTTTTTTAAACAGTGACAACATCCTGAAGTGGATTTCTGCTGCACATGCTAGCTTTTCCATGCTTTTGAAAGCTGTTTTGGGGTCCTGGCCTCCACTAGAGGCATTTTTGTTCCAAATCAAACCAAGAATTTCCATAATGTTTACTAACCTAACACATCATTAGCATTCACAACCACTGCTGAATGCATGCCTGATGTGTTTCAATTAGCATCTTCAACAAGACCTGCACTCAGTTTTTCCTGAGTGTCAAACGTTTGCATACCATAATGCATTACATTGGCACCAAGAACTTCTCAACATCCCTTGAAACCTTCTGAACCATTACAACTTAAACGGAAGAGTTATACTTAAAAAAAAAACAACTGAAACATAACACTTGCTTTTTCTCAACACCTCTCCAGCCAAACCCAGGAAAAAGTACATGCTGAAAAACAATACAACATATCTATAGTTTGGGCTTCAACCGACATTTGCCACCAGGAGTTAATCTTCTCTTATGAAAAATACTGGAGAGTATGAACAATGCCTTCTCAAAAGGAAAAGAGTATTAACAAGTGGTAAAAGCCAACAAGCAGACACCATATAGCATAACAAGCAGGTGTCTGCAGCCTCCCCAGGACCTGCATTCTGACGCCTGACAGACTACAACGCCTAACTGATTGATAGGAATTACCCAACCAGCATTTTCTGTACTCTCATGCGCGTCACTGACGATGCAGGCTATTAATGAACTTCTGTAATCTTATTTCTTTTTTAAATGTCTGTTTGGTTTACATCAGAGCAAGGTCAGGTCAGATAAACCAATTTTAAGGAATTCAGAGTACAAAAGTTCCAATCCAACACACAGAAAGACATAAAATAATTGAGCAAGTACTTCATCTTATAAAGAACTTTCAAAATGAAGGTATTCTGCATTTCAGATTATGTAAGTGTTCGGTTTTATGTCACCTAAGTTGCATGATTTTAAAAAGCAACATAAGATGCCTCATTGATTAAGTTAACCCAAATCCAAAATAGCATTAGTTTTGCTGTAGAAAGGTCAAGCACAAAAATAAGTTTAATGTCATTGTAACGAAGAGAAAAAATCTGCAATTTCCCAGATCATGTACCATATTGGACTGAAATGTTATTTTCTGAAGTAACTGCAGATAGAAGAAATCATCTCTTTTTCCCCCCTCAGATCTGGTTATCATTTCAAGAAGCATTAGAGAGCATCCTTTACCTCCTGACATGACTACCTTCAACATGCAGGAAACACGCTGTTGCCAAATGCCTGTGATTCTAAGTCAGGAGCATAACTGAAAAAACTCTACTCATACACACAGTTATCAGCTGGACAATTGCGTAACAGGACAGAACTTTGTTCTTGTTTTTAGCGAGGTCAAAAAAAAAAACCGCTGCAAAGGAATTTTGCTGCATGAATAGAGCACTGACACAGACTACCCAAACCAATGGTTCTGTTGCCATGGGCACCAACAAGGAAGAGGCATTTAAATACCAAGATTTTTAAGAAAACTTTTACTGAGCTGGTATGAGGACAGACCTACAACTTTATACCTTGGGAACCAAAACTGAATAGATTCAAATAAAATTCCGCTGACAAAAGAGCACAGACCTGAATAAACCAGCGGTCCTGAATGCCCTCTCCGTCAGCAGGTTTGACACCAGGGCATGCCAGGCTGGAGGGCTGAGCTGCCTAGCAGGTAGCTATGGAGGCAGAGGGACAGACATTAGGCATGCAGTAAGGCAAGAGAGATAAGACCACAAAATTATGCTGTTCAGCCGCTGAGAAAAGTTTTCTCTCACCGATTTCATTCCTAGCAGAAGTAGTTACTAGTCTTCCCTTTAGGAATACTTGGAACAGGCCCAACGGAGTGCAGCTTTATCATTAATTCACAACGTACAGAGTAAGGCTGTCTTAGGGGTACAGCAAACACTCGTGTGCCTACTGCTATTGTAGGAAGTTGTCTCAAATCAATGCACTAGGATCCCACTTACTGATGGGAAAAACATGGAGTAACTTCAAAAGCTCATCTTATAGCACCTTTTTGCCGACCTACATGTAACCAGGTGGAGAGCTCCTCTCCCAAGTGAACTCGCTCCTACAGCACCAAGACATCAAATCCTCACCTCCACCCACCTTACCTGATCAATTACTGAGAGGGGACTAGCTCCCTTTGCTCTGTAAAGGTGGTGATGCACATGAACAGGGGAAGGCACCCAACAGCACTGCGAGAGCCTAACACAATCCCCAGATGGGCAGCAATGACAGCTGCTGACAGAGCTCCAGCTGCTTTACAGTGTGTGATGTTCTCTGTAAGATGCAGCATGGCACGGGGCAATCTGAACCTGTACTTCCATCCATCTGCACTGAAAACAATGCTGAGACAACAAAAATTACAACTCCATCATGAACCAATACAAAAGTTACCTTCATTTTTAGGCACTTGAGCATCTAAGCACTTTGAGGCTCAGGTGCTGTGTTCTGCATCCCTTCACATCCCGAGTTAATGACAGAGCAGGCTGTGGTTGTTCAGACGTGGACATCACTCCCCACATTTTCAGTTCCTATCAGACTGAGAGTACAGCCTTGCAGGACAGTCAGCACAATTTCCCAAAGCACCTTAGTGGATTAGAAGCTAGCTTGTCCAACAGCTCCATATATCACTGCAGGTCTCCAAGGGCCTGATTAATGGGGTTTTTTTCCCCCTTAAGTGAGGGAGTTAAGTGAGGCTTAATGCTCTAAGCCAATGAAGTGGCTATTCATAGCATTGAATTTAAGGTAGGAAAGTTAGTTGATTATACCCCATGTTCACTCTCCTCTACTATTTGGTTTAGGTGTTTTTGTGAGAACAGCAGAAGCCACAATTACTAGACTAGAAAAAGCACACAAAGATATGAAAGTGAGTAAAAAACTAAAGTTTACCAAAATCTTGAAAAATTACTATTATGGCACTTCCTTCCTTAACAAGTCTGAAATATCTGGTAGTCCTGGGATGCTGTGTGGCCTTCTCAGGGGAGCTGGCTTTAGCATGTAAGACTGACAGGGAAAATAAATCCTAAAACATTATTGCATTTACAGAAACACCAAGGATGAACTTTTTACAGCAACTTACAGTAACGAGTATTTTTCTTAGGCTTAAAGATAGATAAATTAGCTACACAGATATGTGCTGGTAAGCATACAAGCAATTCCAGCATGTTAAGCTTTGTTTCCCATTATTCACATGATTTTTACACAGTTTCAGAGGTTATATATGGTTATGAAGAGGCTGTCATTTTAGAAGTGAATGGAATTATAGGATGACTTTTAGAACTTACGCACACAAAGAATTGTCACACAATTTACATGGGCACATTCTTCAGAGAAGTAGCAGGATTCAATTTTATACACCAAGAATTAAGATCAAATCAAGGGTAATTAAGAAATTTCTGAAACCATTTCTGAAATGTACAACCTTGAACTCATTCTGAAGAACAAAAACCACACTCTGACGCAGTAGCTCAAGTTTATATGCAGATGTAAATTCCCTTTCCTCCTGCCCTGAGATTTAATTCTCAGTTTGCCAAGCGGAGTGTATATAATAAACACCAATTGATTTGAAACATTTTTATTTTCAGGTTGAAGACATAAACTGTCTAAGTCTATGTAAATAAGTCTGAATATTCTTAACCTCACTGCCCATATTCAAAGAAAAGAGTTGCTTATTTTCCTCCATTATATAGATACAAATATATGCACACCTTCACATATACTGTCCAGACTATACTGATCTTCTCCATGAAGTATTCATTAATTCAAATATAAAAAAGCTGATATTATACTCCCACACTACATTGTACAAACAGCCAAACCAGGCTAGCCTGATATGACTGACTCACGAGTTTAACAGATACTAAAATAGGTTAGATGTACTTTTATGTGGTTATTTTTTGAAACACCATTTTCATATACATAGATAAATTAAAACAAAACAAAAAACCCAACACAAAAGAAGCATATCATCCTTACAATTCACGTCTAGGAACATTTTTGGAAACAGTCTTATGATATTGTACCGAACGTAACCATTACTGAAAGCAACGCACAGGGACAGAATTTATCATAAAGAGCTCTTGCTGTTTAAATCAAGGGCCTTTCACAGCCCTCTACTGGGTTTTGGATTGTGGGGAGGTTGTGGGATCTGTGTTTTTGTTGGTTGGTTTTTGGTTTCTTGGAGCAGATTTCCTTTTGTAATCCAAAACAAACCAAATAAACAACAAACACCCCCTCCCCACCCACAATCCTAATGAGAAGGTAGAGATCTGAGCCCTACTCGGGTAATTAATAGATGCTGTGTTGCCAACAACTCCAGTTTTTCCACAATACAGTTAGTTCCAACTTGTATTTCAAAATTAAAATTCAAAGCAGATATACTGTATATATATATGCATTCTGAAAAAAGGAAAAAAAACAAACTAATCTCTCTTCAGCCCAGAATAATAAAGTAATTTAAGGAAACAAGAGAATTAAAAATCTGCATTATGGCTGCAACTATATTAAGTTGGGATAACGTGTACATGTAAAGCCTGAGAAGAGGAAAACACTGAAGACTTGAAAAATAAAGCAACCCTAACAGTCATTGTCTGTCTGCATACACACACACAGAGGGCGTAGCATTATATATTTAAAGTGCAAGGTCTTCAGTCTTGGAGATGCCAAACGGATGGAAACAGAGCATATAGTTTCCAACTTCAGCAGTTATGTAAGACAAAGTAGTAAATTAGGTAATTTTTAGTTACTTGTTTGGCTAAACTCAGACCTGGCCAATTTCTTGAGGAAAATTTCAGATTATGTAACTGCACTTTGCGACCGTGCCAGCCTCTGAAGTGCACCAAGCCACCTGGCATTCAGAAAAAGTTAAGTTTAGTAGCATATACTGAAGTCATTTTTAGCATTCCAGTGACCCCAGTGATAACTGAATGCAGAGAAATCTATTCGTCCCTCTAAACTCTACATTTATTACAAAACAGCATCAATGCACTGAGACAGAATCTCCCGACATGAAGGCCAAGCCATGTGATGTCACACAGACACTTTCTACACTACACAAAGTTACCCAACTGCTACCTTTTCAGGTTCACTGCTTTGTCCATTGGTGTTTTAGTTTGGTGGGGTTTGGGGGGATGTAGTTTCTGGTTGTGGGTTTTTTTTGGGGCAGTGGGGAGGCAGAATACAAAGACCTCCAACCGTACTAGAAAAGGTTATGATGCTGTTTAAAGCTCACGTAACTCCTGAAGAGCAAAGCTGCACAGAGTTCACTGCCCTCCCATTTCACTGACATTTCACGATAAAATACTGGGTTTGAACATGCCGACTGACAACGTCTTACTTGCATCCATTCACACACTGGAACAAAGCCTGAGGTGTTCCCCACAGGTGTTTTTGCCACGGGTCTCACTGAAATTTCGGCTTGGGAAAGGCAGTCTCTCCTTTGTACAGATGTGGGTTTCAGCTCGGGTGCGATATTAAGAGAGATATTGCGTAACAGGGATGCGTTTACGTTTCAGGAAATGATGTAATCTCTCCATGGACACGTGTGTCAGTTATGAAGTGTCTGTACACGGGACACTAAAAACTAGCACACACAGTGCTGAACTGCTCTTATGTTAACCACCTCTCCACGTGTGATATTTTACTGTAAGAGATTTAGCATGGAAAGCAGTTTTCACTCTTGAGAAATACTTCACTTTTTTCCCAATTCAGTTTTACAACAAAATGTTTAAAGAGAAAAAGTAATTATCTGAAATGCATAAATTCAGACTGGAGTTTTATCACAAAACCTATGCCCAAAGTGTTAACCCACACACTCATCAGTCTGCACAGCCTGACGCCACATCTCTCCTCTCCCTCCCTTCTTCCTCTCGAAACATAAACTGAAGCTTTTATTACAATATTGGGAAACAACTGAAAGTTGACTTAAAGGTCTGAAGCAACAAGCAGATTGTATTTTAGCTTGGGATCTAAGGCAGCAACTTGCATGTAAGTTTGGCCTGACGTTCACCAGATAATGCCATTTCTGTTTGAACCAAAGTACATCTCTACCTTTTTATCATAACGACCCCTGGAATGTGCAAAGCCCCTCCCTTGTGTCTAAACAATATTCAAATAAATGGGAGCAATGTTTCACGAATTTGGTTGAAGTCTCTCAGCACAGCTATTTGCCTCAAATATTACACTTGTTATATTCACTTTGCACATTGTTTCAGCTTAAGATACAGAGAAGGAAACACTGGGCTCTGCCTGCAAGAGAGCTTGCAAAAGGCAAAGTTTCAAGTATGAAACAAAGGTGTTTCTGCTAGTTACTGTTGCCTTCCTCCTGATGCCTTCAGTGCCATTATTTTCCTCCCTCCTGCCATTCTCCTTAGGAATTAGACACGTTATGCACTTGAGTGGCCTTTGAGATATGCTAACAAAACACCTGTAGTAAATGTTTTGATAACAGAAATCAGTTTCAATTTCAAAAGTTACTGAAGTTTGATTTTTGAAACAGAAGGACAACTAAGTAAAAAGAAAATCAGGTGAGGAAAAGATACACAAACAGGGACTGGATTTTTTTTTTTTTTTCCCCTTAACCAACTTGAAATACACCAGTAATAAGAGGGGAAAGAAGCCAGAAAAACACAAACAAAAAGCAAACAAACAAAAACCCAACAAACTCCAGAACCAGAAACAGCAAACGAAAGAACAGGTGAAATGAAATAAGAGCAGCTCAAGAAAGAAAGAAAGAAAATGAGTGTCTAACTTCAGATGACACAGACAATTAAGAGCTGGAGATTGTAATTTGGAGAAAGCTGAAGAGGATTGAAAATATGAGAACAGAACAAAAAAACCCACCACCACAAGTTCAGTAAAAGCAGCCCTTTTTTAAAGTGAACAGTGAAAGAGACTCCAGAGTTATCCCTGCTCCGTAAGCACAGCCGACTTCGCATTTCCCCTGACCGCCTTATTTTAACCTCCCACAATTTTCCCCGCTCCAGCTCTCCGAATAAATTCCTGCCTAGAGCCACGAAGTTTCCAGGAGCTGAAATGACTGTTACGCTGGTTGTTACCCAAATGCTATTTCAAGGCTGTCTGCATTCTGAGCGCACACACATCCCCCAACTTCTTCGTGACTGTTGGAAGGCAAAGACACACACCTGTGTGTGTGTGTGAGGGGGCAGGATTAAAACAGGAAGGAAAATGAGTAAGAAGTACGGGTGAAATCTAAACTCACATATACCCATTCCCAAAAGTTCCCAAAGAGCACGCTAAGTTACCACCACCAAGCTCTGCTGCTGAATAACGCCGCGTTCACCTGCTCCCAAGAATTACAGACTCGTACAACCACGTGGTGGAACAGACTGAGGACACGGTTTGGGTTAAAACAGCCAGCAAATGCACAAAAAAATCCCAACGCTACAATAGTAAAAATTATCCATGGTTAGTTTTAAGCCAGCCTGGTCCCCTGTGTGACAACAGAAGCACCGGTGACAGCACAGCAGAAAGTGGAGGACAAGAAGAAAGAGGACAGGTCAGCATTTGGGGCAGGGAAAGGGGAAAAGTTTGTGGAACTTCAACATCTGACCATTCAGGATTTTGCGATCTACTCTGAACTTGGATACCACTGAACAGATCTTTAAAAGACAGCTACTAACATTCCTATGGAACAATAACCATAACAGAGTGAAAAGTATGTTGAGAGCAAAAGGAGAATGGATAGAAACATCAGTGTGTCTCGGTTTGATCTTGGATTCATTGTACTACAGATGATCTGCAACCTCCAGAACCTGAGGTTTGGTATGTCCTGAACTCTTCAGCACCCATGTAAAGCAGAGCGGACCATGCCAGTGCCGACTGTTTCATTACTGCTGGGCAGGAATCAGTCATTACAGAAATGCTTTACGTTGTTTCACTTCCCTCTCTGAAGCCTTAAAGTTATTGGATCTCTTTGACAACCTGAACAAACGGCTTGCTTAAAGATGCTACTGCAGGACTTCTCTCTGTGTTTTCTAAACATGCATTACAAAATTCTTTAACCCTCATCACCCCACATCACTAGAGCAAGACTGCAACATCTGGTGCTCATTAAAGCCAGGAAATTCCTGTTTTGTCTTTATGAAACTCAGTGTTGATAGTTTATTTTTGAATTCTAGCCTTTGCAAAAAGCTATTTGGGCAATTTCATAGTAAATAAGAAATTGTACTTCATGAATTGTTTGAATTCTGCATAATGCTTAATTCAGACATTAGCATTTTGCAAGTCAAAGTTTTCAGACAATATTCATCAAGTTTGAGCTAATGAATCACCATTATAATAAACAATGTATAGTATTTTGCAATCATCACTTTAAAAGCCGTAATCAGCATAAAACCAAAAACAGTTCAGCAACTCACAGGTCCATCTACTCTTAGTGTTTCTGCTTCATCACAATAATTTTTTTCCCCACAAGATCAGAGAAAGATTCTGGGTCTTGTAGAGAACATCTTAAAACCTTGCTGAACCTTATTATGCACACCTTGTCTGCAAGTCTCAATACCTGTGTGCTGTAATTAGAAAGAAAATATGCACTGTCTTTATTGATTTGGTATTAACTACCTTGAGTTAAAAACTGACAACAGCAGTGAAGAACACTGCATTAAGCCCTAAAAATTTCATGACAGACTGAACAGTTCTACATGCCAGAAACAACACAGCTAGAGACATCCTTCTAATGATTGGTTTTCCCTTCATATTTTGGGAGGAAAGCTGTGAATGACCAAAGGCCATAACATACATCCACAGAACTTGATGCTACTGAAACTGCAGGCAAATTAGATTGGAAAATTATATGAAAAGTTTGGTATCACAGCTGGGGTACAAGACTGCTCATCTGTAACCGCCTCTCCCTCACTGAATGACTGCTTATCAGGCACTCAGTTCCCAGCCAAGGAGACGGGGAAAGATAGCATGTTCTGAGTTCAAGTCCCTGGAGAGCCAGCCAGTTATTTGTTGCAGACTCTCAATCACAAAGTGTCACTGAGCAAAGCTAGAGTATGTTAAACGCTTGGAATATTTTCCCTATGTAAACAGCTGCTGTAGCTGCAAATGGCAATTTACAGAACTGTGAACAATTGGTATCAAGTGTAAACAGTGCACCTAAGCTACACTTTATTTCACAAGAAAAAGGAACCTCTAGGTTAAGGGGTTCTTTGTACACCTATTGTAATTTACTACCTTAGGAGGATGTATACACAAAACTTCCCAGAGCAAAGCTAGCCAGAATAAGTCTTAACTCTGGAGCCACCCTGCAGTCCACAGGCATTTGAAGGATTATTTTGTTTCAATAGTAAGGCATATTGCTAAAATGCCTAGTTTGCAGCCTATCACTATCCAAAGTTTCTTTTGGCATAAAGACTTTGCAGGATAATCATTCCCACTGCAGATGCACTCAGTATGCCCAGCTGCATTATGTGTTCTCTCCCCTGACTTTTTAGTTTTATTATCAGCTTATAACTTGGAGCCGTTTTATTTCCCCTGGTATTCAAACTCATTCCATATACTGATGGAGTTCACCACAAATCTGATGTTATCTTCTCTTTGACATCACTAACTAAAGAGGTTAAATTAGTCTACATATGAAGCTGCATCTCCGTAGCCTCATTTAAATTTGAAAGAAAACAAGTGCAGGTACTGCTTTGCTTCACTTTTTTTTTATTCCCCTCAAAAGAAAAAAAACCTCTCCTGCCTCAGTTTCCCAAGGAGCTTTAGCTGTGCCTCAGTTCACAGCCCCTCAGGCAGAAAGCATGCAGAACACAGGTAGAGCATGGGTTTGCACAGACACCTTGTCGCTCTTGCATTACTATAAACATTAGTTTCACATACAAATATACACATACACAACATCTGCATTTTTTTGAAGTCTGAATTCCTTCCCCATTTTTCCCCTCTCAAGTGAGACTTTTTCCATGCAAGGGGCGGGGGAAGAGAGAGAAGTAAAATCAATTTGTACTTCAATACCATGTGGGAAAGCACCTCAGAGGCTGCATCTCACTTTACACACTAAAAATGTGACTAATCCTGCACCTTTCTAAAGAGGTTATTTTTCTTCCCATGAGACCATCATTTACTAAGGTTAGCCCACATCTCCAGCCATACACTGTAAATATAATGTACAGATAAATGACTTGGAACTCCACTTTCTTGGATTTTAGTCTGTATCAGCATGAATAGAAATAGATGCAATGAAAAAAATCACTCGCAATTTCATTTTTCATGAAGAGGAATCAAGTATTACTTTCATTCAGCCACAGCTATGATGATTCTTTAAGAACAGAATTTGAAGGCTTATTTCGAAAAGAGATGTTCCAGACTGTGCACTTGGTTGATATTAATAGGCTGCACTTCCAAAAGCAGCATAATTTAACACACATAATACTGGCCATTCCTAAGTAACAGCTCTACTTAGGTTTCTTAAAGAAACCAAAAAAGCATGCAGACTGTCTGTCAGGGGCACGATGAGTATATATTGTCCTAATGGGGCTTGAGCAACAGCCATCTTTGTACTCTATAAAAACAAAAGAACCCCACAGAACACCCACTAATCCACAATGTCACCAGACAGACCCACTGGCTTTGGCTGCTGTAAAACCAAGAAACCGTTCACATTAGATGTAGAATTATACAGAACAAAGCACACATGCTGAAAACTGTAAGCACGACAGTACCGAAAATCAAAGTAGTTGCAGAAGTGCAAATTACTTGATAGGTTTGTAGGTTAAATACCCATAAAAACCTGAGATGATTTCAACAAAAATGTTATAAAAACTGCAGACAAATGAAAATATTTCATATGTCCATTATTGATATGGTGACTCCGAAGACAGAATTGTTTATTCTATGGTTTTACTACTCCAACAGCCAATTCCGTCCCATAAAAAAAACCAAAACAAAATACCTTTTTTCGATTTTGCACCAATCTTCAACTTTGATGGCCAAGCAATCTGTGTATTTGTTTCTTCCATAATCTGTTAAAAAGAAAGCATTTATGAAAAATTGAATTTTAACTCTCCTACAAAGTCAAAAGTTCATTTTTGACAAAGATGATGTTTACCATTTTTAAATCTGTTGACTATTACTACTTATAAATGGCACAAGTCATTAACTACTTTGCTGGTTTTCTTGAAATGAATTTTTGTCTGACAACAGCCAGTAGACCTGAGCTCTGATAATTAAAAAGAAAAACCAGAAGACAAAACCATGACAGTCAACAGTTTCCACAAAGTTCAAGTGACAACTACTAGCTACAGCATGCTCTACATCCATCTCAGAGGGAATTTCAAAGCTTTACAATAAAAGAATTTATTTAGTTATCTTAATGGCATCAAAGTAAATCCTATCAAATATAAATCATGTTCTTTGGAGTCTCTATAACTCCAGACACATCGGTTTGCCTTTGGGTTTCCCCCCCCCACCACCACCTTTACCTGAAAGCAACTTTTCATTGTAAGTCTATGCAGACTTCAAGACGCGCACACTCCCACTTAGCAATCCATTTAGTCATGTGGCTCCACGTTGGCTCCCATTATGTTGCCATCTTTGTTTTAATGACTAAGTCCACTAGCCATAGGCATACTACGCTAATGACAGTGCAAGATGAAGCAATAAAAAATTTCAAATTCCAAAATAATTAACAAAGCCCCTTCCAAGAAGAGAATGATTGCATTAAGAAAACAGATAACATACCAATAAATTTTCCATAATAGTATAAAATTCAGAACCAAGTCAGACTTCCCTAACAATTCTTAATTCTTATCTTCTACATCCAAATCCCTAGGACACCACAACATCTTCCACATCAGTACACCATGTGGAAGAACTCAAAGTGTCAGCCAGACTTCATTATACTGTATTTTTGGTTTCATGAACTATCAGATAATAAGTTACAGCTGAAATAAGACACTTCCAGGAGGGTGAAATTTTATCAGCAACATACATACACTTTTCACAATTTTCCAACTCAGATGTGAAAAAAGCTATTTGGAAAAAACTCACTTGTGTCTGATAGAGAGGGCTTTGGCCAGGATTATTCTTAATTGTGCAACAAGCAGTGAAATACACAGAAAATAGGGAGGCATTAGCTAAAAGGAGAAGGGAGATGTTAAAACAAAGAATGGTGCAGGACTGAGTTAAGGAAGATCCACATAAAAGGAACCACAAGAGAAGAGACAGAAGAGTGAATGAATGTCAGTCAAGACAAGCGTTACATCCCATCAGTCCTTCACCCGCTCAAAGGTTGGAGACTTTTGTCTTAAAGAAATTAAATCCTCCCCTTTTCTCATGTTAAACCAAAATGAAAGCGCACAACTTCAGAAATGCACACATTCTGGGGACATACGAGAAAGATGCACATGAGCTCTTCAAAGGAAAAGAAGAGGAAAGGAAAAGAAAAGGAAATCTGACTGTCAGCCAGTGAGATTTGCCCACCTAATATCCTTAAGCTCTTTGGAGAACGCAATGCTAAAAATCACCACATTAGACCAAAAGATGACTCAGTTTGGTCACTACAAAGACAAAATTTATCTCCTGTCTCAGGCACTGAGGCAAAAGTTTGGATTCATTTAAATTGAATGCATTTATTGAAGTATAGAAATGCTCAGTTATGTGCTGGCTTGCAACTCCAAGCACTAAACTATCATGAATTCCAAGCTGATTGAGACAATCAGCTCTTCCACAATTATCAAAACCACATAGTGTATAGGAAAAAAGAAAAGTTTTTGGTGCAGCACTCATTTTTTCACCAACTGCAATAATTTATCTTGCCTGTAAAATAATTTAAGAATTTTAACTGCCCAAAAAGGTTTACAATGGAGAGTAACTTCTGGATTTTTGGTTGATGGTTTGGGTTTTTTTTTGTTTGTTTGGGTTTTTTTGATAAGTCAGGGCTTTCATAGGAACCCTTAAGAAGAGTTTAAACTATATTGCTTGCTTTTAAAATTATTTATTCTATTGATTTTATTATTTATGGATTCTGTGCATTGCAACCACAGGAGTGGCACAAAGTTCTAGAAAAAAGACACTTGGGTGTGTACTCTAGATGTTAAACTTGAAGGCTAACGTGATGTTGCTAGCTGTGCATGAGTAAAACTCCGCATACCCTAGTTCAGTGCTGCATCAGCTTTTAGTTCTGTTTTACCATTCTAGCCCAGGCAGTTTGAAGTGCCAGGATTTTATTTTTTTTCCTGAAACAAACTTGGAATTATCCCATAAAACCCTCAACTGCATATTTCAACAGAATAGTTTTATTAGTGAATACTCAGTGTTATGCCACATGTCCTGAAAACAGCCATACTGCTTTCAAATGAACAAACCAGAAAACAGAACTCACTGTCCAAGTGATGTAGATACCTACATGTATTTATTTGTACAAATACTTTAGTTACAAAACATTTAGAGGAGATTCAGCCTAGGGATGAGTGAATCAGAGTTCATCAGAGATCATTTAGACTGCGGAACCGCACCTCTGCTCAGGCTTCCCTCCTATAGGGTTTATACTGACCAGTACTCTCCTCACCTTGAAGGATGAACTGACCACAAGAAGGAGCAAGCTAGTTTGGCAGCTAGATTTAATCACACAGTAAATAATCTCATGCTGCTGCTTCCCAAAAGGCGGGAAACGGTAAGCAATAGTTTATCTACATCTTCCCTTCCTCTCCCCAAGAGAAATCGTGGTGTTTATGCAGCCAAAATATGTAAGCTATTCTCAGCCCAGAACGTAGAGAACATGACACAAGACACTGCAAGATGCCAACAAAACAAATAAGACTGTGCCCTGACCCCCCAAAATTGGCTCTAGTTGCAAATCATTGGGCCTTCATGAAAAAAACCTTCTGGTTTTAAGGCAGCTGGAAAAAAAGCTTTTGGATTCCTTGTATTCCAGCTTGAAAAATGTATAGTTTAAGCACTCTGGGGAGTTTTTATATCAAGATAGTAAGAAGTTATTTTTCCTTATGTTGTAACTTTTGTTTAGCTCATTTTGGATGGAAACTGAAACGCCCTAAATGCAAAAAAAAAAAAAAAAACAAACCCAAAAAACCAACCCATGAGCATTTCAGAATTCAAAGGAAGTATTTTACAGGCGGTAGAGGGAAAACCAACCACCTCTCAAACAGACCTTTCTTCTTTTAAAACAAGCACATTAAATGACAGTAGTAGTCTTTAAAGTTGGCATACTGCTAAAGTTATCTATTTCTGATCTTCCCACCGTTGGGATTTGTGCATCTTGGCCATTTCTGCCTCAGTTCTTATTGATGGTGAAAGGAGAAAAAAGAGTAAGAGGAACCTGCATCTGCCAGTGGGTTTCTGTAATTGGTTTTTCCCAACTGTAGCTCAGTGAGCTCCTTCCAGCCGAAATCACAAAAAGTAACGCTCAAAACTGCAAGCATAAATGCCAAAAGCCAGCAGTTTGTTATTTCATCAATGGCAAAATCTCTCGAAGGGTAAATACACCATTTTAACGTGCAGAGTACTTGGTCAATGAATAAGCATAGATGTGAAAAAACCTCGTAAACACATTTAAATTATATTTTCAGAACAGATAAATACAGATTAAACACGCAAGAATCTCTTTTTTAAAAAGTACAAAAAACTAGGTTTCATAGATACCCTGAAGATTTCATGCTATTAAAACCCCTAGAAAACAAAGAAATTGTATGTCCACCAGTGTTTCTATTTATCTGTCCATGTCATGTTTTGAACTGGTGAATTTCTGTCAAGGCGATTCCCTAGGTTTTCCTCCTCTGTGCAGATTAAACTAAACACACACCTAGGTTTGGGTCAACATCGTCAATGACACTAAACACTGAAACATACGAAGTACTGCTGCAGTGGTACCTTATTTTCCACTCCCAAACAATGCAAATCCTCAGAGCACACCTAACTTCTTTGCTGCTTGGAATATTTCAAAGGCTGTGCTGCGTTTCTTGCGCGCAGACTGCAAATGCAGCCCGAGCACCTGGTGACAAACGCTCGAAGCTCAACATCCTGCATGAAGTATTTTGGTGTAAAAAAACCCCACAACGCTCCACTAAAATCCAGAGTACATTGTAAGCGAGGACCTAAAAATTCAGTAAGTGGAGATAAAGCAGGCAACTAATGCCTATTTTAATTTGGCACCAAGAAATAAGTTTCAAACCCCCTTTTCCTAACAAGGGGAACGACCTCTAGCATTCTCAAGGCAGGAGGCAAAGTTACTTCTTAGAAGAGTTGACTGTAACAATGGCTGAGCAGAGCAGTTGGGTGAATTATACAAAAGAAAATTAAGGTGAATAGCTACAGGTGATCATAGCCATGAAAATAAAAATCATTACTGTTTCTGAAATAGAATAAAACACAGATGTGAATGAAAAGCCAGGGGAGTGGGGGACACACTAAGCAGTGATTCTTCTAATTAATTAACCCTTCTAAAAGTGACCCAGTTCATCTCTGGGGTATTGGAGGCAGGTCCTTCGCATTCAGCAGGTTAAGTGCAAAAGCAAAAAAGGATACTATAGGGGAAAAACACTGATATCCTTCCATATCAGGAACTGCCTCGTTGTGTGCAGACAAAAAACATTAGTACAAAGTACACAATCAAGACAGAGCCCAAATTATATGCTGAATTATCTTTAGATTAGGTCTTCATGTCATTCTCCACCCTGCATCTGCACATCTGAGAGATCATTTCTTAGTATAAAATCACCTTGCCGCAAGACAAAAAGGTTTTATCAAATAAGATGTGATTTTCACAAGCAATATTAAGTTTAAAATTGAAAGAAGTTTGATGCAATGGTAATGTAACAAAGGAAAAAATACATGGGGAAAGAGGGGGAAAACTACTGTCAATTACAAAAAGAACACAACTACACTGAAGTACAAGACAAAACATAGATTGCAGAGCTGCATCAGTAGCTCTGCCCCCACCTCTGGTCCAAAGAAACTGCAAGGATTAAGATGTCTGAGCAGATACTGGGGAGGGACTGGAAACGCAGGATAGACTCCGTTCCTTTATATTGTGCGAGCACACCTCCAAGCAGCAAGTATAAGGGCACATCTAGGGAACTATTACTGGCAACATGACCATCTGCAACTTGAGACCCAATTGCATCTCGAGTTCAAGATGGCTTGTAATGTCCGCTTCAACAAATCATCAATAAACATCCCCTTCTCCACCGACATAGTTGAGAACTATGAAGCGCCTGGAGCCAGAAGCAACCCCCAACATGCACTGCTGAGAAGTGCTTCCCAATGTAAATGTGTACAGCTAAAAATTGCTGCAGAGGAGAAAATCCCATGTGTGAGGATAAGGCAAGGACAGGGAAGGCCAGAGAGGATTAGAAGAAGGTATTATCTACATAAAGGTTATCATAATACAAATTGTGTAAACGGATGTTTGGTAATATTGCTTTTAACTTGCACCTCCATCAGGTTAAAGAAAACAGCAATACTTTATGGATTACCGTAGATTGCTAAATTTATGGAGGGTAACTCATACTCGAGAAGTATTTCACACATGGCTGCTGAAGGAAAGGTGACTGATTGTTTTGTCACCTCACTGCATCCATCCCCTTTTTCAAGGGCACTGTCTTCTGAGAACCATTTTCCCCCATCATCAAGGAAATTTGTTCCATCAGTTTTACAGAAGGCAAAGATGAAAGTTACTGTACAGCAGGAAAAAAAAGAAATCCAGGAATCCCAATAGAAAAAGGGAAAGTAGTACCACAGTAACGGCCTGTCAAAGCTTGACAAATATGCTTCTCCAAAACCATGGAGTATTTATGGGAAGATAGTTTTACTGCCATAAAACTAACACTCTTTTGGAGTGTTTTAGATGCAAAACAGTCAAGCATTTGCTGTTTTAAGTGCTGAAAGCCAAGCATTATGCTGATATTCCACTAAGCTCCACAGGTAGAAAGATTCCTGCCATCAACACCCACCCCGACTTCTCCCAGCACAACCCATTCCTGAACCCTACCACATATATATTTTTGCCCTGAACAGGTATATTTTCATTGCTTAATTATTCGCAGAACACACTGTTTAAAGGATAAAATGGGAAATACTTAACCTCACTGCTTAAATCATAATGCTGCTTGAATTAAGCTTCAAAAACAAAGGCTTAATCAGCCGATTTCTCTTAATTACCAAACCCACTCCACAACCACGTTTCTTACAAAAAATAGATCAAAACATGATCGAATTTTACCACCATCTGTTACAGATTTTCAAGCATTTGTGTTTCCAAATATTACATAAAATATTCTACAGCACACAACGTTAATTCAGTAGTTAACTGAAAACACTATGAGAGAGAGAGTGGTCTGACCATACTTATCTTACCACACAATAAACACTGTCCTCATTTTTGTGCCTGTTATCCTTTACACCTAGAATAATCTTCAATAATTAGCAAGATTGGTTAATAAAGAACTGGCATGCAGTGTTGTGTTAACCTCAGTCACATCTGCAAAATGGCTGGTTGGTAGACACAAACACTCATTTTAAGACAGATACAGGTCCTCACTCATCGTCACTCACAACGGCACAGAAGCCATGTTTGATACCAACACTTTCTCCTAAGTGTCCAGTTCTCATAAATCAAGAGCTCCAACTGCTTCAACTCAACAAAAAAAGCCACAAAAGGTGAACAGGCAATTCAACAAGTATTTCTAAATCAAACTGAACATGAACAGCATAAACTTGAGTGGTGAATACTGCTTTAAGAACCATAACGAAATCTGGGGCTCAGCACAGAATATTTAAAAGTTGAACGTTCCAACTAATCAGCAATTTTATGTAAATTTCAACACCACCACCATAGGTCTTTCTAAGATAACAGACAAAAATACATCCAAACACAGTCACAGTTTAGGTGCAAAAATCTGCTTATAGTTAACAACAGAGGAGTACCAGGGCAAAGGGATATCCAGCTCACTAACTCTCACCAAAAAAGCCATAATTCAGTACTGCAGATTTAGCTCGTTACAAATCTGTAACATTCAAATGAGCATTTCTTTTTGGAAAATGAAGCCATTACATGTCCAATCTAATCAGCATGAACCCAAATGGTGACATGTGACAGTTTTAAAATGAGACCTCAGGATGCCTAGTAAACACACACAAGTTTTGCCAGTCTGAATGTTTTGTTTCAGTGACACAAAATGTTCACCTTGCATCTTCTACTTTTAGAGAAGTTGTATTAGTGTGGCTCCTTCACTATGGATGCGTTTAGAGTAGCATAAACAAGCTTACTCTTAGAGCTTGTTCAAAACATGGAATATCATTTGCCTGAAAATTATAAAAATAAGATTTCTGTATAAGCAAGAGAAGACCTGTACTGAAGAGTCATTGTAGGGAAGTATAATTCTACGTGGGCTGATACTTATTTCTTCTTCTAACGCCACAGTGGTGAAGAAGCGGTATCTGAGAGGATGACTAATCCCTGAACATGAGTTTTGGCAGCAAGAACAGAACAGTGGGTGTAGCTGGAACCAGAAGGAGTATTATATTTAATGGTCTGTTGTTTTTTGGGGGGTTAGAGGGGAGTAGAAAGCAGAGGAAGAACAAGACACAAAAAAGAAATTATGTAAAGTTACTCAGGAACAGACAGTGTGATTTCAGTCTGTGCAAGTGGTGAGGGCAGAGTAAGCAGTTAAGTTGCCAGAGCCAGAACACACCAACGGTCCACCATCAAGGACTACTGCACTTGATGAGGAAATATGCGGCATGTAACAACTTAAAAAAGAGGAGATGACAAAACTTAGGCCAAAGCTTGGTGCGACTACGTGGCTCTTGCAAGTCGGTCCTACATTAGGGGTATAGCAATGCTTTTTCCCATAAAGTGGTCTACATACGAAGTTCAAAACTAGAGTTCAATGTTTGTATTACAGCTGCTACTCTAATAAGAGGGCAGAACAGTGTGCCTGACTGCACGGTATTAATGCTACCTTTCTGCAGGTAAGGGCGAGGGGCTATTTCTGAGCAGGAGCAGTCGCAGATGGCCCAAGGCACCCACTCCAGGCTTCAGCACTGTTTAGAGTGTGCAGTTTGTACTCCTGCATGGTATAAAACACATCTGCTGTGCACAGAGGTGGCATAGTAAGAATTAGAACCATAAAACATAGAAAAAACTTTAAGTTTGTTCTTAATTTAGATTGCCAGTACTAATAGTTTACACTTAGGTATAAACTACTTAGAAATACACACCAAAATGATGCATCGGGAGGACAAGGACCAAGCCCCAGTTGTGTAAGTTCCTGTACAGGAAGGAGCAGTACACCAGCTGAGTGCCTTCCAACATGTGAGGACATGAGGGCATGGGTCTCTTGTAAGGTAAGGGGTACCAGATGTTCCTGTTTTCCATTGTAACGGTCAGAACCCCCAAACATATTTTTAGAAAAGTATCTCTACGCGACTACACGGCTAGTCCTTCTCCCCTATCCTTACCTGTCTTTGAAAAGGAGGACATTTAAATTATTTTAGATACTATCACATGGGACAACCTGTATCGATAAGGTTCAACACTGTCATACATGGGCTTTTTTCAGGCTTTCACTGCAAGTCATTTGTTTCAATACTGCAGGAATTTAACCTTCACATGCTAATTTGTCCATCTTTGTTAAACTGAATTTTTTTTATATGGCAAAATAACTTTATCAAAAAATTAAAGTCTTCCTGAATTTTCCAACTCATCTAGATTGAGGTATAAACACCCAAGAGTAGGAAGACATGCCTGTTTCCCATTCGCATACTTCTATGCAGCTTCACGTCAAACGGAGCAAAATACTGACATGCCTTGTTCCAGCTTCTCATGACCAATGATTTTGTGGTCTGCATGTACAGACTTTGAGACTGCCACAAAGAAGCAAGCGGGCTGTTTGTTGTCAAGGGCTATATCCTAGCCCAGATTAACTCCAAACAACCTTAGAATCTTCACTAAGCTTGTTCTAGGTAATTCTCAACTATTCCTAGTGACTTCATTAAGAATTAAGGCAAGCACGTGCTGGATGAAGAGGTCCTTAAACCTCAATTAGAGGACAAGATTAACATCATGGGCAATGTATTAATTTATTAACTTATTCATAGTTTTGATGAAATGGTGTCAGCTGACAATACTTCAAAAACTAATTTACAGATTATATGCAATGGTAATAAAGGCAGCAGAGTAAACAACAGCTATACAACTCAAACTTTCAGGCTATCAATAAAAGCTGTAAATCAGTGAAGTGAGAATTGGGGAAAGCTACCTACGTGTATTTGGCTTTGGAATTTATATTGTTTCCTTTGCCATTAAGGCATTTTTAGCTTAGAAGGGAAGAGAACACATGCATGCATGCACACACTGCATTTTTTTTTAAACTTCACCTGACATGAACTGGGAAAGACTGTTCTTAAAACAAGGGTCTTGTTTAAGGAAGCAAGTATTGCTTGCAATACTGCACTAAGTGAACTTTCTGCAACAATAATATTTACAGAACTCTGTACTTACTTCACAAATACAGCAAATAAAGTTAAGTGAGAAGAAAACTCTATTAGTCAAATGCCCTTAACCTACGGATAAACATTAAAGTCCTTCCTTTACTTGATTTGAATATAATATTTCCATTGAGGGCAAATACAAATCAAAGGTCACAGATAATACTATACTTTCAGTCACTTATTTAAGATAAAAGTAAAAAATGTAAAGGGATTATCTAAGCATGAAAAAAGCTATGAACGACCTGTGTGTACAACACATCATTAGTAACACCATTATGCAGCCAAGTCTCCTCTCCAAAAGCAGAAGCATCAAGTCTCCTCCCTACAAACCAGTAACCCAGTGTATATTATTAGTTTGTACCACACTCATACTCACCTACTTTCCTCATTTTTTTTCCAGAGCGAAAGGAAAGAATAGAAGCATTTCTGAGGAGAAAAATCCCTCCTCTCTTTTAAAAGAGGGTTTCACTTTCAGGGTGAAGAGGATTAAGCATCTCAACTGAGACTGTGGTGACAAATGGTTCCTCTTCTGTTGCTTTTGTTAATGCAAGAGATCTTGTCCAAAATGTTAAACATAGCAATAAGGTGGCATCACACGGAACTCCATCATCAGCTAAAACTCTGGTTCCCTTGGAAATCAGACCAAGCTCCAAGCAGTGATGTAGAGAGTCACACCGTGTAATACTACAGGATCAAAATCCACCGTTTCTGGCCAAGGGAATTATTCACAAGCAACTCAGGAAGGACAGTTAGTTTTACCACTTCTACCTACAGCAGGCACTTCAAGGATTAGGGAGCATTTTTGTGACCCAGGTAAACTCTCAAGATTGCCCCCAATATGTCAGAAGCAACACAGAAGAAAGTGAAGATTAAAAAAACACCCTGGTAATTAGTCCATTCCCTTAACAAAACGGCTGCTGTAATAGACTAGAGACATGACAAATGCAGTTTTCCACAAGAATAAAGCCTTCCCACCACTTAGCTCTGCCTGAACTAAGCAAAAAGTTAAGTAAGCATTCCTGATTTACCTTTGCAGAGAAACTGATCCAACCTAAACAGTCTCCTTCTTTCCACTGGGTGAGGTTTTGCCAAAAAGGAGGCAACCCGCTCAATCTCAAGATTTCCTGCAAACGTTGACTATCACTGACAGCTCCCTTTCAATTCTCTAATCCATACCACCCTCTCCAAGCAGTCGCTTCCTCTTCCCAGGAAGCTAAATGAGAGGAAGCCCAATATAAATTAGAAGTGCATGCCCGCGTTCCTGTCACAGCCTAGCACAGCTGGGCGTTTCAAGCAAATTCTGGAAACGTATGGCCTTAATATATCCCTGTCACATGCTAGGAGCCAAACTCTACATCAAGAGGTTATGCTAATGCAATACTGGTTTCTACCCAGAAAAAGTGGAAGGTGTGGAACCAGTTTCTGCACTTCAAAACTGCTCCTGTGGTCGAAACAGAGACAAAACCCATGATAATGTATAATAACCATGAAGTCTATGTCTCACAAGCAAGATAAATAACACTGGAAGAAACCGATAGCTGAGCAGTTGCATCAGAAATGGGAACATAGCCTTAGGGAAACTGTAACTATAAATAGGCAGTTCAAGAGTAGTCATGGATGAAGACACATGGAAAGCCCTTCAGAAGTTACTGCTGAACGTGGATAATAATCAGCCTGAGACATCTTAGTCTTGGGTCAATGATTAATTATGACTAAAAATGCCCTAAGTCGTTCACATTTGAAGCTCTACCTACACAGTTCACGTTCAGAGATTAAAAAGGAATACCAACCAACTTTCAGCCTGACCTACTGCAGACAGGAAAATACCAATAAATTTAACTAAAAAGTTGTATCAGTATACACTATCTGTACTTACAGAAGCATTAATGTATACATAAACACTTTACCAGTATATTCACACATAAAAGTGAGGTTTGCCCCAGATCAACCTAACCAACATTTTTGGAAGATAAGTGAAAACACAGGATGTTGCTAAACAAGCTCATTTACCGTCTTAGACAAACAAACAGTGCTTGAGGCAGCTTCCTTACTGCCTTTGCTGCCACAGCCTCCTGAACAAACAAAGGTAATGTACTTTCATTACCAACTGCATACAGAAGGGGAATTTAACTGAAAGGTAATTAAAGATGCCATTCGATATACCTATTTTTCACATCCTGAAATAATCACAATATTTTTGGTTTTTTGGGTTTGGTTGGTTTTTTTTGTTTTTTAATCTCTTACTGGCACTGTTTCCAATATCTAACAGAAAAGCAAATCATTTTAAAGGATGGTTTCACCAAATACTGCTTTCAAAATGGCCTCAGTAACTTTTAAGGTGCTACTCATTTAATAAAATAAGAAGCTACAGATAAAGAATGTTGCACGTAAGGACCAGAAGGAAAAAAGTCTTCCTTTACACTCCTAAGCACCTAATAATTAACAGAAGAGATTTTGGTACACACATGAAACATTTGCACTTGTGCATCTTCACACTTCTAAGCATAATTACATCCCCTTTGGGGAATAACACGAGACTGGAGTCAAGAGAAGCACAAGCATTTAAACACTCATTTTGCCTAAATCCAGTAATAACTTAGAAAAACCCTAGGTGTCTGCAACTGCACAAATGAACATATTCCTACAAACACCATTTACCTTCAATTAAAAACAAAACCCAACCCTCACAAAACTGAAACAGTCCCACACATTCAAAACCAATGAACGTCACAAGTTACAGCTGGCTGGTAGTACACTGAGCATTGCACAAAGCCAAATTCTGCAAACCATCTCCTGAAAGCCAGGAAAGGAAGCGCTGAGGAGCTCCTTCAGAAATACTCCAAGAACCCATGACTAAAACACATGCACACTGAATTATGCTGAAGTGAGCAGCTTACATCTGACCTAGAGCCAAGCACTTGGGCAGAGAACCACGTGTGATCATTTCCAGTCACTACCTTCTGCACGTGCAGCCCCACGTGGGCCCAAGCACTCCACCCAACTTCTACTAAACCCACAACATTCACCTGTCACCCGCCACACTGTCACAGTCCTACGATAAGGCTAGATGTACACTCCTGCCCCAAGAAATTTCTGAATGCAAGGTTATCAGCAGCACTAGGAATTCCAAGTGTTTCAGGAAAAAAAAAAAAAAAAAAAAAAGACTATGAGGCAAAAACTAAAAGCAAACAGAAATGATGCATTAAATTCCCCTCTGTCCACACAGCAGACCCTCATCTGTTTTGGATTATGAACTCTTCAGGGCAGAGACCCACCACCTTCTTTCATTTTACACAAGAGTGCCATGCATATCTATAGGGCCACATAAATTATATGTTCCTTGGAACAGTGTCCTGGCTTTGTCTGGGAAGGGCCTTGCTTGCCTATGAGGCGTGAACCAGATGTTATGGAACTCAATGGAAAAATTCCACCATCAACTGAAAATGGGCTTTGGATCAAGAACAACTAATAACTTCATATTATGTATTACTCTCACGGAATAAATTAGGACAATAATATATAGAGCAAAGTCCACAAGGATCTTGTCCATAAATAGTATGTAACATAACAGCAAACTAATTCATGCTTGTTTAAGATACTGGTCCCTGAACTGCAGATCGCAGAGCTCCAGAGAGAAAGCTATCCCATTACTTACTTATTTCTCGCTAAATTATTAGTGGCTCCCAGTGGTTTTGAAAAATCCACATCAGACTGTTAGGCTTTTCCCCTTTGAAGCAGTATTAAAACATCGAAGTATCAGAAGAAAGTATGCCAAAATCTTCAGATTTTTTTTTTTTTAAATGACACTACCAAACAACATTTATCTACTTTTCACTTTAATGCATCATCTGAGGAAGGGTACTTCGTCACTTTATCTTCCCCACCATGACAGGGCAGAAGTATTAGCTTAATTTGCCCCTTGCACCCAGGAACTGGGGCTTCCTCTTGAACTCCACCAGCAACCGCAGAAGAAGCGCTTGGCTCTGCTTAAATGCTCAGTGAAATAATGCATTTTGATATTTAAATTGTTATTAAACTTCAAAAGTTAGAAGTTGATAGGAACAATTTGCATCCACTCAGAGTCTGCTTGATTAGGAAAATCCAAGAAGGTAATACTGCTTGCTCACAGGTTTAAAGACCAGCAATGGACTGCTTTGCACCAAAACCTCGTATTAACTTAACATTCTTTAAAAGCATGAGATTCGTTAGACCATGCTGCATGTAGGCTAACAATCCAGTCCCTGACTTTGAGCCCAGCTCAGAGAGCATTTGAGCAACTTCTCTTCCTCCTGAGGACAAGGTAATAAAAAAACTGAGCACTGTCCCCCATTGACCAGCCACCAAGCAAGATCCAGCAGCCGCCTACAGACCCATCTGCAAGATGTCAGCAGTGTCTCACTCGCTCCAGTACCAGCCTCCTCTCTCCTCCCTCTTGGTCTGTAATCACTTTCTCGAATCTTAGCCTTGTTACTCCTGTCATTTCAGCATTTGTATGAAAATTGCTTTACCTCACAAACCCCTTCCATCCCAAAAAATAAACTTCAGCCCACTGAGGGTAGAGTTTGTCAGAGAATGCTACAAGTGGCATTATTTATGCAAGTTATATCCTCAGTTCTTGATGCGCCTCTTCAGTGATGCACATCCCCTTCCATGCAAAAGCCTGCCAGTAACACCCTGAAGAACGTCTCATTTTCAAATCTATTTACTGTCGCTTCATATTCACACTACATTTCTGAAAGCATCCTGCTGCCCTAGTTTGCAATGTTTCTAATGCTACAAAGCAATTTTCCTCACTACACAACCTGAAACACATGAAAAGTCTTCATTTCACCTCCAGAAACTCTGCCTTATTCATTTCACATGAGAAAAAGAGGCTTACCCCTGATTAAAGGAAATTGCACAGACAGAGACGGTGAGTAAGCTATGAGCAACTGTCCAAGGATTTTTTTTAAACAAAAGAAATCTTGCAAAGAAGATCGTTTCCATCTGTTTTTATTAGCTGTAGTATTGTATGTCCTCAGAAACTTTAGTAATCTAAAGTAGAGACTTGTCGAGACTAAGAAGAACGCCAGTCAAAATGAAGCAGCATTAACCTATCGCAGCATCCACGCTGTGCTTATATAATCACGATGCACGTACACGACATCATATTAATGCCAAAATAACCACTACATCTATGATCAACATGGATAAACAGTGCGGCCTTACTCACATACTTGAAGTTCCAGCACATTTTGCTTTCCTATTAAATGCAGAACAGTGGTTTTTTGCTATTACACTAACAACTATAAAACTTTAAGTTACATCATATCTACAGTAAATAATCAAGTATCCAAAGACATGTCAAATATATAAGCCACTCAATCTCACACGGAGCAAATATTTTGTCTGTAGCCTCAAGATTTACGAGCAAATTCATACAAGCATGAGAAAAGTGGTGTAAAATGAATGATGTGTAGGATGAAGCATACACTACTTAAGATAAAATCCTAAGGAATAATTATTGACACATTCTCCTCTGCGCACACTAACATTAGAGAGTTAAGCATGGGCACCACAGCCAGAAAAAGTAACTCTTACGATCACTTAAGAGAAACATAATCTGAAAACTCCCACAAAATACTTTCTAAAACAAATATTTTGGCAGTATACATACTCTTCCCCACCAGCCTTCACCAGAGCATCTGACAAGCATGTGCAGGTTGAGGTATTCTCTTTCACATCTAACAAGTGACCTTTTCAGAAATACCACTTATAAAGATGAAATGATGGAAAATACAGCCAACTACTTGTTTAACAAACAACCAGTCCAAAAGGAGTTTCAAGGCATCTCTGTATACAGCGTGAAAGTTTACAATGGCTTCTCTATAGTACAGCAAGACAAAACAGCTCATGATTTTTATTAGCATACCGTATGCAGATCTTCATTAACACAACTTCTAAATAATATTTTACACACTATTCTTTTAAAAAAACCAAAATAAACATGTTGCTTTGCAAAAGTAATTTCAGAGTCATTATTCTTGACCATGTTTCTCTTTGTAGTTTAGTTGCTGCAGGACTATTTTTTTTCCAGTCCTTCCGTGCCTCTGTCTAACCACAAACTTTATTGAATCACTCTGTGGATTGTGCATTTCTGTCTTAAAAGGCCTTTGCATTTCTCAACCAAATTATGCTTTCAGTGATATCACAGTAAGTTTCCTGTCACTTTTTCAATAAACAGAGTGTAGCATTTATCCATAGACATAAAAACCTTAAGGCTACCCCACAGCATCTTCTGGGTGAACCCCCTGCTATTACACAAAATAAACGCTCATACAGCATATTTTGACATTTTCAGTTAAAGAATAATTAAGTTGTGGCACGCTACTGTCATTCATGAACAACAAAACATATTTCTACATTCCATGTACAGCTGATGGGTAGTAGGCACACTGACAAAAACATTTTAAACAATTTTATTAATACAGTGGAAACTGTGCGTTAAGTGATCTCCAGTCACCTGATGTTGTAGAATTAAAATCTCTTACCTTCTGAAAAAAGTCTTCCCCACTTTTCCCTTTTCCCTCTGCAGCGGCTGTAAAACAGAAGTGGGATCTAGTTAGTAAACACGTAGGAGAAATTTAGCAGTTTACAAATTATCAATGAGTACATACTCCTGTGAAATTGTAACTCAGCATCATTTTTTCTGATGCAATAAACATTTGTCAACAACTGACTAACACCCAGAAGAAGCTTTTGCAAGTCACCTGCCAAGTATGGAGTCCAATCAGATGATCATATCTACATACTAGAGTGATAATAGACTGATAGGTATTTTAGTTTACAAAGTAAGTACGGCCATGTAAGTCTAATGATTTATTCACATCACATACTTCGCCGTGTAATTCCACCAATACAAGGAGCAACAGAAAGATAGGAGTGCACAAAATTTGCTGTATCAAGATTAAAACTTAGAACCAAATCAAGAATGAACATGATGGTAAGCTGGAATAATATGTTTAAAATATTTGTCCTATATTCAACTATTTTTTTATGTTGAAGTGAATGCTATGCAGTTTGAGACTGAGACACTGTCACAAGAATCTCAATGTTTACTTGTGCTGTTAAATGTTCCATCTCAATCGCTTGTTATCCAGTGAAATCTCGCAACATGTACTTTCCACTGGCCAACGTGTATGAGCTACTACATTCACAGCAGCTGAAAACCAAAAGGCAACCCTAGATACTTCCACTAGAAAAGGTGGCATTGCACAAACCAGAGCACATTTGAAAAACATTCAGGAAAGAGAACTCGAGAAGCTAAAAGTGGCACCGAATGTGGCTACGGGCAGGGCTTGGCAACCGTGGGCCAAGAAGCACTTGTTATGGAGGGGAAAAAACTAGGATAGTTTAGCCTATGAAACCAAAGGCTGAAAGGTGAAAATCTTGACTCTGTGATGAGAGACAATATGAGAAAACACTGTTCACACCAACCCCATTTGAAGGAGAAGGGACAAGGGAGATAGCCACCCTCCTCCTCACATCCAACACACGTCTTGCAGTGCCAACTGATGCAGTGCAAGGGGACAAGCATGGGGAGAGGGTGGGGGCAGTCCTAGGACCTGAGAGACTATGAAAAGGGAAAACTGGCATCAGCAGAGGAACACGTGTCAGCACAGCAAAATGCTCCCTGTACTCCAAGGCTGTACTGGTCACACCGGAACATTTGTATTTAGGTAAAAGAAAACACTAACCAAAGTAGGAGTGAATAATAATTAAAAACGTAGGCTGTAAACAAAGCATAGAGCCTTCGAAGTATTACTCAAAAATGGTGCAGACAACATGACGATAGCAGAACAAAACATGACTGTAGAAGACAGCAGTCATAATTCAGTAATTTAAAGAGCAAGACCTGCATTAGAGCCTGGATTATCTCCCACGTGCATTTAAATACGTAACTATATATTTAGTTAATGTAAATGATTGCACATAAAATGTTACAACTGCATATAGCTTATGCTGCAGCTTATCTGTGTTGCAACCTGAAACCCTGCAACCAAGTCCAAATGCTTGCTAATTATGAAGCTAATTATGAAGAGGGTAATTGCCTTTTTCTGCAGTAAGGGATGCCTCCAAATGGATCCCAAGTGCAAAAAAAAAAAAGGTTTCCTGAATGGCGCTGGACTGTTGAAGAAACTCAGCATCGCTGATTTTTCTGTATTTCTCTTGTACAAAACAAACCTCTAGCTCACCCCACCACCCAAGCTTCAAAACTCCGATTCAGCTACTTGGTTCTTTCCACTTTTCCAATTACACCCCCCAAATTCAGCTAATGCAAGGTAAGAACAACTGCAACAGAGCAGATACAGGCTAGAGGCATGAGATGACTTTCTACTCCAGAGGAAGCAATGTCACTACATTTGAAATAGGCTTCTCAAAATAACACCATTTAAATACCATCGAGGAAGTGTACACTATGAAGTTGTATCTAATACAGTTCAGAACTTCATGTTACTTAACCCAAGTGTGGTCAGAGCACAGGCAGTGAGGGCTGTCAAGCAGTCACCTTGCTGCAGAGCAATTCTAGACTCTGCAATTCCACAGGTCTGGGAAGAAAAATCCCTCCTTGCCCTCAAAACTTCCAAGTGCCTCTAAGAGAAAAGTAAACTGGTGCAAGATTCACCAGAACAAGATTTTCTGGAAGCAGAGAAACCAACTGGGGAAGATCTCAGTTTCAGATTTACAAGCTACAGATATTAGGAGAAAAACACAACTTTCTTTTGACAGCAGCCACTTCATAGATGCACATTGTTTTACAAGTTTTCCATTAACCCAGGAATAGCTATGAAACACTTCTGGGAAATGAGTACCACATCACTATTTCAAATGAAACATGGGAACAATCAGAGGGTACAGGAGATAAATTGGAGATGAGAACATGACAGACGTGAGGCTGAAGTTGCAGTTTTGAGAATAGACAGATTTTGTTCCAGCTGCAAATACATGATTTCTAAACTGAAAACAAACATGAGATGGCTTAGATAATAGCAGTGATGCTCTGCAGGGCATGTAAACAGAATGCTGACAAAGTGAATTCCAAGCTTTTTATTGTAGGTTTATTTCTAAGCTGAATCATTCTGGTGACCTGATTTACAGCTTGGCCCCACCAACAACTGTATGGCACAGCAGATGGGTTCCAACAAGCACGGACAAAGTAAGGAAGAGGAGGGAATGATAACATCCTAGACTGGGTTCACAGAAAAAAAACCAGTATAGAGAATATTGAAGTTGGCACAAACGGCACTTTAGGAACATCTTTAGTTAATAATCAGTGGATTTATTTGTTATGTGATACTGTAAAGACAGTCTTTCATTATAGTTTTTCAGCACGTAAGCTGTGTTTTATGACAACTCATTTGTCAAGTCTCATATCTATGAAAAGGCAAAAAAGACTGTATGAAGTTTTTTTTGGAAAAGACAGTGAAATATAAGGTTTCAATCACAGAAACTTTTAGGTTGGAAAAAACCTTTAAGATCTTCAAGTCCAACCATTAACCCAGCCCTGCCAAGTCCACCTCTAACCCACACCCCTGAGCACCACATCTACACATCTCTTAAATACCTTCAGGGATGGTGACTCCACCACTCCCTGGGCAGCCTGTTCCATTGTCTGACAACCCTTTCTGTGAAGAAATTTTTCCGAATATCCAATCTAAACCTCCCCTGGCCCAACTTGAGGCCCTTTCCTCTTGTCCTGTCACTTGGGAGGAGAGAATGACACCCACCTCTCTGCAACCTCCTTTCAGGTAGCTATAGAAAACAAGAAGGTCTCCCCTCAGCCTCCTCTCCTCCAGGTCTCTATACATTACAGCAGTTCTTCACATGATTAAAAACACATTGCAGTATATTAGTATTTTGTCCGTGATGCAGCACTATTTAAGCCACGAAGAGGTATGCCTCTGGTAATATATGAAACCTGCTCTATATGAAAAATTAAGGTGATCTAATCATTACAGGCTTGAGAGCTGGGCAGGGAAAAATCAAATGCAATTCAGTAAGGGCAAGTGTGAAGTGCTGCATCTGGGGAAGAACAACCCCATGTTCCAGTACAGGTTGGGGGCTGCTCTCTTGGAGGGCAGCTCTGGGGAAAAGGACCTTGGAGTCCTGGTGGACAACAGGCTGACCACGAGCCAACAGTGTGCCCTCGCGGCCAAGAAGGCCAATGGCATCCTGGAGTGCATTAAGAAGCGTGGTCAGGAGGTCGAGGGGGGTCATCCTCCCCCTCTGCTCTGCGCTGGTGAGGCCTCCCCTGGAGTGCTGTGTCCAGTTCTGGGCTCCTCAGCTCCAGAAGGACAAGGAGCTACTGGAGAGGGTCCAGCGCAGGGACACTGAGATGATGAAGGGCCTGGAGCATCTTCCATCTGAGGAAAGGCTGAGAGAGCTGGGGCTGTTCAGCTTGGAGAAGAGGAGGCTGAGGGGGGATCTTATCAATGCTGATCAATATCTAAAGGGTGGGTGTCAGGAGGATGGGGCCAGGCTCTTCTCAGTGCTGTCCAGTGACAGGACGAGGGGCAATGGCCATCAACTGGAAAACAGAAGGTTCAACCTGAACATGAGGAAACCCTTCTTCCCTGTGAGGGTGACAGAGCACTGGGACAGGCTGCCCAGAGAGGGGGGGAGTCCCCTTCCCTGGAGACTTTCCAAAGCTGCCTGGACTTGTTCCTGTGTGATCTGCTCTGGGTGATCCTGCTGTGGCAGGGGGGCTGGACTAGATGATCTCTAGAGGTCCCTTCCAACCCCTACCACTCTGCGAATCTGTGAGTTACCATCTCCATTACACAATGAATTAAAAAAGGTGCTCAGAATTTTAGCTTGAATGAGTGAGTTACACTTAGGATGTTATCTATTACTATACAATTAAAAAAATCCTAAAAATTTGAAGATAATATACTGCTTCACATTCACATTGTTTTCTTTCAGGTTAGCTGTTCTTCAGCTATTTCCTCTTTTTGTCCTCTCTCTCCTTGATGAAATTCTTTTTACCAATTCTATTTGTTTACTCTTGTTTTACTTAGCTTCCTAAAATTTGCTTTCTTATTTCTGTGAGGAGAAATTACAATTAAGAAAAATTAAGTTTTCTCAGTAGTTTGTGAATTTGGGGATCTACCCACATACACTTTAATGTATGTTTACCTCCAAACTAAGTACCTATATTTTAAGAGTTTCCAACACATGAGTGAACACTTACTATTCACCTGAAACTAGCTTTTCTTCCTCTCCCAAGCAGGCAAAGAGTTCTAGCACTTGTGAAAACAGTATGAGTAACCAAACAAGAGGAAACATATCCGTTTCTTTCAAAATTTAAAGGGCTAAAGAGATTTTGTTCAGAGAGGACAAAATGCTCCCCTTGCTCATTTCCATCTTTTGCAGGGAAATACGCAAGGGGAGCACTGCAGAGTTATGAAATTTATGCAGAAGTCATTAAAAGTGGAAACCATTTACAGTGCTCACTACAACGAGCTGCAATTTATTAAGTCATTGAGGTTTACCTCAAATCAGATAAGCAGAGATAAAAGAAACCGTTAATTTGTTTTTAGGAAGAGAGTCTGCCAGGTCATTGCATCCTAAGCTCAGCTTCTTCCTAAACAAACCTTGAGAGTATTAACCCCGACTCTCAAAATAAACCTCATCTTTGAAATATCATATTGAGAAGCTCTCATAATTTCCATCTGGCAGACGTACCCTGGCCGATTATTTTAGTAATTTTCTTAATATTAATTAGAATTTTAATATGAAATAAAGGTTTCTTCAAAAAGCAGTCATTGTTCAAGTTCTCTAACACCCAAGAGAACAAGCCGTCTGTGGGAGGTGGAAGAGGCGGACAGTGCTGTACCTGTGCTACGTGCAAGGCACAGTGTAGCCCATCTGATCACGAAATTTGAAATAAGCTTTCAGATTTTAATAGACAGAGTTTTGCATTTTCTGACTTTACAAACAGAACTCGTGATTTCAAAACACCATACCAGTAACAAACAACATTAAGAAGTGACACTAATGCCTACACTTCAATTACCATCATTAATCCTGATTTAGGAAATACTGTCAACAAGTGCAGTTCAGTTATTTAATGGCTTGCTAAATTCCACTTCAAGTAATGACTAAAAACCACTTTTGGAGCTTTCTTCCTACAGATGCACATCATGGAGCCCCCCTGTCCTCTGTGAAAACGTTTTCAAATGACAAATCCACACAGTTACTTGTGGAAGACTTGTTTTATAAGAACACTTTGAGCCACCAAAAGAAAAAAGCCTTTTCTGCTCACTTCCACCTTGTGCTGCTCTCCTTCGATTGATGGCACAGCTTCCTGTGCAGCCACAGCAGGGACCAGATCTAGTGTTACACCTGGTAGGAGCAGCACTTACTGGAATAGCCCCCTGGTCTTACTTAGCTGGGAAAGAGATTTTTGGGCTCACTTAGTTGGCAGCTCTGGCATACATCAGCTGGAGGTGTTGGGGCTGCCACAGACCAAGTTATCTTTTTGTAATTCTCCAGACCCAGAGGCTCCTCCTCCAGCAGGACCAGACACCACAAATATGACCCAAGTTTGAGAACATCATTTCTAACAGCGCATTTTACAGCAAAGGCGCTACCAAGTCAACGAAAGTACTCCTTGAACTCAATGCGTTCAATGACAACTGCCTAACAGTGTCTCTAATGAGAAACAGGGCAGCATTAGTGCTTTGACAGGGTTTCCAGATGAGCTCTCGAAAGCCTCGCTGGGTTACCAGTAGCCTTAGGAGGCCGCTCCACCCTTCTGCCAATGGTCCCCATCCCCAGAGCAGATTTGAGAGATGCCAAAACCAAATGGTAATTAATACAGTGCAATGGCTTCTGACAAATTTATTCATTTCAACCAACATCTGCTACTCAGGAAATATTGCTTTCTTAGAAAGAGTATTTATTTTATGCTATTGAATAATCACTTAACTGACCTCCACAAAAACTAGTATTATTTTTTACACAAAATGGTAACATTGGTTTGAGAAATACAAACGAAAGGCTATGTAAATGTGCATAATAAGCATTTTATATTTTAAGCTGTACTCTGTTTATTATAATTTCTTCCATACTGTGAAATATTTTATATCAGGTTTTTGCTTTTCAAGATATATTGGATTGCCGAGGTTCCATCCAATACAAATACACAACAGTTGAAACAGGTGTTAACTATTATGGTGCCCATGAAGTACACCACTTGCCTACTTAATCACCAAATCATAAAAAAGCCCAATTGTAATTTCTAAGTTCATATGGAAAAATGAATTTGAGCTTTTACTTCAAATGTTATTTTAATTATGAAAAAAAATTACAATACAGGCCATATTATACAGGAACCAAACCCAAGATAGACTAATTAAGACAAGTCTTGCTTAATTTTTTTTAACTTTGTTGATCTCTCACATGAGCTTCGTGTCCCATCTTCTAAACTCTTGAAATTGTTACTGAAAACATCATGTAATACATGTTTGTGAATCTGCTTTTACATTCTCTAGTATCAAAACTTCTTCCTCTACCTGCACGGAGAGTCTACATTTATAAGACAACATAAAAGCATGTTCCATTCTTCAGGTTTCAGCTATGATGAAACAAAGTCATTCCTTGCATCAAAACTCTTTAACAGGAGACATATCTATATATTATTTTAACATTAGAAAGACAAATCAACTTGCCAGGATTTCAAGAAACTGTAGAATAACATACCTGAAGGTAAAAATCAATAATCCTCTACCTTTCGTAAACACTGAGTGAGAAGGAATTCATAACACTTAAGTTGAGATTGTCCTCATATTAGTTAGAAGTGATGCTTTCTGAGATTGCCACAGAAACACGCGAGCTAGAAAGCTAGGTTGTTTAGTATTTATTACTTTAAGTTAAATGGACAGTTATTCATACTAAAAGCCTGAGCTATTTCTCAGAAGTTACCAAGCTGGTTATCATACACAAAAACCCCAACCAAAAGCTTGTTTTCATTGAACCAGAAACCACCTGACAAAAACATTATGTTTTCCTGTGCACAGTCAGACACTAACCCATACATACTCTGAAAGCTTGCTTACATCAAGCCAAGATAAAGAATTCCACCCCCACAGGCCACAGAGTTAAGCCAAATTGCTGAAAATATGCCTTTAGGAACAAAAAGATAGAGCACACATTGTTAAAGAAAAAAAATCTGACCTTAAATTTAATTTGTTGAAATAAAAAAAAAAAATCCATTTTTCTTGTAATTAAAGTTAGTCTCACTTCTAGTTTTCAGCTTAGAAACTAACAAGTTAGATAGACAGCTTAGCTAAAACGAAAGGATCTGGCAAGAAAAGTAACAAGGTCTAAACAAACAAGAAATGTGTACAACAAAATACTGAAGACTATTTTTCTATTGGCTTTTCAACATTATGTGTTCTTCTCCCTTTATAATAACAGATTTCATGAAGATGTAACACACATCAACCTCAGTATTTTAGTGTCTCAAGTAGCTTCATAAATATGACCAAGTTTTCCAGAGTCAATGAATGAAAATCAGGCATTTAAATTTTCTTAGATTCAAATATAAATCAACCTTTATGTTTTGAAGGTGCTCAACATAGTTCAGCGTACAGCCACAACATCAACTGGAGATATCGGAAGTGGGGAGGGGGGTGGCAAAGGGAGAAAAATGCCAAAACATTCCAGAAGTTACCACCACACTCAACAACCAAGCAAGTTAGCAAAAATATACTTATCCATATACCATGCTGACAAATTTGACAAGTCAGGAACTACACGATACATGGAATTTTACAAAAGTTACCCAAAGTCTGCATGTTGTGACAAAAACAGTCTTAAAGAGAAGGTGAAAAAGAGTGTGTCACCTCTTTTTAAGAGGTTAGGGGGAAAAAAAACAATGCAGACAAAAAGATATCCATGATACCAATATAAAATGTTTATATGGGAGCATTCTTCCTCTGATAGAGCAGCCAAAGAGGCATTGGAAGAATTTGAGCATACTCAGTAAACGACAGTAAATAGACTGTTAAATATCTGGACATTTTTGGGTGGGTTCCACGGTATCTCCTTCTGTAAGAAGGAACTTGATACACAAGCTACTAAGCCATCCATAAAGAGGCCAGATGTGCTATAACTTCTGATAGACATAACTAATTCTGGGAAAAAAGCCTATAGAGTATAGGATACTGTTACCCTGCTGTTGAAATACAGTGTCCATGAGCCCCCTCTAAGTCCAGCATCTACGGCCTCTTTTCAGACTACTTGCTAGCTGGATGAGGTTTCTTGGGTCAAAGCCTATGTCATCTGAACACAAGTGTAAACACAAACAGGCAAGACGGTAATCTTCTTTATTCTCCCCGCAAACCCATATTTACTCTCAGACACAGAATCAAAGACTATATAGGCAAATTCACATATTAGAATATATTGAAATTAAGGCTGTTGGCAAATAACTAAAACCATCCTACAACCAGAATTCATGAAGTTTCATCCATCCATCATTTGTGATGAATAAAGAAAACAAGAATGTAGAGAAAAAGGGAAAGTTTAAAAGAAACTATTCTTACTTCAACTATCTCTGCATACATTGCCAAGAAAGAACGCAAGAAAAGCATATACCCTCTAAAGACCAAAAATATATTGATTTTGAACCAATAGTCCTAGAGATTTGCTTCTGGTTTCCATAAGGACTCCACGGAATTAGTGCTGAATAGCAGCAGGGGCGGGGGGGAAGAAAAAGAAAAAAGAATTGAGGTACACTGAAGGCTACTTCCCTTGTCCCTTCCGCCCCTCCGCCAATATTTTCAGAGTTGCATAACTAGAAAAGTCTATCCAGAACCAATAATCTCATACATAACAACTGTAAGTTTTAGATATGTAACAGATTTTTCTAATTTTGCAAAACAAATTTATCTCTAGGGAAAAAGCTGTCTGCCAAGTGTCCGCATAGAGAGTCTGTTTATTTATTTATTTTTATAGCCAAGTCACAGCTTGAAAGCACGCTGTGAAGCTGAGGTTGCTTGGGGAGCCCCCTTTTCCTTGGTAGACATCTCTCCTTTCAAAGGCACACATGGGTCTAGCTCACCCGCACGACCACAGAACACTTCCTCATGCGACACGGAGCACAGTCAAGCGCATGGCACAAAATTTAGGGTTTTAATGAAGACAATGAAGCGAATGCTTCGCTTCCTGCCAGCTCCACTTCAGAACGAAGCCAGGAAAGCTGAGTAGCTGTCAGCACTGCATTACCTGATTAAAACTACTCCATTAGCTGCCTTGGAACGACGCTTGTTCACTATTAAAGCCCCAAACACCTTGTCATCTCTATTACTTCTCTTTCCTTGCATATGGAAACCCCAGTAACAAAACATTCCCCTTCACAGCTGGATTAGGATTGCTATGGTAGAACTGCAATCATAGATGAGGAAGAGGCCAAAAAGCCAAAAGGATTACTGGCAGTTTATCCCAACACCGCACAAGTCAATTCTTGTACTCTGTGCTTCAGTGTACTGGGTAAAATATTCCTGGAAGTCTCCTGCGTCATCCATCACGTGCATGCAAGGGCTTTTGCTGGTTTCTACAGTAGATACGCCAGCTGATGTTTCCAGATAAACTTTTCAACTTCCTCTTCCTTCATCCAACCTTTTACCATCTTTAGTTTGATGCTAGCATTTCTAGAGCCTGTTCTCAACATTCTATTGCTGTCAAAATCTACGGGGTACATATGTAAGGAAAAAAAACCCAAGAAAGCCTCTTAGCCCTTAGAATACTGAGTTGCTCAACCATAATCTGATAAACCAGAGCTAAGAACCTCTTTGGAAGTCACTATATATCCTATGCTTTCCTTCAAAAAACCCTTCCGCATTCCTGATTTTGATGACTGACAGATTAAATTAACAGCCCTTCTTCTGGGAGCAGCAGAGGGCTTCCTGGAAATTTCTTAGCCAACAAAAATTCAACTCAAGTCTTAAAAAACAAAAGCCACAACAGAAAATGAACAACTTCACTTAAGATTTTCCTTAAAGCATAAGAAGTCTCAAGCTAATGCACAGATTCCATTTTCAGTTTGTGAGCACTTCAATTATATTGTAATAGGTTAAAATTACAGGAGAATATCCATGCAGAAAGTGTAGCCAGCTACCAGGCTGTAGGAAAGAAGATAAGAATTCATAGGAATTCAATTCAGGGCATTCCAACTAGAGGGATGCTGGTCATAAAAGAAAAACCTTATTTTAATTATTTCTTGTTTTATCACCAGGACTTAAATAACACTGTAACAAGTTCCAGATATGCTACACTAAGTTAGAGAACATACTTGATGTGGGCAGACTGAGGTTTTCTTAGCTTTGTGAAGAAGTTTCTTTTCAAGAACAGAGACCTAACTTTTGATATTTTTTCACCAAGAGATTCCCAGATTACAATCATCAGATTTTTTAATTATATGCAACATTTTTCTTTCATTTGAATCAATGGATGGAGACAGCTTTTCAGCATCTAAATATTGTAGTAGCTGGATTTAACAACCTATTCCTGTTTTCTCTTATGACATAAAGAATTTGTGTCTGTGCTAATGATAATCACTTTTTAAAAAATGAAACTATCGAACACTATCAATTGCAATACGACAGCTTTATTAACACCCATGGCTATCAGCATGAGTGAAACCCAATTAAAACCTTATAATAAGCACATTAACACACTGTAGCTCACCTCAGTATTTGGCCCCAATTTTGAGAAAAACGTATTTTGACAATATACTGGATACACTACTAAGAAGGGAAGAGAAAGTTTCATTCCCAACTTCATAAAATGTTTTTGCTACTTCAATATGTAAGAATAAATCACCTGTGACCTCAAGTCTTCCTACGTTCCTTAGCCTAGCTGCCCTTGAGAAAGATTCAAGGTGGAGTCACATCCCAAGAAGCGTCACCTCCACAGAGATGGGGAAAGATGAAGCGGTATAGGTTCTGTCATTTTATTCAAGGAGTTAATTGTCTCCTTTCCTTCAAATGGGCCTTTCCGCATTTCAGTTTTTCAGAAAATTTGGTAACCTATGGTTAAAATAATTAGACCAGAAAAGGTTTTTCACATTGTATTAATTTGTTCCAAATCCTTTGTAGCCACAAAACTGATAGAAGCAGTCAGCGGCCAGCCATGAAGCCAGCAAAAGCTCTCTCCCACATTAAACAGTCCAGATAATATCAATTCCCTCGACCCACGACCCAAAGAGGTAGTTTTGGAGGAGACCGCTGGCAAAGGGCTGCTTTGGTAGCCATAGGAAAATCTCACCAATATCCCATAGGACCCACTATTGTTACAAAATACTACTCAGCACAGCAATGAACAGCTATTTATGCCAGCAACTGACTTTTCCATTACTACATGCTTACTCCCTGACACAAAGGAAGGGATCAAAACAAGGTAGGGTTAAGCCATTCCAGCCACACTTCCATCTTGCCTACCTCAGTTGACTCCCTCCTTAGTGCACGAGCTGACATGCACTTAACTCACACTGAATGCGGAGACTGTTGTTCACTCAGGAAGGTATTTAGTCAGAGGAAGAGATGGAAGACAAGAACCCACCTTTTAGGGTCTAGCATTTTTGCTCTTCCTTGCAGTCTTACCACCATAAACACTTCAGAAGGGACAGGTCAGCTGACTGAGTTAACCCCGTGCTCTCAAAATGAGTTAACACATTCATTTAAGAGTTAGAGAAGCAAGAGATGTAAAGCTTGGTATTTTTCTAAAAAGGTCTGCAGCAGGGCTGCCTTCCTGACTCACCGGATGCTGTGAAGGCTGAAAAAAAAGCCCTTGAGTGCCTCAGGAGGCAGAACCTCTCTTGCTGCCAGTGCCCAACAGATCCAACTCTGCCCCCAGGCCAGAGCATCCATTTAACAGAACTTGCTGTTTACAGGGGGAAAGAAAAGCATAATATCAGAAATGCCCCAGGGGCTGACAGGGGAAAGCTGCCAAATACAAAAGCTCTGCTCTCAGCAGACTGATAGCTGGGGATATTCTTTCTATTTGTTTAGCATTCAACTTTCTCTCAATGCACAAGCACTTTTCTTGTCAGGTATGCGTACAGATACTGTATGATTCATTACATGGGAGGGAAGAATGCAGCAAGGCCGTAAAAAAATTAGAAACAAAACCCCTACGGATTTGGATAAAAATGTACACAATATTTTTCTGATGGCCCTGCTTGTTATGAGTCATTCACAGATGTGGAGTTACAGGAGAGAAGCCAAGATTAAGTCAAAGACAAAGCTTTCTACAGGAAACCAGTTTAAGTCTGTTGCAATGCAGGTGACATACTGAGCTACAAGGAAAAAAGCCTTATCTGACAGTAATGAGACACTGCGTGTATCTGGAGCCATTATGCTGAACAAGGTTCTGCAAATACACAGGGACAGGGACTAAATACACTGGGAATTAAGAGGTGTCTTCCTTTTCTAAGGACCAACCAGCCCCACGCTCTCCAGCTTCCTGGATGCAAGTAGAATGTTTGGAGACCAACACACACATAGTTCCTTTCTTCTGTCCAAAAACCACTTTTCATTTCTGTCTCTATCGGTATTAAAACCCAGCCTCAGAGTTTTTAAGAGATACATGTTATGGATTCTTTTCTAGGCATCTGACCTCCTGTTTCTGCACATCTACACAGCTGCTAACTTCTTATATGAAAAAGGTCACACTCAAATCAACATATCCATGTTGCTTGACATCATTTTTCCCCTTAACCTGTGTATTCTCAATGTCCACCTTTTCCATTTTGGGTTCAGCTGGAAAACAGATGGATCACCTCAGATGTAAATTACTAGCACAGAGTAATTACTTTTTGCTTCACCTCTGCAGCCTCCTTACAAATTATTGAGTACTCAGGTGAAGTGTTCAGTACCTACCAGACTACATGAAATTGGCATCATGAAAATAAGTTCTATTAATCACCAAATATATGGAATTCTATAGGCTTGCAATATATATTTCATATAGAAGCATAAAATGCCTTCGTCAATATTTCAAGTATTGCTCAAATCCAATTCCATATTATATTTACTATATCCTAATTCTAGGATGTAAGGCATGTAACCATGGAAGAAGTCTAGAAGTGCACTCTTAAATTTAAAAATAACTCATTTCAAGTTCAGAGTAAGATTGTGAGTCACTTCTAGTTTAAACTTATGATGTGTTACACTACTGACACTACTACTGAAGCAATAATCACTTGATATCAACTGCTGCTTTGAGTATTTGGTAAAACTAAATCAAAACCTTTTTGTATCTTTCACTCCTTCTGAATATAAAAACAGAAGTCAAGGTTTACATGCAGAAAAGAGTAAACCCTGGAAGTTACTATAAAGTGACAAATGACAAATTGAAAGCCAAGAAAAGTGTAAGATATTAATGGATTTAAATAACTACATGTTTAAGTACTGGGGCAAGGCATTCAAGTATTTAGTTAATTAAAATACAAAATCTCATACTCTTAACACAGAAGGTAAAATCCACATTTTAACAGGTAACCCAACATACAGCAATTCATTGTAAGTTTCTATTCATACTGTTCACAGCTTCAAAGATGAAAGTCTTGTCTCAGTTTGGCTTATTCTTAGCTATCACCATCATCTAGGTAACATTTGAATAAACTTCATCTGTTTCCCTCAAGAATAAATACAATTAGTTCTGTGCACTGCAAAACACAGAGCCAGTAAGATCAATGTGGAAGCTGCAAAGTAGTTGTGTAAAGAAGAGTGGGATGGATCTCCCCAAAGGGCAGTGGTAGAGGAAACAAGAAACTTACCCTCACGTCAAGTTTAGAGCTACGTATCATCACAACAAAGCGCACACAAATTTATCACTGTTTCCCCCATACATCAGCTAGGCAAGGAATCCAAATTGTGTACCAGCACAAAAACACAGCAATGTAAGTTGCTTTGCCAAACTAAAGTTTACTCACAATACCAAGATCTTTCTGCTTTTCAGAAACTAAGGAAATGAAGTAATTGTTTAGGTAAGAAGATCAAAGCACAACAAAAGTCTAGACCCTTCTGGTAAAGGTGAACAAGTTTTATTTTCACAGCTGTTTATGTCCACATTTTCAACATCTACATGATTTTTACTCATGAACAGTTCCTTTCTAAAAAACCACAACTGCTATATACAGCTGCCAAAGCATTAAGTGATTCCATTTATGTGTGTGCACGTAAACAAAAACATACAAACACACTCACAGAGGGAAGAAAGAATGCCATGTTGTATAACTAGGATTTCTAGATATAGTTTACAGTAAGATAAAAGCCTGCCCTGGTTTACACTGCAGTGGTGAAATTCAGCCAGGAGCCTAGCATCCACATCAGCTCAAATCACAGGATGTTACACCACGTGGACTGCACTCCTGTTAAGCACAATTTATTAGCTTTTACTTTATTCTTGTGGACTGCTTAGCAGAAAGGAAGACAGCTAGCTTCAAGGCAAACAAAAGCATTCCGAGTTTAAAAGAGTTAGACAAAAATAAATTAAAACAATTACCTTAATTTTGTCTCCTAAATTAAATTACTCCATTTGGGAAACCCTAGCTGCTTCTTCACTGAGGCAACGCTTCCGACACAAACAGTACTCAACTGAGACATAGCAGATGCATATATCCAGGAAAAAAAATGGCTCTAAGTTTGCACCAGGAGAAAGCCTTCTTCTGGACAGAATGATATGGCTCCACAAGAAGTTACCCTACCAGTGTAACTGAATATCTTTTTATTAGCGACAAGTTTTTCGAAGTAAAACTACTTCTATAAAATGTTTGCAGAGTGGTAGCAAATCCTTGGGCAATCAGGTGAGCGATAATGACATTCTTTCACTATTTCTAGTTAACTTTTCAGCCATAACTATGGAAAAACTACAACTTATTTTCTCTACAGTGGATGAAGTGCTGAAGGCCAGGAGGGCAAGTCTTTTCCATTGGGGGAAAAACCTAACCCCAAACCTAACTGCACTCAGTTTACCAAATACTACTTCAGAAAACCAAAGTATTCTTGCCAAACTAACTGTAAGGGTGGCATATAAAAGCAGAATTTCAAATCATATCAGCAAGGAGCAAAGTAACGTGTTCATTACGATTTCACTGAGAACTGCTCACTTTAATGCTTTACAGTCCTGGGTGCTATAAAGCCACAAGCTTCCCTAGATCGCCTTGGAACCATGTACCTCTCAAGAACACGTGACAGTTCTTAGAAAGTTGAGCTCATGCTGTCTGTTACAGGGAGTCAAAGGAAAAAGACCCTAAGTTAGTTACTAAAAGGTTAAAAACAAAAACAAACCCCAACTTGGTAGAAAGTGCAGTGATATATATTGAAATAGCTAATGCTATTGAGACTTGTCCCTCAGAAAGACCCCAAAGCTCTATTTGAAATTAAATACAGACATGCTGGAAGGACACAACACTAAAGACTACACATGTGTGGTAGAAAACCGATGAGGCGTTTCAACTGTCACATTCATCTTAGAGCACTCATCTATGCTGTTAGCCATCTTCACCTGGGGACTCCTCCCAAATTTAGGTCAATCAAGATGACAAACATTAGTCAAGGATGCAAATTTCGCAGTACTTGAAGACATAAAAATATATGAATATGCTATAGGAGTAAGGATTATCACAAACTTTATAGCTCAACCATCAAACCCCACATGTATTTTTGGGCCACACTTTCATATACTCGAACATGCTCAAGTCATTTTTTTCTTGGTTTCCAAACTATATATTCTGGCTACAGTGGAGAAGCATAGAAATACAAAGCTCCCCCGCCCCAACCCTCTTAACAGATGCATCTTTAGAAAGCCAGATCTGTTAACCATAAGGTTCCTTGTGATTTCCACCCCCTAGAAGCAAGGTCCTCTGAAATGCTCTCGAGAGACTGCAAAGTCCTGGCAGCACCTTTGAACTGCTACACTTGCAAGAGGTGAAATTTCTTCATTCGCACTTTTCCGTATTCAGGAAGAAATCCTGCAGAGGACTGAAACTTCCAATAGGTTTGGACAGTCATAGAGAATGTCACAAAACTGTTATGGTATCAGACTAATTGTAAATAAACATCACTTTGGAGTACGTGCAACAAGATTTGAAAGCCAGCCTTCGTGGAGTGGTGAACCCTTTATTTAAACTTTAATAAACTAAGCAAGGCATTTTAGAAATAGTCAGGAAATGGAGAGTTGTTTTGAAGTTATGTTGCCTACACAAACAGGCTCCAAATATGCTACTCACATCACAACTCCTCTTTACATGCAAGCAAATAGTTGCCTACAGTACATGATCTCAAAGACTGGTATCTAGCCCCCCGCTAGCTAATTTGTATTTTCACGGACACAAAGCAGTTTCTAAAACTGCTGTTTACACGAAATATATGTGCCAGAGAAATCCTACAGAACTCCATTTACACAACCTTGTGATACAGCGCAGGAAATGCTTAAGCTAAATTAATGACCACAAGTAAACAAGAAAGCATTGTTTTGTGGTTAGACAACTGTAATTCTGAGTTACGCAACTCACTTATCTGGTAACCTTGAGTATTTCTGAAATTAAAAGTTTCTTTTTTCCACTTTTAAGACGCAAGAAAGTCCTGCCTAAAAGAGCTGATACAATACCAAAACCCTTTAAGTTCATGCAAAATAAACTGGAAAGAAACTTGTAAACTTAAAGGATATAAAATGTCAAGTGTGGGGAAGTGAAAAATTAAAACAAAGAATGTGCAATTTCTGCCAAAATCTAGAAAAACAAACAATGAAGAGTAAGGAACTAATATTTGGCCTACTTCTGCCTCCAGTTCCTGTGTGGGAGCTTCAGCTCAAGAAATACTGTATTTTTGCAAACAAAACCAGTATTAAGTAGCAAGATTTTAGTGCAGCTGATTTAACGTAATGCTCTTTAAGTATAATTTTTTTTGCATTTCGTCTCAGTATTCCTCAACTCCGATCCTTTCAGTAACAGTTCACGTGAATGTTTTTTCATTCCATGTTATGTCAAGTATCAACTCCTTTTTCAGTATTTACACATTAATAAACTAACTCGTACACAGGAGAAATAGATAATAAAAAATAATCAGAACGCTTTAATACATCATAACGCACATATTTATAAATGACCTAGAACATGACTCAGTATTTCAAAGCGCCATTTTTAAGTGTCTGCTGATCAGCAAAGCACTTCTCAAATGTAACATGCAGTTAAATGTTACTTAATGCTTGCTATGATGCGTAACATCATTAAGCTTCATAGCAAGCATTAAGTAACATTTACCAGCATAAACAGTGCCCTTAAAGTCTATATTTACATTTTCTTTGGCATGTATATTAGTACTGAAGCAAAAAGCTTAGTGTCTCAAGTAGCATGGTAAGTGCCTATAGTCAGGCAACACACCACCCAACTTGTCTGAAAAAATACACAGAACCCTGCAATACACTGCATCCTAACTGATGAGGCTTACAGCTCTTTCAAATTAGAGCAAATACAAAGTAGTGGGGTGACAAAGACAAAAATCAGAATTCTTTCTCACTAAACACAGAATGATGTTACCACCTATCAGTATATGGACTAAACGTTGTGTAACAGCTTTCAACATGTTGTACTTGCAAAATATCCCAGTTTTTATAAATATTGTCCATGTGTTTCATGACTGCATAAAGCTTTTGGCAAAACAATCACTTTCTAAGTAACCGAAATCACACTAATTTGGAAGGAATGACAGTGAACCAATGAGAAAAATCAATGACTACCTGGAGTAGTCATAATTAACTGAAATAATTACCACATTCAGACCTAACTGTTGAAGCTGAGCTAACATAGCACAAAAGGCTTATCTTTTTTAAAGAAGAATTCTATAATCAAGAGGCATAATGTCACTCTGAGGATTTGATAGCGAGCAAAACCACAACCATGGCCAGTTATAGGACAAAAAACATTTACAAAGTGTTATCCAAGAACATGTAAAGATTAGCTTGCTATGGCAGCAGATAATGTTAGACCTAAGTACAGGAAAGCATGTGTTTATTTAGCAAGTACATAAGTATTGATAAAGTTACTTTAAAATAGATCAAGAAATAACTAGCCTAAAACATCGACCTAAGTATCAAGTAAGCCTGGCAAAAGGAAACATACCCAATAGTCTTCTTAAAAGCAGCACAGCAAACAGCCACCATCAGGAAACGCTAAAAGAGTTTGTTCTTCAGTAATTCTAGCTAGGAATGATAAAAATACGTAATATGAGAAAAAGACTCCTTTATTTATGGAACCAGGTTTGTTCCTGAGAGGTACCTAACTGTGTTTGATTTACATCACGTAAAAAACAAGTGAGCATACGCATATCCTTTTCTTCCAATTCAATTATACAGATATATTTTTAATTTACAAAACTCATATCTGCAGTTGATATGTGGGAAAACAAGAACACTGTATGAATTACTAATTTCTAATTCAACATCAGTTTTGTTTGAAACAGACAATGGTCTTCGTACTGCAAGCCTTCCTAAAGAAATACGGTCCACTTGAGAGCAGGGTAAATTAGCTCAAAGTCAGCATTCCCCAGATATAAGCATGTACTGGGGTCAGGCTTCTCCGAAGGAGACAAATTACCCATCAATAAAAAAAAAAAAACAAAAAACAAAATTACTATACACTAGTTTGCTGTAGCCATTGCAATGGTATCTTCAGGCAAAAAGGAACAGTATCGACATTTTATGTTCAACAGAATTAACCATAAGCCAATCTTGAGTAGTCTGGTTCACTGCAGAGTAAAAATACCATGGCACTTCTGCCACTTGACAGCCAAGGGGATCTCAATTTTGTATTTTAGTGAAAAACCACCACCACCTTGGAGCACAGATTGTTCAATGCTCCTTATGTGCTTGTATTTGGCAAGTGTCTTCCCTAAACACTAGCTAGTAGTTGATTAAAAAAAAAAACCAAAACAACCACGCAACAATGCCTTGCTCTAGTTCCTAACTAGATCCAAGTAATAAACACTGAAAAAAATTTGCCTTAGATTTTCATTCTCCAAAGTAGTTATTAGGAGAGTAACACAAGAAACTGATAAACAATGAATAGCAGGCATATAAAAAACCATTAAAAAGTATACAGTCTACCTGAGAGGTAGACACACTATAACTCAGTCTCACTTTCTTTCTGATTACTATTTTAAGCCACAATTTTTCAACACCAAATTCAAATGCATACTGGCAACTATCACAATCACAGAAAAATCTGAAACTTCTAAAGTCTTCCATCACTTTCTCTTATTAAGCCCTTGCAAAAGAAGTCTCTCATGTTGGGTGAGATTTACACTTCTGGGAAGTTCTGCAAGTTAACCTCAACTCTCTAATGCTTCTTCCTTTTATAAGTTATAATCTAAGAAAAAAAAAAATCCACTGACCACCTTCTTAAATCAAAATACAGAGCCTTTCCCCTCTATTTCAGCCTTCTTATTGACAGACAGTGACTCAGGACAGAAAAAGCCAGGTCATTATTTGCACAGGTTTGCAAGAACTATGCAAAGCCTGGTCTTATGATGAATAATGCCACTAAGTCATCCAGGCAAAAACAAACAAATAAACTAACAAACACATACCAAAAAGGAGGGATGTGCCACCAGCTGAAAACAGAGTATTTAAAGATACGTATTTTACCTAAAAATGCCAACCCTACATTTTGTTTTTCCTCATAAGACAGGAAGGAGAGTATACCTCATGCAGCCCTTGCATCAGAAAATGCCTACTACTAAGGAACAAAAAAAATTAAACAAGAAATTACAGTCTTTGCTGTTCACCATCCAAAGCAAGAATACAGAAAGTTCTGCGGCAAAAAAAATTGTCCACAAAAGATTCCTAACATTCCTCTTCCATTACAGTAACATAGACTTCAAGATGTTCCACAACGCAAAGTATAGCTTCGTGCAGTGCAAACCAGCTAACAGAAAAAAATACATTCTTCGTGCAGTTAAAATGGATTAGCTTCAAAACTAATCAGAAAGGGAAAATTGAGGACTTGCTGCTCTAGTTCCTCTGTTTGGAAAGTTCACGTTTCATGAGTCTTTAAGCAAAGTAAACAGTATCTCAAGACTGCACTTGAAGAGGAAGAAGGTTAATAATACTGTAAGTTATACTAGTAAAGCTGTCTTGCAAATGTATCATACTGGAAACTTCCACTTCCAGACATGAGGTTTTCGCATAAGAACTAGCCCTTGAAATCTTAAAGGAGCCCTCATTCAGTAATCTGAAATCAAACTCTAGTAGCAGAGGACATGCTCAGCTCTGCTGTCACACCACAGATGCAACGGACGCCAGAGAAAATGAGCATTTTAAGTTCAGAAAATTCCTCCCTAAAGTGGGAGTATGCACTTAGAATAAGAAACACACAACTACATTATGCCTACTCCAGAGAAATGGCAAACACAGCCCTACCCACACACGATAAGTATCAAGTAAAACCTCCTACTATTGACTTGACTTAACTGGGTCTTCCTAGAGTTGCAATTAATCCATAGGAATTCTCCCAGTTCCTCAGTTCGCAGAGGCTACGAGTGATGAAGTCTATTTTTACAGTTGAATTAAAAAAACCCCCCACCCTTAAGTCTACATGTTCACAGAAATGCGAACCCAAGATTGAGAATACCAGCTCCTACTACTGAAATCCAGATAGTCTAACAAAAAATTAAACACACCACTGTGCACACACTTTATTTGGCCATATTCCAAAGACAATATTTCCGCACAGTGCTATTTATTCTTGAGCTCAAGGTATTACAAGAGCCTAATCAACCGCACGCAATAGCACAAGTACGACGCATCAGATGCGGCTCCAATTTTCACACTACATATAGTTTCATTATCTGAGAAACATGTTTTCCTCCACCACCTGTTTGGGAGATAAACATGACAGTACCGTGTTTTCTACTGTGCAAATAATGGCTTGATCACTGAATTTATGCTTTTAAGCTTATTCTTTCATGCTGTTACCACCAGTCCTACTTCAACGATTTCAGCTGTCCCTTCAAAGCAGAATTTGGCTACTGTTTGCTTTTTTTGGCACATTAATAAAAACAATGAGACAGTGCATATAATTAGGCCAAATTAAATTGTATGGAGACTAGTCAATTGTAATGCAGGGACAAGCATTTAAGTTATTCTTTCTCCACAGACACAGCAAAACTCTCAAAACTGTCTTGACATGGAGGGAATAACATTGCAATAGCCAGAATAAAAGTCAAGAAAGCTCACGAGATTATCAAAGTCTCTGAAAATCTCCATCATGCATTATAACACAATCTAGAATTAACAGAGGTGGAAGTTTGGACTGTCCACACTATTTCTAGAGTTCATGAGCCATTATCATTAAGACTGGCAAAAGCAGCAACATTTCCTGTTTGCATTTTTTCCTTTTATTTTGATTTTGGTGGAATCTGGGTTTCCTGTTACAGCTCAACTGGCTTTAACCATAAAATACTTCTCAACTCTAAGTTGCTACCCTGAAATCATGAGACAGCTTGGCTACTCTGAACCCACAGCCTTGGCAAAACCAATTGGCAGAAATTGATACAAACCTTTTCTGTAACTTGCTGAAAAAATCGTTGACAAGTTTAAGTTGTCAGACAAAACATTTCGGTTTAGAAAAAAACAAATTGGCTTCTGTTGCCTAAGCTGTCACAGTGAAAGGTTTACCAGCCCTAACCATGCCTGCATGAACCCCCTTGATCACAGGTTCGAGAGTTTTCTCCAGAAAACGAACACACTTATATTGCTAAAGAAATAGCATCAGGGAGCTAGCTCCAGCATCAGTCCCTAATGTATTCAGTGTGGATGCTCAGTCAGTTGCCAACCTCTACTCTGCACTAATTAACTAGTTCCTGCCAGAAAGTCACAAAACAAGCTGTATTTGAGCAAAAGCAGCTGGTAACAAAGTAGCTCAGCCCTGCAGTCCATCTGGGGCAGTAATGGCCATTTACAAGAGTACCAGAGTCATCACAGCACATTAAAAAGAACTGAATTGAAAGTTACATAATGACTTGCCTAAAAAGGTGTCTTCCTCCTAAACAAGCCTCTTGATCTCTTCTTCGGTCCTCAAAAATGTTGGAATACTCTCCCTTTAAATTCAATAAAGTTTAACTCATGAACTACTTAAAAAGATAATTCCCTCTGCATTTCTGAACCTGAACTAAAGAGATACAGCCCAAAAGCAGAACGTTTGAGAAGACTACATCACTTGGGAATTGCAAGAGACCACAATGAAAGATTCTTCTAGGCTCTAATTAGAAGAGACTGTAATGTTTTAACTTTTGCTGATGCTAAACTCCTTTGCAGGATATAACATTACTTCCACACTGTTAAAAACACATTCTTAGTCCTTTGATTATTCAAGTTGCGTAAGAAAAGGTAACTTAGAACATGATGCTACTACTAAGGACTTTAAAGTGTTTCAAAGTAAGAAGCTCTGTCTGAAAGTTTACCATTAGGCTACCAGGTAACACTGATCTACCTTAAAAATGTGTTTATTCTCTAAATAATTTTTAAATCATTTGCAAGGCATTAAGATGAACTGTGAAACAGCACAATACCAATAACTTACAAAGTGAATACTCAGTTATAACCTTAAACTTCCTTGCATTATCTAGAAGACTACAAACTTCATTTTATGGTTGTTGCTTTTCTCTTCAGAGCAGAATGATGCAAACCAATGACTGACACACAACCAGCAGCTCTACATCACGGTCCACCAGTGTAAATCTAATATGGAAGTCAGTATGCACTGAGGCATCTGAATTTGCTTTGCCTCTGTGAAGAGAAAAAGCACTAGCCCCACTGTCTCACCGCTGCCTCCATCCCAGTAAAGCAGATCCCATCAACTGGAGCAGCTGCCTTCTTACTCGCACCCCAGAGCTCCCTACTCTACGTGTCACACGGGAACAAAGCAAGCCTGGGTAGGAAAGGAGAGAAGTATTTACATCAAAGCCTGCACTGCAATATAAGTGGTGCAAGCTCTACACCCGCTGAAAGGGCAGGTTAGGAGGGGCGGGAAGGAAGTGGAGTGTCCGCGCAGGTTCCCAGCTCCCGGTGACTGCCCTTGGCCTGCTCTTGCTCGGACGAAGCGGCGACAGCCCTGCGTCTGCGTACCAGCTGAGCAAAGGCCGAAACGTGCTCCCACTGATTCCGATCCATCACACTGCTGGAAGGAGGCAGAACGGAGCTGGTGAGTGGTTTCTCCTCCTCTCCTCTCATAAAACAGCACAAGCAGAAAGAGAGGGGAATAGAAGCTGAACAGAAGCGTCGGGAGCAGCTCCTCTCCGACAGCACGTCTGGCCGCCTCACGGCGCGTGGGGACATCTTTCTCATGCGCATCCAAAGCTACTGGACTTTCATAATCCTCTTAGTCACAACTCCGTTCGCCTCTCGGATCCCAAGCTTTCCCGCTACAAACATCTTTCGTATCCGTCTGAAGAACTGGGCCTTTACACCCTTTTACTGAAACTCCAGTCTGGCTAACCTGCACGGGCAGCTACATAAATCTTCCCTGGAACTCAGCCACCCGCTCCTCCCAGGCCTTACTGGGCCCTGCAGCACACTCCCGCCTGACCCCAGCCACTACCCGGCTCGGCAGGTGAACGCTCCTTTAACCTGTGCAGACTAGAAAGCAGGTAGCAGGGAAGAGACACCAAAGGCATCCTATGTCAAGTGGAGAGCGAGGGCAGGAAGCTGGCAGCACCTAACCCCTGCAACACCTATGAAAACCAGTCTCAAACTCTCTCCTGGCTGCTCAAGCCACAGGCAGCGTCAATACCAGCTCCGCACCGATACAGGAGACCCACACTATTAAAAGACCCTTGTCAATATGCACTGGATATCCCGTAAGGGAAAAAAAAAGGTATATTTAATATTTTACATTTTAGTTGGTTTGAATTACATTCTCAACTCAAACCACCACGAACAGTAATCAGCTCTCTCTATAAATACAGAAAATATACTTCTAATTACATATACAGCAGTTTAAAAACCACTTCATCCAGATACAATCAGACACAGAATCCAAGTTTGCATCTTGCAGGTAGTAAGTCACCTAAAACTATACTTAATGTCCCACAGAACACTTACTCTTCTAGCACTCACTTCTCCCAAACATTCACAATAACACAGAGTACAGTTTTGTAAATGTTTAAATATAAACAAAACTTCACAATAAGCCGACCCTACTTTTTTCATGGCTTAAATGATTCCTCATGTTTCAAACACTGGAATGACTATTTCTGCCAAATCTCTGAACAATTTAAAGATGTCACTGAAGGCCACTTAAAGTAAAAAACCTGACTGCTGCTAAGCAACCCAGAAAACACACTTACATGTTCAATTGTTTAGAGCATTAAAAAATTTCACACATATTGCAAATCCATGTATTTTGCACTCTAATGACGGTAATGTCTTCCACACAGAGGGAGAGAAGAAAATTCTGCAGGATATGTTCATATTTCAAAAAGGAATTGCTTATGAAGTACTCAAGATTTGATCAAATTTATTCACTGTTCCTGCACATGGAATAGATTAGAAACAGATTCTCTCTTATCCGCTATTTTACGCGCACACTCCAGAAGTAAAGTTACTACGGAAAAACAGCACTTAGGTTTGTTTTACTGAAAAAAGAAAAGTATCAGGATTCTATTCACAAAGTAGTATTTTAAAAATGTATTCCATATCCAGACTCTTTAAATCAATGCTATTTTAACTGCTCCAACTGCATATTAACAAAGAACATTTAATGTAATTTAATATTGCACTGTTCTATAGCACTTCTCAGCCGTGGATGCATTTACACATTCGGAAAAAGCGACACTAACTCTTACACTCTGCGAAGTAGAGTGTGATGAAACAAAGTACTTGCGTGTCACAGTAAGGACAACATGCATTTGTACCCTTCCTTTGAATTACACAAAAATGCATACACAAGTTTTATATTTAAATATATGTATTACACACAGAGGTATGATTTTATACACAGATTTTTTTTGTCAATCCAGCAATTAGCCTTTCAGTTGTCATGACTTTTGCAGCCCGGTGTCCTGTTCTGCACAGGAACTACCTTACAACACTGCAGTGTAATTAAACCAGAAGCTAACAGTTCTCTGATTCCCAGTTTATATTCCCTCAAGCAATTCAATTATCTTACCATAAAGGTCATGGGGAATATCTTCAGAAGACAATCTGCTAAAGCATTCCGTAAATAAAAATGCTTCACTGCATCACTTAATTGACCTAATATTTATTTTGGAATTACAGATCTCATTTTTTACATTTCTCAGGATGCTTAGTCTTAAGTTACCGATCTCATATATTCAACTGCCACAAATTTATTGCAGGCATAGTCTGACCAGAACAGAGCCAACAAAAATAGATAGAATCAAAGCCCTCCATTCACCCAGTTATTGGCAATACAGAAAAAGGCAAATTTAAAGCGTAGTTTGAATCCTGGTGGCAATACAGATTCCTAAAACAAGACTCCACTTAAAATGGAAAAAAATGTATCGTCACCTGGAAGAGTTAAATATTTTATAAACAAAAAAGGAAGAGGTCAAACTTGTCAATGTCAGTACAATTAAAAATTTTAAAACTTTATATAACAAGATACTAATAGCACAGGTACATACGACAGACGGTTTGTGTATATGCATATTACATAAAGAAGAAAATCACATATGCATATCATGTTCAAAAGGACTGAAATTACATCTTCTTTAAAATTAGGATAAATAATTCGTATTAGCAATTTCTACCTCCAATTACCTATTAACATGGTTTCAGGCCAGATTTACCTAGCTTAATGCTAATTTTCAGATGCGCTATACTATCAACTCTTTACCTTAACTTCATTATATAAAAGTTTTCCTCATGAAAAAAGTTTTCCAAGAATGAAGTTGAAGCAGACAAAGCCCATGAGCTCACCTGTTCCACAAGCAGCAGAGTGGCAGTTCAGTTTAGTTTTGCTACTCATGTCATCGCTATGACAGGCAATGAATCTAGCCTTTACAGACACTTTGTACCAAGGAAGTGAGAAATAACACAGCGCAATATTCTTTTTTCTTAATCCGTATTCGGATTACATACTTCACTTGAATCATCTGAAATGAGGTTTCATTCTTCTTCCCATAGCATTCATTTTTATTTCTAATTTTTGCTTTTAAAAGCTCTGTAATATTCTAGCAGTTAGAGCAAAACATCCTGTGGCATTTTAACTCTTACAAATATAAAAGTTACCTTTGCAAGTTAAAAACCTTTAGAGAAGGACTGGAAGACCTAAAAAAAATAACCAGCCCATAGTTTCTTCAATAAAATATTGGGCAGGCCCACAGAAAAAAAAAAAATTAAAATCAGAAAAACCTTTCTGTGGGACAGCAGGGGAAAAGTACCTATGAAAGCCACATTTTTACAAAGATATTCCTCAGTATCTACATACTGCAAGCCTCACAATAACTGTATAAGCACAAAGACTACTACTTATTTTTTTCCTCGAAAACAACTCTTACAGACCTGATTCAAATCACAGTTTTAGGAGAAAATGGAACCAAGATTCCGCAGAGCCTCGCAGGCCTGGCCTGCACAGAGGTTTAGCAAATGGAAAATGGACTGCTCATGCTTCACTTGCATCTACACGTTCCCAACAGGCAGAGTGCCAGAAGAGGAATGGGGAGTCACTATTTTCTGCAGTTAGTATTTGAGAGAAAGATTCTCTATGCAAGTTTATCAAGTTTTTTTACATAAGGAGTGATTTTCGCAAGGTTTATTGCAACCCTTACACAGCAGGCCAGTACTGGAATTGCATGGGAACAGGGAACTTGAGGCCACATAGTGGCCAGCACCACACAGACCAGCTTCCCACCTCTGGGAAAAGGCCCAAGAGTCAGACCAGAGTGAGGACAGAAAAGCCATTTAATGGAGGTCTCCAGACAGACCAATGGAGTATACTGCTGCTCGTCCAGTAAAATTACTATCAGGCTGCACTTTTACCCCTCCAGAGATGGTGTAACAGCTAAAACATTTAAATACGTACACACATCGCTTATCAGGTGCTAACTACGTCTTCAAAAAAATCTACAGCTGATCACAGATTGTGTGCACCCCAGCAACTGACCGCAATGTGCTCCAACAGGCCTTAATCTCTACTAAATTGGGTCAAGATCTGATCTCTAAAGTTCTAAGAGATACCAACCGGGGCAACTTTAAAAAAAAAAGCCACTATGCATTAAAAATACTAGCTTTATTCCACTGCATTTATCAAACTGTTGGTCTCAAGATGCCAAATTCAAAAGACACAGCTGCTGGCAGCTGGCCATCTGGGAGTGAGTCAGAATGACTGGAAATCTCGTGCCTCTTAAACGCAATCTCTAGTGTTGTCCGTCTTTCTCATCACAGGATAACATTTATAAATCTTTTATTTTTAAACCCTTCACCCTTGAAAGAAAAGAAACCTAAAGAGTAAGTTACCTCCTATTTGTTCTCACTCAGATGTGCAAAGAAGAGACTTCCAGGAAGGGTACACTGAGCAACAAGTTCTTCTGTGGTTTATATAACAGAATCCAAGAGATAGAGATAACAGGACTGTGCTCCAATCTAAGCTGCGTTAGAAAGTCCTGTTTTTACAACTTGCTAACACGCCATCAGTAAGGACATAAAGCTCAGCAGGACAGAACATGCTCAGCATAAGCCGTAGCATGGAGTCCATGAACTACACCTCCTGAACCAGCACAGCCACTCCAACCCGCAGCCAGCTCCCACTGCTTGGCCACTGGACCTCCAGTCAGGTCATCCAGCTCCTGTAAGCGAACCCTGATCTCTCAGTTAGGCTCAAACAGTTAAGCAGCGCACACCAGCTAACTAGAAAGAGTTATATCCTTGTCGCGTGGGGATTTTAGAAGTTGTGTGAAGGCAGCAAAGCAGCAGTGTTCAATGCATCGCCACAGGAGGCAACGGTTGGCGCAAGCAAATGAAATACAAAGTGTCACAAAGTGACATATCATGAAACACAAAGCCCTGTCACTTGGGCTCAATGCCACTTATTTAAAGCCCTGGCTACATCAACACCTATCACAGACTAGGTAAAATATTTCTTTTTTTTTTGTCAATATATACATATTTAAGGAAATACGACAGGCTACAGCCTTAGCACAAGAGATGATACAAGGACAAAATAAAAATGAAAAGTGGGTATAAGGAGAAAAAGGTCAGTTGCCTCAACACTGACCTTCACTGTTCACTGTGAAACAACAGTTCCCAGGCACAGGCCAGTGGTCAGCAACCGGTCTGTGAAACTGCATCACACATTGAAAAAAAATTTGGAAATGCTCTAAGATGGTAAACAATGACATGCAGGACAATGATTAGCCTACATTTAGGAGCCACCATAAGTTATAAAGCGGTAAATGTCTAAAGAGCAGCAGTAACCACACTCAACAAAAACTAGAATAAAGATTTTAAGAGTATTAGTCATTTTCTGCCTGTTCAAGAGAACTGCAGCTTAAAAATGCAAAGGCAACCTAGATAATTTTTGATTGCTCCATCAGTACTTGAAGTTTCACTGACATGACACTAAAAAGCATCAATAATCAGGCATAAGAAACCTCATGTTTAAAAAAAGAAATCTAAACAGGATTTATGGTGGGATGTACAGATCAATTGTCCCAGCAGCTGTTTCTCACTGCCCTAAGGAAGGCAACCCGATCCCTACACCCAGTCACAATGTTATCAACAACAGTTCAGGTGACGAAGTGCCATTTTTAATAGCAGTATCTGATCAAGCATTTACCTAAAATCTGTATTTATAGTCTTATTCAATACATAACGTGAAGAGACTGTAATATTAGACCATAATATTTAAGTTCAGATTTACTATTTTACCTTGAAAATTAAAAATGTAAAATTGATGTTAAGCTTTGTAGTTAAGAATGATTGGTTCATTCACTCTCAAAAAAAAAAATACCCCTCCAGACATTAATGATCTCACTTCAGCACTGAACACCGTAAAACTGACAAGTCTCCAGATTTTATACATTGCTTCCTTTTCAGAAAAAATGAGATAAATCAGAAAATGAAATTTTGCCTCTTGTCCTGTCACTAGGCACCACCACGAGGAGTCTGGGTCCATCTGCTTATACACCCCCCCACACCCCGCCCCCGAAAAAATAACATCTTCCCTGTGCCTTCTCTTCGCAAGATTAAAGATAAACAGTCCCAGGTGTCCCTTCCTCTCCTCTTATGTCAAATGCTCCAGTTCCAAAGGGCCTTTGTGGCCCTTTGCTGGACTTGTTCCAATAAGCCTATATCTCTTGTACTGGGGAACCCAGGTCTGGACACAGCACTCCTGATGTGTCTTACCAGGGCTGAGTAGTCAGCAAGGATCACCACCTTCAACTTGCTGGCAGCACTCTTCCTCGTGGAGAGGAGAATGCTGTTGGACATCTTTGTCGCAAGGCCATGCTGTGGGCTCGCTCGTGATCAGTCATCAGGACCCCAAGTCCTTTTCCAAGACGCTGCCCTCCAGCCTGTCAGGCCCAAACCTGTGATGGTATATGGCGTAATTCCTCCCTTAGTGCAGAATTTCACGTTTCCTTCATGACACTCCTGTTGGCCCTTCTCTCCAGCCTGTCCAGGTCCCTCAGAATCGCTGCCCTCCATCTTCACATCCCTGATCACTTTTTCCTTGCTTTCAATTACAAATTCCAGCAGAGCACCCCATTACCACGTCCTTGATCACCCATGTCTCAAAGTTGTCATGAACTTTGAAAGTTCCAGAACCCTCCCAGATTGCTCGTGCCCTGCTGTGCTGCTCCTCCAGCACGGAGCAGGGTGAATGAAGTCCCACATGCAACCTGAGGCTTCTTCCAGTTGTCTGAAGGCCTCATATGCTGCTTCTTCCTAACCAGGTGGTCTCTAGCAGGCACCCATAACATCACTCAGATTGGGCTACCCAATAATCCTTACCCATGCTCTCTCAACTGGCTGACTGCATGGCCCAAAGCAGAGCTCCATGCAGACACCTACCATGACCTCTGGTCTGTATTTGTTTTAAACCCACAAGCCATCACATCCATCTTGTCTTGCATACACATCAAGAACTTCCTTCTCCACCTGCCAGTATCCAAGAACTACACTTTTACATATGAGAGAACTTGTTGAATACCCAGATTCCTCAGACTATTCGGTAGAGACATAACAGCAGAAGGGATACAGCTCTGTGTTTTCTATGAGGATTACACTTACTCCAATAGCTCCACACATACAGTGACCTGGCAGAGGGTTGCTGTCACACAAGCGTTCCCTCGTAATATCAACAAGTCTCTAACAGGAAATAATTTTTCTGAAAATTATGTATCCCTATTTTGGTAAGTAGGATATCACTGTAGACATCTCTACATACATCAGCTATAAAAGGCACCGAAACGTGAAGAGTTACACTGCCCCACGCAATACAGCCACGCTGATCTGAACCAGAGACATGAAAAGCCTAGTCACAAACAAAAATAGATACTGAACAAGAGCTGCAGATATGTTCAAGGAATGGGTTTAGTTGCTTAAGTCAAAATTATTTTTAAAAGTACCACCGATTAACAGGTAGTTCCTTAAGATAGAAATCTTTAAATCAAGTACTCATCCCTTCAGCTCCAAAAAGTACACGCAACTGTGTGTATCTGAACTCCAACTGATGAGAGTCATAGTAGTTTTTATGCTCAACATTCAGGAAAGTCACTACAAAGTCTTCACAGTAAGGGATACTACTGTAAAATAAAAAAAGTAGATTAAAAAAAGCTATCAGTTCTTCAACACAGAGGTCTGAAATTAAAGAAAACTAGCATGTTTCATTGTTTGAAAGGCCTAAAGCCAAGAGCCTGAAATAAGTACTCAAAATAGGACATATTTTCCAATGGAGGTAAAGATTACAATATAACCGACAGGAATGTGCAAGCCAGCAATACTTAACTTCACAGTTCATGCCAAACCATGATAGTCCACTGTACTACTTAAAAAACACTGAAACTTGAGAAAGTGGCATTATTACAATTGTTAACAATGGAATGCAAGAACATTTTTAAACTGCAAGTCACACAAATTCATTTCATGTATTTATTTTCATAAAAATAGACTATTCAGCACTTTAGGGATTTGAAAACCTGACAAAGAACTTGATTTTATTTTTTTTTTCCTGCTAGATGCAAGTTAAACACCAAATGTAAATGCTATTAGAAGGGTTCCAGTTTCCCCACAACTACGTCTTTGTCCAGGTTATGCTGATACATTGCAAGGAACAACAACAACAAAAAAAAAAAACACCACACACCAACAGAAATCTCACCATTTAGTAGAAAAAACATTTTCTTCCTCTAGGAAAAGAAACAATGTTTAGGACCTACTAAAATAGAGAGTTTGAAAAGATATTTCAGTAAGAATCTGGTCAAAGAAAAGATGTACTTCACATCTCCTTAAACTCCAACAGGGACACAGGAACTTCAAACAGGTATATAAATCAACAGCACTCTGAGTATTTGTAACTTCAGTTGCCAGCAAGGTACACTAATTATTTGAAGGATCACAGTACATTTAGTTTTATTATACAGACTTCTGCCATCATCCCACAGAGAAAACATGCAGAAGTAGTAATTCCTACTTAGCCACTTAAACATAAAACCCTGAGTTTAACATAACACGGATCCTGCCACCCCCACGCAGTAACCATCACAGCCAGGACCATTCTATTTAATTATGCCTGTTAACCAGCTAACTTGCTCAAAATCTATCAATTTATGTCTTTGGTGTCAAGCCTCTAATAAAACTATTGTTTGTAGCCAAGTCTCAGCAGGGGCACAGGTTTCCTTGAACATCCCAATCTTCTTCAGCACGCTGAAATGCAAGTGTTCTTCCCCACACGCAAACTTTGCTTGTCACACTTAGCAATTTAGACTTCTCTGCAGTTGAAACAAGCTAGTAGAGAAGTCTAAGTATTAAAAGAACACTTTCCCCGCCTAGTTATACATTAAGTAGGGAAAATACGCTTGTTTAAATACAGCAAGTTTCACCTGATGGATCAGCAAACAAAATAAATGGGTTATCATCCCAGCATCAGAACTAGGCTTTGCATAAGTACAGTCTTAGGATCAGGCAACAACCTCAAAGGTGACCTTTAAACAAAGGAATTAAAACTGATTTTCAGTACATTTAGAGTAACAAGCTTCACCTAGATGAAATTGTGCAAAAAGTATGTCACATCCCTCTAAGACAATCAGTGCTTATTTTGGTGAAAAATGACTAGTTGAGCACTTTTCTAACTACCCATGACAGGCAAAGCACACCAAAACTGAGGGAGCAAGACAGGGGGAGCGGTCACTTAACTTTGTGATGGCAGGAGGGAGAGCTACCCAAAGGTACTCGAATGTTGTGCTTGTCCCGACTGTTCACACCGAGTTACAGTACTTTTATCCTTACTGCCTGAAAAATACCACCTGATATTTTACATAATGTAGACTTGATTTGTAAAAGTAATAAAGTAAGATTTGACACAAATCCTTACCTACTCCAGTCAACACATGGAGGCATTAATGACAGGCAGTACTAAACCGGCACAGGGCACTGCTGTTTTCCAAGACTCCCACTCGGTATCAACACAACGTGCTCTGAAGGATAAGCTCAACAGCAAACAGGGTGCTTGTGGTGCTGAGTACCCTTCACAGTTCCCTAAGCAGGTACATCTGTGCTTTCCTTCTGTTTATCAGTAGCCAAGTAAATGCTGAATTAGTTCATGAGGGGAAAAAAAAAAAAAAATCCCCAAACCAAGCACACCACCCACAAAGTTTCAGACCCCATAATGAAGATCAACCCAGAGTCCCAAAATTGAAAGGTGATGCATAAAGGGATGGGGGAGGGTGGGGGAGAAATGCAGAATTCTTACAGGTACACCATTGTTTTTATACAGGAAGAGCCATATATATGGCAACGCACACCACTGCTAGAGTTAAGACTCTTACAAAAAAAAAAAAAAGGTGGATTTGTTTTTTTTTACCCAAGTACCCTTGTGTGACAGTGTATTATAAAGTCACAAAGTGTTTAAACATCTGCTGCACATACACCACATCAGAACCCCCAATGCCTGTTAAACACTGTGACCTCGAAAAAGGAAAATTTGAAATCCAAGACCCGCGTAACACTGCGTAGCCAATAATAAGACAACATGCAAGAGAAAGGTGTCACTTTTTTTTGTTTGGGTTTTCTTGGTTGTTTTTGCCTTTTTAAGATTCATGGCCATCTTGTCTATTTATTGCTGTGGCATTAGCTGTTAGACTGTACTTTTTGGACAGCTTTTCTAAGTTTAGTGTTTTGCATTTTTGTAATAATAGTCAGCTGCTGTGGTAACAGTCACTCAAACACACACTAAGTAAATCATTCCACAGTACTAAGTCACCTGAGAGTTCACCAGAATTTAATGGAGAGCAGCTATAATTAAGAGGGTTACTCTGAAGTATCATCTTCTGTCACTGCTGAAAAGACCAGGTGATCCATTTTACTCAAGTTTGCTTCCTGCAGTGGGCAGAAATTCTAAAGAGATCTGTTCACCAACAAACTTTGATGAAGACATGCAGCGTAAGACAGCCTACCCCCCACTGCAAGGGCTGAGATTTGTCTACGGAACATCATTCCAGCCATCTGTGAGCAAGTAATGAAACAGTCATACAAAGCAGATGGACACAAGAAAAGACTTACTCTTGTTTTCAAGGTTTTACCACAGCTTTTGCATTTTCTGATATTCCAAACAGAAAAAGCAAAGCTCTTCAAGAAGCTTTCTACCTTTCATTTATTTACCTTAAGACTATTCAGAAACAAACTCCGAAACATCGAAAATACTAAACTAATTATTTCAAACTAGAAAAAAAAGCAGAAAGTACCAGAAGCACCCTCAAATCAGATAAAACTGGTAGCAAACCAGCCACATCAACTCTTATTTGAAAGAGCGCTACCCAGCGTCCCGCTACAGCACTTACTCCAGTTATGGTTCATACGTGACAATTAGGACCCCCAGTCCCCCTCCATGAACTAGACAGTCTGCTATGCCTGGGTGAGTCTTGCTGAAGTCAGCACTGTCCCTCAAGAAACCATCCACAAAACACCAAGTGCAGGAAAGATGAAAATACCCACTGCATAAGGCCATATAAAATTCAGCAATGCAATCACGGAATAGCAGAAGCACAAAGCCCAACACTGAGCTTCTTTGTATTCTTTTTCCTCCTGATTGTTTTTTTTTTACATTTCACCATTAGTACAGTAAACAACAGATGTTGACTACAAAAAAAAAACTAAGGGATCCCTAAGCAAGAGTGAGAACATTTCCTGACAGGTTTCTTCAACAGATGCCGTTTCAAACTTGGTTTTAAAGACAACCGAACAAAGATGACGTATTCTTACTTTCCCATAATATAAAAATGCTATGGTGAACAGTAGAAGAAATTCTAAATTTTTAAATCATTTAAAAAGTAGCCTTCACAAGTGTAAACATGCTCTCTAGCAGCTGGTAAATGAGCAGCCTTTAAGTATCTAATATGAAGAAGAAGTTGTATTTACACTAGCTCAGATTAAAAAAAAAACTGCTTAACTTTTGGAAATCAGAAATCTGGTCATCACCACTTGGAGTACAGAGGTGTTTCCCTTCCACAAAATAATTTATGCATATTATAAGAGCTTTGAGTAAAGGATCATTATTAGAAGCCATAGGAAACATGAGCCTATGAATTGTCTAACAACAGTTAGTTTCTGGAGATGGCACACTGCTGCTTTTCCACTGTCCCTTTCCTACTGCGGGCAGTCAAAGTTTCCACTCCTAAAAGATGGTCACAAAAAAAAGGGGGTGGATTTAAAAAAGTGAAATCAACTTTGGCTTGTAATCAGCAGTATAACTGACTCTGAACTGCTGGGTACCAGTTACAGATCTGGCTTCACGATGCTCTTTGTGACACCCTAGCAGAGCTACTCAGTGCTTGAGGTATTCTCCTACAAGAAAAGATAAGGAAAACTTACCTTGCAGGAAGCCAAGAAATGAGATGAAAAACTTGTCAAGCACAGAGAAGAAACCGAATGAACGTGATAACTCACAACTTTCTGACAGAAAGAACTACTATGTTAGCCTCGTGTTTCCTACTAAGCAGTTTTTCATTACCAATAAGCCAGAAAGTTTAGGTTTTCCACACAAAATCACTTATTACCGAGTACAACACGTTTTGCTTGACACACACACACACACACACACACACACACACGGAAATCCGATGCAAAAACTCCTCAGACTGTTACAGGCCCAATGTTCTTGCTCTCTGCGTTAGGCTGACAGCGTCAAAGGTGAACGCTTAGAAAAATAGAGCAGTTGAGATGTCCTTCTGTGTTAAGCTGTGTAGATGACATTCTGTTCTTCACTATTTCCTGGTTTTGATAACATTCTGTTTTTCACCATGTGCTGTCTTGCACTATATTCTATTTTGACAATATTTTGTTAGGATTAGCTGGTTTGACTTTATTCTGTTTTTCATGATGTTACGCTGTTTTGACAAAGCTCTTTTCTGATGATGTTTTTAGGTGTTCAGCTCCTCTGATGACACTGCCTCGCACTATGTTAACCTGTTTTCACAATGCCCTGGTTTTCAACGTGTTTCTCTACGCACACTGCTGAGAAAGGTTTGGTAACAAGAGATGGGCCCACCGCTTATCAAAAGCAGGAGCGCACACGCTCATTAGTACCTCGGCAGTGTCCTTGTAAGATGGGAAGTGGTTTTGTAGATTAGTGCATGTTTAAGGAATTTTGTCCTTTTTCTAAGCTTTGCTCATTAAAGGCTTATTCTAACACTAAAAATCACGCCCATGGGTCAAGAAGACCCTTGCCCAGGTGAAGACCCTTCCCCTGAGCATGTGTAACAGCGGATGCAATGTGTCAGCAGTATAATAATTGTATAACCAATCACTGTAAAGGGGTGGACTGGAAAATTACTAATCCTGAAAGTTTTGTATAGCACAAAGAACTCTGTTTGGTGTGAATGCCAGGAGGAGATAGCCCCCATGCACCTGGCACCGCAATAAACAGCTGTCGGCTTTCTAAACTATCATTTGGTTTAGTTGTCTTTGTTATGTTTCAGTAACAAAATCATCACCTGCAGCATGTGTATTCTAGACTGGACATCCAGCACCCTCTCATCAAAAAGCAGGCATTTTTGCACTTACTGTGTATACTCTATTCATCATACAATTTTTCCTATGCTCTTATGAGGATAAAAAAAAGTTCTAAACCCATTTTGACACTGGCTACTACTGGATGACACAACCTATATAGTATTTGGATTCTGCTTAGGAGCTTTGTTTACCCTCGGTCGGGTACTCACTACCTCAGGCGGCAGAAGGAAGGACTGTGTGTGGGATGAGATAATGGAAATTCATTTTGCTACTAGAGAAAAACATTAAGGCAACTTTCAGTCTCCTTACAGCACTTTTGACCACTTTTCCTACCACTTCATACACAGAAATACTTTTTGTTTTCAGTACCCACGTTTTTGGTTTTAAGACACTTCTGATGAGCGTGTCTTCGTAAGTAATCGTTGCTGATTATAAGACTTCTGTTTCTCAGAATTCCTTCTTCTTTCCTGCATTACATAATGAGATTTTTCTACTAGCACTAAAGTATTAACTGATTAAAGATTAACTCACCCCCAGGAGAGAGAATCTCAATTAAAAAAATTCCAATCATTGTAGTCACCAAGTCATACCGCAGCTCTTCAGTGGCCAACCCAACCCACCCGCACCCATTCTTCTGGCTCCACAGGCTCCCATCGCTGGAGGAGGCAGGTGCTCCGACAGCGGATGGTCAGGGAGCGAGTACCCACGGCTTCCAGTAAGTGAATGAAATGCCTTCCCTGTCACACGCCACGTGGAACAATAGCCAAGTACCTGTCAGGGCTTTATTTGTTTTGAAAGTGTACATAAATACATGAGTTACCACGTTAAGTGTAACATTAAGTGCTTACAAAACAGTAGTCCCAGGGGAAAGGGTACCCTCTCAGAACCACCATCCTCCTTCCCTGTCAACACAAATATGCCCTAGGATGTGACAAGATCTGAAGTCCTGAAACTCACTTCCATTCTCATGGGCTCTTCCGAGCAGACCGCAGGGAACAGCTCAGGGGAATTACTCCGCTCGGCAACACCCTCAGCTGCTTTTAAACTATTTATCTTGTCTTTAGCAACAAAACCAGCAACTGCTACTCCTATGCTACTTTTGTCAAAAGCTGCCTACGTAACTTCCACTAAGAGCTAGATAATTCAAAACACACTGGGACAAAATATGCAGTCTCAAGGAGAGAACAAACAAAAAAACCCAGGCAAGCGGAGCCAAAGGCAGAGCCAGTCCCGAGGCAGCGGCTGCCGCTGTCAGCGCTGCCGGAGCCGTGCCCGCTCCTCCGGCCGGGACGCCCGGCTTCGGAGGCTCCCTGCCCGCTAAGCGGCGGATGTTCCTCGAAAGCCGAGAGCCCGAACCCGGCTGCCAGAACGGGGATGTTTTGGATTTAAAGAGGGATTTCTGAGAGACCTCAACCACCGGAGCTGCAGCCCCCGGCGCGCCGGCCGGCAGCGCGGGAGGAGCCCCGGCGGGGCCGGGCACCGACGCCACCCGCGACGCCGGGGCCGGCCCAGCCTCCGAGCGACTGTCTGACGACCCGCGGGTGTTCCCGTCAGGCGGGCCGCGACCCCCGGCGGGGTGGGAACAAGGAGCCTCGTACACCCGCTCCGCGCTGCCCCGTCCGGAGACGGCGCCCGGCAGCTAGGGACCGGCCCGCGGGGCTCCCGCCGCCCCACGGCCGCGGGCACCCCCCTGTGAGGCGCCGGAGGAGCTGCCAGGAGGATCCCCGGCCCGGCCGAGAAGGGGAAGGCAGGACCGGGCCGGGGACGCGGCCCCCTCCCCGCCCAGGCCGCCGCCACCGCCCCGCGCCCGCCGGGGACCGGCGTCGCGTCCCCCCCGCCCTCACCTTGGAGCATGGCCTCCAGTTTCTTCCTGTCCACCCGGAATCGCTCCTCACCCCACTCGGGGCTGTGCAGGGGCCGCGGCGGGCCGGCCGAGTCCTCTTCGGAGCCGGGCATGGGGGAGTCGGTGCTGCGCTCGCTGTTGGAGCCCGGGTCGGAGAGCGGCTGCTGCAGGTACCCGCTCAGCGGGTCGCACTGAGCCGCCATGGCGCTGCCGAGCGGACCCCGCCGCCGCTGCTCCGCGCCCCACTCGGCCGCCTCCCCGCGGGACGCTATCTGCCCCCACAACCGCACCCCCGGCTCATTCCAGCCGCCGCCTGCCAGAGTCCCGGCCCCGGCGCCGCCGCCTGCGCCCGCCTCTGCCTCCGGCTCCCCGCCGAGTGTGCGCGCCCCCGGGCCGGCGGCGGCAGCGTCCGCGGCTCGGCGGCGCCCCCAGCCCGCCCGCAGCCAGCACAGCATCTCCACGTCCATTGGCCCGCCGCCGGCCCGCCGGGGAGGGGCCGGGGATATCCCCGGCCGCGGCCCGGGAGGAGGGGGCAGCGGCGCGGCGCGGCGGGAGGAGGGAGGGCAGAGGAGAGGGAGGGGACGTGCCGCCTCTAACGGCACCGCCTCCGCCTCAGGGTCGGGGTCCCTGGCGGTCAGCGGGGCTCCAGGGCGGCCGCCCTCACCGGAGGGCTCGGGGCGGGCAGCGCCGTGAGGTGAGCGATGCCCGGGGCGGGCGGGCGGGCGGTGGCGGGATGCCCGCCGCCCCCTCAGCTGTCCCGCCGCCTGACGGAGGGGGCCCAGCCGTCGTGAGATGCCGGGTGGCAACCCTGGAAAACGGGCCCCAAATAACACTCCCACCCAAAAAAGCGATCCCCCCCGCAGCGTGCCTGCGTGTGCAGGAGAAAGGGGCGAGCCGGGGTTCCGCCGGCATGCCCCGGAAAGGCCGCTGGCTCGGCGCGGCTGACACAGCCCCTCACGGCGTTTACAGACGGTTTAAGCCCAAAACCACGCGCTGGTGTAGAGGCAGCATCGGCACCAGCCGCCGGGCTCCCCGGGAGGCCGACGGCTGCCCACAGCGGGCAGGCGAGGTGAGGCGTGCACACCCTCCGGTGCCAGCCAGCTCGGTTCTCCCGAATCCGAGAAATCCTTAGAGACAAAAAAAAAAAAAAAAAAAAAAAAGGAGGTTGTGCTGCACATGGCGTGTACCAACAAAAGCTTTCCATTTCGATTAATTGCTGTTCTCCGGTGAAAAAGCGTGCTGGGTATGGAACCGCACGAGGTACCCTGCCCTGAGAGCATCACGCCTCACCGGCAGTACCGCAGGCCCCTGGCACCTGTCTTCTGCGCCGCTGGAGCATCCGCCTATTTACAATGGCCAAACCAGATTGCTGAATGCGAAGCAATACTAAAATTACAGCTGACTGAATTGATGGGGAACTCACCTCACAGTTAACATCAGCTTGAAGGACCGTGTTAAAATGCGTCAGGAGCTGTGCTGGTAACTCCAGGCAGATGGGAACTGCACTGTGTCCAGTTGCAATATGCAGTAGTTTTTACAGAGGTTCACAGTCTTACTGAGTCTTTACGTATTTCCCACTTAGCGCCACGGCAGCGCCAATTCTACAACACCCATGGTTTCATTTCTACTGAGCATTATGTGCTTGGAGGGAGCCACTCGTGGTGGAAGCATCTAGTTGTAGTATCTAATTCTTTTGGTGGTCTCAGCCTCTGAGGATGCTAGCCAGTGGCTTGCAGGCAACATACTGCTTACAAGGTCCTCTGACACCACTCATGACCATGGGAAATAAAAAGACTAAAGTCAAAAACAACAGAACAAAATATAAGTAATAAAACCAACTCAATCTCCGTTTCTCTCAACAGTTTGCTCCTAGAGTGATGCTTTAGGTGTGTAGGACAGCGTGAGGAAATGGAAAGTCTTTTTCTTCCCGGTTCAGAAGTTTACCGTTACAACCGCATATTTTTTATTTTGCTTTTTTGCAGATGGAAAAGTGAACATAGTCCCTACCAAACCAAACTGAAATTCAGCAAAGTCTGCTGCCTCACCCCAGATCAGCACCAGCTGGAGTTGTCTGTCTTCGAGATGCCAGGAACAGTGAGTTACACAATCCAAATGTTCTGATGTTACGAGTGCTGACAGTGCCAATTACAGTCCACAGCAGCTACAGGTGCTTAGCACCTCCGTGCAAAACAATTATTTGGGTATTTTCCACTCATAAACTAGTGAGATTTACAGATGGAGATTCTCGGTGTTGGAGGTCCCTTGCCTTGCGTTTTACCAGTTCCTGTAATATAGCCACAGAAACCTCCTTTCTCCTCAATCAGCTATGGTTGAACTCAGCAGTATTTTTTTTTTTTCAGCAGCTGTGTAGACAATATAATAAAGATATCTTGAAAAAGAGATGTGCACAGTTTAGTTTTTATTCACTGAAAATAACCCTTTCATGGTGTGGTTTTAGACTAAAAACAAGAAGTAAACTCTTTCATTTCCTATTTAAGTTGATATAAATGGTCAAAAAAAGGATAATTTTAGTGATAAGGAGTTATTACTGGTAATACATATTCACTAGTATATATCACTTCTGTTGTATAAACAGCATTTTATTTCTCCAGTATATTGCAGTTGAAGAATAAAATGTCTGTTACACCGAAAACTTGAACGAAGCAGGAAACCACATTTTTAATGGCTAAAATAATATTAAATGTGGATACAATTGGGGAAAATGGATGGAAGTTGGCAGATAAAAGATCAAATGGCTAGAAAGAACATCAGCTGAAGTTGACTTTGGCATATATAATTTATGTTGGCCATTTCTCTGTGGCTAGTAACTTGATCAAAGAAAAGAATAACAAGATCTTTCTCATTTTGGCATACCATGTCTATTTTGCTATATTCTGACCCTTTTTTTTTTCATCCCGGTCTCTTTTCCTTACCTCACACACACATAATATCTGCAATCTCAGACAAAGCTTAGCTGAACAGAAAAGCGTTTCCTTCTCGCACTCAGCCTGTATGCGCAGCCTACTTTATAATATCCGTTGGGTGAAATAGATCCTATGAACTTACAGGAGATTCATTAATTGGTCAATCTACTGTAATAAATCACATCTCTTTGGGATCGCAGAAGCCCGCCAAATTGAGAGCAGTGTAGGGTCTCTCCTGTGCAGAATGGGGTCCTGCCCTCGGGCCTGTGGACGAGAAGTGCCCGTCACCACGCAGAGGGCACCGTTAGGCGGCTCCCAGAGCGTGAGGCTGGTGGCTGCCTATCTCCGCACTCCACAAGCGCAAGACGTAGAAGTTATCTATCACTGGAAGAGTGTCGCAATGTAACTTATCGTTAATACAGCACGTTCTGTATTCTGGAGCTTGCATTTATTTCTTGATCTCAAATTTTTTACTTCACAACACCATATGAAGCCAACAGCTGTTATCTGTATTTTTCTGAGGTGGGAACCATGTGCAAAAAGGCCAGCTCAGAGAGCTGCAAAGTGAGGGGGGGGAAAGAGAAGGAGGCATGCAGAATCTTTCATGATCTGTGGTATCTAGAAATGCTTTTCTAGGGAGTGGGCTAAATCCGGGGTTAGTTGTTGGGGAGAGGTTTTGGTGAACATTAATGCTGGTAACATTTTGAAAGGCTTTATTGCATTCGTCTGTTGTACAGAAGTAAGAGCCTGTAATATATTGTCTTTCATGGTGTTGTGCCATGTTCCCCAAGTAGGCCGCATTAACTCCAATTTCACAGAATAATATAACGTGGCCTACAGTGTACGGAAGTACTGTGCACTTAAGGCCCACCAGCAAATAAATAAAAGGTCCTCCACAGCTGTTATAAAAACTTTTCCACACCTAGAAATTCCCAAGATAAATTCTTTTTCTAACCATAAGAGCAGAGAGATTTTGAAACATCTTTTTAGCTCTATTGAATCATGGGACCATAAAAAAAAAACATTGAAAGAGATCTCAAAAGGTCATTTAGTTCCTCTCCTAACTATGCTGAGTTCATTCCTGACAGATATTTGTTTATCCACTCCTTTACAATTTCTAATGATGAGGTCTCCATGACCTCTCCAGGAAATTCCTGTGCTTCACTTACTATCAAGAAGTACTTTTTCCCCTTAATAAGTAACTTGAATTATCCTTGCTGCAACTGAAAGCCATTAGTTCTTGTCCTGTCCACCACAGACGCAGTGAACTGATTATTTCTTCTTTGTATCAAACTTTGATGCTCTTGAATACTTCTATCAAGCACGGATCAGTCCTTAAGTGTTCTCTTCATTAAGCTAGTCACTCCTAAGTCTTTCAGCTCATTCTCAGGGGTCAAGTTTCTTGTTCTTCCCCAACAAACTCTTTCCACAGTAGTCTACATCCTTCTCGAAGTACAAAGCAGAAAACTGAAGAGAGTACCCCAGCTGAGACCTTACCAGTGCTGAACAGAACTGCATGATCCATCAGACGCCTCACAATCTGCACTCCTGCTTGTTCATGTCTATGTCCAGCTTATGCTGTCTCCATGGTGTGATGTTAGTGGCTTGTGTTGATGTACTATAATCCCTAGGTTCTTTTCTGCAAAAAAAACCAAACCCAAAAACGAACCCTACTGTCTAACTTATTGTTCTTTGTTGTATATGTTTGGTGTTGATTACTTTTGCTCATCATGGTCTGTTAGTCTTGTCCCTATTGAATTTCATCCCGGTTTTATTAAAGACTCTTACTGATTTTTTTAACACCTATTTGCACTAATGCTGTACTTCTGCAATTTTATTTTTTATGCCTCTAAGAAGCTTACTTTTAGTTTCCTCATCTGGATCATCAATGAAACACAGAATAGATATTTGTCCAGAATACAATATCACAGCCCTATTTATACCTCCTTCAATTTTGACAGTGAAACAATCGGAACAATCCCATGTGGAGATGCGTATTCATACTTTTTTATGTCATCAACTGACAATTTTTGCTGTACTTTATGGGAATGTTACAGGAAATAGGGTTTCAACTCTGCTCAGGTCCTGCAGCATGGCCTCTGCTGCTACTGCCCTATCTGCAGGCATTCCTGGTCTTTATGGTAGCACGTTAGTCTGATAGGACTTACTCTTGTCAGATCTATACTGGCTGTGTCTAGATCTTCTTCTTAAGCTACCTGTTACAGTTTGTGCGATACTTCTTTTTCCCCAGAATATTTCTGGGAGCTGAAGTTAAACGGACTAGGCTAAAATTTCTTGGTTCCTTTCCTGCATTTTTTGAAGACATTCACTATATTTGACCTTTTTCATTTTTCTGGTACCCCACCCAACACCAAAGAATTTTAAAGAAAGCCATTAATGGCTGTGAGAATGAGCAGGAGAACAAATACAGCCTTGATGAACCTGACGGAAAACGATAGGACCTAGGCTTAAAAGTGTGACTTTTAAGTCAGACACAAGGTGTTAACATTTGGTAACATTCAATGTGCTGTATAACCTTAGACACACACTGTTATTTATTATAGCCATGCAGTTTTAAACATCTTAATCTCTGGAAGACTTTTCAACAGACAGACTTTGTGAAACTTGTCTTTGCTGAAATGTTAGGAGAATTAGAAACAAATGTAAGGCATTCAGAAATCCAGGAATTCTCACTCTTGGATATTGCACTGCCAATTTCTGGCAAGAGTGCAACCTGTCACTTTCTTCTTTCAGAAGCAAAGTAATAAATTCAAATTCTAAATTGATTAGAAAACAATTATAAGGACATATTTAAATATTACCAATTAAAAAAAAAAGTATTGATATCACCTAATTTGCAAGGAGAGTAATTAATAAATAGTAACATTAATTAGAGTATAATTGGAGATGGATAAGAACCAAAAGATTGAGATCATGAATACTGCACTGGCAATCTCCTTGTCATATCAGATAATACCCTACATCGATGTCAAAGAACTGCATTATGTATCTGTAAATTAGGAAAAGATGTTTAGTAAGGGTTTCAGTAAATTAGAACCTAAATACTACATCCTGAATTTGATAACGATATTCTTTCCTTTCTTATGAGTGAGAGACTCTCTCTCTTCTTTAGAAACTATTGGAAAAAAGTCCTCCTGGGCTAAGAAAAATTATTCCTGTTCTGAAACTCCCCTCTTGCCACTGGCATCTTCACAGTTGAATTTTAGGTATTTCCCATTATTTCTCTTTCACTCAAATAAGTTTAAAGTGGCAGGCAGGAAAAACTGTCTTTATTAAAGAGGGTTAGGGTATGTAAAATAATTTCTGATATAACTTTTTCACTGAGGGGACTTCACTTGAAGTAAAATATATGCTTAAGCAGTTTTCCCCTATATTCCTAAACTAATAGAAATAAAACTGCAGATAGATTAACGTGTTTTCTGGAGTTGGGTCCAAATGACCTTGATTAATAATATGCTGGTAATTTTTATTTTGTACATTCTTAGCATCCTGTGTAGCTAAAGTGCTGCATTTAACAATGATGCATTTTTAAAATCTATTCTTCCATTTGTGTCAGCAGATAAGATGTACTAAATTATTATAATATCCCACAACTAAGAAAAATTCTCCTTTACACTGCACAGGTACCCTCAGTCACTCAAGGATTTCATCTTGTGTAAAATGGCTGGTGTAATTCATGCGTTTCCACTTCAGTTGTAAAGGCTAATAGCTGCTGAGATCAGACATTGCTTATCTGCCAGAAATCAAACAGGAAAATGGGATTTGAGGCTTTTTCTTGTTTTCTCATACAAGTCTCACATTTTATTTCATTACTATAGAATTGCTCACCCCTTGTGAGTCACTGTTCTCTAAAAAAAAACACTCAGACAGTTTTAGCAATTAAAACATGCTTGCTTTTATTCCACACAACTAGTCCTCTATCAGTCCTTGGTAGCCACGCTCTTGCCCTGTCAGGGTTCTGAGTGCACTAACAGGCTTCAATTTCCCTGACCAGTGTCAGCTGGGGGCCCACCTACATGCTCCACCCATGGGCCCAGGAGCTCCATTTAAGCTTGGCCCCCAGCATCCATTCTTGATCTGAGCTACATGGGAGTCTGGTCTCTTGTTCTGTTGTGTTTGGTTGGGTGTTGGGTCTGTGTTGTAGGTTGGTGGTTTTTTGTGGTGTTTCTTGCTGATCCTACGCAGGTTTCTTGGATGTGCCTTGGTGATTCATTACTGACCTGTGTCTGAGACTGTTGATGGACTTGTTATCAGCACCCTGTTCTTCCTGATCTGTTGAGATAGTGTGGAATTGCATCCGGATTTGTGAGATGCTATTGGCCTGTACTCCTGGCTTGTCTTGCCTTGTGGAGGAGTCCTGCCCTTGTTGCTCTCTTGTGGGAAGTTCCCTTTTGTTATAGGAGTGCTCCTTGTCAGCTGGTTGGCCTTGATTTCTGAAAAGGAGCCTAATTCTCAAATGGGTAAGTGTTAATACTGCTACCTTAAGTTTTCTAACTGTGAGTGAAATGTTAGTGGTGGTGCTAGCAGGGCTGTACTGAGTTTTAGATCAGGCATTTCAGTAACACAGTGACATGGGTGTGCTCTCAGAAAAAAGAGAGAACCTCATGAGCTGCAATCTGAACCCTAGGCAATTGTTTCTCCAATACACTTCCCTCTGTGTAGTCACTCCTCCAGTATCGAGTGCTTCTAGTTCAAAATTTCCAATGGCTTATTGGTAAAGTAACGCTGATATCTACTTTAAGCAGGTATAAATAGCTGAATAAAATACAGGGAGTAAAAAGTTGTATCAAGACCAAAAAAAGTGACTTTAGTTTTTCTTTCCTTTTGGAAATTGATGAATTAATTTTATTTGTTCTTTTATTTATCACAGTTTGATTTGGGAAAACCTGGTATTTAATTCGATCATACAACTGCAGGGAAGAGAACTACTCTTGAAAAGACCTATTAGTTTTTATTCAATTCCGTTCCCTTCCTAATGTAACTTTGATTTTGTATTATTTCTGAAGAACTTTGTTCTGTTTTGAAAAACAAAATAAACATATGACCTCTGGTAAAGGAATGGAGACAAAAGGTCCATGAACTTTAACACAGAACTGACTGTGAGAGCAAAATACTTCTCATCCTTGTGAGAGGACATGCGAGTACTCGGTAAGAGACAGGAAGACTGCCTCATCCTGAGCACAAGGAAGCTGATAGTTGAAATAATCTCTCTTGTGTGATTTCTTTCTGCACTACACTACAGAAGCTTAGTTTCGCTATAGTAATTCAGATCAGACAAAATATTTAGGAGACAATGTTCCTTAATACTTTGCTTCCCATTTGTATAGCTGTTCCCTTGATTCAGCATAATACCTCTCTGAATGTTAAATACAGCTGTGTGTAAAGCAGTAGCCAAGCTGTACAAATCATATCGTAAGGATGTGTGAAAACGGTCCTGTTGTTTTTCAGATTTTGTACTTCATTATATGTGGTGCAATTTGATCCTTTCAATACCTAACTTAGGAGAAAAAAGGGAAGACTTCTTCCCTTTGGGGGTGTTGGGCATACCAAGAGCAAGGACCTATTTTGTGATCAAATCTTTTGTAAATCTAGTTTATTTCAATGCACATATCAAACACTGGCCATGACTGGGAAAAGAGTAGCCTTAGTTTATTCTGATGTGTTTCTGTCTGAGGCAAATGCAGCTATGATCTAAATGGTGGGGGGAGGTGGAGAAGCAGGAGCAGCCTGACTTTGCAAGTACAGCTGTCTCCTGTGATACTAGAAATATGCACTGTTCACGTTGGTACTAGTGGGAAGGTTACTAGGGGCTGGAATACCCTATTTGCCAGTATATTGGCCCTATACAGTGGTAGCTTCAGCAGTCATCCTTTTTTCTCTTCCTTATCTGTGGAAGTCCACTATCAATAAGAACCATTTCAGTGGTTGTAGCAGGCATGACTCCAACTGATTCACAGATGATGCAAACCACCTTTACCTGGCTGCTTCTGGACCTATCATCTTGAGCTACATCTTTCAGGAAACCTCTCCTTCTGGGTTTATTAACAATTGGCTTGAGTTCTGTTTGTGATCCAGTAGGGATATAGATGAATAGAAAACTTCTTCACATTCAGGAGGTCAAAGATGTCGTGTTTTGATATTCTTGTTCCTTTTTCGTGTGTTCTTCTCTGTACTCCTAAGCCTTGGGCAGAGAGGGTTAGCTGAGCCAACAAAACGTATTGTAAGAGTTTACGTACTTAGGCATAAAGAAGTCTTTCCATTTATTAACTCAGTCTCAGCTGGGGAATGAGAGAATGGAGCGGTACAGCCATGTTCTTAAACACGTGGGAAACAGCCATCTGCATGGGCTTTATCAGAATGGTGCGAGAACATAGGGCTCAGACCCTCAGCAGTCGTAAACTTGTACGGCTTCGAAGAAGCTATGCTGACAGCCGAGCTTGGGTGGTTTACCTCTGGTGAAAATCTAGTTATTGCAACAAAAATACCTTAGATAAAACCAGTGTAATAGAGGAACGGTTCCAGCACACATTGGAATTAAAACCAGAAGTGGCAGAGGAGCATTGGCAATTCCTACTGTCCTAAAGACTGCAGCCAAACCAGCAAAGATTTAAGGAAATGACTCATAGTACTCAGAAGAAAGAAAAACATCATAGTAATGGCAAGAAAAGCTAGGTTAATGTAACCAAACTGTTGAAGTCAAGTTTACTAGCCCACAGAGGCAGAGACAGGAAGCACTGAAATGACTGAATTACATTCCTAAAACAAGTCTGTAATAGTGTTTTATCAGGTTAGTGACTGTAAATGGCCAAGAACTTCAGTGGACGTGAAGGAATACATTTTGCTCTTGGACATTTTTACATTGACATGTTGGAGTAAGTGAATTTGCACATGTAACAGATAAAGATTTGATCCAGAGATCTTAGTGTAACAAATACCCTTTGACAATACCATGAAGCATGTTCTTTAGGTTGTCTAATAAATACCTGACTCTCAATTTGCTGACATGCTCACTTTGAAAATGTTACTTTCAAGAAGTTCTGCATTTTGATGCTTTCTGGGCTAATTTTTGTATTGCTCTAAAAAAAACCCAACCCTCTAAAAACAATTATTAACAAGACTAATTATGTAGGAATGCTTGCTATCTTAGTGCACGATGGGGCTACAGATAGTGAAGGCAAACCTGGGCTTCCACAGTAATTACTACAATTGTATGTCAACATAGAATTCATCTGAAAAAGAGTTTAAGCCATAACTTAATATTTATTTCCTAACTCAAACAATAATTTAAAGGTATGTTTCTGGAACAATTGATGTTGCTCTCGGCACAATCCCCAGTGTTACTGTGGCTGCAGACAGCAGGGTTGCCTGTCTGACAGCCATTCTTTTTTCTTTTTGAAAAGAGCAGTCAGCTCATGACAGGATGGAGGTAGTGGACACAGGTTAGCAGCCAAAGTGCTGAACAGATTTTATTTAAAACATGATCAGCCTAAGGATGGTCAGATATTGCAACAGGTTGCACAGGGAAAGTGTGGGATTTCCTTTGTTGGAGATACCAGAACTTGACAAGGCTGTGAGTAACCTGATCTAACTGCTTTGACCATGGGACTGGACTGGATGACCTTCCACTTTAATTTGGTCTGATTCTATTTTTGTCTTACGTGAAAGTAAAGCAAAAGCCACACAAGCAAATTGAAACAAGGAATTCATTCAGCACTTCCTGACAGGCAGTTGTTCAGCCATCTCCAGGGAAACAGAGCTCTATTGTGTGTGATGGTTACTTGGGAAGACAAATGCCATCACTTCAAACATCCCGCCCCACCCACCCCTTCTTTCCTTCTTCTTTCCCCAGTGTATATCTGAGCATGATGCCATTTGGTCTGGAATATCCCTTTGGTCAGCTGGGGTCAGCTGTCCTGACTGTGTCCCCTCACAGCTGCTTGTGCACCCCCAGCCTACTCGCTGGTGGGGTGAGAGGAGGAGCAGAAAAGGCCTTGGCTCTCTGTAAGCACTACTCAGCAGTAACTGAAACATCACTGTTATCAGCATTGTTTCCAGTACAAATCCAGAACACAGCCCCATAATAGCTACTATGAAGAAAATTTATTCTACCCCAGCCAAAGTTGGCACAAAGACATTCTTGATAAATCCAGCCATTCTTTGTCCTAATTGTTCAAAAATCAATTACTAATAATTTGTTCTAGTATTATCTTTTATCTTTCCAGTCTCTCACTTTTTTTCTGGTTTTGGATTTGGTTCTGCACTCTTATTTCCTTTGTATGTCACTTTCCTGATGATTGTGGTGCATGCTTGGGGTTGATTTTGGTTTTTTTTTTTTTTGAAGATGGTCCCTGATATATCACCTTCATGGAGTGATAACAGCCTTTGGGAAATACAGCACTTCTACTGTGATAACTGGAGCTGCTTCTTTTCTCTTGTTCTGCATAATGCCTTGAGCCCTATAGCTAGGGGCATGGGGACAGAGTCAGGTTTGGCACAAAAGCACTGTTTATTGTCTGATGGAGGCAGCAACTTGTCTGGCCCCTGGAGCCATGTGTTATAATTGGCTGGTATCAAGTAAATCGTTGTCTTTTGTAAGGGCGAGTACATTAACGTGGTTTTTCTGCTGAGCAATCTTCTGGCAGCAGAAGAGACAGATCTCCTTTCTGAAACGCTAAACTGGAGACTTCAGGGATTATTGTCTTTCTGGACTTGAAGGTGAGTACATTAAATCAAAGGATTCTCAGAAAACCGATGGAATTACGCAGTCAATTTAGATTCATTTACAGCAGGAATCAAGCACCTGGTTTCATTTTGTGCTCCCTGGAAACGTTGGGTTATTTCCCTACTTGCTCCCCTCTCCTATGGCTTAGTCTTACTGCAAAGCTGCAAACAATATTGGGATTACAGCAAATTTGCCTTTCAAGCATTGTTTGGAATAATGACTGGCTAAGACTACCAATCACAAGTCACCATGCACCTTACAGGAGGTGTAAAGTACAAGTAACTTTGCAAATATGTTTTTACATGGACAAGTCTGTGTTCTGAGTGAATGCCATGGTGTTTGAACTGGTGCAGTCACCAGAGTAGTTCCAGTTATGCAGGTATGTCTTCCGTAGCAATCTGAGGGGCACTGAGCAGCTTGGGTGGCTTCAAGGTATGTGGCTGATATTCAGTCACAGCTACCAACGTATGCAGCAATATTTTACTTCTCTGGATGCATATGGCACTTCTGTACACAGACTAGGGAGCTATGCATGGATGGAGTGCAAAATACAGTCTTCCATTCCCTTTTTTGTCCTAGTATGTGCACTTTCAAATGAGATGAATCACTAACTTGACTTGGTTAACCCTAGGGGAAGGCCTTTTAATTATTAACTTAAATAGTTGTGGGAGTTTTGCACATTTTGCTCTAAGAATGTTATGCATTTTATACTAAAATGGGCTGAGTGTGTCTTATCTGACTCTGTTGGGACATTTAAAATAAACTTATCTTTTAATATCCAGTCTGAAAACAATGGCTGAGACCATTGAACCAGATTAATCTGAGGAGGTGCAGCAGTGATTCCAAGTAACAGCAGTGTCCCTCCATACAGCCATTAAGTGCAAGAAAGAGCTGGTAGTGTTAGTGAGGAGCAGTACAATTTCAGGGAGTGATGTAAGAAAGCAGGGAGATAGGGGCTCTCACTTTTGAGACTTAATATTGCAGTACAAGGGCTTCTGCACAGATGCTCTGTGCTAAATGAAGCTCTCTTTACTAATCTGTGCCCTTCGTCAACTCATTTTGTCTAACTGGATAGTGCTCGAGTGGCAAAGGGCACGTAGGTCTTGAGGTGTGAGCAGATGAAAGATGCATAATCATTTATAAGTAGAAACAGTCCGGAAACACAGTACAGTTACTGCAGTGACTCTGAACATAGGTGTAGGGGAGCAGACTTCTTGAATCCCCGGTGAGAGTGTTGTAGTCAAGAGACTCACCTGTAATATCCTGTCCCTCAGGAGGGAGGGTGAGCAGGATTCGCATCCCTTGGGTAGACCCTCGGTGGTACCACGATATCGATGTTCAGCTAATACCATAACAACATGGACACAACTAATCTGAAATGGCTAAAGCTGATTGATTGCATGTACACTTCTTGACATTAAGATAGCTAGGTGATTCTAGACGATATATAAGATTAGAGGCAGGCCATCATTCACTGCGTTGCTTAAGCCTGGCTTTATGCATACAAATAGCTTCACCAAAATCAATCAGCTTACTTATGTGATTGAATTCATGCGTCTGCTTAAGTGTGTTGCTGGAATGGAGTCACCTGCTTTAAGCTATGGCAGTGAAACAAAGTGCTTCAGGGAGAAAGTACAATCCCCAACAAAATTAATAGCATGAAAGGGAGGAGATAAAAATAGGTATTTGGCCGTTGCTGTATGCAAGTCTGAGAGAGCCCAAGTTTGACAAGTGGAGCGTATTGTGCAGTGGGGACTAGTGTTTTGGCAAGTGGATTGTTGCTGACTTAAGTAGGTATTTTCATTCATGGCACAGTCTTCCAAATACTCTTTCCACACCTTTGGAAAAAAGGTGTGTAAGGACACATAGGAAAAAGGTGTGTAAGGACATGTGGGAAAACCTATTGACTACTAATAGATTTATCCTGATGGTGAGGGAGAATTGGCAGTTAGACACCACTAACATTCTGATGAAAACTCATCTCTTTGCATAATGGAGCTGATAAAACAATAGCTAATCATTGAAAAACCTCCATGTGCTCATACCAGATTGAGTTTCACAAGCAACATTCCTGTGTCTTACAAATGAGCTGCCATGGCACTGTGATTCCTGAGCTATGAGAAAATGTTTTCTTTGGTTTACAGGTGGGTTAATATTGGAAATTCCTATGAACAGTGCCAGATATTATTTGCTCTGATAAGGAACAACAGTTTAGTTTTCATCTTGTGTTTGGGAGAAGTACATCAGTCATCTACATTCAGATAGCATGGAGGTAGCAAGTTTCACAATGAGATTTAGGGTTTGGGGTTTTTTTTGAATCTTCCTAGTATAGTTAAAGATAACTTCAGGAAGGTACAAAATGTGATTTTTCAACTTTTTTTTTTTTCTTCAGACACATTAATTAGGTCTGAGTTGTGTTTTAAGAATTCTGCCTGTTTTTTACACTAATACTTCAGGTACTACTCTTAAAGTCAATACAATAAATGAAGGATTAGTTAAACTGATGATCTGCAGTTTAATGAAAGCGAAAACAGAGCTATTAGGAACAGATTGCATTTCTTGACTCTTAAAAACATCTTTTGTACATGTAGTTACTTTAGTGTTTAGTCTGTTCTAAGTCTTGGGGGATCATTTTCCATTTTTTTTTTTTTACTTCAGTTGGAATGGACCAGGTGCTCTCATGATCAGCTTGTCTGGCTGGAAATCTTGAGGTTCTTGGGCATCATGGGGCTTTTTCTTCTCACCTCACCAGCAGTGTGATTTTGTTCAGTCTTTTTCCTCAGCAAGTGGCCTGTTAGGGATGTTCCTGCAGCCTTTAGTCAGGTCGTGCACCCACTAGAGTGAAGCCAGAGGTCTGTTGTGTAGTAAGTGAATTCTGCTCTGGTAGGGATTGCACAACTTGACCCAAGAGGACCTGTGTCTAAGAAGTGACTTCAGGGCTGTGACTGATCAAAAGGCAAGTGTCTCAGTAATTGGCTTACCTATGGATAATGGTCATTTAGTATGTTTTGTTACCACCCATGGCTTAAGCCTTAGAGTTGTTTAGCTTCCAACTACTGCAACTTAAAGGACCTAAGCAGTGGCTTTCAACATGCTGAATTCAAATACAAATGCAGCATGAGGTGACCTGTGGACCTCTGTCTTCCTTGCAAGATGAATGTGTGATTAAAGAAAAAATTAACACAGAAAAAGACATAGTCAAGAACATACTGTCCTTGACCTGAATCGACACACTGACATAGTGCAATGGGAATAATTCATGGCGGTTGATATAGCTCTGAAGATGATGTAATAAACTTTACAGTATGAATATGAAATATTGTTTAGTTTACAACTGTGTTTCTCATGTTTTTCCTTAGCGGTTCTATGAATGCTGGTTCATGTTGTGAATATATAATTGTTTTTCCGTCTTGCTGTTAAGCAGAATGCCGAGAGATTCTTTGGTTAAGGCATGGTATGAAAACACATGGTGTCTACAGAGTCTTGGTCTAACTACTCCTGTGACTGAGAACATGGGACCAGACTCAGTTGCTTAGTCAGATGTATTAGTAATGTGTGTAGTGTACCAGTGTTCTGACTGTTAATTGTAGCCTCATGTTTATCCAGTGCTACAAGGATGTTGTCTCAAAAAGCAATCTGTAATTAATAATTAAAAAAAAAAAATTGAAAACTATTTGGTACATTTTTGTTAACTTATGTAAGGAAAGTGTATTTTTCCACTCTGACAAATGAAATAAATAAGCTGTTGCAGGATTTCTCTGTAGTGCTGGAAAGTAAACGTACCTCTAATAGTTTATGATGGCTTGAAATCAGCATTGGTAGAATGCCTAAAAATTCCTGCTTCCTGCTGAAAGCACATTTAGCACACTGGGACACATTTGTCTGAATGTGATATGTGAAGGTCTACTTTTTTTTATTTACACTACATTTTCACTGATTCCTGTTATTTCAAACCACATACACCCACACAGCTATGGTTACTTGGAATCTGTCTTGACTGGAATATATCAGGAGTAATTGGGTTGGTATGCCATCTTTTGTTGATAATTGGAAACTCTTGGATCTGACACAAGAAGTTAACAAATTCCCTGTACTTAACCATATGTTTTAGAAGTTCTTGCAACAGTAATTTTCAGGTCATTTGTCTAGCTGGAATTCGAGAAGAAACATATGGCTACTGCTTATGTCCTGCCTTACTGTTCTTAAGAGTATTATTTCATAAACAGAAAAGAGCTCATTAGCTGGTAAATTATTCATAGACCTAGCTGGAATTGTACCAGATATGCACAGGGACTCTTGAAAGGGTCTTTTTTTAATAGCCTAAATTTGGAATTGTCTGGGCAGAGACACATTTCTCTTTTCAGTAAGACAAATAAAACACTACAAAGCCGTTCATCTCAGTTAAATCAAACTGTATGGCAATTTCATGTTAAATACTTGTCATGTGTGATTAAGAATAGAAAAAAAAAAAACCCCTTAATAAAGAAATCATGAATTTATCTGTAACTTCCATTCTGATGAGCTGTGTAATGCTATCACTTATAGTCAAGTAATTAAACTGCTCATATGCAGAGCACAGATTACTGTGGGTTTTTTTTAATTTAGTGGCAACATCTGCTTTAAAACTTCCAGATTATGGTTCCAGTGGTCCTTAATGTTAAATATTCTCTGGTGCCACCTAATGGTACAATTATTCAGTTACTTTAAAGCGAGAATGAACAATGGGTACCCACCACATTTATTGTTGCATTTAGGTCCATCAGGATCAGTGCTGTGGCCTGCAGATACATATAATAAAAAAATGGCTCCTGACCCAAATTGCTTCCAGTCAAAACATTTCACTGTAAAAGGAAAAAGTACAGTGAACCCTATACTACTTCCTTTCACTGTTTTAACTCATTTATGAAAGGTTTGGCTACAAGCCTGAACCAAACCAACCATAACTTAAAGCTGCATTCTGAAAATAACCCATAATTTTGTAAAAGGCGAAATGAAAAAACCAGTATGCTGTTCACCCTTATTGTGTTGGGAGTAGAAAATTCAGATGGAGATCCTAGGTTTGTGTCTAGGTTTGTGTTTTTCTATATTCTTACCAAGATGTTGCTGTTTGCTGGTCCTGCATGATTTCCAGGAAGCAGAAGGGTGCCTCTCAATGTGGGGAAACAAAGTATGGATGCGTTGCAATAATGCCACTCATTTTGCGCTGTCCTCATAACTGCCCTGGAACACCCAAGATCTGCTATCTGTGCAGTTGGTAGCTGTACTATGAAGGCACTCTGCAGGGCAGACAGTGGTCTGGGGGATGTGTGAAGGGGACACCCCTGCAGCAGGTGAGTGTTGGTACAAGGTGAAATAGGCTGCAAGCCAAAACAGATCCACAAACTCTACAAAGCCTGGTGAGACACTCAGAGGTCATCAGGTTCTTGTAATTGAATTGTAGCCTGTAAGCCAGTCTCTTTACCTGCCTGAAGTAGCCCTTAAGGGGCACGAATCTGCTGCTCTCTGTGTGAAGGCTGTGGGTAATGCTCTCTAGTCTTCTTCTCATATACTTAAGATTGTATTTCCATTATTTTTATTTATTCCTTTTGCTTGCCTTTAAGTACACCTTAGCAGTGGAACATGAGAATGCTTACAGTTTTACTGTTGGATGTCATTGTGCCCTGCTGCGACAACAGTTTACATACTTTTCTTGAGGAGTGAATAGGGAAAAAAACTAAATTCCTGCTCTAAATTAAGTAAAAGTGTATGTAAATATCTTGCTAAAGTCTGTCGAGAAAGAAACTGTAGTGGGACTATAATAGATGTAGTTTTTCATCCTTACGAGAAGCCAGTGGGAGGGACAGTGTAGCCAAAGGATGTTGCAAAAAAAACTACTTGAATTATTTCTCAATCCCCTGGAAAAGAATGTTCAGTATGTTTTGACTGATCAATTCTGCTATCACACATTTTCTGAATACCTGGTTAAGACGGAATTAATAGTCAAGTCCAATAAACAGCAATACCCTAGAGACAAGGAACAGTTTTATCCAAATAGCTGAAATATTGGGTTCGCTGCCAATTTCTGAGACTCAGAAGGCTATTAAATAATGTAATTGTCAGTTTAGTCAGAATTGACTGTGCCTAACACAATGTGAGCTGTGGATTTCCACTCTAATATTCTGTTTTGAACTATAAGGGGTTTTTTGCATGTTCTGAATCACCTTTGAATTCCATCTTTGACTCCTTTCTTTCAAGAATAACTACCCTTGGAAACAAACTATTTGCATGAATAGGAACTCTGATATCACTTTTAGAGAAGTTTTGTTTCAAATTAAAACCATCTGATTTTTACATATAGAATAACTTTATTTTGGGGTTAGAAGTGATCTTTTCGTTGTAGCTAATTAAATTCTGTTCTGGGGTAAAAAACCCGCACACCTTGTTGCTTTCTCCCAGGTGTTTTAGGAAGCTGAGCATCAGTATGTGTGAATAACATGGATCAAATAGTTGCTGTAAAAGTAGCATTTTTTCCTTTGTATAAGCGTGACTAGGGAGGAAAATATGGGCCAAATTGTTTGCAGATGTAACTCTTGCGGTTTCATTGAGTTACGGACAGATTTGAAAAGATTTTGTCCCAATAGGAGATGTTATGTGCAAAGCACTTCTGATGGTCTAGCCGATTTGTGGGTTCTCAGTCTGAGCTGAGAAGCTGGCACTATAGGCTTTTGGAAATCTGTCTTTGAGGACTGTGCCACATTACAAAACCAGAGGGTTTGGCCCACTTATGAAACTAACTGCCTGAATACAAATATTTGAATTTTTTTTTTTTAGGTCAACCCAATAATAAAATTATGTTTCCTTCTTTGAGTTGTAGATAAAGAAAGGAATCCTTCTCTGTGGGTGGATGGCTGTTGTCCTCAAAGGAACTGCTCACTGACAGTAGTGTTTAGTATTGGTTCCCTCTCTGGCTTGGATTCTTCTATATGAAAAAAGGCCAAAGACTCCTCCAAGTTAAAACTTTCCACCATATACAGTAAGCATCCAGAGGCTTCCTGATTGTCAGTGTAAGCAAACTTTGTTCTTGTTTTCAAGGTGCTTCAGGAATCTGCAGCTGACAATCCAATCATGGGTACTGTCTACTCAAAATGCTTAAAAATAGTGAAGCTGGCCCTAAGTCATGACATTGATGTCCTGACTGTTAAGCCATGAAGCTCATGCACACAACAGCTTTCTGTGTATTAAGGTGAAAAAGGTGAAAGAAGGAATTTAACTTCTTAATTATAGGAGTTCAGTGGGTGGAGCATTAGGAAATGAACCCTTGGTACTACTGCAGTGAATATCAATAGTCCTGCTTGTCCCACACTGTTAATCTCAATACTGCAAGGATCCTGGAAACATACTGGGTATGTTGTTGGTATCTTTGTTAGTTCCAGAAATTAAGGGAAACTCGGCTCTGACCCATGCACTCTGTTCAGTCTCCTTTGTGCATTTTTCATTTCTGAAATATGAGTTATGATTTATGGCAAGTTTCTCCAGTCCCTGTTCATGGATGACTTCTTCCAAGACAAGGAGCTTTAGCTTCCTTCCTTAGTAGTGCCTAGAGCACACATTGTTCAGGGATGACTTGATTTCTGTAGATACTACTGTGCAACATCATATAAAGTTGTTTGGAACATTGATTTTATGAAAACAAAGCTAAGTTCAGGAGGAGACCTTGCAGATTCTCACCCAAAACCTCTTATAAATGCATTTAGTACATCATGTCCTCAGTTATTTGCAGAAGTGTTAACTTTAAATAATTTTCTAACCAGGTAGGAGTCATTCTCAACAGCTTTCCATCCTCCTTCCCTCGTTAGTGAGGCCTAGGAAACCAGTTAAGTTGCTAGCTGTGCTTCTCAGCCATTTCTCAGAGGTATACCTGTGAAAACCTCTGCTGGGACATGGCAGGAATGTAGCTTTTCCGTGTTCTGGTAACAGAGATCCACTCAAATGCCTGACCTTAAACTGTCTAGTTATTGTCTGTGGCCTTTGAAATGGACAGGGGACCTGTTAGTTGTGTAGCCAAGTAAGGAGGAGCAGAATGGAAAGTGCCTCTTGGTTCAGTTACAACCTCACCTTCCCATGAGTGCTGTTGTCTGAAAACAGGAGACACATCATGCCCTAAGCTCATAGTGGAGATGCTTTTAATGTGCTCAAAGCCATCTCCAGGCTCCTCATGATTCCACAGAAAGTATGGGAGCCTCCACTGGCACTTTCTATATTTTAAATTGGATGCTTTTTCTCAACAGTGGTACCACCTCAGTCATGCTATGTAGTACCCCTTTGAGTGTTGCCAGGCTGGTTTTGACAAGAAAGTGCAAATCGGAAGGGCTAGACTTTGCCTATTATTTGCTTCAAGCCCCTGTTTCATAGCTGATCTTTATGTAGCTGGTTTTTATATAGCTTATCTATTAGGTGTGAAAGCCAGGTCCTATAGGACACTAGCTTAACAGTGTGCTGTGTGTGGTTGTTTTCAGAGACCTCTGAAGGAGACTATTTCCTTAGTGCAGACGTCATGCTGCAGGCTGAGTTCTCCCATTTGTGTGAGTTACGAGCTACAGGAATATGAGGGGCTTAGTGAGTTTATATGCTGGCGCTGAATGTCAGAGACAGAAATGAATCAGTAGTGAAGCTCAATCAAGCATAATCTGCCTTCTGCTGGAAAGAGAATGAAAGTGATTGGTATCACAGTTACCACTGTGGTGCTGGTGCCTGGAAAATGCTGATGTATCCCACTGGCAGCCTTTATCAGGGCTCCTGCAGAGTCCTGCTCAACATGAATGTCATTCTGGAGAAATCTCTGTCCAGGCAGAAAGGCTTCCGGAGTAGTAGGCAGCTGATGAAAATGGAAGCCAGATGCAAAATGTGGTTGCTGGCTGGGCTTTTCCTTTCCTTAGAAGCTCCTAACGAACTCAGATTTTACCTCATTACCTTCAGATTCTTCATGCTTTTCTTGTGTTCCCACCCTGGCCTCCAAAGTCCTCTTTCCTGCTGATTTCTGCCTTCAGAGAAAGTTGCCACAAGAGTCGGAAACAGCCCTTTTCAAACTGAGCTCCTAGGTCACCTTCTCAGAGCCTCTCCTGGTTTGCTAATTCCAACACCTGTGAAAAGAAACAGTACTTTCTAGTGCTTTTCTCTCGGGATTACTCTGCTGTCATCTGCGGGCAGGCTGTCCTTGTTCTGATACTTTTGTAAGTGAGGCAGAGGAGCAGCATTGCAGAGAGCCTTCCTCAGAGCAAAAGCTGTATAGGACAGGGTATACAGTTTTCCAAGGATGGCTCTTTGGCTAGAGACACTCAGCATCCCTAGTCCCTGTAAGCAAATCCTCAAAGGCTCTTACAGAGGCCACAAAAACAGTGGTCAAAATCCCTGAAGAATAAACCCCTGGCAATCTGGAGTCTGTTGCCCATGTCCCAGACATCAGCTCTGGTGGGAGGTAAGTTGCTGCTGAGTGTTGACAGCGAGACAGGGAAGTAATGTCCCAAACAACCTCCCTCAGGACAATGGCACTACAGGAGAAGACAAAGAATTGTCAGGAGGTACCTGGGATCACAACTTGCTGGGTAGATTGTGCTTGAACTAAAACTCCCCACTTTAACCTCCTCAGATCTGTGATTGTCCTTGGCACCACTGTATTTCTGTTTTACGGGAGGTTTGGTGCCTTCCTTGATGGCAGCCTTGAAACCCCTCAGGGGCACTGGGACCAGCGGTGTTACAGTCCTTTCAGTAAGTGCCTATCTGTTTTCCTTGGCTGTCACTTCTTATGCTCTTTAATTTTAAATTAAAAAAACCCAAAAAACTAAACATGGAACACTTGAAAGACCAAAAAAACCACCAAGTTCCTTGGATTTTTCTTCTACCCCTTCTGCCTTAATAATCTTATCAGCCAGATGCTTGACTTGTTAGATTTGTAGAAATATTTGCTCCCGATACGCCTTATCAAATAAGCGCTTCCTGCGTCTCACGCAGCCTGACACTGCCCTCTCGTGCTTTTCTGTGGGCTGCCTGGGATGCACAACCATCTCCTGGCAGCTTTGGCTGCTGGAGCGGCAGCTCCCGCCAGCAGTGGCTGCTAGCCCTGACTCATCCTTCGGTTGCAGCACGTTTCTTTGCAGAAGAATGCAATGCAGGGGTGTGACATACTGACTGCCTCTTCTAGTAAATTTAGCTGTTTTTTACAATGCTATTCCTTAACATTTCCTGACAGGCTTGTCCAGGAAATACCTGTTGTTTTGCAAGAGAAGCAGAGTGTTTGGTCACACTGATTTCTCAATCCAGCATATGTGGAATAGGCAATGATGAGCAGCCGCATCCCCAAAGATACAATAATCTATTTTGTTTTGCCTGTTTGTTATTTTGCCGAATGAGTGTTCAGCTGCCAAGTCATCCATTTTTCTCTAAATGCCAGAGAGCTTCAGTTGCTTTAACAGCACCTGAAAGCCTTTGGCGTTTTGGGGTCGCTGGTCTGGGCTCGCTGTCAGTGTGATTATTTGACTTTCAAAATTAGATTTTAAGCCTTGTGCAAAGCTACGTGTGGCCAGGATGTTTAACTGCAGTGTCCGTGCTTCATAAACTCCCCTCGCCAAACCCCAACAACTGATAGCAATAAAGCCGAAAACGGGGATGGTGTGTCTGCATGTAAACAAACGCATCAGCTCTGTCTTTGGAAGCAATTAGTGAGCAGGATTTCAGGCCAGCACCTGGGGCCAAAATAGCTAGACTATTTTTAACATGTTGCTGAAGCTAGAAGCAAGTCTTCCGAGTGAGAAGGCATTAGCCAGAAAAAAACCATGCAAAGATACAAAGATGAAATAAAAATAATGTGCCCAAAATTGTGACTGTATCCCTGAGTGTATTTCTGGGCAGAGAGGGAACAATTTCCAAAAGACTATCAGATCCACTTTGAAGGCTATTTACATTTGTTAGGAAACTCAACGTAACAGGGAATGAATAAATGGGCTGTTAAATACAGGAGGAAAGAGGAATGATGAAATAAATGATTCTGCATGTCAGTTAAATATTAACTCATAAATGTCATCAGTCCTTGACCCCAGTGTCAAACCTCTACAGTGGGTTTAGGCAGCTGTATCTTTCAAAGTGTGTAACTTCAGCAGTTATTACTGTCTTAGGTTCCGAAGTTTCCAGCAGTTGCGTGAAATAGTGGGAAATTGTGCTCAAGAGCTCTTGGCTGTACTGCTTTGTGGCTTTGGGGCATACACAGTGGCAAACATAGAAGCCCATCCTTTATTATTTCACTGTTTCAGCTACCTGCCCCTCACTGCTGGAATGCAAGTGGTGATTTGTGGGGCTGAGCCCACAGGGGGAAGAGGACGTGGATATGAAACCTGTTTTATCCTTTTACTTGCTCTCCCTGATTTTGGGATCCTTGACCCCCACTTCCCATGCTGGAGGGGTGGCTCAGCAATGGAAGCAATTCTGTAAAAATGCTGCAAATAGATGCATGGCCTCAGGCTTTGATCTCAGCTGGGACAGGACTTGAGGTATGATAGCTGGAAGCACACAAAGGCTGGGACCCACCAGTGACAACTAGAAAAAATACTTTGGCTTGATAATGATGTTGAGGACTTACTTTAAATGATCTGCAAAAGCAAAACATTGCTCTTGAAGTGTTCTCCATGAAAATACATCTGCGCTTCCCATTTGCTCCCCATCCCCGCTGACCGAGTCACATAGGAAGAGCTGATAACAGCTCCGGACAGGCTGGACTGAAGTAACTGAGCTTCCCTAGGCAATGCTAAGGGAAGACTGCAGAAGGTATAAAGAAAAGGAAGGGGGTAAATGTAGCTTGGGAAATGTGTATGGTCAGACTACTGCAGTAGGCAAGTGCTAGTCAAATGGGAGGGAGAGAAGATGGAAAGATGCCAAAGAGCTGTGACAGGGATCTGCATGCATGAGCAGTTGGTCAGGGTAGGAAGAGCACTAATGGTGTAACATGGCACCTTTGGTTTTGTTGTGGATAAACGTCCGAAACATTGCTCCCAGGACAGCAGTCAGCAGAGTGACACCCAGCTTGAAAACCAGTGCGCCCAAAGGCTGCCTCAAGTAGGGTATGGGAAAGGCTGCCTCAAGTAGGGTATGGGCACGAGTGAACCGAGAACAGGTTTGCAGTCTGGCGCACACAGGCAGAATCACAGTGGAAAGAGCAACGGAGAGGAATATTCCCTGCTGCTCCTGGGGTCTGTGTTACAGGCTGTGGCTGGCTGCACGCATAAGCGAAGTGGGCTGCTAGCTGGAGGGCGGGTTACCTGCCCTGTTTGCATTAGAGGCAATGGGTTTTGACAGAACAGCACGTTTCTCTCTAGAGCCAAGTTTTCCCTCCTGTGCGCAGGGGCCTTTGCTGCTGGAGGGACTGGGATGTGTGGGTCGCAGCTCCCCACGTGAGCAAGGGACTAGCACCAGTGCTGACTGCCCTGTATCACAGCCTGGACTGCAGCAGCAGTGAGTTGGGGTCTTCAGAGCTCCCCACTGGTCCTGCCTCAGCAAGGCTTATGCATGTGGTGGTGGCTGGTGTGTGTGGAGTGAAGAGGAGTTGGTGAATCTGGGAGGAGGACAATCTCTTTCATGAAGTCCCCCTGAAATGTCTTACTGACCTCCAAACCTGCACTTTCCTCCAGATTGTCAGCTCAGTGCTACACCAAGCCTTTGCTTATGTACCACCTCTGACTGTTCAGCTCTTTCTGCCCTCTCCCAGACTGTCCTCCTATCCCTTCCTCAGGCCTCTTGGCTACAGCCCTAAACCAAGGTTTTGCTGAGAAGTCTGAAGCCAGTTCTGTTGTGAGTGGTATTCTTCAGCAGAGGTGCTGGTATCGGGCAAGGTGCCAATGTTGTCTTCTTCTTCCAAGTGACATTTTGGTGGCATTTGGGTACAGAGGGCAAAAGCAAGGGTTAATGCTCTGACAGACTGAGGGCAGTGGATTAAGAATATATTGTATCTGCAATTAAACCGATCTTCCTGTTCCTCCACTATTATTATTATGGTTGCTATTACAGTCATTTGTAGGGCATCTAAGTGAAGTTCATCCAGAATATAAATGCCTGAAATTGAGGAGGAAGGCAGAAGAAAACGTTAAGATTCCCAAGTGGAGATGACCTCTGCCGCTCTTTGAGCTCAGGCTATTTTTGGCAGGAGCAAAATGAAGAGAAGTCTTGCCTCAGAAAGAAGGCGGTGCAGCTGCCAGCCTCTGTAATAAGCCAAAAGGCGGGGAGAGTGTGGGGAGGAGGTCACGGAGCACACGGCTCCTGCTGTGCCCGCAGGAATGCAAAGCGTTACAGAAGCCCAGATACTGCAGCTGATCCCATGCGAAGGCCAGAACCCTTCTTCTGGGACTGAGTTGGCTCATGTGTAGCGTGCACTATGCAGGGTGCTTGGCGCTGTAAAGTCTTTGGAGCAGGAAACACGTAACCCTCTATATGCCCAAGGGACTGAGTCCTTACTGAGTACCTCCAAGCAAGTCTGGAGGTATAATTATTTAGAGTAAACTAGGGCCTTGATGATCCTGAATTGCAAGCAAACTTCTGGAATATACAATAATGGAATTCATCATTTATGTCTTTGCTTAGTGTAAGCGTAGAGGAAACAGAATTAGAGCAGGCAAGATTTCTCTGGCAACCTCTGGGCCAGCAAATCTATCGTATCTCTTTATATGTAAATACCAGATCCACCAAGAACCTGTGTGCAAAATATTTTTTGCTGATAAGCTTTTATGAAGACTTCTATTTTTTTCAAAATTAATTTTTATACTGTCTCATCTTCCAAGGAAGGTACTCAAGGACACAAGACAACAAAAAGTGTTTTTCAGGATTTTTACTACAAACATTTTTCCTTCCATGGTATTTAACAGGAAAACCACATTTAATTTTTACTAAAGTGATGCATTCATTTGATATAGGTTGGGTTAACAATGTAAAGAGTGAGTGATTACACTCAGGAGTCACACAGTGATAGATGTGGGCTTGATATCAGAGACTGCAGGTAAAAACCTCCTTTCTATGGCCAGATTCCTTATTTGTTGCTTTCATCAATGGGCAGCAGCATGGCAGTGTGTTTGTATACTCTCCGAAACAGCTGGATCCAGAGTCAGTTCCTGGCCTGAATTTTCTCTGTTTCTAGCCAAGCATAGTTCCTATGTAGAAATGAAAGCCAAGCAAACATGCAGGTAATGGGGGAAGATGTATTTCCACCTGCTTTACTCAAGGTGTGGAGCTTTACGCCAATTCATCTGTTTTTAAAACTCTTTTTGTCTCTGTCCCTGTTCAAGCAGCAGGGAAGTTCAGTTTCTCAAGAGTAGCTTGACTTGTGGGGTCTCTCAGTTTCTTGTTAGCTGCTACATCAAGCGGAAAACTTTCTGGGACTTTAAAATAATGATGTGTGCTTCTTAAGAAGCATTTCCAATCACTTCTGTATTGGATTTCAGAAGCATTTTAGGTAACCAATCTATTTCTCCTGCGTGCAATTGTGGGTATTTTATTTCCATGTGCATGGGTTTGTTTCACAGGTCTGTTTTTGATGTCTGAATGAGACAGCTGAGGGAAGAAAAAAGAACTTATACAGGAGAGAAGATGCAAAAGTAAGCGTAACAATCTAGACAACTAAGATGTTTCTTCCATAGAAAATTTTTTGAGTCAGCCTATTTTAAACTGCACAGGCTATGGATTGGCATAGATTTTGATAAGAATCTTCATTCACTCACTTCAAAACCTTCAACATTTTTTTCTGGTCTTCACAACTTTGCTATGATATCTGACAGGGATGCCGGATGGCCCAAAGAGATAAACGTCGAACAAGTAAAGCGTCCCCGCGTCTAGCCCTTTGATGGTCTCTGTGGTGACAGCTCGCTGGAGATTTATGTCGTAGAAATACTTGCACAGCACTTTCTCCGACTTGTGCCGAGATTCAGGTCCAGAGCACCTGTCCACACTCCGCAGTTCCATCCAGACCTGATCTTCTTCAATCCGTTTCTTGTACACACAGTACTTGCTCTCCTCTTGTGTTCCTAGCCAGGCAATGGTGACAGAGTTGCAGGTCCTCAGTTTACTGAAGGACTTGATTTTTAAGCTCTCTGGGAGAAGTGGGAATAAGGGCTTGTGGAAATGAGGGGACACCTGTACTTTCACGGAAGAGTTCGACTCCTCTGTGGACCTCAGCTGCACCAAATACGTGTCCAGCAGCTTTCCCTTCAGTGAGAAATACCTCAGCCCTGAGATGTTCTCCAGTGCCACTGTTCTACCATTCTTTGTTATGTGAACTCGTACTTGGCCACGACACAACTGAAAGGTGAATTGTATTTTCTTGTGCCTCGCCTGGTACTGCAGGCTGTAGAGTTTCTGTTTTTTCCCATCCAGGACAACCTGGATCACTTTCCCATCTTTCAGCTGCATCACCTTAGGTTCAGGTTCTTCCAGGGTTCTTGCAAAAGTCCCGGTGTAAGCAGCGCTGGCGTTTGTGAGGAGGTTGACCACAAAAACGTCGAAGTAATACTGAGTGCTGGGACTGAGGTTGGGCACTGTGTAAGTGTTCTTGGTCCCCATGCATATCTGCCTGACCTCTCCACTACTTGCTTTGTTGATGATGCTCAATTCACTGTTGGACAATATCATCACCTGCTGCGGTTCAAAAAGGTATGGAGAGAGAGACAAAGCTAATGTAGGTGGCAGTTTCATTCCAGAGGACCTGATTGCTGTCTCAGCAGCACATAAGCTCTTATAGTTGTGCTTTTCATTAACTAGAAGACAGTATTGGATGTTTTCTCTATGTTGCAAGACAGAGGGACTGTGTTTCCAGGTCAGAGTCACTGTTGTATGCCCAACGCCAATAACATCTATGCGTGGATCCATTGGAAGTTCTGGATAGAGGTGCCCTGATGTTGTGTCAGTAGTTAAGTACACGGTAATGTGTGTGTCTCGCTCAGTGGATAAGAACTCTAACATGTAAAGGGCAGAATGAGAAGACATACCCATGTAAGTCTCTACGGAGTTTCCCTTATAGCTAAAAATGGTGGACACTGTGCTTGGAGCCTTCTGAGATTTTGAGACCTCTTGTGTCTCATGATCACCTGCAGGCAAAAAGCAGTTTTAACTTGTGTTTTCACAGACATGAAAAAAGCGCATCACATAGCTTTTATTGTTGGTATGTCGGGGAACATCCGATTTCCTTCCTGAAAACAATTATAACTAAAAATACTTTGTGCTACTGGCAATTTATTAAAATAAAATTGTAGTGGCTTTTTTTATCAGTGCAGTTGTAGAATTATGTTTTCAAAAAGAATATAACACCACAGCTTGCTAAAGACTGAATGGTATTGTGCCTGATGTCCCTACAACTTTCTTCTTCCAAAGGCTCCCTCTCTGGGTACTTTTCTTCAAGGAGACTCATACTTTCATAGAAAGGAGTTTTCCTTGGTTTAGTTTTGTGCCACTGACTGTCTTCTATAAAGATGGAAGATTTATTACTTCTAGGGAATGTTATTTCAACTCCTCAGTCAGGTGTACCTGCCTGACAGGTAGGAACTTGTTAATGGCAGCTTTCAGATTTTAGTTTGAAAAATTAATTTTAAAAAATCATGAAAGAGAATGGAATTTCCTCTTGGGCTAAAGGCAGCGCAATGCCCATTGCCATGGCAGATGGTGTTCCTAGAAGAATATCCTGCTAACTTTCTGCACATCACTGCGGGGAGCAAAAGGACAGGTTTAAGTGGTTTAAGCCACAGAAAAAACCTGAGACATCATAAGCCATTTGTACTGGCCCAAATTTTCCTCTGAAGAGGATCCATGTTTGTGGAGCACCCAGCATTGTTCCCAAATGTTACCCTGTGATTTTGACTTTTTCAGTTGTAATCCTTAATTTACTTCATGCAGTTGCTAGCAAAATCCCATGGGCTCCCACATTTCACGCATGGAGACAGTGAAGTCCTCGTCAGCCCATGGCAGTTTATAGGAGAGGGAAGCACGAGATGTTTAAGCTTGTGGGGAGTTTCCTATAACAGAAGCAACGTGTTTTCCCTGGCTCTGCTCAGGCAGCCCAAGGGTCTTACCTTGTGCTGCTTTTCCAAGGAGACTTGCTGAAACCTTGTGCACAAGTATGGTCCATTCGATGGGAACATCACAGGGGGTCACTGTGATTGTGAAAGGTGCAAGGGCTCTGCCTTCCTCCAAAACAAAGTAGTACCTGTAAATGTGGATTAAAAACAGAGGGAAAGTGTTGGGAAACTTGTCTGCCTGAGACTCCTTGTCCTGGATCACTCCACTGTGGGTAGGAAGGACCGCCCCCCTTTGAGGTGCATCAACGCGAGGGGATGGTGAATGTCTGAAATCTACAGCTGTGGGAAGAATGCATGCTCTGTTTTTTTTTAATGCACAGATATTCGCTGGAAGTTCTATCCACATAACATAGGCAGTATTTTTCCACTGAATTTTAATATAGGTGAATATAATATCTCAGTACTCACGTGGTCATTTTGGATGATGGATGTGATAAACTGACTACCTTCCAACCAAACTGTTGGCTAAGTCTGAGGAATTTGGTATGCTTTTTACTAGGATTTCCTGACTGGAGTTCAGTGAAAGCTCTTAAAGCATATACTCTCTCACATGTGCTTGCATATCTAGATCTTCCTGGATGTCAGATGAAGTGGGTATAAGAGAATAATTTTAGCTGATTTGAAGATTACCGGGTGTCAGTGGCAGTTTCATCCAGGCCAGTTCTAACTTACTTGCCTTCACGACAGAGACTGCTGTGCGTGTGTTTTGTACTCAAAGCATCCATCTCCTCAGGTTTTGATTCCTGCTTATTTACGGTAAAGCCCAGCCTCCTGTCTCACTCCTCTGGTGTTCTGTTTATTTCTGTTGTTTTGGTACGTACTGACTGTATAGAGCCACAGACATTTTTGGACTTGGGCCCGTCACTCTGCAGTTAAATGAAGTCAGTTTGAGGTTTCTTTGTGCCTTGGTGAGACAGCCTAGTCATTAAGGATAGATCATGTCAGCCTAGAGGTCTGGCTTACTTTCAGGATGTGGCTGCTGAGCCCAAGTCAAGCTTCACTGGAAACAGCTCCACATTCTTGAGTCTTACTTTAAGCCAAAATTGTCATCTCTTGGTTTCCTGTTTGGAGGACTCTGGGGTTCATAAGGTCCTTATCTGAGCATCAAAACTGAATGGGTTTTTGCTTCCTAATTGCAGTCTCAATGTTATGCCACAGCAAAATTCACTTTCCCCGGAAATTTCAATATCCATTTGCCTTTAATAAGGAGAGCTCCTAGTTTCGCTAGGAGCATCACCACATTATATAACATGTGCCACGTTCTTGTTTCTTCCTGTGCAAGGCATATCAAGGCTGAACCATCTGGCTCACTCCCTGCTCCGTGACCAAACGTTCTGCTCAGATGTATGTCAAAATCCGTGTATGTTGGTCACTGGCCAGAGCAGACTCTGATCAAACCATTTGAAGGGTGTCTCTTTCCAAACTACCAGATCAGGCTTTGCTACCAAGATGCCGTGCCAGGTGTAACATCTAGATCACCTGTGTATCTAGATATGGCAGAAAACTTGGCAGATACTTTGGGGAAGTGAAGAATCTGTGCAATTTTAATCTTGCTAAGCCTTAGTGCCCTTCAACAAAAACACTTCCAGCATGTAGGACACTGGTAGATTATTTTTTTTCAGATGTCTCTACAGATATTACTGATTTTGGGGCTAGTTAATTGCTAATTTGGGATAATTAATTGCTAAAATTCTTGTCTTTTACAATGAACGTTGGAAGGTGACTGTGTCTCTGCAGTTCTGAAGCCTGGCTGCTGGTGTGACTCGCATGCTGTTGGAGCCCACCCGTTCTGTATCAGCTCTGACAAGCACCACACAGAAAGCCTCCTGAAATGCCTCTGTGAATCCAAACTTCATCTCAGAGGCTCGTTCCAGATTCTGGGCAATGTAATGACACTTGAGCTTAACAGCAGTCGGGCATTTCTCCGGAAATTCAGTGGACACTGCTAAGAGCCTTGGAGGTGCACAGCAAGTTTTGGCTTGCACTGGTAGCGTGCAGCTCCCAGTGCGACAGCGAATTATCAGAGGAGCGACTGATTTGCCCTTACCTTTTAGGTATATCCTTCATCAGGTGAATCGTAGTTTCCTTACCATCAGCAAGTATCAGGGAGTGGTAGAAATTGAAGAGATCGCTCTTGAAACTCTGTTGGGAACTGGTGATGGGTGTTTTTATGGAATGACACAAGCAAGCCGCCATGAGAAGATGGAGAGGCAGATAAATCCAGAACCAGGACATTCTCAGTACTGCGAAGTGAGGTGACAAAAGTGTGCAGAAACTGCTGTCTTGGGAGAGAAAATAATCAGTGACCCTTTCTTTCTGTGCCTTTCCTGGTATTTAGCATAATCACAGCAAGCCAGGCATTCAAACAATGCCAGTCTCCATTTTGCTAAATTGCTTAAAGTTCACAGAGAAATATTTCACAGAGGATGTCTGCAAAGATCTAATGGCAGAAGCTGCTATGACGTTTTTTATTATAGAAAAATATAGTCAATGTAGCACAAGTGCAGTATCACAAGACGGCTATAAAAAAAACTACTTTTCCCTGCTGACAAAATGAATGGAGAATTACCTTTAAAATATTTTTCCTAATTTATAGTGTTTGTTTGATAAATTTCAAGGCTGGGTTATTGGTAATGTAACTGTCACTTTTGAGCTCCCAGGAGGTCACATTATCCCAAACACTGCTGCTGCTGTTCTGTCAGCGATCATTTAATTGTTATTTCATCTGTTGTGACTGTAGGTATGTATAGAGAAGAGGATCAGAAAACTTAATCAGAGCAGTGTGAGATGCTGTTTGATGAGAAGCGGAGGACCCTGGATAAGAATCCCATAAGTGATACTTGGGAGATTTTAAGCTCCCTGGGTATCTCGTTTGGAGGAAGGCTTTACTACGGTAGGGCAGCTGGATGAATCATTCTGAGGTTATTGTATTGCCCATCCCTTTCACACCTACATCACTGCCAGCCCATCTCAACAATTGCTGCTCACTGGAACTGTAACAGCTCTATTGTATTCACTCTGATGATAAGAGATTTTTTTAAAATCATGTATGCCCCTTCCTTTTGCCAGGAGGCTGTATTATCAGCTTTGAATCTATGAAAGGAATGTACACAAACAGTCCCCAAAATCATCTCTGCAAATGCTGACGTTATTTGAGCTGTGCTGCATACATTGCACAAAGCTACACAGATAGGAGACTAGTTTGGACAAGAAATTTTGGTGGTACACTACCAAAATATCAAGGATATTGATTATCCTTACAACTTTTCTGTTTGCCATATCCAGTTCCAGAAAGAAAGGAAAGCACAGAAGTGGAAAGGGCATAGTAATACAGGTGCCAGCTGTAGCTCAGGGATTTGGAAACCAGAGGGAGCTCTGTGAGCAAGTTCTCTTTTTTGAGGGGAAAAAAAGTAGCTTATTGCATCTTACAAGCAGCAAGGAGTAAAGACCCTGGTTAAATCTGATTATTGGCTAATGATAGAGGAGAACATACAAGACAAAGGCTCAATCTTTTGTAATTTTTACTCATGTCTGAGATCAGCCCTCTCCTCATGGTGCCTACAAATGTGCAGAAGATCTTGGGCAGTCAAAATATTTACAATTCAGCAGACCTGCTGTCCATTACAGATAAAGTGCCCTTATAAAAGGACCAGAGCCTTTATAAATCCATTTCAAACATGCATGTTTAAACACAGTAGTTAATACTTCTAGAGACTTATGTACAAAATTTGTTTTAGTCTGTGATTCCCAAGGTAACGCACATCTTTAGTATCAGTGAGATTATTATTGAAATTATCGCTACCAGGTCATCTGAACGTTTTACTTTATATCCTAACCAAGTTGTCATTCTCTTCCTCTTTGTAATATTTTTAGCACCTGCCTGCATGCAAGATTAAACCACCATCTGAACAAGTTGAAAGAACAGTGAAGATTATTATATCAATTCCCTTTTTAATGTTCTTATAGCAGGGCTTTCCTTATGACTCTGAGTCACTTTGCCACTTTGTTATTCCTGTAGTCTAACTATAGTTTACAGATTCAAAATATAACCCCAAATATTTTGTTTTACCTTTGACAGTGGAATCTGAGTTGCTCTGCTCTTCGGAGAGGATTAAAAAAAAAAACCCAAACAAGTCTTTCTGCCACTTAAATGACGGGATCTTGCAAACCACACTGATACCACAGCAGCTGAGCTTTTCTTGTGCAGGAAAACAAACAAACCAAGCGACCAACCAACCTATAATCAGCTTATCCCAAAGAGAACATCATGCTGAAGGCTGATTTCACTCAATTGCACAAACAGTATATTCTCAGACTCTTGGAAATACGTTACACAAAAAATACTCTACTTACCTATTGTGTTCCTGGCCAGATGATCCCCAGTCCTCTCGCTCGCTTTGCCGAAAAAGCATAAAATAAAACAGCGTCGACTTTTCAGATCTCTGTAGGCAGATGAAAACCAAAACTGTGCAACCAGTTTAACAGGACAGAACTGATTTTTCCATATGGCTCCTGAACAGACATAGTAACTAAAATGCTTGCAGGCTTGCAAGAAAAGAAAAAAAGCGCAGAGGGTTTTGGTATTTTCTTAAGGTTGGGTGTTTTCAAAGATGATTTTAAACTCGCATAGTTTTGAAATCTTCAAAGTCCTGATTGTTGCTCTCTCAGTTCTAGAGTTCCTTCTGGAGGGCTGCGATGCACGTTGGAGTGTGCTGCCTCCAGACAGCAGGACTTTATTCCTGCACGGAGTGTCAGCCAGACTGTTGGAGCAGCCTAATCCCAGCGGTGGCTGGCCGGAGAGCAGGTCTCTGACAGAAATGCACAGTGTGTGTGTGTGGGTCAGATGGAGAGAACAAACACTGTTAACCCTTGTTAGCCCTTAATACAAGCCAGCCAGGCGCACACCCGTCTCCTTCAGAAAGCCAGCTTTACATTAGCAATTAGCAGCTTGGTGGCCTTTCCGTGGAGCGTGTGGTCTCCTTGCCCGTGGCACTGCAGCAGTTTCGGAGAGTTTCAGGTGCACCACGTTGCTGGTGTGTTTTTTATGGCCCAACAGGTGCCGGCTGGCTCGCAGAAGGGAAGGCAGAAAAGCCGTGAGGGAATGCTCCGTGTTCTTTAAGGAGACTGGAATTAGCAATCCTTTGAAGACTGTTAGGAATCTACTGAATAGAGCTGTGCAGATTTCTTGGCTTGCAGAGGCTGTGTAAGAAAGAAACTCCAGAAGTGTATGGGCTGGGGGAGTATTGCTGGTGGGAGAGCATTGTGGCTGAGGGAGTGGGCAGGAATAGGGTGAATGGGAAACCGATCCAAGGGAGCTCCAACAATTGCTGCTGCAGTTGGGGTCACAAAGCAGTTGTAGCAAAGCCATGGTCCTGAAAAGGCCTGGTCCTGCTGAGGGAGGGCAGGGGATGGCCAGGATCCATGCGCTGCTTGCACTTCTTGGCCTGAGACATCAGGGAAGGAGCCCCGGGGTTGTCCCTGTGGGGATGTGTGCTCAAATCTGCCCAGAAAAGCGAGTGCCAGAAACCTGCGTGAGCATCTACGCAGGCACTTTGCAGGGCACAAAGACAGAGTAAGTAGGGAGGCTAGGCCTTTGGTTTATTTGCTTTAAAATAAAGTCTCCTGTTCAGGCTTTGAAGAGAGTGACTCGCAGTAACCCTTTACTATTGTGCCCCTGGATTTGAAGATTTAGGTCTTCCCAAGACAGACAGTTTGCTAAGAAGAGGGGCAGGTGAGGAAGAAGTAGAAAGAGAACAGATTCCGTGTAGCAGATCCCTATGAAAATGTAAAATTGCTTATCAATTGATGGAAAGAAATATTTACAGTGTGCTTACTGTTACTGCAGAGGATGGCAGGAATTATTATGATGATGTTCATAAAAATTTATTGGCAGAAAAATTTTGCTGAGCAACGGGGCTTTTAAAAAAGGGGCAGTGTGTGGGAGCCTTGATACAGGCACTGCGTGGTCAGAGTATTGGCACTGTTGAGCTAGGCAGGGGCATTGCAAGATGTTTGCTAGAGAAGTAGAAAAAGTAATGTAAATAGGATCTTTCAGACAAATTGTCGTTCTGGTGTGAAACCCAGAACAGGTAATGTCTGGGTAACAGCCATGGGAAATAATGAAAATAAAAGCACCCAGCCAGAAGCAAACCATTCCCCTAATGAAAGAGAAGCATGAGACAAAGGTCCTGCAGAGTCCAATAAGTTCCCAGAAGAGGCCCAAAGAGGGAAATGTAGGCCAGATGAGGTGCATCAAAAAATACGCACAGGCCCTGAGAGAAAAGATATTGGCCATAATGTAAGAGTAGGGACTACAATGTGTTTTTCCTGAGATTTGGAGGGACTCATGGGTGGAAGTAAGCAGGGAGAATTGTGAGGGAGTAGGTAGTGTTGTTGAGTAGGAAGATCTTTGGGCAGGGCTCAGGAGCAGGCATCACTCGTGTCTGGTATAACGCCTAGTCAATATGGACACAGCGGACATGTTTGTTACAGAAGGGATGGACTCACTGTCTCATCCTCCCTGACCCTCCCCACTGCCATCAAGACAAGCCATTACTCAGGGCACAATTCACCTTCCAGGAAAGGCAGTGGGAGTCTTTCCAATGGCCATCATTTCAGCTGTGTTAAACTTGAAGGAATACTGTCTCCCGCTGAATAACATGAGCAAGGATGTCAGGTGAAAGAGGCTGACAAGATGGTTTAAGTATGGAACGAGTCCAGTTCCCCTCTCAATGATTTCTCACATACTTCCCACGTGTGTGCTTACATGGTTTGCTGGAGCCGGATGCGTGCTCATAGAGTTAGCGGTTCACTGGAGCAGTATCAAAGGAAAACACAGTATTCTCTATGGAGAAAGTGGAGCTAAATTCATGGCTCGAATAGCTTGACTGAGCTCAGTGGAGTTACAGCAGGGATAAATCAAACTCTTGATTTGGCATAAGATTGATACAACAGACTTCTCACTAGAAAAATGTAGTCTGTAATGAGCGGGCTGTGCTGTGCCTCAGCTGTATCAGGGACTTCAGGAGGGCTATTCAAGAGATCCTGCTTCTGTCCCAACCCTGCTGGCCATCAGCACCTTCACAAATGCAAGAGATGAGCACCTTTGACACCAGGGACTTGATTTATACTGTGTTACGTAGTAGCTCTGCTAAGAGATCAGTAATGCTTAAAACAAAGGAGCTTTGTGAAATTGGAGCATGGAGTCAGAACGTCAGGGATCTCGCTTGAAGACGTTCCAGATGTGTATTTCCTGGAACTGCAGTCCCAGTCTCCATATTCAGGGGAGGGCTCCTGCAGGCCGGAGGAGCATCCCGCAGTCCTGACAGCACACGGTCCCACAGCACTCCCTGCCCCTTCAGCATTTGGTTGCTCATTCACAGCACCCCTTTCAGAGGGGTGCTTGGACAGCTGCACAGCGTGCCCCAGCACACCTCCGATCCCAGGACTGCCCGGTCTTCCCAGCTGCCACCCAGCTGGATCAGGTCCTGGCTGTAACCCAGGCCAGTCCACAGATGCGGGCAACTTCCCTGCACCCCTAGCCCTGCCCAGGGAGTTCTGTTTCATGAAACTCTGTAAGCACGTTAAAAATGCATGGGGAAATAGAAACCGAATCTTTCAGTTATAGGACAACTAATATTCTCCTTTTCTGTCTTTTACACACTCACACGTATATTCTGTGATCAACTGAGTCAAAACTGTTGGTCTTCGGCTCTCAGCTACCTATCTGCCTGCAAAATACCTTCCTAACTAATTTGCATTTATAAACGGTGTTCCTAGCCTTGAGTGGGAACAGCTATGGATGCCTGACAGTTTCTGATGTCTTCCATATCAGATCTGCAGGGGCGATTATCGCATCCAAATACATTTTGCATTTTCCATGGCTGCAAGTTACAATCTATTCCTCTTGGCAAAAGAAACTGACTTCTGACTTGTCCTTATGGCTCTGGAAAGAGCGGGGAGGGGAGTGCAGATTCCTGTAAAAATCTCCTAAGCAGAGGGCTCATCAGAATCATTGCTTGACAGCTACTGGAGCTGGTATGTCCTTGAGAAGTTAACATACTCCTGCTCAAAAAATATCTTCTTAGACACACAGCTGGGCTCCAGAAAGGATCACACTTTCCTTTGAAGCTGCGAAAGACAAGCCTAAGCAAAAGTCTGGCACTTGAAACCTAGGGAGGGTGCCGTAGTGGGGCTGCAGCTTCCATTTCTTCCAGGTTTTGTCAAATTCTGGCAATGCACAAGCACTCAAAGGACTGTCTGATAAGAAAAGCCCTAGTCTGTTCCTATTCAGAGGTGTTAATAAGCAGGAGAGACTGGGAATTGCTTGTAAGTCAAAAGCAGACTTGGAATTTTCCTGCAGCGTGTACCCAGGTGAGAGTATGGGAATAGGTTGTTTATCCTGTTGTAGGATAAAAAGCCAGTGGCCTTCTACGTTTTGGATCCATAGCCCCCGTTATGGCATGTCTGTGTTGAGTAGTTCTCCAGGGGATTATACAGTGATAATTGCAGTGTCTACTAAAATTACACAGGAGATTTTCCTTAGCAGTCCCTCTCCAGGATAAGATGCTGATACCTTTACACTTGAAAATCTTCTTTTTCTGATTCTGTTGAAACAAAAGATAGCATCAAGGGGTCTTTTAGTAAGCAGCAATCTAAAGATTATGGACGTGTGATCACCCCTCGCTATTTTTGTATTCCATATTTTTAAGAATAATTGCAATTAGTCAGAGGAGTCTGTCGAGAAACAATAGATGTGATGTAGGGGAGATTTCCTGTGCAAAGCTCTGATCTCGGGATGTGAGAGATTACTTCTGAGGTTACTATATCCAACTTAATGGGGAAATTCCTTATTTTTATGACAGAATTTGTTCCTCCAAGTATAAATTGAGTGCAACAGAAAAATCTTCAAGTCCCCAGCCAGAAGTCAGTATTACACTAACAGCTTCCTTATGGATTAAAGAGGAAAACATATTGAAGGTCCTGAGCTGCTATTTTCATTTCCTTTTCCTTTTACCATACCCCTAGGCTTTCAGGATTTTAGGTTAACTCTTGTTAAATAATGCCTTAGAAAACACCTACAAAATTCCCTTCAAGCCACCAAAGCAGGGTAACAGTTTGGGCAGGTATGGAATAATATGGTGAGGTTTCCAGCTGAGCTACAAGCTGCTGGATATCTCAGTTGGGAAAGTCACAGGAAGGCAAGAAGTGGCATTGTCCGTAATCAGTGTGCCGTTTTAATAGGATAATCCTATATTTTGTTTTCGGCTACAGTGTTGCTTGCTTTATATGCCAAAGGATTAAGGTCGTATAAATAGAACTAATCCACCCTGGTGGACAAGGAGCATCCAAGTGTTTCCTATGGCAGAGGTTCTCATGTGCGGGTTTAGCTCCTTGCTGTGACAACTTAGAGAGGGGCAGGGAATGCTGGGCAGCCAGACTCTTGCTCTTAAATCAAGCACGGGCCTGCCAAATGTCATGCATCTGGAGGGAGGCTCTCTGATGCTGCGCTACTCCGTAAGCTTTAACAAACACCTTCAATCCGACCAAGAGGCCTTTCATCCCGTGGGTGCTGGTTTCATTTACAGCACGTCACTTCCCTCTCGGGCTCCAGGGAGCCCTCCTTCCTTCACATACCCAGGGGAATCCGCAGGCAGTCAAAACTTCCACCTACAGCACTGAACAGTTTTTCAGAAGAATGTGAATATTGCTCCTTGCTTTGGTTGTTCCCATAGGCTGCAGCAGTTTGCTCCCAGGAACTTTAAACTATAAACTGCATTTTACAGTGTTGGAAAGCAGTCTGCACTAATTTTCCGGTTCGGACATCTCCGTGGTGGCCGGCAGAGGAGGAGTTAACCACTGTCCTCTTTTCTGCCTTTGCTGGCTGGAGTTACTGACATCCCATCTGGTCCAGGCTGTCCATAGTTCTTTCCAGCGTTCTCTGGGGAAGGCACTACAATACCCAGGAATTTTAACAATCCTAAACAGATTGGGGGCCACATATGGAGCAAAATGATTAGATTATAAGAAATCCAATCACATTTGCTGCCCTGGCCTTATATTTTTAAGCATTTGGGATCGGGCTTTCTGCTCAATTACAAATATTTTACATGCAACGGAGATAAAGTCATTAAGTTCATCTCTCCATCTTGACCCCAGAGGAACAGTATCCATTTTAATGCTTGATTGTAGGAATTTAATGAATAAGTTAACATTACATCTAATAAAATCTGCCATTTCTGTCATAAATCGTCACAGTGACTTGCTGTTCATGACAGAGTCAGACTGTATAAAAGAAGGGATATAAAACGTACTCATACATATGTATACAGAAGGGGAAGAGTAATCCCTGTGCTTTACTCATTCTGCCTTGTTTACCCTAATGTGGGTTTTTTCCTGTTCAGTTGAAAGGATCTGGGTATTTCATGAGAGGGCTTAATAATAAGAGTTTGTGTGAAACAATTTTTTTTTTAGCCTAAATTCTTTATTGAGCAAATCCCTCCAAGTGTAAAAATTAACAGAAAATCGTGAAGCTCATCCTACAGCCATCTCACCCTGCACCTCTTGATGCCGCCCTCCCTTGTGATACAGAACCCCAGAGGTGGTAGAAGAGGGTGGAGGTGGGCGGGGGCATGCCTTCAGCTGCATGGAGAGCCACCTTCACACCCACATGAGCACCTCTGGACCAGTCTGGTGCCTGTTCTCTGCACTCTGCTATTATGGTCCTTCACAATTCCCTCGGCCCACCTGCCTCCTACTGCCCTTTGGTTGTCTTCTGCTCCTCTCTGGTCTTTACACGGATTGGTAAACGCGCACACCGCTGAGTAGGAATACAGGGCCTTGCAAAATGACTAACACCGCTTTTTGTCCAGTGGCAAGCCCCGAAGATCACAAAATAGTGAGAGACTCCCACAGGGAATCCTCTTAGAGAAAACATAGAGCTAGCTCCTCTGGTTCTGCTCATTCTCCTTCCCGCAGACCAAAACTTTTGCCGGGGGTGAATTTTCCACTTAGAAAATTTGATTATAAAAATTCTCTTGCTAATTCTCCTCCTGATGTCTGGGATAAGCTGTTAAAGTCCTCAAGCACCCCTGAAGGAAACGGTCTGCCAGGCTGCTGAAAGCAGGGGTTGCCGTACCAGGACAGCCTAATAACCACAGAGTGCTCTATCTTGTCTTTGGCAGTAGTCTTCAGCAGGAGGTGGGAAAACCTTTGCTGTAGCATAGTAGCACACCTAAGACCAGTGATTAACAGCAGTGGCTGGAGCCAGCTAATGCTTCAGGGTCTCCAGGAAAATCACACTGTTGATTTTTTTTAAAAAAACATGACTGCTCTAAATTTACAAGCTATTTTATAGACTCATTAATTTTTCACGGGGGAAAGATAAATGAAAGGCTGGAGAGGAGCTCAGAATATAGGCTATTTACACTTAATTTATAAATTATGAACTTGAAAGCTGACACTTTATAGTGCTTGGTATCATTTCATAATGAAATGGAATGAATCTCTCTGCTTCCATGCAGGATCTGGCATAACACCTATGCTTCCAGGCAGTTTCTGACAGCAGTGACAGCACTGCTCAGCCCTTGGGTGGAAGAGGGGTTTCCTTTGCAATACTCTCAGCTCATTTTCCTTGTGCTCCCTCTTTCCTGTGGCAGATGTTTAGCCCCGCGTTCTGCAGCTCGCAGGTTGTCCGTTAGAGTCCCAGCATGGTCTGGGTAGAAACTGTGACTGTTCAGATGCCAGAACTGTGTGGCTTCATCTCTGTCCCCAAGGAAAGACTCCAGCAAATCAGACTTCTGCAGCACAAGGGGCAGCTAGGGAAAATTAAGCCAGCCCCAATGTCACATTCATTCTGGAGGGTTACATGAGATGTCTGTGGCAGGGACATCTCTTGATCTTGCCCCTTCTGTGCCTCTGCTGTATTCAACTGACCCCTAGTCTCCATGGGCAAGTTTCTGGCCTCTGGAGAGCCCTGTGACAAGAGGAGCCACGGTGGCACTGCCTAGGCAGGACCACGGCGGATTTGGGGAAGTTGCCCCCTTTACACGATGCTCACTGGGACTGGGTTTGCGCTGAATCAGAGGCAAGTGTTGCAAAGAAAGAGCCACAAGCTCACATGGGATTAATTCAGTATTCTCCCTTCGCTGACAGCTACTTACATGTTAGGCTCGGTCTGTGGTAAAACACTGCTTCTGACATTAGATTAGCTCTGGTGGTGTCCAGCTTTTCAGATTTATTTCTGACGCTGGCCTCATTCATGTTACCACTTGGGCAGTGGCCATTTCTTACTAAGTCTTGCCTGTAGGTTTCTGTGTGAAACAAAGTTTCTCCACCATGTTCGCGATCCCTGCCAGTGCTCAGCTTTCCAGGAAGGTGCTCAGAGAAGGACTGCTTCAGCACGGGGTGGCCTGAGAAACCTGTCCCATAGGTCATGGCCTGCGCCACCAGCTGTGCTTGCTGGCAGCCCCTTGGCTTCTTGCTCCTGTGTCCAATTTTCTTTTGGGGGTTCTGGTGACATAATGCCAAACCATTTCAGGCTGAAGCTTCCTCAAAGGACTGAAGAACAAGTTCTCAAAGAAGAGTTGGTCACCAGAAATCCCTGAGCTTCCCTTCTCTGTCTGTGAGCTTCTGTGAGCTTAATTTAATGCCTTGTTCTTTCCCTACATGGAATTGTTCTTGGTTTGGGTCAGACTTGATTCTAATTTGTGTCTGTCTGATGTTAGGACTAATAGTAAGAATAAGTTCCCTAACGCTGTGGTGTTGCCAGAGCCTTGGCATCTGTAAGTTCATCTGGATTGCGTATCAATTTACGTTTTTTTCATACTTTCCTTAAGAGATGATTAGAAATTGCTTGTTTCCTATTGCACAGCCTGTCCCATGCAATGGGAAGCAAAACCATTAGGTTTTGACAATCCCTGCCCCAAACCCTTCATGTGGAAGGCTGTTCGTGTTTGGGTGCTGTCTTTTTCTGGCTGTTGTTTTACATACAGCTCAGAGTGAGGGGAGCTGGGAGCCAGGTCTAACCCTTCCACATAGGAGAAACCACATTTCATTGCTCTGAAGACACAGGAGTGGGACTGGGCCAAGGGTGGGACCTTCCAGTCACTGAAGGGCGCCCCTAGAAGGAAGCTACAGTGCAAGGCGGCTGTAGGAGAAAGGCATCACTTCAAGATGTGGTGGGCCACAGGGTAAATAGCAGTCAGCTGTTGAACTTGGGGAAGCAAGGAGGAGCAGAGCTTCAGGAGATGTTTAATTCTCCCAGCAGACAGCGTGTTTGGAGGAATCATAAGGCAGGGTCAGGAAATGTCTCTTCCCGAGACCAACTCCCTCCTTCTCTTCAAATTCAATTAGGCGCAGAGCAGTAGGGATGCTGCTCCAGATGGCAGGGGCAGCGCGGGAGCAGTATCCACTGCCTGCGACATAGGGGAGGGGCAGTGGGGAAGGGAGAGGGGCTGCCATCTGAGGAGCAAAGGGAAAGGGTTGGTGAATAGAGGAGGTCGGGCGGAGGAGGGAGCAGGCACAGCCACACCATTTTAGCTCCAGGTCATTGCTTCTAAAGGCTGGGCGCTGGCAGGTGGGGCGAGCTGCTCTTCTATTTCCATTTTTACAATACAGCTTTATCAGATTTTCTTGGCTGGAGCAACATGCGTGAGCGTGTGATCTGTTTTATTAGTTACCACAACTACAAAGGCCAAAGAGTAAAAACATCACTTGGCTCCTGGGGTGAGTTTGTCTGACATATGGGATCCCAGATTTATATTTCTGATTTATGCTAATAAATCCCCTTCCCACAGGAGGATAGGGGAAGAATCAGAGAAGTGGAACTTTTAACCAAGAACAAGCAACTGCTGGGAAACCAAACGTTGATAAATGGCTGCTCTGGGAGACTACCTTTCTAAGCAAAACTGCTCCCAGCACTATTGTCAGGGAAGCTACAGTCAATTCCTAAAGGAATTAATCTCTTCATAATCGCCCCTGATGAGCATCTTTATCATACTAGCTGAGTGATTGCACTGCTGGCAGCAGGGGACTTCTCTTAATTGATTAAAAATGGGGTTTTTTTCACTGCAGTATGCATCTGACTTATTTATCTGATGGAGGGGAAAAAAATCTGAGAAAACACCTTGGCTCAGAAAAAGATGCTAAAAGAGAGTTGAGGGAGAAAGATGGACAGAGAAAGTAGATTTTCCTCAAAGGATCTACTCAGAAATACAAAGCAGGCTGTCAGAGAAGAGCATTCAAAGGAATAATGTCTCTCTGCCATCATATTTCAACCACCAGACTACAAGGAAATGGAATTCACCTTCGCACTCCAACATGCCAATGTGATCCCGCCGTAGAAGGAAGCTAAACCAGGGAACGTACACTGCACGCCTATGAAGACATGAAATCTAGCAGGCAGCTAGGGAAAGTCAGCGGTCTAAACGGTCAAGACAAATGAGACGTTGTTTGGGCCAAGTTGGCTTTATTCCTGGGTTTCAGAAGCCCACACATGAGGTCTCTGAACTTTAGAGCAGATGATTAAGTTAGCTCCATTGTGCTCTTATGGACAAGCCAACAAAGTCTTTTCGAAGTTTTGTTGGTTATTTTAAGTATAAATGTCACACCTTTACAGAGCGAACCCTTTTTCCTTTCTTCACAACAACAGTAAGAGTGCTTGAGGGCCTCAGTCTGCAAGCGCTACTCATGAATTATTAACAAGGCCTCTCCTACCGGCGCAGTTATGCACAGGGCTGAGCGGTTACAAAGCTGAGCCTTTGGCCCAGAGAAACCATTCTGGCTTAGAAAGGTGCTAAGAATGTGCTTGGAATTGCATGGTTAAAAAAAAAAAAAAAGGCCAATTAAAATATGATTAATGCCACCAACAGCACAGCTTAACCTGCGGTGGGCCCCTCATCTTTGAGATAGAACCCCCCCACCATTTCGTCATCTCTCTATAGCTGCTTAATGCACAAAAGAGGCTGACAAATCTGGCAGTCTGACCACATATTTTCCACTTACTGAAATGAAATGCGTGTGACCATTTCTCCAAGCTTCTCCGAGAGTACCTACCTATTAACTTTCCACATAAGAGATCTCCCTGAGGTTTTTCCACTTCTCAAAAAAACCTTTTCCATGTTGGCAGGTCCCCCAGGAAGATCTGAGACTGCAGCTACCTTCATTATTTGGGAAGCCTGAGGGACGTAAGCCCACACTGCATACCATGGAACAGCGGAGAGGTGCCAGGCCCGTGTGCTGGGTGATCACCAGCACCGTGCTGCTGCAGGCGGCCCCACACCAGGCGGAGCAGGCTGAGTGTTTTCACAGAGGCTGAGCTTGACATTGCTGAGCGGTTTGTTCTTGGCCAGAAGTACCTAAAAGCTACGCAGAGAGAGCACAGTTGCAGATTATATTAATGCTCAGAGATTGCAATGATATCTTGGTGATACCTGCTCCTTCTGAGCTCCTCCACCGTAAACCATACTGCAAAGAGGGTTTTGGTGACAAAGAGTGGCTCGGTGGTCTTAGCTGACCTCCCTGACCGCCCCTGCTAGCTAATGGCCTGTACTCTGATGACACGTCCACACTCCTTCCAGCTAAACAGGGCAGAAAAAGAGTGGAAGCTGATAGGAAACAGTGTCAGAAGCTTCTCTTTCCTTGTAGGATAGGCTGAATGTCAAATGTGGTTTGCAAGACGTGCTAAGAGCCTTTTCTGAAAGTGGAGGATAAAACTCTTCCTCCTGGAGGTACTCTCTACACCAGCCCTCGCCGAGCTGCTGCGGATCCAGAGCACAGTTGTTGTCAGGGACTTTTAGCTGATGTATTAACTCTGTCGTGCTGGGCAGACATGTGTCTTTGGTCTGCCCTTCCCGTTCAGTTGGAAATACAATGCTTTTGCCTTCTTGCTAAACCCAGAGTCAGGAAGATGGAAGAAAGTTTGAGAAATGTTTGCAAACCCTGGCAAAAACACAAACCGTTCTAGGTGCCAGAAATGAAAACAACTAAATAACCATCTGGAAATAATAGCAGCAGTTTCACAGCAATAAAAAAGCATAACTTATAATAGTCATAGCATGGCTGAAGATGCTTATATTTTCTCTATTAAAATACCAATTTCTGAACCATGTGTAGGGAAGTTGTGCTGCAATTTGACAGGTTGTGCTGCCCCGGAAAATTTTGCCATCAAACGTATCTTAGAAAGCCGATGGATGACTCTTGTCTGGAGACATTACCTCCATTTCTGTCCATCAGTAATGGACAGCAGGTACCTGTGAGAGATGGTATAACAGCTTCTTAGCTGTACTGTGATGTCTATAGTTTCTGCAGCACAGATGCGGGCTCTGTGTTTGACCTTCAGAGTCCTGAGATAGCGTGTTTCCTGCTATTGGCAGGAGGTGACACAATCAGACTCAGTTTGAACACTTTACATCAGCCCCTGATGGGACTTTAAGGCATTCAGGCCATGATGAGCGCTTGAAAGACAGGCCTTGGATGTAGCACTCCGGCCTGAAGGGAGAAGAAGTGTTTTTGGGGAGGAGGCACAATCTCCAGTGGCTCTGGGTGCTCTGTATGCTGAGCCCACATTGGCAATCCTCTGTATTTTACTGTGGAGACTGTCTTTGTATTTAACATGCATTTAAAGAACTGTAACAGTAAATAAAGTCTATGATCAGATCTATTCACTATGTCAGCTTAATGACTTTTTTTACTTTAGAAGCAAATTCACTCTGCAACATGAACTTTTCTTGGGTGACAAGCCTTAAGCTTCTGCCGTGACAATGGACAGAGCCATTCCCAGCCCCGTGGTGTGAACCCATCCAGTGGGGTTACTTGCAGTGGGTCCCTTCTCTTAGCTCCCAGCACAGGTCTACAAGCATTTTCTGTTCGGAGGAGTGGGACATACAGTGTAGTGATGGGAACATGGGGACAATGTCACATGTGAGACTTATCTCAAGCCAGTGTTGTCGCCAGATGTGGAGGTACTCCTCACAGGGAGAAGGTCCTGTAAGACACAGAGAGGTGTCCAGAGGGAAAACCTTTCTATGCAAGAAATCTCTTTAAAATAAAGCAGTTCTTTAAGCTAAAATAGAAGAGCATATAGACTTTTTGGACACTAGGAGTGCTACTTGGTGACAAATTTGGTACTTGCTCCTCCAGCCTGTCATTTAAAATATTTTAGCCTAGATTCTCACCTTACCCACTCTGTCTTTTTATTTTAGGAAGAAGAGATTCCCTCCCTGCAGAGTTGCCACTAACCAGAGGACAAAACACCAGACAGCATGACACTTGTGCCTCTCTGTCACAGGTATGAGGAAAGAGGGAACTGTTACTAATGGAAGTTTAATTCGTAATATGTGATCTACCCATCCAGCACTCTTGCAGATTGAAGAACAGGTGTATTTATAATGCTGGAAAGGAGCCATGCTAGGGATGATAGATACATTATCAGAATTAGAAACAAGAATAACTTTAGTAGAATGAAATAATAATAATACTTGCAGTTTAAACAGGGACATCAGCTCCATCCAGGCATCCCAGAGAAAATACGTAGTATGCAACATATAATTCTGCACTAAGGAGTTCAGGGGGGAATTCCTCATACTTCCATCTCCAATTCTGGAGCCTTTGGGAAGCACACTCTTTTCTCCACTGAGGGAAAAAATTCCTGTCTTTAGAACTTGCACACTTAGTGACGCCACTTGTTTCACAGAGTGGATGTAAATGAGAGCACAGGTTGCCTGTCTCTCTCATGAATTCGTCTTGAGAATTCAAGTATGTGAGTGTGCTTAAGTCAACTGTTTTCTTGATCTGTTTTCAGATCATGACCCTCTTGTCCTTTCTGCATTACTAACTGGAGCAGGGTGGGGTGAGGATCTAGCTGGACCAAGAGTACTATGAACACGGTACTTCTGCGGGGAGTCACGAGTGGGAAAAGTTCAGTCACTGATCTGATTTCCAGAAGTGAGCAGATTAGATAGATAGAAGGCAAGACTGTTTCCTTAAGACTGACATTTTCAAGTAGATGGGTGCGTTCTGAAATGAATGGCAATCACTTAATCTGCTCCTACCTATGGTTTGTCTCAGGGCATTTGTCAGTGTTATCTGAGATGGACTGGTGGGCAGATTTGTATGGCACAGCTTGATGCTGAGAGTCCGTTTAGGTTTTCATCATTTATACTCTTTGGCGATTCACTGCCATTCAAAAGTCAGATGGTGCCAAAAAAAAAAAAAGTTCCTCAATTTCCTGACCTCTACTGAAGTCCTAAATATCGTTGCTGTATGTTTCCAAACAGGTCCCCAGCTCCTAGGTCTTTTTTTTTTTTTTGTCCTCAGACAAGCTACCTGATCATGAGTAAGATCCCTGTTTTGGGCATGCTTGAGTGCACATTGCACTGTAGGTCTTAAATTCAGGCCTTACGTACCAAACACTCCATTCTTCCCTCTGATTCTGAAGCTAGCAGGAGGGGAATGGTTGATTGTTTCCTGGGGTTTGTAGAGCTCCTGGTGAGGAGCGGAAAGGCATTCATTTAGCTCAGGACAAGTTGGTGGGCCTCTGGGTAGTTTTGATAATAGATGGAGATGCACAGAGTCAGATGGGTTCTTGTCCTCAGCAGTAATAGCTGACAATAATGGGTGGGGATTTTTAACCCCATTCTAGTTATTTTTTTTATAATACCATGAAGAACTATTACAAAATAATGTCTCTGAAAGAATGCAAGTTAGTAAAAGTATAAACGCACAGGTGGAAGCATTGATCTACAAGGTGAATTACAGTATCATTAAAAAATCAATATGTATTTGAAACTGCAAAATGTCAGTAGTTTGGCGTCACTCTGAAGAGTTAATAGCACTTTTCAAAGCATCCAGACTATTCAAGTAGAAGACAAAATGCCACTGTGTGAGGTGTTAAATTACAGGGCATCTCACTTTCCTGATCCCCGGTAACGGAATATGGAGCTGTTCAACTCTAGGCAGCTTTGGGATCTACTAATGTGATTGAGAGTTATGACCACCCCCTGTGAAATGGTGTAAGTCCTGCCTTCCAGGTGAGAGATCTCTGCCTCTCCCTTCCTCCCTCAGTATACCTCTCATTATAATCAGGTTTGGGAACTGTGGATTAGGGGAGTATAGGAATGCCTCCCCAGCACCGTCAGAGGCTGTGCAGAGCCTGCTGCCACACCAGGAACGAGAAAGGGCACAAGGAGGTTATGCAAACCGGATGGAAATATTTCCTACCTGGGGAGATCTGAAAGGATCACCGTGTACCAACACTTTCAATAGTTCTGAAAATGCTTTTTAAATACTGAGGCTATGCAGTCTCATTGCACTGAGTGACTAAAGCCTAAGCAAGCGCGCTGCTTACACTGTGTGGAGATGAAACCACCCTACAGCGCGCTTTCTTCCTGACAGCATGGGAGAGGTGTTGTCACTGTCTTGCTGCATCTGTTGGCATTATATTTGGCATGTCTTTATTTGCAGTGGCTGCTCTGTGGATGGATACATGATATCTATCTACAGAGCTGCCAATCAATAACTTCTACCAATAGTCACTTAATTTTTAGAGTAGAGAACAATCACACTGCACCAGGAGATAAGGGCAAGTCAGCAGATCAGACAGCTTGGTGTGTTTGCTATTACCTCTCTGTAAGTGCCGTTCTGTGGCACTCCAGTGGGCTCACGCCTGTACCATCTGTGTTGCAGAAAGACACACATCTCCGAACAGTTCACTTGTTCTGCCAGGTACCAAACTGCCACCTTTTGTAGAGAAACAAAACTCTTCCTGCCAGCCATGTTACTGTGCCTCCCGCCCTGTCCCTTACAGAGCAGCTGGCCCTTGCTGCTTCCTGACCCAAGCAGAAGGGCTGAAGGACCATCACAGTCCATCTTTAGGGCTAAGAGTTATGCTTTTACAAACGTCAGCACCGGAAAGAAATTATTCTCTATCAGTGAAGTATAAATGTGAGGATGACATGAAATATTCAGATGACTCCCCCCTGCTCACAAACCATTGCAGGCTGAGGACGCATCTAGCTGTTGGAACAACAGGGTTCCTGTCACACAAGCGCTAATTGCTCTGCGATCTGCCAACTAGTGTCTGTGCCTCATGCCTCGGTGGATGAGGTGTTTGTGTTTGCAGAGGCGGCTCGTGGGTGCTCCGTCCCCCAGGAGGCTGCCTGGACTTGAGCACCCCATGCTACATCTGGATTCTAAGGCTGGCGTACGCCGTTGGGGTTTCTGCGCTCAGCAGGGTGGTGACTTACCGCAATGCCTGCAGGAAGGCTTGTAGAGCAAAACCAGATTTACAATTGCAGCATCCTCTGAACTTGCCATCAGCCAGGCACTGTCCAGGAGCACTGCACGTGACTTTGGAGAGCTGTTGATGTGGAGCAGGTAAAGATGAGGCTCTGTAACATATTCTGTGGCTAGAAGCTGTGACCCATGTGTCTCCACTTGTCAACTTTTGGTCTGACTCCTCTTAATTGTAAAGTGGAAATGGATTGTGCTTCTGTGGATTCACAGTTTCTCATTGCTGGCTGCCTGTTATCTGGCAGACTGCTGGTCAAAGTTTGACAGCTGAGGAAAAAGAGAGAAATTTAACGATTCTTTAGGTAAAGCAAGAAAACAAAAATCAAATATATAGTTCAACCGTCACAACTGCAGCTGTGCTGGGTTCTCTTCCAGCTCAGGCAGGAAAAAGCTGTTCACCTGCGAGTGTGTGGAAGTAGCTAGAGGCACGCAATTTCAGTCTGCCTTTACAGCCAATTCCTGAAAGTCTGTCCAGTGGCATCCCCGCGTATGGTCCGTCAGCCAGCCCAGCAGGTGTGTGAATGCTGCTTGTCTCCTCTGTCACCTACAGCTTGGCGCAGTGAGCAGCGCAGCGGGAGCTCATCAGGAGCCTGCTGCTTGGCCTTTGTTAGTGTTTCTTGTTGGGTGACAGGGGACATAAATAACAGGCAGAAGGGATGCAGACAGGGGCAATGACCTTGGCAGGCTGTTTTCCCAAGAGGCCTGGAGCCAGCCTCTGCTCTCAGACACTCACCATTTCCAGTGGGATCAACAGTGAAAGCTAACAGTAAGGAAGAGCTCCACATAGCAAATGCACTGCCTCGGTCAGAGCGAAACAGCAGCTAAATTTGATATTCAGCTTGCCAAATTACTTCAGATGAAAGTCATTGTGCAACCGTGCACAGCCTCAGCAGTGGTGCTGCAGGTGAATTTGAGTCACTCGATAAGTGCTCCACAAGTCTATCTATTTTTTATATTTTGGGAACCTTATTCCTAAATTGCCTTACTGTGTGGGTTGTATGCTTCTTGTTTTGGGTGCGTACTTTGTAATTGGGAGTGAAGGGCCAGAGTCCTGGCTCTTAACTGAAGGCAGGTGGCACTTTTGGTTGTTGCCTTTGAAATTTTCTCGGAGTAGGATAGTGTTTCCGCGTGCAGCTATTCAGTGTTGTTTGGAAGGGAGGCAAATGCTGCCACATACCAGTGGTGAGTGTAATAACACCTCTGAATAGGGACTAGACTCAAGTTAATTTCTCCTCCCTTTTTCATTTCAGGCTCATTCATACTGCTCCAGGGCTTCTCCTATAAACTTCTAGCTGTTCTTTCTAGAAAAGCCTTTTGAACAACTGAGTGTCATAGCCACACATGCATACTTGCAGTTCAAATGCCGTGGGACAGATATTCATATCAATAGTGTTTGTGCATTCATCCCTCATGAGAACTAACATCGCGTGGCCTACCCGAATCATCCCAAACAATCAAATTGGCTTGATCTGTAAAAATCGCATACTCAGTGTGGTTCATAACTAAAGGATAGATGTTTGAAAGTAGCTCCCACGAAGCCTGTGGTGAGACGTGTTGCAGAGGAAGGGCAATACAGGGTGGATGTGCTGGGTAGAGAGCACAACCTCCTGAGTGCAGCCTGAGTCCCCGTGAGGAAGTGGAAGCATGCCAACCAAATCAGGAATGTTTAATTTACTGTGCCATGGTATGCATCAGACTTGGAATTCTGCTTCTTTTTGCAATAAGTCACACATGATTACTTAGCTTCAACTGTTACCGCTTGGACTGGGCTTGTCCTGGGTGGCTCAGTACATACAGCTACGTTATGGTGCTTCCCGAGGGAGCTTTCATTAAAAACCAAGTGCAGGCAGGACGCATAAAGGTGCCAAAAGAAGTATAGGAACTATAACTCAGGATGGACTAAGGAAAATAACTGGAGGGGCTTAGGTAAAAAAGCAGCCATGCTGCAGCCTTCCCACCCACATGAGCTTGAAATGTGGATGTGCAGTCAGGCTGCCCTGCCTGGCCCTTCCCCTTCCCAGCTGTGCAGAAAGGGAACGTCCTGAGGAAGTTTAGGAACTGAAGTTTAAAGTGGCTTCCTGCTTTGTTTTAAAGCAGTGAGTCCTGTTCTCAGCTAAGGGTGAGCAGGGAGGCTGCCAGAGCAGTTCAGTTTGTAGAATCCCATCTACCACACTTGGCTCAGTATCTGTTCTGGTGCTTCCGTGTTGCTGCAGGTACATCTTCCCTTCACTCTGTGTTTGACGGAACCGGCCACTAATTTTTCCAGAACCAGCATTTTGAAAGAGTGAAGGGGATTAAAAGGAAAGACTTGTAGTTTTCTTCTTTCAGAACCTGGCAGCCAGCTGGCTCACCACTACTGAAAGCAATGAAATTGTGCCCTGCATCTGCGCTGAGCTCTGAGCACTAATTCCCTTTCCCCACTGACATCATTACGCTCATTTGCTAAAATCTTCTTAGGGCCAAGAGGTACCCAGGGCCCAGAAGGGTGCCTGCTCCCTGCCAGCCCTCCCAGGCCCTTTGCAGGCAGTTTGCAGCCAGGGCTAGTGCCAGGCGGTTAAACAGCAGCGTGATGCGGATACGGGGAACAGGAATCTGCGCTTCCTTCCATTGCTGAGCCTGTACGGGCAGGGATTACTGGGGGGAACTTGGGAGTGGGAAGGCTGCTCTCAGATGTGGAGATGGGGGATTTCTGGGAGAGGGCAGGGAGAGATCCATTTAGCTGGGTCAGTCCTGTGTTTGCCCTTGCTGTAGGAAGCATTCCATAGTGTCTCCCTCTGTGACCTCCCAGGGTGGCAGTGCAGCTACCACAGGCGATGGGATACCCGAAGAGTGCCCAGTGGTGCACAGAAATGAGTGTTGGCATGTTTTGCTTCCCCAGAGTGCCCAGTCTCACTTCTGTGAAGCTCCTGCTTAACTCTAGTTGGATGGTGAGTACTGAGGCATTGCAGGCATGGATAAGGGGCAGAGGACAGGAACAGGGCAAAGAGCTTTCTTAGATGTCCCACTAGTAATGTCCTCTTTCTCTACCAAACACAAAGCTTTCCTAAGTCCCGCTGTCCTCATTCTTTCACTCGGTCAGCTTGGCTGCAGGCAGGGTAAACAGGGAACAGTTTGGATCCTTTTGAATTCCTTAGGCTTTCTAGTCAGAGATTCACTGACGAAACTCATACCGTGAGCCACTGGAATTGTCTTTTACCTGCTATTCCACCCTCCCTTCACTGGCAACTTTCCTACACAGATTGACTCCTTGGGGGCCTCTTCCTCCCTATTTGGGGTTCCTTGCAGCCCAAGGGCTGCTCCGATCTCTCTGCTCTGAGCAGGCCTACCTGGAGCAGGTCTCCAGGATCGTTTCAGCTCCAGCAATACATTTATGAATAGAAAAGCCGAAGTACAAGTGAGAGATGGGAGATGGGTTTCATTCTCCGCCATACACTGCAACCAATTTGCTGCCAATTTGTCTCTCCCTTTTGGACTGGGTGAGGTTCTGCACCCTGTGCGGTGCCGTGTCCCCAAGTCCTTGTGCTAACTGGCAACTGCACTCCACCTGCCCGCCCTGTGCTCCTTTTTCTGTGTTCACAAATGAACCAGGAAGACAGGATGTTCATGGCCAATCTCTGAGCTCAAAGGGATGTGCTGTGGCAGATGATCCGTTATGAAATATTTGCCTGGCACTAATGGGAACATAGCAGCCATGAACGGATAAATACGCCCTCTCCAGGAAAAATCCTTAATGGAGATGCAAGGGAAGTCATCCATCCTTCTTAATGTTTAAAATAAAAACTGCCTGCTTGTTAGCTGTGATTTATTGGTTTTGCTTCGGTCCTACAAATGGAATGGACTTGGAAGGTTAAGCCCAGATGAGCTCATGCTGTTCAGCTGGATGATATTAGGAGTTAATCCCTTTGCGTGGTTCCACGTTCTGTAATACCTCTCAAGCCTGGTGATTGCAGCTGTATTTTAAAAGCTTTTTTAAAAAGATAATCTGTTGAAAATGTGAAGCGGGTAGAAATAAAAAATATTCTCTTCTCTCCATAGAAAAGACACAGTATTTGTTTCTGTGTTTAAACTTTTCTTTGAACTGGCTTGCAAAACAAATTCAGGATTGATTACAGCCTTCCAGCGATGACTTGTAAATTCAAATCTATTATAGAGTTGTAACCGGTAATGTTTCCCACAACTGCTGCAAGTAATTAAAGGTCTCCCTTGCAATTTTAATAACCTGCTTGTTTCCTGGCTCCTAAATAATTCTTTTGTTCCATGTGGGTTTTTCTTTGCTTTGTGTCGCTGCACTGAAAATGGCTGGTTTCTGGGAGCCCATGAACTGCTATGTGTGTTAACTGTAGCTTATCAGCCAGGTAATTTTATAGCCTTCTGGCTATGAGATAATTAAATAGATGTATAACAAATCTACCCTGTCGACTGAAACTCCAGGCGTGTGCTTGGTTGACCTAGGGGTCCCAGCAAGGGCTATTTATTTGATTCCCATGCTAACTGAATGTTTCAGGGATTTGCTACTTACGTGAAATCCTTGTACCAGGTTTCTGAGCCATCTACCATACAGCTGATCCACTCATCCAGGTTAACCTTCTTGTTTCCATCTGATTCACGGGACTCAGAGGATCGAGAGTGGATTGCAAATAACAGACTTGCTCCTTTTGAAGAACTGTGGGAACGCTGCAATGCCCCAAGTGTTTGCAACATGCCTCTGAGCTAAATATCAATTAAAATAAGCTTACTTTTGAAAGGATGCCAGAGTATTGCTAACTCTGGCTCTCTTTTTAATTCTCATGAGTTTTATTTACAGCTTCTGTGTAAAAAAGTCCATATGGTTGCAGAGAAACATGAGCTGTGCAAATCCTAGTAACCTGAAAATCAGAACGCAATAAAGGGTTGAGTATAGGTAAGCGTGCCTGCCCTTTTAAGGTGTGAGTTAAAACGCAAAACTCTGTCGAACGTTGCGGTTTAGATGGCTGGCCTTGCTCTGGGCTGTCAGGGCCAAGGAGAGCTAGTCAGCAGCTCTTTCTCCCCTCTAATAGTATTTAACATATCAGCTGTTACTCTAAGCTCCTTGTGGGCACATGCTCTGTGTGAAGAAATGAGCTCTGCAGGCACACTGCAGGAGGGCTGTTTTCAAGATCTGTGTGATCTATAAGTCAATCAAGTAATTCTGAGGGCCTGACTTTCAATTTAGGAACGCTTAGGCTTGCCAGGGCCAGGAATGAAGCAGAAAGTAACAGAAATGGTGTTTAGAACTAAGGGATAGAGGAGAAATAGACTGGAGGATGAAAAAGCACAGTATTCTTATGCCAGTCATACTTTTCAATTGCTATTTTTTCATGTTTCCTTCATTCCTTTCCCACTCCATCCTCTGCTATCCTTTTCTGCTTCTCACCTGCTTAGGTCCAAATACACAGTGCTAGGAAACATTGGTCCATCTTTTTATGTGCAGAAATGTGTAGAAGAGATTAGAGTTTAAGGGACCTCGGTTCTGGGGTGGAATTTGTGTGACTAAAATACATTAACAGTACCAAGATTTGGCCAAGACTATAATAATGGCTTTTCTGGTGTTGAAGAAGAGTTGGTCTCAAAGTTCAGGAATCTGACTCAAAAGGGAGGTCATCTGTGCTAAACATGAGACTTTGCCTTATTGCTTGATTGGAATAGTTCGCAAAGTTTAATCTTTCAGTTTGTCCTCTCTCGTGTAGGCTAAAAAGCTTCCTCATTAAGGCTGAACTTAGACTTGAAAAATATTTCAGGTGCCTGGAGCACCTCCTCCCCTCCTTCTCCACTGACCTGGGTGTCTGCAGAGTTCTCTCTCTCTCACTCCTCTCTTCAGTTGAAGTTGCACAGTTTTGGTTCCCTCCCATCCCCTGCTCCAGTATGTTATCCCAGGGGCGCTACCACCGTCGCTGACGGGCTCAGCCTTGGCCAGCAGTGGGTCTGTCTTGGAGCCGGCTGGAATGGGCTCTGACATAGGGGAGGCTTCTGGCAGCTTCTCACAGAAGCCACCCCTGTGCCCCCTGCTACCAAAACCTTGCCACGCAAACCCAGTACAAGCAGCATACAAATACCTACAGAGAAGAGATCTGCAAACTTCTGGAGCTGTAAATTGGAAATACTGTCCTTATGTACTGTATGACAGCTAATAGTTTGTGAATTGCTTTACATGAGCATGGCTAAAGTCTGCTTAGTTTTCCTATGCAGCAATATGAGCTGTGAGCCTAAATTAGACTGTGTTAAATGTTTGTCAGGCATGTTATCCACACTAGTAGTAGCCAGGTTGTTTTTAGCAGGCTCTTCTGCGGAGCACCTGCATGTCACCACCCTAACAAGCAGCTCACCAGCTTGCTGTTCTTACCTCATATTATAGCTTACATTGCCCCAAAACTACTGTCAAAATCAAGTCAAGGAGATGAGAATCCAACCCCTATACTGTGCTGGCAGGACGGGTAGCTGGAATCTAGTTCACCAGCACTGTGCACCTAACTGCGTGGCTGTGTAAAAGCTCCTAGGAAGTATGGAATGTGTAGCTGAAGGGTCCCTGCTGTTGTACTTTTAGTTAAACTTGGAGCTGCGGGAGGTACTGCTGCCTGCAGAGCACTCCGCACATCAGCTCCTATTTCAGGCTCCAGCCATGCTTGGAGAGGGACGGGGGAGTTCTCCAGAGCTGCAACCTTCAGGAGGTACCTTCCCCTCCCCTGGGCCTCAGGTAATGCACCTGGATATTAAATGTGTTGCGTTTAAGAGGAGTGAAAACAGAGAAGCACAATCTGGAAAAGGAAGCAGAACTTTCTGCCTGCCCAGCTCATGGAAATGATGTGTGTGTTATTCAACAGGAGGGGATTTTCACTTGAAGAATCAGTGGGAAAGTGCTTCAGCACACTCTGCCAGGACAAGGTGTGGATAATGAAGATTTTTCAGCTCTTGCTGGCCACATCTGTGGTTTCTGTTATGTTCTGAAGTGTGGACTCTTCACTGCAATATTTGCAAAAGGGAAGGAAGGAATAAACTTAGAGAATCAAAGCATATTTGTAATACTGGAAATCTAGGTGTATTCTGTGTACTTTTTAAAATGTGAGAAAGCAAGAGTGATGATACAGAGGTTCAGAGCTGGAGGTCTTACTTCAGCCGTCATGCATGTGGGCTGCAGTGGTAGTTAAATAGTTTTTTAGAAGTCCTTCTATAAACGTGGTTGGATAATGGCCCCTTCAAAGGAAGTCGTGTTCCTCTAATTTGCCGAACTTCAAGTACACCAACAAAACCGTGGACAAAGGCATACTTTGCTTGTGATCTCAAAAAAACATCTGTTGCCAACACCACTCTTAAGAGCTTATTAAAGTACTAAGCTAGTCTGGATTAAAGCAACGTCCTGGTTTACATACAGGTTAAAAGGCAAAGTGATGAAAAGCTGTTTAGTTAAATTACAGCACAAAGCTGTGTTAATTATGACGTACCTCAAAATTTTGTAAAGACCCAGATTACATCGCACAGTACGCGAGGAACAGTGGGTTTTTGAGGTTAGGCGAGATGGAGAGGATAGCAACTCTAAGGAGCTTCCAGATTTCAGTGCTTTCCCAGGCAAATTATATAGCGTTTATTGATTCTGTATTGAATGCCAGCGGGAAGAATTAATTAATTTAAACCAAGAGTGCTGAAGAGCTGTTAACTGATTAAGGAATGACTTGGGAAAAGGTTTGGATGTTGTTGATGTGCATTGCTCAGCAAACTTTGTGTGACAGGTCAAAAAACCCCCGAGCGAGTAGCCTATACGGGCCAGAGAACAGGGCTGAATGCATGCCAGGGCATGTGAGTGCTCTTACCCGATGCTGTGCTTGGTCTTCAACAGCGTGGGAGGTGCATTAGAAACCAGGGACGTAAGCTGGAAAGGAGATCCAGAAGCTCTCACAATTCACCTGTTATTGAAACAGGCTTTTTTAAGGAGATTAACTATAGTTAGGAAGAGTATTTTTCTAGCTCTCTACTGTTTTTATTTTATTATAATCTGGTTTCTTGCCTGAATATGCCATAGCACAGCACAGATGTGACTTGGGGCTGGCAATCACCCCGGGAAGTTTAAGTGGCTGTGTTGCAATTAAATAGAGATCAAATAGCCCAGAGAAGGATGAGCATAGCTCCTCTGTCTGAGCCCTGGCTGTATTTCAGCCAGGCTCACGGAGGCCTGGCCTGCAGTGCTTGTCTGCTCCCCTGGTCCCCGGTACATGCGTGGGACAGAGCCACCCCAGAGGGCATGAGGAGAGCTGGTGTGTTGTTCCTGCTGAGCCAGGCTTGGTCACCTCCTCGAGTACACAGCAGTAGCAGGAAGAGAGGGAACTGCTTGGCTGGGCTGGCACTTCCTGAGCTGCCTTAGCCATATTCCTGCTGGCAGTCCTTCTAGACACTTCTAGGTGGGTGATGCCCAGTACCCACTTTCCTTTATTCCTTCTTTCCCCGACACCTTCAAAGATGAAATGGGAAAGATTAGGAACTTTTACTTAGAGGGCCTTGTCCTTCCAAATTCTGGCATACCATGCTGGGAGGGAAAACCAAGATCCTTCATGTGGAGGATCACATGAGGTCTGGAAGGCTAACGGTTACCTGTGGTGCTCAGAAAGCTTTCCATTGTCTGGGGATAAAGGGTGAAAAAGAAGAATAAGGTTTTGTAGCTGGCACAGGCTGTGACAGCTGGCACCTTGCTGATGGCTGGAGCTTCTCTCCTATTGCCCGAGACTTGTTTCGGGCATGTTGCTGGCTCTGGGATCCCTGTGGATCCTGGCAAAGGCAGCACCTTTCCAAGGTGCCACCTAAGAGCCCAGTGCAGCAGTGGTTGCTTTGGGCTTCAATTACTGCGAAGGTCACGAGTTTGTTACAAAATGCTGGCCGTGACTGTGTACAGGATGGCTCACAAAGTTGTACACAGAGCAAACCCCAAATCTTTGAGGTTTTACCCTAATCATGAGGTCAAAGTTAAAAACTGCTCTCTGACAGGGCTAGACCACAGTCTAACGTACTTGGCAGTAACGTACTTCCCTGATGTGGTTAGGAAGAAGCAGTAAGCAAGGCTGGTCTTTTTTGTGTTAAATCTCCCCATGACACTGTCCTTTTCCTCTTTCCCCATCTCTGTGCTGATGGTTAACTCTTGGTGAAGTGTTTTGGCTTTGCTTTTACGAGCCGGGGACAAACAGTGAAGTGCATGTCGTATCACTGAGTAGACCAAGCTTTTTGGTACCGTTGCACAGTGACAGGTTTCCCAGGCCACATCCTGACCTGGGGCAGGCCTGGGAGTGCACACGCACACTTCAGACTTCTGCTTGGCTTTCGTTAACGTGACACGAGTGTCCAACAGCTTTGCTGCTTCTTGTGAGCCTGCAGCGCTTTTTCCTGAAGCAGGAAAGAAAATGCAAGAGGAGAGGTCCGCCCTGCCCCTCACTCGCTTGTGCCGGGGATGGTAATTTCAAGAGGAAAGCAGACACTTCTGCGGTGTGGGCTGCCAGGGCCAGCGGTGGGGTTGCACTGGAGCCCTGGATCAGGAGCTGAGCCTGGTAAATGTGTTGCTCATGAGTGAAGCCAGTCAACCTAGCAGTTTGTTGGGAGAGGTTAAGCCTAAGACAGACGGATTAATACACCCTGCAGGAAGGCTTCTTCCTGCGCTTGAGGAGCAGCAGTGAAATTTGAGCAGAGCACAGGCTGAGAGCAGTTTCTCAGAATTTACCTGGATCATATTCCTGTGACGCATTAAATCCTGCTGCATTAGGGATAACTATTCAGTCAGCTCGTAGCTATGGATGGAGGGGATGGATGGATGCTCCTGGCATCTGATGGCAAAACCTGGAGCCATCGTACACTGTCGAGTCAGCCCGTATACCAGCCTGGTGTGTCCTGAGCCTGAGCACAGCGGAGGGCAGAGCAGCGGGCCTCCGAGAGAGCAGCCGGGGCTGCAAATCACTGCACAGCAGGGCCCTGCTCAAAGGTGGCCCGTGATGGAGAGCTTGCTCCAAGGAAAGCACTTCCCGGGTGGCAGGGAGAGCCTGGAGGCAGGAGCGCCTGCCTGCTCAGTCATCTTCGGCATCTCCAGCTGTAGGCAGTACAGTTCACAGCAGGAAATCTTCATACATAATAGCTACTGCAAAATTTCTTGCTTAAAGGTTTCCCTGTCGAAAGGGAGAAGAAGGGAAGATTGGGTTATGATGTGATTCGCATACATTCCTTCTTGAGTAGGAGGAGGAAGGAGCAGACAAAAACCTGCCGCTTTCCCCGTTCCTTCCAGGTGACTAAGCAGCAATTTTATTTGTAACAAAAGCGAATGATAGGCAAGTGAACAGAGCTGATGGTACCTCTGAGGGCGCTTCTGTTGCTTCCTGCGCTGTGAAAATCTGCTTAGGCTCTGAGAGATGCATTGCATCGCGTCGTATTGATTTTTCTACTTCGGGTTGAGTGTGCTTGTTAGCTTTCTCCCCTGTGACAGATTAGGTCGTCTCTGCTGAAGGTCACCGATGGGGGGTTCGGCATCTTTTTTCGCTGCTGGAGGCTGGGGTTTTGGCTTCCCTGTCCCTGCGTGTTTTGGCCAGCAGAGGGTACTCGATGAAAGGTTAATGCTGAAACAAGTTGTCTTTCGCTGTCAGGCTGAGCTCAAAGTTGAGAACAAAAGCTGCCCTTCTGATAAGACAGGCCCGTAACAGACAAACCGCCAGTGATTAGAAACGCTCATATCCTCAAACTGCCTTTCTACGCAAATTTGGTTTGCTTTATGATTAAAACGTTTGAATTTGAAACTTGCCGGTCATGTGAATGACTGCTGGCTTTATTCAGTATCCAGTCAGCAATGCGTCTTGCTTCACATCCTTGGTGGCATCTTTTGTAGAAATGAATAAATGCTAATAATTATGCTTTTAGTAAAAACAAAGGCATAAAAGCAGTCACGAAGGGATTTCGTTACTAAAAACCCCCCGGAATTTACTTTAAAGACTATCTAAAGCTAGTGCTTGAAAGCATCAATAAAACGTGCTTATCCTGTACAAATAACATGGAACTTGCACTCACTGTGAGTGAGAAGGGCTGCTGTGCTCCTGTGCCACCCATACTGCATCCCTTCTCGGCACCCTCGCCGTGCATGCCTGGGGCAGCGTGGAACGCGTTCAGCACGGCGTGTCGGTGCGGGGATGAGCACAAGGCTGCAGGCACCAAGTCTGCCCGTTTTGGCTCATTCTGTGACATCCTTCGTGGCTTTTAGTTTATTCCCCTCTGCAAAACAAGGTTAATACTTGAATATTGCTCTGCAAAGTTGGGACCTGCGTTCATATTTTCAAGAAAATATGTTATTGCTATTTTGTTAACTTCTCCAGTCCAATGTTGTGTTCCCATGTGGGAGGCACTACATGTGGAAAAGTGAAATACAACTGTCACCAGGAGAAAAACAGGACTTTCAGAAAGCGTTGTTAGGAAAAAAAAAAGCCAGGTTAGGAAGAAATTATGGTGGCGGTTTTCAGCTGGAATTCCAAAACAATTGTATGTTACATCTGGGCAATAGTTTCTTCCATCTAGTGTTAGAATGATGTTTTGTAGGTATATTTCATATATATATGCATTTATCCTTTTGTCTTTGTGTTTTGTACACAGAATGCTAATAGTAAAACTGATAATCAAGCATTTATCAGGAAATGCAATTTAAGATTGCACCTACCCATGATGTCCACCTGCTTCTCCAATCTCTGCCTGCTTTCCCCTTTGCTGCTGTGATGTGACAACTCTCTGTCCCTGCTCTCTGCAGTCCCTTTCCTCCCAGCCTGGCCCTCGTGCTCTCTTCATTCTCTAGTAATTCTCTCCGTGCTGCTAAAGCCTCTCAGACCCCACAGAGCTCATAGCAAGCACACCCTCTTCATCCCTCTGGGTCAGACAGCTGCCTTCCACATCCCTCCCTATGCTCTTCCTCCCCAAACCTGGTCTTCAGTTTCTGTGAGGCTGCCATTGTCCAGCCCTTTGTCTGCCCTTCAGCAATGGCTGCTGGAAGATCTTTCACCAATGGGTCTGAGAGGCTGCTGGCAAGATCACAGGAGTTTTGATCCCATTTTCTTCCTCCTCTACAGCCTAGCTGCAGGCAATCTTGCCTGCGAAGCCCCAGGCAACCACTATCTTTCCTCACACACACATCCTTCTCCTGTTTTGCCCTCCCTCCAAATGAAAGCCTTGGTCAGTCTTGCTGGCATCATGTCAGTGCCCACCTTAGCACAGCTTTTGAGCTTTTTCTTTCTGACTGCTGCAGGTATCACCACTGCCTTGCTGTGAGTCAGGGTGATATCCATTGTGTGGGTACCATCTAGACCTCTACAAATGTCCCTGTGTCCAAAGGGGGTCTGTATTTCAAAGCTGACCTTGAATGGAAGCTGCCAAGTACACAGTCCTTCCCTTCCACCCACACTACACTTCCTGCTCAGGCTGTAACCCTTTCCCATCTCTGTTACTGCAGTATGCTCCTCTCCATCCTTAGCAAACCTTCCTGCATCCTCGTGGCATGCCGAGGCAAGGACTTTGTCTTGGTTTAAGTCTGTTTTGAGCTTCCCATCTTTCACCCCTCTCTGTTGTAGCGCACGAGATGCTATTGATCTCTCCGTGGACTGCTTTCACAGTCTAGTGCCTCTGACCCCTTGCAGTGAGATGTCAAACCTTGCTTCTCTCTGGCCCGCAACAACAGCCTTCACCATCCCTTTGGCTGCAAAGGTCTCATTATGTTTTATTTCAGTGCAACAGATTTCTTAAATTCCTCTGGGCTTCCCATAGCAAATATTAGCACAAATTCTACTAAAAATGCGCATGTGAATCTCCATCTGAATCTCTTCCAAACTGTCCTCTTTCTCGGCAACAGATGAAGAGGTTTGAGTTAGGTGATGCGGCTGTGGTGCTGAGATCACGGGCTGTCACAATGAGCAGTGCTGGTTTATTGGGTTTGCACTCCTATGCTTACCTCTGTCACTTATGCTTTGTTTTGTATGAGATTTAAGGCTCTGACAGACAGAAAGGCTTAACGTTTTCTGGCTGCATTATACCTCCTTCTAACCGATAGCTAGAAAACACAAGAGTAATGGACATAATGAACCTCACTACTGTTGATAAAATGAGCATCTAACAAGAGTGGAGGGGTTTACCATATAAACCTCCACAGCCATGACTACCTCTGCTTCCTTGCAGCATAACCTCCCTGGAGATGATGCATCAAGGAAAGAATTGGGAAGATTATCTACACCACCTTGCATCACCGCCTGGGACAGAATGGCCCTGTGTTTGAAAAGTGAGCATTAACGGAGTGAAGGGTAAAAATGGAGTGCTTGCCTTGGGAAACAGCACCATTATGCTTTGTTCTGACTCTGAATGCAGAGATGCTTAGCTTCGTATAAACCCACTTGCAGAGCTGGGGCCTTGAGTCACCGAGTGATGTTTAGATATTAATAGTACTGCTGTATTATGTATTAAGCTGTGACATACCTCCTTAAGGACTTGTGCTGTTTTTGAGAATAATTCTTGAATTCCCTGGGTTTATTTGCCTTTTTAAGAGCTTTCTCCGGAGATCTCTATACAACCCAAATCTTTAAGTGCATATTAGGAGCTTCAGTAATTTTTAAACCTGTTTTCACTCAGTTATTTGTGCTGAGTGTTCACTACTGCCCTTGAATGCTCAGCATCCTGAGCAGGTCAGATGGATTCTTCTAACTCTTAGATTTTTCAAAGCTTTACGTGGCATTTAAGCCACATGATTCTCTCTAAAATCAGTAAGAGCTGTATGACTGCAATTCTGTGTAATATGCTGAAAGTGTAACGGTAGCTATCATTTAATACTTCAGTGATATTTTTCTGCCTTTGAATCTTGGGAGCAGATGCAGGTTAATTAAACTATAAACTGAGCTTGCAGCAGGCAATTATCATCATTATTTATTCAGGATTAATAAGGCTAGTGAAAATGACCCCTTTCTATACGGCGACAGAAACTGCGCATTCAGGACACAGCAGCATAAAGCCATGCATAGTCTGCCATAAATCTCAACAGCTGTGCCATTTATTCTCACATGCAGTGTAACACAGCTACATGCAAAATAAAGATTCATTGTAAAGCACTCTGAGGGCCGTGGTGTATGCCTGGAAGGTCAGCAAAGTTCAGCTGGCAAAACTAGAAGCTTCCATGTGCCAGGAGCACAGGACAAGAAGGGAGTAGTATCTAGTCTAGCGCCATGTAATCACAGATGGCCTCGTAACTGATAGTCCAGTCTTGGTTTTTCAGTTTGGGCTAGACTTTACAGCTAGTCTGCTGTCTGAGGAGGTGGAGCTGAAACATGAAGCAGTCCTGTCCTGCTCCCATTAGAATCGATCAAAACGGTGGCAAAGACGGCAATTAGTGAGTTTTGCCTCAGTTGTGATTTCAGATCCTGAGCTCATGTGGGAAAAAAGGCAAATGAAGCCGCTTAGCGCAGCAAAGTCCGTAGAGCATCTGTTTCGTGCACTGCACTGCACTTCTCAGCATCCTAAAGGGCTTTGCACTGGTAATTAGAGATCGTAACTGCGGTGTTCCAAAGGAGAATGCCCGCTCTAAGCGGTTGCTCACGCCCGCAGTAACTCCTGGAGTCTGAAAGAGCAACCTCACCCGTTAAACCTGGTTTGAGAATACAAACCCTTTTAGCCAGCTGCCAAGGCTGCTGGTTACTTTCATTTCCCATCTGGACAGGATTTGAACCAGTGACATAAGGGTAAAAAGCTTGCTATCCTGTTACAAATCCCCAGAAACTTGCGTTTCACCAGCTCTCCTTACTGGCAAGGCTTTCTCCCACACAGCTACTCCCACACCCTGTCTGGATGGGGAGGTCTGACAGCTCGGGCCTTAGAACTCATGCCATTTCACAAATAAGTTATGTTTCCAGACAATCAGTAGCGTTTCTAAAAACGCCTGGCTGTCTTGAACATCGAGGCAAGAATTAGCCTAGAGGCATCTCTTAGTCTAATTGGATAATTACCCAATACTGTAAAGGCAGCTAAGAATGTGTGTGCCCCCCATTTTTCATATTATTTCCATGTATTTGGGTAACATAATTAGCGTGATGCACTAAGAGGCTGTTGATGCTAATTACAAAGCTGCATCTGGAAATACTTGTAACATCTATTTTTGATATGATTTTTCAATTTGAAAAGCACAGCCAGTTTTTAGAGCAAGAGATAAATCATAATTTTTCAGCTCTGAGATGAGAATGTATGAACAGCCCCATGAGATTTTTCTGTTACAAGAAGCTTTCATAGTTCATGCCTCAACTTTTGATTGCAAGGCATTATTAAGTACTCTGAAATATCATTATTTCAGCAGATAGTGAAAAGAAAGGCCCCCCTCAAACATATTTTCATTTTTCTCACGTAAAACTCCTCATCTAGGAATATATCTTTTGTATAATTAGGGTAACTTACTCCTGTATTGAAGATGTCAGGTGCACTGTACTCTGTCCTCTTAACGTACTACTTCACACCCCTGCACGCACTTCGTATGTGCAGTAAAATTCCATTACAGTGCATGCTGTTAAACAGCTCCCTTCATTAGGAAGAAATGGCAATTACTCCCTAATAATGACTTCTACATTTTACATTTATTCTTTTCTGCCCACCTCACTAGGAAACTTGCAAAAAAAAAAAAAAAATCATACAAATTTGGGTATCCAATAATCTATGAGCCTTATTTAACAAAAACTGAAAAGCAATTTATGAGAGACATAGAAGATGACAGTATAAATTATACTTTGAAAATGTTTTGCAGTGTCTAACAGCTTTTATTTCACCTAAACTAAAGGAAGGCAAACAATTCTAGGTGATATCTACTTGCTTTGCAGCTAGAATATTTTGCTTATTACGTTTAATAAGAAGGGCTAGAAGTAATGTTTGGCTTTTTACTTGGTTAGTGTAACGCTAAGGACTCTGTAAAACCATTTATGCTTGTGTTTCAGTTGCTTCTGAAGCATCAAGTCAAGGTCCCTTACCGTCAAACCCTGGGTCTGGCACCGACCGTTGGTGTGAGCCAGTGGTTGACGGGGAACTTGGCTCCTGTAGAGAGAGCACCACGCTCTTGCAGTGGTTCTCAACCTGTGGTCCACAGCTCCCTGCCCAGGGATCACACGCTGCTCAAAGGCGTATCAAACACCGTGTTTAGCAAGAGCCGGACAGCGGGCTGCTGACCCGCGCTGTGGGTTTTGTGACGCCGTCCTTTCGATGCGGTGCCTTTGCTGAAGGTTGGTGACGTAAACGGGTTTTGGTTCGGCGCTGGGTGCTAACGGCTGCGCCCTCTGTGCCAGGGCAGTACAAGCTTGGGGGTGGGAGGGAGATGGCCATGCTTCCCTTGCAGCGAGCCGTGCTGCTGCGGAGCGGTTGTGGCGGCCTCGTTGCGTCGGGAGACATCGGAATTGCTTATTTTGCCCAAGCCTGGAGGTTCACCGACCGCAGAAGCGTGCCAGACCGCTGTGGCGTCCAAGTGGCTAACGGGCTAGAAGTCTGCCTCCGAGCGTGTACGGGAGGCTTGGATGTGCTCTTAGAACACCAAGAAAGTGTAAATAGGGAAAGTCTTGGCTGTAACAGTATCTCGCTGAAATAGTTTTGTGGGTGCTTTGGAAATGTGCTAAGTGTTCAGTTAAATAACGGCAATTTTAAAAGATTTTTCATAGTCTGGACAATGCCCGTACTGGGATGGGTAAGCAGGTCAGATTCCCTGAGTTCAGGACCCAGCAGAGACCGCAGGGACTCTCAGTGTGTACACAAGAGGCAGCTATAGCAGGTCTCCTGGTGATTTAACTTGTTGTTTATGTGGCTAGAGGCATTTCAATTAGGAAACGATTGCTTTTCCCTGAAGCAACGGTACAGGATTTTTGCAGGGTTAAAGCCCACGGGCCTGAATTTAGCTGAGAGATAAGAGTGAGCAGCTTCTATTTATGCCAGGCAGCTGCTGAAATGAGCACATTGCTGGCTGGAGGCATCAGCACAGCTGCTTTAAGTAGCTTACTGAATCTGAAGCTTTGCTGTTTACTGCTGCCCTTTTATTCCTTCTCAAAACACAGACAGAAAAATCATGTTTGTTCTCACAGAATAAATACCTGTTCCGTTCTTTCTCTAGGACAAATTTGCTTGCTTCTGAAAAGCCATGCAGGACGTCAAAGAACAAGCATGTAGATTTACCCCAGTTTTTCCAGAGCCTGGACAAAGCAACGACCACGTGTGTAGGGAGAACTCAAGCCCTATTCTCAGCTGTCAGGGTAGGGAGTCAATGCATGGACACCATACCGTGGCCATATCCAGGAGGCATCCTGGAGCTGCAGCCACCGTGCTGGGCATATCTGAGCCCGGCCTTGGCGAGGCAGGGTGGCAGACAGAGGAGGGAGCGTGGAGGTCAGTACATTGAACTACTGCTGTTCTTCACCCCCTCAGGGAATGTAGGGAGCAGAGTAGATGCTGGGATGTCCCAGGCTGGTTCCAGTTTGTACTGGCTGTACAGAATCTGGATTACAACCAGGTTTGTACAAACAGCTTCAAAGCACAAAGGTTTTACATGGCAACCTCCTCTCCCAGCTTCTTTCTCCACATGGAGCCTGGAGAAATGGGATCTCACATGCTGTTTATTCCTACAGTCTTCGATACATGTATATAAAATGCTGTCGCGATGGTTAGTGCCTCATAGGCATATAAGAAAAAGGGAACAAAAGAGATTTCAATTCTATATAAAAGTCAATAGAATAATTAAATCTCATGCTGCTGAGGCAATGTATAAATAAAAAATGTAGGCTGTCACCTGTGCTTTGCAATATTTTAAGATGTGAAATTATTAAGTAGAGCGTATCAGTTTGTTAAATAATTTTATTATAGATATCTATGCAGAATGTGAATTCAAAGCAAAACAACTCTCCCCTAAGAAGCCAGAAACAATGCAGTTCCTGTATGAACTTGTGAAAAAAAGTTAGCTTTCATTTTAATTTTAGATATGGGCCTGGAAATACTATAAAACTTAAATTGAATAGTATATAATGAGTAATTTCAGTCACACTGTAACTTTATCTAAAATTATGGAACCGTTTAAATATCTTTCCAGAGAAGAACACCCCATTCTGTTGTGAAAATAGGGTTTCAACAATAGCAATACTGTAATGAAAGCCCAGATTGAGAACTGAAATTAATTACTCAACTGCATAAAAGGACTTACGATGAAATTCATATGGTAGAAAATTTGTATTGTTAATTCAAATCTAAATTGACTATGGAAAAAAAACTTCAAAGGAACTGCTCCAATGGGAATCTTCTGCTGCCTTCCTGAGGCATGGGTAGGCCTTGTAATTATAGCAGAGCTGTAAGAAATGAGTGAAAAAGGACGAGAAATAAAGGAGTGCAGCAGTGTGTATGTCTCAATGAGTAGCTTTCCTGAAAGTAATGTGGGAATGGGCTCCAACCGTAGCCACCTTTACCAGTTTCCCAGCGCAAGGGGTATGTGTGGCTGATGGGTTTGGCTCTCCGCTGGGCCCCACAGCAGCTCCTAGCCATCCAGGTGGGAAGAAGACTGACTGGAATTGTGTACACCAGCTGGCGGAACTCCTATAAATTACAGACCTTGATAATGTCAGAACAGTGTCAGACTAACCAGGGACCTGGCAAGCACTAAGCTGTTGCCAGGACAGCTCGGCCTGACCGCAGGCCTTCCCCAGCTGCTGCAGGGCAAAACTGCCCACAGCCCAGCAGTGTGCCCATAGTGAACAGTGTCTACGAAATGTCACCTGGGTTCTGCTCCTGCCGTTGCAGGTGCAGCCTCTGTCGCAGGATATGGGGATTATAAAACTGCTTTGGCACCCCAAAGTCATCTGTGTGCCAAGAATTTACTCATCCTAGCATCCCTCTGCAGGTGAGGCCCAGGACAGAGCCAGGTTATAGATGCAACTTATCTGTTGTTACTCACGGCAAAAATCCCTGTCACAGAGTGCTTGCAACTGGAACAGAAAGAAGTGGCTCATCCAGAAATCTCCAAAACCTGACACATCCCATCAGTACCCCAGCAAACGTACTAGAAAGCCAACAGGAGTAAAGCACTTCTCCAACAGCTCTGCAGTATTCCCATGTTTGTAAGGCAGTCCATAAAAATGCCCTACATGGGCTCCTGCTCTTTGAGATCCAGATGGCCATTAAGACTGCACTAAAGACTGCCTGTGTGCACGGGGAAAGGGCTCGGATGCAATGGGAACTGTTAATCTCGCATCTCTAGGTACCGCCGCGAACAGGCTTACGAGCTGGGAAGAGGCAGAGCTGGGTTAGGTAGATACACATACCAACAGCGGTCTGGGGCATGGGGTACTTCAAACGTTTTAAAAAAATGGTTATGCTGTTCATCTAGTACATCTGGGCTAGAACTTACATGATCCACTTCAGGCTGTTGTACAGCTTGAGACAGTTATAAAAGGAAGACAATGGCTATTCTGAATAGAAAAAGCTCCTAAACTGTAATTACAGCATCACCGTTTAGATATGGCAATTTAGCTACAGATGTCATTGCAGTAACTCAAGAGCAGATGCACAGCATACTCCATTCAATGTGCTAACTACCGAAAGTTGTCCTTCCTTTTCTCCTAGAATTTCTTCTCCCCTTTTATGTAGGCTGGATTTGGGCATTGGCTGTTTACAAGCAACTCCCATAAACTGTCATACGCCTGGACAGAGTTAACCCTGAAATGTATTCACCATACTGGGAGCAGCCAGGCTTAAACTAATACAGTGCTATGAAGAAATAGGTTAGCAGCAACATTAATCCGCTTTGTAGCTTAGGTTGAAGCAACGCTAATGCTCTGTGCCCCGCTAGCCCTCCAGAGCTGCCTGGTGCCCTTGGGAAACGATGTTTGAGAGGCTGAGTACCTTTGGAGGTAACAGTATATTCAGTATGCACCCAGCTCTTGGGGCTACGAGGGAGCAACTCCCCTCCTTGCTCTTTCTTTACACAGCCCAGAGGAACCTTCAGCATCTCTGTGCTCTCCTTGAACATGGCACCCTTGAAAGAACCCCCCCACCCCCAATAGCGTGATGAAGAAAGCAATACATAGGATATGCTGAAGTGGTTAGAATGAGGCTTCTAGCACAAGCAGCCTGGTTTTGTGCTGGCTTGGAAGCTGCCTGGCTGATAACAAATGACTGAGACAAAAAAATAAATGGCCCTGGCTGGCTGGCTGCGACGCGCAGGTTCAGCGCAGCTGGCAGGTCCCTGGGATGTGGCAGTGTCCTTGCCTTCCCCAGCCTGCCTTGGGAGTGCTTTCACTTGAGGCCAAGGAGATTTTGAGATGCCACAGGATAAGGGCGTTGAAGAAATGACTGTTACTAGTGTTCTGATTGTTCTTATTACTGTCATAATTAGGATGAGGGTAAGAGCTGAAAGCCGGACAGATTAACTCATTGATACACCGTTGGGTAGCTTCTTGGATGTTCAGGCTATGTACAACCGGCAGAAGTCAGAGCGAAAAAGGGAAGCCGGGTTATGAATCTGATCGGGCAGGAGTGGAGCTGAAGGCACTGCAGCCTGCAGCTGGGAAAGCTGTTACAGACTGAAGAGGCCGGGGGGAACCAGGGCAGGGAGTTGATTAATTTTCCACCAAGGTCCTGTAACTGTTGTCCCTTGTAATAAACATAAGGAAAATTCTGTGGAGTTTGCAAGTTAAACTTGTATCTCATTTGTGCGGTAAACGTTTTGTTTATTGCTGCAGAATTTGCTGGATGCCCTTTACACTGGTCCATTTCAGTCTCATGAGCACATTAAAATTTATTTTAGACATCTATCTATGGTGCTCCGATACCAGGAAAACTCCTCTTGGATCCCTCAAGGTATGACTCCTCATTTTGCAGTGTCATTCTGCTCTATCACTGCAGACAAATCAATTCCCTGGCCCATTCCGCTAACCCACGTGGCTCTGATACCTAACCCTTCTTTAGCACATGGAGAATTTTCTGCTCTCTGTGAAGGTACGAGAGGAGTTTTCTGCTAGGGAAAAGATGGAGCGGTGGTGAGCAACCAGCAGGCAACGCCGCAGAGCTGGATGGTGGGACTCGGCACGTGGGATCAACCTTTCTGCCAGCGCATACATAAATGCTGTGGTCTCGTGGGAGTTAACAGTACGTCACCTCAGAAACGGGACCGATGCGAGGTTGGCTGCTGCATCACCCGTGGTGACACCATGTAACCCTGCCACTGGTTGAGTAACAGGTACTAGACGTACTCTGATAATTAGGAAGGGAGAGCTCAGGTCCTGGCCCTGAATGTCTCCCGGTGGGCACTTAGTGTAAATTTTTCACCGTTTGTCTTCTTTCCACCCACACTGCCCTGCCTCGGAGGGTGGGAGAACACTTTTGAACTCAGGCGTTCTGCAAAGAAAGGGTCTGCCCATCAGAGGTGAGTGTGCACAGGAGAGCTACGTTTCATCCCAGTTGGGAATTTGGCCTTGTCTGCTTAAATAGTGTTTTCGCATGCATTATCAAATACTGCGGTAACTAATGGTTTCGGCCTTCAGCAAATACTCGTTGCTGTGGCTGAGAAGGAGAAGTTTGTGCTCTGTTTGCGCTTTAATATGTAGCTATGTTAAGTGAAAAGTGTGAAAAGAAAGAGTCTTACTGGAGGAAAGGAAAAATGGGAAAGGTCAGAAATACTCCTGAAGCTGCTGGGAGGGAGAAGCCTTTGCCGTAGAAGTGTGCTCCTGGGTTTGCTTGCAAAATGTGTTTGCCCATGCTTATACTAGAAGTAATTGCTAACACTTGCAGCTCCAAAGTGTCATGCTAATGCTTCCTTTTTAAGGTTACACATCGAATTAATTCTATTAATTCTACTACATTTTAGTTTCGTAGGCTCCTTTGAAAACTGTAGCTCCGTGGCTAAATTTTAGACGGAACATTAGAGCGGCTCGTGTTATTGCCATTCTAACACCATGAGGACATACCCTGAAAGCTATTTCCGTTCTGCTTTGGCGGCTTGAAACGGTGTATCATGCAAATCCCTACCTCAGGACTGAATTGTCATCAGCCTGTTCAGTTGCTGGTGCCAGAATATTTGACAAAAGCAACCTGAAGCTTTTTCTCAAGAGCGACTAACTGAACTGGATTTAGTCCATGCTGTATGGCACTGCTATCAAGCATCAGTTTTACTGAAAAGCACTTAGTGAATGTAAGCGCCAAGTCAGTAAAGGAATGCAAAGAATTTAATTAAACTGCTGCATCTCCATGGCTGTCAAAATAGACCAGAAATCAAACATAAACGTAGGTACATTACCTTTGATAAACCTTTGGTGAATAATGTGTAGTAGTTACAACAACAGTTAAGGTGAGATAACTCATGAACATTTTTCCAAGCTAAAATCTAGGGATACCGCACATTGCTGCAAAGCATTTATTTTAATTCTTGTTAATGAAAAATTATTCAAGGCTTTACATATTTTGTACAGTCCTAGAGAAAAAGAAAAAAATCGGAAGACAACCCAGGCATTCTAGACAAAATAGTCTGTTTAAGCACTTTCTCTTTTCTATATTATTACTGTTACTGTAGCTATTGACATGAAACTCCGATCTTGAATTATATTTTTAGACTGTATTGATACCATGTGGTAATTCTCTGCTTGAATTTGTCCTTATTATGAAATCCTGCCTAGACCAGTTTTCAGTGAAACCATACATCTGTGCTTACGTCGCCTGCTGAAGTCAACGTATGCTCTTTCATAAGGTCTCCACTCTCATGCCTCCTACATGCAGACAGAATGATGAAATACTTGCATTAATGGACTGTTACCCCCATTTAATCCTTTCTTGGATCTATCAAAAACTTGCTAACAACATACGATAGTTCAGGCCAGCCTGTGGTACAAGACCACGAGGCTAGAGCTGATCTTTTCGGCTATTCTCTCTCCTGCCTTGGGACTGCAGGCAGCCACGTCCTATAATCCTTCTCCTGAACCGATAAAGCTCCACAGATAGACAGCATGTAAACTTGCTTTTCTGTCCAAACTGGCATTGTTGTCTGTTCTTTGTGCTAATTCCAGACTAGAAGGAAGATAGTATACCAAGCTGTTAGAAAGCTACCTGTTATTTTGATAATTAATACTGATGGGACACTCCAGTGTGTCTGGTGCCATTTGACTTGGGGGAAACAGCTTCCCTCCAGGCCAGCTGACACCGGGTAGCTGGACAATACTGATCTAACATCCCTCCCTACAGAAATTCATCCCTACTGTGAGAACTCGGTGTGGAATCTGTCACTGCAGGTTTCCAGTTGTTCTGCATCAGTTTTATGTGGACGAAATCCCTGGGGTTTGTTGCTGCGTATGTATTTTCTTGGCAGATCACTGACTGGCAGTGGAGAAATCCAGAAACAAGCCTTTTGTTCTTCATGCTTCAGAAGCAAATATCTGAATCTGGAAATTAAATGAGTTTCTTGCCAAAATCTAGCAATAAAAATTTGATAGGAAGATGTCTTGCGTGTCAGGCCGAATTTCCTAAGCCTTTCCTTTGGGAAACGATAGAGATACCTAGGGTGGATCATGCTGGACTTGATAAGCTAGAAACTAGAAACATCTCTTTCCACTTTTAACCTGTACGTAATATGCACAAATGTGTTTTAGCCAAAAGAAGGTAACAACTTAATCTATCCTCCCCTCTCAGCCACAGGCATAACTGCCAGCCAACTCAGAGCAGCCAGTCTTGAGAGATCACATCTTTCTGCCAGCATAACTAGGCTGTGTGTCGAAGAACACCCTCAAGAGGGAAGAGAATATTCCCACAAAGGTCTTGCAGGGTTGATCCAAGCAGACTTTTTCCTGCCACTGTTGATACATACAACTAAGCAACTTCGTGCAGCTCTGCTGCTCTGCTGTAACTCATCCAGGCACCTGGGGTCTGCTGCGAGTTAGTTGGTAAGAATTAGTATTTGCCAGCCTAAATTTTCCCCATCTGTGAATCCTTTCTCCAGTCTCCAGTTGCTTCTCTGCTGAACTGTGGCTGCTGTGCAGTCAAATGCTACTTACAGGCATAAACTTAAAAGCAGCTGTTTGAAGGATGCATATGCTTCCTTTGCCATCCTTTAGGCAGGCAAATGCAAGGCCAGTGGCTTGGGTTGAAGAAACGTGGCCATGGTGTCCATATTCAGAGGGCTGGAGGACTTGTCCTATGAAGACAGGCTGAGAGGGTTGGGCTTGTTCAGCCTGGAGAAGAGAAGGCTCCGGGGAGACTTTATAGCACCTCCCAGTACCTGAAGGGGGCTACAAGGAAGCTGAGGGGACTTTTTACAAGGGCCTGTAGGGACTGGACAAGGAGTAACAGGTTTAAACTGAAAGCAGGGAGATTTAGATTAGATATCAGGAAGAAATTCTTCCCAGAGAGGGTGGGGAGGCACTGGCACAGGTTGCCCAGAGAAGCTGTGGATGCCCCATCCCTGGGAGTGTCCAAGGCCAGGCTGGATGAGGCTCTGAGCAACCTGGTCTAGTGGAGGGTGTCCCTGCCCATGGCAGGGGGGTGGAACTAGATGATCTTTAAGGCCCCTTTCAACCCGAACCATTCTATGATTTACTAAAACCCTGTCATTGCTGTCTGTTGATAATGTTCTAGGTCAAAATACTGGGGGCAAGTACTCCCCTGCCCAGGGAGTCTGGCCTCGCAGGTGAACTCAGCCTCTCACATTGTAGTCAGTTCAGGTATCACATAGAATTTTTCCTAGCAATTCTGAACTGATTTGAGCTTTTTTCCACTCCTTTCCTGACTAAAGTAACAGTCAGTTGGGCATAAAAGCAAGAAGAAAAGCATGAAGGGAAAAAAATGTAAGGCAATAAAGTATATTGAATGTGCACAATTATGGGGGAAAAAAATAGCAAATCTGTTCTCCCCCAAACTGTAGATCTGTGAAAACTGTTTTTAAACCTGATGCAGTGTTAGTACTCTAACTGCTGTCATCCTCTTTTTCCTGTGAAACGTTCCTGTCTATAGCAGAATGAGCTGGAATCAGTAGTTAAATCCTCTTTAAATAAGCAGCAGTTTCTAAATTGTTTTTGAGCTTAACACATGGCACACGGCCCTTCCACGGCTCTCCTGCCTGGAAGGCATCTTTGGTAGCATAAAATGAACCATTGCACTGGCGTTGCAGGACATCAACAGATCTGTGATGGCTCTGAATATCACTTTTCAGTAGCTGCCAGGATCACATCTGTTACCTGTTGGGGCGATGCTCAAATGCCTCTGAACTAAACCAGGTGTCAAAGTCAGCAGAATTCCATCTATAATGTATGAACTCCTATCGGAGCTTAAAATTTGGTGTTTAGATGGAATGCATCTGTTCAGTGCCCTTTACCTCTGTCCTGCACAAAAGACCATCAGTTGTCAGCTGAAGAACAGTGGGCGTGCTGGTATTTTGTGTGTGGCTCTGCAGGCTGTCAAAGGTTCTCACGGGAATGACCTTACAAACTCTTCGGTAATAAAATCCTGTAGAAAATCACAGTGCAACCCAGAATAACAGCCCGATTTGCACCGCAGCGCACGGAGCAGCGGTTCTGATTCCGAGCTTGTGTGCCGCGGTGAATTCTTTTGATTCTGAGCGGTGAAACGGCTGAGTGTATGCGCAGCAAGGCAGATGGGATTGATTCATTAGAGTTCGGTAGGTTATCATTACTGTAGGAATAGGTAATGACATATATTCTAATTAGAAAAAATACTCAGTGGTTAGGGTGAATTAAAGGCTAGAGCTGGTTTGACCCCAATCAGTACAAATGAGGATACAGTGCTTCATCATGCAGACAGCACCAATAGCATCAGGGTTCAAAAGCCATCTGTTCCTTCCAGCCTTTAAAAGAAATGTGCTCAAGGGTGTTTCTAGGACTGTGTTTCAAACTTCGGTCTTTTCATGCAAATGGTAGTGAATTGGGCTTCCTGGGGGCAATCTCTTTAATTCTTATTTAAGTCATTGTAATATTTGAGAAAATTTGAGCATGCTGTCAGCATTTTTGCCCAGATGATGCCTGCCTACTGCTCGTGTGTGCCCTGAGAGTCATGCGTCACACATTACGGTATGAACTCCGTCTCCTGGTCAGCCTTACTTTAGGGATATCCATTGGTTTGCACATCACAGTACAAAGAGCGAACAAAGCCAGCGGGTTACTGGCAGTTACTGGTTTTACAGTCTCTAAGATTCTTATATAGCTCAAATGAAAATAAAAGGGAATTTATCCCACTGAGTGGAACATTAATAACAAAAGATATCCAAGCATATTTCCCAGCACTATGATGGAATTCAGGTTGCTATCCAGCAGTTGCTACCTATGAGCTACATATGTTTTCATACTCAAATATAGTGGAATTATCTGAATAGGACACAGCACTTTGGATATCCGCAAACGTAGGGCAGGGAGCTCAGAATTGTCATAAGTGTTCGCTGGAAACTTCAGCTAAGCATTATTTTATATTCACTTGCAAGTAGTAGAACTAACAGTTCATTCAGGTGAATGCACCAGTTTTCATTTCTCAAACTAATTGCTTGTTTCGGGTGGTCTTGGACTTGAACAGGGGTCAACATATTCCCTTCCCCTTTGATCACATGCTTCTGGTCATTTTTGCGAGTCAAAGGATTGGAAAAGTGTGTTTAAGCAGTTTCAAAGGAGATGGTTAGGCTTTGGAGCATAATTTCAAGGCAATGGAAAAGCAAATGGGGGCTTTCCACATCAACTGCAGCAGATGCAGAAAGGGGGAGGGCATGTCTAAAACATCTGGATAAATAAGAGACAGGGTTCAAAACAGACCGGAGAAAACAGGGTATTTAATATTAAATACTCATCTCTGTATTTAGTGCCTTCACAGCTCTCAGGGGATAGCGTGCTATTGCTGCTCTGGTTCTACCCATCTTTTAGGAAAGAATAAAGCAGCCTGGGGATTTTTGTGCCTCACTGAGAGAAGGCGTAAAGTCAGGTACGTGGTGATGAACTGGCACTAGGTATTCACAGCTTGAGTCCCTGGGCTCCTGAAAAAATGAAAGCAAGTGTTAAAGTGTATTGCAGTCTTGCAGTAGCCTTTGCAAGTCAAACATAGAGTGTTTAACTTTTATTAAAATGTGCAATTAGCAAAGTCTTAGAGATAATCATAGCCTGTGTGTTTAAAATATTTCACTTAGGGATGAAGTCCTCAATTTCTGATGGAAGCTATTTCAGGAAGAATATATATACAAAAGCCTGACTTAAACTTATCGTACATGATTTGATAAAGAAACCCTATTTTCATGTAAGCTGAAATATATTATATGCTAGCCTGGAGTAGCAGGAAGCTCAGAAAATATCAGTCCTGCACCAACTTAGATCAAATATTATGTTAATTCGATTAGTAAAAACATAATTTTACCCGTGTAAATATAGCAGCCTAATTACCATCTATCCTGAAAAAAAACCAACCCAAACCACTAATTATTTTAGTTCATGTCATTCTTTCAGAGTCTTGGCATTCCAAGTAGCAGAAGACAAATCCCCTGGGACAGACTGCAGGAACTTTATTCACAGCAGCAATCCTTTTGCATAAACGTATCTTCCCCCACGCGACTCGACTCCCTGAGGAAGCGAGAACCCACCTAAGGAAAGCTGCGGTGCGGCGCAGGGGGTGTGCCACAACGTGAGCTCTAGCAGCGTGCAGCTCTCAGCTGCTTACAGTGGGTGAGCTGCGTACCTTTGCAGCTATAAATTCCAATCTTCTTGCTTCCAATATAGCTTTGGATTTCTGGGTATCATGCTTGCATTGCAATTGTGCAGTGAGGGCTTCAGCAAAGCATAAGCACCGTATTCCAAATAAAATTAAAATGTCTGGTTATATCTCTCCTGAAAACTAATTTAAAAAGGGGATCAGGTTAGGAAAGCTAAAGCCCTGAGAGAATTAAATCTGGCCAGGGACATCAAGGGCAACATGAAAAGCTTCTGTAGGTATGTTGGTGATGAAAGCAAGACTAGGGAAATTGTGGGCCCTCTCCCAAAGGAAATGGGAGACCTGATTACCCGGGATATAGGAAGGCTGAGGTACTGGACAACTGGTTTTGCCTCAGTCTTCACTGGCAAGTGCCTCGGTCATGGAAGACAAAGGGAGGGACTGGGACAATGAACCACCTAGTGTAGGAGAAGACCAAGTTAGAGACCATCTAAGGAACCCAGAGGTGCACAAGTCCATGGGACCTGATGGGATGCTTCCACAGGTCCTGAGGGAACTGTTGGATGAGGTTGTGAAAGATATCCATTATATCTGAGAAGTCGTGGCAGTCCAGTGAAGTTCCCACTGACTGGGAAAGGGGAAGCATAACCCTCATCTTTAAAAAGAGAAAAAAGGAGGCTCTGGGGAACTACAGGCCAGTCAGTCTCACCACTGTGCCTGGCAAGATCATGGAGCAGATCCTCCTGGAAACTAGGCTAAGGCACATGGAAAATCAGGACGTCACCCCCCAGGCATTAACACTGGGATGGGTGCTGTTCAACATCCTTTTCAGTGTCATGGACGCTGGGATTGAGCGCAGCCCCAGCAAGTTCGCCGATGACACCGAGCTGTGTGAGGTGGTTGACATGCTGGAGGGAAGGGATTTATGGATTGCTGATTGCTCTTTTGGTAGAGAGGTCTCCCTTCCTCAGCCAATTATTTTTCGCACCCTTGGACCCTGCCCTGCCTAAGCAGCTGTACAGACACTCTTAAGAATCTACAAACAGTTGCTAAAGTTGAATCTGGATTCCTTCCAGCGAGGAAAACACACTACACTGCACTGGTTCTGTTTACTACAGCTGTACCCACGGTCAAAATGCTCAAGAGGGGGGATGTTTCAGTCACAGCTTCAGTTTAAAAAAGATTAGAAATAAATAATACAATCATATGTTTGGTAAGTCTTTAAATTCCATTAGTTTACAATGATGTGGAGGATTGAAAATTTGATGGAGCAACAGCAGGTTTACCTTTGGCTTCTTTACTTCACCCCTGAACCTCTGACTTCTAATGCGTTGAGTGTTTTAATGAAATAAAATTAAAAAGTCACTGCCTGCTGTGGGCTTCGTATGTTAAAATAAAAATGTCACAGTTCTCTATCATTTTGCCTTGTCCTAAGCCAACTCAGACAATGCGCTACTGACGCGTCTAATACAAACAGAATATCTAACAGCAACAGAAGACATGAGTCAACTCTGTGGCCTTAACGCCAACGCACACAGACGTGCGGGCCGCTCTTTTTAATGGGCAAAGAATTTTTATTTTCAGAGTGAGAGGAAAGAAGTGCAACTAAAGAGCATTATCCTGCGTACTGCTCGACCGTATCTTGTTAATGGAGTATTATGTTGATACGGCACCTTTTATCCAGGATAGTAATCGCCGTATCACATAGCTGGTGCACAGAAGCATTAATTGATAAGGCTTCAGGATCGTTTTACACAGAGCCTTTTGTCACAGTTGCTTGTTTTTTGATCATAAACTCCATCTTGGTATTGCACCAATGGATTTGAACACATCGGGAATAGCTTTAGTGGCAGTTAAACATGTGCTCGTGCAACTTCCACGTATTAAAATTGGAAGGGAGGGCAGAGAGAAAAACTTCTGTTGCTTTAAAATAATAAGAGTGATTTAATAGCTTGTTGGATGAACAGAACAACAAAAGAGCTCAGTCTCAGAGGTTTTCCGATCAGATTAAAGAGTTTCTGTGGAGGTAGGGAGCTTTACAAATAGATTCAAATATCAGAAACTCTGTGAAAGAAGAATTCACTTCGAGGGAATATCTGTTAAATTACAAGTAATTAATTAAATAGGTCTTAACAGCAGATGTCACTGAAGCCTTAACATTTAAGACAGGATTTCAGAAGACAGAGGAAATTAAACAAGTCAGCCTTGGTGTTACTTTAGCCTTGAACATACAAGTATTACACATGACTTTTATTACTCTGAGAGGCTCATCTCTAGAAACAACAAATTGATATTACACTCATTATTGTCGTTGCTGTTATATTTGACTCCAGCTTCACTAATTCATGTCTGTGTTTAATTATTTTTCCTTAAAATTGCCTTTCATGTTGATAGTTCAACTTGATCAGCAATCATATCTGTAGGAGATATTAGGATAAAGATTATTGATATTACTCTTCAAACTTCAGGCCCTGATTAGACTTCGCCTGTTCCATACAACCCTCAGAGAAGAATCTGGTTTTGTAGCATTTTTAACGTACTTATTTAACTACCAGTAGTGGTTTTCTGTCCGGAGGTCCTAGTGACAAACGGTGCTTAAAATGCCTCCTGCTGTCAGGGAGACTGAGGCTCAGCAAGATGTTCTGTTGGTCTGGGGCCCTTGGGGTATTGATGGCTGGCTCAGCTGTGAGCCCGTCTGGGTCTCCCCTCTCCCCCAGCGTGGGTCAGCCAGCGGCTGTGATTTTGTCAGCTCCGGTAGGCTCAAACGCCTGTGGTTCGCAGCCTTGTGCTTGTCTCGCCAGGGCTGGCTGCCCCAGTGACCTCAATCACGCCGGGACCTCGATCTTCCCTTGCTGAGGCAGGGCTGAGGGAAAGGGTGCTGGCAGAGAACCCAGAGAAGGAGCGTCCTGGATAAAGAGATTAGTCTCCACACAGAGTGATATTAAGCTGCTAAGTTGACCCACTTTTCATGTCTTTTTAGTAATGCTGCTTGAAGTGGAAGGAAGCTTAATATCTGTATTTGTATCAGCCCTGGCTGGTACAGCCCGAGACAAGGAAGGCGTGCATAAACAGAGTCAGATTGATTTTTCTGTGCCAGATTTTAACCTTTCCTTAGATGCAGCCTGTTTCTTCACCCCGCATTAACATAATGCAAATGCAATTCAATTTTCTAAGGAGAAATTGAGCCAGGCTGTCTGACTGCTCTAAAATAAAGCGAGTGAACAGTCACCATCAGCTATGGCCAGTATGGATAAACCCAAAAAATCCATATGGATGCAGTTATATCTGTTTATGTATCTGAGAGGCTTGCATTTTTAAACACCTTGAGATTAGGGTGTCAGACAGAGCGTTATCCAACCTGAAACTTCCATAGAGCAAGCTTAGGAGAATGAATCTATGACTTTTCATTTCATACCCTGTTGAGATGATCTGCATAAGAGAAATTAGATGATGGTATAAATGTCACACGCTTTCCTGTTAAAACGTGGAAATGGCTAGGTTTTTTCCACTGGTTTCATCTGCTTGTATTAAGCCACTGAAAAGAAGCAGCAATGTTTCCCAAGCTCTTCTGTAGTTTGCTAATCCAAAATGTCTGAAAGCACCGTTATTCATAACAGTAATTCGTTCCTGATGTCTGAAAATAGTCTGGAGCAAGGTCAGACAAATACCTTACACTGAAGTCCTCACCTCAAAGCGTGAGGATCGCGATCTGTCCAGTGAGACAGCGATTATAGCGTGAACCAACAGGTAAGTGTCCCGGATTGAGGTGGCTTGAAAAGGAAAGGAAAAAACCCAGGGGAGGCATACACAGCTCCCTCTCCCTTGTGAGCGTGGCTGGATGTGGCACAAAGTCTCCCACATCCTGTGACGTGTTTGCCATCAAGTCGTTGAGCAGATCTCCCCTTCTACTGGCACAGGTTGCCCAGAGAAGCTGTGGGTGCCCCATCCCTGGAAGTGTCCAAGGCCAGGCTGGATGAGGCTTGGAGCAACCTGGGCTAGTGGAGGGTGTCCCTGCCCATGGCAGGGGGGTTGGAATGAAGTAATCTTTAAGATCCCTTCCAGCCCAAACCGTGCTATGGTTCTCCCTCCCTTCCCTCATCCCTCCGCAGGGCAGGGTTGGCTCTGTCTTTGCCGACAGTCACAGACACGTTGCTTTCTTGCCCAACGCAACGTAGGGAAGGCTGAGCTATGCCCCACTAATACGGATGAATAATGAATACTGTGCTGAAGATGTTTGGGCTCAATCCTATCAATGCTGTAAATCACTGAAGGAGTTAGTAATGCTCTGGCTTTATAATAAAAAAATCACAAAAGGACATTCTTTATGATTCACCTTAGAAATTTCAGAGCTGCTCTGCTTTGAAAATCTCGCTGCATTGAGCTGACAAGATTTCCTGGTGCACACAGAGGCTGTATTTCATACCTTTGGTTTTGGCTAAATGATGCCAGTTAATGAAATCTGTAGCTCTGATTGCCTGTTGCTTGTGAACAGCCACAGGTTGAGAAGACTTCTCCTAATTCTTAGCTGTGCTCTCCGGAGACCACTGGGAATAGTCCTAGGCACACTCCATATAAACAAACAAGCAAAAAAATGTTTAGGATTATACTGTAATATTGAGTCACAGGTCCTATAACATTGTTGAAGAGCCCTACCGGCTCAATTTATCTGTTTGTTTAATTACCTCAGCTCTAAATCGCCCCAAAGTAAGAGATACTCTCCGGCAAAGAAATAAATGGGATAGTATGCAGACGCTGACAAACTACTGAAATGCATCTGTGGAGTAAAATCCAACTTACATAAAGAAGTCAGAGTCACTAGAGAGGCAGTGGGTCGTAGTGACAATAGAATTACTGAGGGGAACAAAGTCACATCACGGGCTAGACTGCAGTCATTGTATAGGACAGCCATAAAAAACTATGATTCTATTTGAGGAGCAGTACACGATGACAAGTGAGTATAGTCCGGAGCACAATGTACGTACCCAGAGGATGTGCAGTCATATCTGGAGTTTCCTGAATAATGAATGCTCAGCCATTTAACTACAGGATTTCTCAAAACCTTTTCCATACACAGTGTATGTTAACTGGTGATAACGTGGCAGCTACGGAGGCAGGAGCAGCTGAATATATTCTCTTGCCTCGCTGCTGTTTTCTGTATCTGCTGCAGGCAAAAGGCAATTTCAAGAAATTGTTGTTTTCCAAATAAACAAAACCGAGCATCCAGTAAAATGCATGCATTAAAGTACATATTGGAATTGTTTACTGACAAAGGAGGTTTCCGAAGTGATCCGAGTGGGGGGTGTCCAGCTGTGACAGCTGTGCTATAAAGAAGGATTGTACCAAATTGCTAACTGGCCAAAAAGAAGAGAAGCTGCGGCGGCCAGGCCAGCCAACAGCATCTTTTATGTTTGTTTTGAGACTCGCCACCGTTCCCAGCACCGCAGAACGCTTCTCCAAAGCAAGGATGCTTTGCCCGTCCTAAATTTAATCTAGTGGAAAAAATCTTTTAGATTATGGCTGTGTCCTTTACTGACCCTCAGCTTTTACCAGTAGGTCTCAGTGCCAAAATCTTAATTTTTCATTTTATGCTTCTTGCCTTAACAATGTGTTCTTTGGCAGACAGCCACGGCTCTACTATTAAAATGTCTGCTCTCTCCTGCAGCTGTCCATTTACTTTATGAACTGATCAGCCCGTAGAATGTATTTTAAGAGAACAGGCATAAGTCACAGTTGCGGGCACAAAGTATCAGCTGATTTGCTATATGCAGGGCTGTCCTTCAGGGATTTTTGAACCTAACTTGTCATACTACGTGTTTATTTTCTAATTAGCACATAATGTGAAAAGAATGACTTGACATGCTGCACAGAGTGGGTGAATAAAACCAGTACTGCCCTTGGGGAAATACTCTCGGTACCAGGAGCACTCAGGAGTGAGAGAGTTGTCAAAATGAACACAGCACACAACACTTGCCCTACTTAGACGTTATTACCGGTCTAGAGGGCAGGATAATTTGAATTTGTAACGGCATTAGCTTTAACATTTAAAAAGACCAAAGATGATCAATTCTTAGGACACACTCGCATACTAGATTTTCTCTTGTAACTGCTGAGGTTTTATCGGGCTGTGAGCTTACCAAACTGAAAGCTGGGTTTTTAAGTGAGCGACATTTCATAAAACATCCTATTTGCCTTTAACAATGGCTGTTGAGAGAGGTGGTGGGGAGGGTGGCTTACCGAACTACTGAAAACAAAAACATCTACAGATACAACCCAGACTGGGTTGACATCATGTCTGGTAAACAAGGGAAGAATGGAACCAGAAATTAATGGATCATAATTGATGTGCTGGCAATTAGAGCTAACTAGCAGGCAGGGTAATGGGGGGATGACTCTGCACCTTGTGTGTTTTGAAGTCATTAAGAAGTGTAGGAAGTGGCTGTGGAGAAGGGCTGGGAGGATGGAAGGAATTTTACTGTCATCTTTGCCATCTTTAGTATCCCTGGGATTTGGAGAAGTCCACCTGCTCACCCCACACCCTCCTCCAAACTGCATCATTACTGGTCCTGATCCAGAGATATACATTAATTAGATAAGCCAGAGATAAGGAATATTGAGATTGCAGCCTCATCTCCACCAGCAAACAAAACCTGGGAAGGCCTCTTTTTCCTTCCCTGCCTTATTTTTCTTCTCTCATCTTCTACTTCAAAAATAGCGGCATTAGCAAGACATGACTGACTCTGTCTCAATACTTCCACAAGCCGATGGCCCGTGAAGCAGTTAAAGGCAATGACTGAAATGGCTCAGGGATGGTGTGTATTTCCTAAGTCTCGAAGCAGCCAATGGGACTGAGTTAATTCCTCTAAGAACATGCTGGTGAGGTGTGTGTATATAAAAAAATACATATGTTACATAATTTTACATATATAAATAGATGCAGAAATCAAGGCAGGAGAATGGATTATAAAAATAAGCATAAAACCAAAATACAGGTCTAGTTTATATTGTTAAAGTTAAGTACAAACAAGAAAGCACGAGACCTGTAATAATATTTTTTCCCTAAGTAAGAAAAGAAAGACCTTTGTAGGCAGATCTCCAGTATATTCCTTCCTTCTCATTCTTTCCCTCAGTGTATTTGTAAGCTGACCAATACAGAATTTACTAATCAAAATACAGCCTCCCGCTGTTAATTGCATGTTGATGTGGAAATGCATGTTGACTTGTGTATATTATTTTACGAAGCTCAGTGTTGCAGAGCAAATGTAAAAACCATTCTCACTAATCTGTATTCGTTCTGTTGACTATACACCTTGATGAACTTTAGTGTTAGCTTCTTTCCCTCTTGGCGGTGTCCGAAGACCAGCTAATACAGAGCTTTAAACATGCTATTAGCTTTTGAATGAGTAAACTTCATAAGAAATTACATGCTCTACAAAGGCAGAGGTAATGGGTAATAGGATCTTTATCTCAAAGGAGGAGTAAAGGGAATATAGTGAGATTCAATTCAGTCGCCAACTGGGTCACATCTCAGTGAAGATGATGTGTTACTTCTGACAGACAATATGGTCTGATGGCCATTTAAAGAGCAACAGAGTAAATTTTAGTCCTAGTCTAGTCCTCAGTGATTAAACTTCCAGTGAAAACTGGTATTCTCAGTGGCCATCAGTATTTCCATCTCATGACCATGTGCTCTTTATTGTATAAAGTCAAATGTTATGTTAGTAGTTTTGGCAAGAAGGCCATAGACTAATTAGCCACGGATCCTGAAGTGCCGTCTCCTCTGAAGAGGATTCCCTAGCTCAGAGGAGAGATACGGTGGCAGTGCAATATACTGCTTAAAGCTGTTTCTAAATCATGTATAAATATACAATTTTGGGTTTGGGGTTTCTTAATCTGGTACCTTTATCATCACAGCTTTCTAAATTTGTAAGAGGCCCAGATCATCCTCCGCTGAATTATTAATCATGGAAACAACTGCAAAGATCCATCGATGTATCTGTGGGTTGTTTTTCTTCCGAATTAACCTGTACTGTTAGCCTTGCCGTTTGCCATCAGCTGTGGGTCCCTTCAGTAAGTCTTGGTGCATGTAAGCTGGTATCAACGTACTTTTGGGCAACTGCTTGGTGAAGAAAGCAGGCAGATGAAGGACTTTTATCATCTTTAACAGTAGTGAGAGATTAGGTATTTTTATTTAAAATAAAGGCCTGTTGAGGAGCCAGGTAAAACGATAATGACTTCCAACGTGCCCTTAACCAAAATCCTAATATTTAAAATTCATTTACAGGACCACATTAATTTAAGCAAAAATTCTGTAGTTTCATTGTGCTTAAGCCAAAAGCTGATGAGGATGGTAAACGTTTGCATTTCCATCATGAACCTACAGAAAATATGTGTATAGAATGAATTAATTTAAATTCTATTTGAAATAAAATATTCCCCAAGCTGCTATTGAGTCTGCAGTGTGTACTTGGAGGAGCAGGACAGATCTCGAAGTATCACAGCACTGCAGATCCTTCCTGAAGGTTTTTTAAAAAGCCAGTAACCTTGGATACTAATGTACTAAAATTGCCAGGTAAGCATTTCTGCATTTAAAATGTCAGCGGACTTCTGTGACTCATGAAATGACACCTATCCATTCCGTGACAGAGTCACATGTGCCTCTAAGCACTGATCTAAAAACAGATCTCAGGACCATAATGTTTCTATCCGATACATACATTTTAATTGATTCACTGCATATGCAAACTATATATTTAGCTAAGTACTTAAAATTGGCCTCAGGTGTAAAACTTTGCAGATGGTAACGGTGTCTCCCTGGTGATTCTCTCTGAGTAGCTATCTAGCTCGGGGATGCCCCATATTAGCATCAGGAATTAAAAGCAGCATGACACGAGTGCCAAGTGGGCGCTCCCACCACCCCAGGGGGAAATGGCAGGTCGGGCTTTTTTCCTTCTCTTTTCAATATTTCATGAGATCCAGCCTTCTCTTACTAGAAGAGATGCCTTGTCCTTCTGATTCGGAAAACCTTTTTCTGTCTCGTTCTATATTTTTCTGTTTCCTCTTCTTTCTAATCTCTTATTCCCCTCTGGTTTTGCCCGGCTTTGGACCAGTCCAGATCATCTGTGTCTAGAGGAATAACGCTTAATATTCGCATCTGCAGCTGCTTCGATGCTTTCCACAAGCAAAAGTCCTCCAGGACACTGGGCCTAAGAGAAGCACAACTCCAGGGAAGTCTGAGGCTCATTTCTCTCAGCCAGTCTGCAGTAGTGCTCATGATTTAGATGCATCAGCAGCACATGCTACTATTTTCTTAGTATCGAAATACATCACTTTAAATGCACACTCTCACACTACCTCTGCCAGGATGAAGGGTTCAGTTATTTATTTAGGTGATTATACCTGTAAAGGATTCTATCCTAAAGAAAAATTAACATAGAACATTTCTTCCCATCTCTCTCCTGTGAAGCATTTTGGAATCAGTAAAAGAATTTCAGTTGCTGAATTTTCACATTAATGAGGGTTGTCATCTTTGAAGATTTTCACAGCACTAATAAGGTATCTCTTTTAGAATGAAAATGCCTTCAAACCCCTTTTCCCTCTGGATACCACAGTGTGTCATGAGCTAATTACGATTAGAAATTCTGACTCCAAAAGGAGTACTTTTTTTCCTTAAGTGCTTTCTGATGAACACAAAGTAAATGATATTCCATGCAAAGGTGTGTAACATTGTATGTCACACAGCAGCAGAATCCGGAATCTTAGTAGGACTTAAATACTATAGATACACAGCACATGTCACTGCATGCACTGGAAAAGCCATAGTTCAGGTAGTTACTGTTCTCAGTTTAGCAGGTGAATTATTTGGGACATTCCCCTTTCACCAAGCTCCTCCTTTGCCCACAGATACTGTATTCAAACCCAGCACCTGTCTTTATATTACTGATTGAATTCTCTAATACATTTGTCGTCACCTTTTCTTGCAATTTAGAGAATCTTGTTGCCAGAGTATCATATTGTTCTTGAAAAAGGATGGCAGGGGATTATAAAAAAGTAGCATAAAAAACCCCAACAAACATCTAAAAAATGTTTGCAGTGCAATACACAGTTCAAAATTATATTAAAGGATGGAAGAAAGCCAGACATTCTCTATAAGCTTATCCACCTATCTGTGCATTCTTTGTAGGTTTATCATTTTCCAAGTGCTTCTCCAATAATACTTTCCTTATGTCCATCATTTGAGCTGGCTCTGCACTTCAGCTGCATTCTCAGTGCAGAGACCCCTCAGCTTGCTTGTGTTGCGCTCTCTTTCTGCACCTCTGGTCACAATCTCTCCTTTTAACCACCAACATTTACAGGAGCATCCACAAATATTTCTTTAATTACTTGCAGTAATTACTGTTGGAGCTTTCTTGCACTCAGCGCATTGGAATTGATGTTCCTTCTCTACACCAGTTTGGTATGGGATAGTGTCACACAGGGTGTGGCACGCTTCTGTCCCAGCCATACTGACCTGACAGTGAGGAATGGTGCATTCCAGTTTTGCCTTTCCCACAAGCTTGCCAGTTTGATCCTGGCACCTTCCTGTTCCTCAGTTTATTGAAAATGAGTCAGAAGTAGCCTTAACTCTACTAATACATCCTCTGAGGATACACTTATGTCTGCAGAGCACCAGGAGTTCCTTGAGTTCAAAGGATCTAGAGCCCAAAATATTTTTCACAGCTATCTTTATAGTGAGACTGAAGGAGCAGCAGTTTTACTCACACTTTCGCATGTAGCTTTTTGTCTGCCAGCATTTTGTATTTCACCATGTAGATTCAACACATATTTTTAGCCATTAAAATGCCAAAGTCATGCTGTTTCAAATTCGTCCTTGAGCCTTGTGACAACCGTCTAAGGCATACCCATTATTTTTTATTGGATACAGTTCTAAAATAGTTCAGTCTCTTTCAAACTCGCTGCTCTCTACAGTTGGTAATTACTAACTCAGAGAAAAACACCTTCAACATCTGCTTTAAGAGTACGGCAGAACCTTGCCAAGTGCCTTACTAGACAGAGCAGTGATTGAACCTCTGGTGCCAGTATTTCAGGAAACTCTCGGAATCTCTTGGGTTAATGTCTTCAGAAGTCCATGAATCAGAGGCAGCCATCAGCTGGTAAGAATAACATTTCTATTTAGTCTCTGGGAGGATTCAGCTTTCTTACTTGACAGGAAAGCAAGTACTTAACACTCACTGCAACTGAACTACGCCTGACTTTGAAAACAGCTTCCGGAAAGATTTGGTGTTAAGGAAGGAGCTTGGAGACAGACTGGTAGCTCGTCCTCCAGCCGACGCTGGATGGGCTAACCCGCCCAGCTGGAGGAGCAACCGCCGCCGACCTGTATAAATTACATCTCCCACAGCCCAGGGTTGCTATTGAGGAATCATCTAATTATCCACTTACATTCTCCAGATTCCCAATCCTAGAACAACTTTGTTGATACACACACACATACATACACACACACACATACGTCTGTACCAGGGTATATGTAAGTCACATTTTATATAAATATGTATTGTATTTTTAGTTATGCACACATGTATACATAAGAGCTAATAAAAAAGGAGGGAGTGATTAAGTTTCAAATAGAAAAAAAATCCTCATAAAACATCGTGGAGGGCCACGAAGATGCTCAGAGGGCTGGAGCACCTCTCCTATGAAGAAAGGCTGAGAGAACTGGGCTCGTTCAGACTTGAGAAGGCTCCAGGGAGACCTTATTGCACCTCCCAGTGCCTGAAGGGGGCCTACAAGGAAGCTGGGGGAGGGCTTTTAACAAGGGCCTGTAGTGACGGGACAAGGAGTAACAGGTTTAAATTGAAAGCGGGGAGATTTAGATTAGATATCAGGAAGAAATTCTTCCCCAAGAGGGTGGGGAGGCACTGGGACAGGTTGTCCAGAGAAGCTGTGGGTGTCCCATCCCTGGAAGTGTCCAAGGCCAGGCTGGATGAGGCTCTGAGCAACCTGGGCTAGTGGAGGGTGTCCCTGCCCGTGGCAGGGGGTTGAAACTAGATGATCTTTAGGGTCCCTTCCGACCCAAACCATTCTAGGATTCTATGATTCTACGATTTTCCAAGATAATATTTCATGATTTTTCCATGCAACTATGATTTTGAACATACAGTGTTACCGCCCTTGATGCTCCTATGGAGCTCTGAAACCCTTAGTTCATTATTGAGCTACCGGCTAGGTTGGTCACATACAGAATTTTGGCTAAGGTCAACTCTCTCCTCAGTCCATATGTTACTGCCATGTGCACAAAAAGAGGAAAAGCAATTGCATCTTTAAATCTGCATCTTTGAGCTCTGTTTTTCATTGCCACATAACACTGAAAATGTAATCTAATCACTGAAAAGTGGAATTTCAGCTTTTTTATCTTCTGATGCTTTCACATGGTCAGGCAAGAAAGATTAGGGTCAAATATATGCGTGGAATAAAACTATTTTTAAAGTCCTGAACTGGTTTTTGAAGGTGCTGTTTACGACTGGAGCAGGCTGCTCCTATTTTCTTTAAGTCTCTATGTTAACTGAAACTACTTATATGCATATAAAAAATAATATGGTTGAAGTAGTATTCGTGAATGCAACAGCACTTTGGGTTAATTCTTGTCTGCAGTCTGCTTCAGTTCTGTATGATAAAAATGTACGATTCTTCCTAAAAGGATCCTCTCTGGGATGAGATAAATGAGAATGAATTACCGTTTCATCTGAGCAAGCGGGAAGTTTCCCCTGCGCCGGATTCTGGTAAGCCGGAATCCCGCACAGCGCAGAAACGCTCTGTAAACTGCTCGGCCCAGGAGTGTCCTGGGGTGCACAGCCAGCAGGGACGGCTGGGTGGGCTGAGAGCTGGACCAGCTCAGGGAGGTAGAATATGGTCTGCATCCGTCAGGGGAAAGCCTGAGCTCTTCTTACACCTCTCCAGGAGCATTTGTAGCCTCGGCGTTTCAGGTCGCTGTGGCCAAAATCTTGAAGTTCAGCTGCAGCACAGGATCTCTTGGGTTTCTTTTCTGTGATCTCTGTTACCCATCTGCACTGCTAAGTAGATCATTAAATTGATCAGAGGACATATTTTAATCATTAATGCCTCCTTATCTATGCGTAAGCATCTATTTATTACTTTCAGTTACTATATCTGGTTTTCATATAATTCCCTAGTCAATGGGAATTTTCCCTAAGAGAAGAAGGTGGGAGTAATCTGTAATTCTGCCTGTCCTAGGTTCCTTATATCGTCTCTTACCATGTTAGACTATCTGTCATCGGTAAAAGTGGTATCTAAAGAAACAAGTACAGGTATTTTTGTACACTCCTTAAACCTTCTAAAGCAAAATAACAAGTGTTACAATGAAACAGATGAGGAATTAATGCAAGTTGATGAGTTGATTTAGTTTGAAAAGAGTTTTGATGGAATGTCATATAGTCAAACTACTATGAGGACCGGTAAAAATCCTGGCAAGCCGAGCGGAGAGGATAACACTGAGTTTGCCTAGAATCAGCTGTCTTCTCAGTTCAAAGGGCAGACTCATTGGGGGGTATCAATGAAAAACTGTACTCTGTATATCGCATTTATTTGTGTGCTAACAGCATGGAGAAGCCTTTGGTCACCACACCATCCAGGTGCCTTTTGTCATTTCTAAATATTTTTTAAACAAGACTCAAAAGGATCACGTTTAGGTCTTCGCTTCCAGCTGCTGAGGGATGCTGACAGTCTTCCCTGTGGAATCCCACTAATGCCTGACAAGATATCAAATGCTTAAGTACTTAATTAGGGTTATTATTCAAATAATTAAGAAAAATACAGGACTTACTCTTAAATGTGAGTAGGTTATCATGCATTCCAGCAGAATGAGTTTGAGCTCATCTCTGTGTTTTCCCAGACAGACACAAAAGAAGACACAGTGACAGTGAACCATGGTAAAGACCTCCTCTTGCACCAAGCAGAATTTCCTACTAATTATTTTATTCTTATACAATTATTTACTGCAGAATGGTACAAAGTGTAGTTACCCATGGACACCATGCATGGAAATAATAAATATACACATGTATGAGCACAGTCACGTAGGTATCTCTGTATGTGACATGAGCTCAAAACACCTTTTCAACCATTACCAGGAAAACCAGGCCTCCCTACTGCTGCTCCCTGCCCTGAAGCTGCTCATCCTTCACCCAATTTGGGGGAAAGCGTGTCCTTGGCTCATGAAGTCCCTGGCCTGCAAACTGCTGGGGGCTGGGAGAATATTTGTGTGAAAATCACTGCTCACCTAGCTCTCAGACTCTTCTCTGGGCAATTGGTGTTACCCACTGCTGTCTCTCTGGTGTTTGGAGGCAGCACAATGCCAGGTCAGTGACTGAAGTGGATAAAAAAGGCTTCTAGTCCATCTCCCAGTGTAATATAGAGAGTCCATTTAAATCAATTTAGTATAAAATCAATAGAACCTGGAGTCCTCAATCCGAAGACATATCAAATATTAAACTGACAAGATACTGCCCTTGATCATAGCTAGATCTCAGTCTGTAGTCTGTCAGCGGGATTGCTAAAACTATCTTTCAAGTTCCATAGTCAGAAGCTGGATTTGTCTGTGTAAGGCTTCACTTTTTTGAAGTTATTAAAAAACCCCCTATGAATTCAGCTTAAATACTGGGCCTTAATCTTGAGGCTGTATGTGCATTGTGGAAATCTGTTAAATGTCTAAGCAGATAGTCGAGGCTGTCGAATCTGTCCCAAAACATCTCTAGGTTGTTTTCTTCTTTTATATATGTAGTTTTCTATCAGAGTTTCATTTCATAATCATTTTCAGATATTACAAGTAGCTTACGTGCCTCGTATGTGTTGGCTACAAGCGTTCCTAGTCCTCTGATCTAGCTGAAAAGTATGATGACAGGGAACCTGTAGTTCCCTGACCTCCTTCACTGTGCATTTGGGTTCCTGCCCAAAAAATCCATCATGGAAGGTCCACGGTTGGAGCGGAAGAAATACCTGTCAGTGCCTGCAAGAAAGGCAGCGGGAAATTGAAGACCCTCCCAGTGAGTCTGTAATATCATTTTCTCATGCGAAGGACACGGAGAAGTTAGTTGGAGGAAAGTTCAGCGGGAACAGTGAAGGTGTTCCGATGTACAAAGAAAAATCAAGCCTATGCTAACGCAGTTGATGTTCCCATTAATGCTCGGAAGCTGAGAATGACTGAAGGATGGCTGTGTGGTTAAAGCAATGACGCCTGACTCAGGAAATCTGAGTTCATTTCCTGGCTTCCCCATCTTTTTAGCTTTGCGCAAGAGATTTAATCGCTCTCTGCTTGCTTTTTTTTTTTCCTTCCTGTACCACAAAGGAGTAATTATGCTTCAGATTGTTCTAAGAATAAATGCATTAATGTAGCCAGTACAATTAAGTGCAGGCAAAAAGACATACAAAAGCTTCAACTGTTGTTCCTTATTTTTTTTTAAAAAAAGCATTTCTGCTACATATGGGGCACATGCACTGGAGTCTTCACGCCCTGCGTCTGGAAAGGTGAGGCGGCACTTGCAGAGCCTGGCCTGACATCTGTAGGCTTACATCCTGGCGGCACGCCCAGTTCTAGTCAAGAGGCTGCGGCAAACGATGCTTATCAATTACAGGGCGTTGGTTTGGGGTTTTTTTTTTCCTACATGAACATAGCTTGAGGCACTGCAGTTTTCTTCCTCTGGGAGGCCTGGTGAAGCAGGCAGGCAAAGACTTCGTGGTGGTCAAAGCTTTTGAGAAAAACTGAACTCTGAAAATCAGAAGTTGAAGCACAGCAATAGATGCTGATAAAACACACACACGAATATCCCAAGCCATGGACGACGCAGAAACGCGGGTCCCAGAGAAGGACACGGGCAGCTAGGGGATGCATTGAGGTATAAATAGTGTCCATGAGATGATGCTGAACCATCTCATGTAACCGCAAGGAACTTCCTGCACCTTGCACAAGTTTTTAGTATTCCGTCAGCACCTTCCGATTGCTGGCACAGATTTGAGGAACCTCCCAAGTCCTCCCATGAGCACCAGCACGGAGAAAGCCTGATCTCCTTTGGATTTGCACCTCCCTGCTGACTCCGAGTGTCCTCCCAGCTTTTCAGGTAGCTGGGATGCTTGGGAGGCCTCTTTCCCCGCGCCGTACCCTCTGTCCCCAGGCCGGGACGCTCCAGGCCCGTTTCCGTAAGGCTTTTAACAACTACATTTTCATTTTGCAACGGGCCCAGTAACAGGGCAAGCTGTAAGACGTGGCCAGTGGCCCCGCAGGCATCAGGGCCTAGAGGGCCCAGCGTGAGAGTGCCGCGGCAGCCCCGCAGACGCCATGCCGTTAACGGAGCGCGGCGCCGGCCTGTGCCGCCTCACGGCCGAAGGAGAAGGCTTGGCGTGAGGGACGCTGCGTGCCTGCACTGGGACGGGGTGGGGGCAGCGAGTCTGTCTACCGGCCGGCCGGCCGCTACAAGCGCCCCCTCTGCCCGCCGCGGCGCGGGAGGAGCCGTGACGAGGCCTGGCGGGCGGGGCGGGACGCACTGACGTCATGTCGAGCCGAGGAGCGCAGAGGGGCGTGTGGAGGCGAGCGGCGCCGGTGCCGGAGCATGCGCGGCGGGGCTGCGCGCGCCGCTCCTCCCACGGCGGGCCGGGTTGGGCGGGGCCGGGCGGGGCGGCGGGTACCTGAGGGCGCAGAGCGCCGCGGCCCTGCCCGAGGAGGGGACGGCACTGGCCTGCGCCCGGCCCGGCGGTGAGTGTGGCGGCGGCGGGAGCCGCTCAGTCCTCCTTCTCCTTGCGGTGAGCCCCTTACGCTCCCGGTGGTCCCCTCACCGGCGGCGACCGGTTGTCACTCCCTCCCTGCGCCGCGTCGTTCTCCCGCCGGGGTCGCCGCCTCGAGCGGAGGATGCTGCGGTATCCCCGGCCACGCTAGGCCGCGGGAGGCTGGGGCAGGGCGGCGGAGGGCCGGGCGGGCGGGGCAGCCTCCTGCGTGTCCCTGCGGGGCGCTGCCTTCGCCGTGGGGGCGGCGTGAATGTCTGCTGGGGCTCCCGCGGTGCCGCGGGCCGTGCCGCGGGCGGGGCCTGCCCGCCGTGCCCAGCCTGCTCTGCTCAGCCGGCCCCGCGGGGTTACGGGCGGTTTGGCTTGGTGGGCCTGTCGCCACGTTCCGCCGCCTCCTCCACTGCTTTGTGCGTCTTTTAATGCTCCGTTCGTGGGGACGTGCCCGCAGGTGTGGTAGGAAACAGCTGCTAAAGGCCCTGGTGGCAAAGATTTCTTTGTAGCTCCAAGAAGGGGACGAAGCAAAAGCATCCAGTATGAGCTTGTTCAAAGACAACAGTTAAAAAACCCCAAACAAGCCATATGGTGGGGTATCTACTTCAGCAATAATCTGTCCACGTTTTGCTTATAACAACCAGGGAACGCTGTGTACGCTATGATGATTTCGCTTTAATGACACTGAGACTTTGCTTTCGTCATCCAGAGCCCGCTGTAACATCGCTTTCTGTGGAATGTACTTTGACACTCAATGAAACATGGGCAACCTCAGCCTTTCTCTTTGAGTTGGAGGAAGTCGAGCTAAAGAAAGCAAAAATGAATGGGAACTCTGTGCCGTAGCAGAGCGTTAGTTGACAGGCCGAACAACAAATTGAGGTAAGGATTGTAGATCCGGTATTCCATCTGGAATGTCACATGAAGATGTTTACCAGTTTTCAGGGGAATCGGTTGAACTTGTGGGATTGGTGCTTCATATTCGCAGCAGATTTGTTCCTGGGGTTGCTGGGCTTTGAGCCCCAGTTTGATGCAGAGTAGAATTTTTGTAGCAGTGAAACAAAGTTGGTGCCAAGGTCTCATTTTACATTCTTATAGATGAGAACCATGTTACGTGTTCTCTGAAATGTAAAAAATATCTCTCCTGGAGTAGTAAAAAAATACAAAACTGTTCATCATATTAGTATGAGGCAGTAAATATTTACAGGTTTTTTTGGTGATACTGAATGGAATTTGGCAGATATCTTCTCGTGTGTGTAATGATCACGTAACTTCAAATTCTGTGGGCCCGCTTTTGAATTTAATGCCTCCAAGCTGAAGAGGAACGCCTAATAAATGGAACATTAGTAATAGCCAGCTACCTAAATGGTAACCGTGGATCTGGATGAAAACACAACTTGTAGCAGAAAAAATGTTTTTAAGGTCAAAGTTTAATCTTTGCTCGCAGTTAGTACTTGCCACTATAGAAATCTCAATGTTTTAGTTCCCAAACCTGCTGAGTATTGTCTTCTAATTGGAAAGCTGTTAAACAGCAGAAATGTTTCAGGCTTAGAACATGTCTATATTCGACACTTTTGACCTCTGTAATACCTTGTGGTTTTGACCTGAAGTAATAATACAGATGAATGTAGAGAAAACGAATAGTAATGGTCTCAATTAACATAATGATATCATTTAATGTATTGTTATACTAATGAGTAATCCTGTTTAATGGAACTGTTCATGTGAAAACTCACTGGAGTAAAACCTATTACTTTGGACCTGATCATCCTTATAAAAGGGATTGGTTATTTGGAATAAACCCATTCATTACAAAGAAGTGTTGGCACTGGCGCTCTCAATAAAAAGCCATCATGCCATCAGTCTTCAGATGAACGTTGCTTGCCTAAAATTGTTCAAAACTGTGGATCTCTGAAAATGGAAGAGAGATGAAGGAAAAAAGGTAGCTAGCTGCAGCAGTGGTTGCGATGTTCTCTTTTGCCCACTGTTTGGAAGTGTGAACAGCAGCACCATCTTCTTAATTAGAAGCTTTCAGGGAGGGTTAACTTCCTTGCCAACAGGGATACTAAGAAGATCAAAATACTAATGGTGCTTTTGGTAATTGGGTTTAAAATCCTGTATTGTGTTTCAGTTGGAGCAATGAAGAAAAGCTTGTGTGTATCTCTGCATACCTGAACACATGGATGTTACAGTAAAATCCCAACAGCGTTAAAATAATTATTTCTAAGATGTTTAGCTATTTAGTGTAGGTCTTTGCGTTTCTTCGTACCCCTGGGAGACACACTCCAGCTCGCTTTCCGTCACGTAGGTGCATTTTGGAAGACATTTCGAGAAAGTTGTTTCTTCCTTGATCAGCAGTAGCTTGATTCGCAGAGATCTGGACTTTGCTCGCTTGCTCTCCTCTCTCTCTTGTGAAGGATTCAGCTGGAGCAGTTGTGCTGATAATACCCTGTAGTGAGTGAAGCAAGAAAGTCATCTCAGGGTGGGGGATGCTTATCCCTAACCACATGGGAAGCTGGTGTCACAGGTTCTCAGTAAAATGCCTTTTTCGCTACGGATTGCTGGGACTCTCATGAGCAATTAGGCTGTGATGAGTTGAGGTAGTCTTCTGCGGAGTGCGTTTTAATGGCTTGGATTGAAGCAGAAGCATGGTTAATGTTGGCAAGGTTCTCACTGCCAGGAGGCTTTGCCTCTTAGCCAGAGGTAAATAGCTGATAAGGTTTTGCGTTTATGTGGTGGTTGAACAAGTTATAGATCTGGAATAACCCTTAAATTGCAGGCAATTTCTGAATTTATTCCCTGAAGCAAAAGAACTCCTGTGCTTTTAAGCTAATTAGCCCAGATGGCTTGTGACACACACACCGCAAGTTCAGCAGTGCATCATGGGAGAACTGAACATCCTGGGTTCTTGACTCGGTCATATCATTTGAGCTGGAGATTCAAGAGTCTCTTCTAGGCTGATACAGAGATTCTCACTACAGTGTGAATTTTGTGATACTTCAACTCGCGTTCTTTTTTTGTGAATCACATTAAAGATAAGTTTCACTTAATTGTGGTTTTTTTCTGGTCTTACACGGTGAAAATGTTACATAGATTTGTTGATCACTATTTTATATGATTTGGGGGAAGCTATGGCTTTTAACTGACCTTCATCTTAGTAACGTGAAGTTGTATAGATGTAAACTTGGCAAGGCCAAAGCTGCTGCTGGTAGTAGCAGGAGATTGAAGGAGAGGAGCAGAATCTCATCCTGCATAGTCTTTGTCCATCAGTAAACAGGTTAAAAAATAAGTCTTAATCCCTCTCTGTAAATCTTTCAGTTGTGAAAGCTCTCTGAAATGGGAGTTTATAAAAATAACACTTTACCGTGACTAAATCTGAGATCTTCATTAAACAGAACAAATGATGTTTATTGGCTTCCTTTAAATTCAGGTAAAACGTGAGCATAGGTGACTCTGTAATTCTGTAGGCTAATGTGGGAGAAACTGGTGCTGTGGACAAACTGTCACTAGTAACTGAAGTTACAGGCCAGTTTCTTTGAGAATCCTTTTGCTTTGTTTTAATTGCAGAGGTAGGAGCATATAACAACTGTGTCTTTCGTGTTGTTGGAAACTGACCTTGATAGGTACATTCAGATAAAACTGTTTATGTACCGGAAAATCAGTAAGAAAGTACAAAACACACTTAGAGATGGCTGCCAGTCTGTGCTTAAACATTGATATTTGGAATGTTGTGGGCAAGGTTGTGTGGTACTGGAATATTTTTAGAGAGTTTGGTTTTCAGGTTGGGAACTGGTTCATAGCCATCAAATCCTAGACACAAGCTGCAGGTGTCCAGCACTGGTGAAATGAAATTCAGTGGCATAAAGTGGCACTTTGAAGATGTGGTTGAAAAATAAGCAAGTTTCAGCTGAAGGCTGTAATATCCCAGTATACGGCTACAGTGGTTTTGGTTAAGGGTGGATACTGAACGGAAGTCAGACTTCACTTCGGAGAATGCAAGTAATCCAGTAGCTTCTTGAAAGCACATAGATGTGAAACTCCTAACTAGTATGTTTGGGAGCAGGGAGGGCAGAAAGCAGCAGCCAGTCCTTGCCATGTGTGGAGCTTACAAATAGTTTTCCTCAGGAATCTGTGCAAGACAATGAAATAATTGGTAAAACAACTATGAGGAGGGCTCTGGCTCCTTGCTTAAGGCAGTCATGGGTGGAAACAGTTTGGGAGTTCAAGGATAGGTTGGACAAGACAGTGGAGGAGAGATACATGGAGGGTTCCTAAAGAAACCAAAATCAAGAAATCCTAGGAGTCGAAAGTAGTTGCAGGTTGAGGAAGTCACATTCTGTGCTTGCTCCATTGATCCTCTTCCTAGTGTGCTTTTAAGGCTACCACAGGAGACAGTGTGGCTCTTTATTCATCGCCTGTAAAATAAGATTGACTGCTGGAACTGTGTGGCTGAGCTGGAGAATTGAATGTGGACAGCTGAATCAGCATGATCCAAGTACAGAGAAACCTAATGATTTATATAATATTTCTGACTTATCCAGGGTTCATTTGCTGTCTTTCATGAGAGAGGTTTTAAAGGTTTTGTCAGTCCTTTTTCTAGTCTTTTTTTTTTTTTTTAATCCACCACTTTCTGACTCAACAGTATATTTTTTTACAAAATCTGTAGCAATGGTTTGACATGTTCTTGTCTCAAGGTTGTGATCTTCTGGCAAAATCTAAGCTATATAAAGTATCATTGGCAATATGTAGAAAAGAAATTCCTAGAACTATTTTATTCTGTCTTCCTACTGCTTCATCTTGTCCAGTCTTGCTCAGCTATCACCTGTGAACCTCTTAAGGTTAACTGGAGAGATATCGGTACTAGTGAGTGTATGAATTACATGCAGCCTCCTTCGATTATCTCTGCTTGTCATTCAGCTTAACCTTTAGCTAGAGTTCTCATTCAGGCAGCAGTAGAAAGAATGAGTGTGTGTGAGTGGAGGGCGAAAAAATTATCTTAGGCATTGGTGGTAAGCACAGCCTCGTTGCACGTTTACACTAATGGGCGTTGTTAAGATACCTGCACAGATAAACTGTTCAGCAGTGGTTCAGATGGGCCGTATCGTGTCTGACATTAGTCATTATGTAATCAGTACCAAAATAATAATCTGTTTCTAACACCGTTAAGAGGGTTTTAGCTCAGGACAGCTCAGTGTTCTATGGAGAGGATACAACGGGCGAATAAACAAAGTGGAGGAATAGGATGGACAAGGTGGCAGTCTAAAAAGATATTTCCATTTATAACCAGTTGTATTCAAAATTTCACTGGGCTTCCAGTTGCCTGTTCTTACGAACAAGAAAATCCTGCTCTAGGTGGCATGGATTACTAAAAGAGCAGAAAGCGGTAACTGTAAACTGACTCTGGTTTTGTTACCAAAGCAATGGGGAAATAAGTCTCTCCTAGTAGAGTTAAGAGGCCGGGGGGTGGGGGGTGTTGGAATCATCTGGTGACAGTGGATAGTTCTGAGGAAGAAGGGAGGCTCCTCTGTTTTGAAGTGAAATATTTGCCAGGCAGTCACAGGTAAGCTCTACTTGTTTGCAGAATGAGATTGCTTTTATGTCTGAACTCAGAGACCGATTAATCTCTCTTGTAAGAATAAATTCAGAAAAAATGGCATCACCAACAGGCAGTGCTGTTGCTGAAGGAATAATGCCATCAGCAAACGCAGTGGCCTGTTTCTGCTGTCAGTTGATTTGCTGCTGACGTGGTCACGAAATCTTTGAAATGAGAGATTGAGATCCACCGTCTCGCTTCTGGAATGCTTGGGTTTGAGACTGTGGTTGATGTTCGGGACTGTTCAGTAAGTCTTAGCAAAAGTGTAAATTTAATTTGCCTTTTATATTATAAAGAAGTTTGACATTTTTTTTGAAAGGCAGCGCTCCACATCAAATGGGAAAGATCAGAGTTTTTCAAATGCCTATGTACATATACATCTACGCAATTGTGGGTTATCTTCCAGGATAGAAATCTTGCCAAGTACAAGCCAGTGTAATGACAGCACAAGAGCGTAACCTAGATACAGACGTGCTGTATAGTCACATAGCACTGTGCCTGTGTGTGGGGAAATCATGCTTGAGTAATACCGTACTTTAGTTCTTCTCTGTAGCTGTGTGACTTTGTCTTTAGGTCACAGTTCATTAGATTTGTAAGACAGACAGTTTGTCTCTTCCTAGTTTGGTTTTCCCCTGTTTACTATCTTTGCAAATTTGGTAATAATTTAAACTGAATGATGTCCTCAAAGAATGGAAGCAAATTAAGACTCATTGTGTGTCTTCACCAACAAGGATTTTGAGAGCGATCCATCTTTTGCAGTTCAAGAGCAGTTAAGGTACCCTGCTGAAGAAGTTTGATCTACATGACTCCCTCACTAAGGTTGAACCTGTGGAATTCGTCTGTTCACAGATGGCTGTTCCTCATGTAACGTAACAAATGAAGTAATCTGCATAATTTAATTCCTTCTAGCACGAATGTTTCTTCACTGGAGCTAGCTGTATCAGTCATGATTATGCCAACTGTTTGTGCTCCTGATTTATTACGATGTACCCCACCTGCTTCTTGCAGTGCTTTGAAAGCTGTCCTTGGAGTCAGCACACTTACTGCAGTGTTTACATCAGCAGTGCCCTGTACTCTCTGGGTTTGCAGTGAAAGCCTTGCTGTATTCTGGATCTGGTCATCTGGAGAGCTGGATACGCAGCAGTGCATGGTGTTTGTACCTGCAGGTACGGAGTTGACGTTGCTGGTCCAGATGTAACAAGGTACGACTCTGCTGCATGTGGAAGAGTGCACAAAGGCAAACTTCAGGAAAACCCACTGTCTGTCAGCTCTTACTAATGGCATTTTCCAGGGTTTTGACAAAGTCGGAATAGATGTGTGTTTTATCCCCGCTGCAGCAGGAAGAGTAGATCGTTTGCAGAGGGGAATTGATGACTTGATCCAAGAGGATGCATCAGATGATTGGCAGTTTCAGAGTTGTGCCTCTGCAGTGCTTTATTCCACTTGCTCGCTGATCTCTGTCCCTGAGGATGGTTAGGCTGCCAGCGCTAATGCAGGAAAGAGTGAGTGTCATTGCATTTCACATCTCATTTATGAATGAACTTTGGTCACTTGTACTGATGTTTGAGGAATGTGGAAGTGCACGATTTCCAGCCTGTCTTTCCTTTTGCAGGCCCTGATACTCTCTCTTATTGGGAGTAATATATCCCTAGCCCCAAGTGCTGTCTTCCATCTTCTTTTCGTTGTCCTGAAGCTGCTCCCTTGCTGCAGCTGGCTAAGCATCTGGACTTTGACTGCCCTTTGCCTTACTAGTCACGTTAGAAGAATGCAAAAATCAGGGCAAGTTTACCTGTCTGAGAAAGCTTAGCAGAGGTCTTACTTTTAGTTAAAATTTGCTTGTTGATTTTTCAATGCAATCTTAAAGGTTTTATAATAACTCAAATCCTGTTTTGTTTCAACCCTTTGGTAAGGTTTGATGTAAAAGTTTGGGGTTCAAAACGCGTTGTCTCTATCTTACTAGTACGTAAAGCACGAGTGGGCAAACCGTGATGAGACATGCGTTTCTGGGCAGGTAGCACTTAGCCCTGTTTTTCTTCCTTGAGGTGCCTGATATTCAGTGTAAATAGCATTAGTGGCAGAGTGAACGGGGAGTGTGGCCCTAAGGGATGTGAATGGAGTTGTTGGTTCTGAAAGTGTTCTCATAGCTTTCTTCTACAAAACAGAGCTGTATTTCCCTATTACTTTTCCTTAGTAAGTGCTTGTGTCCTCTGGCCCTAAAGCTTTAAGAGACTGTATTCGGATGACTAACTACAATGCTTTTAAAGGTTACAAGGAATGTCGTATCTTTCTGCTGTATTGACGGAAGATACTCTTCAGTGTTAGAAATACAGAAGCCCCAATCTCTTCAGGATGTCTTTCTTGTTCTCTTGTCCCTTTACCTCTATTCATTATCATGCTCTGCTTATATTCCTTGATCTGGTGCGTTCTGATGGACGGTGACTAAAATTCAGCACAACAGCGGCTTGGATAACTGGTTTGCTTGGTGCTTGATAGATCAAACCTAACGAGGGGGTAGAACCATCAGCCTACCTAAGTGTGAGGAAGGAAGGATAGGCAAGGACTTGCGTCTAAGCTCTCCGAGATCTGAGAATGGAATCTCACAACTTTGAATACAGAATAACAACATTATTTCCAAGAAACGGAACAATAAGTGTTGAATGTCGTGGAATTTCTTACTGTACTTTGACTGTGGTACCTTCAAAAGGCGGACTGCCATGGCTGCTAGCCTTAATGCATCACTGTGCAGTTTGGACACAGTGAATGGAGAGACTTAAAACTCATGGATGCCTTCATGAAGCATTGGGAATTGATTCCTAACAGAGGTGTCCCAGAGTCTCTGAAGACAGGAGAAGGAAGAAGGGAAGGCCTGGAGGATTTCACTGCAGAGCTGATAAGTCATATGGATCTTGGAGTTTTCTGATGGAGCTGGAGCCTGTCTGTGTAGGGTAAATAATACAAAAGGATAGGGGACAGTTGTAAATACTGACAAGTTGAGTCTTGGAGCCATCAAAATTTCTGGTTGTTTTCTGATTCAGTTTAATTCATACAACATGCACCATTTCCTTAGTACTCATCATCCTTAATTCCTCAGGGCTTGTCCTGCTCAGAGCAGATTTCAGCAGAGCTCTCCTGGTCGAAGCGTGGTGCAGAGGACAGGATGTATTTGTTACTTCAGGTGGTAGACTGTGCCTGCCTCAAGCCATCTGTTCCTTGCCTGCCCCTTGCTCTTCAGTTCCCAAGGGTATGCTTTACTCCTTTTCTGCACTGCTTGGGCAGTAGTTAACAATTCTTTTCTCTGCCCTACACCTGTGGCCAAGTAAGCTTTTCACTTGAGATAATTTTGATTATCAGAGAAAGAATGTTCTCACCTTCCTATCCACACTGTTTGTGTACTAGAAATGTGCTTTTATTTTCTAGGAGAAAGAATATATGTCCCTGGAAATTTTAGCACCGTGGAGTTAGCAACATAGATATGCACGAACACTGGTGAACTGCTGCTTCAGATTACCTGTCACTGTGCCAAACAAGTAGGATTAGATAGTAACTTACTATTTGCCTTCCACAGAAGGCCTAAGAATTAGGAGTGTGAGGTCTGGTTTGGCAAGTGTGGTCATTAAACTTCATTGGCTTCAGCAACATCTAGCACGTGATGGCAGCAATATGAATAACTCATTTGCAGAGCTTTAAAGCAGTTGGTCCACACTAAATACCAAAGACTTGACTGATTTATAATTGGTGTGCGCTGATGGACATGTTTCTGGGTTAGTAAGGAAGGTTGTGTAGCTGCCAGCTTCTTACAGGCCTACAGGGAAAGTACCATTTCTGTTCTCCAGAAGCAGTGAAGTGGTGTTGACTGTCTTGGTTTTCCAGCACAATCCTGTTACACAAAGTTATGTTTATCTCTGCCTCTAGGGAAAAAAATCTCCACACTGGGAAGGAAATTGCTCTAAGGAAAGCATCTTAGGTTAGCTACTCAGTGTTTCTGGTCCTTAGTTAGGTGGTCTTAAAGTAGAAAAGAAAGAAATATACATCTGAAACTGTTGGCATAGCAATAGTGCTGCAGAATTGCTTGTCTGTCACAATAGGAGGGGAATTTGGTCCCACTCACGGTAATGTGTTTAGAACTGGAAAATGCTATTAGCTCTCTGGTGACATGGGTCTTGGGGGTCGTAATATTTTAAAGGGTCCCAGAGTTGAAATGTATGAACCTTAAGCTGTCTTCTGTTGTAATAATCACTCTATAGCGCGTAGGGCGGAGTCTGCTGAGAAGCTAATATATAGGGAACTGTCTTCCTGGCGTTACTGAAACGGGCTGTGGATGAAGTAACAGTGAATGTAGTGTTTGCTGGTTGAAGTTAACATCAGAGGATCTTGTTGAGGTGTGAATAATCCTATACAGAAAGCACAAAGGAGAGTGAGAATGAATATCCTTGTGCTTATCACCAGGATCTTGAATATCCTTGAAGGTAAGGATGTAGCAGCTTTTCTGTTAAGTCAGATTATACTTCAGAGAGGGTTTGTAAGTTTTAATTCCTTTTCCCTGGGTCATTATGTAAGACCAGGCTCTTTATAATTAGTTTAATTCCCGATTAGGCTTGTGTGCACTAGATAATGTATTTCCCAAGGCAAAGCATATAAGGCTAGTTTGCCCAAATACCTGTTGGAAAAAAAAAAAAATCCATGGATTGTGGAAGTCTAAAAATACTTTGAATTTCTTTATAATACTGCAGAATATCACTTAAATTGTTAACACTTAAATAGAATCTGAGTTTCATGGGATGCAGAAGTCATCCTATAACTTCAAGGCACCATCCTTATTGATAGGGTAACTTCATTTTTAGGGTAGTGTAATTCCTAGTAGTAAATATATATCAAGACTGGGGATGTTTAACAGAACTTGATGAGAAAATTTTCCATTTTCTGAGAAAAGTGACATCTGCCCAACATGATACTGATACGTTTTGTGGTTGGTTGTTTTTTTTGACAGCATTGTATTTCAACCAAACAAGTGCAACGTAAAATTGGAAAGGTAACAAAGTGGTTAGTTATGTAGCTGACAAAACTCAGGCAGGTATTGCTTGTAGGCAGTCTTTTAATTTAATTATCTGAAGTGTTTTAAGCTATCAGTACAGTTTTCTTGAAGATAATATTTTGTCTTTCTCTAATTAAGGATAGGTGAGCAAACACCCTTCCTGGAGAACTGAAAGGTCGTCTTCTTCAAGTTTAATTTGCAGCACTTGGTGGAGGATTAAAGTAATCTCATTAAATGGCCTCATTTAAATTTTGCAGTCACCTAAGAGATGGTAGTGAGATGTGAAAAGGGAATTATCCATAAAGCATGAAAGTTAAATTAGCACCTTTCTAATTTAACTTTTTTTAATTTGGAAGATTTCCTGGAGACTCAAGTCTTTGTTAGGGTTGGGATATCTTTTGGGGGATCTGCAGTAGGATGCTTGCTGTCAGTGAATGTGTCATGATGTTAAAGGCCATTTTTTATTCATGGGGTTGTTAAAAGCGTACATTATTGCTTTGACTGTATATATTTGACATAAACTAAGTATTTTTGAGGTTGACATTTGATATGAAAGCGTCATGATTTTTTCATTTGCAAGGTATACCAGTACACTATAGGCAGGTTTGTTTTGGGGGTACAGATAACATGAATGAGATGCTGTGAGTGCTTTTTTTTAGTAAGTCATAGTGTTTTTGAGGTAAGTCCAACATTAGACACCTAAATCCACATGTAGGAATGTATTATGCATACTGAGTTAAATGTTTTGCCTTTGTTGAAGGAAGTGTGCTGCTTTGGTACACCTAGGTGAGGATTATGTCTCCAGTGTGAAAGAATTCACTTAGTATTTGAAAACTCTGGATTTGTGTGTTTGTAAATAGAAATGCATCCTACCAGTTGTAGGATGTGGAATCTGGTATTATCACTAGGTTAGGAGCCCCTAAAAAGCCATCTCTAGTATGTTTCTCTTTGTGTCTTTTAAACGTAGATCTACTTCCAGAAGTACAGCTCTGGGGCATCCTATTCATTTACAAAGTCCTAAGGGTACTTCAGTTTGCATGAATTTAATGACACTTTGATTTTTATCTGAAGTGTTTCTTAGTGAGGTCTTGCAACCTGGGGGGTGACTCACTAAGGTAAGGCTTGCTGTGGTTACACAAAACATTTCCCCTAAGCTGAATACGTATAACATTGCTTGCTGCGTCTTGGTTCTTGTCGTGACTGCCACGGATTAAACATTTTCATGTGTCTTTCAGTCCTGCCAGCTTGTAGGTCTGTGGGGAAAAAACCCAAACCCATAGGTAATAGAATTTCAGTCCTTCCTGTGCTGTGTCTTCACACTGTTGTAAGACCAGTGGGTGGAAGTGACGGAAGCACAAAATCCAGGCTAGCAAAAGCAAGATACATCGTTATAAGGGTCTTGAACAAGCAGAAAGCTGGTCTTGCAAATACAGAATTTAAAACTAGAGTAAACCTTAAGATACAGCTTGGAAACTGGAGACCTCTCAAGGCCTTATTGTCTGAATTGCAGGGCTTTAATAATAGCATTTAGACTAGTCCTTCGTATTGTATAGCCAGGAGAAATGACAGATGAAATGCTGTACGAAAGGGTGGTACCGACATAGTTAGTTGTCCAAATAGTAGGATGGGTATGTCGAAGAAACAAAGCAAGGAGATAGGAATTGTGAAGGCAGAAATTCTTGAGGCAAAGATACATCTGTAAATCAGATATGGCTTTATAAAATAAAAGTGATATAAAATAGACCAAGATGTAATTTAATAATTTTCATACAGTTGAAAAATTCCGTTTGCTCAAAATAGATAAATGGAAAAAGAAACCCAACCCTTTTTAAATCTTATTTTATAGATTTCAAAAAGAAGGGGAGGGAGATGTGACCTGAATAATATCCTACTACCTAATAACTGCTGGTGACAGAGATCTTTCTGAAGATCACAAAATCTGTGTGAGTCACCTTGCATCTTCATCATGGTAGAGTTTGGCACAGGAATGCTGTAAACATAGGTGCAAATGTATATAAGATCTTGTTGATTCATGTGTGTTTGATTCAGATCTAATAGATTCTTTCTCTTCCTTAGATTCAAGCACTCTACAAGGACCAATGTACCCAATAGCTCATGGAAGAAAAAAATCAAATCAGGACATCCTTGGTTTCCAGACTGCCGAAATATGGAACGAAAACTTTAGGAAGTGTCTTGCAACCTGTGCCAAATGGGACGGCTGTTAGTTTAGCAGGGAATAATGGTGGCAAAAATTTTGGCAAGCACAATGGCACTGTTCGCATGTCTTCCTTTTCTTTCAACTGGAAAAAGTCAAATAAATATCAACTTAATGATCAGAATGGGAGAGAGACCAACTCTAAACATAACGGTAATGAAAAATTAAATGATTCTGAGACGTATTCTCAGTCTCAAGGAGCATTGGGTAACGATGTGCTCAGGGCAGGTTTGAACAGTACTGCTTCGGTTGCATCAAAAGCAGCAAAGCAAACCAATATGTTTGTATCTTCTACTGAGGAATTAAACCCAAAGTCTTTGCCTGGACTCTCTAGTTCAGCAAAATTCGCCAAAGGTACCCTGTCAGGAAGGACCTCATATTCTGGACTCAGTGCTCCAAAATCACATTTAAATGGATTTTATGGGAATAGGCCGGTGGTAGGTTTGCAGAGACCTAGAGCTAATTCCAGTGCCACAAGGACAAGTTCAGGAGAAAGCTTGGCACCATCTACAGACAGTAGCAAGGCTTTTTCGTCTGAAAAAATGGTAAGATCACAAAGTTTTTCACATTCCATTCAGAATTCTTTCCTCCCCACTGCATCTTTAACCAGGTCGCATTCCTTTAATAAAGCTGTGGATCTTACAAGGCCTTATAGTCAAAATCTAGCTGCCAGGACATCTCAGAGGTCGACTTTGTTGTCCAGGAATGCACGTCAGTTGGATGTACCCAATGGAAACGAACCTATGAAGTATGGATTTCCCAGGCCCTACTCTGCTATGGCGGCTCCTTGTTCGAAGAAGCCTCCGCTATCGAATGGATCTGGGTCAGCACCTTCTTTTGGATACAGATTAAGTCGGCCGTCGCTGCTGAAGCCGGCCAGGCAGCGGTTTGCTGGAAATACCCTTGTGGATGGCAGCAAAAGTTCAACTCCTGACACGTGCATGGTGGAGAACTCTGACCTTTCAACAAATCTCAATAGAACAATTGAGAAAAACAGTATTATAGAGAGCAATGCTCAAAGAACAGGATCTGATGAGGGCCTGCATGAAACTTTGGGAAAAAATGGGTCGAAAGTCATGTGTATAAGCGATGATGGAGATGAAATATCTATATCTTCTTTGTCATCCTCTGAAAAAAATGATTTGAGTGAAGACTTCAGTGATGATTTCATGGATATAGAAGACCCAAACAGAACTATACTAATACAGCAGAAGGAGAGCTGCCTTCAACAGTTAGAGCATGGGAACATAACATCTGTCGAGCCGTTCACCTCTCTCAAGGAAAGTGGAGGATCTCGCTGTAATGCTGATGACTGGCTTGATATAAACATGTCTGGTAAATAATTATGTTGTTTGACATTTTAGGTATTAAATCCAGGTTCTGTAACTGTAAAGAAGTTGTTCTATATCATTACCCATGGCCTGTGAATAGTTTCAGGATGGAACTTAGCTCTATGTTGGCCCGTTGATTTTCTTACAGTGCTTTCTTTGCATGATAGATATATTTACCAGGCATGACTTTGAACAGCCCTTGCTTTGGGATAAGAATGAATGATACCTCCTTTAACCACACTTGTGGTATGGTGGTTGGATTTGTCATATCCTTGCTTTGCCATTCATTTCTCTGGACTGGTGACCTCTCAAGAAAATTTCTTTCCCTGCACCACCCCTACCTCCCCCCCCCCCCTTAGGCAGAGAACAGCTGTAACCACCGCTAAGTAGTGCGAGTAAGTGTAGGCTTTCTAATTAAATCAGTTAAGTTATAAATATGAACGTCACTGGGTTTGGGGGGTTTTGTTTGTTTTTCCAGAGGCATGCTATATGAATTTTTAAAAAAATAATGGGACAGAAGATGTTTTGAAGTCTGATGGGCTTCTCATAGTACAGACATGTTTTGAAAGAAGTTACAGTTGAAAGACTGGATCCAAAGCATGTAATTTTGGATCCACCTTCTAACGTGTTAAAAAGATTTAGAAATCTAGAAAGTAGCTTTCATGATGAGTGAATTAGTGCAGTGTGAAAGGCTAGCAAAGATGTAGGTTGGAAGGACATGTAGTGCATAGCTACCAACCCACCCTGAGCTTTTGTTCCCCTCTAGGATGAGTGAACAGTACTGTAGCATGCTTTCAGAAAAGTTAACGCACCAGAAATAGACATCTTGATTTTTATTTTCGGCATATTGGTTTGGTTTTGGAATCTTGACTGTTCCTGTTTTCTTTAAGCAGTGGATGACAACAGTGAAAGCACAAAGCATACTGCTGAGAGTGTGATTTCTCCAGAGATGAATTACAGAGCTGGGTCCTCTTTTGAGCTTTCTCCATCTGACAGCTCTGATGGCACATATATGTGGGATGAAGAGGGTTTGGAACCTATTGGAAGTGTCCATCCGTGTGGAAGCTACGAATCTTCGGAACTGAACAGCATAGTATGTATTGATATGCATAATGTGCAGAATTAGTGTTTTCAGTTTATTACTGCTTAAGTATATTCTAATTAGAGAATTAATGTATTTTTAACTTGATGATTGCTTCTTTTTTTCTTTTCAGTTGATAGCTTTTTGAAACTTTTGTTCAGGAACTCCGGTTTCTGGATAGGTGACCTTGATTTTAGGCTGCTTACATACTTTATTTTTCCTTATTCTCAAGTTAGAACAGCATAGGTCCTTCCTTACGCAGTCTCATGGTAGTGCTCACAAAGAATAAAGGAATTAATTTCTACAAATGATAGGTTAATTATCTCCTACCAATCCCTAAACCTAGGCAGTAGCTCTTTTCTTGCTTTTTCACTCCTATCTGACTTCTTCCATCGTCTTGGTTCTGTACTGTATACATGTGGGACCCATTAGAACCAAAGTTCATTTGAATTTCTCAGTTTGCTCAAGGATGGAGTCGTTAAGTTAGATGCCTGACTGTAGCTCACTGTAGCAGGACACTTTGTATGTCTCAAATGCAATACACAAGATGCCTAACAACCTTTTTCTTATTGCTAAACCTCTATCTGACCTGCAAGAAACATCATTCCATCTAAAGAATGGATGGAAATTTGATGCAGTGCTGTGACCCTCCAGCTGAGGTCAGGGAGCCAACCTTGGGAATTCTGTGGGCTTGAGGAAAATACTGTCTGTTCTTCATCCCTTTTAACTTGTTCATTTATCCCAAGTCTTTGAATTAAGCAACTGAGATTTCATTAACATGATACTAACAATGGAAGTTCTAACGAAAAGAATTTGGTATGATCAGTGTGTTTCAGGCGTGTTGAGGCACTGTGTCACTGCTCCCCTTTTAGTAATGGAGGTACCAGTTTTGGACTTTGACAGGATTTGTGGCACCTACTCAGACTTTGGTTTGCAATTTATTAGGGTTTTCTGCTGTAGCCCAGAAGCAGAACAGCAGAGATTTCCCCTGAAAATTGGGCATAGCTATGTAATTATGTTTTTATGTGTAACTACATACAAATTTCTGATGTATTTTCAGCTGCTTGTGGTATAGTTTGTCTTCTGTTTTAAGCACTATATCCCAACATCATAATTTAAGTTGTTAACTCTTTGTGGTAATTGTGGCCAGCTTGGAAAAGCAGTTTGAGACTTTTCCACTCTGAGCTTCGTAGCTTTATTGATGTTTATAGGGAACAAAAAAGTTTAACGTAGGCCACTGCAAAAACAAACACTCTTTTCCCTAGACATATGAATGCATGTGCCAGGAAAAAGAGGAAGTTTTTAAACTTCATAAATTTTAAATAGATATTTTTGGTATATATAGTGCAATTTATAAAAAAAATGAAAGACAATCCCACGCTTTTGGACTGTGTATCAAAACCCTAGATACATGTGACCTCTATGCGTTGATCTGTGCATGTGTATGAATTGATAGTTAATAGGTTTTCTGATGGATGGAAGCTGTAAGCCTTCTGAAGCTGAGGTTTAATATCTTTGTTCACTGCTTTGGTTTGTTTCTTCCTTTATTGAAAGTAAACAGCTTCTAGAGAGGCCTTAAAACTGGAGGAATGAACTAGTTTGAGGAAGTGGAGGACAGAGGAGGTCGTTAAGACTTAGTGTGGAATCTAGAAAGTCATGTTTGGTTTTTGCTCATTTTCTTTTTTACCTTGTTAGTGCTGTTGCAGAATTACAGTGCTTATTGAATCTGAATATTTATCTAAAATCAGAGAAACATCCAGGCAGAAATGTGTTTTCAGTCCGCTTGGTTTGTGAGGACAAATCGTAGCTCTGAAATATTTGAACTGCCTTTTAGTGGTATGTTTTTTCTCCGTGCCTGTTTTCGGTAGAAAGCATGATATATTTAATGTCTTTAGGCTAAAGATTAAACATTGATCACTTTTAATCCTAAACTGCAGAAGAGTTTCTGATACAGGTTGTCATTATTTCTGAAGAATTATGCTTTCGGGTAGGTTAATGTAAGCTTTTGTTCTGTGTTTTTCCTTTTCTCTGCAGGCAGTGAGTATAAAGATAGGTTAAAAAAAAGAACTGAAGGTGTTGAGAATAATTATTGTGATTAGTCAGCGCATCAGATGTTTCGATTGCTGGGAGATACGTGATCAAATTACGTGGTTTCTATCCTCTAGTGTGGTGAGGGTAAAAGCAGTTGATATCTGTGTGTCAAAATCCAATTGATGAGAGTCAGACTGAAGAATTTTGGGTGAGGTAATACCAGCCTGGCTGCGCCTTGGAATTAATATTTCCAGGGAAATGTCTAAAGCAGATAGCTGGTTCTAGAGTTTCTGTGGCATCAGGCTGGGGTGAATAGAAGCAGTGGAGCTGAATAACAATTCAGGTAATTAGATGGTGAATAAATGGTGGTGCAAAATTCGCCTCTTTTAAAATTTCCATCTTGCTGTTGTATTGTTAATATTAAGCTGTATCATCCTTAAGATCAACAAATATTGAATGCTTTTCCTAAACTGTTCTGTAGATGGCAGTGCAGCTCTTACTGGGTATCTCGGAATGTGTTTAGAGCGTCTTTGACAAGGCAACTTTTGCAGAGGGGTTTTTAACTGGGCTTCTGGGATGGCAACCAGAATAGGAAGGCAATGGAAGGAGCTTGCTGGCTACTTGATCTTTTTATTCCTTTTTTGGGAGAAAAAACCCAGGTATCTTTGCTAGGGTCAGTAGAGCGTGGTTTTTTATTAAAAAAAAGTAGCCTCTTCTAGCACAACCCTCCTGTTCTTCACTAACTGAGCCAACAGCTATGGAGAAAATGTGCAATCCAGTGTCATCTGTGTAACTTTCAAACCTCTGTAAGTAGCCCCTCATGAGGTGATGCCACTGGGACTTGCAGCTAAGCAGGGTGAAGTTACAGTGGGTGAAGTTAGAACATCAAAAATGTGAAAAGCAAAAGCCACATTACTGCGTTAGATATTAGCAGTGGTGTTGATTGAAACGTATCATTTGCAGCCAATTCAGAGTTCATTTCAGAACAGTATTTCATGATCTTCTCCCTAAGAAAGCAGGTATTCTTCAAAAGTGAAATGAGTAAATTTTCACACAGTACATGGGAGTTGCCTGTTGTGTTTCTGAAGCAGCACTGCTCTTGTGGACTGTGTTATTTCATAAACCTTACTTTCATTGGCAGTTCTGGTCTTTATCCAGATTGTACCTAAGATTTTTCTGAAACAGGTTAAAATCTTTGTCTGAAAACTTCATGTGGTTCAGCAAAGAACAATAAGGTTCTTCCTGAAAGCAGAGGATAGCATCTAAAGAGACAATTGTGGGGTTTTTGACAGTTCGTTCTCAGATGAACAGTATTGACTACTTGCATTTTCTCCTTTGTTAGAATACATCTTTTTGCCTAAGTAAATGTTAAACTAATGCAGACTTAATCACACTGTGGCTTCTGTGATGCTTCCCTGAAGTAACTCGTATACTTAGTTGGGCACTACCATAAGAAGGGTCTGAACTTGCTCTGTACCCGAGACCAAAGTTTAGTCAGTGCCATTCGTGCTTGAATTCATGATGACATTAGTAAATAAACACTTCTAATGTTGTTTGTGGTTAGATTGATTTATTTATTTCTTTGTTAGAGGTTTTGGTGCAGTGACAACTAATTAGGCTTCAGAATTTCTGCTATATGACCATATGCCCAGTACTTTAGTGAGGGAGTGAAGTTGAAAGGAAGGAGAAGGCATTATTCTTGTGGGATAAGAATATTAAATACAAATCCTGGGTAATCTTGTCATACTTATGTTGGAGTAACTTGGGTTTTGAATTACCTGGTCCTCCGTTGGTATCTGAAGATGCTGCCTAATGAGCCTGTGGAACCATAGACACTTAGCCTTTCTTGCTGCTGTCAGATTTATGTGGCCACTTGAGACACAACTGGGCCAGAGAGGAAGAAACTGGGCAGTATCTCCCTCTTGGTTTGTGAATTAGAAATCATAATATGTTGAGTAATGTGACTGTGAGAATGCAATACCAGCGTAGGGGGAGGTAATTTTATCTACCTATACCTAGAAAATAAATCAACTGATGATAAAGGAACTTCAGAAATATCAGATGCAGATGTTTAGATCTCTGTGGGCAGTAATTTAAATTCTTGGTGTCTTATCTGTGTAATCGGGTGTGGACACATGAGAAAACAAAGTATCTGTGACCCTCCTGGGAAGTGACTTAAGAACAAATCTAGAGGGTGTCTGCTGTGTTGCAGTTTGTATTGTACCTTCTTCTAGGCTTCCCTCTGTGCCCAGCATACTGGAGACTGTTTTTATGGACAGAGCTGTATAGCACACACCGTCACTAACGTGGAGTGGCAGTGTGGAGTTCTGTCTCTTCTGCTTCTGCCCAAAGAATTCTCATTTGTTGCCTTCATCGCTACAGAAATCCTGTCCTGTTGGGCAGATTGAATAATTTGTTGGTCCTTCAGACTCCCTTACTTGAAAGTCTGACTTTCGGGCTTGTAGGCCAATATATTTCTTGGCAAGAGATGTTGCAGTAAGCCCTGGCAGTCTTCTGTGAGGTGGTAGCTTTTACTGATGCGTTCTAGACAACGGCAAATGCCGTGTCTGAATTTTACTTGTGAAACAAAAGGATTTGTTGGAAATATATCGTCCTGGTAAGCTGCTATTTCTGCTTAACATGTCTGTGTGCAAGAGCTTTGTTTTCTAAAATTTATCAAGTAGTTCAAAATTCCTGCTCAAATACAGTGATTCTGGAATGGGAATCTAATACAGATGTCAGCCTTGAAAGGTGTTTTCCACTGTCACGTGTCTGTGTGCTGCTGTCTGAAACTGCTGTTGCTGGTAACTTCTGCTTAAGCTGATAAGGTCATGTCCATGTTCTACACTCTTCTGTTCAGACAACTTCGTGCCGTGTTCCAGAACCTGACAAAAATGACGCTGACGCGCTTGAATTGTAGTTTGAACTTGATAGTTTTCATTAGGTCAATATAATTGCTGTCATTTTTCCAGTACTGCAGGTATAAGGATCTCTGGCATTTGCTTTTTATATCCTCAATTTCTAAAAATCTTTCAGTTAAGCCTATAAACTTACAGGTTTGGAAAACGATTAGACCGCTTGTTTATGATTTCAAAGCCTCAAAAGGCAGTGCTGCCTTTTTGTGTTTAGTCTCCATTATGAACAGGTAATATTTGTGGACAAATGAAATCAGCGGGAGAACTCCCTTGATCAGCGTGTCCACAGTTAAGCTTTTCTGCAACTGCTACATAAAAGTCAGCCTGCATTATTAGTTGTCTGAATGCAGAACCAAGTGTACAAATCTTTCTCAGTGTGTTCTGTTAGCAGGGCTCCTCAGCCATTCTTTGGGCAGAGTTTGCTGGCAGGCAGTTTTGTGCTCATGGCGGAGAAATGAATGTCGTAAGTAGAGACTGATTAGAGAAGTACAGCCTCCAGAGTGTGAAAGTAGCCACTGCCTATCACCACTCTAGTCTTCAGCTTCAGACCTGGACTGCTGCAGCCAGGGGAGTTAGTGAGAAACTGAATTACTTAATGAGATAGCATCTGTGTCATATGATGTATGTGTTCCTGCTGTCAAATAGTATTAAGAGGTTATATGATTGTATTACAGTGCACAGACCTCTTGCGATGATACTTCGAGAGGTACAACATTTTGTGAACGAGCTTTTATGGCAAATTACCTTTCTGCCTTTGGGATGGGAAAGCATATATGCCTTTGAGAGCTGCTCGTTCAGAACTGACACAGTAAATCATCTCTTGCTGTTTTGGCTGGTAAAATTGAGTAAGGCAACTTCACTTGTAGTCCTGTATCTCATTTATGGTAGGCATTAATGATAGCTTTGAATTTCTGTGGTGGAGGGAGAGCAGCAGCTGATGTGGTGTTGTGTGAAATACGAGAATAAATACTGTTTGAAGTTAGCACTTTTTATTTCATAAGTGTGTAAGACATGTTTCCTGTATGAGTTGGTAACTGTATATCCCATTTCTATTCTAATGTGAGTTTATAGCTTTTCAATTTTTTGTTTATTCTACTGAGTAGCATCACTTTTCAATAACAGAAGGACTTCAGAATTACACGTGCTTCATGTAAGTATGTTGCTGAATTTGTCACGCATTGTTTTCCTTACTCCTAGGAGCTACTTAAAACACAGTGAATAGTTAAGCACATGCCCAGAGAGAACAGTAGTATTAACTTTGGAATATATTCCAACTTTATCAGTATAAACAAGAAAAACATTAAAAAAAGGTAAAACAATTTGAGACATACATCTAACCCCTTTAACTGGTTTTCTGGACAGTTTACAGATGACCTGATTAAAAACACCTAGACTGACACTCAGTTTCCTTTTACTTTTCCTTCCTACTTAAAATTGTGTCCTTATAGGTTATAGGAACACTGGTCTTGAATCTTTTTCTGAATTTTCTTTTGTTGCAAAGCATCAGAAATTTAGGGGAAGGGCAGTGTCTTGTACATGTTGGGTCAGTTGCTTTTGTGATACACACACATTTGGTCCCTCTGGGTGCAATGGGTGCACCCAATTTCAGTCTTACTGTCCCCACAGTTCGAAATATGGGATGCACTTTACCTGCTTTTCCTTTCAAGAGCATTTTACATAGCATTCAGGCCATAATGATATCTGCAATCTCATATCACCTTACAACTCTGTCATCCTCCTTGAGACTGGCAATTTAACAAAAATGCCATTTTCCCACATATGGGGTGATTATGAGTAAACAGCATGGCAGAGTTGGTGTTCTTGGTGCACACTGTTGAAATACATCAGGATAATGTAGTGGGAATGTACATTTGTGGCAGTGCATGTGACAGGATGATTGCTGTGTTGGAAACAATTCCTTTAGAGACCGGTCAGAGTAAAATCACTTGAAAATTTGAGGTACGTGAGGATGGCTTTGTCTTTAATTAGAAACAAGTGTATTAAGCTGACTGCATAAGAATAGAATGCATTAATGCTGTGTAGATAACACCAAAAGTCTAGCTAGGGTACAATTAAAACTTACTCTACAGAGGTAACTTAATTGATCTCCTGGTAGCAGCCCCATGGTGTTCCTCTGAATTCTGAGGTTATGATTTGGTTCCATTCTCAACTGGGAGTTATTTTTGAAGCCTGAGGTGATACTGGTTTTCTATTATAATTGAGTCTTAAAATTAAAATAGCTCGGTTTCAGTATTTCATGTGTTAATTGTTCTTTCAAATGCACTGGTGATGCCCGTGTCTGAGAGGCTATAACCCAACTGAAATGCATGTGCAGAGGTGAAGGAGGTTGACTGTGGTTTGTCTTTACAGGTGGCTAGAAATGAGCAGATCTGTCATCCAAGATGTTTGGTAAGCTAGAAGTCATGAGGGAACAAACTGCTTAAAATGTAGTTTCTCCCGATTCTCAAGGTCTCTCTCTCCCTGTTTTCCCGTAAGCTGAACTTCACACTTATTAGTACAGGTGCCAGTGGAGCCAGAGTCCTTCACAATTATTTTTGCCAGTTAAGAGTATCCGCAGCAGTTACTCACTGTGTCACAGTGTAAAATGCTTCATTTGTAGGTGAACTGTAAAGGTAACGTTGGATTTCTGTTTTCTGTAGGCTTTTCTGCAAGCAGACTGGAAGAAAGGAGTAGCAAGGACTACTTGTCCTCAGGCTCTGCTACTTCTGTGATACTATTTATGCTTCCTCCTGATGGCTTTCTGTTGTTGTGCTCTATAGTAAATCAGAAACCTGCTGCTTAAAAGCATCTGCCAATTTAAACAAAACAAAACCACAACCCCCCCTATTCTTAAATTTAGTGGGAATTCTGCAGGAAGATGGGCAGAATGCTCCCCCCTGCCCAGTTCCGTTTCTTTTCTGCAGGCTCGTTACCAGAGGCTAGAGGGCAGTCAAGGAGTGGTTTTTGTGGCTGTGCTGCCTGTCAGGAAGGTGCTGTTGCTTCTGAATTGCTGAAGTCTCAACGGAATGGTTAATATTTCTCTTTTTTTTTTTTTTTCCTCCTCTCCCTTCATGCTATAGAATTTCAGATTTCTTACACAGCTTGACATCTGATGTCATTTTAAAAAAAGTAAATTATTAAGCACTAAGTATAGCTGCTTCTTGAGATACAGTGGGTAATAGCCTAAGAATTATTTCCCATCTACTTGCAATAAACCTTGGGAGAACATAGTTCTCCCAAAATGTTTTCAAGATTAATAAATCTTTATTTAAGACTGTTACAGCTAATAGATAAGCATAAAATATCTTGGGTTTTCAGAACAAAGCTCCTTCTGCATTTGTTGTCACAGCAACCTTCCTTTACAGAGCATGAACAAATTGATGAAATACTTGCTTGGATGTTGGGTTTAATTATCTTTAATGCGACTTGCAGTGTACAGTGTTTAAAATAGCTCCCTTCCTATCCTGTTTTTGGTACCCTGCAGAGTTCTGTCCTTTCTCTTCCCTATGTGGTTACCTCCATTGGTACAACTTTATTTACAGGGGATTTTCTCTTCAGCCCTGTAGTATGGTACTTGCCTTCCTGGATGCCTGTTCTCTCCTCAAAGTGACAGAAGTCTTTATCTTCTGTCTTTATTTTCTACCTTCACTTAACAGTTCAGTCCTTATTGAACACTGCCTTTTTGAGACCTGTATTGAGTTCCCATTTCTTTATTTATCTCTGTGTCTATCGGGGGTGTTGTCAAATGCCGCAAATAGCTCTGAGACCCTGGAAGTCTTTTTCTCTTCTCTGCTGTCAGCCTTGAATGGTATTTGACTGACTTTTGCAGTTATCCTTTAGCTGCCCTCCAGATGGCTGTTTTACCCAGTCTGTTCAGTGTTTGTTTTTAAAAGCTACTTTTTTTTTTTCCCATTCATCAAGTACCTGGACTGGTACTTTAATGTGTGTATTGCTGCCCTCAATCTCTTCACCTAGTTTTTTTGGACAGATTCTTCTTTAGTTTTCTTCCTTTACTCATGCTTATCTTCTGCTTCCTGAACTTCTCCTGTGGTCTCTCTTAATATTTTTTTTTGCCCCCACTCAATACCTTTTTTATGGAAAAATCCAGAATCTTGAATATTTAGCATCTTGCCAGAAGAGACACAGCATATGCAACCACATAGAAAACAAGTGTGAAAATGCCTGTGGAATTTCATGTATACAAAGCTACTAGTTTTTCTGAGCATAACGCTCATCTAGATTTGATTCACAAAAGAGTGTTTGAAATAAGGAACAGTGCTCTTCTCTTAGTACAGCATAAGGCTTGTCTCTGTAGTGTCACTGCCTTAGACTAATCATGTTCACATGCAAAATAGTACAACTTCTCATTTCAAATATTAAAGCATAGAGAATCCTATAAACACAGAATATTTTTGTTCCAAAATTATACCATGGTCCCTACTTTAAGTCAGGTGAATGAACTTGTGTGACCACAGAAGGCATTCTGTCTTCAGAGTTCAACCAGGTGTTGATTGTAGTGTTCAGATGTCACACCAGAGGCATCCAGCTGGGAAATCTTACCTGCAGAGTCATGGCTACTAATGAGACAGTAGGAGTAGTTTCTTTTGGGATACTCAGATGCATTAATACTTTTTTTCACATTAGCTGCAGATAATTGAAAAAGAATCAATATGAATAATATAAGGGCTTAAGATAGTTCTTTATATTAATGTAAGATTTTGTGGATATTTCTGCCATACTGGCAGGATTATTGAATTTTTTTTTAAGAACAAAAATATTTGAATACCCTGTTGTATATAATGAATATGTAATCTAAGAAAAGCTGTTGTATTATAACTAAAAAGTCTACTATATATTTTATGCATGAGGAACAGGGAACTTCTCATGTTTTCTGGTGAGGCTTTTTGTCAGAAGAATTCAAATCCTGGATGAATGATTGCAAAGGCTTTAGTCCTCTTTCTCCATGCCCTTCTGGTGAATCACAGCTACACCTTCTGGTTTAGACAGAACAAAAGCGTATAGGCCAGGCTCAGTTTGAGGGTAGGTATTTTTTGATATTTTAAGGAGACATACCCAGGTTTCTTTTCACAAAGCTGTTTGAAAGCTGTCTGTTACTTTGTGGTGGTTTTCTGATGGCTGGAACTACCATCTTAATTCTTAACTTCTATTTGTTTTTGTATTCTTCATGCTTATTTTAATACTCTTTCCAAGTAAATCCTGAAAGCTGGATGTCTTGTAGCTGGTTTCCTATTCAACCCCATTTTTGCTGCTTAACAGCAATAAAACTTTCCTATGCAGTTGGGTTGCTGAGATGTGTATCAAGGCTGTGTTATATTTTTCTTAACTTCAAAAATTAGAAAGTAAAAGCTTTACTTACTCTCTAATTCTTAAGCCTCTTGGACTTGAGGAAATTATTGATAAAAGTGGCAATGTCTCTTTAGCTGTCTTATCAACTTTTTTTGTGACTAATGTGATCTCAAAAAGAGCTTTGCCTTTTTGTTCCTAAGTGATAGGATGGGGAAATTTGAAAAATGAGTTTGTTGCAATAAAATACAACTAGTGGTACATCGGACAAGAAATGGAGCTTTCTATCCCTGTGTCAACCCCTACATCCTTTGGTTCAAGAGGCTTCCCACCTGCCCAAGTGGACTTAATTTGATTACTCTTCTCTCCTCTGTGGCATTAGACAAAATCAGTATTGCTAAATTTGCAGTAATATATTCATTGCCACAGCACCTGGGTCAGGTTAAACACAGTATTGCGACTTCATTGTTGTGCTAACATAGGCACTAAATATTTTGTTTAAATAAGGGTCTCTTCAGTCATAGAAAAAGAATGAAGGTGACATCTGACCGGGATGTTTGACTGTTGGGTTGGGTGTTTTTTCCTTTTGTGGAATGTCACAAGGGCATGTGTCTGCTTTAAATGATTTAGTAACTTGGACAAGTGCTTTCTGAGGTTCAGAGAAGTATGTTACACATTGATGGTAGTTCTTCTAAGACTTGGGGTTATGTTCTAGTTTAAAAACGTTTTTCTCATTATAATAGTTACCTCACTTTAGGTCTTTTGGATATTTTGGAGATTCTGATAGAATTCTATTCAGAGGGCTTCTTATTCATGCATATTTTTTATTTTATTTTTAGAATGATTTAAATGTCATTCTTTAAGACACTTCTTAAATTGTTCTGATATGTTAATTAGTTTTTCAGTAGCTCCTAAGTTGTTACCTATGCCCAAATTTGGCCCAAGCTGGTAATCAATTTCAGAGACCTGTCAGAGAAGTGTAGAAGTCATGCTTTCTTCTAGTATGTGTCTGAAGCCTTTTTAACATTAAAAAAAAGGAGAAAATATTACATGGACAAAAAAATTCTGTTCATCTTTCAGCAGTTTGAGAGACTCTTTTTATTATTAAAATCAGCTTGAAGTATATATTTAAAAAAAAAAAACCACAATGAAATATGGCCATAAAGACTAACAATGTTCAAAATAAGTAAGGAATCTTTAGCTAATAAGTTATAAAATAACCTTAATTTCATATTGATCATTGCTGGTCCTTGCTAGAATACATTGTCATCAAGAGGAATACAGCGTGGTGCTGTAAGAATAACTAAATAGAAACCTGAGGTCTGATTCTTACCTACTGGTGATTTGTTTGTACAAAGAGATTAAAGTGTAACAAAATAAATGCAACATGCCACAATGTGCTGTCATTAAACAAAGTGTCCTGTAATGACTGTTGTGTTCTTTAAGTAAATAACTTTGAACCTATGCACTGGAAATAGCCTAGCATGTTTGCCTTTCTAAATATCCAACCAGATTTAACAGTAAAGTTGTGGGGTTTTATTAAGTTCGATTACCTTAATGTTACATTTTGTGTTAAATGATTGACATGCAAATGCTCTTGCATGGTTATGCATATAGGCCTAAAAAAAATCAGGATGCAATGCAAATAAAACTGGAGAAATCCCTATGGAATACTTAGTTGTGATCTTTTAATTCCATTTTCTACTGACTTCAGAAGTACATGATTATTGTTGAAAGCAAGATATAACTCAGTAACAAAAATAATTAGTTGCTTTCCTTTAACAGCCTACTTTATAAAGGTAGCACAAGAGAATGAGGTCTGAGATCTTGAGTTGTGGAATAAGATAAAACGTTGTTCGTGATGTTCACCAACAGCTCATGACTGGCTCAATGCATTGGTGTTTCAAGCCGGATAGCATCCCTGGGGTGAAAAAAAGGGTACTCAATGGCTGGCTTGAGCTCAGGCTCACCTCAGTTGTGTGGACGCTCTCCAAAATGCTTTGGTTGAGGGTGGCTTATCTCGAATTGCTTTGTATTTCTGCACTAAGCCCAGTGCCCGATGACTTAAACGCCAGTGTAACCTACGTTGTGTCCTAAGCTTTCACAGGTCTGCAGCTTTCATTTAACAGGGAGAAAACTTGGGCACTAATTTATTTTGATTTGCATGATATTCTTATCTCAAGAAATGGGAAAGCTGAGGATCAGGCCTCTTGCCTAGGTCTGTTAAGCTAAATTGAATTTAAGCTGGTGGACTTGAAAAACACTGCTGTTCAGTGGAAGAGAGCTTATGAGGTGTGTAGCATGAGGAGTTTTTAGTAAGTGGTCTTTTGAAAAAGAATATTCTGCTATTTCAGTTCATTGTGAAGGACGTGAATTTATATAGAACTTTAAACTTGTTGAGATTCAGCAAAAGTAGCTGCTCTACCATACCCTGGTCTTCAAAGCATTGGTCTTAAGAGCTTGGGTGTTGGTATGCTTCTTGAAAGAGATTCTGAACTCAGTGCATCCAACAAATAAGGCAGAAACCCCCCACACTGTTGTAAGCGAGCTGTTGGTGTGTGCTCGATTAACCCTCGGTAAGACAGAGCACCTGAGGGTGACCCATACAGGAAGAATTTGTAAAACATTGACATAAACTTGCTAAATGTGGTGTAATCATTTGCCAGCCTCACCCTTGCCTCTCTAGTTGATCTTCTCCTGTCTTCTTATGCAGTAGGAGTGTTGCCTGATGTTTGGGTTCTCGACTTACTCATTAGTAGTCACAGATCGTCTGTTTCTCACCTAATGCTTTTCCAGTGCAACTGCGGCGAGAGAACTAAGCACTACTGCTGGTGTTCACTTGAAAACCTTTCTGGAGGGAGAGCTTGGGGATGGCAATGGCATTGTAATTCGACTTGGGATTTCATAGTCCCAACTTAATTGCTTTCTGGGTTGTACTGTCTTGAAAATCTAGTGCTAAGTCAGCCCTGTGAAATTACATGCCCCCTTTAATAATGCATTATTCTTTTCAGCTATACAAGTAAAGTAGGATTCTTCTTACTGTAACTCTTAATAATTGCTGAAAGGTAATATACTGCAGGGTTGTAGCTGATGCACCTTTGAAGACTTCTTTATTTCCTGTTCTCACTGAGTTTGTTGCCCAGAATCACTTCATGACGGTAATTGCTGTGAAGCACACATTACTAACGACGTTACTGCTGTGTACTGTTTAATGAACTTCAGTTCGTGATGCAGTAGTAAGAATAACGACGCAGGTCTGTAAACATAGGTTCAGAAGCACTAACGTATTGATGAAACCTGCACTTATCTAGCAGCTGTTTCAAGGTGACATTGCTGACCTGTGCTTTCATCTTCTGTTTCCCAAGTGGATGGCATTGGGAAATGCTCAAAGTGAATTCTCATGTGGCCCAGCTATTGCAAAAACTTCCTATTCACAGCTGTGTTTTCCAGCCTGGAGTTGCCTCTGTGTGGTGCAGGAATGTATAATTAGGGAAACAATGAAATGTGCTGTTGACAGAGAAGTATGTTTGGCATCTCAAATGGTGACCTTCTCTGACATCTTCAGACTTCTGAAGTTCTGATACAAAGGCAGTGAAGTGGCTTAGCGAGGTTTATTAATTAACACTCTGACATGCTACCTTTTTACATAGTGCTTTTTTTTAATGCTTTTGCACAGCAGTGACAAACGTTTTGGAACTTTCTTATGTGTTTGTGGCCACTGTAATTTGTCATGCTCATTAAGGTTCCCTCAGTAGAAGGAAGTAACACTTGTTCATACTAATTTGGAAGATCAAAGCTTGGTGTAGAAACGATTTATCGACTAGCAAACCAAAGCTGCCTCTCAAACATGCCCTCAGTTTTTTCAGAATTATTTTAAAAATACATGTTAGTTTAATATCTTCTAGTTCCTGGAAAAATGTAAATAAATGGAAACAAAAGGAAGTAAATATATACAGGCAGTTTTTTCTCCCAAATGTGGAATTCACATCTCCTTTAAGGGGCTTCCAATTTCCCTGTGAAAATTTTTCTATATTTGTTTTTATTATTATGCCCAATACCCTGATATGTAGGTTTTTCTGTTTCTTCCTGTAAATACTCAGAATACTATATGTGAACAAAATTATTCAGGTAGGACTTAAACCACCTGCTGGTGTTACACTTCAGTCTCAGATATTCTGTCTTTCCTTTATATTGTTTGTTTTATAAAGTGTGTGTTAACAACTGTACCCTCCCTGCGGTCAATACATAACTTCCATTTCTAATTAGAGTAGTCTGTTGTGAATGCTCTCAGAAGACTGCTGACAACGGTTCAGACAGGTGCCTGTTCATGTTCTTCCTTCTCACCTCTGCATCTCTGCCAAAGCAAATCTAACAAACGGTAGCCAGCAAAGGGATGGATTCCCAAGTGAACATTGTTTTGCAGTGTATTGATAGTCTGTATGCAAGTGTTCAGTTAGGTATTTAATGCTCACTTTATTATCCAGTGAGAAATAATTAGTAAACCACTTAATATTTGGTAACTTTTTCAGTATTCAGTATCTTGTGCCTTAAAACTTTTATTTGTGGGATATGGGATACCAGCGCTCAAGAGTTAGAGCTTGTATCACCATTAACAGTTTCCTTAGACCTGCTTTGGACTGCAATGCCTTGGTATGAATAAGTTTAGCTTGCTTTGAATAACAAGGTCAAACAGAGTCTGTGTTCTCTGATCGACTACAGCACTTTGTTGCCTGACACAGCTTTTCAGTAGCTTGGTGCTTACTGCATCTGACTGCTCAATAGGCTGAATATTCTGCAGCCTTGACCTCTTGAATTTTTCCTACTGGTGGTATTAAAGGAAGAGGGGGTAGTGTTTCTGTCTCTTCAGTACCGATTTACTCGCTCACGGCAGAGTTGTTTTTCAGTACGCCTGACTGTATATAATTCCGTTTAGTACTAACACTTTATTGCATCTTTCTTGTTCTGTTAACATACCCACACAACATGACAGTTTTTAAGTTGCTTTTAAGATCGTGGTTCTTGTAAAATGTTTTAAGACAAAAGGCAGCAGAGCTTAGTGCTGGTAATAGTCTATCATAAATTCTGTGCGCCCAAAAATCCCAAGATGACATGTTTTCCCCCTCTTTCTTTCAATAATGTTATGAACTTTTGATCAGTATGATATGAGAGCTAAAATAAGGTGATTTAATATCTCTTCATAAAGTTGTTTTTGAATTCTGAGTAAAATTGCTTAGTTTTCAAGTGTTTCTAACTGAGGAGCAGACAGAATATTAATGAATAGAAAAATCTTTGGACTATTCCATATGCATTAGACAGAAAAATGTTTTGTTCCATCTCTAATTCATCTAGCACTGTTACTGTATGATATTTGTAGAGGTGTGATGATTACTGCTTGTGTAGATGATTGTGAGTGAGGTTGATTGGCCTCTAAGGAGAGGAGACTGCTGACCAGGTTGGGTATGTATGCAATACAAATGGAACAAAGCTCTGAAATAGACCTTTTGTGGCAGTGGGGTAAAGGAAGTATCGTGCAAGCAGCCATATGTCACATTTTCTTTCTTGCAGGATATCTTGAATAATCTTGATTCATGTGATCTTGAAGATGATGATCTCATGCTTGACGTGGACCTACCTGAGGACTCACCTCATGAGAAAGGTCAGTAAATTAGCCAAGTGATCTTATGGTGAAACTGCATTATGGGCGTAAGAGATTTTTGGGTTTCATTGTTCTGACTTCTGCTTTAATAAGCTGATGCACTCTTCACATTGTGCTTTAAGTAACAACTCATTCTTTCCTGTAACATAGGAAGTGTGGTATTCCTGTTCCCCCAAGGACAGCTCTTGAATTTGAAGAATTCTGAAGTTCTACATTTACTGCCGCTTATAAAAACACAACCTTGTTGCACACGGTTTCTTTAAATTATTTTAGTAGAATAAATGTCAAACTTAAGTTAGTCTTTCAGTCTTATGCTTCAGCTATGCTTGAAAATGTTGGTACAATGTTTTTGTGGCTTTGGTGAATGACGATCTCATTCTTTTTGAGATAATTATTTGTTTTCCTCTACAAACTGACAGTATCTCCTAATATGTTTCGTACAATTCAGGGTAAGAGAAGCCTTAAGATTTAAGATGCAGTTTTTCAAGAAGTCTTCTATGCACTCTTGTTGTCAATGAGAGTGCTGGCAAACACATTACAGGGAGGATAGTGGTACCCCGATGCCACTAAAATAATACAAGGCCAGACTAGAATGAACTGGGAAATACAAATTATTGCTGCAAATCCTGGCCTGGAAAAGTGGGAAGAATTTACTTTTGGTCATTCTTGACCTACCTGTAAGAAAATCATTGTCATGTGGCTATGGGTATCAGCTTTATCTCTCAGTTGAGTGTAGGCTAATACATCCTCAGAGGAATAGGAACATCGGATGTGGGGCACTGCGGTACCCTGCTCTGGACAAACAGGCGCTGAGAGGACAAAAGCTTTGCTGCTTTGGTGTACTCTTTGACTGCCTGCTGAGTACAGGGGTAATGGGGTTTCTTTGAGAGTTCCTTGGGTGAGGACACCTGTGTATACATTAGTTATGAAGCCAAGTTAACAGTGAATAAATACATAGGCTGCCCTCTACGGCAGTGGTGGCACATCGTGTTGTGAGTGTGCACCTATGAAGTGCAGTGCTTAAGTACTTTAACTCTCGTAATTTTTCCACAGTACTTGTGTGAAAGGTGCTTATTAACAATTGTGCTAGCATCCAACTTTTCAGCCCACGTAGGTGTACAATTCTTATTTATACTTTTTTAAAATTTTTCAGAATGCGTAACAATTCTAGGTGATTTCTCACAGTGCTAGTTATGTACCTAAGTATTCTTTCAATAATGGCAATTCTTATCCTGTCAGAAAAAAATTCAGAAACGTTTTAAAGAGTAGATCAATTTCTCCTAAGCTGCCTTGTTCATGAAATGTGCACGGCATCTACATCAGTCATCGCGTTTCAGTATTAATTTAAAAATTGTTAAATACATGCGTCTTAGAAGTGAATGTTTTCCACAAAATATTAAAAGTTGATGTTTGCCATTTAATCTAGACAAAAATGAAATATGTGGGTGTTTTCCTGCTTTCTTAATTGCCCCAATACAATAAACGTAAATCTACTCACACTTGTGAGGCTAAGTATCAAGAATGTGTGTGCAGCTGGGATGTGTGCTGTGGCTTTGATAATCTCCTCCTGTTCAGGAGGAGAGACTTGCTGTTTGAGATCAGTATTAGCTAATTACTATTACTTCTGTCATTTTCTTGCAAGTTAGGCTTGCATATAAAATTAACGAGGCATGAACTGAGTACCTCTGCTATAATCGCTTGTCTTGAAATCACTGCATTCTTAGCAAAGACCATCTGAAAAGAAGAATTCAGAAGTCTTTCCCTTAAGTAAACGTGACCATCTGAAAAAGCAAAATTTGTTCTTTGTTAATATTCACGTGTCATTACTCAGTGTCTAGGTTTCATTTTCCAAAGCTGAAAATCATAACACTTATAAACTTACTGAGGGCTTATGTTGAAAGGACCCACTTGAATTTTCATGCGTTACCAGCTGTAGAAGGATGCTTCTAAAGGAAAAAAAATCTTCTGTTGCTTTAGGTGAACAAGTTTATTTCCTGCCTGACTTTTTTTGTTTGAACTGTGTGACAAAAACTGAATTGTAGATATGAATATTTGTTATAATATTTAACAGCAGTTTTTGGCAACTCTACTTTTTGTAATTCTGTGTGATTTCACTGCCATCAACCTCTTAAGACTTTCCAGGTCTGCAGAAACTCCTTGTTTCATTCTGGAGTCCCGGATGCTGCTTGGACACTATTTATAGAAACAGTTCTAGCTCAACAAGTATGCAGTGAGTGAGGATGGCAGTTTTAAATCACAGGGTAAAACTGGGCTCCCTTCCCAACACAACGCAGGCTGGGAACTAAAGCAGGAAGGAAGGCCTGTTTATGAGCGTCTTATGCGCGACTATGTCTGCGTAGGCAGCCGAATAAAACAATGTTCTCTCGTGTAGTTGTTCTCCTAGCAGAGGACTGGCAATGTGAGGAAAAACTCCTTGGGTAAGTGAGGGAGAAAGCAATGGCAGAATAGCAGTTTACGACTTTTTTGCTGTGTCTGACTGCACGGGTAGCAGTTGTTTTGGCTTTGTTTCTTTCTAGTGGTTTACAAGCTGTTGCCAAATACAGCTTTTGTTCCCTTACAGAGTTTGTGGAATCTGCTTTGCTTTGCAGAAGTTAGTGTTATTTTAAAGAGATTAATGTGTTTGCTTGTTTTCATGTCTCAAGTTGAAAAACAAACGGTGAATGGGTTGAGATATGTATTTTAAGTAATGAAACTCTTCTGGTTTTGGAATGAAGTACTGGCCTTTTTCTAAAATGTTGTCTTTCTGTGCTTGTGTGTTGTTTGAACTTTTTAAAGGCCTGAAGAGATGTCAGGAAGAAAGATCGGAAAATACTACTTTTGGTTTTGTGGGTGCTGTGGTTTTTTTTTTTTTACTTAAACGCGAAATACTCTAAGACTGAATTCTGTAGTTTCTCCTACAGTTTACTCTTATTGTTGTAACAAATTTTATGTGCTAGTAAAAGTGTGACATCATTACAGAAGTTTGTTTGACAGTCTTAAAATGCATACCTTTTTTTTTTTTTGGACCAGTTTAAAAAAAAAAACCAAACCAGACTTTCTACTGCGTCTGTTACCAGCACATGGTAAATACTGGATTTACAAGGTCTAAGGAACAAATTTTATAATGTTTTTTTGCTTTATGCTCTCTGTAGAGGAATGTGAAAATATGAGCCGTTATGATAGACAAGACAGAAATGCTAGGCAACATCAGGAAGGATTCTGGAAAAGACCACCACAACAGCGATGGAATACACAAGATCACTATCATCTTGGCCATACTGATCAATATATCCATGGTAAAAATGATTTGAACAGGTAAAGAATTCCTCTTTTCTCCCAAACAATTAAAATACTGTGGTGAGAAGTCTCATCTGGTGGTAAAGGGTCCCAAGTGATACTGAGTCCAAGGCATTTTTAGAATAGTTGTATGCCTGTGAATAGTGTGTTTGAGTGGGAGCATCACTGTGATTTATAATAACTTCTCAAAACTTTTGTTTCTGTCCTGGTTTTTCATAGAAACATTTATTACTTGTCTTTATATGATACTATAAATGCCCAAATAAATCACTGTGTTCCATGGAAAAATATTACACCGTGTTATTACTTGAATTTTGTGAGCTTGGACAGCTTTTTACTTGCTAGTTTGATTTTAAATTATATATAATCCTATAGTTCTTACAGGCTAGCTTGAATGACAATTTATAGAAATCCTGATGACCAAACTGTTTAGGGTACTGTAGCTGTTAGTCTGTGAGAGATTTATGCACATGGGAAGGAAAGCCCAGCATTTAAGTTAAATAGAACTGATATTTTCTGATTTATCTTCTGCTGTACGTGAATATTGCTCATGTAACATAACTCTATTTTACTCAATGCTCTCTCTAGCTCTAGTTTATCATCACTGTGCCCTTACTTTACTTCTTTAGGGGATCCAACTATCTACAATCTCCAGTTGGTCACTTTGAAAGCTATGGAGCACCCAGTTTTTACCAGGCTCCTAGACAGCTGGTGGGATTACCGGAGAATACTGTGATGCTTGATGAAATGACACTTCGGCACATGGTCCAAGACTGCACAGCTGTAAAAACTCAGCTACTGAAACTGAAGCGCTTACTGCACCAGGTGAGCTGCTTAAATGGAACAAAAGCAGTGAAGCGTATTGGAGAGGGACCCTAGATCAGGGCTGATGTTCTGTTTGGCCTCATTAGGCCCTTGTCATTTCCTTCATACAGTGAATTACTGTGTTCAAGAAAGTGTGTGCCTTTTATTGCTATTTGACGTAGTACTTTTTCTGCTCTTTCAGCACTTTGACTGCAAAAATTATTCAGTATTGTTACTGTGTTTCTCTGAGGAAATAATGCTAAACTTAAAAAAAAAAAACCACACCTGTGAATGTGAAGACAAGCTTTTATTTAATAAGATCCTAGAAAGTTTGGGGGAAAAAAAGAAAGAAAAATTGATCCTATTGATCAAACTTGCATTCAGCAAGTCAGTGTTAATAACTTTTTCTTACAGCTTTCTTTTCCTCATTCTTTTCATCTTTTCTGTGTTTTCACAAGAAGTTTAGCAAATCCTACTGGATCATCTCTATTGGAAGTGCTCAAACTTAACCTAGTGTATGAAATCACTGAGTTGTCAGAAGTTTTTAAGGAGTTTTTTCAATTCACCTCAAAACTTGGCAAATGGTGAGAGTTAGTGAGCTGCTGGATGGCTCGGCAGAAGTATGGCATTGCAGCTGCAAAACTTCCTTTGCTGCCTTAGAAAAAACAAGTAGTCTGTGAAACTTCTTCTCGTATACACTTTAGCGCTGAAAAGCATCTTTATGATGTTCTCTTTAATACTGGATTTACTGCTGTTCTTCTCTAAAAGGATAATGTAATGGAAATGAGTTTGTGCTGTAAAAGTAAGACAGTAAACCAAACCACAGCCAAACAAAAAGCAAATGAGGCTAATTCAAGGGTATGACTGTGCCTTTTACAAATGTGAGCATTTGCTTCCTATGGTAACTGAGAATGCTGGGGATGTTTTCCCACTGACAGAATCAGAAGTGCAGTTGTAACAAAAATCACGTAGTGTCAGGGTGGGAAGGCGTGTGCATACAGCCTAATGTCTGAGTAGTGCATAAACTGTGCCTCCCAAGGGCCTCAAGCATGCAATTAGTATGTGAGATGGCAGGGAACTTGTTATCCAGAGCTTTTAATGACTTTAACACACGGACAATTAAACAACTGGAGAGATGATCTGTGTATGTGTAGGTCATTGTGTAAAGGTGTGCGTGTTATAGCCACATAGTTTGGCCCTGCAGAATATTGTATTTTAAATCTTGGTCTAGTTTGTGACAGCCAGACTTGGCTAAAAGGTTACAGAACACAAACCTTGCCTTGAGTGGCTCAGATTAAGTTTTTTTTAAGGAAAACTCAGACTCATGGAAGAATCAGCTATTCCTAATATATACATTCATCAGAATTTGCTGCTTCTCTTGTCAAAAGCTTGATCTTCTCCCCTCTACCCTGTAATAGTGAGTTTTGTAATAACAAGTATTATTCTTCCCTTTTAAACCTCATCAAGCATACTTCTCATTTTCCTGACATAACTGCTCCCTGGTTTGACTCTCTGCTTACAAAACTCATCACTGGACTTGTGAATGTTTATTCTACTCTCCTGTGTACTATCCAGCTTTGTAATAAAACAATATGAACAGTAGTGTAAAGTAAATTAACCTGCTACAGAGGGCACAACTGTAGACCTTTACTACCTTTATTTACTAAACAGAGTGAGATTTGTATGAATTTTTTTCATTATTTAAAGTGTTAAAACCTTCCTGAAAATATTGAGCTTTATACTAACAGAAATGAGTAAAAATATTGCAGTTATTTTCTTTACAATAAATAAATAAAACAGAAATCTAATTTTCAAAATAATTGTGACCTTTAGCAGTCTGAACACTGAGTTAGGACTTGTCTCAGTTGGGGTCATATGATAGGCCTCTTCTTAAAAAATATTGAAAAGCAAGATACCAAGTCAGCTCCTTTCAAGCATGAGCTTTAGTGAAGGAAGCAGAAGTTTTTATATTTGCTTAACCTATATCATACATTGAAATGTGTAAGTGTTCCCTTTCTCCAGTTATGACTTGTAGTAATTAATTTGTGTAGGTGGAAATGGAGCTGCAGTCTTGTCTTAGCCATCGGGTCTCACAGGAACAGTTATAGTATGATAGAGCAATTAAATTCAATTTTATACAATTATCTAATCAGCTGTGGTGTGACTTACCATGGAGCATGGTATGCCAGGACTGGATACCTAGCACATTGCTAGGGTGGCTGAATGTGCTGTACTGGATTCATTGCCGTGACTGTAGCTCACAACCGCATACAGATTATCTTGAATATTACTAGCAACACAGTGGCAACAGCATGGGTTTGGTGTTGTGTTCCCGTTACTGCTTGGAAAAATCAGTAGTTATTTGAGTAGTTGAGCCTTTTCTGATCTCTGTGGCCAGGATAACAATGCCAGCAGTACACACGCTGTCTGCTTACTCCTCACGTGCTGCCATCTTTCTGTATGTTTAAACAGTGAAATGAGGAATGGGAGTGTCTCTCATCCAGAGGTCTTTAAAATTTTCACTGTAGTAAATGTAACCTCTGATTTTTGCAATTATGTTATACTGGTTTATGAGGAGAGGAAGAACTGCATTGTTCTTGCACTAAATGCAGCTGTAATTATTTACAGGGAGATGTTGAACTGCAGGTGAATGTTCTCACTTAATGCTTAACTGGAGTGTTGACTTGGTATTGTAAGAAGAAAAAGCTTTGGAAACCTAACTAGTAATAATTAACATCTAAATATTAATGACTTAAAATTAACTAAGGTACTTCATTTGCATGCTTAGTAGTAAATATGTTTTCTCATCTTAAGAACTTCTCCTCCTCAATTAGTTTCTGAAACTTGCTGCTCTAGGTTGAGGCTACAGAGCTAATGTGTCAGAACATCCTTATTTAAACACGGATTGTAGTGTTCCTGATGCCCTGGAGCCTTTGATCTAGTCAAGGATTGACCATCCTCTGGGGTAACTTCCTCTCAAGCCTGGCATTGATGATGATTTGCAAACACCCTTATCTCAGATAAGCACTTACTGATGTTTTAAGGAGGACTGTAACATGAAGTAGTTCACAGAACTGAGAGCTATGAAGTCTTTTTTCTTGTGGGAGGCAGGTTTTCTAGAAAAGTTTGTTTTCAGCTTATGCTTCATGAATGGAAAACAAGTTCTGGTTTTCAAGCACCAATCTTCATTGTAACTACCCAGATATGACTGTCCCATTTGTTTGAAGAGGTATGAATGACAAAGTAGTGCAAAACTGTTAAGTGCACCAACATTTTTGCTGAGGCTCTAGATTAGTAAGTCACTTGTGTACCTTTGAAGTACTATTCACTGGGGTGTTTTCTTTTGCACCTGCTGAGGTCTGTCGGAGATACTTACCTATGTTATAAGCAGCTTAAAGACAAGGAAGAAACAGATGTAATTCATGAAATACAAACCTTTCTTTGTGTTTTAAACTGTATAAACTGCACTTACAGTTGCTACTTTTTTTCCTAAGCCACAAAACAGTTAATCTCATTGACTTAACTGTTCTTGGAAGAAACAGAACCAAAGAAATCAACAAAGAATAGCAAATAAAATTGGCAGACTTAAACAGTTGGTTACCACTTAGACTGTCATTGTAGCTGTGTTTGGTAGTAGGAACTGTACAGCATGCATTGGTAGGGACATTGAAGGAAACTACACTGAAAATGCAAGCAGCGGGTGAGGGGCATCTGCCTTAATTAGCTTTGATAAACCTTAGGGAAGTTTGTTTGGCATTTGTCAACTTCCTTGTGAAGTGTAGATGCTGGAATGTTGAAAGAAATCTCAAGGTTAAATTATCCTATTGGTGGTATATTCTCTTTAAATCCTGCCTGTTAAAAGACAGCTTATGCTGTTATGGAGCTGCAAGATAATTGCTGAAAATGCATTTGCTTGTAATGGTTTGATTTTTGTAATAAGATTTAAGATAGGTTAGTATACTGACAACAACTATTGTCTTTAAGCTTTGAACTTTTTATCTTCCTCTGAAACAATAGGAGAAATTTATTCTGAGAGAGAATACCCTTTATCTCATCTCTTCTGTTCTTCTAGAAGTTCTACAACTGTTCTTTTTCACATGTGCTTTGAGTGAAAGCCCACAAGTGCTATCACCCAAAGAAAGCAAGGGGAGAAAGGAAGGTGGAAAGGATAGGCAGTGAGAACTGCACTGTCTGTGTGCTGTGTGGAAGGCAGCACAAGGCATTTGTAATGTTGAAATACATTCCAGGGACTATTATGATCTGTTCAGTCATAGAGCTTGACTTTTCTTACGATTGTATTTATATTTAAAGTAGAGGCACATAAAACAAGAACACTTAACTGCTGCGAAGACAGAAGCCAATACAAGCAAATGTGGCATTTTTGAGTTGCTGAAATGTGTATCAGCAGAATTACTGCAGTGCTCAAAGCCCAACAATCCATAGTAGGTGAACTGCTGCTGTGTGTAACCACCACAGTAGGTCAGAAATGTAGTGAGGTTTTTTTGGTTATCATTTTATTAGTTATTGACTAAATACTTGTATTTGGTAAGGATTGTATTTATGAAGAAGTATCACTAAATAAAAATTAATGTTTAATATTCTGTTTACCAAAAGCTGTCAGTCAGTTCTTGGGGTATTTCTAAGGTTGAAGCAAGTACAGGGACTTGTGTCATTCATACTAAAGATTTCACACTTGTAAAATACTGGCGTTTTTTGGTTTGATAAAATATGATCTAGAGATCATCTAGTCCAGCCCCCCTGCCAGAGCAGGATCACCCAGAGCAGATCACACAGGAACAAGTCCAGGCGGCTTTGGAAAGTCTCCAGGGAAGGAGACTCCCCCCCTCTCTGGGCAGCCTGTCCCAGTGCTCTGTCACCCTCACAGGGAAGAAGGGTTTCCTCACATTCAGGTTGAACCTTCTGTTTGCCAGTTCATGGCCATTGCTCCTAGCACTGTCACTGGACAGCACTGAGAAGAGCCTGGCCCCATCTGCAATCTTTTAGCCTTTGAGTATTCTGAAAGTGTTTGAAGGGAATTTGTGTGTGGATTTTTTTTCCCACCACGAACACCTGTTCCCTTTATGCAGCTATTAATAAATTTAGGATGATTTTCTGAGTCTTGCTGGATTACTATGTAATGCTTTCTGACTCTAAATTTGCTGTAATTTTATAAGCCACTTGAAATCATATCTTGAGACATGGTATTACCTCAGTTTATTACATGGGGGCCACCCAGAACTGGCCAAAAGCTGAAGTGTATGCAGTTCACTTAAGTCCAGCAAAAACTTTCCATTAAGTGTGGTTGAAAATCACTGTAGAAAGGTAGTCTAATGCCGCTTTTTTCCAAGACAATCTTCTGCTAAGGAAATTAAAATGTTTTGTTGCTGCTTATGTTTCTAAGTAGAACTTATTTTTCAATGTGTTTGGTTTTGCTATGGCTCACCAGCTACACGGAGTTCTTGTTTTTCAAAGTATCTTTTACATTTGGCACAAATGAGGATAGTGTGATTGATAATCATAAATAGTGTATTCTGCCGGGTAAAAACCAAGAGGTGACAGCTTTTTATATTACCTATTGCAGTGTGATGATACCTTTGTGAAGTACACTGTAATTTTACCTAATGTTAAAAGTGTATGTTCTCTCCAAGTTTCCAAAATCTGATGATATGTTAGCATATCAGTTCTAGGCTGCCAAAAGTAGCATATGCATATAACCAGTTGCATTTGTTTTGCTATTTCTATAGTCTTTATGCTGATTTAAATCTTTTTTTTTTTTTAATACATGGATAACCTTATTCTGCAGATTTCCCCTCCTGAATCTCACTTTAGGAATATGGTGAGGGGAAGTTTCATAGATTAATCCTAGTGTATGTTCACAGTGGGATGCTTAAGCTCCTGCTGATAGTGCTAAACTGATTTTTTTTATCAGTTGCATGCTGTTCATTATTTGCATTAAGATAATTAAGATAGTGATAAGGGAATTGGTGCAAATGAACTTAGTTCTTGCTTTGCTAGTGAATATTAGTCAGATGTAGCATAGGGCTGGATTTAAATCACCAGAGAATGTGACATACTAGCTTTCTTTGCAATTAGGTCTTAATCCCCTGTTGTGGAGTGTTTTATTGCTCCACTTATATTCAATTTAATGGTAATAAAAGGTATACCAGTGGTATCAGTGATAGAGCTTTTAAAAGCCATGCAAAATACTTTTGCTTGAAATGGTTTGTCTTGTTTTGTGGTTTTTCTGTTCCCATGATTACTCCTTCACTACTATAACTGTGATCATCTGTTGTTCCTTTTCTTCTGAGTCTGTGTATTTGAATAGTTGTTTAAAATAACAAATGTTGATGATACCTGTTAATTGTAGAATAAAATAAATATAAAATATACAAATATAATCTGTTAATCTGTAAATGATTCTGTGAGTCTAATCGCTGCTCATTTCCTCTAGCATTTTAGAAATATTTTGGATTAAATGATGTTTGTTTGTTCATGATATTATGGTGCAAATGATTTCAAAATGTTCTGTTAGTACTTGCTCATAACAGACTGTAAGCTGCTGCCTCATCAGCCTGTCACTTGCTGGCCATCTGCCCAGAAGGGATGAGCAGATACTTGTGAATTGAATACAAGGGTGTTGGACAGTGTAAGCCGAAATACTGGCTATGTTAAGGAGTCAGAAACCTTGAAATGTGACTGCTCTCACAATTAATAAACCCCCCAAACCACCACCAAAATACTGCAAAGCATAAAATTACCTTTAGATGATGAGTCAATTTAACTCTGTAATCTGCTGATGACAGTGCATATTTTGGCTGTACAAAATGGGTAACTATAGGAAAAAGTAAAAATTTAATTGTTAAAAGCTAATTGATTTTAATTTTCTACTTTTTTGCATGTGGGTGATCTCCTTGATGCTTTTCTGCAGTTTAGTTTAAAATGTATAAGAAAAACTTCTTATGGATTAAAAAGCAAAAAAGGTACCTCATGGACATGAAGACCATAAATAGGTCTATTGTGGGTTTTTCCCTTAATTGATCTTTAGCATTTGAGCTTCACTTGTACTCCTGTGGTTTTGGTGAGTTGCTGGCTCAGCCTCAGTGTGGTTTTAGACAGGTTTTGAGCCATGTTGCTCTTATGCTCTGCAAATGCAGTCTTAGGCAGTGAGGTCATTGGGTAAAGAAACTCCTCTCTAAGAACCCTAAAAAATAAAGGAGAATCCTGTAAGGTAGGAGAGTCTTTTCTGGTTTTTTAGGAAGGTGGAAGATGGAGGAGATGGACAGAAGCAGGGAGCCAGAAATAAATCTTGTTATGCCAAGGAAATGGGAGTTATGACCTTCCATGCCCATAAACTGTTCTGAAACTGTACTGTAGTGTTGCGTCACACTAGGATGGGACACAGCATCACAGAAGGAGCCTGAGAAGGTATCACAAGAATACACTGTTGTTGTTCAGTCTGTGCCTTAACCCTGTAACCTAACTGAACCTTTTCAGAGTTGAGCGCCACGGGCTTAATCCTGCATGTACCAGCTGTGTGTGTTGTCATGAGAGCGTAAGTGCTTCGGGACCTGCCTAGGCAATCATCTTTTGGCATATTTGGCTATTTCTGTTTCTACTTGCTGTGCTGAATTTCAGAATTCATGGCTGCTGTGGCAAGGGAAAGAATACTTTTGTGTGGCTTCAGTTTTTATAATTGATATGCAGTTCTGATGGCTGTGAATTAATTTTGTATCACTCTGCCCAGTAGCAAATGTTGGGGTTTTTAGTTAAGAATTCCTAGCTGAAATATTTTGGCTGTATATTTTGATATTACTCAGACATATTATTTGGATACCAAAGGAAATTAAGGTTTTAAAGTTTCATAACATTACCATTCTTCCTGGTTTGAACACCATGGCCAGTTTTTAACATTTTTTTTTTTGTGCAAAATCAACATGCTTTGACACAGCTGCAGCTGTTCCTACAGCTTTGAGGAGAGGGAAACTGTTTATGGCCCGTGTTTGGGCACTGTACACATTCTGCATCAAGGAAAGCTTTTCCTATCTGGAAATAAAAAAAGGAAAAATCAGGTGAGGGAGGTCAGACATTGAAGGAGCTTTGCAGAGGTGTTGCATCTCCATCCTTGAAAGCCAGTTTGCAAGGGAGTTGTTTCAGCAAGTAATTCAAGCTTTTGTTCTTGTTTTTGTTCTCTGCTAGAATGATGAAAATGTGTCGCTCCAGGACATCCCACTCTCAGTTCCATCGAGTCCAGAACCACAAGAACCCCAGTCAACTTTTAAGGTAAATGATTTACTGATTTACTCTACAGAATAAGAGATACAAACCTGTTTTGTGTTTAAAAAACACAAACCAAAAACTACTGTGTTGCTATGATGTAGTGCTGCTTTCTTCTATTTAAATGCAAACCTAGCAAATATTTATGCTTCATCACTTCAGTTTTGTTAAAACAGAAGGGTTCATTTGACCTTTTAAAACACAATAATAATGCTAGCACAGTTTAAATCCCCACGACTGCTACAAATACCAAAAGGCAAGTTACTCTATTAACAGCTGTAGAGTAACTTCATTCAAAAATGTCCTGCCTGCTTGTTAAGTGTTAGAATTTGAAAAGACAATTTTTGCTTTGAAGTGTAATCATACTATACTCAATTACTTGCTCTGTTTCATTACAGTTATTGTTGACTTTGGTTTAAAATGTCTTTTATCTAAGGTAAGTTTTCCCCGAGATAATACAGGTATTGCAGATGTAACATAAAACCAGCGTGAACCCCACAGTGTCAAAGATGAGTGTATTGGTTTAGAATGGGGCTTAAAGGAAGAAGCAATCATGGTGGAGATTCCAAAAGGGATCATCTTTTATGGTCACGCACATGTAACGTTGTGCTTCCTACAGTGGTATGGCTTTACAGCATTGCTTGAGGCTCCTCCTGTAAAATCGGTATGGAAAGATCATGAATCCTGAACGTACAGGAGGGGAACAACACTTGCTGGAAGAGATGATGAAATCAGAAATAGTTCTGGAAAGGGGAAAAACACTAACAAACGTATTCGTGTTTGAAGGTCATCTGTCCAAAACCTGGTTTCAGAGTTTGAGGTTTGCTAAAGCTGTAGATCCACATGCATCACTCTTTAGCAACTCTAGTTTCTACACTGTTAACATTCAGGTGGCCTTTTCTCTTTAGTTCTTGTCTGATGTAGTTGCTGTGCTTGTACTTCTACAGTCACCTACCTCAAAATCTTCAAATCTTAGTTTTAATTCCTAGCGGGAAAAGTACTGCTTTTTAACTTCATAACAAAAATGCCTGGTTTAACTGACATTTTGAACTGTCACTTCTTTAATTGATACTGGCATACAGTTTGAAACATCGCACAATAAATCAGTCTGGGTGTTGTTCTATGTCAGTAACTAATAACATCTTCAGTGAAACTGAAATAGTAGATGTATGTCCCTTAATTTATGGCCTAGCTATAATGGCACAATTATGAAATGCATTCAAATTACCTTGTAATGAAAAAATGGTATTTTTTTTTTACATCACTCTTGCATATTTATCAATTTTTTTCTCTGAAATGTGCATAATTAGTTTAATTCTTCAGTTTTTAGTAGGATGTGTTCAAATCCGGTGTGCTGTTTGCATTCAGTAAATATAGTTATGTTTCTAAATGATTTTTTCCTTATTTCTGTCCGTTAATGGTTTTTAAATAGCAGTTCACTTGACCTTTAAGATTCTGTATGTTTTGCTGTTGGATGGAGGGGAGTATAGGTAGTATTTGATAGCTAAGGATGTTCATCTACACGATGTCAGTTGCTTGTACAACAGATAAAGTACTGCATCGGAAATGCAGCTGATTTACTTACATAACCTGAAAATTTGGTGAGTCAGCTCAACGGTCCTCTACAAAGTCTTCTAGTCAAGTTTCTTCACTCTGTAGGTTATATGCCTACAGCCCATTTCACCATGCAGAGAAGAGGAAGAAAGCATGTGGTACTACCACTGCCAGTCCTCCGTGAACATCTGATGTAGTATGTCCTCTGGAGGTGATGTTTGAGATTGTGTAGCCCTTAGAAAACCTCTTACTGCCACTTGTTCTATTGCAGGTGGACGATCTGCTGAATGAGATCAGGCAGCTTAAAGATGAACTGAAGAAAAAGGATGAAACAATCAACCAATTAGAGCATCAGCTTGTAAGTATGTTAAATGTTCAACAGCATCCCACATACACACTGCAGAGTCTAACTTAAGTAGGTAATTCTTACAAAGGTTTTAAGAGTGCTAGATGTCCAATCTTTTTCCTACACTTGCATAATATCAAAGGTAGGTGGGGCTTCTGGTTAGAGCCACCTGACTCATCGGCCTGTAAAGGTTCAGTTAGCATACCAATTCTATGTATTCTGGTGTGTTTGCAGCTGTACACCTGGGATCTTTAATTCTGTAGGCGAGTCATAACTTCTGTGTGTGGCACTGAGCAAGGATGTGTATATGATTGTTAAATATATGTCATTTCCAAAACAAACAGTCCAAACAAAATTCCAGAAGCTGTTCAGAAATATCAATGAACAAAGATAAGCTACTTTATGCTTCAAGTATTCGGCCTATCATTCTGCTTGAAGGTTTGCTGTTTGTTTTTCTCTCTCTCCTTTCCCCTACTGTCCATTAATTTGATAAAGAATTCCACCATAGAATTTAAAGCTGAGCAAGGTGGTGTTTGAAGTTGATTCTTAGAAAAAAACCAGAAAACCAAACCACCAAAACCAAAGAACAACACAAAACAAAGCCGAAAACTAAAACAACCTAAAACCCAAACCAAAAGAAAACTAAGGCATGTTGAATTGAACTCAATTGTTGAGTCTTGTTGAACTAAGATTAAGTTGGCCAAGTAAATAGAAGTTACGGGTGCACTTTCATCATACGCTTGGTTCAGATGGACACAAGTCCTCAAGCAAAAATAACGTATACCTTTTTGCTCTTGTTCTAAGTTAACTTTGGATTTTGGCATGCATATCTCTGCATTTGGTTCTGGTAATGTCACCTGCTGTACAGTTATTGTAAAGCAACCGCGGATTCAAGTCACATCAACATGTTCAACGTAGGGTAGATGAGATGCCAAGAGGTGCATGCCATATTTACTTCCCGTGGCTGGAGAGAGTCTTGTGTGACTAATGAAATGTTTAGCATGTACTTTTGGACATATGTGCACTGACATGTGTTCTTCATCCTGTCCCTGCCATAGCATGTGATCATTGCCTCTAAAATAAAAATGAAATGTTAAGTTGTGGCTTTCTGTTCTGCTGCTTAAACAATAGAATTCCATATCTCAGCATACCTAAACAAATTGCCTTGTCTAATAATGTTTTGCAGTAAGGGCTGATTCTTTTCAGTAGGCTCTGTCTCGTTCTTACTGTCAGCCTTCAAAGGTTTCTTCAAGGCAATCTCTCCTTCCCTGGTAGGCCATGTACCTAATTACTGTATTAAATGAAAACTTTGTAGCAGCTAAGGGACTCTGTTGTACAGATGGGTAAAACTTCAGTTCTTAGTTACTGAAAGGTGACTTAACTTTCTGAAGCGCCGTATTCTTTAAGTGAATCGAAACCCTTTCCAAAAACCATCATTTATTCTAAATTGCCTCTAAATATGCTTTGAGAAAAGCGGTTGTGCAGCGCTATAAATACTAGTTTCTACGGTTTCACCGCATTGTGCTCTACTGCCAAGTAATGTCTGCGTGATCTCTGAACACTGGGCCTTGACTGTGCTTTTCAAGTATCTGCATTGTTTTCTAACAAATGTTCCTTTCTCTTTCTTTTTGGGGTGATTAAGGCCACTAGATGTAACTGCCAGAAAGACAGCCAAAAACCTGTAGGGGCAACGTGCATGTATGCTGATAAATTCACGCAAACCTCCTGGAGGAGGAGTTCTGTGAGTAAAACATGCCATTCCTTTTCGGGTATGACTTTCTGCAGTTCATTTCCCAGTTGTAGTGCACTTGCTGTCATACAAATTGGCTTTGTTCAAGAGATTCTGTGCTGTATGTGAGAGTGGTACCCTTCCTGCTGTGCATCTCCCGTCTTCTTTTACAAGCCTTTTATTGAAACACTTAATGCAAACATTTCTTTTAAAATAAATAACCAAACTTCGGCAGTTTCTTCTTAAATAGTGCAGAAGGTGAATATTTTAAGTTACAGTCAGCCCAAGCTGTATATCTAACTATACGCAAGATATTTTCTTATATCCTGACTTTCAAGTCATAGATTTATGTGTAGTGTTTTTTTTCACCTGGTTGAAGTTTCATTGTTGCTGTGCTCACATTGGTTGAGGAAAAGCAACAGTGTGTTCTAAGTTTCAGTCTGTAAAGTTTTGTTTTACTAATTGATCTTTGATTTGAAGAGCTTGACTTGTGCTTCTTATTAGTAGTATTGTTAGCATTACTAGTATCACTATAATATTAATTTATATTCAATTATTAAATAGTCCTTATCTCAATTCTACGAGCTTCCTTTTCCTCTGATTCTCTTCTTCCACTGGAGGAGCGGGGAGGTGAGCAGTGGTACTTTACTGCTAGCCAAGGTCAAACCACAGCACTCATTCAGAATCTCTTGACTCATTATTGGGGGAAAATCACTTTGACAAAGGACATCTTCATTCCCATACATTGTTGCATGGATCACATTTGCTTCCATTATATAAAACATACTTTCTTCATAGAATGCTAATAGAATACTTAAGGTGAGGGGGGGAGGACAACACACTTGGTATTACATAATAACGAGGAGTTACCTTTGAAGAAGGATTTTGTCAGTTACCAGCAAATAGCCTTTGGATCTTGAAGCTACTGCTCTAGCTAGAGAATCCTAACAGATTTTTTTAGAAAAGATTAAAAATGGGTTTGGTTTTTTGTTGCTTTGGTTTTATCCTTCTTGACTGACTTGATGTAAAATTGTTGTAAAGATAAATCACCCCTGCTCTCCTTTTGAAATTACTTTTTTAAATAAAGATGTAGTGCTAGGATCGAAGTACCACCACATGGAATGTTCACCAGTTGCTAGCTAACAACTTTATCCTGTTGAGACTGTGCTTTCCATCCGTCTTCTGTCTGATAAGAACCCACTGTAAAGCCTTAAGTAGCTTTTAGTTTACTCCGACACCTCTGTTCCAGAAAGTAAGTGTAACGTCTTTGACATTTATCCCATTTGTTTCTCTTTTCCTGTTACTTTGGACCTTTTGAGCTCTTGTGTTGCTTTTTTTTCCCCAAGTTTTAATGTTCTATCTGCGATGTTAATTTGATGTTTTTCTGGTTAATGCTATTACTAGGTTAGTGGCGATTGTGCTTCTATGTTCCTTTTTTCCCCTATCATTTTCCCTAAAAAATTAGAAACAGATGAGTAACTATTGAAAGCTAGTTGCTAACTAGGTTGAGCAACCTGTGGTATTAAGTAATAAGACAAAGATAGTGGAGAAAATAATGAATGTGAGTTTTAACTCAGGTAGAAGTAGTCACTTAGCCTAATTGTCTGTTTTGGTCGGGTAGAAGTATATTTCTTCTATGTTAATCAGTACTTCTGTTCAAAAAGACTTTTTGTCTTGAGGAGATTCGGGATAAGGGAGAATATAATTTAAAGCACCTGCTGTGGTCATGGTTGGGGGTGGTTGTTTCTGTACATGATACACATACATGTGTGTAGGCATGTGTTTGTTAGATGTGCATTATAAAATATCTCCGTATTATCTTTATGTGAAAACTTTTTCATGAAAGTTGGTAAAGGAATTAGAGAAATATATGAAGTAATGACAAATTTTCAAAATAAACTGCTTTTCTGGGACTTTTATTTGTAAATGATAGCTGAAAAGTTTTGCACAGAATGACTTTTTGAATTTATTCTTCTTTCATATTTCTATGTGGGATTTCTTAAAGGAGACCGTAGTCTTGCATTGTAGCAAGGTTCCAGTTCTAATGATCAGACTTCCACTGTCTGGTTTAATAGTTCGTGTGCTAACATGCTTATACATCCTTCCTTGCATGGCTTAATGAAAGTATTAATGCAGAAATAGCCTTGGCATGAAGTCATTGTTGTTTTGGAACCCAGTGACATAAAATACCACTTACAAAAGAAAGGGGAGACAATTGGCTCTGTTGTCTTGAGGCAGGAGTACGATAAATGGAAATAGCAGGAGAGAGCCAAGTAGAATGTATTCTCACTAAAAAAAAAAGTCCTAAAATATTTGTTTTTGCTTTACTAGGATTCCTGTTCAGTTTAATATAATGGTGTTGAACTGAGAGCACAGGCTGGGAGACTTGAGATTTAGTGGTCCTAAACATGGTATGAGTCATGAAATGTAGTTAGTGTTTATGAAATGATGAAGTTTTTATATAAGGTATAGTTTTAAAAAACAAATAATAATTTATATCTTGGCAATGAGTACAATTCCATTGAGGCATGTACATTTTTGCTTCTTTAAGGTTGTTAATAGCTAGCTAAGTTGATGAATATTCAACTATTTCTTTTTTCACTGTAAGTGCTGACCTGTTGGTCACTTTAACTGATGGTGAACATCAGGAAGTTACTCTAGTTAGATTATTGTAATCTTCAAGAGTGTTCTGGCAGTTTCCAAATACTAACAGAACTGATTCTGTGTGTTGATTCTTGAAGCATGAGTAGCAGTCTAGGAACACACAATAATTTACTGTCTTTAAATACTTCAGATGCTTCCAGTGCTTAACAGACACTATTAATGTGTGTTTCATAAAGAATAGATGCTAGAATAAACTAGTAAATAGTGAGTGGCAATCAGCTATTAAAAGATTTCAAGGAATGTAAGACCATATGAATTGCAGTGATTTATTGCAGTTCTACTGCCCATTTGAAGTAACTTGTATTTCTGATCACTTCATTGTTCTCCCAGTAAATAGGCAAGTGAGTATCATTAAACATTCTCTTTTTTGAAAGCCATGTTCTTATCTGTTCTTTTTTATTACCAGATATTTCTAGAAAATGGCCTATCCTGATGTGATTATAAATTTGTCTGGGGTTATTCTCTTTAGGAACCACATAGGTGAGGTTTTTTTTAAAAATACCTGTAGGTTTTTTTGTATTTAAATGTAAATAGGTACGTATATGGAAGCTAAGGAACTTAATCCATGTAATACAACCTAGTGGCTGAAAATATGTGTTGAAAATCAGATATGTTAAGAATTAACATAGTGTCTAGTCGATCTGCTATGTCACGTTTCTTGCAAACCATGTCCTAACAGTATGCTCAACGCTGCCTTATGGAATCTCTGAATGTTTGCCTAGGCAGTGGTAACTTACAGGGAAACTTCAACTGCGGTTAGCCATCCTCAGGATGAAGGCTAGGATGAGATTCACTGACAGGGCAGACCATGACATTACTAGAAAGGTTTCTAGTACATCTCTTACACTGAATTCACTTCCAGTTAATTTCTGCCTATTGTTTAAGCATCATGGAAAGAAAAAAACCTCAAAACCTGGAAGAAGGTATTGAACATAAAATTACCTGAAGAAATTCACGTTGATGGGCACTTACAAAGAAGAAAAACGCAAGCAGCCGTTGCCATAAATGTCTCGCAGGCTTTGCAGCATTGTTTCTGTGATACTAAATACTGACTTTTTTAAAAGATTTTGAGGGTAAAGGGGTTACATGTCAAGTTTATGTTGACAAATTATTGGCTTCTCAAACTGGAAAGGTTGTTTGCAGATGTGGATAAGTGGAAGACCAAGCCAGAAAACTACAAAGCCTCAATATGCATGACAGTGTCTGTAAAGGATTCTGTTCCCTGAGGTCCGGTTCCTTAGGGTAACAGAACTCCTAGCTGATGGGTGCTTTCCCATGCCCTGCAGTGGTAGACAGTGCACAGTAAAAGGTGACTTTTCTCCTTGGTCTTGGTATAGTACACAGTAACTGCACAATAAACTGCACTTCCTAAACGTGTACAAATTCATTCTTGTCTCTGGGAAAATGCCAACAAAATAGTCAGTTTGCCTGGGAGCATGCATGTTCTTGTTCTTTGCTACCTCTCTTTTTCTACTTCTGCACTGGCATATTCTTTGCCTTCCATCTGATTACTATTACAGTTTGTCATTCCAAAGCCTTTAATGTCAGTTGTTTTGATGAACCTTCATAATACTTGGGCTGTCTTTATGTGCTGTTATCTTTGAGTATCTCCTTCTACCTTAGCCCCAAGGTTTCTGTATGCTTTGACTCTGCAATGATGAATTTAAACTTCCAGGTTTTGAAGCCTAGTCATTATAATTAGTGTTTATCTTCACATTCAGCCCAGGTTTCTCTTGTTGTCAGTACTCTGCTGTTGACTTGCAGATCCATTATAATGTACTTCCTGGTTGAAAAAGAACCATGGCTGAAACAGGTAGCAGTGTCGTGCATGTGTCTTGCTATGTTACAGTAACAGTGCAGAACATGCAGGCACAGAGAGAGGTCCTTTAAACCTTTCACTAGCAATTCTTGTTGGTTTACCATAAACTAGCACATAAGACTCTCTTGTTTGGGGTTTTTTTTGACCTAAATGCTTTCAAAAAGACTACTACATGTCAGAACTGCTTATTCATAATTTCTTTCTGGGTGCTAGGCCAGCTAGAGACTGCTGAAAAACATTTTCTTTGCACTGGTAATTTAAGTATGTCATCCTAGGTTTGTTCATGGTGTGGAACTCTGTGTGAGACAACTGGCAATGCTAGGTGAGGTGCAGCAAAACACATCTCTTCTTGGAAGTGCTCAAAGGCTCCAGCTGTATGGATAAAACTGGAGCTTTCCTGTATTTGTTTCTGCAGCAAAGACTTTTTAAAGCAGTAGCTGGTTTGGATATTGGTGTATCCTCGGGAAAAGAGCTGGAATATTTGCCTGTTGGCCTAAAATTACTATGCAGTGATAGTTTATAAATATTTCTCTTGTCCTTTTCTGGCAGAAGCAATTGCTTTTCCTGTGTTTGCTTATACCAAAGTTAAGGTCTCTTTATAACAATAGAGAACCCTGGCCTTAATATCCTCAGTAGAATTCAAAAGAACCAAACCAAAACAAACCACCCAACAGGTTTTCCAGTGCAGTTAGGGTCAGGACTTCATAAGGCGTTTAGCAGCAGTTGTACAATTCATCAGGATCTCTGAAGAACATTCATCTTTTTTTTTTTTTTCTGGCTTGCAGACTGCTTTATTTCAGCTGCTTTTATTTTTCCAATCCTGAGTCTCCTGTTTTGCCTGTTGTTTAAACTCGTGAATTGCTTCTCTTTTGGGATGCTTTTGCTATTTAACAATTGCAGTATCTGGGAAATTAGAGGAATGGGATTTAGTGGCTGGATGTACATAACAGCTGGTAGGAGGAACTGTTGTGTCTAACTGGACTGTCTAACATCGTCTGACATTGAAGTGCAAGTGGAAAGGCTTGCATCAATCAGACTAGGCTTCAGAACCCACAAGAATCCCATCAAATATTTTTGTGGGTTTTTTAATAGAGGTAAGTCATGCTCTCATCTTTAAATTCTAGCATTGCTTGCTTACGAGTTTTATAGGCTCTTGAACAGTCAAGCATAAAACAAATCGTGATTCGGGTTTTTCTTCCCTGTATTTGGTGGGAAACTGCCCCACTTTCTGTGTATTTTGAGTACGTACCATAATCTGAGCAGACATGCTTATTAGTCTTTGTTTGGGTTTTTTTATGTTCTTTGGATTTCTTGGGAACCTCAGTGCACATTTGACTAATAGAAGGGGATGGATGTGAGCTATTTAAAGCAGAAAGCTTTGAATTTGCTGGAGTTATGTAAAATAATATTAAAAGAAAAGCCATCTTTTCATAAGTCAGGCTTATTTGCAGATACTTATCTCAGTGTGCTGTATCTATGGGACTGGTACAACCTTTATAATTTGTACAGTCCGTGTAATTATAATACCCATCTTAAATTCCCAGTGCTGTATTTCCTGGTCCTTACTTGGTTCAATTGATGTTAATTACCTAATTTGACATAAGATTAAACAATGCTTGTTATGATTTTTTTTTTATAAATAAAAAATTCCACACATGACATTTGCTGTGTGGAGCAGTGTGAACTGCTAAGACTACTACCAGAGGAAGAGCTAGTTCTTCTGCTTCTCAGATTATAGACTGATCTACAGCACTTGGGAGAAGGAGGCTGCATTGTGCCTGGAAAGCAGTTCAGTTTAGCAGGCAAACCCACTGAATTGCAGTTTCTTAATTTATTTCCCAGTTAAAGTAATGATAAAACACCGTGAAGAGAATATTGAAGTGCTGTGCTTTGAAGTGCTAATATGGATGCTTAAAAATTACTGGCATGTATCAAGATATCTGAATACTTCTTTGCTTTTACAGTAGTTTCGTAATTTATGTAGCTTGGCTAGCTTGTACTTGTCTTAATCCTGCTTTTTAGAGAGAGGAAGGGGGAGGATATACGGTTTTCACCTCCCTTCTTAATTTAAAGTGTTAAAAATTTCAAAGAAGTCTGAAAAAAGCCCATTGCCAACTCAAGTCTCTACAAGATGAAATCTGCCTGATGACACTGTGCTTTTTGCTATCTGAGATTTCAGTTATGTTTAGAAGATGCAAAGAAGTTGTTGTTCCACCACCCTGACACAACTTAGGATGAAATGTGAACAAGTCTGGAAAATGCAGTGTTCTTATATACAGCGCTGTGGAAAATTTAAATCCATTTTGTTCATGTCTCGGCCATCATTGATTAATCTTGTTCCTGGGAATATTTCTGTATTTAACAGCTACTCAGCTGATGCCACCTATTATAGTATTTTGTCATGTCACTTGACGGAAGCTGGTACTGTTGTATTTCATGCAGCAGTCTACAAGTTGTGTTGACGTTAATGGCTACTGGTGGAGGACTGTAAGAACATGCTAGGTAATCAACATCTCCATATAGAGATAATCAGGTTAAAGAACGTCTTTCACTTCTTTGGATTTTGCTCCAGTAACTTTTATTCTTCTTCAGAAGCTGGGATAAAATAAGTCTTATCAGATGTTTTATTTCTTATTCTAGATAGTCAAGTCTTAGAATTTGCTAAGTGTGTTATTACTAAATGTGTATTATTGAAGTGTGTTATTAAGTTGCATCTTAGCAGTAACTGAAACTTGGAATAGTGGTGGATAAAATCTAACTAGGATAACTGGAAGGTCAAGCAAAGGTTTAAAATTCTGCTAGGATAAATGAAAATAGAATATTTCTTTATAGAAACAATGTGATACTTAACATTCTTTTAAAAGAACCATGGAAACAAAATATTACTTTATTGTTTTTCCAGTCCTGGCAGATAGGCCAGCAGAGAAACTAGAGAAGAGGGACGAACTGTGTTCCTGGTTGTTTTGATACAGATGCTCATTCAGATACCTTGCACCTGATGTCTGAAAGAGTAGCTACCACTGTTTGCTGTTTGTATCTGCTGGTTACTGGTAGCCAGGAGGCAATGGCAGTCGTTATTTTTAGCACTCATATTCCACAACTCATAAAAGGAGAAGTTTTTAGCTGCTAAATGATGAAGGGGTTCTAAGGACTCAAACCTATCTTGCTGAAATAGGAAATTAAGATCATGTGATTTAAGAAGGCAGTTCCAGCTTGGACAGATTTCTTTTGAAGGTAAGGGTATGGAGGAAATGATAGGCCACATGAAAGTGCTTTCTTGTTTTGAGAACGCGGCAACCGTAATGTGTCACTTCTGCGGTGATCTGAAGTATCTGACAGGCAAACCCTGCGTGGCGTTGACGTGCACAGTCCTTTGATCCTGTAATGGAAGGCTCAAGCTCCAAGAGCAAAGCGCAAGGAAAAGAGTTATGTGTCACTTCTTTCACATTTAATAATATATCAGAATAGTGAAGCGGACTCTAAAGCACCCGGATTTGCTAGAAAATCTGTTTCTATGCATTAGAAATTTTTTTGTTGTAAACTAAAGCTGGCTGGTTTTTCAGAGGATTAGTATTAAGCAACTTACTGCTTGGTGAGACAATTAAAACCCCCAAATTTATTGAAAGCTGTAGAAGTACAATTTTAAGCATACATTTTTAACATGAAAAGCTCAGCTCCTATACTTTTCCCTTACAGACATCTTCAACAGAAATGTGTGCATATGTATTGAATAAAAATGGAAGTATATTGCAAGATTTCTGGCTAGTTTAGGGCATCATAATGTTGTTTTTTTTTTTCCTCTGGGCTTTAGTAGCATGTAGCATTTGCTTTTACAAAGTAGAACAACTGGGCAATACAATGATACCTTTCTGGGGAAAAAGAATGGTGTGGCTTTTTGGTGTCTTGTTTTTCCCTGTTCTCTTTTTTTATTATACTTCTCCCCCTCTCTCTTTCTGCACAGGGTGGGTATTCTGCTCCCTCCTTCTCTCCCTGGCAGGGCTCATTCCAGGGCATCCCTCGGAGTGTTCCACCGCACCGCAGACAGAGTGAGTCTGTACCTCTCACTCATCTCCCTCACCGTGTTCCAGTAGAAGCTTCCCCTTTGCACGCACTGTTCATCTTGTAGTATCCTCCTTCCTGAGGCAGATTTACAGGCGTACATGGTAGTCTGTGGCTAACCAAAACGCTTCCTTCAGCCAGTGTATAAGCAGCTACAACTTACAGCTTTATAACAGTTATTAAAGGCTGATTTACTTCAGCAGTTCTTCAGGCAAACCTGAGTAGGCCCTTGTTTCCGGTCTTGTCTTAACATAAGTCTTGCTTGCTGCATTTTCCCTTTCTTTTTCCTGGCTGTACAGTGCTATCCTGTTTGTGTATGTGTTCTGTTGGCCCATAAGCCTGCACGTGTGCATATGTGGATGTATTTACATAAATACCTTGTGGATGTACAGAAGAACGTTGGTAGGAAAGTGTCATTTTCATTGCCTCTCACAAGAAGTTTTCTTAACTTTTCAGATTGGCTTTCCTTAAACTAATTTTTCCCCCCCCCCCCCTCTTGGTACTTGTTGTAAAAAGCTTCTAATACATTGAAGTGGCTGTTGCAATACTTGCATGATATATTAACAGTCCTTATGTGCTAGCTACAATGTGGGCTGATGTAAGATGCATTTGTTCTCTTGGCTTGGATCTGCAAAGCAAAAGACAATTGCTGATTTAAAAACTGTATGCTTACGTAGACATAGAGAAATGGTAAGTCTTATTTTGTGCTTTGGTATTGCATTGTAAACAAATAATTGTTCAAAGAAATATAACTGGTTCATAAAGCTAAAGTTATATTTTCAAAATGTACTGTAATTGGAGAATTACAGTGTGTTCGACTGTCTAGCAAAGCCCAAGAGAGTATTTGGATGTAAAGAAATAAAGGAAAAAGTAAAATTATGGAAGCAAAGTAAGATTTCCAGGGCCAGTGGAGATCTGAAGCGTAAGCTGCAGTTTGGAAAAATAAGCTTATTTCAGATTGCAATAATCCTAATTTATTTCACTTTACAAGTGTTTTTTTCTTTTAAATATTTTGTAAATTGTTTCAAATACTCTCTTGACATTTCTGTGACAATGTTCATTTAAACACCTCATCAGGAATGCACAGCCTGTTTCGTAGGCTTTTCTCTGTGCAGTGGAGGGATGTGCTTCATTTTCCTGTGGTGTTTGTGTGTGCTCAACGAATGTAGAACCCTTCCTGCTGATCATCGTGTCTTCTGTTTCTGGGTAGAGGCCAGCAGTAGCGCAGCCTGGCCTTTTGATGTCCTGTCAGCAGAGAGGCTGAGTTTAAAATGTTCAGGATTAGACATGAGGAGCATTTAAGAGTCATGGGTTTGGAGGTTATGTACTGGAGAGTCAGTACAGGAGGATGGTGTCTGAGCTGCCAGAAGTGCCTCTGGTGTCACATCATTCACACTGACTTGTGTAACTGAAGAAGAAAACTTTGCTAATCTTTTACGAGCTCTCTGAGCCCCCACCACATTACTCCACTAACAGCAACAGCTTCTTACTCAGGGATTCCATCGTGAACTTTGTTACTAGAGCAGGTTGGATTGTTTAGTGTACATCTGTACATTAAATTCTATGAATTACTAGGAAAAGAAATAAAGTAGATGAAAACTGGACACTGGCTAATTGACCTAAAATTAATTGACCTATTGCTTAGGAAATGTTTCCTATAAGTAGTCTTTTCCTTTAAGTCTTAGGTTTAGTCAAAAGGTAAATAGTGAGTATAAAATTTAGGGAGTTTCTTGGATATTTTTACTGAAGCTCTTGCAAAATCAATGACATTATTGTGTGAGGAGTGCCACAAAGTTAGAACTATTACTGGATTTTCACTAGCATCCTTCTTGCCCCACATTATCTCTTCCCTTGGTTCAGTAGTTTTCGATCTGCTGATTTTTGAGCTAGTACAGAATGCCAGATGTGGGCTTTGGAGGCAAGAGGTGATCTGGGTATCACCACTGAGAATAGGAAACCAGCCTTACAGTCAGTGTCAGTGTTCTTTTGCAATTAAGGTGATGGCAAAATAGAGTAGTCTCAGGTTTTTATTTGGCGGTTTTCTGAATGGAGATCTTGGAATTCAAGCATTTCTTCTCTACCTTCTATATCCTGAACCTAAAGCACCACCTGTGCTTGTGAATACCGCAGGTTTCCTCCCTATGTTGGTAGCTGATGGATACATAGATCACTCACAAGCAGTGTAGATTAGGAGTATAAATCTGTAAGCTGTTCACATTTAGTTGTTTATGTACTGTAATATAATTTAAGTGCTGCTGTACAGGACAGGTAATACAGTCCTGCTGTGTAATAGTACAGTACTATGATATGCTTACAGATCTTTGTCAGCAGCAGTTACAGTGTTAGCATACCTACTGCTTATCTTGCCCTAGGAACTTACCATGTCACTGCACTTTAACATGCTTTAGAATTGGATGCGTTTTGCACTTTTAATGAGAATTATTTTGTAATAAGTTAACATTTATTACCTTCATGTTGTTTCAACAGGCTTGGAAACAATTCAGCATTTTGTATTTGATAAACACTTTCATAATCGTACATTGATTTTCATCATTTTATGAGCTAAATTGTGGTTTTATTCCTGTGACTCCTATATGTGTCATGAACTCAACTGTTACATAATGGTCCTTTTATTTTTCTCTTGGTTATATGATATAATTTGATAACATAACAAACTTTCTTCAAATTAAAACTTTTGCATTTTGTATTCTGGAGCTTTAATGATGCAGCTCTAGAAACACAATATTTAGAATACACGTCGTCAACGAACGAATTATGAACTCTTGTTGTACTACAAGAATATGCTACTTTCTCTAGGCCTCTAGCCCTAAATGCTGCTCCACACAAACACAGGTGAAGAGTTTTGTTACTCAGGTGTTGCAGTTGTTCATATCTCTGCTTACTGTGTGCCTCATGGACAAAGCAGTTAGACTTTTTGTATGTAAGCAATACAAATAGAGGTAATGTAGGCACTTCTAGTAGGTAATGCATGGGGTTTTTTTCCCAGTAAGAAAGCTGCTGTATGCACACTGACTATACATCAGGTCCAGCCTTTGCTTTTTTGTGCCTTTTTGCTTTTTTTCACAAGGGTGTGTTGCTTAACACTACGAAATGTTTCCAAACCTTGATTGACTGGTTCCTTGTAGGGTACACAAAATGAAGGCCTGTGAAATGACAGCTTATCTTGTGCTGAGGCAGTGAGATAGGGATGTCAGAACTGATCAGAAAATGAAGAACTTGCGTAGCAGGGTTTGTGTGTGTTTGTCCCCCCCAAAATAAAAAAATGCACAACGCTGTGGTAGCTCAGAGTCTCTTCAAGCTCGTGAGCAGGTGGCTAGGAAGATGGGTTATGGAACAGTATGGGCAATATGGCCATAATATGTAATAGGGAGTATCTTGAGACCTTGTTCACTGTTAGATACCTAACATGGATGTGAATATTTTTGATGTACACGGCTGTAATCATACACAAAATTCTAGTTACAGCTCCGAGCAGTATTTGAAGTGTAAGAGATTAACTGTGTTAAAAGACTTTGAGTTATAAAAGCAAAGGTGTTCTGTGCAGGTCTTGCTATGAATATTATTTCTGTTGCCTTACTGAAACGTTATTGCTACCTTTTGTTTCCAGAAGGTGGATTTAAAAACCAATGGGGGAGATGGTGATTGCAGTTGAAATGGTGAAAAGATGCAGTTCTGTCATGGCAATTGCTCATTGTTTTGTCTTGGTCCTCTGACATCATTGTCCTTGTCTTTTTCTTGTCCCTGCTTTCCCATTATGCCATTGGCAAGGAGTTGAGAAGTTAGTCCATTACTTCTGTGATAAAGCGTGGTACAGTACAACTTCAGATTTCTTCCCGTCTCCTCACGCATTTTCACCGTTGTGGTTTTTTTCCTTTTGCCCTGTGCATGATGCATGTCTATTGGAGATGTGCATGCAGTTCTTGGATTTCTCATTGCTTCACTTTCCTCACTCCTCAGAACCCTGCAGGGAGAAAATGCCTTTACTTCATTCAACAGAGGTATTCTATAGGAAATCAAGATGGGGATTGAGGTTAGAGACACAGAATAACCAAAGCTGAAGGGAATTTTAAAGTAGTGATATTGCAATTAGTATCACTTTTGTGACCACTTCTTTATCAGGATACCATCCTTATCTCAGTTTTCCAACACAGAGTTAGTACAATCCCAGTGGTTTGGTAACGGTAGTAGTGGTAATCCTCTTTGTGGATATGTCGTTATTTTTCTCTGGATGATGTAATAGCCATTTGTACTTGAGAAAAATCTATTAACCTACTGTGGTAGGGCCTGTAATTTAGTGATTATGATGGGTGCATCAACACATGCAAGTCTTTGAAGCTCTTGCCGGTTCTGAACAGTCTGTTTCTTTGTTGCGCAAAAAGGAGCATGTACACAAAGCATTTTGTCTAATGCACTTTCAGTTTAAGGAGATTTAATTTTCTTCAGTTACTTTGTACTCTAAATATTTTAGAGTCCAGCTTTACATTTTCGGACCATCCCAAAGGAATGCAGGTGTCTGTCTACCTGAAGATTTTATTTATGGGACAAAATTAAAACGTCTGGTTAGCATGACAGGCTACATCAAGTCATGGTCAGTCCCACCCCAAAATATTATCAAAAGTGCTCTTAAAGCAATACAGATGACACTTTTTTTAACATGTTCATGAAATAAAATACTGTGCCTCGAAGGTGGAATGCTTCATCTTTCTTCTATTCCCCTTCCTTCTTGTGATGAAATTCACCAAGTACTAGTCCTTCTGCTGGCTGTTTTCTTGACTAATGAAATGGCCGTAAGTTAAGACTTCCTGGTAAAAGGAAAACTTGTGTGTAAGGCGAAGATGTAAGCCGTGGATGGAGATAATGCAGTTTTCAGTGTTAGATACCTTGTGAACTCTTACTTGCATACTTTGGAAGTTGTGTTTTTCTACTTTCAACGTCATTTTGAGCGGTAATGCATGTAGCAATTTGAAGAGATTAAAATCCGTACTCATGACAATTGAACATACTTTGACTAAGTAGAAATACAGAATTAGAAACAGTACAGTATTTAAAACAACTTAGCAAAGATGATACCATAGCTTTAGTGTCCTCATAATTGCGGGCACATAGCTGTTTTCTACCTTGGAATTGCTAACTTTCTTGGTATTAAGCTCCATAGACTTTAAGTTATGAAGATAATAAGGAAAATATGTATTTGGCTTCCCTCCTTTACAAGACAATTATATTCAGACTGCTTAACACTTTTGCGCTTGCTGATGTCACTGATGTCAACAGCTTAGGTGTTGCCTTTGCTTGCAGATAGAACTGGTATATTCTAAATAGAAAAATTGCTAGTAAATCAAAATTAGATTGAGAAACTTTGATATTTCTCTCATTACCATGAATTTTAATTTTTTTGTGATGAGGAGTTTTGAGGATGCAGTTTGCGGTAGTAATCCTGCCAGGGAAAAGATGAAAAGCTTAAAGAATCTGGAGACATGCTACTGTCCTAGAAACATACCACAGTGTCAGCATGCAGATCTATCATTACATTCTCCCTGCTGATTCTGAAAGCTAGAAAGGCCAGACAAACAATTGGCTTTCTCATTTAGATGCTGTGAATAATTCAAGAGAGTGACTGAAGTGACATTTTTAGTAAAATCTTAGACAAACATTGCTGCTTTTTAGTGACTGTATTTCATTAGTAAACAAACATAAGCCTGTTAACAAGGTACATGCAATCTATAAGTCGGCAAGGCTTCAGGTAGTTTAGGGATCATACTACCTTGTTCAGTTCCCTTCCTTCATAAAGAAAATGAGAAAAATCATCCAAACCTGAAACTTGCTACAACTATAGTGTAAGTTTTAATAGGTTTTGAGTTTTCCATGAATTACAGAATTTTAATAATTCTTCCAAGATCTGTATACTAGTTGGAAGTCTAGAATGTGTTTGTGAAGCCAGTGCACGCATTAATCTCTGAAGTCTTTTTGCAGGGAAGAGCAGAGAGAAAAATAGAAATGACCCAGAAGAGGTACTGGCAATTCTCTTGTCTGATACATGTCTGATCAGCTTGTATCTTCTGATAAAACCTAAAATCTGCATTAAGTTATCTTTATCCCTTGGTTATCACTGTAGTGGTAGTGATGCTAGAGATCATATACATGTACTCTGTTTTACTGCTTTCTTGAAGACCTTTTTTATCAGCCCCTTCGAATTCCATTCAAGATAAACCAGTTACTTAAGGCTAGTCAGTAGCCCAGCTGCAGCATACCTGTATCAAATTCTCTGACCTCCGTAAGGCAAGGAAAATGCACTGTAAATCCATGTGGTCCATTGAACTCCTTTGCTGCTTGTACAGTATAGAACATTGATAAAAGTTTGAGGTAGTTGAGTGTGGAGTTGAATAGCAAGTGAAAGATGGATACAGTCTGATAACCGTGGCATTTGTTTATTGAGCACTCGAATCAGAACTGGTGAAACCATCAACCACGCCTTTTTCATGTTTCTTTAAGCTAATCAGTTTCTTTTTTGTCATTATGTTGTTGTGTATTTCAGTGCTGATACAATTTTTCCACTTAAGTTACAAGCCACACTTGTACATGTCCCATGAACCATCCTGTTTTGCCAAAGTCAAAGTTTTGATTTTAAAAAACCTGATATGCAGTCCTTATCAAGCATCCAGTCAGCTCGTGGTGGATTCAGAATGTTACCTGATGTTTTCTTTGTCCAATATATTATTGTATTCTTTTCTCTTTAACAGCCTCAAGTACTACAGCCTTCCAGCAGCCTTCCCAGTTCCACAGACCGCGCCCAGGGAAAACTAATAAAAATGCCACATATCGAGGCCCACAGTGAATATCCTAAACATGGCCTGCATGAAAATAGCAATCATCAGAATCGAAATGCTGCAAATGTGTCTCTCACAAATAGCCTGGATGATGTAAGCTCTTTAATGAGCATACAGTTAAAAGATGAGAATGCATCATTGAAAAATAGAAATACTGAAGACCCTGGAGAGGTGGCTGGTACTAAAGAAGGTACAATACGATCTCGTTCCTGTGTTCAGACCTCTACACGAGCTGATGCTGGGGAGGTGCAGTCTGAGTTAGCTGTGAAAGGTCAACCCTCATTCACAAATCAGGCTTCCCGGCCAAAGACTTTAAGAATCGCAAAGCCCCCAAATGCTTTAGTGCCTCCTACGATGGCCGTTCTCGCACGATCTGCAAATCATTCCGCTGCTTCCAAGGAACGTGAGCTTCTACCATCAAGTAGTTTGACTCAGCAACAGCCAACATCTGGTCAGGATAACCTAAAGGGTAAACAGAGTCAGAAGGTGTCTAAACTTCGCCCACCGACTATGTCCTTTGTTAAATCTAAGCAAGTGAGCAGTCAGAAATCCACACCATTTTCTCCAGAGCCTCAAAACACCTGTTTGAAGACTAAAATCCCAAAGCCTCCGGTACAGAGAGAGGAAAATGTGCAAATGCAGAATACCGGTTTGCATTCCGGTGATAGTTTGCTCTCTAATCGGCATTCCCGCCTCCCTAAGCCAAAGACACATTGAGACCGTACCTACATCTCGTTGAATGATGCCACAGGTTAAACCACTTCCTACGTATTGATGGCCTTGGAGGCTGCTTTTATCTACAGCCTGCAAATCCAGAGTGAATATTAAAAACAGCATCTTTCCTTAGTGTTTGCATACTCCATCCTGTTACATGGTGAGGCTTGTGTTCTGAGCTGTGCAGCTTCTCTGGAGGTTTTAAAATATCATAGGTCTGTATCAAAGATTGTGTTGCCCAGTGATTTCTGTAATTAAGCAAATACTGTCTGGTGTGACCACGGATACCAGAATGCTGCACTACGTATTTCAGGATGGCAGGAGTCATTTCTTACCTCCGAGTTACTAGACAATGATGTTACTATTCAGTTTAACTTCTTGGTTCTGAGTACTCATTAGGTTAGAGCGGTGGAAAATTAGACCGACTAGCAGATGTTTTATTGGCCATAATTCTGACTCTGTATTCCAGAGGCCTATGCAAAAATCCTTGTATTTATCGTTATCTCGAGACTGACATATTTAATGTTATTTAATCCGACGGGTTGGGTGGGTTGTGTTGTTTTGTTTTGCTGTAATCTGAAGTTGCTCTGTTCTTTATTTATCCCATTTTCACTGTTCACGGACAATAAGCAGATTTCACAGGGTGAAAGAAGTCTTCTCTCTTAAACTATTATCATTCGTTAAAAGATTGCGGTATGTTTTTATTGTGTTGCATAGACACGTTACCGGGTAGATTCTTGAAATGCAGTGCTAAGGATTCTTGTGCAAAACCTTCCAGTAACAGGCTCTTACGAATTGGTAAGTAGGGAGCCTCTGGGAATAAGGGGTCCGTGACACCTATGTTGAGGTTGCACAACATGCGTTTTCATTAATATTTTTTAACTTTTATTGTACTACTTGTATTTATTGATTTCTGTTTCATGTTGAAAGACTCTGAAGTACCTGACTTGAAATTTTGCACAAATTTTGCCATACGTGTAAGGATTTGAAACTATTTTACAGAATAAAACTTGTATTAAAAAAGCAACTATTTTTTAAAGAAAGAATGAATTAGCCCCACTTATTTGCTTTGAGCAATCCTGTGATGTCCTAATCCAGAGCTGGTACTCTTAAGAGTTTTTCAGAGATGTGTATTTTGGTTTTGAGGTTTTTTGTAATTTTTTTGGTGTGTGTGCGTGATTTCTAAAGAAGTGCATGGCAACTGGGAAGGAGCTTTTTGGGGAAATAGAGCAAAAAAAAAAAAAAAAAAAACCACCACCAAACAAAAACCACCCCAAAAGCAAATGCTAAACATTTTTCTGCTCTCTAAGAGAAGTATTTTTTCTGAAAGCATTCTGGAAATTTATGCCTATCATGGTGCAGCTGTGGGACATGTGCTGTGAGTTCAATGTCTGCATATCCAGTGAAGCTTTCCAGATACTTCATGTTACATCCCATTTCCAGTCCTTCCCTTTTTTCCCATCACTCCCTCTTGGATGTTACTAACTGGGTTGAATTTTTTTTTTTTTTTCCCCCCTGTTCTTGAGTTGGTTTTAAAATTGTCTGCAGAAGGCTGTTACAGGAACTTCACTCAAAAGTTGTTTGCGAGCAGCGTATCATGTCAGTAAAACGAAGCTCAGCAATAGTAGTTCTAGGCTGTGGCTGTAGGACGTTGACATATAACGGTATTTGCTTGGAAAGAATCAAAGTGAGTAAGTACAGACATTTCCTAAGTTCAGTAATCAACTTAGTTGATACAAACCTTTTAACTAGGGCTATCTTGATGGATACCTTAGTTGGATGGGAGAAGGAACAAACCATAATCACCTCCCCTGAATTTCTCAGTGCATAATTAATTTCCAAGAAAGCCGTCGATTTGTCACACTGTAAATTCTTTTAACTGACAACGAAGTGGAAAAATGAAAAGCCTGAGGGGGGGAATGGGGAGGGGGTAGGTTTTATTTCAGAACTGCTTATATCCATCTGAAATAAGTGACCTGCAGGGCTTCCTGTTACGTGGGGTGAAGACAGCGTAAGCAAGGCGTAACAGGGGTAACGCTAATTGTGACGGTTGATACGGGATCAAAACCACTGCGGTGCAAGATTGCCGAAACAGTTATTCTCCAGGAAAAACATCCTTCTTTCCTTGAAAAGCATTTAATTAGATGGCCTTCAGTGAAACCATTGACTTTTGATAAGAAAACAAAACTGAATTTTATATTCCCCAAGCGTAGCTCCTGGCAGCTAACTGTGTTTCTCAGGAGTTTAAAAACTGCTGAGGGAACGATCAGATTCCTGGCTTGTTTTCCTGTCCATATAGATTTCTTTGGAAGGTGGGTTTTTTTCAATTTTATTTTCCTTGAAGAGAAGCTGATTTTATTTTTAGTTGCACATATCATTTTGTGTAAAATAAAAAACCCTGATTTTCACTTCATGCTGTTGACAGATACTTCACCACGAGTCCTTTTGCTTCTTATTCTGGAGGTATCACCAGCCTGATTTAGTGATGTTAAAATGTTTGTTTACATTTAAAAGTATAGATAGATACCTATCTGCACCTTTACTGAATTTAAGGAACAAAGCAAACAGGTGATGAGGGTTTTCATAAAAGAAGGTGGTTCATAATTTTTTTTTCCCCAGAACAAAAATATATTCTGTGGTGTGGGTGGGGGTTTGTGTTAAAGGAGCATAAGTTGATTTTATTTTTTGTTACAGCATTTCCCCGTTTTGTTCTGACTAGTGAGGCATTGAGCTGGAGACAGCTGGATTTGATCAGGGATGAGACAGATGGCTAGCCTGAATTCTCTTTGTATTCAGGTGCTAACCTCACATCCCTCTAAAGACAACTACCTGTTTTGGCTCCTCAGACTTTACCAGGGAAGGCTGTGTTGCACGTATAGTAAGTCCAGAGTATGAGCAAAGCCCATCAGTAGATGGGCAACTGGGAGAGAAGTAGTGAAGTTTGAACCTTCAGTGAAGGGTGGGGGTGGAGGGGAGGTGGGTAAGAGGGCGCTGTGGAGAGTTTGTCAAATGGGATTAAGGAAGTCTTTTCAGTTAACGTATCTACCTTATGGAAGGTGCAGATATATCATCAGTACTGGTGCAGATTATCCTAAATGCATAAATTAAAGGATTTGATATCTTCAGGGGTTTTTTAAATAGGTTTATTGCCATTTTTCGTTCTTGATTTCTCATTCTTTTGTGCAATATTAACAGCAGTATTAAACTACTGTTCAGTATGTGTGTACAGAGGCAATTAGACGTTTTAACAAGTGAATAAACACAGAAAAAAACAAAAACAAAAACAAAATTGCACTTTAAATGAGCTTTATTGCTTGGAGTTGTGCCTAAAATAATCTAGATGCCTCCTGTTGTGCGTGGCTTTTGTTGGAAACTAATTTCCCCTGCTAGCGTTGATGTTTCCAAGGTATTGTCTCATCACTTTCACAGAATCGATACGCACTCTAGCATGTTTAAAAATATTCATAGAGTGTACAGTTTTTGTTGTGCAATGACTTTAATTTAACCGTGTAATTTTAATACTGATGATGCAGCCAGATTATTACCCGCCCCTTCCCTGAAGCTAGCACTTCCTACTGCCAGTCGGGGCCGATGGCAAGACTTCCCTAGGACTAGCATAGCTCTTAAAGAATAATGTTCCCGGCCTATGTTTTTGTTTGAGGACAGAAGTGCAATATTGTCTCTTACACTCTCTTGAAATAATCAAAGGCCCTGAAAATCCAAAACGACACAATTTTTCATAGAGTTCCAAAAAGAATTGGGTTCTTCAACTTTAAATCTCCTACCAGTGAAACTAGACACAGCAACCACACTGCATCTCAGGTCAGTAAAGTACATTTCATCCTTGATCTACATGCTGATTTGGTGTAACGATGCTAGAAAACTGAATACCATGTGCGTGTTTTTCTTTGTCTGCATGTCACAACCATATGCACATTCTAAAGTGTCATACTTGGGTAGCTTGCATGTTGGGGGGGAACTATTCCTGGTTTTGCACAGCACATAATCCTCTCAATACTGACATCTTTCTTGCCATACAAATGGAAATCCGTTCTTCAATTGGGCTTCTGTAGGTATTCCTTATGTCGTTAGAGTGGCTTTTTCTGAGCAGAGTGGATTTAATACATCGTCCTGGTGGTAGGTCTCAGTATAGTAATCTTATAACTATGCTCTCAAGGAAATTCAGTCACTGTTGGGGTAAAGCTGCTCACTGCCTACTTAATTGTAAAAGCACCACAGTAACAACAATGTAACTCCAGTTTCGGTGAAATCTTAAATTCAGTATGAGCTAAAACAAGAGGTACCCTTACTATCTGCTTTGTTGTTTTTGGTTTTTAACCCAGGCCAGAGTAAATACTGTATATTGGAATTTGCTTGTAAAGTTGACTTAAAAACCTGTATGTAAAAATTCTTTCTTCAGTGTTGCTCTAGTGAATAAAAATAAAAGTCATAATTCTAATAAGTATACCTTTCTCCTGACTGTTCACTTCATGTATGTTTTAAGTCATTGACTGTGCAGAATTACAGGACTGTAGAACAGGAAATTTTGGTGGAGGGGGAGGTTATGCTTATACTTACGGTGTTTTCTCATGGAATTGTCTTTCTCCAACAGACTTACAGACATTTAGCATGAAATTTTATTACTAGAGAAAAAAGGAAAGGAAAAAAGAGACACATAGAAAAGCTAAAGATGTTAAGGTATGGTTTCTGGATGAACAAGGACGGATGTGGCTTGTTTTTAAAGGTTTGTTATTTCACTTCAGTGCACAGCTGACAAGAGTATTTCATAGAGTTTTCTTAGGTAGCTATTTAAAATTACTGTCATAAGAGATGACTTTGGGAAAGTTACTTCCCCACAGGAGCTCAAATCAGTGCATGCCTACATGTAAACATTCATAAAAAGCTCCTCATTGTATATCAGTATCTTGCCCGTGGTTTTGGATGGTTTATTGTTCTTGAGAGAAAAGGAAATCTGCTCCACTGATTTCATCTGACCTGTTTCAGTAGACAGAAGTTGAAGTGACATTTCAGTCAAAATATGGGGATTGGTAGGGGGAGAATCCTGTAGTTTGAGTAAGAACATGGAAAAAAAAATGCTGCAGGCAGACACCAGTAATCCTTAAACTACAGTTTTAGTTTGAGCTTCAAGATGATCTTTGAAGACTGAAAGGTTTTGCGGGTGGGGGGATCTCCTGTGTAGGGTTTTCAGGTTCAAACACATGGCTTAGGCACCTTTCTCACCTGAGGCCCGAAAAGGTCTTTCCGAATTGTAGATCCTCCTGCCACGCTGCTGGATAAGTGGACAAGCCACTCGTGTCTAATCCTATCGGTGTGGTCATCGGATGGTAACATCTGATGCAATGACACTCCTATGAGTGTTCCTAAAACCTGCACTGGGCTTCCCTGCCCTCTCCCATCCAGAGGCAAAGGCCTGGTGGCCGTGGAGGGCAGCGCCCTGCTGACTGGACGGGGAGCAATGCACTCCTGATGCTGGAGTAGATCTGCTTGACTGCCGTGGGGTGGGATATGGCACGTGAGGAGGAAAAAAAGTGTTAGATGAGATGTTTCTGACCTTTCCCTTGTGCAACCCATAACCAACACCCTCGGCGCCTTTCCTTGTACAGAAATGGTTTGTTTTTATGGGCACAGCCGAATGCAGCTGAACCTCCACGCTAGTTAATACCGGAGCGTGCATAACATCACCACATCGACGCGGTTGCTGCTGTCCCCAGGCTGGGAACAGTAGCTGCTGTTTCCAATAAGAGCTGGGCTTTAGCAGGGGACACTGAGCATGAATGCCACAGCTCTAAAAATCAGTTACTGCAGTACTCAGTGCTGATCAGCCAGTCTGAAAGGGGAGAGGGGCACGTTCTGTTGGGAATGGTAGTTGTTCTCTGTGAAACCACAGGCAGTGGGAGCCCCCGGGTCTAGTACAGCGCGTGGCATAGTTCTGCGTGCTTGCTCAAAATCCTCACTGAATGTAGGGGGGGTTCTTAGTGTGAAGCTAAAGGTGGAAGTAATTGCCTTAGAGAACTGTGAGACTAGAAACTTGGGTTTAAGAATTATTTTGAATTTGGTTATTCCACAGCAGAGCAAGATCTGAAAACTTCAAAGCTATTTATTTAAAATGCTTCTTTCCATCCCAGCCTCTGAAAATCCCTTCAGTTGCCGAAAGCATTTCAGGACAGAGGTTGGCTTTTAAAGCCTGTTACAATGCAAGTCTCTCAAATAGCCCAAACTGGCAGGCATTTAAAAACTGTTGTAGATGTGGTGCGGGCCAATAGTTACTTTACATGTGAGTTGTTTTTTTCTTTTTTTTTTTTTCCAGAAAATTCCCTAGAAAGGCAGCAATGTGGGAGAAACCCTTCGGTTGCAATGGAGCTTCACCTTCTGACACAATGTGTTTCTGTTAACACCTCTCGGACCAAAACGTCTGTTGAGATTTAGTTCTGGAGAGATACCTGATACCTCAGTATCTGGGGTGCGACAGTGAGAGCGGCACCCTTGGCAATGAGCCTGAGTCAGTGTCCTTCATTTCCTTATGCTCGTCAGTACCGAACAGCTTTTGTGGGCGGGCAGTCTAGGGATGGTAGACACCACTAACTCAGCTGTACCGGAAGGGTGTGCGTATAAAACCTATGAGCCTTTAAAGACTTAGATCGCTCAGTCTGATGGATTTCAGTGCTTAGTAATAGAAAAGCCCAATGATTCCTACAGTTCTTTACTCATTTGAATTGCTACTCGGTTTGACAAACTGTACTAATTACCCGATGCTACCTTTAATCTTTCTGCCTTAGTTTCCTCATGTAAAATGAGAATAATACCAGTGTTAGCCACGTCGGGGGTTGCAAGACTGTGCTGACAGCATGATAACAATTCCTTGAGGAAATGAAGCCTCCCTTATTTTCTTGAACATTACATTTGCCTGCTTAGGAGTCTTCAAAAGCCTGAGCTATATATAAAGCTCGGTTTTAAAATAAAATGAATAGATTTTTTAAAATTCTTAAAGTAATTCCTTGCAAAGCAACTTTGAACCTTACTGGAACTGTTTTATTACTATCAGATCCACTGACTTTCCATCGTATTAGGGTTCCACAGCTGCCGTTTGCAGGTATTCATGAAGTGTAAATGAGAGGGGAAGTTTCTCTGAGGTGCATGCAGCCCAGTGGACAAGTTCTCTGAAGCCCTGTAAGGAAGTTCTCATGGGAATACGTATCCCAAACAGTATGCTGACAGTAGTATCACGGCATAATAGGAACCTGTGTCCGCATCTTCCTGGAGGATCCCAAAGGTGTACATCATGTTTACACTACTACAGTTGTAAGCGTGTGGGATACTGCTCTGCTTGGGGGGTTGGGGTTTTTTGTTTTGGGGTGGGTTGTTGTTGCTTTTTTGGGTGGGTTTGGTTTGGTTTAATTCCACTCACCCTTGGAGAAATGATTTAAGCAACCACCTTCTGTGTTACCCAGACTACTGGAAATTCTGAGTTCAGTCCTGGTTTCTAAACCCTCTCCCATTCGGCTCTGTAATTTCTGTGGGTTGTTGCTGCGCTATTTTTGTTTTTAATTTGTACTGTGGTAGCAAGCGAGAATCCTCCAGTCACAGGTGAGAGCCCTGGGAGTGAGACGTATCGAACAGTGGTGGCGAAGCAGCTGTTGCTGCAAGAGAGACAGCAGAAGGTTGTCGAGCTGAGTTGATCCTGCCAGGATCGGAACTTCTGGTTTTGGGAAGTCTGTGACGTTCAAACCATATGCTTGTAAGCTGTTGCCAATTTGGTATTACCCATCAGGGAGGCCTGATGGTACGCCAGCTCGCTGCTAATAGTGCCCCTGTGCATGGTCCGCTGGCATTCAGTTCCTAACTGGAGAAGAGCACGTTAAGGTCTGTGCGTGCGGATTACGTTAAGGGCTGCTGAAGGCTCTCTGCGTGGCGTTTCTGGGACACGCAGCGCACTGCAAAAACACTGTATTTGTGGTTTGTATTTACCTATGCAACCATGCCCTTCCTTTAAAACATGCTTCTAATGACGCTTATTGTTGAGCTGCTTTGAGGGTGCTAATTTTCTCAAGGGAGTATCTCTGACAGTTGTTACTCTGTTACGTAATAGCATGACCACAGAAATGTATTTGTTTTAAAGGAGGAAAAGGGTCGGGGGGCTCTTTTCACGCTGCAGCGTTACATCTCTCACGCTGCTGACAGAACACCGCATCGCCTGTGGTTTGTGGTTTCTTATCCCGGAATGCGGCTGGTGTGGGCACAGGCTAAGGAACCTGGGGGGGTGGGTTGGCTGGAGCAGGTACCGCCGGGCAGCCCAGTGCGGTATGATCGCGGGGCAGGCGGCGGCGGGCGGACGCGCGGTCCCGCCCCCAGCAGGGGGCAGCGCAACGCCGGCAGCCGCCGGGCCCCGCAGCCGCGTCCCCAACCCACCCGGGCGCGGGCGGGCTGCCGCGCTTGCTGCTGAGCTCACGTCTCCGCGCCCTGCGGGTGCTGGGGCAGCCCCAGACGAAGCCATACCGAGCGGCTGAGTTCGGTGAGCAGGAGGCAGCGTTGCTCAGTGCAGTGCACAGAAGCGATCGGCTGGGTGGGCGCAGTACAGCAGGCGCGGACAACCTACGCTGCGGCAGCTGCGGGAGCTGGAATAACACAGTTGTTTTCCCTGCTTTGGGCTGACAGGCTCATCTCGCTCCAGCTGTATTGATCGTTGAGCTCCGTGGCTGCTCGGGTTGGAAACCCACAAGGAGGTACAGGCTAAATGTGCCAACGCGCTGGCAGCCCCGGGCCCCTGGGGACATCTCCGGCTGCTGTGTCAGTGCACAAAGTACCCGCAGAGAAAACCCTGCCTCCTGGGGAAGAGGTTTGCGCGGTGCTGCAGCCATCTGCCGTGCTGGTGGTCACTTGGAAAACTCAGGGAGAACGTACCGGTGTTTTCCTTCCCAATTGTGAACGCACTTGCCTGTGCCGAGCACAGATTAAAGAGTCAGAAGTCACTGCCGCTGTTGGGCTCTCGGTTCTCGGTGCGCTTTGAATGGGCCTGATTTCTTCAGCCAACTTGTGATACATATATTTAAAAAAAAAACCCAAACCACTCCTAAGTTTCCAGTTCTGTTCCAGTACACAAGGAAAAGATCCTTAATAACCCTGTTGGAAAATTTCCCTTTGAACCTTCACGTAAACTGAGTCCGCGTTAGCCTGTCACCACGTTCTCATACAGCTGCTGCTTTTTAGTGCTTATTCAGAGAAATTTTCCTGGCCTCTCTTCTCTGAAAAACTGGTATTCTGATTTTGACAGATAGCAAACAAATCCCTCTTAAGAAATGACAATCTACGTTAATTTCAAGAGTAAGCAACCAGGGCTTTATACCTTGGGTACGAGCTGTGTAGAACAGCAACGTGGTACTCAGCAAACACGGATTCTACTCCTAGATCCGTGTGATCGTCTCAGGACAGCAGTGCTTTGCAGCATCGCTGAAGAATAATTCATGTTTTTTCAGACTGATTCCAGCAGAGGGAGTGGTTTTGTTCTTTTTTCTTAAAAGAAAAAAATAATGATGGCTTTTTCTCTGATGTTCCATGGATGCTATGAGTTATTGTTGGTACATACCACTTCAGCATGAAGAACGGGAAGGTAGCGCTGGCTCATGCCGTTATAAAAGTGTTGCCAGTAGCTATTGCTGGCCGGAAGGAAGCCACGTTGCTGAAGCTGTAGGAGAAGTCGGAACATCAAATCTTGTAACATCTCTCGGAGGAAGGGCTGGCCGTGCAATCGGCATGTTTGCCGTGCAGCAGAATGCAGTGCAGACTTGCCGCAGACTGCAGTAACCTCAGGACCAGAAGCAGAACAACCGTGTTAGTCACTGTGCCTGTCCCCTCGCAGTGACAGTGCATGGTAACTGAAAAATTAAACCAGCTCAGGTTGGTGCTAGTTTAGGCACCTGTTAACCTCATGTTCCAGCATGTATGTGCCTCTTGTTTCTCTACGTTTTCCTTTTCTGTCCTTGCCAAACAAATCACAGACAACAGGGCAGAGCTCATGAAGGCAATTCGTTTTGAACTTCTGAAGGAAGCACAGGGATGCAGAAGGTACCTAGCCAAGCTGGACCACCGCTGTGTGTGCATGTATTTCCTAACAAAGAAGAAAACGGGGCAGTGGGAGATTCACTTTAATATTTTCTGTCTTGCCAGCTGTATCATACTCCACATGATACTGGTGTGGTGTCTGGAAAAAAAGATTTATTTCTACTTACGAAGTATTTTGATCCCACTTCCAGAAGGTTGTTGCTTCTCCTTTGACATCTCCAGTTCCACTACGGACCTGATCTGCCCTGTCCAAGCTGGGAGAAGGAGGAGTGAAACAGCTGGGATTCTGCAGCTCTACAGACACGACCATACCAGTTTTATCCTTTGTCTTTTTTTTCCCTGGGGTGTTTTCATAGAGGTACACAGACTCTCGCCTGCCAGCTCACCTCTCCACAGTCTCCCTGGCTGTTTACTTATGTGGATTCCTTTTATTTCTAATTACATATAAGTGTATGGGCCCAGTAACTTACGGCATTCTGATTCGTTTCCCTTCCTCTGTTTTTCAAAGCTGTCTGCCAACAATTTACTTAGCCCAACTTTCGATCTCCACATCATTTTACTCTGCTTTTCTTGTCAGTCCCAGCTTACGTTTGGTCTTGGCATTTATTTGTTTGATTACTGGTAACTACTTCCTTGTTCCTCTCTTCCATAGTGGCCCATGGGCATTACTGAGTTTGACTTTTCATCACGTAAATGCAGAGGACACAAGCCTTTCAATGGCAGAGTGCAGACTGACAGTGAATTAACCTCTTATTAGTGGAACTAAGGAAATCACTTCAGTCCTGAGTCTGCTCCTCAAAGATGTTTCCTTTCTGTCTAAAGCCATATTGTTAGCTGCTGTGCTATCAGAGGTACGGGAATAATTAATTCTCCTCAGCTTTGGGGTTTGGGTTGTTTTGTGGAGAAATGAAACACTGTCTGAATTCATCTTAAGTCAGCTATTTATAAGTTTCTTTAAAGCTGCAGCTCTGACAAGGATTCTACCTCTGTTTTCTTCCTTTAATTGGTTCCGTTGAAACAAGCCCGATCTCTCATCACACCTTTGGCACTTACCTGTGCTCTGACTAGCTGCAGCCGAGCCTGCTGCCATGGCGGGGAGCCTGCTGCCATGGTGGGGAGCCTGCGTGAGCTCTGCTGGAAATGCACAGCCCTGGCCCCGCTGCTGGTAGATTTGTTGGGTTTTTGAATTTTCTTTTTTTTGAAGCAAACAGACCATTTTCCAGAAAGGACCGTTGATTCAGACATGTTTTGTTTGGCTGGTTTGTTGGGTTTCTCAGGTATTTCTGTTGTTTGGGGGCTTTTTTTTTTTTTCGTTTCTGCACAAAGCTAAGGTGCCTTCCTGCCATGACGGAAGGTGAGTGGGAATCTCTGGCTGTTTGCCCAGGGGTTGAATGTCCTGCAGCCTTTCCCGTTTGCCGGCTCGGCAGGCTTTAAGTTCAGGTTGGATGCACACTAGTGCTTTGGCTGTGGTGACCACCTGTCACCACTGACCTGACGAATGTCGTGGTGATGCTGAAGGTGACCAGCAGTGCCAGTGATGATGGGAACTCACTCCCACAACCCAAGGGTCTCTCTCAGTTGTACACTTCTGTGACACTCTGTGGTGGACTGACCCTTTGCAGAAGTGGCAGCTTTGCCATAGGCAGTACTAAGCCTTCTGTGGCTTCCTGAGGAAACTGGGCCTCAGGGCGAGGTCAAGGCTGACCGTTCTTGTGCAGATTTCCACATCTCTGGAGATTTCTGGGAGGGAATAGTCACCGGTAGGCGTTATACCGGTGAGTGCCATCCCCAACCACGGTGTGCCGGGGGTTTTACCCTCCACGCTGCTGGCGGCGAGGTGGCCGCTCCCCGGTCAGCCAGGCTTGGCCGGGCCAGCGTTTTGGGAGAGCGGGGCAGGCTGCTGAGGGCTGCGAGGGCCGGGAGTGGGGGCTCTCGAGAGAAGGGGGAAAGGGAAAGAAGGAAAAAACCCACCTATACTGTGGAAAAGGTGGTCAATAAATGGCCTGCAGCTGCGTGGTGTTTAAGCTGAAATGCACCGCTGAATGAAGCAACTGGTGTTGAACTGGGCTGGGGCGAGTGGAGCCTTGGCAGGGGTCAGCGGTGTGTGTTACCCCGCGGTTCGTGCCAGGCTTGAAAGGTACAAGAGGTTTCTTGGCACTTTGAAGTGGCTCTTACTTTCCCCCTGAAAATAATGGGAAAAAAATGTTGATCCGTTCTGAAAAAGAAAACATGCTCGGTACTGTCTGAGAGCTTATTACGGGGTTGTGGCTGTTAAACCTCCCAGCGTGGTCACTTCCGTGTAGTTCTGTGGGCTGTGGTACCGCATGCTTTGCCAGAACACAGAAAGGTGTTATTTTTGGCGGTGCTGGTGTCAATATGGATGAACGTCAAAGATCATTAATGCTTCTTTTGTAAACTGTATCTCTTACTAATCTCTTTGTGCTTCTGCTTCTGGCTGAGTAGCGGTTGCCCACTGAGATTCCCGTTTCAACTGGAAGCGTGAGGCTCCTGAGCTACTGCTCATTATTATTAATTAAGGAGCAGCTCTGTTCTTGGCAACCTGAGGCACAGCTTCATGAATCAAATGCTAGCTGTGCCGAGATGATCAACGAGGAGAGGGGTATGTTCCTTTGTAAAACCGTAAAGTGACTTTTGGGTTATTTTGTTTGTAAGTTAATTGCTCTGTGAGCAGCCATAAAAAGTGGTCCGGGAAGGTCTACTTTCTCCTGATAACTTTTGCCCTGTGATTGTCCTTCACTTCCCATCTGAATGACTGGGAGAGAAGTGCATGTTTTTTAGTTGCTTTTTAATTCCGCTCAGCTCTGGGAGGTGGTGACTGAACACATCTCCAATTTATTTATTGATCTGTTCACAGCTCCAAATTATTCTTTTAGCAGCCTTTATTGCTGGCTCTTCTCCTCTCTTATGCATAAGACTAGCTTTATTATTTTAATTATTATTTATTTTTTCAAGAATTAATAAGAAACAGCAACTGAGAGGGCTGAGCTGGTGCTCAGCTCAGTTCCCTTCTGTCTTTTCCAAAGGCAGACTCAGGGATGAGCCCAGCTTGCATGAAAAAGCCAAGGGCTAGTCACTTCTGGAGCAGAGAACTGAAGGATCAGATCATAAATTCAGGCTGACTAAGCGTTTGCTGAAGTTTCTCTACCAGAAGGTCTTAATATTCTTCCTGACAGCCTGTAGTGCCTTCTGTGCGTGCTGTTTATCGTGTTGCGATTTGAGACCCATAAAGCTGCTACCTGAAGCTCATTTTGAACGTTTGCAGAGCAGTATTTTCTCAACAGAACTGCAGTTGGATGGGATGCACTGTTCAGAGGGGCTGAGCGGTGTTGGCTTGCTTTTTCAATCCGTTTTATTCCCTACCTTTGGTTTGGGGGTTGTTATTGCTGTCTGGAATGCGGAGTGCAGGGTGTGCATGAGCGTGATGTAAAGATGAAAATGAAATCGTTTGCCCTATTCCTGGTTTCCGGATGCATTACTATGTTTGATGTGGACTGAGTTGGTCCCCCTCCTCCACTCTTCAGCAGTTTTATAGGTTGTGTATTGAGTCAGGGCAGCTGGACTCACCAGGGCTACTAATTCCACCTCTGGGCTCTGGGCCTGACCACCTATGGCACAGCGGCTGTTGGTCTGGAGACAGCATGGGTTCCTGTGTGCCACCCTCCCAAGTGTAACCCATTACAGGGTGCTGACCTGCCATCGGTCTCTGTGCTTGCCCAAGTCCGCTGTAGACACCAGCCGCGGGTGTATTTCACGAGGGAAAATGCGTGCGGTTGGAAGTGTGGCTCGTACGTGAGTCGTTCAAGGGCCTTTTGAACGTTGTACCCCACCTTTTGGGGCAATTACAAGGAGGTGATCTGAGAAGCGTGAGAGAGAACCAATATGGATATTGCCCATCCGGAAGGTTGCAAAGATTTTCCCTCCCATCAACAGCACCCTGCTTGTGTGGGTCACCAGCTGTGCCTACCTACTGCTTGAATGGGAAGAGGAAAAGGCGGATGGGAGGTCTTCTCCCCACTTCCACCAGTAGCTGCTTCCCTGCGCTGGGGGCATCAGGGAGATGCTGCTGTGTTGGAGATTGGCTGTGCTGGTGAAGAGAATTTGCAGCTCCTGCTGCACCCAGCCAAGCTGGGTCACTGGCGGCGTGAGCTTGGTAATTAAATCTTGGAGGAGCAGCTAAGTTGTTTCTACCCCTCCTGTGCATGTAGTAATTAAAAGGCCTTGTAATTAATGGAGACCGGGGAGGGAAATCAACTGGAACCTGTCAATTTGAGCTCTGTTTTGATGGTGAAGATTTACACAGCGAAGCAGCTAGTTTCCCTTTACGGCTTCTGTAGGTCAGCGCTCTCCCTGTTTAACTGGAGGGAGCAAACCTGAACTCATCAAGTGTGTGGAACGATCCTAGATCTTTCATTTTACCTGTAAGTATCTGAGGTTGCCACTGTACTGATATAAAAACCTGTGCCTTTGTGGAGGGAATCCGTGATTAGAATACACGTATGTATTTCCTTGGCAATGAGAAAAGCCTACTAAAATAATAATTAAAATAACTCCAGTAACTTCCCCCCCTCGCTGCTAAGTCCGCAGCGTAGAGCACTCTGAAACTGCTGCAGTTGGTTGCCTGTGTAGTCTGTTGAGGGATCTCGCATGGTTTTTTTTCCTCTGGTGTGAAGGTCCAGAAAGGTTAGTCTCGCTAAACAGGTTCAGTACTTTTAATACTGAGTTCAGGTCTCACTTATCTCACGTTTTCCAGCCCCTGTGCAGAATATGAAATTCCTGGCTGCCTCCTGGGCTTTATATGGAGCTCATTGCCAGGGTTTCCTCTTGGAATGTGTCTGGGGATCTTCAGAATCATGTATAAGGAGGGCTGCAGAATCAGCGCTACGGTTATTTTTCCATACAGCCTGGCCAGTGCCAATAGCAATATTATGTTATCCTTCCTCTTCTGCCGATAGTGTCGAGTGTACCTGCTCTGAGCAGAGAACACCTGAAGCAGAGCCAAAGTCCTGCTTTTTCACTGTTAGATTGCAGGGAGCAAACTGGAAGGAGTTCAGAGAACAGAGCCAAAGCTGAGCAGCCCTTGAAGGGCCGAGCCATAGCAGGGACTGCGGGCCAGAATCTTGCAGGCACTTCTGGTCAGCCACTGTATCTGTATGAGAACGTACGGATTAAATAGATTTGAGGGGATGGCAGTCTGAAGTGTGAACATTATTCCTGTTCAAGTAAGGATTTGCTTTTAGTTGTATAGTTTGTGTTTAATAAAACCAGGTATAAAGAGGTTCTGATGGGTGACATCTGCACCAGCAGCGTTAGAGCAAAATGAGTGCTTTGTGTATTTCTCGGGGCAGTGCTGCTTACGTCTTAGATCTCTAATTCTTCCCTTTTTGCCTGTATTTCCTTTATCTGTAGTCTAAGCAAAGCTCTAGGACTGTGCTTCCTTTGGCTTGCATAGCCGTTATGTCAACAGGTACGAGTTTGCTTCCTGTAGTCCAGCTAAATCTGCTCTTTCACAGGGTTAATAATGGCATTAACCAGAGATTCTCCCTCTTTTCAGAAAGCACAGACATGTTTTATTTTTGTGATTAAAGCATTGAAGTGAAAATGCTTTTGGGGGTTACTAAACATGAGCTATGTGTGTCTTTCACGGACATGTGTTCTCTGTTGCGTGGCTGGGAGAAGGTGTTTCGCCAGGCCTCTCTCTGTTTGTGGTTTGGATAGCCTCTTCCTGGCCAGCCCCCTTCAACCACAGTGGGGTAGTTTGAACTAGTCTTTCAGAGAAGGCCTGGCTCGTTGCCATTAGCGGTTTGCGTTGACTGCTGTCCTGCTGACCTTCATTTAGATCTTTCCAGGAATCTGCTTCTCTAACAGTGAACCTGAATTTGTCCTTCAGTGCAAATTTCAAAAGTTTGTTCCCAGCAGCCACAACTCTACATCTCTCAGGAGAATTAATCTACAAATAGGTTAAGAAAATAATTGAGCTGTACCGACCAGAGACAAACGAGGCTCCAGGGCAGTAAGAAGCGTGTAGGCACTGCCCAGTAGCGTATAGACGCATTGATATCTGAGAGAATGACCTTACTAAAATGGCATGTCACCTCTCTGGGATTTAAAGTGGTGCATTGGAAGACATTCCTCCCTGCTCTTAAGTGACCCTGTGAAGCGAGAACCCAGAAGGGTCGTAGCCAAGACATGCACTGCAGGACTTCCAGCTGCTGATTTGCAAAACAAAACAAAAAAAGCTGGCAAATAAACCCCAAATCACTCTGTCTTTGAAGAACAGAATAAACTGCAGGTTTGGCAGTTTCAGTACCTTTCCCACATCTGGGAAGCTTAGCAGGAGCACAGGGCCCTGTGTGATGCGGCCAAACTGCAGGGGAGCCAAAATGCAGGGGAGCTGCCAAACTCTTCCTCAAGTTCTTTTGTGAGCTGCTGGTTTTGTAACCGCCAAACATGGCTCTCGAATCCCTCCCGTCCCCTCTCCTGCTCTAACTGGCCCTCGATTCCTCAGCCTCCTCTTCCTCCCGCCAGTTTCTGAATTGCAGAGAGGGCCTGGAACACTTTGTAAGTGGCTTTGAAAGCCTTTTTAGGGATTTCAGCTGCTCACTTCCCGCTGTTCCTGATGGAACCAAGCAGCTAAATCCTAAACTCGAAAACCTGAAAAGGTCAAGGGAAGTTAAAATCCAGGTATGTGGTGTTCCAGGATTGTCCCTTTGCACAGTAGGAGCGACTGTGACAGTGTGCACGGCGCACAAACTGCCTGTCTGCTGAGACGTGCCTGAAGTGCCTCACATTAGCGGGGCCATCATTCACGGCGCTGCTGGGAACAGCAAATTTGCAGGGCCAGCGTTGGTGCCATCGCCGCGGGAAGGGAGAGTGTGACACAAGCTTATCCAGGTAGGCGTAGTCCTAGCAACTGCTGGTTGGGCAATCTTTGATCTCCGCTTGTGAAAGCAACAGAATATGGATTTGATTTCAGCTTGTTTTTCTCACTGAAGAGTGTCCTAGCCAAATTCAAAGTGAGCTGGAGAGACCTCAGCTACTGGAGGGATGGCAGAGACTCTTGGTATAAACTGGAAGTTCTCTAGGGGGATAAATCTACAGGCTAAATCTGCACCTCGTTAGGATGGAGTAACTTGAGTACAGCAGCACTTGAATAGATCCACTAGGATTTTATGAGAAAGGGTCAAGTAAGACAGATGACTTCACCAAAGAATTTCTATCTCTAAATACTTTAATATATTAAGTGTTTTTAAAAGAATTACCTTAAAATTCCAGGTTGAAATGCTTCCTATGGCATTTCTAAGTTGTTAAAAAAAAGTAATGTCATCTCAGTTTCAGCCAGCTACTGCTTTTAGCTGACTGAGACTTCTGTTGCATTGTGATGTATGCCTTGTCATGCAATCCTCGTTAGGCTATTGAAGGATTTAATAGATGTCCATTTCAGCGGCTGCCTCCGACGTCTTAATTGCGATATAACTAAGTTAAATCTGCGTGAGGTGTGCTTATCAGCGCAAGGTAATCAAAGCAGTCTGCGAAGTGCTACTAAGTGTGTATAGGATTTTCCCTGTGCCGGATAGTATGAATCATTTCATGTTTGTGTGTGATTCGTCAGTGGTCAGTCCCAGTTTGAAAGGTCCAATCTTGCGATTGATGCTGCATGACCTTCTCTCCAAAAGCTCCTAGCTGGTTTCCTTTTCAATTTTGAGTACTCGGGTCTGTGTTTGATTTTGTTATTGCTCTCAGTCCTGGAGTGAAAGCAAGTGCTAGAAGCTTATTCCATCTTACTTGATGGTATGTTTTTATGTGTACAGAGTTTGTCCTCTTCGTGGACTTCACAGAGCTCAATGGAAGTAAGATGTTATAACCTCTCAAAAGTGGGGACGATTAGAGGAGGAGGATGCTAGTTACTACCAGACATAAAGTTAGCAGTTCTTCTGGATCACAACTCAGACCTTTTCAGGTATATTACCAGTGGAGTATGTTGTATATTTGTTGCCATCCTGAAATCGTGAGGAGGACTTTTATAAGAATGGTAAGACAGGAGATACTAGCCCTTTTTAGTCTATCAATCATGCAAAATTTTTTAAGAAAAAAATGTGGTGTTGCTCTTCTTAGGTTCCATATAGCTGAATTGTGGGTACAAACAAGATATTGTGGGCACAAATAAGATAGAGGTTTAATTATGTGTCAAAGTAATACATGTGTGAACAAGGTTAAAGTGTCAAAACAGGAAATGTTCATTTTTCATATTCAGCTAATCACCCCTAAACAGCGAGCTGCTGATGATGTGCTTTTCCATACACAAGAAGAAATTGTTTTTCAGTCTCCATGGGAAGGTGTTGAGGGACTTAGAGCTGAGCATCCAACCAAACAAGAGGACAGGGCTTTACAACTCAGCCGTTATCACTGCATCACCCCGTGGAACAACCAGGTGTAACTTACCTCCTGTGTGAGCTGCATACACATGCTTCTCATTTGCCTCTGCTATTTAGTCCTGGATGTGGTGCAAGATACTGACTATGGCATAAACTGGCTGATCTCCAGTCTGGGACGTACCTGTTACCATGCCAGGACCGTCATAGAAACCATGCAAAAAAGGAAATTGTGCCAGGGAATTCTCACATCCTTCCTGGACAGGCCAGAACTCACTTGAGTGAGTTGGGCTGGGTATGACGAGCAACGCAGGGTGGTGTGGGTTAGCTCACCATGCTTTTCCACAGCACTGTCTTGAGGCTGGGCAGAGGTGTGCTGTCTTTGGGTTCCTATCTGCAAGTTAGTTTCACGCGGCTATTTCCTTTGCTCCTGCAGATAAGGTAACGTGGAAGTTGTCCGTCTGAACAAAATTCCTCAGTAGTAGATGATAGTTACGCTCATGAGGCTGGAAAGAGCCGTGCTGGGTATGTGTCAGGAAGCAGCAGGAGGAGTTAAGGTAATATTACTGGGTCTAACAAAAAATGTGGAGACAAAACAAGCAGGGAGAAAAAAGTGAAAACCAGTAATTCCGAATCAGAGCCTAAATCATGGAAAGCGAAGGGCATATCAGTTCTTGTCTGTTGGGATTTCTTTTTAGACCTGCTGGTGTGGGAGTGGCAATGGGTCATAAGGCAGAAACCATCACTTTAATACCATTTCTGTGCTGCTGATTCTCAATTTAAGTCATGCAGCACTTAACCATTGTCAGCTACAGGGGACTGTTGACTTCCAGTCTATTAACAAAATGATACAATATCCCAGACCGAAATACAATATCCCTTGGAACTTGTCAGGTAGGGTTAAGCAGCTGCGGCTGGAGGCTCCTGAAGGTTCCCTGCGGTTGTGCAGCAGCTGGGACTTGACCCAGTGTCCTCATCTTATAAATGGGCTGTGCAGCAAGGGAGCCAGAGGAATCGCCCTGTCAGCTGTGTGCCTGGCGGGGACTGCATGGCACTGCCTACCTCTGCTTGCGCAGAGGACTGGCAGCAGGGTCAAGGCAGCCAAAAGCAGTGTTCCCTGGGCTGTCCTTCTTGTTTGCAAGCAAGCACGGACTACCTGTTACAGTCTTTTCCCGAATGTTGCTCTTCCAGTGTTTTTCATGATATTTATTTACTTATTTTGGCCTACAGTGCATAGGAAACAGTATTGTCTTCCAGAGAGAAATGGATCACAGAAGGCTGCATTCGTTGGTAGATCAGAAGCCTTTCTCTACCAGTGTGCTGGTTTTGGCTAGGATAGAGTTAATTTTCTCCATAATAGCTGGTATGAGGCTTCGTTTTGGATTTGTGCTGAGAAGAATGTTGATAGCACACTGATTTTTTTAGCTGTTGCCAAGCAATGTTTACATTTACATTTACAAGACAAGGACCTTTTCAGTTTCTGATGCTGCTCCTGTTCTCCCAACTTCTCTATAGGAACATCCCTGTGTTACCAGCACTGTTTTCAGCACAAAGCTGAAACACAGCCCCATACCAGCTACTATGAAGGAAATTAACTCTGTCCCAGCCAAAGCCAGCACAACCAGTTGCTTTAAATTTGTGATTTTTTTACTGACAGTGTTAGGAAGTGTTATTTGGTGCTTTGGAAGTGGTCTGTCCTGTGTGGTTATGAGTTGTTTTAAAGACTTTCTGGCTTTGCTGCTCTATTGTAAGTCCCCTTGCTGAACAGTGCTCTTTTTCCACGTGACATGTCTTTGAAGCACACAGGCAATACTAGTGGTGTTGTGTTGGGATGCTGCAAACCGACTCTGGCTGTTAGATATCCCAAAAATACCCTTACTTGTGATTTGACCTGAAGTTGATACCGAGAGGAATGGATTAAAATCTTTCACTTCTGCACCTTGATTTACATTGTCATGGTTGGAGGAACACACGGTAATAGCATTTGCTTTATGTTCTCACTGAGCTTTTCTCATCTAAATTTGTGGATGACAATTTGTACTTTAGACTTTATCAAACTACAGTTTTTTATTTGCCATGGGTGGTGGAATGAGAACCAAACATAACTTTAAACTTGATAGTGGTTTATCATCAGGCGGTGGCAAATAAATAAGGAGTTATCTTTGTGTGGGGCAGCAGGACTGGGTGTGTAGCGCAGTATTTTTCATCTGTTTTTCAGGCTTCTCAGCTCTGTCACACTCAGTGTTTTGGAATGCTGCTCAGTATTGGTTTTTGGGTTTTTTTCCCCATCATTTTCATAATGACATGTAAGACAACAGCATTTACCTTCAAGCATCCTGCTTTTGTCCCATCATCGTGCTCATAGGCTCAGCCCACGTTTAAGTCCCTTCTGCTAATATTAATGACAGGTTTCAGTTCTGTGGAACTGCTCTGGATGCTGGAAGAAGTAGGGGTGGAAAATGGCAAAATTGATGTTTCCAGCTACGCTTTGCTGAGATGTGCTCAAATTGCTTCTGTGGCACTCAGAACCAGGACTCAGTAGAAGAGAAAAGGAGGAAAAAGGCTACCTACGTGTAGGTATGAGGCTGGGCCAGAATCTGAGGACACCTGGAGTTAGCAAACGTCGTGTTTGCAGAGTGAGTGTGGTCAGGCCTTGCTTCGAGATGTACTTCTGTTTTGGTACCTTTTTTGGCCTGAATTCTTGTTACTCGAGAGTCTTGATTTTATCCCTTAACATAAGAATAACATGCAGCTAGAGACAGTGTGTGTGATACAGCCTATCTGTGAATGAATAAATAATTAGCAGAAGTGTGTGGGTTGTGCCTTTACAAAACTCCTTTGATTTTCAGGCCGGGGTAGGATCAAGTTCACAATTGTTCTTGCACCACAGCTGTCTTGTCTCCCTGTGAAGAAAAATCCCCACACCTCACTCTGGCCCTTCCTCTGATTTGTCTCTGCAAATGTTCCTCTGCTGGGGAAAAGAGAAACCTTGGGCTTGTGTTTGCATTAAAGGTTTTGTTTTACATTTGCACTGGCCTTTCTGTGTGAATTCACTCCCTCTGCTCTATGGAAAATGCCAGCATTTTCCTTTCCTTGAAATTGTCTCTTCTAAAGAGCCTTTTGCAATGTTACGTGTAAGAATGCCACATAAAGTTAAATGATATTGTATTGTCTCAGGCTATTGTTTGTCGTGCAGCTCAGGCCAGGTTATGTTCAGACTAGGAACAAGGCAATTACATGAGAATCTAGTGCTGACTGTACAGCGTTATTTTGTATTATAGGCAGAATAATAGGCTCAACCTTCTGCCCAGGGCCCTTTCTTCACCACACCCATCTTGCCTCCTTCTGTTTGTATAAGGTTAGTGAAGTACAGAGAATGTTTAATTAAGTTTAATTGCATGACAGCTTAAAAATGGGAAGGTAATTACTCATTTAATTACTGTGCTGCTTCGTGCTTAAAGTGTGTGTATAATTGCTCTTTTTATAAGGACACTCAACTTTGCAAGCTTGCATGAAATTATAACAGCCTCATACCTTTTGCTCCTGTTTAATTTGTAACTAAGCAAGTAGCAGCGGTAAAACAAGAGAAGTGCGTTCCGTTACCTCAGGCATTCCCTCTTCTCCCTTCGGTTTCGATGGTGTCATCCTTCCTCCGCGACACTTCTGTACTGGGAAGGACTTTAACATTAATCATATTTAAACTCGTGACCTAGTGTGTATCTTTGGTTAACAGTTGTAGAACATGTTGAGAACTTGGGTTTGCAGACATGCATGTGAATTATTATTTCCTACACTGTCATCGTTAATTATTTCTACAGTGGCAACCCAGTAAATCACGGAATGTGGTTGCTTGAAACAGTCAAAGGTTAAGTGACTCCTAGTTATGAGAGCTGATAGGAGACTTCTCCAGCGTGCAGAAGGGCTCTCAGAGGTAGCTAAACAAGTGCCCTTGTTTGCAACAGTCCATTTCTCTTACTAGCAGGGGGGCTAAGATACTGGGTTTTTCACCACCCAGTAGCTCCTGGAGCAGCTAACCGTGATGTCCAAAAGATGATTTCCCTGAGGAAGTCCCCAGAGTGGAGGGGGACAGAGCAGTGAAGGAGAAAGCCAGCTATTCAAACACAATCACTTTTGTAATTGCAAGGGGACTCAGTCTGAGGTAGTTGCAGGCTCTATAAGATTATATTTTGTTTAAATAGCAAACAGTTAGATTACATGAAATCCCAGTGCAAAATGTCCCTCTGTAGTCATTAGGCAAGCAAGAGATTTCCCCAACTCTCTCAAGGTTACTCTCAAATTAATTTCTCCTTTGGTGACTTCTCTTACCTTTCCCAAGCGAGAAGGAATAGGGAGGGGTGCGTGGCCAGGGGCTGCTGTGGTAAGTTAGTGCTTTCCTTTGGCAAATGTGTGACACATTTGAATGAAGCCAAAAGCCAGCATGCCATGGGAGACCTCCCTGTGGGAGAACTACAGGGCTCAAGCTGCTCAGGCCTGGAGGGACTGCTTATGTCTGGATTCGGGCCCCTCTCCAGTGTGCAGCTACTGTGGTTGCAGCCTGTGTGCCTCCACATGCTTTTCCTCCTCTTGTGGGCAAGGAGTTCTGGAATAATTCAGGCCTGTCCTCTCGGGGTAGCCCAGAGCTCCTGTGGGATCTCCCTCGGGTGCAAGGGAAACTATTCCTTGTCCTTGTGAGCGGCTTTCAGCCTTCCCTTCCTCTTGGTGTCCTTGTTACCTCTCCACATGTCCTCCTAGCCTTGGATACTCCAAGAGCTTCTCCACCTTTTCAGCATTCCTTCTGTGGTGCAGGCTTTTATTTCCAAGTCACAACTAGAAGGAGATAAAGGGTTACTGAAAGGCCAAGTCAGGAACCACTTCTATTCCGGGCGTACGCTTCCCATCGTGTATCCTATGGCTGTTACGGAAACTTTTGTCAGCAAGGTAAAGTTTAGCCGGGAGACAGAACATTTGTGGCTAGAGCACCGGAATAAGACAATTTTAATTAAAATTCATGCCATTGTTTCTTGCCTAGTCTTTTTACTACTGTTGGTGGGGAAAAATACATGCTGTTTCCACACAGCAAAGCAGAAGAGTTCCAAACTTCATGCTTGGATGTTTCAGCTTTTGCTGGATGCTTGAAAGACTGTGGCTACATATTGCCCACTGATTAGTAATTCGTACAAGTGGGTCTCTCAGGGAGGGTGAAGGGGTAGGATTTGGAGGGTGGTCACCTGAGAAGACGAGTTACTTTGCATGGTTTGGAAAAGATAGTGGGAAGTTGCTGTTAAAAATGGGATGGAGGAAGAGGAGGGTTCCAAACTCAGCAGGACCCCGGCAGACAGGGAAACTGCTGCTTTGCATGGGGCTATGCCAGCCTCCAATGAGCTCCTGGGAGAAGCCTCCTTGGTAAGGCAGGTCCAACTCCTGGCTGGAGCTGTCATGTGGATGATATAGCCATGCTCCCTGTTAGTCAGCATCTCCCAGCTCTTTGTGTAGAGAGCTTTGTGGAGAGGGCTGCTTTGTTCGATGAAGTACCCTGTCTTCTCTAAGGCAGCAAACCGCTGAGCCAGCGGAGCCTGAGCCCAAACGTCGGGCACGAAGGTAGAACGTAATGTTTACAGCCCAGTACTGCCATTCAATCCGTGTTATACTTCTGCTAAGAGAAACCACAAGGGGGAATAAACTGGAGCAGGACAGAGGGACTCAGCTGTGGCAAAATGCTTTCTGAAACTTTATTTTTAATCACCTGGAAAAAAACATAGCCACAGGGCGTGTGGATGTGTGGGAACGAGAGATTGTGCTTAGCTCATGTTGGGATAATGGTATACATCAGGCAGAATTCACCAAAATGTCTGACATATGAATGTGTTGACATTAATGCTGAACTAACCTTGTATGAAGACTGTTTGGGGATAATGGAATCTTCATTTGAGGAGTGCCAGATAAGCTTGATTTTCTTCTACTAGCTGCCACCTGAACTTCCTCTGCTGGTTTGGTTGTTGATTTAGAAAAGCAGGTATTGAAATGCTGATTTCATTAGCTGTGTGACCTGGGGATTCAGAGTCTCTGGAAAGGTCTGCTGACCATCCCAGAGGCTGTGGTTCTCTGAATTTGGGTGTTTTATTGGCGCATACGTGCTCTCTGGTGTATTTAAAAGGAGCTTCTCTCTCAGGGTGTAGCCATTTATCTAAAAAGCTGTGGGAGATAGACATTGTCTGATATGGGCTGATACAGCATTTATGCAAAAACAATTACAGTAAAGAGCAGTAGCGGGAAATACACGTGAATGCTTTGCTAGATTAAGACCTGAATCCTCAATTTGACTTGTTTGAACAAACGGATTTTACTTTTTTATACAGAAGAAAAATAATTAAAATCTTTCTTAATTGGTGTTTTGCAGATAATAATGTCACAGTGTCAATAAAGCTAATAAGGGTGTTATACTCCTGAGATGCTTTTTGATCAGAAGTTTGGTTGGCAATTGTGGTTTTTGATAAAATGTGCTAATCTTAGGAGCTTTTTCTCCCCAGTCAGTTTTTTTGTTTAGAGCAAAGAACAGATGCTCACCTCCACCTGAGTAGTAACAGGGCAACAATGATTTTTATAGCTTTTTCCCCGGAAATTACAATCTTCTCTTATATTTCATGTTGAAAGTGCAAAAAGAAGTTGACAGGTCTAATGCCAATGATTTTCCTCCTTGTACATGTCACACAGCCTTACTAAAGTCTTGAGCTGAAATATCTATAGAAATAGGTATTAATAGATGTTTTTATCACGATTATACATTGTTTCTTCAAAAATGTAGAAACAGCATATTGGTAGAGGAGAGGCCAAGAGAAAAATGGTTCCATGTAATTTTGTTCTTGGAAAGCACGAAGCATAACTGAAGCTTCTAGCACTGTTCTGGAGGTAGATCTGGTTACCTATGGGTCTGAAAGAGCAGGAGAGATAGGATGTATGTGATGACAGGCTTACTTTCATGGAGAAAAGGGATTCCTCTTGCACAATTAACCGAGACTCTTACTTCTGAGAAGGAAACTAGCTTTATTATTTCTGTTCTTGTTTTATGTCTTATTCTGAAAGATTTCAGGGGCACCTGATGCTCTGAAATTTTCTGTTGAACTCTACTATGTGTGATTCTCCCATACTTAAGAAGCTGAAAACAAGCCAGTTTATCCTAAAACTTACTGGATACAGTAGCTTGGAAAAATTGAATGGGAAGAGGTATTAGCCTTCTCAGATGTTGCTAGCCTGAAGGATAAACATTGCTCCAGTGTGGTCATTGGTGCTAGCCATCCGATTAGGTGTAGGTTTATTAAACTGAGGTGGTGCTAACTTTGCCTTTATCTAGGAACAAAGTAGCCCTAGATCTCCCTGAGTGGCTTGTGTGCTTCTAGGCTGGTCCATGTGTCGTTTTGCTCTCAAAAGCACTTTGGGCGCTTAACTTTGTCTTTAATGAGAGTTACACAGTTCTGCTGAGCAAATTCTTGTCGTTTTTCCACACACAGTGCCCAGGTCTAGGAGTGTGTCCATGACTGCCCTGGCCTCCCAGGGTTCTTGCTTGTCAGGGTAAAGCAATTACCCTGGGGAAATCAGAGGGACCCCAGGAAGGAAAAACTGCAAAGGAGGGGAGGGGTTTGGAAGGGTTGCTCCTCAGCTGTCTCTGTGAGGAGTCAGGGAGAGGCTGGCACAAAGTGTGGTGCGGTATGAGCAGAGGAGGTGATTTGTTGAGAGAAAGATGAGCGAAAGCAAGGTTTTCAAAGGGCAAGTACTTACGAAGATTAAATGTTACAGAGTGTGATCTGTAGCTGGTAAACAGGAAAATGCCACGGTGGTATTTCTGATGTGAGCATCTCTGCAGATTAACAGTAATTAAAGCTGGGCTTATTCTGCTTGGGGGTTTCTTTTCCTTCAGTGTCCACATGCTTACCCATTAGTGCTAAGAATCAAGTATATTAATACCATTTTTAAATATCTGTTGTTTTTTTTTTTTCATGTAAAAGCTCTAGTGGACTATGGGCAGAGTCTGTCCTGTGTAATTCCAATTGCTCCAGAGTGACACTGTGCGTTCCTCCGTATGTTATGGTACTTCTTTGTAACTGCATCTCTCATTTTTAATCACACGTATTTATGATAGATCATGTTTAAACTTCCCCACACGAAGTCACTAGCATCAGTTAGAATGGTAGCATGAGCAGCAGACAGGTTGGGTATCTGTTGGCAACATTCTCTTTTGCTGTAGACCTGCTTTGGAGCAGGTATTGTTCTGGTTTGGTTGGTTGGTTTGTTTTTCTCTCTTCTCCCACTTCCTCCTCTTCTCCCTGCTTCCCTCCCCCTCCAGAGTATGAAGAAATAAGACCCTGTCATCCTTGACACAGCTTTCCAGCTTATATGCAACAGCAATCACAGGGTGATTGCATCAGAAGAATAAATCTAGGGAGGAGTATTGTAGCCTAAACCGCTGTATTAGCATAGTACTGCATATGTATATATTCTAGCACCATCTAGCAGTTTTCCAAGGTAACTTCTGTAATAATGAGACATAAAACATGGTTTTCATATAACAAGAGGTAAAGCAATGAGTGGGAAGGAAGAAGAGGACAAGAGAAATACAGAAGGAAGAAAATGGTCCTGGCAGTAGCCTGGCTTTACTCAGGAGAATAAACTGTTTTGGAATTGTTTCCTGAAGTGGCAGCCGTTCAGCAATTCATGAGAGCAGAGAAAAACTCTATAAAACACTATCTAGTGCTTTCACGGTGCAAATGGCATTAAGAAATGTTTTATGACAACACCCTCGGGCACTGGTGCTGTGTCCGCTAATACATTAACAACAGTGACTCTAATGGTGGCTCCTCGTGTCAACCGTTTCCCGGTTTGCTCTTAGAGGAGCTTAGATTTAAGGTTTTCATTTGCTTAATCAAAGTGAAGATGTAGTTTAGAAAGAAAACTCCACTGAGTTATCTCCCATGCCAAGTATTATGTGCTGTTGTAATCTTATGAGACCGTAGATTTATTTCCCATCCCTGCTACTACAAGTGGCGTTTGGCATCAGGCAGTTACAGTCTGGCTGTTCAGTCCTACTGATAAGCAAGCTCAAGCATTCACACTTTTCAGAGAGACTCTTTGGCCACTTTCCTGTCTTCCGTGAGAGGACTGTGACACATCAGACAGGAGGCAGGTGGTGGTCTGTGACTCAGCAGTGCAGAGCTGAAGTTTCAGTGAACAGGTTACTTCAGGAGGTGCAGTGGCATCTTCATGAAACCTTGTGTCTCCAGTAGAGCTGTTGTGAGAGACACAGATTGATGACACACCTAATGAATAGAGACCTGCTTCTTCCCCCCTTCCCCAGGTGACAGCCTGTCCTACATGTGCCGTGACACTCGGCTCCAAGAGCTAAACTGGCAGAAACTAACCTCGTAGAAACCGTTTTTCCCTGTGAGAACATCAGCGTGCTCAGCAGATGTGCTCTGTGTATCAGACCCATTGGACTATAATTATCTGGCGGTGGGGAGGAACGTGTAGATTGACTTTAGGCAGTTTTGAATCATAAACTAAGAAGTGCACAAATCTCTGCATGTGACATGAGATGTGAAATGAGGCCCCTAGCGTATAAAAAGGCTGTGACTTTAAATTTTTTTAACTGAGTGTATAATACCTCTGGGATCCTCCTTGTTCTCACTGTGTGTCATACAGTCAAGTAAAGGGTAGAGAGATTGCTCAACAGTTGCTGGTATAAAAGGTTAGGATATAAATCCCATAAATACTGGGTTGCAAGACAAGGCTGTGTAAAGTATAAGGTATGACTGTCGGTGTTTTGGAGGCAAGAGATAAGCACAGTCAAAGAAATAAACAAAAAACCCAGTCACATAGTATCAGACTGAAAAAAAAAAAAAAAGCCCAAAACATTATTTTATCATAACTAATAAAACAAAATTCCTACTAGCTTAAAAAAACCCCAAAACAACAACAATCCCCAACAACCAAAGAGAAAACAAACAAAAAGCCTCAAACCAAAATAGCAAACCACCAAAACAAAAAGCAAACCCCGAACAGAGGCAAGTTTTGGGATCTCTGTAAATCACAGCTTCCTCAACTTATTTCCAAACAGGCAATGCAAGAGCTCAGGGGTTGTCCTTCTGATGAGCGTTTAAATCACTAAGCCCTTATCAGCGCAGAGTAGAATAACTTTCCTTTCAGCAGATTTATCCTGCCATTTCATTTGAATTCAGCAAAACCCATTAACACAGTGTCACTTTCCCCAGAGTTAGTGTAGCTGTTGTATATTCTCCGTCTCTTCTTGGGGTGGGAAAGGCTTTGCTCCGGGACAGTCCTCCATAAAACTTAGCCTTATTGTTTTGCAGCAGACCATAGCCTGTCGCTTAGCTACGCTGTTGGCCAGGAGCCAGAGTGCCTAGCACTCTGCTTTTAATGACCCTGTCTGTAGTGTTGCCTTTGTTCTTAGGGGCTTGTCGAAGAAAGCACATGATATAACATGATAGAACTACTGTGCTCTGATTTTGGTTGTCTGCAAGTTAATGGGATTTTAGGTTTTGAAGGAAACACGTAGTTTAGATGAGTTTTTTCTGTATTTTACCAGTCAATGTCTTGGATGAGGCCGCAGGCACAGGAAATATGGCGGTGTGTTTGCACTAAAGGTGGGTGTTAGGTAGAGGGCGTTAGGTTTTACTTATCTACGTAGCTATGTTCCTTGGTAGTTTGAGTCATCGTCCCTGGAGGTATTTACAAGACGTGTAGGTGTGGTGAATAGGGACAGGGTTTAGAGGTGGACTTGGTCAATGGTCGGACCTGATTATCTTAAAGGTCTTTTCCAACACAAACGATTCTACGATTCTGTCCTGTCATTGCCATCTGTAGTGATTTCTGTTGTTTCTGTAAGTGAACACAGATGGGGCAAGTTCATACACGTGGCCTGATTATGGTACTCTCTGTGTCCTTGTAGTTCCTACGGATAACTAAGGGTTACTTTTGCTAACACATTGTCTGTCATAAAGTAGTATCTTACCAACAGTGGGGAATGAGAGTCAAAATACTCATGGTCTTTGCTTCTGCTTCCAGACTCTTTTGTCTGACCAAAGTTCAAAGACGATCTTACCTCCTGCATCTTCTAAAACTGCTCGAACATGCTAGATGTTATCTTGCTGTCACTTCTCTGAATGCAAATGAAAATGTGGCAAGCTTCCAGTTCCTAAATTCAAATAGGGTGTGAGAACCCTTTTTTTTTCTGTGGCATCTTACTCCACAATGGGAAATGAAAAATATGTGTGTTAAATCTGGACAGGAGCTGGAAACAGATTGTCATCTTAAGGTGTTCTTGCCTTTGAGACTAGCTGGTTTTGTCACAGCTGTGGTTAAATTCTGACATCAGGTATAATTGGTTGGTTGGACCTCACATGGTTACAAGAAGAGGAAAATACATTTCTTCCCATGAATTGTGAAATGACATCACGATGCCTTTCTAGATACTCCAGACTGGAAAGTGAGTAGACTCAAAGATCTTCTGGTATCCAGGAGAACCAAAGTGGTTTGGCCGATAAACCTGCACCCAAGCATTGGATTAACACAGGGTCTACAATCAGCTCTAAATAATTTTTCTGCTAGCTTAGTCTGAGGAAAACAAATGCAATTTACTTGGCACTTTTTGATTCACTATACACATTTGTGCTCTCTCATGTGGAAAAGATTTATTTATTAGATGAAGGGAAATTATCTGAGTCTGCTTTGCTTATATAGTCTTTCTGTTCCAAGTGACTTACAAAAACCTAATGACTCTTCCTGATACATCAGTTACACAAACTCTGCCCCTCATGTGGAATTGCAGTGACTTGCTGTAATTCACAGGCCAAAGCTTATTGTGAGTGAAAAGGGGTCCTGTGCTGTGGGCACTGGGTTGGGACCCCCAGAAATCTGGAATCAGTTTCCACATCTCTTGCGGGCTCGGTGTGTTGTGATGGCAATATATTACATCACTTCTCTTGGCCCTCATTGCTCTAGCAGGGCCTGTTGCCATAGGAAAAGGGGTAATGGCTTTAAACTAAAAGAGCATAGGTTATAGAGGAGATATAAGTTAGACATTTTTTATGATGAGGGTGGTGAAACACTGGCACAGGATGCCTAGAGAGGTGGTAGAAACCCCCATTCCTGGAAACATTAAAGGTCAGGTTGGCCAGGGCTCTGAGCAACCTGATCTATTTGAAGGTGTCCCTGCTACTTATTTCTCCTCATGATGTGACCACAGGAGAGCAGGGCGGTTTAAGACCAGTGTTCAGAGATGTTCATTACAAATTCGTTTTTGTGATGGTGTTCTATTTTACGCCCTGTCCTCTTTATTGAGCTTCTGAGCGCAGGAAAGTTCTGTCTTTATCTTAAGTGCAAGTCAAGGGATCGCTTGATTTTTGTCAGAAAGCACTGGGTTTCATGTAGAGAGGGAATTCCTTGGAATCCTTTGGAAGAAAGACTCCTGAGATGGTCAAGGGAAGGGAAGGAAAAAAATAAATCTCTAATTCTCTGGCTCAGCTGTCTCCACCCCTCTCTGGCAGGGCAGTACAGGAAGGCCTGTTGCAGAAAGAGGTGTTTCTTCAGCTAGCTGGATGGGTGGTTTTTACCTGAACAGGTAGTTGTCCTTAAGCTGTTGACAGAAGAGTGCTAGGCCGTAGCTGAATTTCTCCATGGCTGCCAATGCTCAATCTGAGCTCTTGCCTTATGTATCCACCATTCAGTCTATTCCCTGGCATATGGTTGTTCCTCTACACTGAAAACTACCTCTGCTCTTGGAGCTGTTTCTAAGCTTCATGAGGTGTTTAAAACAATCTTCTAAATGAGGTACATTTTCCCTGGAGGTTTTTCATATGCCACTCAACTCTACAGATTTGCTATTCCTCATGCCTTTGTAGCCCAATTTTCTTGATTTTACTGCCCAGCTCTTGCAATACACTCCTCTGGAGACTCTGCTGCCTTTCTAGTTTCAGACTTCCTTCTTTATCTAGACGTAGCGTCCCTTTGGTGGTGCCTACATTTCTAGTGTCTGGGTAGATAACCCATTTACCTCTAGTTTCAAAAACGATGTACTGCTTTCTCACCTTCTACACCACAACTGAAAGGAAAATAAAGGAAGCAGGGCAAACTGAGGTTTAAAGTAAGTAGGAGTGAACATGAGTGAGTAAAATATTTCATGGGATGGAGTCTCACTGTGCAACCACTCACCTGCTTGTGATGAGTGAACTGCCTTGCCAGCCTTCCCAGTGATTTTTGTTCTCGGTAGTTCCTGGTTTAGTTGCTGTCTGGTTTACCTTTGCTGTCCTCCAGTTTAACAGTCTCTAGGGTGAGGTTATAACAATCAGCTCAGTGAAGAGGAGAAATAGGAGAGCTACTGGCCTGTATCACTGGAATAAAATTGACAGGCTGGAAATTGGCGTCATTATCTGAGTGGTTAATGCAAATGTAGACACGCAATTACATGCAATAGGAAGATAAGTATGTACATGAGAATGAAATTGTTCGGGCCATATCAGGAGAGAACAGAGATGTCAGTGAAACAGTGGCTTCCCGTGACAGCTTTCTTTTTTCCAGATAGCACATGAACAAGGTCAGCTCTGGAAGTTGGGAGGGACAGAGAAAGAGGGAAGAGCAGGTGGCAGGGAATGCTACAGGCATTTTCCAATGCAGAGAGAAAATCCTCTCTTAGAACAAGCCAAGTGACCTGTGGCCTGGAGATTCCTTGGAGTTTTCTGAATGACCCTGTAGTAGCTTAGTGGCTAGAAGCAGCCACACAGCAAATGCCAAGGCAGCTAACAGATGATTGAGCTGATCCACTGCAAAGGGTAGCTTTAATTAATTCTCACTCTAAAATGAAATGAAAATAAAAGTAATGCATTTAGTGTCCAATACATCTGGGCCACAGCTTGGGGTAAAATGCTCTCTTATCACCTACTGAGCAGAAGTGAAAAGACTCATCAGCGTTGCATTTTGAAGACATTTAGATGAACAGTTGCTGTGAGACTGCACAGATGGTTTCACAGTATACTAGGGTTACAGCTGCAACCTCAGCCTGTGCCTTCAGACACGCGGACTCTAGGGGAGTCGGAGGGCTGTCAGCATAGGAAGACCACCAGTTCAGTCAAGGGGACCGATGATTAAAAGCTTAGGAAGTTGGGCTGATTGGACACGTGGGCAACTGGAAGATCAATTAGAGTACTGCCATGTGGCACAGGACTGTTAAAAACCAGTGCATCCAAACAGGGTTTGGACAAATTGTTTTCTCTTTCATTAATTTTTTTCTGGGTTCACGCTTCTCATTGAGTAGATAGACTTTAAAGGTGTGCATATTTGAAAACCTTTGATCTTCAGCTGTGCAATAGCAAAACCAAAAGGAGCTGAAGATATTTTGGTACTTCTAATTTAATGTTGCATAGAGTGCACGTGCCTGCATCCTCTAGTTTCTAACAGATTTTATCAATGGAAGAGTTTAAGGAAGGATAGATATCCTTGCTGGACAGCAGCTGCCATCAGTTTGGCTGGTTATTTGAACTGAAATTTGTGATTAAAACAATAACTGCTTTCCAGCAATTTCCTGGAGCTTTGAGGCTGGAAGGGAAGACCCCAAGGGTCTGATCAGACTGCCTCACAACACACACCAAGGGTAGTCTCTGTGTGAAACCATAATTTCTGTTTTGACTAGAGCATTTCTCTTAAAAGGGTATATTTTTGAGTATGCTGGTAATAATACAAGATGTGAATAGTGTTCCCTGGATTGGAACACTTAAATACACAGCATCGCTACCTTACTCTAGTGTCTTTGAATACTAATGTAGACGTTTGTGCTGTCAAGGGGAGGAGTAAAGTATGCAAAATAAGCATAAGGTTGAATTTAGGTCATTTAGAGGTGAACACCTTTAAGCACATAGGTTGGGGTATCTGACATGATGGAATCATTCGTGTTTCTAAACCACATATTCTTAAAATTCCAGCTGAGTGGGGATAGGGTGGTTGATTTATAAATGGCTTCTTCATGTGGGGAGGACACACGCAAAAGGGAATAATCTGAATTACCTTCTAGTGTGAAATAATTACTTCACATTATTCCTTTGTGGAGGCTGTAATAAATAATTAACTGGACTTTAATTCAGTTTGTCTCGATTCACTTCCAAAGCTAGTTAAGCTAAGCTGGAACATACTTCTACTAATGACTGTAGCTCAGACATGTTTGTTTAGCAAATGCCTGTGTTGGGGAGAAGTGCCTCGCACCTGTATCAGTCCAGTGGCCCAAACTGTAAGATGAGGTGATTTGACTAACCTGGCAAGGTGTACTGAAACCTCAGCCTAAACTCCAAGCCATTGAGATAAGACCATTCATTATCAGTGGCTCACTTGTTCTCCAGCATGTATTTTGTAAATTCTCTTCTGCAGCTGTTGATATGAATCTTTCACCTGGTGCTATTAAAAAGATGAGTGATGCATTTTGAACATTGAGGGAGTTTTTCAGAAGTGGAAAAATAGTAAGAGAGACAACATTTCAAGGAAATTGGAAAACTGTACTGGCACTTCAGATGTTCTGTCTGGTATTTAGGTAAAAGAACAATCAGTTTTTCAAAAAGTTCCTTATTTGGCTGCTATTGTATCCCAGGAAAAAAACCAAAGCCCATCTCTTGTCTGGGACTGTCTTAATTCTCTGAATTTTGATATGCAGACATGAATGTTCTGAGTTATGCATTGAGTTAAAAATCTAAGCAGTGATTAAATGGAAACACAAGCAATCTGTTCTGTGCATTCTCTGTTGCATCTTGAAGTAGATACTTTCCCTTCTATGTAGTCTTTAATCGGAGTTGTACTGCTTGGGGGAGATTATAAGGTGCATCATCCTTAACCAGTTAAATAATTTAAAACTAATGGCAAGGTAAATAAAATTAATGGCAAGACAAATAAAATTAACTATTTACACAATTCCACTTTCGTGCCACTACAATAATTAAGAGAAGAATAACCGCTCTGAACATTTTTTGAACAGCTGTTCATCAAAGGCTTGTGAGCAAGTACTAGCAAACGGAGGCTACTTAATCATGTCATAAAAATATGGAGATAATTTCTAGATGTGCTTGAAAAACATGTCATTAAAGTATCAATCTCAGAAGAGTAAATTTCTCCAACCTCTGTGAAATTGTCCAACATGATGGTCGTTGTCAGATATTTTGCAAATACTGATTGTTGATAGCATACAGTTCATTTAGGTGAGATATTATTTGCAAGTACTATTACTGTTAACTTAATTACTATAGTAACAGAGGGACAAATGTCATCACCAGTACTACGGGGAAGCCAACTGGATCCTTGGAATACTTGCTATTCTATGCCTTTGTCTGTTGGTTAAGGTCAAAGACTTGTCATGACTAACGAATGTGTACACAAAAGTGGCGCTGGGTTTAAGCTATAGTAGAAGGAGAAAACAAGGAAGGGGGAAAAAAAAAGGGGGAAGCCAGTGATGTTTCTCATTTGGAAGATTGTAATTGCTGGTTTTTTGTTTTGGGATTTTTTAACCCCTTTAAGTTCTTGCAATGTTTTCTCTTTCCTAGTTTTGTGGCTCTCCAGTTGCGGCTTCATGAGCAAACTGAACCTGTATCAGTGCACATCAACCATTGACCCTGTGAGCAGGAGAAGCACTGACAAGGCTCTAGAGAAGTTCACTCTGCAGAAACAGGTTGAAAAGGAGGAAGAATTCATATAATTTTTGTGAAGGGAAGTTATGCCTCGCAAATTTGTCAATTTTTGTTTGAATAGCCCAAAAGCAATTGAAAATAAGGGAAATCCCAATGATGCAGATTATCTTAATACTGAAAAGGTGCTAGTTATCCTTTAGTTATCCTCCATTAAAGGGGCTTGAAGGAATGAAGGTGCTCACTGGGTTGTCCTAAGTTGCATATCCTTGTCCTTGCATGGATAAATAATTGGTTAAAAAGTGGAAAGAACATAAAAAAGGATGATCAGTTTTCAAAGTGTGGAGAAATATTGGTGTCATTAGACAGAAATTTGTATCTGAGTCAGTGCTGTTCAACATCTGATCTTGGAAATTGTTATGGTTAAAATAATCTTGAAAATGGAGTCAATAGACAGGCGACAGTTTATTGACAGTCCTGAGAATGTCAAGGTATTCATGACAAAGGCCAGCTGGAAAGAATGGTAGAGAAATCTTATGAGCTGAAGTTATTGAGTGAAAGAAATGGCAGATGAAGCTGTGTATGTGAAGCAATGCACATTAGAGAAAAAATAATCCTATCTATACCTATAAAATGATGGCTTCTGAGCTATCTGTTTCCATTTAGGAATCAGATTTTAGCATCCTGATGGATGGTGTGGTGAAAATGTTAGCTAAATTCTCGGTACTGTCCTAAAAAGCAAATAATATGCAAGGTGTATTGCAGAAGAAATAGAGCAAATCAAAACTATCCAGAATATGTGCCTGTTCCTGTTTCTTTCTCCTCAGCAGTGACCTAGGCTTCTGGGTATAACTGGAAAAGATACATTGGAGGGTGCTAAGGAGGTCCTGAAACTTCTGCAGAGTCAATGATGCGGAAAAATATTCTTCAGCTCAGAAAACAGTTGGCTGAGAGAGAATGTAATGGAGAGGCAGAAATGGGGAAGAGTTTGTTCACTTTTTTTTCTCTCTCTTTTTTTTTCTCCTCCAGTACAAGAATTAAGGGATATCAAATGAAGTCAGCAGGTGGTCAGTTCAGCAGTACTACAAGCAGTAGCTGATCACGCAACATGCCTACTGTTCTGAATGCTGAAAGATTACATGAGTTCAGAAAAGCAATGGGACACATCCACTGAGGACTCATAAATATCAAGACAGTGCTGCTGACTCCAGAACTCTCTGGACTGCAATTTACTGGGGACTGAAAGGGTATTTTGGGGAAATAACACTACATTTGTCCTGCCCATGTAGTGTTGCCAAATGGAGAATTGTGTGAACAATGGAAAAGGTTGACTCAAATTATTTTTCTCCTTTAAAAAATATACTTCTGAAAACTTGTAAACATTCCTTCTTTGCTGGCTACACGGGCAAATGCTATCTTTAATGGGGCACGGATTATCTTTTCATAAATTCAAGTTTAAAATTAAAACCTAAGAAGGTATTTTCTCCTATCTAACCCACAAGGGGATGATGTTTTGTTCAGCATGCTGGAGCAGTCTTTTTTGTGAAAGCATAGCTAATCTCCAATACAATAAGCTGTATTATTTCCCATTCCCTCTGCTAACCGTTTTGTTAAGTTGTCCATCCTTTTACATTAGCATGCTAAGGAAAAAAAAAAGAGGAATGTTTAATTGCACAAGGGAGATCATTCACACACAATTGCTGAAAAGAAATTATTTCTATTCTTACTGATGTTCAGTCCTTCAACCCCCTTTCTCCGCTGTATGAAGAACCTTGTGTATGTGTTGGATTTGAACTTACCAGTGCCTTCAGAGGTAACAGCTTGACCTTGTATATGACCTTGTCTATGAGCAAAGCGTATGTGACCCTCGCTACCATCAATCCTGTTGGGATCAAGGAGCAATTCCTTATTGCATAGCATTGTTAAGCAGGGCGCTTTTTGCTAACGTAGGAAAATGGTTGCTCTCCATCCTCAGCAGAGTATGTCATCTGAGGTAAAACTGGGGAACATGCCCATCAGGGAGAGCCATTGGCTGAACAGAGGATTGGCAGTGGTAGAAGCCTGGTTTTCCATTAAATTTCAGTAGTACATATCAGGTTCTCTGTGCTGTTGGCATTTCTGTGGGAGACTATTCTCTCTCTGCTCAGTATCTATTTTGTGATTTGGCTGGAGGAATCAGTGCAAATGAATTATTGAAGAGCTAAACATTCGTCTTCTCCAGTGTTTTTAAGTTTGCAGAGCAAGAGAATAAAACCAAAAAAACCTGGAAATTATTATTATTTATTACTGTGATTATTGCCATTGCTTTCCAGACTGTACAAGCATTTGTCCTGCTAGAGGGACAGCCTGTCCCTGTGTTTTTTGAACTGCTCCGTGGGATTTGTGAATTTCCTTAAAATCAATCCCACATTTAAGGGTTTCTGTGAACAGGCAGGAATGCTTTCCGAGCTACACCGCAATGAACTGTTTTATAGAAAGTGCTATGGAGAGGCTTATTTCAGAAGATTTCGCTCTAATTTTTCCTCTATTTCTCCTTTTTTTCTAGCTTCCCTTTGATTTTTTTCCTTTATCTGCCTCTGACTTGAAGAATATACAGAGAGGTCACTTTTAAAATACCTGTATGTCCGTATAAGGCCTTGCTTTCTTACAGAACTTTTAGCTGTATTTTACCAAAGAATGAAGAAAATGAAAAAAAAAAAAGAGGGAACAAGAGAAAGGATATCAAATTTTATTGCTGAAATTGACTTTACCTTAAGTTTGGGGAATTTGTTGCTGTCTAAGTAAGCTGAAATGAATACTTTTCTTTCTAGCTGTTTTTTTCATCATGTGCACATCGTTGATTCCAGTGACTGCATGGGTAATTATTTCTTTGTTTGCCAGGAACATTAAAATTGTTATGGTTTCTAAAGAAAGTGTGTTCAGACTTCTTGAAAGTAAGCACACAATAGGCTATTACAGCTGCCTTTTCTCCTGGAATTATTTTAAGTATTAGTGGTACACAGTAATTAACCCTTTGTGCTTGAGGATGTACATCATAGTCTCAATCAATGGGCACTTAAAGAACAAAGGGGCAGGGGATGAGCAGTTTCAAGATTAATTTCTGAAAAGTGTCTGGTTGAACTGCTGTGATCTTCAATGATAGTCATCTTTCAATAGCATATTGGATTTCTCAGACCATTATCATGCCTTACGTCGATAAAATACTTGGTTTTACTCACTTCGAAAAATGTGTGGGTGAAGTTATAACTTGGAAAAGTGAGATAACACATCTGCTGCTGGAGACAACTCTGTTATAAGAGGCAGGTGCTGTGTAGACTTTCCTGACTAGCCAGAAACCTGGCCAAATCACAGGCCTTCACGCAACTGTGCTAGCATCACCCCCTCTTAATTTGCTGCACAGATAATTTCCCATTTCTGTTCCCTGAGAAAAGGGAGCTGCTTGTGCAAATACCTTTCAATTATTTTTTAGCTGAAAAAGAGACCAAAATATTTCAATCCAAAGCTGAAAATGGCTTTTTAAATTTCCAAGTGGGTGTATTAGCTTGCTTCAGCAGTCCTGAATGCATGCAAAACTGGTGCTGAAATTCTCATCTTTAGGGCTTCAAGACAGGCAGAGAATCCTGTGGTGTACACAGAAATGCATCCAACATTGTCTAAGTTTAAGCCCAGGTTAAAGGAAGTCAATGGGGAGGCTTGTGTAATTAGTTTCACGGAGATGTATGCAGCATTTTCTCTCCTCCTAGTACTTTCAGAATTTACCTGAAAGGCAACAGAGACTTCTGGAAAATTCACTCATCTTTAGTGCAGAAGAATGGGATCCTAATTTAAAAATAAATGAGTATTTAAAAAGATGCTTTCCATTACATTTTAATCAAAATCCCAACCCAGGTACTTTTCTGTGGGTTTGTTTTTTGGTTTCTTTTTTTTTTTTTTTTTATCATTTCATGATGCAAGAACCTATAAGGACACCTCCCTGTGATTGCACCTGATCTGTTAGGAGCACATTGGATTTATTCTTAGGCAGTTAAGTCTGCTGGATGCAAATGTGGAGAGAACCTCTCCTTTTTGCTCTGCGTTGTAAATCGCTACTGGTGTTGGTAGTCGCAGGTCCTTATTTACACTTCAGTTTCCTAGCCCACATTTTTTACAGAGAAAGAAGGAGTGAAGAAATACAAAGCCTGATGGCTTGGCTGAAGTTTCTCAGCGCGTTGTGTACAGAGGTGTTTAATATATTGACACATTTTCATGTCTAGCGACTGTAGACTTCAGGATTGTGTTTGCAGGGACAGAATTTCTATTTTGATAAAATAAGAGCAATGAGCTTAATGAATAGGGGGAAACAATGGACAGGAAATGCAGTTGCTTTTGACAGACATTTGTCTTTTTCAGCTGAGTGTGTTTTCCTCTGTGCATCTCAGTTCTTCATAAAGCTCTCCGCTGAAATCTGGCACTGCTTTGAACGGCAAAGGAGACAACGGGAACTGTACATTCATGAGGGTTACTTTTATGGGGCCTGTCAAAATTATTCAATTACTTGCTTGAATGTAATGCAAAGAAAAAGCTCTTTGAAAAGTCTTCTGTGCTATTAAGAGGCAGAAAAATAGTTGGAGTTCTGTGCATTAAGTATTCCTGCCTCTTTGAATATAACTAACTTTTGGCAAAATGTTTACTTGGGATGTGAACTGCTTCTGCATCGGGATTTAAATTGGGAGACTCTTCCTGCTGATGCTGTTTTCTTAAAGACTTGAAATCCTGCTGGATAAAGAAATTCATTTTACAGATCAGACGCATCTTGCACTTGACTGCATCAGTGGTTCAGATAATGACTTCGATAGGGGATTGTATTGTGTTTTAATGTAATTTGTGGTTGGGGATTCTTGGGCCGTTCATACTGTGTAGTTATGGTAAATAATAAAATGTTGATTATCTGTCAGACAGGATCTTGATTAGAGTGGGTTAGAAGAGCTTCCGGAAGAATGCATTGGGTTTTAGGGACCTATGAGTGGGTTCCTTGCGTTTGGTGTAGTTTGTGAGAAAGTGTGTGCTTGGCCTGGGGGAAAAGATCAGGCAGAGCAATCCAGAGCCCAGCGATTAGGACTTTCACCTCAACCGTAAGAAATCCAAAAGGTCAAAAGTCCCTGGTGGGGACTGGAGGGACGTTAACCTGGATCCTAAATAATACTGCCTGCTCAGACTAGCTCTTCTAGAGTGCATATCCTTCACTAATTATGAAACTCTGCACAAGCTCTTGGTTTTACATGGAAAATTCAGTTTGCACGGAAAAGTTTTGAAACTATTAAAGCTTTCCCGTCAGATCTAATACTGAGCACTCTGAAAATTGACCTGGATTTTAAACAGTGATAACGTCCAGGCAAATCCTGAGAAGTGTTACCTCCCGTTTCAGTTCGTGCTGGGGGCTGAGCAGGGGGAAAGCAGCTTGGCTGGAAAGGCCCTGGGGGTCCTGGTGGGCCGAGTTGAACATGGACCAGGACTGAAGTACGTCTGCAGGTCCTGTAGCGGTGTACCGCATATATCTCTGTAAAGAAGAAAAAATACAGAACCAGGATCTTGCTGTGATAGTTTATTACAGTAGGAATTTTGAGGAAGGGGAGAAATCTTCTGGATAAAGCAGGCCTTATTATCCTCTGCCTTGCACTTGTTCACCTGCACATAACGAAGGAAGCATGAGAGAGGGTTGTGGGGAGGCTGAGGTTTATTACATTAAATAAACCTTCTTCCTCAGAGATTTTGTTAAGCAGAAGCCTTGTTGTTGCTAATGTGTGATAGGTTTGCAAGTGCTCTAGCACTGCACTTGAATCAAAGCCAGAATAAATTTGAAATTAAGATTTGAATGCAAATGTTATGGAAAGCCCCCCAAGGGCTCATATTTCCCTGATAAAATATTCACTTCTTTGTTTGTAGCTGGTTTCTACCTGGGATGCAGCAGATCAAAATAACGTGTTGGTCTAACTTGCAGGTAGAGTAGTTCCTGTGCCTGAGGAGCAAGAGCTATAGCTCTCTTAGCTTTTACTATGTAACATAGTATGTGTTTTACCAGACAGCCAGTATTTGCATGTGTATTTACCTGCATTTCTACATTTTGGATCATTTGCATTTTCTCATAATTTACTGATGATAACAATTAACTCTTTCTGAGTATTTTACTAATCCTAATTTCCCCATCTCCTTGCTTACATTCCTTTGTTAGATTCCTCTTTCCCTTCCTCTCCAGATTATTTTCTAGTTTAGCTCTTAGATTTCTAATTTATCTTTTAATTTCTAATTCTATTAGATTCGATCTCATTTTCTCTGTTAGGACTTTTACTCTTCTCATATTACCCTTTTACTTCAGACTCCTTCCTTTCTTTCGAAAGCAGCCTTAACACCGATTCCGTGTAATGGGGAACATCTCAAAATACAGCACTGTGCTCTCAAAGGTGTGGTTGCTCCTCTCAAAGGCAGAAGACTACTCTAAGTAGCACTTGTAAATGTTGGGGATATTTACACCAACACCTCCTTTGGTTTTTTGGTTTTTTTTCTTTTTCCTCCCAACTCTTATCAGAGGTTTAGTTTTTACTGGCCATCAATGTTAGATGGAAGAAAGACAACTACAGCAGTGCAGCTGAATGCTGCCACTTCCCAAAAAGTCAGTATCCTGAGAATTACTGTCCTACAGCAGTAACGTAACAACAGAAACAAGCTCACGAGCCTTAAATGCTCTGCGAGCACTAGGTTATGGATCATGCGTGGTGTAACGCCCTGCGACAAGGTGAAGGATCAGGCCGCTGATTCGTTCTGCCTGGGACTGACCCTTGCCAGTGTGAGAATCTGAGTAATCTCTGTCGTTAGGCTTCGAAGAATCTAGCTGATGGTTGTTGTAGCCTTGATAATCTAAAGATAGGAAGGAGAAGCAGCATAGAGTGTCCTTTATTAACCAAATTGGTGGAGCCTGGTGTTGTGTAGCTGTGTCTAAGGTGGTTGCTTGGTTGTTGTAGCTACAAAAGTAGAACATCTGAAATTACTCGTGTTTGAATTGTAATGGTAGCAAATT